>OY720633.1:163469861-164811634 GCA_963169105.1 Ceriagrion tenellum | reverse complement strand
CCTCAAATGGTCCGGAGCTTATTCTTATTCATTTGCATGCGCCTAGCCCTCCTCCTCTCTCACTCTTTCTTTCGATCCTTCTCCCACTCGCGTCAGAGAGTTGGGCTCTGATGCGTGGAGTGAAAAAGGGTTTGACGACCTTTTTCTTATTTTTCATCGTCCCATCAGCGGCATCGCTCCCTCGGGCACGCCGACAACCACCGACACTCATTTTTGGACCACCAGAGAAAAAAATTCTGGCCGTTTGGTCGACATCATGTCCATATTCATGGCGAAAAAAGCCCATGAAGCCCGCGAGGAGGTTGGGGTAGGGGATGAACGGGAAAGAGGGGCTGTCGGGGGCGAATGGGTGCAGATACAGGAGAGAGCATAGCATTTGCACTGGGAGGAGGAGAGATAAAGGTTTGGGCGAATGACTGGCGGAAAATCGACAGATTCAAATGGAATAATATACCTAATCACCATTGTAGCCGCTCATAGGGATATTTTGAAAACCATAACCCATATCGCACTTACGCATACTTACAGGATCGAAACGTTTAAAATGAGCCACGGAAAAAAGTACAGTATCAACAATTAATTCTTATCACAAATTTAATTTACATAGAATGGTACAAGAAAGTTAGTTCGGAGAACATCCATCCGCGTGAAATGCAAGTCAACACGGCAGCACCACATTAAGAAAAAATATGGCCAAATTAGATCGTTGCAACATTTAAAATGAGCCCTGGAGTAGAAAATCAAAGTACTGACACAATAATTCTAAAGATCAATTTAATTCGAATACATTATAGTATTTGCCATTTACAAGGTTTTATTGAAAATTAGAGAAAATCTACCCTTCTAGTACTTCCTTTTTCTCCTCCGCATACGATTTACCCTTCTTCATCCCGTCAATAAAACTATTCTTTTTCCACTCCTTTCCGACCTGCCCAACATCCTTTCCTCCATCATTGTCTATAGGAAATCCATCACCCATCATATCTTCTTTCAGTCAACTACCCTGTCTACCACTCATTTATTCCATAGAATATTTCATTTTCTGGCCCATCATAATTTTTATACAGCGAGCCAATAAATTCAGTACATTGCACATCACTGTGCGCTGAATGCAGTCGTACATATATGAGAGCATCTTAGATACAAAGGAATGTGGGTATTGAAGAATAAAATTAAAGTGGTTCTTTACCACTGCTATCCCATTGCAGCAGAGGGAGGGGGACTAAAAGCAGACAATTCCCAATCTCAAATATCTCAGCGCAATTGAAACACATGATGGTTAGAATAAAATAACTCGGTGGTAATTTTCCTTCTTTTCCACGCAAACCGTCCGTTGTTTCGACACTTTGTCCTTTTCCAAGGTCATGACACTATATGTCATTTCCTTGAAAATGACATAAAAAATCAAATCCATGGTCGGTTTACATTAAAAAGAAAGAAAATTACTACTCAGTTATATTATTCTCATCATCATGGATACAGAACATTTCCGACGTACTAAGTAACGACTGAAACTCTATTATACGATGGAAACCCAGTCAAATTACAGAGAAATACGCACACCTAATATTTGTAAGCCTTTGTAGAATGACAGTTAGTACTTCCAATGAAGTAATACGTAGGTGTAATAAATTTCGTTAGTTACCTAAAAAGGTAAGTATTTATTGCACAAACAAGCCTCAATCGGATGACAGGAGTCGTTTTCCCGTAATAAAACAGATGTAAACTCACAGTTGCGGTAGTATTTTTTAAGAACTTGATGAATACGAAGTGGACAGTTATGAGTATTTTACAGTATATTGCAAACAATCAACCAAAAGTCACGACACGAAATCAGCACGAGAGGAAGGTAGGAGACTCATTTAAACAATAGCATTTGGTGTAAGAATCCGTAATCAAGGATATGAATGAGGATGTTTGAGATTCATAGTGGTCTATGACCACAACCTATACACTTACATCAAAGACTTACCTATTCTTATCAAGCTTAAAATTTCCGCCTCCTTTAACGAAAGAAAAACGATATCTTCACGAAAAATTACGAAAGAGATGAAACATGAGGAAAGAAAATAGGATGCACATAACCGTCATCAATCGAAAAAAATGTGACAGATTGGGTAAAAGAAGCTATAAATGACAAAATATCCGAATAAATATGACTATCTCGATGAAATTTCAAGTGATACATTTACCTGGGAGTTTAGGATCCACGGTCTACATCTCAATTACAAAAGCAGATTGACTCAACAACGGCTCTTTCACAAAAATACTACAGTTGAAAAGGAAGAGGATATGCCATTTGCAGATGCGACCGTGGTTCGTTCCACGTCCCGAGGGCACCGAAAACGGAGTGTCCGTCAATTTCGAAGCATCGGTAATGAGATTACGGCAAGCCGTGGCATGATCACTGAACACCGGAACAAAGGAATTCTTAAAGCAGAATGCAGGTTAACGTCAGACAATCAACACAATGATTCCAATAAACGTCCGGAATCAGACAGCAAAGACGTCGGAGAGCGAAAATCCTGAAATCTCACTCCAAATGATTAATGCGTACAATCCAATTCGAACATAAGAATGTTACATCTTTTGACATATTGGGCAGAAGCCGGGTAAAACTGGCATCTACCACGAGCAGCAGTTCTTGTGATCACATATGTAACGTGCGATTTATTCCACCTGGATTTTAGAGCTGTAGCCTTCAATTTACCTAAGGGCTCATTAACGCTTTATGCAGTATTTTGGAAGATAATAATAAGCAGAGAGGAACACTCTATGAGTTATAAACAAAGATCACATGTAAGTCATTTATAGTGAAAGATATTGAAACAGCAGAAGTGAACTGACAGAACTACCATAGTTGAAAAGCCACGACTCATCCCGATACATGCATGCAGAAGCACTTACGCTACGCGCGGAAAGGCAAAAATGAGTGCATTTAAACCTATTTGGGAGAAAATGCGGCAACCTTTCACATGGGGAATTGAAATTCAGCTTAAAATTAAACATAGAGTGGAGGAGCTACAACGATATAAACGTGAACGTTGGATGAAAAACTGTAAGCATTATTGAAAGGTTTTTTAAGGAGTCTAGATAAAAAGGTTGGCTTGGTAAATACTTAGCTGAAAGTAATCAGACGTTTTTCAAACATCGTATTTCATTAAACGGCTAATGATTTTAAAGTAATCGGAGTGTCACACCTTCGAGTTCTTCATTCAAAAGACGATGCTTACTAAATTACTTACTAGTAAATGCATGAATCGAGGAAATAAACGGCGAAAATATGAGATGCAAAGAGAAGGCGGTCAAGTGATGAGGATTTGAGTAGGAGAGAGTTCGCAGTCAGAGGCCGGGAGGAGTTAACAGAAATCCCTGGATCTTGTCCAGGCGGAGATGGTGCTATACTCTGTCCTAAAAACGACAGGTGTCTCGGGATAAGAATATTGGACCACACCTGACAATACCTAAAAAAATACCCAAACCTGGGACTAAAGTATCTCTATCCTTGTTATCTCAGAGATATTCATTACGAAAGTACACTTTGGACAGTAACAAGGATGGGAAAGTTCAGAAAAGCAGAGAGGATCGTTGATTACATAAACCTGGACGGTCGTTAATGGGACAGATACTTAGGACGAACGAACGATAATTAGAACGAACGATAATTAGAACGAACGAAAGTTTTTTTTATAATAGGCCGAATGTCGGAACAATCTACATTTACGAAAGGTTTCAAGGCTGACAATTTCTTTTACCTGAAGCACTTACTCCACGCGCGGAAAGGATAAAATGAGTGCATTAAAACCATTCCCTTTAGCCGAAATGGGACCAAGACATCAACTGAAAGCCTAATATTTGCCCATAAATGATTAATGGGAGTCACCTGACCCGGATAAAGAACAAACTTGAGAGAAGTTGGAGGGACATGGGTGCAGTTGAATTCATCACTCTCCAGATTCAATCCTAGTGTAAGTACTATGGTATTCAAAACGGTTCTTGAATGAGGGTGGACTGTTTTTATTCAGATAAACCCATCCATTCCTGGTGTTCAATTATGCCACAAAAAGCTTACCGTTTTGACCGACAATAAAAATAAAACGGCAGAAATTCGGAGTTAAGGACGTGGTAGCCCAGAGGGTAACATCGTTGAGCTACTGACCAGATGTTTCGGGTTCAAACCGGGAGGAAAGACCCTGGGCTCGCTACCCCGAACCCAGGCTGCGCGCAGGTACGAGAGCCGCATCAAATGACATATGGTCTAACAAGGAAAAGAAAATATAGCCCGTGTAAATTCTTAACGTCATCAGGCCTTACGTAAGCCGACTAAATCGACACTTCGGGCTAAAGACTGCGATGGGAATATGCATTCAAAATCTACGAAATACCCTTAAATCCATCTCTAGAATGCATGGCAGGGGGTGAGTTATCACCAGCATGAAAAGTAACGTACCCTATGAAGTTAACGTAACTGCAACTGTTAATGCACAGTCAAAAACCTGAAACAATTATGTGAGCCAGTGTGTCAGTACACCGCATATACCTCTTAGTGAAGAGTCGCGGGCAACAGTACGCTGGCTCTCAAAGTAGTCCTTTCAGAAGGGATCATAGCTTGAGTAGAATAGTGAAAGCGGGTCTAGGGTATCACTATGCTTTGGTTTCTTTTAGGATATCACTATGCTTTTGTGGCATACTGGCAAAAATGTGCCAAAACTGACCGGTAGAGCGCCGTAACCGTTGGCAGAGAAAGCTGCACGTGGTACGGGTACTGCAAAGGCTGGTAACCTTGCATACTCCATTATAACTTACTCGTAAGAGTCACAAAGTAAGAACCAGAAACAATTAGTTAAAATCTAAACATATACAACGCTATAAGAAAGTTATCGATTCCACAGAATCACAATTTGCATTGGCGTATTTTCAGCAACATTAACTCACTCAGGAATAAAAAGGTTACGTTCGAAAGTCGATAAGTTTCTGGCGCCTAAGTAAACCCGCTTCATAAATGGGAGCAGGGAAAGAAATAAATCGGTAAGGTTAAACGAGTAGGTATGGGTGGGGAGGGGAATGTTTGCCGGAGCGAATAGTTTATAGGAGGGAGGTCGTTCAGGGGGTAGAAAAATGGAAGAGGGAGGGGGGGGGAACGGGAAGAGGCGACATGGGAGATGGAGGGTGGAGTGGGGGCGAAGAGTGGAATGCGTGTGTGTGCGTACAGACGGGTGCGGGGGTGCGGTAAGGGATATACACGCACACATGAGCGGGCCTTTCCGGGGGCAGGTCAATAAGCGGCGATGGAAAAAATGAATTCGGGGTGCCTCGTACGAGGGAGGGTGTTTCAGGGGTGGAAGAGACGTGGGGTTAAAGAGAGATAAAGAGAGGGCGCACGCCCCCGCCCGGGGGTTGGGGTTGGATTTTTTGGGCCCGCAAAAATATGGCGCCGCCGCGGGCGCCTCGTCGTGGAGAAGGCGAAAGAGCGCGGGACAAGAGCCTCGCGACACTAACGCTCGCACGCACGTGTTGCCTAGATGGAGTCCATTAAGTTGAATGGATTTCCATGGGTGACATCGAGTGGAGGGATGCCCATTCGATCGATGATTGCCGTGTTTGTCCTACTCGTATGTTCAATTGTGAAGGATTATTATGAAGAATTAGAATACTCGGAAGGACGCTAGTGCCTGCACATTGCTTGAAACCCCTGAAAAACGTCCATTCCGGGAACAAAAGTTCACTGTGATATTGCAACCTACACCAAAATAATTACGATAAAACACTTCTAAAGGTAATTTTTATGCTGCAATAGATAAAAAAGTACTGTCATTACTACTTCAGCATTATAACTTTCGCTTAAGACAACTTTTATTTCATATGAAACATACACCTCACTATCGCTCCAGCAGACGTGGTCCCGCATTTGCATGGGGAACACGTGATCCGGCGCATTCACAATCTCCTGTTTAATGCAAATTGTTTCCTATGCCAAATTCTGCGTTCATATCACTCAATGTTCCGAGAGCACCCTGACTTCAACGCAATGGAAAAGTGATTAAATACAAAAAATACACCATAGAGGTCATTTGCATACTTACCTCCAGACGTATCACCACAAGTTAGAGACCCTGTCATAGCAACTGCCAGCATAGAAAACGATTTTCACTCACCAATCCTCGTCAATATTGTCTACTATAACGATACAATATTAAGTTTACATTAGCAGGAGAAATTTACTGATGAAACCCAGACCAGCACATGTAAACACGTCTGCATCAACAATCGATGGTGGGCTGCGCAGCAGTGGTATAAAATAATCATGAATGACAATCCCACCCTTAAAGCACGAGATTCCTAAAATAACCACGCCACCATGATTTAAGAAGATAATATCGGGAAATTAAATATAGGAGATGAAGGCCAAGGGCATAAAGTGGCGATGCGATATTACGAGATTGCTCCACGACGCAGTCTCCCGCACACGCTGTCGTTATAACGTTTCATGTCAAGGTCTTTGCCTCGGAGAAAGATATCGACCCATTTTAAAATGCATGTCCATGGTGGATAACGGATTTTCAATGTCATCTTCAATAACAGAAATCTCGATAGCGAAACTGGCTCGGATGAATTCACGACGCCATTAAGGTTTGACGTGGAGCTCTCAGATAATGACGTAATTTGCTAATATTCTGACAGATATGATACATCAACTGGATGACCCACCTCTGATTCCTCTGATTATAACTCCATATTAAATTTAAAGGGATCCCAGCTTTCGCATTCTGGGCTTCCAACGGTCTGCCAACCACGCAAATCCTATGGTAGTGTTCACAGCATTTATTGCTCAGCCTCTTAAGCTTAAACACATCCAAACGAAATGGATAAGAAGCCGCATGGCCCCCGCTGATGAAAGCAGTCTCGAATGCAAGCCTGGCCAGTAAATTGGCCGAACTTAAGACTCACAGAAGACTATCGGCTGGAAGTCAAATTATCAACTGAGATATAACACGTCTATTCAGGCTAGCATACCTGATGATGACACAAAAACGCCAACATAACTAATGATGAATATTAGTAGCCCTGGCAAGAATATATAATAGAGGATAGCAAGTTTATTTCCCCAGTGTATTTCAAAACAGCGCCCTTATTATGAATATGGCTATTACTTGAGTATCCTACCAGCTGATTGTTAGGATTTTGAACGGTCTCCATCCAAAAATCCAAATTTTAGATGCATTGTCCTGCTTTCCTTCCCATCGATGACCCTCCATTATATTCCTCTCAAATTCCTAATACCACCACCTTCTTTTAATTTCGTTCAGTATTCCTATCCTCGTCCTTTCTCTTCCACACGTCCCCAATGCTCTACCCTACATTACCCTCTTCGAGATGCTATTTACTCACAAAACGCCCTCCGACCACCTCGTCGGCCTTCTCACTTACCCCACCACCAGCTTTCTATCCAAAACTAATCCCTCCTCATTCGTCCTCCTTGCCACCCAACTCACCATCCTAATCTAGCTGCAATAATATTAGGACATCCATAGAATGCGTGGCGTGCACCCATCCAAATCATTATCTCGAACATTTTCAATGGCAAGCGCTCTTCCCCAACGGAGTGGAAGGAAATGGTTCGTAAAAACATCCACCTTTACTTTGCAGACGAGAAAATGTGGCAACAGAGGGCGGGAGCCGAAGGGGAGGGGCCGAACCCTCCCCGTTGTAGGGTGGATGGAGCAATAATGTCACATGAATCCGAGGGAATGGGGTGAGGGGGAGGCTTAGAGGGCTACGGAGGGGAGATCACGTGACTACTTTATCCCGCATGTTAGTGGGCGAGGGGGAGTTGAAGGTCCCGAAGGGGATGAGGGGGGGATGGGGGAACATGGGGTGAAAAATAGAGAAGGGGAGTGGGGATGAGAAGGAAGACGCGCTCTAGGTAGATGGGGATGCGTGGATGGTGTCGCGAGGGCCGCAGTGTGAACATACGAGCGCACTTTTCGCGCATCCGAGAGGCACTCGGCATCATAAATTGCACAAAACCGCCAGCCATCAACTCACAAGTAATTATCAAACGCTAAAGGCAAACGGACTCCAAAATCATAGCCTAATTTTCCCGAATCCCAAAATAATGAAGTCTTCTTTTTGGTTGTCAAGGTTTAATAGTCATCCACTAGACAAATGCGAGTAAAAATCGAAATTTATTTAATAGGGAACAAGTACATCTTCCATAATATATCAGCCATGGCTTACTCAACCCATTTAGCTGGTATTCAAGACTTGAGAGTAAATTTTACACTCGGTGAAGATTTAAAATTTATTCGCAACCTTACCTATGCTTCACGGCAAAAAATATTCTCATTGACAATAGAGGTAGAGGGCAGCACAATAATCACTAGCAGGGGGCTAAACTGGAGTGCAAAAAATATAGTGAGATGGAATGAGAGATGACACTCCATCATGGGGAGACAGAGTACTTGCGATGTACGGCGAACCCCCATATGGAGAGTTAGGATTGGATTGGATTTTGGGGAGGCGACCGACAGCTGAGATCATTTGCGCCATAGGGAGGAAGGGTGGATAGAAACCCAGCGTCGGCATTGGCGTGCTCTTAACGAAAGGCGCCCAGGGGACCACGGTTTAACATCTCATCCGACAGACGGAGTACAGTACTTGAAGCGCCCTCCACAAGGCACTCAAGTAGGGACCGGGTTTCCTCTGAAAAACATCCTCCTCTTCAGGGATTTGAACCCTGGCCGCCCGTATGGTTAGCCAGTACTCTACCCACCACACCAACCCGATCCCCATATATGGAGAGTAAGTAGAGTTTGAAGGCCTGTGCGTCAAACCGGTCGGAGAGATTCACTAATGCCCAACATACCTCTTCGGTGAATGCCTTACGTATAAAGAGGTGTTTCATACCCCACGGTAGGGAATGATTAATAAGGCCAATATCGGAAAAAAATTAATATTACTAAGCAATCTATACGCGAGGGATGGTTTAAGTGTAAGTCAGTAACAATCTTCTGGATTTTTACAAATTTAAGGCCCTATTAAAGCATTATGTTTCATTCTTCATCTCAGCGTATGTTAAACCATGCAACTACGAATGACAACATAAAATTTAAGAACTCTATAAACATTCTGGAAGTAAAAGATCTGACTATTTAGATACTACCCCAAACGTAGCACAACTAGAATCCTAATGCCTTCAGAAAATAGCACATCAGAGCATTAGAGGTCAGATGAATGACCGGCATTGGAAACTTGGAATCTAAGTCACCATAATCACCGAGGAGAAAGCTAACGAATGCCCTCTCGCCCCCTGATCTCGTTTCAGATATCGATTTTCAATATTTATGGGCGTTCAGGGCACCACTACGGGGATAACAGCCACCGAGCGAAAATTACGCCTTTTTTGAGAAAAAGAAAAAGATTGGCGTATCATGCCTACTCATTCCACAAAACTTATGTTAACATCAAACCTCGATAGCTTCTTACACTTTAGTTATCATAGATATTATGGACATTTAAGCGTAAGCGTACTTTAAGCGTACCAAGCCAGCAATCGGGCATGAGATGATTTTCCCATCTACCGAATTACAGCTATGAAATACGTAAAATTGCAACGAGGAAAATAATATCTCGACCAATCGGAGCTTAAGACCCGTAGAGAATTTGTTCATCGAGGCCATTTCTAAGCACTTTGTTATGACGACTGTTAAAACAGAAACATCACCAACGAATTCCTATTACACTGATATATTAAAAGATATCATAGATGATTCATTCATGCGATGGATCACTGAGAACATTTTGCTACCTTTGCAATCAGGAGTTCTTCCTCAAATATGCAGGTTTTTATTCTAACAGTGCAAGGCAGGTTTTGATGAGCGAGAAACTCCTTCCCATTTTCTACACTTTCAGGGACAGATCCACCTCAAGTATATTCATTTTCGCCTACGCATGCCATTTACCTATTTTCGTTTCGTCCATAAAATCTTATCTTTTTCTTCCCCATCCTCTAACATCCTTCCCTCAATCATAGCTTTGAGAAACCCATCGCCCCTCATTACTTCCTCCAAACATCTACCCTGTCTATTACGGATTTCATCCAGAAGTTTCCCCTCCTCTCCCAGCAGACTAAATACTTCCTTATGAGTTTTTCTTTCCGACCATCGCACATTCTCTATCTCCACACCCACATCTCCAATGCCAGAAGCCAATTAACGACTTCCTTTCTGAAGGTGTCCACGTGTCTACACCATACAACTACACTCTCCATAAATGCCTCATCGCCAGCCTCTTCTTTGTATCCTTGTCTTAGGTCCCCGTCGCCAGCGACCCTTCAATCACTAAAACCTTCCTTAGCTAACGCTGTTCTCCTTCTTATGTCTTTACTACTATGCCCATTTTCTTCTAGCAGACTACCGAAGTAATTAAAATGCTCGAGTTGCTCAAGTTAGTGTCCTCCAAAACAGCTGTGCCAATAATTTTTAATGAGCTTCCTAAGAGATTGAAATTATTAAATACCCACCGTGAGGTTAAAAGAGAAATCAAAAATTGGTTGTTTGCACAAAAATGAAAAAAATTAATGATGTCCACTTAAAATTTTGTGATTTTAAATATGACTTTGAAATTTTGTGATTAATATTCAACATTTGGATCCTGCTGACAGTCCTATTACATACGCTTAGCAGGACCAAAGCATTATAGACAGCTGTAATTCTATATTTTACATTTATGTAAAATCTTTTCCACTACATTAATGCATTCAATTGTACATCATATTTGAATTGATGCATATTTCTTTAATTTGTAATCTGCAATTAGACCCGGTTTAATGTGATGTAAAAAAATGACCAGCCTCGCTTTCGGAGCCTAAGTGAATCTCTTTACGCTTCTTTTCCTACGATTTATCTTCATTCCGTATTTACCGCAATGAGACTAGCCTACCGAAATAATACATTCCGCTTTTTTATTTGTTTGATTAAAAAATCTGCATTCACTGATGACAAGCCTCAGGTGTTGAAAGCCAAAACTAAGCAACAAACTACGCAAATTCTTCAAATCATTTATACTTCACAAGGACTTTTTTCAGTCATTGGAGGCCACTGCAATTGAGTTACTGCATTTTCATTTCAATTACTACCGCAATATGATAAAAAATTTAAAAAAAGTAGAATGTAAGATGGCTTTATTATTGGTTTAATTCAACTAAACGAAAATCAATGGAACTCATACACAGTTTTCTGGGTAAATGGCACAAAACTATATGGGAAAATACGTTTTTTCTAAGCCTTGCCATCTATCGTATTTAACACCATGCAATTCTAAGTTCACTTTTCGAGAAAATGGTGTGGAAAGGAAGAATTTTTTTGCTGTCGTTGTCCAGAAGATAAATAAAATGGCATTTCGTATCATATACAGGGGAGCCACCTTTATACATATGCGAAAGCGAATAACTTGGTCGCCGCCTTCCCTTAGAGAGCTCTGACACAGCCCGCGCGACGGAATTCGACCGGGGAGGGGGGAGGGAAAGAAGTCGAGGGAAATGGGGGGGAAGTTGTTTAGTGGAGGATGGGGGAGGGGGGGAGTGGCCGGCAGACCGAACGGGGAAAAATGAAGAGAGAGGGAGAGAGTGGGGAGTAGAAAAGAAGAAATGCGGACGAAGGGTGGAGGAGGAGGGGGAGGAATTCACTATTCTCAGAGGGAATAGGGAGTCAAGAGCGACAGGGACTACGACCCAGAGACCGACCGGCGTCCGAAAGGAATGCGGAGACTGCGAGGGAAGAGAGGGAGAGAAAGAGAGAATAAGGAGGAGGCTGACTGGAAGGGATGCGACTCCGTCGACGGGGGAACATTCCTTTCCCCAAATGCTCACTTCTTGCCACCATGTCGACATTTTGCACACTCCCACGCAGTGATCTAACCCCTTGATCACGGGCATTTGGGGATCACACTGCGTCCTGCCGCAAACGATTAGGATAGGATCAGATGTATCACTATAACTCGTCATTCCCCCTTTTAGAAGTTTGCTTCTACAGAAGAATCTTAGCTTCAGCTCAGCATTTCTTGGACCATCGGTCTTTTTATGAATTGTTTTCCCATTTAACCTCCCGAAATCGTAGCGATAATCCTTATCGTGTACGTAAGAAAGCATTTATGAACCCGAGTCCTTCCAATGAACCAATAAAAGTCAGAAGACGGTTCCTTGTTCCAAAGTGTAGATTAATGCATGTCAATTATCAACACTCGCTTGATCAATGAGAGTATTGGACGATGTTCCAGAGAACACTAAATCCAAATAAAATAAGTCAGTTTATATTAAAAGTTTTTTCACACTCGAATGAAAAATGTTATAGTAATTTAAAATGATGACTTGCATGGGAAAAACTGCAATTATATTAATTCATTCATAATTTGCTGATGACGTATTGATTACAATAGATTGTAATTTCATGGTTTATATTCAGTAATGGTTAATGCTTTGTTATGTTTATCATACCACAGAATCACACTGTATGTACTAGTTTAACATTCCATAGGACATGCTGTCCTCGAGCAATAAATTTATATTCATTCACTCATTCAAAAGAGCCCATATCTCATTCCAAAAAATCAATTATTAACTTCATACACAATATTTTCCTCCCCCTGATTACCTCAGCTGCAATTACTTCCCTCAAATACCTATTGACAATGAACTTTATTGTTAATTTCCCCTCAGTCCATCGCATTTTCTATAATATTCCCGAATCTATACCGATCTCAAACCCTTCCAAACTTCCAAAGCATTCAATCAACTTTTAGAAGCTACCTTTTACAGACATGTCAGTAAATTCATTTCTTGGCGGATTTCCAACGTGATGTATAAGTTTTTATGCGATTGAAACGTATCACATTGAGGTTGGAAGATACTAATGCATAAACAAAATTTACCTTAAGTCAAAAGAAAATAAATGGGATTAACTGCCACAGTATTTCAATAAATACCTGGAAGAAAAAATCTCGCGACGAAGTGGAAAAAAGTTAAAGAAATATTTTCATAGAATGCCCTCCAACATTTCATGGAAGGATATCAAATCGAAAAGAATTGCTTCGATTTTACATGTTCTTCAGGGTATCATCTCCAGAGTCTATCCGGGAAAGATTACACGCAAACTTTTCTACTCAATGTTATACCAACAATAATCATTAAAAATTAGATTACATTAAAGTAAAATGAATAATTTTCATTTACTTTATGTTTCAAGCATTAAATAATCTCGCCCGCTCAACCATACGCACCAGTACTACGTATGCGTACTATTGAACTTTGTGGAATAAGTAAATACTTCAATCAGCTTTAAATTCCAAACTTTTATGTCACTACTCTCCGCACGATTTCGGAAAGCATATTGACGTTGAAACCGGCAGTGGTGCAGTGCATTAACAAAGAGTGATTAAAGATGTGAAGGGAGGTGTTACCAAGTTAATTTGCCAGCCATTCACGTCACACGGGAATTTGCAAAATCGTTCTTTATTCCCGCACGTATTTTAAAGGAATTCTTCTCCGATTACACAAAATAATGGGTTTAAGGTGGAGGGAAGAGCAAGTTAATGGCAAGAGCGTCATGCATCTAAACGGCCCAAAGCAGCGGCAGCCGGCTAATACTCCAGCGTTCTAATCTGAAAGCCCTCCCTTTAAAAAGAGGGGGTGGGTGCTTCCCCCCACCCAGAAACCAGCCCCCGCTGTCCTTTTAGGAATAAATATCGCTGGCATCATCTTACTCCCTCCGGCGGCTGCGACTGCACCGACTCACCATCTCCCCAATAATAAGGGGAAATAATTACTAGGAAGAGCGCGGAAACCAAGGCCCCTGTGTGCCACACACACATAGCGTCGGTCGGAGGTCTTATCCTACTCTCCCTCCCAGTCCCCCTCCCACCCCAGTACCCTCCATCCACCCCCCAACCCTCATACTCATCCGCGCGCCGGAGCGGCTCCGCGTTAAGCAAGGGCCGCCGCGTTGCATAATCGGTTATTTACGATCCAGGACCTCCCCCGTTCATGGTGGGGGTTGGACTTGGGCGATCAATTAGCTGATTAAATAATATGTTATCGGCAAATTGGAGCCGCCAGCAACCGGCGCAATAAAGATGTGTATTTTGCTGGATTAACGGACATTTTTCGTTTAATTTATAATCATTCCGCTTATTGCTCTCACCACTAACTTTCGTTTCCCAGATTTTTGAGGCCCGAAGTTTATGTACTACTTATCTAAACATTTTTCCCTCGAAAAATAATGTTCCCGAAACACTCGATTCAGCAATTCCTTACAGTTACGGGCGACATTTATACCTTTTCCTGACGTGATTGCGTGCCTATCCTCAGAAAAAATGCTCACAATTATAATTTACTAAACACAAGCGAGGAGAATTTACAAAGAGTGACTCTTCGATTTTCTTAGCTATTAAACTTCTATTCATCGTCCGAGCTCGGTAAACGGTAGCTGGAGATACGGAAATATTTGAAATATCGTGGCCAAGGCTCTTTTCAGTTGCTGTAAATGAAGTACTTGCCTGCCGAATAGAGAGCTGTTCTCGATCCCAAGTAGACGTGTCTGATCAAGAGGTTTAAATCTAGGACTTGAGCATATTTTTTTCATTGCTGGAGGCAAAAACTCGGCCTCTTCGTCACTAGGTGCTGATGACGATGGAGATGAATCTTCCAGCATAACTGTCTTATTGATTCCAGTGAAAGATTTGTAATACTTATTCTTATATGAATATTTTTTCTTCTTTGGTACACTTAGTTCTTACTTTCCAGGCGAAAACTTTGTCTACTCCACTCATTGACGATCTCATACGATCTTTTCTTTGCGTCCCACGAAATTCTCTATCTTCTTGTGATATGCTAGTAATGTCCATCACATTTTGTCGGGAAATGTCAAATAACTCGATGAGATCACCTTTCCAAATCTGCCGTTTCATATTTGCTTTATCCGTGTTCCTCGATTTCTCTTTACCCAGATTTTGGTATTCTTTGAACAGCATCTGTATATTAGCACGAATATTATTCACCGTCTTAACAGGGATTTCTAGGAGCCAAATTCCTCTTATGGTTCCCATCTTAAAGTTCAACTACTTTCAAAAAAAAATACTTGAGAGGCCCGTTAGTACAAAGCACTTTTAGTATAAAGCCCGTTAGTACAATTTCACAAGTTTGAGATAAAAGTGACCAAAGTGTGCAACCTCTAAATATTATCTAATCTTGTTGAAATTTGGTATATATACCTTTTACATCTCTGTGACTCGGGGCTTCTCATATTTAAGCGTTTTCATATTTAAGTCACATCTTTAAGTCACATCTTTGGGAAAATGAAACACCCTAATATACTTGTAAAAAATGGAAAGCATTAATAAATATTATTACTCTCAAGACAACATAAAATCACTTAAGTCAATTAAAAGTAAACGAATTACAAAACCTTCAATATCTCTAAGCATACGAAATATTGCAAAATCTTATTAGGAGTTTGGGATGAATTACGCAGGCTGGAATCTCGACCTACTTTGCAGCCCAAAAGAGTACCGAAGAGAAAGGGGGAGATCATTATTTCGGAACTGAAAAAGGAAAACGCAAAATTTTTATAGAAATATACCGTTTAAATATGTAAAACATTACCTTTCCAGAAAAACTCATTGAAGAAAATGCAACATTTTTATAGAGGTACCATCAAAAACAGTAAATGATTCGGTAGTGAATATTTTACATAGCTTGATAAAAACTGAGACAGTAGCTGTTGATGATGAAAAAATAAGTGGGGCAGGGAATAAAATCATTCGTGTATTTTTAAATGAATTCAAATAACTTTTCTAGTTTGCGACAGTTAAAAAAAAGTCATTTGATAATGAGCAACATTAGTTTAATAATTAGAAAAAACTGATAAAATATTATATGGATGACAAGAGGCATATGAAAGAAATTATTTAGAAATAATCCGATGATTATGCTTATTGATTATAATATCATGATCAACCACCATGATTTAAATTTCGCTTAAATAGAAGGAAAAGTAAACGATTTTTTCCGAATTAAATTTTAAACTATATATCACGTCAATATCAATATCACGAATTCTTCTGTTACGTGATTCCCTTCCCCAAACGGCATCGGAGTTTTTAATTTATTGGCACCATTTCTAATAATTACGCTATTGTCCAGGACGAACTTAACCAATCTAAGTAGCAAATTATAATTATTTTAAACATACGTCCAAAGTTCTAAAGACGTATTGTTAACTATTTCATTAAAGCAACACTGAAGCTGTCTTTCCAACCGTCAAACACTTCTTGCAACGCTGATATTTCGAACGATTTGAAGACCGACTTTCCGGACAAGGGGATTAATTTAAGCCCTAAAAAACTTACATCGCCCAGTTTGCTTAGCTAGAAACAGCCATGTCCAAAACGTTTCTGAAAGTAAATAATTTAATCGAGCGTCGGGCGATGCCACTCAGGCCACTTGAATAATGGACGTCCTCTCGTAGATCAATCGAAAGAGAAATCGACGTCGCTGCTTGCTCGCTTATCGACCGGAGCTTTTTAATATGCGACGCGGGTCAACAATAAAATAAAAACTTGACATGCGAGGCCACTCCATCGCAACAGAGAGGAAATGATCACGTGAACGACGGCTCATTTACTTTCACACAATCTAATGCGCAAATTCGGAAAAAAATTGTCATTAAACACGAAGCATAGTGATCAGAGTCTATCAGAGAATACCAATGCTGGAGCATGGTGATATTTTCTTTCCAACACTTAGTCAACAGCGCTTTTCAGACATCTTCACGAAAAATCCAGAACGATTGAATTGGAGCTTGGTGGGCTCTCATGCGTCGAGATATTATCATGAAAACAGTCTGATTGTTTGCGAAAACAGACTGTTTTAAATACATACGCGAAGAACTATGGCTGCCATCTTCACTGGGCTAGGAAAAGAAATGTGCCTTATATGGTGGGAAAACCAATGTTAGACGGTGGGTCAAGAATATGCACAGGGAAAATTAATAGTGCGGTAGAATATTTAGTTATTTTATTTCGAAAATTAAAAAAGGAATTATTTCTCAGGATTCTGACGCAGAAAGGACAGCAATTGCTTGAAACCCTGAAAAACGTCAATTCCTGGAACTAACATTTACTGGGATATTGCAACCTACACCAAAATAATTACGCTAAAATGCTTCTAAAGGTAACTTATTCTCCAAAAGATAACAAAAGCACTGTCATCACTATTTCAGTGTTATAAATTTTGCTTAAGACAAATTTTATTTCATATGAAACATACACTGGCTAAGATGCTTTTCGTAAAGGTGTTAATAATTATGAATAAATTCAAAGACATAAAATCATCAACAGGTGCTTACTGAGAGCACGCAAAACGGGCACAATTGCCTCGGTGAACCCCACTCATTGGCGAGCAAACTGAGATGCTACTCACGCAGAGTGGTGGATTGCAAATTATGCTCTCATACTCTTTTTGCAGGCCGAAATGCAAACTGGCGAGTTTTGATTTTTCATTCATATTGATTGGCTCCCCTTACCACCACATTTCATGGCAGAGGCGTATGTTTCTATCATACTCAAAAGATCACTTAGAGCTTCAACATGTACTGATGTATTGCAGAAAGCCCAGATTTACAAGGAAACAAAGATGGACTAAATGTACCACACCAAAATTGATTACATTTTCAAAATATGTAAAAAACAGGATTTCAACTTCAACAGAAGACATTTTTTATTTCTCCAAATGTACCAACAGTTTCCATCTTTCAAGGAGAGGACTGCAATTAAGCGGAGGTAATCCTGTCATATTCCAGCCTCTTATCGAAAGGAAGAACTCAGAAGGTTATCAGCACTATTGCTGTAGTATTAATGGTGATACAAAATAGAATATGATCTCGTGCAGTTATAATCGTGAGGTCAAAGTCTGACTAAACGTTTTGTTGGATTGGCCAATGTCAACTTCATGAAGGCGACAGTCTCTGGCTTGACAAATAGAATTCCCGCATGATGAGGGTCAATTAAATGCTGCAGTATCCACAAAAATTATACATTCTCTCTCTTAGTGAAAGATAAAGACACTCATTATTTATTCCAATTATCTAGCATTCTGTCTGGGATGGAAATAAACAATTCTTGTAAAAACGGCATTGTTTTAACGACCCTCATCAAATGCCCACTTGATGTAACCACCTACAGCCTTAATGCAAAAGATATTTACTTCATTTTTCGCAGTAACAATACTGAATTGGAGCAAGAGAACTTTTTCAAATGAAATTGTGGGTTCGAATTGAGAATGATGCGATTGAACAAAGAGATAAATGAAGTTCACGTTGCGAAGAATAGGGAGGCCAATTATTTGTGAACAAGAGATACCTGCTGACTAGGGAGGTCATTATGAAAGATCGCTCGTGCACGAAGGACGTCCTCCGGAGTTCGCAGGGAAGTCGTTTGGGAAATTGAAAAAAGAGTAATCGATGAGTCAGTCATATCGATTGAATCGGACGGCGGAGAATGCGTCGTCGTAGGCCTCCGCTTCGTCCTCCGCGTTCCAAGCGATTGGATCCCATTCCGACCCACCACTGCCGCCGCCACCGGTGAAGCTCTGCACTTCAATTACGGAGATACAAACAAGCCCGTAAAACCAATTACCGTCGACACCCAAGTTTCCAATGTGCCTCACCCGAACTCACTCCCTCTCTCCTTGCCCACCACGACCCTCCAACATGTGGGAGAGAGCTCTCGAAAAGCGTCCTTTCTCCCGGACAAACCGACCAAACCTCGGTGCCGATCGCCTAAAACCCGGCAAATTCCCCCCCCCCCTCCCAATTTCGGCTTTTATTCGACCGGATGAATGGGAGACGGGCCGCGGATTGTACATTTTTTTCGGGAACAAAAATCGGCCGAGGGCTTTGCTTTTTTTCCTTCACTTTGCATTTGTTTAATTTCTATGTGGAAGCGAGAGAGCTGCGATCGACCGTTCGCACAGCAAAGGGAATGACGCAATGGAAGAAAACAGGTTGGATACAATTTACGAGGTTCTCTGAACCCGATCATTATAAATTAGTTACGTCCAGACACGTCACTCATTTATGCCAAACCCACAATCCGAAGTTTTTAACTAAACCGTTCCCCAAATACAGGACCAATAGGCTATCATAGAGCAGGACGTAGCGGCAGAACTGTAGAAATGTGCCCCGTAATTTCAGAACGTTTTATTTTCACGATGAATTTATTACTGCGACACAGGCCTACCATAGCGACTTGGAGAGAGGTATTATTGAACCTCCTAATTCCAAGGTAGGATCATAAGAAAACTGATCCGGTGTTATAAACTTCCCCACACATGCTCAAGGCCACAGCACGCGGTAATATAACATAATTGATACAACGACTAACAGTGATTTCGGAAAGCCAAGATATTTTTAGGCGATAAATTGTTTTGAACACTAAATACAAATACGCCTCTCAGTTGACACATTGTATACTGAGGCCAGATACTGTTTCAAAACCAGAATCCGTTTTTGTGCCGTGGATACGAGACAATAGCAGAATAATTAATCGGTGAAATGAAATGTATGTGCAATGAAAATTATAGATGAATTAACCAAATTTTTTTATTACAATTATTTACAATTTACCATAATATTTTCAATGAAAGCAAATAAAGCTAGCACAAAATGTGGAATGCAGGCATAGGTGATGAGGACATTGATCACAGGCACATACATTCATTCTTCCTAATTAAAATGATTCCCTCCAAGCCTCATTAACTATATTATATATAAGCCTCATTAACTACATTAACTACCGTCAAGAGCCTGAAACTATGAATCCACCACAAAGTTCACGACTACCCATCTGAAATGTCCTATGTTCTACATCTACATAATACCCTGCGATCCGCCTCATAGGTGGCAAGTGGAAGCGGGTGTTGGGACACCATTCGTGCAAAGGTATAAAATGAAATACTTTTAGAGAAGTGAAATGGTGAAGTGGATTTTGGGAATGTTTTGAGTGGAGCTCAGTTTTGATCATTTGGTCACTTTTTGTGCGTGGAAAACACGAACATTCGTGCCCTTTCTGTTCGGCAATCTATCTCTCTTATGTTATTGCTCATGTCGGACCAGGAAATGTAGCGTGGCGTCAAAATGATATTCTTCGTTTTAATGAAAAATTCTCGCTCTGAGGTTCTTAAGCAATATAAGCCTCGTACATTCACTGAGTCTCTTGCTGCTCCCAACCTAATCCCTCTTAAAGCTCTAAAACACTCGATGTTCACTCGTAGCAGTTTTGAACTAAGCGTGCTGCTTACATTTGTATTTTATCTATTTTTTGGGTCAAACCTTTCTGCAAACGGTCCCAAATGCCGGCGGCATACTCGAGGTCATGCCTCCGTGCAAGACATTTGAGAAGAGGAATACTTGGCTCACACAAGAATGATCCGCTTCCCACCGCTTGCCGTTCTTGGCAAGGAAACGTTTCAAGAAGGCCATCAATCAAAAAAATGCCAACCTCTCACCGATACACTCGCATTCTCGCGTACTCATGGGAGGGTTACATGCGACGGATCGAAAAACTACCCTCGCATTGTGAGCCATCTAAAACTGATGGCGTTCCGTTCCCGGCAAATTGATTGACGTAATTATATGAACTCGACACTCGCCCTCCTGCATATCAAGTGACTTCTTTTTTCGCTGGGAATAATGTTGACGAGCAGTAGTGGCTTCCGGCCACGTGTGACTGAAACAGACGCGAATCAATCACGCGCACCCTTTCTCTCACTCCATAATTCCTTTTCCTTGCCACTCCGACGGCTCACACTTTTTCGGTCCTTCTTTCTCTCTCTCAAACTTTCCCAATGGCCTCCTCCTTTCCTCCTTTCGAGTCTCCTTTCACCTATCGGAAAACGCCCCGTGATGGATGACGACGAACACATCTCTCCCCTTTTCCACTCGGAGTCAAGTTAAGCCACACTTTTCTTCCTATCTTCTTGCCATTTCAGGTTGCCCAGCAGCGGAGCTTGCAGGGAGAGATCTTAAAGGAGCAAGTAAGCACGAACTCGGAGCTTTCACCATAGCTCGGTAAGTACTTCTAATGGCATACATTCGTCACTTCCTCAAATCGCTTGGAAGGCAAAAGGAATTTTGGAGTAGGAATTTGAGGGTATCCCAAATTTGGATTAGCTGAATCAAGATAACGGTCACTTTCACTGCTATTGCGTTGATCATTTCCGAATCCAACACAAAGCAATGGTACTTCCCGATGGATGGTATTTCCAGAAATGTGGGCTCTGAATTTCATGTCCACCCGTAACACCCCATCAACCCTCGGAAGGATAATCGTGGTTATGATTTTTAGATATCTAGAACAGAGATATGGAAATGGGAAATTTTATTTATCTAAGAATGGTAAAGAAACGAAATAAAAGTTTTTAAAAAAAGGAAGCAAAGAAATGCGATTACAGTACAGTCCACTTTCTTTGTGGAAACATTCTGAGTATTAGCGCACCGAAACGTATTGCGACAAAAAATAACTACAACACGAAATCAGAATTACGGTTTTCAATACCTCATCTTTCACAAGCAACACTTGTCCAAGTTTCCTTCCCGACACACACGGAAGGGGATGTCCGCCACGCCTTCTACTCCTTCACCCCTGGGATTCACGCTCTCTCATCACATGTGACGCTATTTCTTTTTCTCCTCCTCCTTAAAAGCGACAGCATCTTCTACTTTATATTTTCACTTTCGCCCTTTCTCGCACAAGGGAGAAGAAGGACACCCCATTAAGGCCCCTGTCGCCGTCTTTTTTGCGACGGGCCCCGCCTTCCTTCCCGTCTCACCTCCCTCAAAGCCCAAAAGTCTACTGACTAACACATCACCACCGACTACTAATCCATATTCCTAATTAATTCAGGAAAAAACTGGCGGTTTTCCAGGTTTCAAAGATTTAATTTGAAGAGTTTCAATACTATAATACCATTTTCCCGTTAAGATAACGTAGTTCCACCAAAATGGATCAAATTACATCTTAATACTAGGAAACTACAACTGTTGTGCTTCCAAAATTAAGGATGGGTTCCACCACATTACAACAGAATCTTAATTCTATACCAATATTCCCAGCTCTTCGGACGAATTTGCCAATCACATCTTAAACCATGTCCTGCTAGATAAGGCGCTAATATCACGGAGAAATTTAAGACACTAAAACTTGGCAGTGACCACTGGGTAATTTTTTGCACAGCGCGTTTCGATGGTGAGGCGTCACTATTAGGAACAAATACAATGAAAACGATGGAATTTCAAAGCCACCCAATATTCCAAAAAATTCCCAATATTCCACTCAGAAATCTGATCTACAAACTCGTCCACTCGTCCGACTTCTCCTCCTTCCCTCCCTCCCCGTTTCTGAAAGGTATTTCTTGATTGGTCGGTCGATTCTTTGATTGGTTGACTACAGCCCGCAGTTCTTGCCAATTTGATGCTAGTTATCTCACTTCCTGGTAGTTCTTCTTCTGCATCTTCTTCATTTGGTTCATGTAATAATGCCTTGGCCTTCTCCTTTGGACTTTTTCCACTGTTTGTCCTTCAATTATACCCTTCACAAAACCAGTGTGCCTCAGGTTGTGTCCAATTCATTTTTCATCCAATTGTGTCATCTGGATCTTCTTTTTTTGCATCGTGTTCCATACGGTCCTTTCCTCATCCACTCTTGTGCTTACATTTACGTTCCTTATATTATGCGTTTATTTAATCTCCAGAATCATCCTCCACCGACACCAAGTTTCGATAGAAAGCTACAAGTCTTTTCTGGTCTGCCTTTCCAATGGTACAAGCAACCGATCAATGGAAGCTTTTGCACACTGTTTCCTCGTTCGTAATATAATCTTCTTTAAGCACCGTAGTCACCGTTTCGTCATGAGAATTGTATATAAATCTGTCATTTTTTATTACCCAACATTATACTTGATAGTGACGCCTAAGCGTCGAAACGCTTTGTACAGTGAAATTACCCAGTGGATACAACTAATTTTTATTTGCATAATACTTCAACATAGTCGGTCGCTCTCGCGGTCGACGCCGCATGAGGAGAACGCGCTGCATTGCGGGAAGGAGGGGCGACAGAAGCAGGAGAGGAGGCGGGCGGGAAGATAGTCGGCGGCGTCGTCCGCGATAACCCCTCCGCTAACCCCGATAATTCCACCGGTGACAACCTCCACGGCCCCATCGCCCAGTACTATAGAGAGCCTCTCCCCCCCCCCAACCCCGCCACATTCTCGCACACACTTCCGCCTCCTCGCATAGACCCTCCCCCTCTCTTTGAATCCCCCTTTCCCACCCCCTCCTTCTCCTTGGGATGGCCCCTTCCCATCCAGCCACCCCTCTGCTCGACCCACTCCTCCCATCGTTAAACGCTGAATAACGATTGTTTTGCCGTTAATTGCAAGGCCGGGGCAGCGACGGCTCGCCGAGTGGATGAGGGATTGCCAGAGGAAGGAAGAGTGAAATGTGCAAATTAGGGGAAAAGGAGCGGAAGGGCATTATTCACGTGGAAGGAGAGCGGAGGGGAAATAATTTACCCATGAAACAATCAACACGCAAAGCATCCATAATATCGATGCTATTGCAGTTTTGAACCTCCTGAGATATTTCGTCATAACAATTGATCTCAAACAAGATGATACAGTTAATTTTTCGATAGAGTGATGCTAAACGTCCCTTAGAAAGTAGACACACTAGAGTTTTTAGACCTAATTTTATGTATTTTGAAAGTGAAGGTTTCGGGCTCAACCTTCTAGAATTCTTGGGGTTGTAAGTTCCACTAAGAGATATTTGTTAAATACCACATATTTGATTGTCATTCTCCTTTGCCGTCCATTGCCCTTTCTCTATTATGTTCACCAAGAGTAACACAACCCCTCCGTCCACTTCTAGCCCATCACCGCATTTTTGTAAATCGCTGAGTTCACCAATCGAAATCTTGTGTACTTGGCTAGCGTCACTCTCAACCACAACCACGCCCCCTCCGTCAAATTACCCTAAGGATTGTTTTCTTATTTCTTGAAACTTTCCCCACCTTGCTATCCTCACTCACGCCCACGAATTTTACTCCTTGAAAACGACCAAGACCTGTTGAAACCTCGGTCGGCAGAAATAAATTGCTGCGGATAAATACTATTTAAAGTATTTCCTTATGGTCAAAATTCAATTCTTTGAACTTTAAGAAATCACAGAAAATAGTGGACCACTAATAACTAGAATCAACATACATTGCCATCATTGAAGTCAATTGCTAGAGATAAACGAAGCTGAGATATATTTCGTGATTTTTAAAATGAAAATGTAATGAAACGCAATAAATAAATATCTTGTGCCTTTTTCATTACAAGACCCATTATTATGGAGGAGAAGTACTATCTTTAACAGCATGTAAAAGCCGACAGTGACTAATATTCAGATATTGGGCCACTTCTGATAATTCTTTTACTAACTGCAACTATAACTTAAGAAAAATAAAAACTTAAACCAAGATACGATTGCCCAGCTAGTAAGATGGAAATAGATTATTTTCTGTGAAATTTCTAACTTCTTTACATAACTAATGCCATTTTATGACAAAAAAGCTCTTACAATGACAACATTGCACAAAAATAGCATTTTGTAAAATTAATATTGATTTATAAAAAGTAAATTAACCAAATTATTACCTCTGGTAAAGAAAAAAGGAAATAATTCATAAGTGAACCATTTACAAAATCCAGTCGTATTATAGGAAACTATTTTAAGCCCTACAAAATACTTATATGCATTAAATTTTTATTGCTCACAACCGACGCTTGTGGGTGTAGTAATGGGCAGCAACTGACTCGAAACGTAACTCACCTGGAAAGAAGAGAAAATAAAAATTCGTGAGATCCAGGAATAACTACATTATTCATTCTCAATGCGAACGTATAAGACATCATTTTTCACAACCATAAACTCTCTCTATTCTTATAAGTACTATAACTGATCTTGAAGCCACGCAACCGTACTGTGGAGGTCCCCAATAAAATAATGCACACTGAAGTGAAGTTCACTTTTTCGAAAACAAAAAATAAGGCAGACACGGCGAGGCTACTTACGGGACATAACATTGCATTCCTTTATTTCAATAATCACAAATTTTCAAGATGACGGATTGGAGAGACAAATCTCTTCGCTATCTAATTCTCGGATGGAGCAAAGTTGTTATAGGCTACGAGCATCTTAAGACATACATTTTTGAAAGCAGGCACGTAAATATTGGAGATACAGGCCCAACATATAAGGATACCATAATTATCTGTCATGCCAAAAAGGTCCTTCAGGGGAAAATACTTAACGCAACTCACAAGTACGACATGCTTTTTCGCGGACGAGTGATGCGGAATTCCTTGGCAGAATGAGAATCAGTATGGCGATGGGACCTTGTTCCTCCATTTCCGTTAAATCCAATCTCTCGAACACACACCCAGAGTATGCGTCGCATCCCCGTTTGGACGGCACTGGTACATCGCCGGGAAATACGAAGGGAGAAGGGGGATGAGGCGGGGAATGCGAGGATTTCGCCCGAGCGGTTGAGAAAAATGAGGTCGTGAAGATCGGGGAGAGAAAGAGAGAGAGGAAAAAGGAGAGAGGTGAATGAGACGCATATTTTAGGTGACGACTGCTCTCCAGAAGAGCGCGGTCGCCGAGGACGGAGGGAGCGGGAAGGAGAGAGAGAGAGACTGAAGGGCGAATAATGTGAATGAGAATCGGACGATGAATGATTCCAAGAGTTACATGGATCAGATCAGCGAGAACGAGGTGATGGCTAGTTCATTTAGTATTTCATTCCGAGGGCCCGTGTCCGAGTCATGGCAATGGGGAATGTTTTTTCCACAGGAATACCGCGAAATGCTGCAACGGATTTTGTCAATAGAGAACGTTCTGAATTTGGTGGACTCGCCTTTTTTTATCATGGTGCCACCAAAATAAACATTCCGAAAAGCAGACACCTTTGGGAAAGGCAGGGCTTGAGGGAGATTATTGGTGAAGGATGTGATGTAATGGGGATGCAAGAGCTTTGGAAATGACGATTGAGGGGCTGGACAGATCTTAAGGATGCGGTATAGTACAGAGTTTCCGAGATCAGACTGCAGTCACCAATGTCGAGCTAAAATAAATTTAACCGCGGACAGCGAAGCACTCCATGATATAACTAGGAGAAAGTTTGTCTTAACCTCCCGGATACCTTTTCACAAAGCCCCGACCACAGGAGCGGTGTCTCCTCGGATAGACCATGGATAGGATTCTTCCGAAGGTTTATTTTTGGACACTGCCGGAATTACGGTGAAGCGAGCGGCCCGAGGCATGAGCTTGGCCACAGTCCGCGAGGTTAAGGCCAAATTTTGAACTGAACAAGGTATACATTCTTTTTCGCCAAATTCCATAACACAGCATATTGTTAAGAATAAATCTCACGTAACGAATCTCTAATTTAATCAACACCGCACTCTTAAAACGTAAAACCTTTAAGCGCGAAAAACAAACAGTAGAAATGGCCACGAAAAAGGACAGTGAGCAGTTATATCTGCTCACATTAGGGGTAGCGCATAAACTGTAATTTTTACAGCAAAAGTAAACCACATCTTCATTATTGGGAACTTTTACGTAAATAAGCTCCTGCATGATAAAATTGAGGAAAATAAATAGTAAGAAGAGTATATATGACCACACAATTCGATGTTTATTCGCATTGGGAAAGAATTTAGGAGAGAATATTGAAGTGAGGAATCATCATGAAGGCGACCAAAGACATGTATGGTTTGTGAACGGCGGAGAGAAAAGATGTAGAAAGAGGGGATACGGGAGGCCTGTGAGGGATTATCTTGGACGTTATCATCTTTATTCGTACAATCCTATGATTGGTTGACTGCAGTCCTCCACCCCTCCTTATCTAATGCCAGATCTCATACCTCCTGGTATCTCGTCATATGTACTTTCCTCTTCATTTGGTTCATGAACTCATTCTTGGGTCTATCTCTGGGGACTTTTTCATTCATTTCATTATTTCATTATTTATTATGTTCTTCACAACCCATTGTGTCTCATGGTGTTTCCAATCCATCTGGTTCTTCTATTCTCAATGGTGTTCCATATGGTCCTTTCCCCACCTACTACTTCTTTGACCACAGCTGTTGTCTTTTTCCCATGAACGACTTCTTAGCTTGGGCTACTCTCCGCTCGATATCCGTTGCACTTCTTCCGCCTTACATGATGCTACTCTAATTTCTCTCCTCTCAGAGAGACTTCTGCATTCATCTTCTCTCTCCCGCATACTAGGATTTTATTAACGGCGAATATTTTCTAGGAAAAACAAAATTAGCTAAGGAAAACTTCCGGCTTCGGAGTTATTGAAAATCAATCGAACTGGGATTATTAATGAATAGCTTCACTAGTTCCAATCGCTAGAGAGGAAAAGTGAAAAGCACCATAGCTCGAATGGACCAAAATTTTGACTTCAGTAAACCTTTTTATTGTTCCGAGCTCCGATATTCGAGGCGTCAAACCGTATTCTGGCGCGGGGATTACGATAGGAAGGGAAGCGCTGATCGCGTTATGCACCCAGGCAGACATTTCAGTCATGCGGGTGGTCGGATTATCCGGCGCTAAGCGGGGCTTCCTCGTCGCTCGGGAGAGACATGTCGACGGCGATTACTTTGACCAGCTATGGCCAAATGACGAAAAACCTATGCATAACTGTTTGAAAAACAGCAAAAGGTCTCAAAAAAATCGAATACGAAGAGTGCGGCACCACGTGGTGTTAAACCAAGAAAACGCTAGGAGGCCAGTTTGTTAAGGCCATAATATTTCACTTTTAATACTGGAGCTCTTCAGCGATATGTTGAGATCAAAAGGGATACCCTAAACGCATGCATTCCTAGTGAGTGCTAAATAAATAATGAGGAACACAGACATCCTCATCATCAATAGATAACGCAGCGGACATTGTGGAACAATTTCATAAGCATCGAGATGCAATGTCTTAGAAGTGAATACATTCAAAAAATTAATGTAAACACCATTGAACCATTTAACAGACACAATCACAACATAAAGTGAAATTAAACATTTATCCTTCAAGTCTATATCATACCAGCGCTCCTATTTGCGTATCCTATGCATGCAACTTTTTAATATTCGGTGATAGTAAATCGTGCTTTGGAGTAAATAATTGCATTAAGTCCTGCCAGTCCGGTAATAATTATGTACATCAGACAGACGGATGCATGACAGAAAAGTTGGAAAGAAAAAATGAACCCATAGCGATTGCCAGTGGGCGAAAGCCGCAAAGGAAAGCCTTGATACTTCGCTAATAATTTCATTGACGAAGGATTTAGACTGCTCTCAAGCTAAGAGGGAAAATGAGAGCTCACTAAATACAAGCCAGCCTTTCATCCCTAAAGTTTGACGAAAGTGAAGATTAAACATGCCGCTTCATATTTCTACCTGCAAAACCAAATCGACGGAATATCAACAAGAAATGGCGTTGGTAACGTGTACTCATACGCTACTTTAAGACAGTTTACTGACAAAGCATAAATTATTCAATTTCCAAAATAGGTTTAATATCATCAGGCCAAAGAAAAATAGGGTATTGAACTAACTATTTCAATAACTTTCATTTAACCTTAGTTTATAATACTTGGTTTCATGTAACATAGTCATAAAATTAGTAAACTTCGTCAAAAAGAAAACAGTTAAAACGCATAGACAGAATAACGGCATTTTAATGAAGAATGAAGTATTGAAACGTTCCATTCCACATCAGTGAAACTTTTGTCCGCACAATACAAAAGCCTATTAGGTCTGGGTTCAGGCTGGTCAAAATACGCAAAAAGAAAAGCAGTAACCAACATAGCAAGTAAAAAACTCATGCAAAGTTCGCTAATATGACTATATTCCAGCACACCTGCCCTTCTATTATGCTTCTGTAGCTCACTATTCTAACCCTCCCAATAAATGCTGCAATTTCCTGTCACAAATGTTTTTTTTCTTTGACAGGGACTTCGCATGCAATTACTCTGGTTACTTGCCTCTACTCAACAAAAGCAAATAGTCGCAATCCCGATGGCAAATGTGCTTATTTTCCCAGGAATGTTATCGCATCCACAGGGTTTTATTCCACCCATAAATTAGAGCAATTAGATAGTGACAGGCAGTAACCCCCGTCGCATTGTAATGAGAATCAGGGTTTTACGCGACGTTAAAAATATTTTTTTAAATGTGCCTTCCACCCATCCCGTTCCTCGCGATCACTAATTTTCCCCTGGCGAGAGAATGAAAAACACCACGAAAGAGCGAACGGTTTTTCTCTCTGCCTTGCGCTGACAGCGCAACATCTTCAAGAACTATTCTTTATTTGACGCGAGCAAAATATATTCGGTGTATTTTTACCGCTATTTGTATACACACACCTCGAAAAAAAGAGGAAACACCTCCACATTAAGCATGATAACAGCGAGTCGTGGAGGTGGGTGGGCGTATGGATGCAAAAGGGGGGGCGAAGAGGAGGGGGAGAGGTTGAGAGAGAAAGAGAGAGAGAGAAAGGGAGGATGGGACGTGGAAGGAAGGAAGGAAAGGAGAGGAGGAGAGAAGGAGAAAAGGCGATGTTGACGTAGCAGGCAGGCATTGAGGTGGGGAGGGAAGAGAGGGAGGAATGGGTGGGGACTGGGTCGGAGGCCCTCCAATTAGCAGAAAGAAGAAGCAGAGGCCCGCTGGCGGCGCATTCGTGAGTGACGGGAGGCAGGAGAGGCAGGGGATGAAGGAGGGTGAGGGTGACGGGAGAAGACGGGGGAGGAGGGTGGGATTTTCCGGTGGTGATGGAGTCGGCCTTCGGAGACGGCGAGAGGCTGAGGGATGAGGAGTGTAGGACGATGACGATGGAAGCCGTAATTATAAACATACTTCCCCGAAAGAAACAGTCGCCATGGAGCTCGTTTAAAAAAAGCAATAAAAAGGGAGAGAGAGGAGTCTTGGGTGGTGCACAGGGATGGTGGGAGGCGGGGAGGGGGTGGACGAAAGCGGTAGGAGAAAATAAGAGGGAGTTTTTTGGGGTGAGGAGACATGGCGGGCGGCAAGAAGTAAGACCACCGGATTCGAATTCACTCCGGCATCAAAAACTCGACGACGAACTGAAAAAAAGCTTAACTCTTTCGCCCCTCCCGGTGACGCACGCATTTTTTTTCCCGGAGGATAGAAATAAAAACAAGACTCTCCCATCCGCTCAAAATAAACTCACGCCGCTATCTCGCCAAGAAGCTCAAAAAGGGAGGGAAAAAATACTTTGAGAAAAAATATACGACAATTAGGACACAAATATAAGGTAGAAAGCCAAACAAAAGACGGAGAGCGGCGAAGCGGCCGGAAGACGCGAGAAATATCACGCAAAGCACGGCGTGCTACTTTTTGCGTTCGCGAGTTCATCTATCCCTTGGAAGCGTTCTCCATCACCTCGCTCTTGCAATATTGTGTTGGACTTAATGAGGGAAATAACCTGCGCGGCAGGAAGTGGCAGGAAAAGGGAGAGACAAAACAGGCAGACCTGGCGTGCGCTTGTTAGTTTAATCGACGCCGTATGACAGCAGAGCGGAGAGCATCGGATCTCTCAAGTTTCCAGCGGTAATTCCAACGCACGCTAGTTCAAGAATCCGAAGAGAAGGGAGCGCACAATGACGACACAATGATCTCGTTTTACTCGTTCACTCCCTCAATTCACCGCCGCCGATAAATGACAGTTAATGGCCGTCGACGCAACGTCCCAATCCCAAACGGCATCCAGGTTGAGTTTTTTTTATTTACCTCCCGGTAGTTCAATCCAGTCCAAAAGTGGTCGTGAGAGAGTTTGAGGCGGAAAATCTGCAATGCGATCCAGGCCAAAGTGGCGCGCCAAGACAAACGGTTTGCGACAAAACGGACGGCCGATTCGAGGCTGAGTGCCACTTAATGGCGACTGAGAGCTGAACAATTCAGAAAAAAGAGAATGCATCCAAAAATGCTACGAAACGCCACTAACTCGTCGACTTTCATAAAGATCAGACAATTGCCTTAGTGAAATTAATAGGTATTTGTAAGTTATCTAAAGCACCTCCTTAAGCGCAACACTTGTACAAGTGTACAAGCCAATATCCACACGGAAAGTATACACTCAGAGCCTTTATCTTGCCTTTAACCACCAGGTTACAATCGTTTTCTATCATGAATTATTTTTCACGGCTGCTTTTTCTTTCGCGATGAGAGTAACATTAACATACAACATTATTCTTATGCAAAGAATCACTTTTCTAACGTTTCTTTGCCAAAAATATAAATATCTGTAATGCGATCCAGGCCAGGTCAGGGAAGAAAAATATTTTTGAGCAATTACTTCCACTGGAATGAAAATAAGAAACTTTGAAGTTAGTCTCAAAAAAGTCACATTTAATATACTGTGCGTTTCCTCTAGATCACGTCATATGATTTCTGTTTTCTTCGCTTCTGTTAGCTTTCTCAAATTTAACACTACAACGCTTGTACTTATTGACCCTCAGTAACGCCAATGGCGTTAGTTCGACTCCACCCAAAAGAAAGTTACTTCTTTAATTGAAAAAGCAATCTAATCTGGCTTGCAGCATTTTATGCACGTTTTTTATTGTTTCCTATAATATCGTAGACTTTTCCAGGTAATAAAGACAAGTAGTATTAATTGAAACAATTGAGATCGCTATATCGAGTGTAAACAGCAGTAGGAAATATGCGTTCCGGATAATAAGAAACGAGAAATAATTTTACCTCAGCCATTTCTGCAACTGTAGATGATTAACATGCGAACAAATTTATCAGTATAAAATGAGTACAACGAAAATCCTGTGACAGCAGTTATTCACTTCACGCAACAATTTCATATATTTTCTATGCAATAGGAAGAGGCAGTTAATCCATTCGTCCGGCAACGGTAATGATGAAGTAATATCATGCATTAAGTACCCACACTACTGTGCATAGAAAGGAGAAAATTGACTCGGAAATTGGAGAGCACAAAATTCATAGCCTCAGCCGTAAATCACTGCATCTCATCCTTGATTAACGGGTTCATAATATTCACCAGCCCCATCCATGCCTTTGAGAGTCGAGATCAGTCGACCAAACTTTTGCGGTCAAAATATGCCGGTCACTGCGAAATCGCAAGGCAAGCAGAGTTCAAATGAAGACGGGCCATAATTCCCGGCGTATGTGGGGCAAATACGAGAGAAAAAGTGGAATAAATTAGGAAATGGGAGGAAAGGGCCAATACGACGCATCATTCGAGCCGCTATACTTGCCACAGGACGCCGCAATCGGGAAACAATGACGCTGGAGGAGAAAGGCGGGAGGTTCCTGAGATTGTTTCTCTTTTTATGACCACCCCCTAGCCTCTCTGTTTCATATATATAGATCAGGGTTTAGACCCTGCCCTCCCCCACTAGTTCAGCAACGGGAATGGGAACATCAATCACCACAAGGCCCCGTGATTAATGAATGAGACCACAGTTGTGTTTGAGAGTGCGGTCCGGCCGAGAGGAGCCCCTGGGTATAATATAACGGGCGGCGCATACCGCGAGCGCCGAACCGCGAAATCTGCGCGATGCACACAAAACGGCAGAGGAATGCCTGGAGAGAGAACGCGTGGAATCGAAATTGCAGCCACGTCCGAATTTCCACCGTCCGATGCCGCTCTCTGCAGCTGGTAATTAATCAGCGGAAAGGGGAGGCTAGGCAGGAAACTACAAATACTCCCGCACACATCGACGCTGGCATGTCAATTTGAGTGACGTTACTTAAAGCGCAGACAAGGTCCCTCCGAATGCAATTACGAAGGTAACTAGTGTTGCAACGCTCGTCCGCTAGAGGAAAACACGCTCCCAACAGACTTGCTGACATTCACCGCGACAGACCAGTCTTCAACGCGGAAGGGTCTTAATTGAAGAATCGAATAGATGAGGTGGCTAGAGAAATGGGTTCCATCCAGAGCATTCGTATTCAAATTCAAAGGCCGTTTCTTCGTCCCGGACGGCAAACACAAATATACTACGATTCCAGATTATATGAAATTCGGAAAATGCTATCTAGTACAAAAGATATGAGGCTTTTAGCTGAAGCTAAGGCTGTATCGATTTCATATGCTTTGTGCCTACTCTTAACGAAAATCGAGAGCATAAGTAATCAACCTGATAGTCAAAGGATTCGTCCGATGCCGCTAAGATAGTTCATAGCCACGTTAGCTAGACACGATTCCTTAATAAAACTGTTGGTTGCTGATCTATTGTAACTATTGTACACCATAAATCTCAAAATTGTGATATTCAGTAAATCTCATCATTTGAATATAGCTGGACGTATCCCGCATTGCACTAACAAGATTCCGCTGCCTAACAACTGATTTTATTGAATACAGGGCCACCATGCTCAGTGAAATTTGTACAAGTCTAACCATTGATAGAAAAGCGTGAACAGTCAATGGCGCTTCCACATACGACATTTTACACCCAGTAGTAATGCGACCAAAAAACAAGTATGACCATTTAATACCACACAGGAAGTTTCAAAAATCTCTCATATAGCTCAGTTTATAAAAAGCGAGCCGTATAGACATTCAACGAGGGAAATGAAGCAAATGTATAGGGACGAAGAAAAAAGTAATAGGGCCATTGAACCCGGCGAGATGGTTGGATCTGGCTCCAAGTACGTGCATAACTGACTTTCTAACAGTTAACTGTCTAGTTGATTATAAAATGGTAAGTTAATTTTTCAATGCGCCAAATATTACTAAAAGAAAGTCATCCTGACGAAATCAAGCGAGAAAATCTCATTAAATACACCCTCTTAAAGGAAACACCAGTTGTTTGAAAATCGGATGTTTACTAATATGGTTGTGACACCAATGGATTAAAGTTTTTAGTCTTTTAACAATGCGCAATACAGAATCTTTTTTATACCTACTCCCACCCAGAAGGATATCAGCGTCTTGATTGATACAATCAATTGCAAATAATCTATGAAGAAAAAAAGACATTAATTAAAAAGGAGGGCGGGATTTGAAAATCAACAATAATTACCACGCAACACTACAGACTTGTCCCCCATCTGATATGAACAATAAATTGGATCTTGGGGAAGCGACCGACAGCTAAGGTCATTTGCACCACAGGAGACAGGTATTGGGGGAAGGGTGGATAGAAACCCGGCGTCGGCATTAGCCTGCTCTTAACGAAAGGCGCCAAGGGGACCACGGTTCAACATATCATACAACAGACGGAGCACGGTAATTGAAGTTCCCTCCACAAGACGGTCAAGTAGGGATCGGATTTCCTCTGAAAAATATCCTTCTCTGCAGAAATTTGATCCCTGGTCGCCCGTAAGGTTAGCCAGTACCCTAGCCACTTCACCAACCCGATACCCTATGAAAATTAACAATTTTAACTTTCCACGCTACGTTATTTTCTGATCGACTTGGAATTACTCGGGTCTTAGAGGAAGAAACACAGGGGATATGGTATTTTACAAGTTGTATAAATTCCACTTTCGAGGAAACTATTTACGATAAGTCAAAAAATCCCAAGAGACGTATTAAATAAAAGCAATGCACCTTGTCCCCTCATTTTGTGAGTTACGCAATCAGTGAAATATTTGTACTCAAAATGTAGTGTTTCGACAGAAATAGATGTGCAGTCGGCTCCTATGGCTGAAAAAAGTGATTCTTTAAAGTATATACGCAAGATAATATGCACATTTTGTACCTTAAGTATGGTTTTCAACGAGTAACACAGATCATAACCAGAAGGGAGGTTTTTCAAGCAAATAAACCAAAACCAGACCACGCGAGAGAACCCACTAAGGACTAGATTCGGACTGCTTAGAACAAAACGCGGGTAGAAGGCGCGTGATCCCATGATTAATGAACACAGACACAGCAGGGGGCATCGAAAAAATTAATTCCCGAAAGATAACAACACAGACTGCGTGAGTCGGAAGTTCTGCCGCCTCGCAGGTCTAAAAAATGATCTCATCTGCTCACTGCATCATTCGAGTAGGTTGCGCAGTAAGTTGCCTCTACTGCGCCGGTGGGCGCAATGACCCGATCCTTCGAGGGCGAAGAAAAAAATCTTTATGATGGTAGGAGCTGTAATCGTGGGCCATTGGGTGCACATTATAAGCTGGTCGAAAAGATTTTAGTGGACCACATTGAATTTAAGCGCATAAGGTTATACGGTGGAACTCACCACAAAGTTATTAATGGAAGTGCTACAAGAATTATAGTTTACATTTTTCGCCTAAATTATCGCATGTTAACACTATATAGTTTTCAGTTATGAAATCAAAATTTAGACGAAATTTTACATTAAAATGTGTTGATTTGTAAAACTAGACTCAATGTAATAGCTTTATAATTGTTAGCAGCAATTACATTACTAAGACATGTATTCTTTCAGGATTGGGAGGTTATTGCAGCAGTATGACGAATTTTTGGCACCAATTTTTATAGTTAGTTTTTAAGATAACAGGAACGCAAAGTTTCATTCAAATCTTTAGACAAAAAAAACTTTCCGTTCACCTTCAGAGGAACGTTGCCCGCCAATGCCATTAAATGATCGACAGCAGTTTAGTACAAGTCCACTGGGAGATGTGATACTACCATTTGCGAGAGATGCAAAGTGGAAACGAAATCAAATGAAATGATAGCCAGTTATTCATGCATATAACGAATTTATTTTTATGTTATACTCCATTCTACTAGCAGACCTCTTCAACTTTAATTCTGCACTAGTAATACCCCGCCAGGAAGTATATGGCTGCTTTAAAAAAAAGTTCCGGGCAATAAGAGAACAGGTGTTCCCTCTCTAAAAATAAAATACATAACCCACAGCGACGATTCGATTTCCCATTAACATTTCAGTCCCGCAGCGGCGCAGCTGTAGCAGACCGGAGTGCATAGACACTTGAGCTCATGAACTCAAGGCGATTAAAAATCGCTCGGATATTAATACTTCAACATATTTGGAAAACAGAAAAATGATTAATTGATTGAAAATAGTACTCAGACTATATCTTGGCATAGCTTTTAAATGCTACGCGAAAAAATTGACGTAATATGATATCCTCGATGAGATGAGAGAGGCAAATAGTTTGATCTCCCCGAGCAGAAAAGACAGCAGACAACTCGTCCACAACACCCTTATTACACGCAGCGGCTGTCATGCCGTGAATGTGATTGAGGTCGCGAGAGACCTCCGGAATATTCGAAAGCTCTTTCCCTCGCCCGACGCGTAACGACTCCCCGTGTGGTCTTCAAACGGTAACGGCCGGGCCCCTAGGGGGGGCACCACCGTCGTCGTCAGGGCCACGCACTCTCAAAATCCGCCGCCTAACGCAACACCAGCCAAATATTTTCCTTGATGCTCCTTCCCCACCTTCCCACCGCCATTTCTTTCTTCCTGAAGCCACCGAAATCTCCAACAGGGGACGCAAGACTCCTATGAAAAGGACAATAAACCGCACGTATATCAGAGTCTATGCCTCCGTCCCATACATGCCACAAGGTCACTCGCCCAACGGGGCCTGTCTTTCCATGTTAGTCAGCATTCGATTGTGCCGTTACCAAAAAAATCTACCGTCTAAGCTCTACGAGTATTACCGCCTCCATCTTCACAGGGTCTCCAAGGTGTTTAGTTCAGTGACAGATACCAGCTGGTTAAGAGTTAACTATAGATAGCGGCGGTTCCCAAACTTTTTCAGCCAAGAAGGCCTTTACGAAGCAAAAGTTTCTCGTGGAGAACCAATGAATAATTATTGTTAAAGTCTATCAACGCAGTATGGATACTCAGATGTATGGATAATGAAGTATCATAAATTAATAAAGATAATACTAGTAAAAAAAACGATAGATAGAGGTAGAAATTTCATTTTTGAGATTTTGGCCGTATTCATAACCACCGCGGACGAAGCCCTTCAGAATCACTCGTTGAGCCCGAAGGGATCTGTGGAGCATAATTTGGGAAACGCTGGTACAAATTAATTTAGTGTAATAAGTTCTATGATTTCAGGTTAAGCGATGAGGAAATTCAGAATGATTTATCGCAAATAGTTGCAGTAACATAACATTTCGACCATTAAGATTGCCATTTAATAGTTTTGCAATTGACGATTTCCCGTATTTTTAAGCAAAATAGACAAGTAACACCTAACATTTAAATGATTCTTAAACAAGAGAAATTTATTAAAATTGTGGAAAGTTTTCATTATTCCGAAGAATAAAAAACGTTAAGTCGTCAAGCTACAGCCGTATTTTCCATAATATTACATGCATCGTAACACATCGATTCACGGTTCCAAGTATTTTCGTTCCAAGCACATAATTACTCAGGAAAAAATCAATACAAATAAAGTATCTCCTCCACAGATTGAACTCTTGGAAAAAAGAATATACATGTACATAGCTCAGCTCAGCACAAAGTAGAATTTCACCATCGTGACGAAATTACGCCCCACTTATAGTGAAATTCTGTATTCAAGCTCAGTATCGCGGTGGAAAACGTAACTATAGGCTTGAGAATAAGTAAAGACTTTCGAAATGATTCCGCATAATTTTAATAAGGAAAATGCGCAGTGATTCAAATTGAACCTATTGCCGCAACAGACATTAATGACTGAAAGAAACAGAGCAAGGAGAGTATTCAATGATCGCTGGCTAGAAACAAAACCTTAGTATGATGGTCAGTACGGAAAAAATCAGAGTTACAAGTTCGATTCTCCAGTGATGGGAAAAGACTGCTTGGTACATGAACCAATAAGTGTAAGTTGACAGAAGGGATTTTGGGACCTGCGATAGAATATTAGTTACGAAAATGCTTTTTAAGAGATAGTAAACGAAAAAAAACAATAAAAATATTTACTAACAAAAATGACCAAGAAATCTAACGCTCATGCTGAGAATACATCGTAAGATGAGTGACAATTTTCCATCCAAAACAGGTCAGGAAAGAATTAAAACTTTATGTCATAGCACATCATTAAATTTTAGGGCATAAACAAGACTAAACTGAAGCAGAAGGTTCGCGAATGGGTTACAAATCATTGAGGATTTCCGCGACCGTACGACATAATGGACTCCTCCTTTGGTCGGGATCCCTTTGGGGGAGCGGAGCAGAGGATGAGGGCCGTAATCGAAGAATGACGATGCCCCGCTCCATCCCCCGGCTGCCAACAGGAGTATGTCACGTCCCCCGGGTGCGAGCCTTCAAATCCAAAAATAGCGAAAAAGAGGCGAGGAACAAGCCATCACCTCTAATGCTCCGTCACTAAAAACACTCCGACCAATGCGCACACAATCATATAACTGACGAGAGAACCCTTCGAGTCATCGGCACTCTCCCACGATGGCGAAGTGAGACGGTTCCCACACAGAAGGGACGGAGGGCGGCTCCATCTCGCCACCGGATAGCCTCTCGCTAATGAAGAAGATGGCGATTGCACCACTTACGGACGCCACGAGGGAGTTAAGAGGGGCAGATAGAGATGCGAGGAAGAAGAGTGCAAACGGGGAAAGGAAAAGACTTCAGTTGGAGTTGGCGGACGTGAGCTCCACACACACCGTCAACTTCGATTAACCATCCAACTTTCCTAACCTCACGATCGTACGGGACACTAATTCACCTGGGACGCCCGCGGAGTCCTAATGGCTCATCAAATCCAAGATTCGTCATCTCGTCATAAATAATTTCGCTTTGCCTCGCTGCGCACCAAGCATTTAATAATCGCTTTTCCTCTAGTGCTCAACTGATGAGAGAAGACGGTAGGAAAAGAAAAATGGACCACTCATACCAAAAATTCCATCTTGAGACGTTTCTTTCTTCATCCAAGTTTAATATTAACCTCATCCTACAAGCTCCACACCAGTCTGGCATGTCTTTGCTTTACCTTATCCTACCCGATCACTCGACGTCCAAACAAAAAAATTAGTTGTAATAAATCGCCTTCCTTCTCCAATTACTATTTTGATCCACTAGCTACAACTTCAAATTCCCCAAGCTACTTTCAATGTCAATTGAACATCAAGAATTAAATTAATCAATTGTCCATGTGTCCAATCCGGGACGTGAATATAATTAATTTCAATGAGGATGACCCCACATATCCTAATCTCAATATAATGTCTATTAAATATTCAATTAATCATTGCTTATGCATTATATAGTAGCTCAAGTCATGACTAAGGTGAAACATGAACCTCTAGATAAGTTTTGTAGCATTTTTACCGCCACATGGCTCAACACAAGAAAACTTACATGAGGCTATGTGGAGTGGGACACAGACGCAAGCAGCTATTTTGTAAAACCGTGAATACTTCGGGTATAGGTAATACTTGATCATTCGAAACCCATCTCTAAAAACAATCACTAACATTTTGCGTCTACAGTAAATTATCCAAGAAAATATGGATTTTCCCTGAAAAAACGTTGATGACCAGAGAATACCATTGACGAGAATCCTCTTTCGACTTCAGGAAATCTCCACTAAGGCAAACGGTTTCCACGTGTCCTCTTTGACGAAGTTGTAGAGCGAGACTATAAAGTCATCCACCGCCTTAAAGACTTTCCCTGATGTATATGTGCAATGGCCGCCGACACGGACAAGGTGGGCGAGTGAATGACAATTAAAAGATATGGTGTACTCCCGGCAAGCAGGGCAGGTGAAATTTTCGCGGGTTTCCTGCCGAATCAGAAAGGCGACTACTTAAAAAGGCAGTCTCCACCAAGGTATGAAAGACTGACATAGAAAATCGAGATAACTGAAAGAAAATGTGTAAGATCAATATTCAGGCTACGGTATTGGAACAATGACAACGCCAGCACATATAAAATAGCAGGATTCACCCCAATAAGAGAAGAAATAAGAAAACAGATAAAAATATTATTTCACGGAATTACAAATGAACAGCAACAAATTGATAAGGGAATGATCAAAAACCAAAAAGAACCCTGGAGAAAGATGCCTAAGGCCAGAATATGGTCTTTTCATATAAACAAGAGGAAGGGAAGTCCAAAAAATGAGTCAAAAAGAAGAGGGAACAATGGGTAAAAGCCTACTTACTATAGGCAAACGCAGCAAAACCACCAACTGCTACGCAGCAGAAGGACCACCACTCTGAAAGACTGACGGCGTGAGTAGGAAAGATATTGAACTCATCGTCGGAGGACGCTGGTTGCGGTGGCGGCGGGGGATGGCGAAAGAGAGGGGAGACGACCAACTTAAAGACGAGGGGCCAGTCCGAGCCAAATGATTTACAAGAAAATATCTAAGCGTGCCTTTGTAGGTAGACAAAATGGTGGCAAACATGCATTAGGTCATAATATCAAGGCGAAACTTGATGAATAAAACGAACATCGCAGTCTTCATGAAATGAACTGAAAAAAATAGGTGTCCTCTACTAATCACCGGCCGAGCACCTGCCAATTGACATAAACTGGGAATATTGTATTCAAAATCTACCTGCTCTAAAGAAGAGCTAGCTCACTATTAGTTCATAATTCAAAAGATCGATCGACTAAACACTTCCAAATTAGTTGATAAATTCGTTACCTAACTAAATTAGATTCACACATTTAGATATAGACGACATATGGTGCGAATATATTTCTTCCACATAAAACCTGAGCAGAGTCTCAATCCCGGACACAAAGGCTGATCAGTATAAAAGGGGTCGAAAGAATAGTGTACTCATACTCCACGATTCTCAACATAATTTTCATTATTTGCGATACCATTTATAGTTATCACACCGTATGCATTAAAAGAATTTCTATTCTCCTCCGTCCATCACGAGAATGGTGGTTTTCAAGCTTCTTCTAGCTCACGAGGAGCACAAAGGAACGCTGTTGAAAGTTAACGACACTGCAACTGATAAGGGGAGAATTTTAAGGTTATTGCACGGATGCACGTTGGTGCACAATGCTCCAGCAGTGGGCCGGGACACACAAGGGTCCCCCGCCCCCCCTAAGTGCAGGGGAGGATGGATGGAACGGGGCCATAGGAGGGAGGCGGGAAAGGGGAGGAGACAAGAGAGGGCGGCAACAATAGGCGCCGCGGAGAAGATGAAGATAAGAGGGAGCAGTGGCGCCGGGAGGGGAGGGTGAGGTCGACGCTAAGAGAGAAAGCAGCCGACCAACAAAAGGAGGTGCAGTGAATGCGGGGAGTGGGCGGGGAAGGATTCGAGGGAGACGGGGACGCAATGAGGTGAATGCAATGAATCGAGAGGGGTCAGAGAAGGAGCCAGAAGCAAAAGAATCTAAGAAGACTGGCGAGGACTTTACCCCGCCGGCCCCGGAGGCGGCGGTGTAAAGTCCTCGCCAGCTGACATGAGGGTCACGGGTTCGAGTCCCGCCTGGGTGGGTTTTCCACCACCCAGGGCATGGATGTATGTCAAATTCTGTTGGCCCGGTCCCTGCAAAGCAGCCTATCGGGATTCCAGGGACATACGGGTCAACAGAATCGTCCAGCAAACAAAAAATCGGGAAGGATGGAGGGCTTCAGTCAACCAATCTTAAGATCAAACGACAAATGACGATGAACTTAAATTCATGATTTATTTTTTGCTTGCCGGACGATTCTGTTGGCCCGTATGTCCCCGGAATCCCGATAGGCTGCCGAGTCTGGCATCAGGTTTTCCAGAGACCGGACCAACAGAACTTGACATACATCCATGCCCTGGGTGGTGTAAAACCTATCCAGGCGGGACTCGAACCCGCGACCCTCGGTTTAGCAGGAGAAGACTTTACCCCGCCGCCACCGGAGCCGGCGGGGTAAAGTCCTCGCCTCACTTAAAAGTTAACTTTAAATTATAAATCACAAAATACTAATTCAGATGATTTCTAATCAAATCTCATGTTATAACATAATTAATTTCAGTTATTCTGGAGATGTAGGTCTAAACTAAAGAACTTTCTTTCTTTAGTTTTGTCCTTAATTTTCTTTTGATAAACTACAACAAATTTCTATATATACTTTTTCTCATGCAATATTTTTACTTACGTTGACAGCAACAAAATGAACATTATATAACAATAAAAAATTCAGAAGAAACTCTATCTGAGCCTTGAAGATACAAATTTAGATAAACTTAAACCAATTTCTATATATACTTTTTCTCATGCATTATTTTTACTTACGTTGACAGCAACAAAATGAACATTATATAACAACAAAAATTCAGAAGATACTCTATCTGAGCCTTGAAGATACAAATGAATGTGCGAAACGTTGGCGAAACAAGAAGGAAATAATTAATTAATTTTAGATCTAAATCTTCAGAAAAATGCCAATTGTCTAAAGCAGAGAGGGAAAAGCAAAGTAAAAACCGTAATCTGGTAAAATGTACTTTATGAAATACTTTTGTGGTCAACGTGACCTCAGAATAAAAGCGTTGCCCCACCGATTCGCGGGAGGTACAATGGGGTGACTCCGTTTCTTTTTTTCTGCGGCGAATGAAGAGTAGTACTCGATGATGCGAGATAGAAATTCCTCTAAGGCTGATGATGAGGAGACGAGTCAAGAGGAAAGAAAGGCATAAGGAAGTAAAGAGAAGATAGAACGGCTGGGAGCGAGGCGACCAGAGATTGCTATCGTCATGGGCTCTTCTTTCGCGCAGAGATGATGCTTCCGTGTAATGCGCCACCAGCCGATCCTCCACCTCCTGCTCGTTCTCATAGTTCTCATACTCACTCTCCAACACTGCGGCAAAATGTACAGGCTATTAATTGCCCGGATGACGACTGAATTGAGTACACGAGGAGATTTACAATTTCACATCATCAATCAGTCAAAAAGAGGCAAAGTTTTCATTCATCATTCAATTTATTTCATTGAAAATCATGGCTTCGGCTCTGATTGAAAATAGCCAACGGAAATTTTACACCAAATAATCTTTCGATCATAATTTAAAATAAAGAAAAACACACTTTAAGGAAGAATCAAAGGGTGTATTTCCACTATCAGTCAATTTCCACATTGATTTGATTAAAGTAAAAAATAAAATTAGATAAATTGTTCATCGATTGAACGATGGCTCTGGAGTGGTTAGGAGAATCTGCAGCTGAAGATACTGTGCTCTTCAAGAATTAAATGTCCGATTACACAATTCATCGATAGAAAATGTTTCAATGCAAATTACGATTTTCGTTTTTTTATTTCAGGCTCTGAATTTCACCATTTAGAATCAATTAATAATAATTTTGATATAATTAATCTAAATTGGCATTGAATGACCAAATGTACAACCACCAGGAATATCATCCATGACAGGATTTAAGCTATTTTTGAAGACGTCGTTAACAAAAACTCTTTCTCACAATCTCCGAGGGAGAAATCTGTTAATAATACGGTTTTTGCATCATTGCTTTAAAAATATATTCAATATGCTAGAACTAATGAATGTAATTAAAATATATCACCACCAGAGCATACGGCAGTTCGTAAGAACACGAGGCACTGGAATACTTTAAATGACTAAGTATTAAATATGTAGCTCAAATAAATGACGATATGAAATATTTAAGACACAAATAATCGTCATGTGCGAGAATAGCGATTCGCTCGGACACATACCACTTAGGAGTGACAAATTTCCACTCCTATAATTAACCATTAATTCGCATTACATGGATCATTTATTTTACGAAAACGGGAACATAGTTTTAGGTTAAGAACCAGGAAAGGATTCTATATTAGAAACTCGCATTAGTTTCGTATGGCACTTGTGAAGGTAATACCTGAGGAAGAAAGAACGAAGTACATGTTCCAATTCAATGTTGCTTCTATCACAACTGTTTCCGCTCGGCCTACAGCAAGGATGGATGCAACTACACTGCGTGTAAACAACGATCACGTTTGAATCTTGACAAATGAAAATAAAATGAGCAACTGACTTGAGAAAAGGACACAGACACTGAAGAAATATATGTAACCGACAAGCCCTATTCCGCCTCGAATTTTAAAAAGAGAAGGATACTTAGATCAGATACGGGGCTCAAAGATCTTCTCTTGCCATTAATTTCCCTCAAATCGCAAAACCCACAGACTTTATTCAACGATGCTTATATTATTACGAGGGGGGAACCACGGCAATAATTTTCCAGAGCGCCGAAATAAGGGCTTAATTCTGACATTTCCCAGGAAACAGAACAAGGTTGTCGGGGTTGTAAAGTGAGCCTTCTCCGCCCGTTGACGATAACAGCGCACCCGAAGGAATCCGGGGATTTCGCTGGGGAGGAATTTGAGGCAGGAGAGAGACAGAGCGAGGAATTCGCCTTTCAATTGCGATTTCCTTTCCCCACGATGCCCTGAGTCAACCTTTCACTCATTTGGGCTGTGGGAGGAAGCTGAGGCCGCCCACCCTACCCTCCGCTTGGCTCCTACACGGACTGGGGGCGACATCCTCTTCCGCCGACAGACTCGCATTCGTATGACAAGAGAGACAAGCCCTAAAAGCACCATTCGACGTCCATGGGGCAGTACAGCCCCCCCCCCTCTTGGAAAATGCGAATACGCTGAAACAGACGGTTCATCACGCTTTATGTTTTCAATTGACAAAACGAAATACACAAAGGCAGAACCTTTTTTGAAAGTTTTTAGCGAATTAGCACACATAATCAAGTATAAAAATACGATACACACGGATCAGACGGTCCAAAATGTTTTAAAACATGCGCTAATTTGAGGTTACATTGAGTAAACACATGTTCTCTTTCGGAAGGACATTCATTGAATTAAACTATTGGAAGATTGTAAAACTCAGAATCGATTGATAAAATAAATTAAACGAGATTCATTTACTATTTAAGGACAAAGTGCATACAGCTGAAGCTGAACGCTATCTCTTCCTTCGGATAATTTTCAACCGACGCATCATTCAATTCCCCATTCTGGGACAAATTTAGAACACAATTATAGTTAAGATATGAAACAAGGTCTCCATACAAAAATGATTGACTTAATATCTATTTGCAATAAGATAAGATATCCATGGTAGTTTCACGTAGCAAGAAAGATGCCTGTCGTAGGAATTCATAACGGATGAGGGAATATTTATAGTAAAATGAAGGGTCAACATGTTTTATGTTTCCGATGATAAATTCCGCTGAGGTTCCAATGAGAAAAGTGACAATTACTCCAACTTCATAGCAGAGTTGGCTAATTTTCAATGAATGATTCTCAAAAATTTCCATATCAAACTAATAAAACACATAAATTGATATTATGTAAGTCATTAGGCGATTAGGGATGTATTATGTCCTTATTTCTAGCCTGGCATCGATGGTACAGGGTATCACGTAGAAGCAGCGGCTAGAATACTGGATGTTCATCGAGATCGCCCCCGTACTAATCGCAACAACTGCGGAGATTTTTCAGCGGAATCCCAATCCGTACCTGAGAAGCTGAGCGGAGATCATTTCAAAAGAGAGCTTGACCCAGTAGGAAGCCCGATAAAAATTCACGTTCATTATTCGCCATGAAACTGTAATATCTTTCATCACTATAATGATAACACTTAACTTTGTTATTCCAAATATGTTTATTTTTTACGACCCAGGTTTCGACGTTCGACGTCATCTTCGGGTAGAGCGTAGAAAATAAAGATATGTGGAATAACAAAGTTAAGTGCTATCACTATGATGTTAACAGATTCCACAAAGTTACGCCTGACACTACCAATCTTTCATCACTTCAAGCACAGCACTCCGCCCGTCGGATGCAATGTTTAACGAAAGTCCCCTGGGTTCCTTCGTTAATAGTCCTCTAAAACCGACGCCGGGTTGGCCTCCAACCTTCCTCAATTCACCTACAACCCAAACAACCTATCCATGATGACAAAGATGACCTAAGCTGCCGGCAGCATTCCCATATTACCAATCAAACAACCTTCGGAGTCACAACTACATCGGGAATTTTGGAAAAATGGTTTCTGCAATGCGTGTATACCACCTTTTCTTCGAAAATTATCGGCAATAGCAGGCAAGTTTCTGCTCAGGTATTCCATAGGAAACTGACCCGTTAAATTTACCCCATGCGTAGGAATTGCTCGCAGCATTTTCCTCCAAGTTTTTATTTTAACATTCCATAACGATTTGGGGCCAATATTGATTATTGGGGAACACTATCTATTATGGGCTCCACTCTGGTAGGACGTTTCTTTAACGAGCGGACAAATAATTTATCACCGATCATATCTAGGACACAAGTCAACTTCCTGTGGGGCTCACTCGGCCGCTTGCCGTTGCGTCCTGCCACGACGACACCCGTTTCCCAGCTGCGAGCTCCCCTGCGGGCGCGGGCGAAAGCACTGAACAAATGGAATCATTCAACCGCGAGCCCTCACTTTCGCCCTCTGCAGGAACCATATACCTGTCACCCAGTATCCTTTGAAATCCATTTTTCACCCGACAGTTTCCGCCCATAGGTGTACGAATTTTCCGATACTCACGCAACAGACTCGAATACAAATCATTTTTTTATACGTAGGTAGGTATATGAATACTTGCCACCTGCAATTCATTCCCAATTTTTCAAGTGAAATCCCTTTCTTTCCTTTCCATACAGAATAAGGGAATTTCTGTGAATGACAGACGGAATTCACTTCAGGATTTGGAATGAAATAGTGATTCCGAACGCCGCATGAGCGCGTCGTCACTACTTTCTCCATGGTGATCCACCAAATCATCGCATAGGTGCAAAAATGAACGCGAATTGAAAGATATTTGCCAAGAAAGAAACGCACTATGTTTCAAACGAAGTTAAGGTAGTATGAGCGAAACAACACTTTACTTATAAATCAATGAATTTTCTCTTATTTTAAAGAAAAATATCTAACCCTTCTTATGACACGAAAAATTTAACCCCTTACCACATTACTTTCAGAGATATTTGCCAAATAATACCAGCCCTTTTACATGGGAAATGGTACGTGTATGCACTCCAGAGAGACATTATTTACAAAATGAGATATTTCTAACACTAAGATGTCGTAAAAAACTAACAGCGTGTAGTTTGCATGTTTTCGCAACTATATTTGAAAATTAATCACATTGTCACTGCAGTAGGTTCTTGGGTATCGCATAAAACCTTCCGTTTTGAAGGAGTTTAAAACGTACCGCGCGAAAAAAAAGAGTCAAGTTAAAGACTTACTAGATATTTTTATTTAATTGCTTAAAATTTATGTATTATAAAACTATTTCATTGCACCATTAATAATATGCAATATTTAAAATGATGTGTCCTACAGCTGGTGAAATTAAAACGTATAATTCGAATATGGTCTCTATTAAGACTAGGAAACTATCTCGCTCGGACTAACTTAAAAAAAGTGTAATTAAATGCAGGAGAATGAAAGAGTTAAGGAAAATACTTACCAAGGAGAAACTTGGCTTCCATCTACCGGTTTCATAAGCTCCTCGACAATGTATCATTTCCTACACATTTTGGAGTCAAATATCCAAATATGTCTCGTTCATTTTGATCATCATGTACTTCCCCAATTTTCAAACATAAGGATACCTACGGGATCCATGAAAAGTATATAGGATGAAAACAAATGGCTGTTTCTTAAGTATTTATCAAGAGTCTGTAAAATAGGACGTCAATCCCATTAAGTTTATACATAGAAAATGAAGTCGCTTGATGCATGAGCGCTGCACTAATCTTATCTTTCATTCTTTTAAATAGACTTCCGAGACAAGGTGTAATTTGATAAGTTAGAAAATATATCATTTTCCATTGCATTTACACGTTAAAAATACTAATGTTTAATTAAACACGAATGTTTAGCTATTTTTACTTAAAAGACAATATTAAGTTCAATTAAATACAAATGGAGAACTATTTTTTTCTGGAGAGACACCGTTACAAGATTAAGAGATGAATTGACAACGCAATTCCTGACAGGGAGAATGTATCTCTAATATCCGTAAATTATCTCCTTCCATCATAACAACACTAACCGTAAAGAGTCTTTTAATTAATAAGGGAGGAGTAATTAGGTGTAGGTCTTTTTATTCCACGTACCAACCAAAGTAACAAGAGCACCGCGCGATTTCATGAAGCCAAATGAGCAAACCGAGTTGTAGTTGGATTAATCAGACTAGCCTGTTACGGGAACCAAATGCACTAAATTCAATTTACGGATTATTCAGTAGTCACGCTTTCGTTCAGCCTTCACCATACCCGTTCCTTTGACAAATGATGCATTAACAAGAGAACGTGGCCTCAACGGATTAAGCTCCCGCATTAAAACGGCTGAAGCAACAATTGTAACCCGAGTCAAAGGACTCCTACGCTCCGTACAAATGATCATATGCTACCGTTGTACAATACTTAACAAAAAACAAAGCTTTCTCGTTATAACGTCTATCTGCACACCATTTCGACGGGGTTTATTTCACGCGACCGCACACAGAGTCATAGGAACATTCCAAATTAACCACATAGCCACCAAATCACGATCAAAAACTTCACAATGGGGAGGCCGTATAATTTGATAAAAGTTCCAACGCTACACGGTTATCTCCCCTAAAACGTATAGTGATGAACAAATAACCGGGAAAAATACACATGAGCCATGGAATTCATTTAAAAGGGAAAGGTAAGCATGAAAAACGTTTATAACCTAGGTCGTCCTACAACCTATCAAAAATATCCTGACATGTCAAAAAAAAGGAAAAAATAAAAAAAAATATCTGAATTAAGAGATTTAATGGAATAATATATAAACATTTCCAAAATTTAAACAATCCGATCAGTATTGCAACAATTATTTATAATATATCACTGACCCAGTCCAACGGCTGCTCCTCAAAATTATGACTCGAACCTATTCACAACCAAAGATGAACACAAATAGAGCGTGTTTGCCGAACGCTCACATGATGATACCCATTAGAACGTCAGCGAGAATGGGATCACATTTGGGGAGAAGGAGAACCTTACTAAGCTGTCTGTCGCCCAAGGATAACAATCGTAATTGATAGAGCAATATCGCAAGGAGAAACTCAGCTGCCTTGCGCAATTGTGCAGAACAGTTTCAAAATATCACTGCTGTTTCAGAAAAAACGTATTTGTAAGAACATTTTACTCCCTACTTCCTTGCACATCAGATTATTACAGCTCCTCCCTAGACAACGCAGTCGTGTCGAGCGGATGTTAAGTGCAGAAGCAGAGGATATCGCAAAATGCAGCAGTTGTCGCCGTACGGTGAGAAATCCGAGACAGAATGTGACCCGTTTACCATTAAGCCCTCGTGAAAAGCAGCTACTGCGATAAAGCACCAGTCGTATTCCTAGTGAGCAGCATCGAGACTAACGTCTAAAAAACAAGGCATTCACGTCTCACGTGTTTCCGGTAACGCGACCGTTGCTCGGAGTGCGTAAACATACTTGCCGGGTACCAAAAGATCTGTAACATATTTAAAAAAAAAATGAAAAAACAGAGGCGCAATGGAAGGACACAGAAAAGACCGTCCGTTGGAGCTACGGCTTTTCTCACGGCGAAAAGTAAGGAGACAAGAAATTCCGACCTCGAAGCATACTAGGACACTCATGTCCTTGCACAAAGGCGAGCGTCAAGGGGGCAGTATGCCTCGGCCGAAAACACCCTTTTAGCTCCGACTTCTGCTGCAGCTGAACGAGAGATATTCGCTCAGCACCTCCATTATCTCTGCCCCAGACAGCAGCATCACCGATGGCTCAGTAAGGAATGTGCAGCAAGTTCACGAGGGTGTCCACTGTGGCGTGATAAAACGCAATATGCCAGAATCCTTCATCTCCATTTTCCAACATGATGGGGGTGAAGGATTACCATTTAGAAGAAATGCAAAGATTTCTGATTTTATTCAAAATAACGTCGTACGCGTCATTGTGATCACCTGATTTACCAAAACTTTGCATTTTTCCGCATTCGAAATAACATTGTAAAGAGCAAAAAGCGAATAGTTACTAAAATTATGCTCATTTGGACCCATATTCCAGAGCCTCCCGCAAACAGATTTCCTTCGAGAGGCAAAGCAGAATTACAAAAATTAAACCACGTTGACGTCTGCAGTGTCGTCCTCGGCCGTCACATGTATACAGCCCCCTAATACACAAGGGTACGTACGATACTCATCACTGCATGTAACCATTTACGTTCGCCCGCATTCCGTTTGAGCCGAAGTCACGATATTTCGAGAGAAAGAACGACAACGGACCTCACGCGGGCTGTTTATTTTTTTTTATCTGACAATCCAAGGAGATAATTAATGAATTTCGAGTGGAAGGAAAAAGTTCCAACATTCATTCAGTTAAATGTCAAGGAATGGGATCTCGTAAACATCAACCCAGCGACGGGATGAACACAAATCATTCATCACGAGACATCTCCGGAGTGGGGGGTGGGGAGGGGAAGAAGCAAGGATGCGGTTTGGCAGGAATGGAGTGAGAGGAAGGGGTGGATAGGGGTGAAAAGGGGTGAAAGTGATGTCACTCAATGTAGGGGAGGAGCCATTAAAATAGAGGGGTGGTTTTTTTCAGAAGGCAGGAGGGTTGCTGGCGGGGAGGAGGGTGTGGAGGGCAGAGACGAAGAGGGGAGTAATATAGAAGGGAGGTGGAAGATGAAAAAAAGTGGAAGGTAAAAAAAAGATGGTATCAGAGGGGAATCCCGGCTCATGCGCGCATTCCACAGCGATGGCACTCACGCACGCACACACACAAAATGCCACGCACGCACTATTCGCGCTTCGAAATGACACAAGTCGCATGCCGGAAAAAATATGAGCGCGGTCTCGCGCGACACTTGACATTCGCGCACGCAACATACACGAATGAATATTCGGATTCAAACACACGGCAAGCGGCGGCGAGGGAAACTCTATAGATCCCTTCTTGCCTCCTCCTCGAGATATGAAGCGGCAAAACACTCTCCACGACGCTTTGGGGGTTGTATTCGCACCGATAGAGGTTATTCCGATCAGGTAACTAAGCTCAATGGAACACAGTTCTTATTACGGTCCCTTACTGCGCGACCCAGCAGAGGCGGATGTTTTTCAGAGGGAACCCGATCCCTACTTGAGTATCCTGTGGAGGGCACTTCAAGTACAGTACTCCGTCTGTCGGATGAGACGTTAAACCGTGGTCCCCTTGGCGCCTTTCGTTAAGAGCAGGCTAATGCCGACGCCGGGTTTCTATCCACCCTTCCTCCCTTACCTGTCCCCTATGGCGCAAATGACCTTAGCCGTCGGTCGCCTCCCCGAATATCCATCCTTATTGCGCGAGGTAAGAACGAATTATTGCATCTATCCGAAAGGCAATGTTCTCTTATTTTTATCACCTCTCTATTATATCAAATGCTCGATAACGCAAGGAAACACATCCGTTCTCAGTTTATCCAAAAAAACTATGCCTATTGAGCAGCCTTCGAGTTTCCACCGACACCCGGCTAAATCCCGCTAAAAGCTCTCAAATATTATTAGTTCGCTAGTAACAGTTTTTGAACGAAGCGAACAGCTTTCCTTTGCATTCCATTTATGTATTGGACTAAACATTTCTGTTCAGGGTATTATATACTCGCAACAGTTTCGGGGTGTATACGGGTATGGTGCACCTGGAGATGAAGATAGAAAGACCACAATGTTAACGCGAGTCTATTTGTTGGAACATCCCGAGGATTTTAGTCATATCATTTAACCCTTCGAGTGCGGCATGACGTGATATCACGTCATGTTGCCTTTACGCTGGTGCTGATGACGTGATCTTACGTCAAGGGTACCGTGAGTGTTCCAGCTTTTACGAGGGAACTTTTACTAGGCTCCCTAGTGAACGCTAGAACACTCACGGTACCCATGACATGATATCACGTCATGTTACCTTTACGCTGGTGCTGATCACATGATATCACGTCAAGGGTACCGTAAGTGTTCCAGCTTTCACGAGGGAACTTTTGCTAGACGTGATATCACGTCATGCCGCACTCAAAGGGTTAAACTTTATCGATTGATTACTTTATAACAATAATAACGACAAAAATGAGACCGTTACAAGGTTTGGCACACGTGGCACGACGTGGTGGTGGCAAGAGCCCGTTCTCCCTCCAAGGGGCGCACGCCTACAGCCGTGCTCCGATGGGACTACGGCGGGAACAAGGGGGGGGGTGACATACTCTCACTTTGCCCTCCCTCTCTTACGAGGGGGCGCCCTAAATCTGTCTCTCTCGAAAGGAGTAAGGAGGGAAGTCGCGCTGACGAGGGAGGGAGGGGAGGAAGACCTCGAGGAGAGTAGGAGGAGGAGGAGGTGGGTGGGACGAGGGGAAGGAGAGAGAGAGAAAGAAAGGAATTCTCGAGATTTGAAAAGTTGAAGAGGGGCACGCCGGGAAGGGCAGGGCGGGAGATGTGCAGGAGAGGAGAAGGTCGAACGAGGGAAGGGGATGGATCCTCGCGATGGAGAGGGCAAAAAGGTCGCGGGAGTGCGCGTGTGGTACAGATGTGTAGTTCGCGAACGAACGATTTGAAAAGAACTATTCACCACTGAGAAATAAGTGAACCATTTTTATTGCCCGTGACGTTGAAAAGTTAAGTTTCAACTAAAAACCCAGAATCCACCGCCAGCAACATCACATTCATAAAGTTGTGGAATAACTTGCCAAATGATTTGAGCAAAAATAATAGTTTGTTATTGTCCAGAACTAGCTATTATAACTACTTCTTTAAAGATACCTAATTTAAAGAGCTTATTTTATAAGTATCATTGTAATAACGAGCTATTATAACTACTTGTTTAAAGATACCTAATATAAATTGTTTATTATATGACTTTAATTGTAATACATTGTAAAGTGTCATGTTATTAATGATTACAGCAAAATTATGGAAGCCTACAAGTTATGGAATTTAAACATTGGTTTGGTGTCTTTTTTCCTTGTTTTTGAGTCGACTGTGCTTTGCTCTTTTCTTACATTGTATCTTATGTCCTTGTTCTTAGGTAGCTTGCCACAGAACATTACTAAATGTTATTATTATTATTATTATTCATGCAGCTCGCCCACACTGAATAGTTTGCGAACGATGAAGCCATCTAGTTCGCCGATACGTATCAGTACCCATAAATTGTAGTGATTTAAATGGTAAAATTATTCTCAATGACATAATTCCACACGTTTCAGAACTCGGAAATTGACGAGGAGAAACAGGAACTCCATATCTCCGTTAAACCAGAAACATATACTGGCCCTTCGTATCAGGCAACCGACACAACGAATAATTCATTAGAAGAGGTGAAAAGATGAAATCTATGAATTATTCCCTTAAAAGTAATCTAAAATACCCATCAAAAGAATGTATGTGGTAGAGGGTTACAAACGCGGATGAGCCCCAAGTGGGGCATGTATATACTACCCCCACGGAGCGTCCACTTGGGCCTGGCCGCGACAGACTTCGGAACCATGGGCCTTATTCAGAAATGACACGCCATGGCCGAGATTCGGAAAATCCGTGGATGTAACGTCAAAACCCCCGGCAAATCCAAACTTCTGAGAGTCCTTCTTAGAAATTTTAGACGCCACATTTTGTCACTGTTGACGCTCGGAAATTTCGAGGACATACAGATAATCATCCACGGCGGATGGACAGTCCAACCTGTCCCATAATCGTGCCGACGTCTTATGCTATCAGTAACCTAGCTAGCAATTTCCAAGAGAGGAAAAGGCAGTAAAATAAAGCAACGGGAGAAAAATGAAGAAATAAAACTTGATCAATATTAAGGATTGTACCGTAAACAATTATTCCGAAAGGAGTGTTGAAATATCAATTGCTGCACTTCTGAATATAAAGACCGAAAACTTAAATTTATATAATTTGAAAACTTAAAAGACAGAAGTGTAACAAATCAAAGAGGAAAAAATAGTGCAAAAATCCTTACCATTGTGTTCAATATAATAAAAGAGAATCAGCCTTTCACTACGGCTGAGGTCTTGGAATGGAGAGAATTAGAAGAGAATTAGAAGTTTGACAAATGTAATCGTTCAAATAATCTCCTTTTTTAACGCCATTCTTACGCGAGGAAATTCAGCATAAAAAACCGACAGACTAGACCAAAGTTCGAAACCACAACCACAGATGACAATCAGATGTATTCGCCAGGCACATCACAGGGGCTAAATCATGACGAAATTTTGAGTGCGCGTGACTGGGCCCCAAATCAATTGCGTCCTTTCCGTGCCATGAATATCGATCTACTTAACATGTGTGGGTTGTATATTGGTCTCACTATTAATTTAAGAAAACAGTGTCTACATTATTCACTGGCACATTTATTTCTCGCACCTTACTTTCACTGCTCGACTCTATTGTTCCCTTTAGCTCTTTAGAGTAAATGTCGATGATGGATTAAGAAGAACACAGAGAGCAGACAGGATGGCATGGTCAACATCTCTAGCCAGTCCTTGGACAGTCTCACTCGAGGAGAGGAGTTCCAAAATTCCCATTATGAGTCCTAAACTGCATTATCATTTCCCTGAGCCTCTCATCTCATCATACCTCATCAAAAATATTCACTCCATCACAGTATTCAGCAATACATTCAAACTTTCTACGCCGACAAGTCCCGAAGTCTGTCTTTCTATGCCGATATGTTGAATTTCCTCGCGATTTACTCCCACGAGGCATACTTAGGTGAGACTTAAAAGTAGATGGTTAACGTAATTATTCCACCGATTGGACGTCTGAGTTGCCCAGCGTTTGACGCCCCTACGTACGGAAAACTCAAGCTTAGATTAAACGGGAGATGTTCAAATTGGAAACCACAGGTAGAACGGGGTAAGTGATTGCACCAAGAATCAACCTCAATTTTATGACGCAATGGGCGCCGACGGAAGAGGCAATGGGACTTCAAAATTAACCAAATAAATCGTAACTCTAAGGAATCTATTAAAGAAAGAATAAATATGCCTGTGATGTACCTTCACCGACTCCTAAGACTGTGCGAAACCACGGAGCATCAGTGAAGAGTAGAAAAGAAAATAGAGCAGCGTATGTTTTCCATTAACGACGGGTGTTCACACAGAAAAACATGGTACCCGAAAATCTCATCTTTTGAATTAAAATGGATGGGATTTTGGAGGCCTCCCTCGGATTTGAACCGGAGTACCTCCTAAGGCATCCAAGTGAGGTGGATATCATGCTGCCTATGAGGAATTGGGAAATATCTCAAGCACTGATCATTCCAAGAGTTCAAAGAGGAGACGCCTGCTACGGCAGCTTCAGAGGCAGGATCTTAAGACTTCTTTTTCTCGTGTCACAGATGATGCATCGAGGGCAGAGGAGGCGCATGAAGAAACGAAGGAGAGAGAACAATGAGTCGCAGAAGACGGAGGGCAAATGAGAAGGAAGTCATTGGGCGCATCCGTAAGGATCCCCACTATCGAGTGGTCCACAGATGGGAAGAAAGGAACACGAGAGTACGTGGCGAGCAAGCGCGACGGAAAAAAAGGACTGCGAGTGGATTGAGGAACGGCGGGGAAACTCAAGAACGAAGGCATGGACCAGAAAACGGAGAACATTGGAAGCAGGACGGTATAAGGGCGAATTATTTCCATCGAATAATGTTCCAGATGAATTATCATCCTGTAATTCCATTTTCAGAGATAATATCACATTTTTTACGTGATAAAGTCACAACAAGGTCGTGGGCTAGATATGAGATAACTATGCCAAAAAACACTAACGCAAAAGGTTCTTCATTAGGACGGTTCTACTTCATTAGGATGAGTTCGCACACAGTTAAAAAGGAAGCATCCCAGACGAAGAGTGAACCCCTCAGTAATCAAAACGGCAGAAATTTCCCAAGCGATCTTATCTTCATTATTTTTTCAAAGGACATGTTAACTTATAAAAGTGGCTCCAATTATATCGTGAAAAATAATTCTACTGAAATGAGAACGTTTCTGATTTCAGACCGCATTCGCTCCGTAATTCCAATTTTTTTTACAAACGAAGATTCGGCAGCAATGTCACCTTTTTTTTAGACAGAGAACAGCAATTGCAAAAGGAGGCGAGAGAATATTTGAGATTCTCGGCTCAAGGGAACGGGGGGAGGGGTTAAGGGAAAAAGACGGCGGCGAGGAGGCGATCGCGGAGGCAACGAGAGTCAAAGAGAAAGAAGATGAATGCATTTCCTTCCTTACTGTGATACATGAAAACTTCTGAACCGATTTAACGAGGAATCTTTAGGGTCGGCCAATTCAAAAAGATTCGGGGAAGAGAAAAATAGAAGTAAAAACTACCCAGAAACGCTTGGCGTTTCTCACTTTCATTCCCTCTTTCTTGAGAACAAAAATAACTGCACGCAACACCACGAGAAGTTAATCCACAGATACATTTGCAAGTCCATATACAGAAGATCATCCCTCACAGACTATTTGCGAGAGGCTCAATACATTAACTCATTAAAGTAACCTCCAGGTTAAAGGTAGGTTTCCTAGAAGTTCAGGAAACATTCTACAGATTTTCACATGTGAAGTGTCTCATCTACATCCATTATTTCATCTCCGTGTATGTCCAACCCTTCTTCATACCATCCGTAAATATTGTTTTCTTTCTTCCCTTTACCCGCCGGCCCAACATCCATCCATTTACCACGGACCTGAACAAACTATTGTATTACTTCCTCCGGCCACCTACTCCACTAGTCCCTGTTTCATGTAGAGGTTTCCTCGCCCACCACGCCACGAACTTACTCGTTTGCCTTCCTTTCCGTCCGCCAAGCATTCTCCAACCTTCTTCAGACCCACATCTCAAACGCCTACAGCCTGCTTACGTCCTTCTTTCTTCGAGTTCACGTTTCTGTCCAATTTAGCTCTCAACTCTTTATCAAGCTCTTCAACAGCCTCTTCCTTACATGCTTACCCAAGTTCCCCTTCTATTACTTAGCGCTTCCTTCTATAACGCTATTTTACCCTATATGTCTCTGCTACTGGACCTATTTTTTACAGCGTACTACCTAAGTAATAAAATTTTCACCTTTTGGCAGTTTGTCACCCCATATTTAACGAAACGCCTCACTTTATTTGCCACGCGGTATTTCATTAGCCTCGTTTACTTACTTTTATCTTCATTTCCTACCCACCACATTGCTTTTCTAACGCACCTACTAAAGCTTGTGATCTCTTCGAAAATCGACAAACAACTGTTTGGTGTTTCACGAATTCAACCGACTTTATCAGCTGGCCTCTTTACTTCGATTCCTTCATCCAGCTCTTCATCCCATGCCTCTCTTCCCAGACTCATTAAAGAAATGGTTAAAAAAAATAATGAGAGGAGGAAGAAAAAAATAGGGACGGAATCATTGGAGGTGGTTGCCGCTTCACTCCAAACTTATTCAAGCGAAATGAAACTTTTCCGTTCGGCGCGGAGAGTGAAATCGGCGAAGAGTCGCTGTTCAAATGGCTCCAGCGGGGACATGGAAAGATTATCGCAAAGGATCTCTCTCTCTCTCTCTCTCCGCTTTTATTCGCGATGAGATTTCATGCCCAGAAGTGGGTAGATGCACCAGCCGTGTGCTAACTACAAATTCGACACGCTGCCATACCCCTACACTCCTAAGTCGTGAATACGCTCAGTTATTCCATGGCACAGCGGCGTTAATAATCGTCACCATTCGATCCCAATTCAACGTGAAAGTACAATTTATTTTTAAAACGGCAATTTAATGAGAAATTAAAAAATATTTAGACTCGCTTAATCAGATGCGCTCGTTTTCAATACCATAACATACTCAATGACGAAGTAAAATGTCGGCTGCGGGTGTTAGAGAGCGGTATTTATTTTTTTTAATTCCCAATAAACACATAATTGACCCAATTATCAGAAGAATAAGTAAGGGAGAAAATAAACGGTCTATATTAGATTTAGTAGACATTGTAAGAGTTCCATTAAAAGAAGCAAAATAGTGAAAACAAATCACATTACACATAAAAATCCAGCTAATAAAAATAGTTAAACTAACATTACGATCGATGAAAAAGGGTATTAAACGAAACAACATAATTCAGCTATCCTGAAGAGTTAGGCATTGACATATAAGAATAAAATAAGTTACGGTTTTGATGATCGTTTAAGTTTCCCATCATAAAATCTCGTGAAACCTCATCACATCTGTTGCCAAAATGATCTGAACACTAACAATTTGCCAAGGTAAAATTTTCACGAGTTCAAGTGACGAATAAAAAAAAATGAATAATACTATTAGGCCGAGAATATTATCTAAAGATAAAACTGAGGACAGTTGAATTTCTATCGAACTGCTCAGTAAAAAATGGGAAAAACCGTCCTCTCATAACACAGGACAAGAAGAGGTAACCCGCTACATTCGCTAGAAGAAGCCATAAACGCCCTGAAAGCATGGGAATTTCATTTGGATAGGCAGAACGTGGGGGAAGCAATTTTTCTGTAACTCCGAATCCTTTTTTTTTTTGTTTTGTTTTGTTTTATTCAGAGGAATATGTGACGGCGACAGCCGCTTGGAGGGGGGCTAGACCAAGGGCATTCACCAACCCCTTGCCAACATACTGGCGGTTTATTGTCAAGTCGTAATCGTAGTTGAGGAGGAGAAGGCTGAAATGGGGCGGGGGAGGGGCTGGGCGCGAAAGGGGAGGGGAAGGGGCGGGGGAGAGATAGGGAGGGAAGGGGAGGGCAATGGCGTCGGCGGCGCTTCGGCTCGCTTCCATCGCGGCGATCAATAGCACACACAGCCAAGCAGGCAGCAGGAGCAACCTTGGGGGGCGCGGTGAGTGTTGTGTGAGGGGGAAAGGCTAGGGGGGTAAGGGGGATTCAGGCGGGTGGTGGGGGCAAGGTGGAAGGAGTAACATATATATATTCATATAAGTACATATATATAAGAGGGAGAGACGGGAGGGGAGGAATATGAGAGGAAACGGGGCGCGGAGGAAGGGGATAAAGAAGTGGTCTCGCTAAGGGTTGGGAGGACGCAAGGAAAAAGGACATATATACACCTATACGTATTGGGAGGGTTGGTCCTTTGTCCCCTTCTCTCTGGAAAAAAGAAGTAAGGGGGCGGGGGAGATAGGATATAGACTGGCGAGAGGGTTCGCACCGAGAGTCTACGTGGTGCGTGCCGACGGAAAGAGAGTAGAGTGCGGGGGCCTTGTGAGGAATAGAAGCGGGAAAGAAAGTCGCGGAGAATTTCTGAGGAGCAGGGTGGAAGTACATGAGACCGTATTGCGTACCGTGGGCAGAGCACAGTCACGTACACACACCCCACTCCTTTTTTCTTACTTTATTTCACTGCACTCATTCATCGAATCATTCTACCGGTTCAAGGCAGGTTTTTTAGGAAGTCAAAGAATCTCCTCCATATTTTCTACACCTTCAGGACTGTATGTACCTCTAGTATTTCCGTTCCCACCATAGCATACGATCTAATCTTCTTCATTCCGTCAATGATACCGATTCTTTTTCCTCCCAATCCTCGCTAGCCCACCATCCTCTATCGTCGACTTGAGCAAACCGTCGCCCCTCATCACTTCCTCCACCCACCTACCCTGCCTCTCTCAGATTACATCCAGAAGTTTCCTTTCAATTCCCACCGTACTACGCACTTCCTCATTTGTCTTCCTTTCCGTCCACCGAACCTTCTCCATCCTTCTCCACATCCACATATCAAGCGCCTCCAGACAAATCACGTCCTTCTTTTTCAGTGTCCACGTTTCTGTTCCATACAGCTCAACTCTCCATATCAGGCTCTTCGGCAGCCTCTTCTTTGTACCCTTGCCCAAGGTACCCGTGATCAGGTGCCTCCATCACTTAGCACTCCGTTCGATAGCGCTATTCTCCTCTTTGGGTCTTTGTGACGATTCCCACTTTCTTAAATCGCAACGCCATATCCTATTCTTCCATTGGGACTTAAGTTTACTAAACTGAGGTCTTATCTATCCGTTTATTTATACACTAAGGAGATAAAAGTCGTTTAAAAATCGTTTGACTTGACCGGGATTCATAAACGCATATTCTAATAGACAAAAAGATGTATTAGTCATTAACGCTAACAATCCACCTTAATTTAAAACGACTTTCGATGGGGGCTTCGTGGGGCAACAGACTTGGATACATAACATTAGTGGAATATCCGGGTTCGCATTCTGGTCGATTAAAAGATTTTTTCAAGGCAAATTATACCCCTTAGGAACATATCATTGCACAAGTGCGCGTAACTACGTACATAATTTGTTCAATGTAATCGTTAAAGAACTATTTATTTACATAGTTAATTTACTTTAAGTATTTTATCAATCTACCTCATTCCCTCAAAACCTCTTCAAAGATCTACGTTGTCCAACCGTATTCGCTCTTTTAACATTTTATTGCGTCGAATCTGATCAGATGGACAATTTTATATTCGCACCTAGACATCACATTGGAAGTTACTAAACCCTTCCCAAAGCACGGCGATGAATTACCTAGAAATTGACATTAGGAAAAATGGCCACGCGGATTACGACGCCTGGGTAGCGTAGTTGTTCATAAGGCGTATCTAACAATCTTGTAGCTAATCCTAAAGATAAAACTCCTGTATGACTACTTTAAAGCGTAGCCAAAAACTTAAGAATGATACGTTCAAGAGTAACTATGCGTCTTCCGTAATTTACAGCGCAGGTAAAAAAAGTCAAATTAGAAAACCTCAATCACGAATCCGTAACTATGTCGTACAACCACTAAACGTCACTCAGCCGAATGCCGATCACATCAGTCCACTGCAAATGCAGCCCGATGATCACGAGACAAAAAGTGAGAATTCTTTCTTTTACAGCGAAGACTACCGAGATTGCTCAATTCGACTCCTAGTTCATAGATAAAATGTTTTTACTTTTGAAGCTTTGTTCACAATACTACTTGCTATCATTCCCAATAATAAAACTGAGGTTAAATGCCAAAAGATCATATTTCAGGCAGAGCAAACATTGTACGTAAAAAAAGCAGATTTAAACTAACGTTCTATTCCAATGAATCCAATTTTCTAAATGGCAGCAAGTTAGCTTTCGTTGAGCGTCATCATTGATACTGTCTCACCATTGGCTCAGGCGACCCAAATATCATAATGTTAGCAAACAAAATAGATCAATCATTTTCTCTTTCAGCGATAGATGATTCGGGGGACATTTTTATTCCATAAGGAAGGAAACCGAGGAGAAAAAATGAGAGGATGCGGGGAAAATATCATTATAGAATATCGGAAACAAAAGGAGATTGAAAAGGAATACGTGGAGGAGGGGTATTCAGATCATCTTCTCGGCAATCCTCCCCACTTCAACGGATAATGGGAATCTCCACAACCCCACCCCACCCCCGCCCGCCCACTTCCTCTCATCCATTCATGCCAAAAATCTCCCTCCCTCCTACGATACTCCACTCCTACACTCATCTTCTCAACTACTCCTCTACAAAGCCGCCAGAGACTCAGGGAAGCTGCGCGATTGGCTTAAATGCATCAAAATATTCAGAACAGGTGTGTTACAGTTCGACATTGAGAATATCATTCTGACGCCGCACTACATTTCTACTAGTAGGTGCGACAAAATCGATGAAATATAAAAGATACACTGCACAACAGAGAGGTAAGAAAATTCGTTCTAGCAACCCACGCTCAATAAGCGATCATATTATAAATTGAGCTCGCCTCAAAAACTCCCAAAATACGCTTCTCCGTTTTTATTCCCTGTAACATTCTTCTTTACACCTCTACTCGGCTAATGTCTTAACACTCCCCGCCACACTTCAGTGCGGCGGCTCGCAGGGTAGTGCGTAGGGGTAGATGTACTTCCTCCCTTTCTCCCAACCCATCCACTCACCCTCCCGTAAGCACACACGGTCGCTCCTGATCCCCATACCGAAAATCATGCAATGCCTCCCTCATTCCCTCTCCGGCACGTGACGGGCATTCCCACACGCATACAATGCGGTGAATAGACTGGGGGGTGGGGTAGGGAGGATTGGGGGGAGGGAGTGGATTAGGGGAGATGAGCGGGGGTTGGTGTGGGGGAGGAGAACGGAGGTGGGGGGAGGCTTGATTCGCACACCCGCCCCCTTTCCGCCACCAATCTGACTCCATCCCTGCACGCGACCATCCACCCACCTCCACCCACCGGTGACGACGGCGTAAGCCAGGCATCGGTCGACGCCGAAACGCCCGGGCGGGGGGCGTTGGGGGTGGGAGTAGAAGCAGCGTCATCATCGGGGTGGAATCCTACTTTCAAACGAAGCGAATTTCTGCTGCCTAGCTCCGGCTGGAGACGCCGTCTTCCCTTTTTCATCCCTCGATGGATGTCAAGCGGACACGAGGGAATGAAGTCACCCTCCCTCTCAATCCACCGCCAACCGATTCGGAGCAAGGACGGACGACCCGAACAGTCGGTAGGAAGGAAGAGGTTTTGACGGACAAACCGTGTAGTGCCGAACAGGCGACATATCGAGATACGGCCTTTGTTTCGATGAGGCGATGAGTGTTTCTTGAGAAAGAAAACATTGGTGCTACGGAACTGAAAGAGATGAATCCTCGCGAGGAGACGGCTAAGAGGCATGTCATAAAAAATGAATAATCCACATTTTTCAAAGAGTACTTTAAGGTGAACCAAAAATCAATCAAATGTTTTTATCACTGAGATAGCATAATCGAATGAATCATTGGTTGGAACTTTCAGTTTTTACAACACCAAGATTAATATCACTTTTATGACTTAATGGCCGTCCATGGAAGAGATAGTTAGAGATCAAAATTAACAGAACTAAACAAGATTCAAAGAAGCTGATGACGATACATAACAGTTAAGACAATAAAAAAAAGTCTGTGATAAAAACCTCCATCAAATGTAAAAGCATGAATAAACAGTATCACTGAATTACAGAAAAGAAAGAAAAAGCGTTCCACATTCTTTCCATCTGCCACGTGTGATTAGAGAGTAAGATATGGCACCCGAAAATTACATCTATTGACTTGAATTGAATTGGTCTTTATAAGCCTCACTCGGACTCAAAGGAGGTACTCCCTTGTGTCACTGAGTGCCACCACCAACTTAATTACCAAGCTGACTGGGGAGGGTTAGAAAAGCAGGAAGCTGTGATCATTCGAGGAGAAGTCTCAATGAAGGAGACACCGACTACGGCAGCATGTGACGTGGCCACAATTATTCTCATGAATTGACTGGTACTTAAAGGACACTCGAGCGCCACCAAACTTCTTTCAATTAGTTCAATCCACGTTTTGGTGCCTTGATTGGGAAAGAGCAGGGGCGCATATGGACTAATCAAAAGAAAGGTCGAAAACGCCAGAGGGTGTCATGCAGCTAACTGGCATTACATTACTCTCAAGCTAGTGTTAGCTCGGCAGATATAAAAATACATTGTACTACAGGAGCAAGAAAACTGAGTAAAAACACGACCCATACTTGATAAATATGACAGAAAATCACAGCAGTATAAGGTTATGCGGGTCATAGAGCGCGACGCAAAAGAAAATAATTACTAGGTAGCAATACATAAAGTGAATACAAGCCAATGATTCTCTATTTATTAAGTGTTATTTTTACGTGTTCATTAAGTACATATAAAAATAAGAACCTTAAGTACAAAGATATCGCTTAACCCTCAATAATAATTCCTGTAAATGCGTTATACAACTATGCAATGCGTTAAAATAATGCACTATACAATAAAAAACGTTTATACGAAAAGATGTGCATAGATTCAATATCAATAACCTTATCAGCAGAAAAAAGGTCGTCTTCTGGAGTACTATTAACTGCCATTCATGGAGACCAACAAAAATATCTAAATTATTTCTGATCACCCCAGCGAGGAGATGAAATACTCAAATACAATTAGAACACTCAAACGCTTTAGACAACAACAATATTTCGTCGCAAAAAGGAAAGATAAAAATCATCCAGAAACCTGGATAGTGGAATGAGATGATGATTTAAAGCGTTCCAGATGAGTGTCTGGAGAGGATAATTGTAAGATTCACGGCAGGAAAGAGAAATATAAACTGTAGTTAATGCTATGAGAGACTGTGGAGATGGTGAAGGAAACAAATGTTGGACAAATATGCAGATGGAACAGATTATAAGATTCAGCGGAAAGTTGAAGGCCAAGATATATGGTGAACGTTAAAATAGAGAGGAAACAATTATTACTTCAGGCGGGAGGCTTAAGGAGTAAACGAAGACAGGGTGGCTACTGATATCCAGCTTTCAAATTCCCTGACCTTTCCCTGACTTTTCCCTGATGGATTTACCAATTTCCCTGACCGATAGCCGAAGGTTGGAATATATTTTTCTGCTGAATTTCTACGGCAGCTTTAAATTTTCTAAATTTTCTAATCATCGTCTCATATTTTTAGAAGTACAAGCATGTATTTATTATAAGCTAGTGTGCTCCAGCTACACTCCTCGACCTGAGTTTTGGAATTTAATTAAAAAAACGCGAGGTAAAACTTTCCGAACAACATATCCTCGGATTCCTTGTGATGAGCGTAATACATTGCGATCATGAATTTTAATACAGCTAGGCAAATATCGTAATAAGGATATACAAAAGGGATACATTGTACGTCTGATTTACAACTAAATAACTAAGATTAACAACTGATTAACAACTTATTCCATGCACGTCCGCGACGGATGTCAGTTTTAGTAGGTGAAATAAAGGGCGAGAAAGACTAGCCGATACACGTAGTGTTAGAAAAATAATGAGGATTCATATTCCAGGTTCTCCCTGACTATTACGAGAATTCCCTGAATTTTCCGGAAATTAAAAATTCTCCACAATCGCCACCCTAGAAGAATACATGAGAGGAGAAGAGTCCAAGCCAGGGAAGAGAGGCATACGGGAATGTATTTACTTTTACACTTATCTCACATGCATGTTAAATGCCGCGCATAATTTATATATAGTGTTCTGTGAATTAGTAACTTGGAGGCAGTGGGAACAGAAACTTCAAGTCTTCGATCAAAACGGCATTCCAATCAACGTTCAGGGCAAGGCGCGAGCCTGATTTCCGCAGTGATGAATGACCTCCTGGACGACTAATTATCTCACTCGGTTAACAAGCTGCGAGCGAAGGCGGAAGTTTGCACAACTATGAGAGGAATACATCACCGAAGCCCTCGGACGGCTATGAGGGAGTAACGAGACTCGCGCACATAAAACAAGAGACACGTGCTGATTAAGAGGATACGAGAGGCGACACCTGAAGGCCGACCAAAAGTGGTGCGAATACGGGAAATGTATAACAGCCATTTTTAAAAACTTTCCAGCAAGCAAACCACTGCTGCATAAAATATACTATGAGGTTCAGCACGCCTCTGTAAAATCAGCAGTGAGCTGCATTGATATTTTCCTTTTAACTGGAATAAACCATTTGTCGAGAGAGATTCCTTTCAACAAATAAGAATAAAATGAATTGGCACAATTTCGATGAAATTTTTTATTCCTGCGTTTTAAATTAAAACAATAGTATAGCTAATGCTCTTCTCCTTTAAAAGAGCTCATGGAATTCAATGCAGCGACTTTGACAAAGCGAAAACAAAAGCAATACCTACTATTTAATAAAAATATTGGCCAATGAAAAAAGAGAACAATCCAAAATATCAAAAAGGAACGAAAAACAACGATATTGGAGAAAAACATGCAAGGAGTGGGGCTTTGGATAATGAAACTTCATGCACAAATGGAGCTTCACGCATTATTCGCAAGCACTTTACCCTTGATACAAAGACTTGCGGCTGCCCTCGAAACGCTTCATAACTCCGCCCGACCTCCATCTTTCTCTCAGCGTTTAAGTACGAGCGAACCGAATTGGCCGACAAACCCGTTAAAGGAGAGCAAGTTCACCTTTCGAGTCAAAGAAGAGTTTACACGCGGACCTATACAATGACAAGAGGGATCGGGTATGCCTCTCCTCTTCTTTCGGCCTCAAACAAGGCGAATAATAACAATAAAAAAACATAAAGCACGCATTATCCGAGTGACGGAGGCAGCACGAGCGCTTAATTAGCGTTGCCGGCGAAAACAAAAGAATATAAACAGGAGCGAGTCGGGGAAGGATAAGCGACAACCGACAAGGGAGCGGGGGAAGAGTAAACTTTAGTACGGAGAGGGACCGGAGGCGGAGCTGGCGTCGTGTGCGTGTGTGCTCACCCCATTCGACAGCAACACAACTACCAGCGCAATTTTTTCCGAGGCGGGTGAAAGAAAAGGATTTTGGATCTTTTTTCCGACTCAAGGGTGGAAGGGGTGAGGGGGAATAAAATAAAATTTCACGGGATAAAAAACCGGTTAAAATAAAAAAACAGAGAGAGCACACCGGGAAGCAATGGAAGGTAGAGGGAAGGGGAACGGGGCGACGCCAAGCGACAAAAACAAGGAAGCTCCGGGGCGTCGCAGTGGGCTGGCGGGCGGCGCGTGGAGGTGTGCGACATTATAAACGAAAAAAGAGACAAAGACGAAACGAGAGGCGACACACAGAAGCACACAGTGGGGGAGAAAGAAAGAGAGGCCAAGCGGAAGGGTTATGGGGTTAAACAGGGAAAGAGAAAGGAGCCACTCGCTGGTGTTATGTTATTTGTGAGTACATACAAACACACCCCTGTGTGCTCTTAAATCTTTCTCTCTTGCAAACAAATTTCGCACCCCGAATTCCCAATGGCTGGCGAGCAACCGCCTTCTCAAGCTTATCTCCCGCAATAACTATCGGGAAACGACGAGCTACCCTTGTCTCGCAGCTCTATATAGTGGTATTCGCCTCCATGCGCCAGTACAAAAATACCAACGCTCACCCACACAAAAGGTCCGGTCGCTAACATCCCCCAGTCGCGTACAACCATGAAAGAAAAGCCTTCGACGCGACGCACAGGCGACAACGACAGACGCTAGGCCACGCAATTTATCTACACAGACCTTACCCCCCATCAACACGAGACTTCTTGTTCCATTAGCACGAACACAAATGCTATCAAAGTCCACATTACGGAAAAGATAAACTGAATGTAAATAAAAAATACAGCCCCCATTTATATTTTAATACATCGCCTAGATGTCGCAGGCGAAAATATCCGCGTGCTCTATCATAGCATTTGAGTTTCCATCAACATATATTAATGTACAGCATCCAATTAATGACAACAACAAAACATCACCCAACAACATTAAAACTCATCCCCTCAATATCATAAAGGAAAACTATCGTCTGCTATAATGGCATAATATGCTACATATACGGAGGTAATGATTGCAGAGAATTTTCATCAGAAAATGGAATATTGTTCCCTTTTTCGTTACGACAGCGATACAAATATGATGTCCAACTTTAGGAGAAACAATAAAAGACTAAAGCGTGAAATGTGTTATTTAAAAGATTATTTTCAAGGGAGAAAGAAAAGATCTGAATGATAAGAAGAAATGAAAAGCGGGGACAATCATGAAAAATATTAAGGCAGGTATCGAAAATTCCTTCCCGATTTGTGATTTGTTAAAATCAAAACGTGGTACATCAGCAACCAAGTTGCTAAGGATTGCGTGCGACACCTGCGTTATAGACAATGGGGGGATACATTCTTTCTATAATCCCTTAAGTACTGAACAGTACTTCATACAAACGGTGAGCTCCAATGGAATTCCGAATCATTCCTTGAACACTGCACGTTGAAATCTTAGCGCGACCACGCATGCTTTCAATCCCCACTTCCTTTCCGTAACCTCAGCATCGCACCATTCGTATGTCAACACCTCTCCTTAGAACTTCCGCCAATTGCGGCTCTGATCTCGGGGTCACTTATTCAAGCAATTTTGAAAACTTGAATGAAGCATCTTTGATGAACGTCTTAAAAACTGGAACGAACATACAATAAGGTTTCGAGGCTAGTTGTAATTCCGACTTGAGAGAGGAGATTTTACCGTGGGCTCTCACAGAGATTGGAGTATTTACAGCAGTAAAAGTCAATTAGCAGGAAAAAGCATATTTATGCTTTTAATTAAAACTGCTTGTAATAAGCGACAAATCCCGAGAAATAGAATACAAATAAAATATAGGAATCTTAACACCTCTTTCGAGACGTTATTAACGAATTACTGCCATAGTTGAAGTCAAAATGGGGTAATTCCATTCAAAAATGGCACTGAAGCCGGCTCCTATGGACATACATCGTACAATTGTGGGAGCATTTTGCGACCCAAGTAATAAATTTAACGACCACATTAGTACAGCGCACAAATGGGGTCATTAAAAATATATTCGTGACACAATCTTTATCTTTTATACTTTAATCTTACTTTTCAACATACAATCCATTTCATTACAAAAGCACGATTTATTTTTAAAACAAATACACGTGTAGTTTAGTTTTTTCTTCGCTCACGAAATCAGGCCGGCGTCACCTTAACCCTTCATCCTCTTCAGTCGCCCCGCTTGACAAAGCTTCTCCTTCCCGAGGGAAGTCGGCAGTTATTCACACCAAGTGGCTCTTCGAGAAACCCCAGCACGACGAAATAACCGCAAAGCCGAGAGAGGAACAAGAAAGATCCCTTGTGTCTCCGCCACCAACATACATAAACGCATGTGCGAATACTGCGCATTTAGGTACCCACGTCCACGCGCATAAACGTTTACCTATCCCCACTCATGCCATGGAACCCGAGCGAAAATCCGCTGAGTAGAGTAACGCAGATGGTCCCGAAGAGGAGGAAGGTCGAGATGGGCTCAAGAAACAACGGTTTGGGAAAAGAGGAGATGATTCTCGAAAGAGGAAAAAAGGATGGAGACAGAGGGACAGAGAAATAAAAAGAACTAGGGAGCATCGTCTCCAGGACGTGACGTACAGGTCGCAGTTTAGTATCGCTTCCGGTAATAACGGAGAGCAGTAAAATGGCTGAAATGGAGGGTAAAAAGAAAGGGAAGAGCCGAAGAAAGCTCAATTTTCACAGCCGGCCCTCTTTCCCTCGCTAAGGGGAGAAGCACCTTCAGTTTTTTTTTAAGTTTTGATTATCCTTCCGTCCGCGAAACAACGCCAGCTCCCACGTCCCCTCCACCCTGAGGAAAAAAATCTTTCATCACCTACTTCCTTTTATTTATTTAATGCTTCCAGAATTACGCCTTCCTGCCTTACTACCCGACGAATTGGCTCCATCCATCTTTCCTTCGTGGAACACCCCCGCCACCCTCAAAAAGAAATGGGACTTCTTCTTCATCAGTTAACACCACAGCATGCAGTCGCTAGCCTGATGCGAATGTCTTACGCGAAAAAAAAACTTCGTAATACAAGAAATTTAGATATGAACTCAACTTTTGATCGATAAAAATATTTTTTACTTCTTAGTAAATAAAGTTTCTTCAAACTCGAAACACGTTTCCCGTCGTGATGAATGAAGGAGGCAACATGGAGAACACCGCCATATCTTATTTTCCCGCTCGGAAAATAGACTTCCAAATCCCCAATATTACGTGGAATCCAACACAAACGCTGTGTTAAGCGGCAAATAAGCTTTAAATCGAATACTGAAATTCGCCTAGGATAAGAGTTTCGAAGAATACCATAGGACACATGACTTTCCGTAGTTAAAATCTAGTGTCGATGTGAATACTTCAAATAAAATATTTATACAATAAATTTCTGCATGAACAAATACAGTTAGACAAATTTTAAGCTATCCGGGACTAGCCACGGAGTTTCACTTTTACGGAGTCACCCGCAATGCACAAATGTGCGAATTTCCACTCCACAGGGAAAGAGGACGCCTCGGTAGCTTAACTGGCTAAAGCACTCGGCCGGAAATCGAGGGATCCGGGTTCGAATCCCGGTCAAGGCGGATGATTTTTTCACTGTGGAAATTCGCAAATACAGTTAGGTCCAAGAAAATTGACAAGATGTTTGAAAAACTTATTCATTAAGATTATGGATGCGTTGAACATGAAAACCGCGTTAAAGGTTTTAAGTGAAAATATTATTGACTAAATGACTCATATATTAGCCACACATTCGTACAAAGCACTACAATGAATCATCAAAACATTTGATTTAAATTCGATCAATCGGAAAAACACAAAGTTCACATTAGATTCTGCCAAAATAATTGAATGTAAATGTAATGAATTCACTTTTGAGAGGGCTACGGGTAAGGGTATCCCGGTATTTATAAGTCAACTATGTACATATTCACAAGACAAAGCGACGTTATCGAAAGATTTCCTGTACTACTTCCACGGTATTTACAGTATTAACAAGTATAAAATTGAAGAATTAATGTGTAAAAATAGCGTAATGAAAATAATTTTCCCTTGCATCCATTTTGAAAGCTGGGTCACACTACCGTATCATGGAAAACAATACAAAGGTGGACGCTCTCCTACTATGGGTCATTCAAAGCGACCGATTTGAACTAAAATTGACACCGATACGCGATGAAAAGTAATTTTATTTTCATTCTGTGAACGCGCAAATGTGAGGTTCAAAAGGGCCAGACTGCCGGACAAACGCCGCCTTCGCCCCGTTTGTCTCTTCGAAATCCGCCGCCGCGAGAGCAATAAGGCCCCGCCCCGCGGTCTCAGTCCGCTTTCACACCCGGCGTCGATGAAATCATTCCTCTCTCTCTCTCAGACGCAGCATCATATTCTTCTGATCCGCTCCCATTCGGAGTTTAATCCTTTTGATCCGCGTCCGTGGGCGAATCTCCTTCTCCGGGCGCGCAGGCCGACAAGCGGCGGATCAAAGCCGCGGGAAACACAAGGGCGAACCCTCCCTTCTCACTCGGCGAGGCGACGGCAATCCAGGGCTTCCCACGACGGGGTGAACGGTCAGGCGGACTTTTCAACGAGCGGGAGAAGTGAATATCCACTGACGGGATCGCCGCCAGCGGCTATGACGGATCATGGCAGGGCGTGCACCTAGGGGGGAGGGGGACCGTTAAGCCCCCTCGAAAGATGATACAACCTAACCTGAAGTATGGTTCCGATTGCTCGTCGTTCGGTCAATAATTTTATAGAAACTCTGAATCATTGCTGCATGAGTAAAAAACATCTTTTTATTCATATATGTATCAGTTTGTAGCCCTATACTACCGTTCTTACAATTATCGAACCATATTTTTAACGGTCATTCCACTGCTCACATTCTAGACCTCCTCTCTCTCATCACTTTTCAAATCGCTACCATTCAGCTCTCCCTAGTCCTTCCTTTATCCTTTTCTCAAGAGGGGTACACAACAGGACTGGTTCAATAGCCTCTCAATTTCCATTCGTTGGACGTGTACATTATCCGGGTGCTTTATGATTTTTTTAAAAATATTCTATCGATAAAAGGTAGGTTTTGTAGAATGTCAGGGAATCTCCTCCTGGTTTTCAACACTATCAGAGTTCTATCTCCCTCTAGTATGTTCTTTATCGCCTCATCATACGATTTACCCTTCTTCAACCAGTCCATTAAACCAATTCTCTTTCTTCCCGCTTCCTGCTTGCCCAACATCATTCCTCCTATCATAGTCTCATCATCAACCCATCGCCCCTCATTTCTTCCTCTAACTACCGGCCCTACCTCTCCAGGATTTCATTCGCTTCCCTATTGTTTACTCGATAATATCATGCCATAATCTCATGTCATGTCAGGCATAATATTATGCCATGTCCATAATTTCCTTGATACCTATGCTCCTAACTTTATCCCATCAAGATGTAATAGCAGAATTTATGCAAATACCCATCTCCCTTTGGAATTCTTTTGTTCCAGTTATTTATATATTTTTAGCATGACAATCATTAAGTTCATCTCCCAGCTTAATTTGGAACACGTTCAATATATTATCAGTGATAGCCCTTTAATTCAGCGCCAATCTCCCACCCCAGCATCCCAAGCGAAAATCCTTGGTGCATTGAGCCTGCTCAAGCGAAAATTCTGTGTGCGCGCCTGGATCATGGCAAAGCATTTCCAGCGGCACTCTTCATGCTCATGAAGCACCAAATACTCGGGCCTCTCTTTCGGACGAGAAGACTTCGAGTGCTGTCAATGGCCGGATACAGGAATGTAAGGGTGTGCCTCCGAGCGACCAATTTCTTTTTTTCGCCCTTGAACCTGTCTGAATAAGTCACACTTGAAGCCGTAAAGTGGGCCTACGGATTGTAATGAACGCAGCGGTAACCACGGCGGAAACTCTGCGACAAAGGAACCACCCCCGCCGCCTAAGGAGTAGCTCATACGGCTTGAGAGTGAGGTCTATTTCTCATCAAGACACGCCGCGTTGTGACGGCGAAGAGAAATCTCGTTTGAACGAGATCCAATATTCGTCCACCTTCAACCGAGACTGTATTAACCTAAGAGACTGAAATAAAGGCGATGACATACATAGACGACCTATTACTTCGAGAAATTAAAATTTTAAATAAGAAGGGTCACATTGGAATTCCGCATTTATTTATTTCACACACGAATTAGGTTTAAACGAAGCACGTACCACCCATCACCGAAACTTAAAAGCAAAGCTACTCGTCTCATTGAAAATGCTGAGCAAATTCCATTAAGTCATACCTGAAACAATTGACTTGAAGATACATATTCCATTTCATAGAAGTCTACTGCGCCTGATCAAATAAAACCACGTTTGATTTTTTAATAAAACAATACCTTTCTTTCACCGTCAATTACCATCACCATCGCTGTTAAGATAAATATCAACAATACATAAGTTGAAAATAACTGGGTAACTATTCTACTACAGTAACGTCATATTGATCAGGGGGCGTCAGCGGTAAATTACGAACAATATGGGTGATAAAGGTTGACTAAATTTAAAACAGAAGAGCCAAAACTTTACATAGCAACAAATAGAAAGTTATTCAAGGTCCAAAGATATATTTTTTAAAATTAAAAATTAAAATACCTAAATTTTAGAGAAGTTGAATATACTTTTAAATGAAAAATATCACTTATAAAAAGCAATATCCTTTAAAAAGAAAAAAAAAGGTTTCAAAGACTTACACGAGAGATAGATCATTTCAAATTTTTAACAAAGTCAGTTAAAGTCTCATTTTTAGCTTTAAATCCGGGCCACAAGAACGCAATGAAAGAACAATCAAGTCATCCGAGCGCGGTTAAAGTCTCATTATCGAAGCGAATTACCATCATTCTCCATTTAATAACAAGCATAATTCGTAGTTCATCCGCATTTCCAGGTGGTACCTCACGATAATCATTAGAACGGGTACAAACAAGCTCAAAATAATGCATCACAAATAAATACGTAACATGGATCCTATCACTACTTACGACGATTCTTGAAATGGATTTCAGTTCACTCAATGGACTCGACACTCACCTGTTGGGAGAAAAGAAAAAATTAATAGTCACCATTTATTTCGCACATTTTGAGACGAACTTCACATAATGGTATCATGTTAAAACTACCATTGGCAAAGGGGAGCTGTTGAAATCATCCATTTCCCTGAAAATGGAAGTATATAAAAATAAGGATTGAGAGATAGAACGTCGTAGCCTTACAAAGGGCGAAAAGGAGTTGATACCAGAAGCTGGGGGAAAGAAGCACTGGTGAAACAAAGAAGATACGAACAATCGAGGAAAATTGGGAGGGAATAAAATTAAGCTCAAAAAAAAGGATTAGAATCTCGCCTGGGAAGGTTATCACCTTCCAGGGCAGAGTTGCATGTTTTCGTCCACCTAATACATAAGAAGTAATTAATTTAAGATGTTGTCAATAAAGGCATTTTTACTATTATAAATAGAAATATGAAGAGAAGCTGATAGAAGAGAGGAGAAAGTGGGAAAACATTAACGCCTAAAACTACATTATGCGGAAGGAGGTATATTGAATAAAGTAATAAACTCCGGCGAGTTACTAAATAAGTAGAAGGAAGTGGGTGTATTCAACTCAGAGGTAAATACGTTGCCGGATAGCAAAGGAGGGAAATATATGAAAGGTGATGGAGAAGTATTCCCGGAACGAGAAAATATGCAGGATAGGTGGAAAGAGTGCGAGGAAAAACTGCATCACAAAGAGAACAGGTTCTAGTGCAGTCTGTCTATGACTCTAGATGTACAGAAAATATGAACAGTAGAAAAGGATAGACCAGAGCCGGAGATACTCGGCGGCAAAACAAAAAACGCAAGACGAGAGATGAAAGCAAGTCAATCTGTTTGAGTACATATCATCCCTTCGGAGTCCCATAATCCCACCTTTACTGGTAAATTGTCCTAATTACAATGAAAATCATTTCACTACAACTTGGTCATCGTAAATTTATTAGAGCCAGCAGCTAAAATTATGTAACATATATTTCAAAGTTAAAGTAGACACAACAATTGTCATTGAAACCAAAGACGAATCAATGGTCCGCGCGCTTTGACTCATTCACAGTCAAGGAGGGATGAGCTTCAAGCAAAACGACTCGAGTCATCAAGCTACTTTTGCAACTTTGGTCACCGACTCGGTCTTTGAAGCAGTAGTTGTGCGTTCCGTTTTCCGCAGGGGTTGCAACTTGGCCTTATTTCCACTCTAGTGGACTAAGCATCTGACGAGTAAACAAATTGACAATTCAGGAAGTTCCAACTTCATACTGTCTTCTTCAACTGAGAGCAATAAGAGAGTTACTCTCATGGCATGAACGCTTCAGGAGCTTCACTCAACTCAATATAAAGTCCTCGCTATCACAAGTGACACTTTTTTTCATTTCCATTATAGTAATATACATTTGCAATCAAAAAACTTTCTCACTTAATTGCAGCTGATTAGTATACAGATAAAATGCTAAACTTCTTTTCATGCCCATCCTAAGGTACACAGGTACCTAAGGTACAAGGTTTCTTGAATGATTCCTTCCTCATGCCTGGATTTAATTCAAAATAAGCAAGGAAAACAAGTTTTAAAAAAGTTAACAAAATAAGAAAGGAAAAATGACATTACTCTCTTTCAAGACGCAAGGATAATATATGAATTTACTTCCGAAGCACAATTTACCTGGACAGGGAATAATCGGAATTGATGCAAAACGATTTCCGTGAAATACCGGATAATAGATTTCCGAAGAGTAGGCCGGGAAACACTACTTATATAACCCTGAACTTGGCTAATAACAAACGAAAGCGATACTGAGCCACCAAAATCTCTGACATTAGGGTACCATAATGGACGCCCGGGAGTAAAGCCTTATGAAGGTCAGATTCAGGCCGAGGGCCATCCGTTTAGAGAGGATTTACGCACGCTATCATCTCTCAAAGTAATAATGGAACAAAAGATCGGAAGGAAACCTTTCCAAGCTGGGCTGATACATGGAAGGACGATCAATAACTTCATTCAGATGTAATTTTTTTCCACGTTAACGAGGATGAGGTGTTGGTCCGTAGCATTACAAAAGTCGCCGATATATTACGCTCGGGGTGTACAAATTACACATCGATTGCTGAAGAATTGTGATTTTGTACAATGGTTGAATGAATCTTTTATTCACCAGCATGAATCGATTAAATAAAATATTTATATACATATAAATCACAAGCAGAATTTCAGTCCATATGAAGGATGACAGCAGAAGAGTCTGTTTTAACTGACTGATTTCACTATACTTTTCAATTTATGATAAATGAGTTTAAATTGAATGCATGCACAAAAAAAGCGGAAACCCATAAACGAAATATATGGACCTTGGGAAATCGTTTTATTCGGGGAAAACTGGCGTTCCCACACTAAACAAAATATGCATGCGCTGCGCACTTCATCACGGGAAGATTAGCGAAATAAAATAAAAGCGGCATTTAAACAGTCGAATTGAGAAGTGTATTCACAAAGCTACCTCACTCAAGGGTAGGCCGATGCAAGGGGACCCCATATGACGAGGGTGATTTGGCTTTTAAGGACAGCCGCATAACTAGGCCAAGCACAGGATTCGGAAGGTGAAGAATAACAGGAGATAATTCCGCGAAGGGCGTCTGTTAAGTCCATATCAACTGCTCTACGACCTGTTTCATCCATCACCTTTTCTCCATAAAGTTCTGCCGCCCACCGGCATAAAAATGTTAGTGTAATTAAAGCGAAAAAAATATTCCACATAGAGGCAAGAGACCAGGTCATTGCTACTGCTCGAATATGATGCTCGGACCAATCATCAGCAGTCTTATCACCAACACTAGCCAACGACAACTAGATGTCAACACTAGCAGTTTCTTTGAAGACTGATTCCCTAAAATGCCATTGGCGTACGAGCTGCCCTATATGCCGAACTAACAGGCATTAAAGAGATTCCAATACAACAGTCTGAGTCATAACAAAGGCTGAATTCCACCTTTTAGTCGGTAATGCTTATGTGTATTGATAAAGAGTTCTCATATTGCATATCAGGAATCCTTATCCACTATAGAGCACAATTGAGGGCCAAATTTGCAAATTTTTCATCAAAAGTATTTAATTAAACACTTGCCACATGTGCCAAAATTTAATTATCATTCAATGCCCCGGGAAAACTCGCTCTTAGAATTGCTTGCAAAATTGGCAACGAAAATAAACAGTAGTACTCTATTTTTCTATATGGTTCACCTCTTCTTGAACTTAGAACCATACAATTTCAAGTTCAAGCAGAAAAAAAGCATAAAATGTAGGATTTCAATGCAAATATATATTACTCAGACGATACGTAAATCCATAAATAGGTAGAAACAAATTAATGGCGAGGTATTGCTTCATTTCTTCCACAGAATTACAGCGCATTATTAGTTTAACTATATGTCGATCGACATTATTATATTGATAGATTACCGGGTAAGAATGAGTTATTTTTTCCCGTGTTTCTTCCTCAAGATCTCTCATATTTGATCATTATTTATTCCTGGAGATATAGGACCAATCATTAATTGTCTTATCTTATGACGACGTTTCGTGTATTTGTACATTCATGGAAAACAAATTTAGAAAGAACAATCAGCCCTGAGAAAGCGTAATAAAGACACGAAACGTACGCATAAGAGGAATAGCATAATTCGTTACTTATTGCACCTATATCTCCTGGGAAAAAAACAATTCTGACTTTTTTTTAATAACTGCTATTACGATAAGCATACACTAAAGATGTCGTCACCGTCTATCTATTCTCTCATAACCAGGAGGCCAATACCAGGCGCATTGGCAAAGGAAAGCGAGAACACACGGGCCTTTCCGCCCTATGACCCACACTCACTGCAGTAGTACTAAAGGGAGCTATAAACCAACATTAGGGCTGGAACCAGAATCGACGGGACACGCATTCTGCCGCCGGCATGGACTCAATAAAAGTTTGGCGAATCCCGTCAAACACCCATGCGGGGCAATGCCCGACATCGGGAGACGCTCTGAAGGTGGATCTAAAATGGGCCTAGATAAGACTGCGGAGACTCTGGCGTCTAAAACCCCGTTGCTCTTCAATGGGAGCGGAAATCTCTTTTCCGAGAGCAGAATGCAGATCCGAAACTCGACCACGACACGACACTAGCGCACACAATGGCGGACGGAAGCGTTCGACGAATCAGGTCGCCGACAGACGCCACGGCGGGCGTACCGGTACCTCCTAGACGCAGAATTAAAAAAAATGGAAAGGGAGAATCTACAGGCTTTTCTTAAACCGGCCCGCATCGACGTCCCGCCGTCGAGAGATGAGCCATAACGAAATCAACTGCCGCACCCGAGCCCGCCGGGTCGAGGCACGTACCGCTATACGACGGCGAAGTGAGAGTAAAGAGGCAGGGGTAAAGGGAACACGGATAGGCAGGTACACAAGGAACCTCAAATTGCACTCACTCCACCGGTTTGAGCCCGACCGCACACGCCAGACGCGAAAGGAGAGTCGCGGACTCAAAGGGAAAGAAAGCCCGTCCGGGCGACCATGCAAGCACCAGGCGGGCACGCACCCACCGCGGGAACGGCGCCATGCATTTTAACGCGGGCCACGCCGTCCGCCGCCGATATCCATTCCCAAGGCAACGCCCGCAGGAGAAGCCAATATAAATATTTCCTCTCGGGAACCTCAAAAGTAGCGGGGAATTCTTTTACGCAATTCACATCCCCCTCTTTCACTAGTAGGTTTCACTTTTTGTATCCTTTTGATGGACCATTGGTTTATTAGATTCGGTCTAAGATAATAAAGCAGTTGAAATATACTAATTTGGTTGGGAAAAGAATGACAAGCAAGAAAACTGTTTTCACGATCGAATGATTTACACAAAAGCCACCGTCATGGATAACTCGGTCAAGTGACTACTTTCCCCAAGCAAAATTCGACGTCTTTACTGATGCGCTGTACATATGTCAACTGCGTTATAACCTCGCAGAGACTTAGAGTCAATACACAGAGGCAATAAAATCACCATTAACTTACGATTTTCTTGACTTATAGAGGTTGCTTTTGAAGGTCTTTGCACCTTAGGCATTCCTTTAGCAAAATTTACTCCTCCCATTCTTATTTATACTTTTTAAGTGCCTCCTACCGACACTTTTTTTGGACCACAGTAAAACTTTATTTTCATTAGTTAAACTGCTCCCACGTGCATCGCTGAGCTTGGCGAATTCCTTTCCCAGCATTTAATGGAAATTACCTTTAGGAAAAGCGAGAGCAATTGCCCAGGATACCGATCTTACTGCCATCTAATTTTGCGCCTCAATTATGGGTGGGAACCACATTAATCCATCTCGGAGGGCTGAACTTGTAATTCTCTCATGCTTACATTTTTCATAGAAAATGGTAAACATCCTGGATAAATAGCAAACAGAAATTCATGTAACTCCGTTTTCTAGGCACATCTCATGTGAAACTGTTATTCGACCCTTTTCTTCCATCACCTTTGTTGCAAATCAGTCCAAAATACACTATAAATGTAGAGTGAGCCAAGATGCAAATATTTAAAGTACTGTCAAAACACTTATCAATGTGAATACTTCACACAACCGCTACACGATGACCATTTCCATTCCAAGCAAGAAGCTCTAAATATTCTCCAAAAAGGCATTTGAGTAAAAATTTTCTTTTGGTTACATTTATAATCCGCAATACGATGGAATAGAATCTTTAATTTTTTAAAACTCCAAAAAAAGTTAAATACGAGCATTTTTAAAATATTTATACGGCCTTGGATAGTATGGTGCAATAAGCATACAAATTACGCTAATTTTTACCAGTACTGCGTCATAACTACAAAGATAAAGTCTATATAATGACTCTAAATTAAATTAATATCCCTGTAGAAATTATTATAAAGAAACAGTAAGAGAAAAATTTCGATTTATTTTTCCAGAATTTATTCGACGGAGTAGGATGTAGTGTAAGAACTATTATAAATAATAAAAAGATGAATATTTCAATACCTGTACCACACTCTTTCACGAATCAGTCTTCAATACTTTTACTTACTTGAAAGACATCTATTTAACATTCAGGTTAAAGAGACCAGACGTCGATTTTTATCCCCCAAGGAACTATTAAAGGTATAAGAGAAAGAGGAAGAGAAAAACGATGGTAAATATAAGATATTACTAAGGGTAAGTATACTCTCGGCTTCCGATTATATTCACCACCTCCTCTGCCTGCATGCATGCCTCCTCGCTGCTCAGCTTCGAAGATCAAAGGATTGACTTCCAAGGACTACTAGGCGAGGTAATGTCATCGAATCTCTGCGAATGGTAGATCCTGAAGGGGCCCGGAGACCATTGCCTTCGTGAGGGCGCAGGACGGGATCAAACAGAGCTCGCACGAACAAATCCAGTTCTTCACCCTCTCACGAGTTCCCCTCGCCCTTTGACGTGCCAACCATTCCCAAGGCCGCCTATTCTCCCCTTCCTCCTCTTCCCTCACTCACGTGCGCACGGTCGGCAGCTGAAGAGAAATCGTGATTCGCTCAACAAAGAGCAAAACTTCAGATTGTGCTTTACTGGGTATTTAAAAGCTTTTCCGTCAAATATTAAAAAGACCAGAGTTGTCTTAACGTCCTCGGTCCAGAGGGTGTATTGTATACAATACACAGAATTTTGAATTTTTTCCCACTCAGAAACGCAAAATATTGGCAACGCCTCTAGTTCAGCGCTTGCTGATAAGTGGCAGCATCATTAAGAACCTTGATTCACATATATATTAACTCTGCAAACATGGATTACAGCGCAAAACGTAAGTATGAAGAATTTTCCAAAAATAATGCTGGATATGTCTCGGGACTGAGGAGGTTAATGCATTTACTTCATGTGAATATTCTACCAGTTGATTGGTAGGTTGCTGGGCAGTCTTTAACCCATAGCCCAATTTATGATACAACGTTCCGCTTCCCCTCCGATAGATTTCCCTCCATCAGATCCCTCATGAAATCCTCATATAGTCCACCACTTATTATTTCGTAAGGAATTCTTATCCTCTTGCTTATTCTTCCACGCTTTCCGAGTGTTCTCCCCTCTACTATCCTATTCAGTATTTCTCCTCCTTTCAAAAACCCTCGATCCATTCTTTTTGCCTTCTCCAAACCTCCGCCACCATCATTCTCCCCACTCAAACCGTATCGAATACACCCTCGTTCGTCCTTCTCGGCACCCAGCACACCCTCTTCATTCTTCTCTAAACCCACATCTCAAACGCTGCTAGTCGGCGTCCATAGTTTCCGAACCTCACAGCGCCACGCTCAATAACCGTGATCACAAATTAATATTTTACGTCTCTGCTCTGACCGTCCCTTAAATTTCTCTGACAATAGATATTTACCGATGGAGATGCTCTTCAAAGAATTGGGTGGAAAAGATGGAGACCGAGAAGTATAATAGAAGCTTAGTGGACATATTCTGAAACACAAAGGTCGTCTGTAATCGATAGCGGAAGGAGCAAAAAAAAAAAATTTTCCAATGAAGCTCAGTGATGAAATGCACGATTTAAACCATGAGGAATGTTAAAATTAGGCATAATGGAGATGTAGGACGGACATGGGACAAGGATAGCCCGGAGATCTGCATGGAATCTATCCGCGGGTAAATGACAGCTGATGATGGTCCTAAGAAGAGTTGCCGGGAAAGAAGTCCAAGACGGCTCAGCAAGAAATAAAAAACAATTTTTCAGCAAGATATCACGGCATACACAACTGACGGTACGAACACTAAAAACTCTAATAATCATGAGTCGAAACAATTATTTTGAGCGACTTTTGTTTCGACGGATGGAAGGTCGAATAAATTGCGCACATTTTCTCTTCCTTAATCATTCAGGGAGCTGATGACTGAGATCTTGGGTAAGGACACGAAGAGGAGTGAGTGAGAAGAGGATGAGCTTGATGTGGTGTGTAGCGAGGTATGTGGAAAAAACGTGGGACCTGAGAAATGACGATGAGATTAGGCGGCAAGCGTTCGAGATGTGGGTGTGGAGGAGGATGGAGAAGGTGCGGTGGACAGAAAGAAAGACAAACAAGGGAGTGCGTGGTATGGTGGGAGAAGAAAGAAAGCTTTTGGAAGAGATCAAAAGGGGACTGGGAAGGTGGCTGGAAGGGGTGACAGGGCGTCCAGCAGCTGGGCATTTGAAAATTCCCTGAGATTTCCATGTTTCTAGACAAAATTTTTATTTCCCCAGAGGAAATATTGATTTTTTTCTCTCGTTAATTATAAGAGAATGGTAGGAATGTTTTTTGGGTGACTAAACGTAAGGATTATTTTTAAACTTGCATATTTGGAGGAAAATTAACACAAAATATAAAAAAAGTTTGAGAGAAAAATCACATCACCACCCCAGGATTCTTAGATTTAAACATTTTCATGCCGGTGCTCAGGAACAAGGTTATATTATAGCCATACTTTGATATGAATAGCATTGATATAAAATGATCAACAACTTAAAAAACTGAAGGGATTGTCTTTTTTCCTCATTTTGCTAAATGCTACAACGCAAGGGAAATTTGACTTCGCAACTTGCCGATAAAGGCAAGTTATTTACGCCACTGATTTACAGACTACGACCAATAAGAACACAATATACCTACATAGAAAACATTGTACCTACTTTCGGTGATTATATGAATGCAAAATGAAACAACGCAAGGGAAACTGGACTTAGCAACTTGCCGAAAAAGGCACATTGCTTCCGTTGCTGTTTTATACATTGACACCACAGAAAATTCCAGAGTCAATTCGATATGTCCCTGAGATTTTCCTGATATTTCCAGTGAAAATAAAATTCCCTGAGATTCCCGGTCTTCCAGAATACTGGACACCCTGGGTGATGAGAGGCGATGGGTTGCTCGCTCAAAGAACTATATTTCCGCACTTCGCAGTCCACTCCATTACAACATTCCTTTCGCGGGTCCAGGGAAAAGGCAGAGGCAGAGGAAGAAGCAGAGGGAAGGGGGCCGGTAATTGCAGCGGTCGAAATTGCAAAGCGAGGGAACACACTCTCATTGTGCGGCCGCGGTGGCCATTGCGCAAGTGTGGTATGGGTGGCGGGGTGGGGGTGTAGAGGGAAGGAGGAGGAAAAGGATGAGAGATTTGTGGAAGGGGCTGATTTCCTTTGCCAATGCCTTGACCTCCTGCTGCGAGTTTTAACGCTTTCATTGTTGAGAAGCTGGCCGAAGTGGTGAGCAGGGGAAGCAATGGGGGAGGAATATGAAGACCCCAAGCTCTTCATTCCGAACATCCTAAAAGGTCTATTGTTGGGCAGGAGTGTGGGGAATGAACCCCTTAAAACCGACCCCTTCCCTAATATCCTTTCCCTCTCCGATCTCGTCCTTTTGAACTCCTAGAGCCGTATATTTCGGGCATTCGTGTTTTGTTTCAAAAAGGGTCTTCGCGGACTCCGCGCCTTTCCTGACATGCTCTACTCTCGGCGTCCCTGCTCCCCTCCAAAGGGTCTCTCTGTCTCCCTGCTAAAAACGTTACGACGCATGCGCTCCCAATCAACTTTGTAAAGGTGCACCAGAGACGAAAGCCGAACCGCTCTCCACCGAGGGCACTACCGCTCATCTATCCCTCTGAATACAGGCAACCTTCCCCTGCCGAGCTTGTAATGCTTTTCTTCAGTAAATACCAGCCTACTTCTGGTATAAATGTACATCACTCCGCGAAGTTTATACAATACGATGACAGATATATAAAAATTATTGGCATTTTCAAAAATATTTATTTTGGTCCGCATTGGTAGCGGAAAGTTTCTCCTGGAAGATTAACACACCATCAAAACTGGTAGGATAAAAACACGAAATACGAAAGTACAAATGCTGTGGAACAGCGTATCATTCATAATTCTTCAAGGAGTTCCCACCAAGTAGCACCTGAGGTCATTGCTCTTAGATTTTGCAAATTGCATACGACAACTGAAAATTAAACCTCAATCTGAAGATCGAGGAATAAAATGGCTGAAGGATACACTATGGCAGATCAAAACGCCATCGAAGAAAAATATTTCACACCAAGACTTCAATGAAATCGTCTTCTGTATCTTCCATTCTCCGAATTTACCAAGAGAACACTAAAAAACCCTCATAAAAATTACTAGCGTAAAACTAATGATTGATCATAGTCAATTACTTCCAATTACTGAAAATATTTTAATGATCAGTAGTATTAAGACGACTCCCCAGTTGTAGGGGTCTTCGCAAATACAGTGAAACGGAGGCCTTCATTGATTAATTATCAGTCCTTGAAAGGACAGTATTTTTATACATTTACAATAGTGTCCACATTCTACATTGCTCACGATACGGCTAAAATTACATCACCACTGGACGATAAGAAACACTTATTTTCAAAACAAAAAATCAGTCGACAGCACCGGAGAAGAATAACTTCTTCATTGACTGGTTACAGGAGACGGCAGGATATAAAAACCGACAAAAACAAGAAGTACTAATATATTCTTCTAACAAAAGAAAGCCAACAGTCCATGTTTAGAAATATTCGAGGACCGGACTTTCAGGAGAAAATGAGAATACACAGGAACACTCGGTACAGAGGGGTAGAAAAGATAAAATCAGAGAGAGAGAGAGAGAGAGAGAGAACGGTAATTTAGAGGACGCAATTAGATGCCAACAATCGGTCAGATATTGGATTCCACAGTACAAAATACACTATCCCCGAAATATGTATCACTAGAAATGGTGGGAAACTAATGGGCAGGGAACGGCATTCGACGTGCAAAAAAAGCAACAGCTATGCCACCAATCAAGGGGATCAGGAATGAAGACAATTGACGTTCAGTGAATGAGCAGAAAGCATCTTGAAGTCCAAGCTTCTATTTTACTCCTGGACGAAAATGCATGGCATAAATACGAATGCAAATAATTGAAAATAAAAGTTGTAGACGAGAGGGTCAGAATGGCCGGTGCACTCGTGGACACCACTCGGGGGAACCACATGAGCCAAGCCCACGTCGGCAGGGGACTTCTTCCACAAAACGACAAAGAACTTCAATGCAGAGGACACGTTTCCCTGAGGAGAATATGCGAGGTAGAGCAGAGCTATTGAAAGGAAAAGAAAGGAAGAAATATGACGGGACTGCGAATATAAAAGATGGCATACGAAGGCCCCATCTTCCCCGCCCCCCTTACGTGTGTGCAGAGGGGTGAAAGGACCGCTGGGTGGATCGGATTGACGAGAAGGTAGATGATTCCAAAGGGGGGAGCAGCAGCCTGTATTCGGGAGGGCATTGGCAGGCGACGCACAATAGTAGGAAAGGCCGATCTGGCAGGACAAAATGTCTCACGTAGGTGGTACCTATTGCTTGCAAGTGCACCAAATTTTCACAGAATACGTGAATGGCTCCTTACATCTATTCATTTTATCTTTACAGACGGCTATAGTATTTATAGGAGGGCAGGAAGAGGTATTAGAGCGGGGTACTGCGCGCGGAAATTATTATATTCTAGCTGAAAAGGGAAAGGAAAAGTTATTATAACAAAACGGATTTTTTCAAAGATTTCTAAAATATTGATAACACAAACAAAAACCAACAGATGTAAGGTAGTAGGAGCGATATATCACTTTACAAATAATCTGATAAACTTGGTCTCATTTTTAGGACATTTTTAATCTTTCCAAAGATGCCAAAATATCGGTCACTTAACACAATACTTTCCGAGATATTTACCAACAAATTCCGGCCAATATACAAGGGAAATACTCTGGGTATGCACTTCAGAAATACTTCAAATTAAAATGAGGAACTTCCAGCACTTATACCTCATATAAATTTAAAAGTGGGTATATTGTATGCTTTATCAATTGTCAAAAAATTCAATTACTGACCACAAAAACTTTAAGGAAATCGCAAAAAAAAACATTCCAATAAGGAATGATGCCAGAGCAGAGTGAAAAAATGATTCAAAGTAAAGAATAATGTATGTATATTTGGTGACCTGGGAAATTCTTGCATATCAAATCTTATTTTGCGCTAGCGGCATAAAAAAATTAACTTCATGCATCTCACAGCAGCTAAAATAAAAACGATAAAATTAGAATACGGTCTTCATTAAGACAAGGAAAAAATCTCGCTTAAACTACCTTAAAAGCGATAACTGCTATCTGTAGTTAGCAAGGCATAGTCTGCGTATCCCTCATTTCAATATATGTCGTGGTGGAGGATTTAAGAAGGGAATTGACCGCCGCAACGAGCGGACAATGGCGAAGGGTATGTGCATCGAGGATGCCAAATTCGTCGTGGATTCTGTCGACGCTCATGTAAAGTGCTTCTTCAGCCACTGCACGCGAAGATGGTCGCTTTATACCGTTTCAACCCCCGGGAGAACCCTCTGGCTTCGAACTAAAACTCCTTTTTTAAAAGAGTTCCACCGATTAAAGGTGCATTTAGTCGGAAGTCGTAGAAAAACTCCTTCCCATTTCCTGCACTTTCAGGATCCCATTTACATCCAGTAATTGTTCGCCTCAGCGTTCAATCTTCCTTTCTTCATCCCGTTCGTGAAAACTTTTTTTTTCTTCCCCTTTCCCGCTTAACCAACATCTTTCCCCCATCACAGTCTTGATCAAACCATCGTCCCATATTATTTCCTCAAGCCACCTACCCTGCATTCATCTGCCCCCATACAGAAGTTTTCAACCCATTACATCAATGAAAATGAGTTATAATACCCACTTGCTTTATTTATTAGAATGAAATTTAAAAAACCGGGAAGCAAAACTCGCAGTTTGTATTGATATATGATTTCTGTTCCAACAAATCTCACCGAGTACAGTCGAAATCATTACCCTGTTTCCATTAGGTTATTTATGGGAGGCGACCGTCAACTGAGGTCATTATCAGCATTTAGGACAGGTAGGTTTGTGCTGCAGGGAAGACGGAATTTTGGAAATAAAGGAAGGAATAAAAAGTAACCGGGAGCGGGCAGTAACCTACTCTCGACGAAAGGCGTCAATTCCGCAACACGACAGTTTCAGCATTTCATCCGATGGACAGAGAACTACAAGCCAAGTGCATCTCACGTGGCACCTGTATCAAATTTCCGATGCACAATCTCCGTTCCATTCGGGATAAGAACCCGAGCCGTCGGGATGATAAGCCAGACGCCACAATACCAATCCGATCCCAACCCCGTTTCACGCAAGAATATTTAAGGACATCGTAAGATAACCAAATAAAACATCGTCTTATCAATAATTAATTATTCTACGGGATAAACCGAAATTATTTTCATTCACAGCATACATGCGATAAATATAATATGATTCGCATTTACCATTAGGTGATATTCAAGGGAGACGGGACTTTGAGAGTCCTCTAATATCTACTTTACACAGTCTTCGATTAACTTCGGAGATGCAGGCTGAAGAAAGTCGACGTAAATCGGTAAGACGTAGAAGGGAACAGATATTCGTAACCAATATTAATACCATATAAATTCAATTATACAGTGACGTGTTAACTTCTAAGCTCGTTACGTCGCCTTAGTTAAAAACTAGTGGATTAGAATAGCTATTTGCGTTCAATTATAATTCTCTAAATTAGTTACATAAAGACTGTTTCTTTCACGCAAAAGTTTTTGGAACTTGCTTGATATTGTGAAATGAAAGCTGTAGCTTAGATATTCCACATAAACTTTATTAACGATCTCGGTTTCGACTTATGAAGTCATCATCAGCTATGATCATCATCAGGTCTACCAGGACCTGATGAAGTCATCAGATCCATCATCTGGTCCTGATGGACATGATGATGACTTCATAAGTCAAAACCTAGGCCGCTAATAAAGTTTATGTGGATCACTAAGCTACAACTTTCATTTCACATAGTTACACAAACTTTTTTAAATTAGCAAATAAAAACCTTTTTTTATGGCCCGGAAATGTTTTCGGACGGCTACTGCTATCATGGACGTAACATCGAATCTGGCGTGAACTGGAACGACGGAGGTACCGCATCCAGCTTTTTGTGGATACCGAGACTATTGAAGGGCCCCCACGCATTTCCTTCAAGCGAATGCAGGGCCTGACCGTGAAAGGAAAATAATAAATATGTGCTGAAAATCATGAAAGCCGATTTCAAGAAACCGAGCAATGCAAGTAATGCAAGATGAAACCGAGCGGGAAGAACATTAAAACTTGCAGACGCCTGTACATTACCGTGGTATTCTTAATTAAAACTGAAAATTATTACATTGTTCGATAAATAGTTTTCATTAACCAATAGTAACATACTTTATCAATAAGAACAATATCTTTTTATTTTTCTTTTTTAAACATTTTGTCAAGATTTAAGATCCACTTCTCAAAAAGGTCACTTGTCATCCAAGCTCTTGCGCTATTCAAATACCCCACAGGTTTCGATTTAGCGTTTATAAAATATGAAGGATTAGTCGACTTGCCAACCATCAATAAAGGCAGCTTTTCCGAGCCATCCATGTTTGTCCCAGCCAACAACGTAACTCATTCCTGACTTAGCTTACCTCCATGGCATTTTTCATCTTTAAATGCAAGGGTTTAGTCAGGAGTGCACTTAATCAATAGACCCGTCTCATCAACATTGAAAATGTTTTTGGGCTCTCTATCCTGAATCATTTCCATAAAGTCTTTCTTCCATTTCTCTGCTTCACGCTGATTAACTTTCACCACAAATTGATTTGAAAGAAATGTTATTCCGCTCTTTAAACCCGTCTAGCCATCCATCTGCCTTAAAATCATTTTTCCCTTGCTTAGAGGCAAACTCCTCAGTACAGTGGGGAGTACAGTGAACTTGAAAGTCTCGCAGTGGCGTACGGGCATCGGACACTGGCCGCATCTAAACGCTGTACAACCTGATTCCCGGAAGTCAGTGTTTTGATAAACAAACAACGTGGAGAAAGAAAACGGTCGGGATCCTACTAGCCAACCTAATAACATAGACTAAAGTGTGCACAGTGTTTTATTTATTTTTTGTCGTTAGTTTGAAGCAAGCTAGTTGCTTATTTTATGTCGCTGGTGATGAATTCCTTACTCATCGTTGTTCGACGGTGCCTGTATCATGTTAGAAAAAGTTCGAATCATCCAAGATAAATTTCCAATTAACCACGATTATTTTACATAGTTTATATACAAATGTCTAGGGACCAGAGAAAAAGTTCGAATTAAAGAAGATTTCGAATTAAAGAAGTTCGAATTATCCACGTTTAACTGTATATACAAAGTGGAATTCGAGTCTTGGAGTAATTTAGCGACGCAAAAACTAATCAATAAAATGTAAGTGAGATTAGTCGATCAAATGCGTTTAAAGGAAATCGAAAAGTATTTGGACAAATGCGTAGTCTTCTGAAAGAAGTAAATGCAGCACTCTTTTTTATAGGAAATAGAACATTTCAGTAATAAAGTGAATCATATTTTAGATTAGTGACAACGATTACTTGAGAGCAATTGCGTGTCAGCTAGTGCCTGTATTTGACGTTGCAACACCATCAGTTCGTCCAAAATGAGAACCAGGTTCTTGTAATGCATTAATAAAACTTCATCCGAGGTCTACGCCATAAATTCTTAGTTAAAAATAACCACGATAGTAGTACAAATATCCCTTCATTTTATTCCCAAAACACATCGGTGTAAAAGATAGGGCAATGGATATCATAGCTCGAAGGCTGACAATCGAAAGGTAACATCAGAGGGTACTACTAAAATATCATAATTCTTCTGAGTATTTAACGGCCCACTAACTCGGCAAGATTTATTATCTCGACCGTATGACCAAACCATATAAAATATGGAAAACGAAAAAGAGGCGAGTCAAATGCAAGCATGCCTGGACCTAGGGATGATCAGTAGGGTGATGCACATCGTTTAAGCACCCTCAATATGCTTCACAGTTTTCACGGTAAGGGAAACTTGAAAGCTAGTCATAAGGGTATGAAAGAATCCAGTCTATTTATTACACCTGTTAAAAACAGTTCATTTTTCCTATTCTTCTTCTAAGGTGAGTATATCCTCAGACAGGTTTCAATTGAATTGCTCCCTCCATACTCGTATGTCCTGTTCTGCCTCCCTCAGCTCATCGTAACTCCTCTCATTCATAATATCAGTCCACATATTATATCTCCGTCTTCCTCTCCCTCTCTTTCCCTCGTTCTTTCTTTCTAATATTATTTTCAGCAGGCAATCTTTCCTCAGGACATGTCCCATCTAATTCGCCTTCCTCATTCTTATTGATCTCAAAATATTACCTTTTTCATTTATCCTTGCCAGCACTTCCTCGTTTCACTCTTTATCACTCCATGTTAATCCTTCCATTTTTATCCACAATCACATTTCAAAACCCTCGAAATATTTCTCCTCTTTCCTCCGGAGTGTCCATGTTTCTGCTCCATAACGCACAACCATTTAGCCAAAACCATTCAGCAAATCTATCCCAAAAGCCTATTGATTTGGTTGAAAGTAGTTGGATGACTTTACCGACGATTGCCTTTCCCTGTGATATTTAACTTCTTCCTCTCTTCAGCTTCCATTCAGTGTTATAAATCTCCGAGGGGACATTTAGGATGGTATTAGTTCTAGCATTTTACTATCCATTTAGAACTCCTTCCTCTTTTCCAGCCTTCATTACTTCAGTTTTCCCGATGTTTATTTTCATTCCAAAATGTTGTCCTACCCTCTCGATTTTATTTTATTACGCCTTCACCAAAAGGTAATCTCAAATTCACGACATGACACTTTAGAGCTGGCGATTACCATGTCATTTTGTTATGGAGTCATAACATAGGGTGGCGAGAGAAAATGCGTCTCAAATTACACACGCAGTAAACTAACTATTATTGCAAGTTAATACACTTGAGAGATTTGAATACACTACTGCTAGCGAAAAAGATTTGAATACACTATTGCCAGCGTAAATATTTTCGAAGCGTAAAATGTAGGCGGTTATATTTATAAAATTACTCAACTACCTCACACAATGAGGTAATCCGTATTTGTACCACAAACAAGTGACACCTAACTACTTAAAAATTCGACGATGACTCATTTCTTTCGTTAATTTTATCAGTTTTCATCAGAAATAACTAATCGAGGATGATACATCAAACTTAATATATCAAACCTTAAGGTACACATTCAATAGACATGTAAACCGCTAGGTAACGGTAGAATCAATCGGTACATTTTAAAATGGTCTTCTGCACATCCCATTCTTCACGGGTCAATGCCATAAAATACATACTTTGGAAACGAAAGAGGATAATGTTTCGTTTTTTGCCGAATTTGGATGAAATACACGATAAATCATCCGCTGAAGTAATATCATTTATTCAGACATAAACACATCTGCAATCTCCCTCGTTTCTCATCCCATATCTCGATAATCCTGTTTCTCAGACGAATCGAGAGGTTGTTAGGACGACAATTTAAGGTACTTCTAGGGGTGAACGTTTGACGCAGGCATACCGATATTTCAAATTTGCACCGTAAATGACTTGTATTCTCTTGGGAACTGATATTCGCCAGTCAGACAGCAGCGAGCGCTTTTCCCCGTAAAAGGTAACCATCGACACGGTTTCCGGCATCGGATAATCACATTACGTCGCCGAATGAGGACGAGAGGGAATGAAATAACACTCCTTTCTCCCCGATTCCTACGCCCGAGGCATGCATTAGAGGGAATGCCGTACAAGGCGCATGCCAGGCGTAGAAAGGATCGGGAGGGATGGGCATAGAGGAGGACGTAGAGGGCGCTTGCAACGGTGAGGCCAATGTATAAAGCTATGATGTGGGCGTAGCCCATTGATGACTCACGGGTCAAAGGTGCCGAGGTATTTTGACTCACATGCATTGTTTATGGACCGTCAATAGCAAAGATCAATCAACACACGTTGATACATTATTTTATACAATAGAAAGCTATACTTCGACCGCTTCACAGAAAATGTATTTAAAAAAAAATAAACATCCATATTTCATAAAAAATGCATCAAAATATAAATGTAGTCTTTTAAAACCATCGCGAATAAAATATGCAGAAGAAAAAGTTCTAACATTTCAGGAAATAGATTATTTATGACACTATGTTATTTATTGTGTTGTTACATTTGTACGTATTTTATACCGAATCAACCTTTGTATATCAACCGCAATTATCCCAACAAACAAGTTACACGAAACGGTTCCGCCCTCTAAACTTCGGTTTATCGACGTTCTCCTGTATATATTTTAGGAGTTGATTGTCTGAAATTTTCAGAAAAATAGAGATATTCTCGCTTTATATCCGCGAATACGTCCATTCCTCCGCAATATACAAAGGCGGGCAAGGAGGGACAGAGACAGGGGGAAGCAATATGGTGGATTATTCGGTTGTCAGGTTACAGTTAGATGACGTAATGCCCCCTCAATGGGCATTGCAGGGCAAGGGGGGGGGCAGAGGCGGCGAGGGCGGAAAAGACTCGCCCAAGGGGTCAATAACAGACGCGTCGCCCGGCTCTTCTGGAAGCAATTTGCTTCGACGATTCCCATGAGTGGGGGTGTGGCGGGGAGCGGGGTGGTAAATATGAGCCCACGAGGGGGGGTTGGACACGATGAATGGAGCATTGACGTACGTGATGGGTGGTGAAGGGGTCATAAAATGAACGACTGCGGTGGAAATTCGGTCCGAAACTCGAGCAATAAGAGGCAGCTGGTTAGGTAGGTATCGAGTTTCAAACAATGGTCCCATTGAATGCTGCCAAAAATCCAAATCCTGAATCAAAAGTGCCAGTAGTGTCACTGACGGCAACACATAGGCGCCTCAGCTCACCTAAATCACAGACGTGAATGTTCATATATGAATCGATCGATTCGTTGCAGAGAGTCTGCCCGAGGAATTTAAAGCTACCAGAGCGTACGGGTCACCGTGCTTTGGAAGGTAATCGGATAATTTCGTAGCTTGGGGAATGACATAAGTTTTTCAACACTAAGAAACTTAGAATAAACACGAATAATCAAATGAAATCTGGTCCTACAAAACCTTCATAACTAGCGTTCCTTTTTTTAAATTACGACGACTTACAAAACGAATATTCAAAACGGCGATTCAAAAACGATTCAAAAGGCGAGGCGTGAAATTTTGTCGCAGCCACCCTATTCGGCCCCGGTGGCGGCGGGGTAAAGTCCAAGCCTGCTAACCCCAGGGTCACGGGTTCGAATCCCGCCTGGGAAGATAATCCACTGCCCAGGACATGATTGTTTGTTTGTTATAATGAGTAAATTGTAAGAGAGGATTGTACAGTACTAAATTCCCTCACAACAAAGAAAAGTTATTACTCAAAAAATATAAGATACAATTTCAAACTAGACGACGCATTTGTTTAAACTCCCACGAAAAAACAACAACACACCCAATTTATTGCATGTGACATTATCAAGCCACTCAGAGGAAGGGAAAAACTTGACAGTTCGATGTATCTATCTTTTCAGCCGCTCGACTACCTCCACTTCAAATATTCCAGATCGTCGAATAACGCACTCCGCTCGTATCACGAGTCACAGAACGAAACATGCTAAAGCTTAAGTTTGAGACTCAACATCGCGGAAACGCGGCACGTGAAATAGATTTTCGCTTTGTAAATTCCCCAATATTATATTCTTTTACCGACCTTGCAATAGAAATGCAATTCCTTTATCACTTGACTTGAACGAAGGGAATGTATACAAGGCGAGAATTTATTTCATTTTCCACCGATCAACTTCTTCCCCCACTATTTTAGTTAACTCGGCCAAGATTTTGACATGCGACTATCAAGGCAATTGTATTGGCATCGTATATCTATCGTATATATATGGTTTCCACTGTCTGTAGAAGTAAAATATAAATGTAAGTACAAAGCGAAAATTTATTTCAAATGATTCATTTCCAACAATTTATGATCAAATCGCGATATCCAGTCAATGTACAGTCTCACCGGACAAATATGGACACATAAAAGTACCGCACAACAGAGCCGCATATTTACGAAACACAGAGGCGTAATTATTATCATGAACTTTCAAGCTCCAGCATCTGAGCGAGACACGCCAACATTAAGCAGCCTTCCGGATCGGTATAGTGGGAGGCCTCCCAGGGGGGGTGGGAAGAGGTCGGCGGAAATGCAGAGGGATTAGTAAGGGGGCGTGGGAGACTCGCGAGGCTGTGCGCGTGTTTTTATAACGAAGTGAACGAGCGCTTGAAAGTGCGATAAATTGTAATCGGACGGGCGCCGTTAATAAGGGTCCCGTCATCCACGAGGGAGAGAAGCGGCGGATTGAAATGTGGCGAAATGAATTGTGGGAAGGGTGGAAATGGGAGGGTGATGCGTAGGGGAAGTTCGGAGTTCGCGGGATTTTGGAGAATTTGAAAAAGGTTTGGGAAGACGGGACGGGGAGTAAACGAAGGCTTCCAGGGACAGGAGGAGAGGGAGCGAGAGAGAGGGAGAGATACAAAGCATAAAGGGAGAGCGAGCGAAGGATAAGAGCGGCAACAGTGCGGCACAAAGAGAGGCGATCGGTTTTGTTCGGAATATCCCTGAATATGATTATGATGTTTGGCGCGATTTCATGGGTTGTGAATAGATTTGCGAGAAACTTCGCAAACATGCATTATTTGTAATATTCATGGATAAAAATGAAATAAAATTGTATCTAATAGGAGATTTAATGCGACGTTAACAAGCAGTACACTGATATTTGACGTATACTTCGTATTAATTCAATTCCACGAGTACATATTTTCCCACATACACGAAATAATACGTTTCATATTACACAATACTGGATAACAGATACCAAGGTATTCTGCCGAGTAAAAAACACCTAGTTATATACGGTTATCGATTAAATTTCGGATTCCGCGACGTTAACCCAAGACTCAGCAATGCTTCAATTACGGCGAAAATTTTGAAATGTAAGTATTTAAGTTTTATATCACTACAAGCATTAAGACTTCCACCGATTAGACAGATGTACATAAGTGAAATGTAGTAAAATATTCCGGTCCAGCTACCTCATACATGCAGCTACACATAGGATTGGTGAGGTGCACCACAGAGACCACGGGCTCGATCCTGCTCGATGCCGGTAATTTCCCTGGGGAATTCCAATTCCAGTAGAGACCTGCCCATCGCAGACGCCAAGACCACCCATCCCTTTCCTCCTTGTTTATAAGTACGTTTGTAATTCATTAACTGATCAGACAGTCCAATTCAAAAGACTTAATCAATTTCCCAAACCACACAAAACAACCGCTTACACTAGGAAGGGCGCACATGTAACAGTAGCGTCGGCAATGCAAAAGGGATTGATGAGAAAAACACGTGTGAACACACCCCAGCTTTTCCGAAAAGGCTTCTTGGAATTGTTCCGCTGGGTTTGAGGCTCCATATCTATCGACGTTTCTAAGAACAACTTTTCAGAAGCCCAGAATATTACGAACAAGTCGTTCTACGTAACGTCAGCGGCTAGGAAGCCTCTAAACCTAAGGACCACCCGAGAAATCTTTTTGCACCAGATTCTCAAGGAAACGTAAGATATTACATTACACAATAAATCATATTTTTGCAGTCATTAAAATCGAAGTAAAAATTCTGAATCATGGAAAAATAAGCCTATTGGAATCTTTCGTCATCGAATATTTTATGAGTAAGTATGTATATTAGATGAGTAAGTATGTGTGTGTATATCTAAATGTTGCTATCGTCACAATACTACTACATAATGGTTTATTCAAAGTTTCCGCCAAAATCTCCGCAAAAAATCTGAAAGTATTTGAGTTATGTTCCACGCGTGCCCCCGTACATCGTGCGAATCATCATCAGCGTAACATTAAGCTTAAAGTTCGTATTTATAAATAACAAAAGGTAGGATAGCGTCCGCCGACGGATGCTTCGTCACCACTCATCCATAAGAGTTTGCCATGCCATTCTCAGCGCTCTTTATTCATCTATCGCGGGGATTGCTGCGCCGCAGCGATCACTAGAGCCAAATGCAAAGTAGAGGATGGAACTGGAAATGGATCCACCCGTGTTATCGACGGCCATTCCCATAGTATTTCAGAGGCAACCACTCAAACCTTGCGTTTAATTTCATTTTATCTTTTTTAAAAATATAAGAATAGCGCCGTTAAACAACAACGCGTATATTTCCACGACATAAAATGCCGAAAATGAAACAACGTAGACTCTAGATACTGGGCAATCGTCTGCTGCGCTAGAGTGAGTAAAGTATGAAGAGTTAGCAGGTCGAGATATTATAGTTCATTTCTAGAAAATGTTTTATTTCTGAGTTTGGATTTTTATCAGTCACACAAACTTCATGAAAAGAGCAAAGAAGGAGCAGGCACTCCATCCAGGGTATTGCTGACCAATTACGAGTGAATTTCAAAACGGTAGTTTTAGTCAGAACAAATCTGCTCATTGCGAAAACAGATATTTAATGAATATTCAATGGAACTTCCCTTTTTCTAAAAGCACAAATGGTGAAAATAATTCCTCATTATCTAATTATATTGAGAATGGAAATGACCGGACGGTATTTAACAACGAAAAAAAGAGAAAAATACTTACAAAAAATATTTCTAGTAATGGTAAGAAAAACATTACATTATCGTCCAAAACAAATGCATAGGCATTCTCCACTTGCTATTCACGAATATCTGAAAAGAAGTGCAATCTGATGTCATCAATGAATATCCTCCTCAAGTCTTATTCTAAGTTTCCTGGAGTGCTATTTCAACACAAATACTTCAACAAGTGTTATGCTTTCGATCCACTTGATGCAGCGTCGCGAGGAAAATACCGATTTCTGCATAAAATGACCACTGTGGAAGCGACCTCACGGAACACCACTGGTTGGAGTGCTGCTGAATACCGGACTAGAAAACCAGATAGTTAAAATAATGATTGAATGACCGGTGACAAGTCTTGTAGTTCACCGCAACAGATCAGAGACGAAATAACTCATATGATATTAAATTTTATAAATTTATTCCCAAAGTATACTATCTCGCCCCCGAAAAAGGATATTCCTTTTCGGCAAGTGACGTACATGAAACTACACTCAAATGTTTTGTCACCCAATAGTCAATTATGAACATACATTGCGTCCAGAGAGAGATGAATACAGGAGCTCAACAAAAAGCTAAAAATGGGTAAGACTAGTTAATGGCCTGATTTAAGAAGTCTAGTCAATGCTAATCATTATTTTGCAAGGACCTCGGGCCGAGGTATTGGCCAAAACATCAATATGGGGTTTTTGAAGCACGTCAATCAGTTGGAGGGAATGCTAATGACTACTTTGCGTACCGACGACTGTCCTTGAATTACAGAATTATTTGTCCACGGATAAAACAACTGGGGTTAAGTTCAAGAGAGTTTAATCACTCGGTCTTAAACCGCAATACTTATAAAGCAAAAACAGGATTTCTAACACTGAACAACGAAATTTTCGTAATTCATACCCTACATATATAATAGACGCTTACATATATTCACGTACTTTTTGTGTGAAGATGTAGTTTATTTATCAAAAGATAAAGAATCCACAAATATTTAGGGGACGCCGGAAACAATTAGCTCTTAGGATAGGTTTACGAAATAACCTCAGAACGAGACGTTTAGGACTCAAAAAATGACGAGATACCGAAGTTTAAAGACCAACACATAAGCACTTGGCAATCAATACATCACGTGTGCCGCATTGGAGAGCATGCACGAAGGACGGGGTAAGATTCCATGGAATGCGAGGTCAGGTGTCCCGCGCGCGCTAGCGGTGACAATCAGTTCACGTGCTTCGATGAGAGAGGAAAATTTACACGAGTCATTAGCTATTCCGATTGATTAATGATTTAAAGCAATTTGTCAAAACTCCTGCCGGATGCCCATCAAGCTTATTTACCTATTAATCAGTTCATTATGGCCACTTACAGCTGTTTCACGGATATTTTTGCCATCAACGGTAAAAAATTACGTATGCATCGAATATCGACTCGTAAATAATTTATGCGTTTTTCAATTCCCGGCGTTTCCGCGCGCGCGACAAACACGATGACCGAAAATCAGAGAGAGAGAGAGAGATCAAATGCGGTCGTACATTATTACAGAAGTCCATTCTCGATATACTAGCGACGGGCGCAATGGCGGACGGGTGAGCACCGGGCATCTATTTGCTGGTGGGGGGGGAGGAGGACCAGAACCGGCGGCGCGTGAAAAAGGCGATGTGGGGGGGGGGGGGGGGGGGGGAGTGGTCGGCGGAATTGGAAAATGAAACCGGCTTTATATTCGCCAATGCAGCGTTCGTCCGGAATCGCTCGGCGTGAATCCTTATTTCACTGATTCCACGACAATTAATCGCAACAAAAGGAAGATTTATTGGGAGGCGTGGGTGGACGGAGATGGAGGATAAAAATGGGAGTTAGGGAAGCGGATTGGAAGGGCAACGCGGATTCATCGGGAGCCAAAATCTGATATCCGCGCTCCTCCCCAACACGTTTTGCACCCCCGCCCCCGACTTATGAACTTCCGGCCTCCGGGGGATAGCGTGGGAGTGGGGAGGGGGGAAGGTAACCAACCAGCCAGCAACCCACTCTCCTCCCATTACCTTTCCCTCGGGCGAAACGCGACACGCAGCCAACCGACCCTGCCACCCCCATGATGATGTTCCCCTCTCACTGTATCTCTCTCCCCTGGAAAAGTATGGTGTTTATGGCGGAAGGAAAGGTCCACGCCTAGGACCCGTTTCCAATACTATTACTCGTACTATGTTAGTATTTACTATGGTAAGCCCGAGTTCCAATCCACGGTTAGGTGTAGCCGGCCAGCCGAGCTTAATTTTCCCCACACTTAGGACGCGACGCCATGTTTTCAACCTTAGGGCCAACTTCACGTCTACTTAACGGCTGGAACGGGCAAATATTCAAGATAAAAGGCTTATAAGCCGGCCATACTAGTAGAAACTAATACATCAAGGTCGGCCGCATCGGTTGCGACCTTGGAGAGGGCAAATTTTGAATGTTTGAATTTGGATACTTATTAATTAACCTTAAAGGCCACGCGACATCATTCACCCGTGAGCGTTGCAGCAAAAGCATATAATAATAAAGCATATAATAAAAGCATATAATAAAGCAAAGGAAGAATATCGCTACAATAGTTAGCAGCGGTGCAGTCACTTTTTTCAGTCTCAAGTGGCAGTTGGGATCACGTTTTCGAAGAGGAAGTTTAGGACCTCTGGAAAAAGAGGGAAAAATGGGGGCTAGGAATATGTAAGTATGATTTTTTCCCTCTTCACCGATATGATAATGATTCTGATTCTTTCAATTCATTCATATAAATATCCATATATTGCTCCTCCTGTAATTTATCAACCAACTCTTCTCTAAGTGGGCCTAATTACTAGGAAAATTCTTATGGTTCCGTTTGGTACCACTAGGACCCTGTCGTGCCAATAGAACCGAGTGCATATATCCATGGTCTTGATTCAAAGCGCGAATGCTAAATGGCTAATGTTAGCGTTTTTATAGTTATGCAATAAATAACATAGGAGCTTAAAAGATAAGCTTGGAGTGCACACATACCAGGCATCTAGTTTTTATTTACTTAACATTTTATGCGTGTTTCCCACGAAATCGTTTAGTTTACACGCTTTCAGGACTAGAATGACGAACATGACTCTTCATGAATTTTTGGCTGTTTTGGAGGAAGAAGATGACGTTTATCCAGAACAAATATTTATAAAACCTCCAAAAGCAGCTGTTATTTAAGGCGAGGATTCGGCAGAAGAAGATGAAGGTGGATCAGTGATAAATCTCTCAGGTGGGCAACTTGGGGCACCTTGCGAGTTGGTCTTGAGTTCGGATTCAAGGGGCTTTTCTAATTCTCCGGTAGAAGAAATGCCAAAATTGTATGGACTCTCCAGTGGTATATGAAATTGAGAATGAGGATGAAGTACCAGTGGTTGAGAAAAGAAGGCAAAGAAACCATTAGGAAGAAGGTAACTTGGACGAACAGTGATTTAACAAAACCATCAGTTACTTTTCCAGATTCTGCCCTTACCGCATTCAGTGGAAGAACTTTGGTAGAAATATTTCAAAAATTTATAAACGATTGAGTTTTTGTTCAAGAGACGGATCGTTATGCTGCTTTTATGAACTCACTTAGTGCAAAAATCACAAATCAAGAAATGAGGGTGTTTGTTGCAGTGCCTATATTGTCTGGTTACAACTCTGCGCTATCAAGTCATTACTGGGAAAATTCCAAGGATACAAGAAACATACTTGTTTATAATTCAATGAGAAGGGACAGATTTTTTACATAATAAGGATTTTTCATTGTGCGGACAAGGTCAAAACGAACAAGGATGACAAAATGTGGAAGCTAAGGCCTTTCATGGACCTGCTGAGGAAAAAGTCCAAAAATAATTATGTTCCATCCCAATATCTGAGCTTCGACGAATCCATGATATCCTATAATGTAGGTACGTCACGGGAGAAAGCTGTTAATATGTGGAAAACCAATTAGATTTGGTTTCAAGTAGTGGTTCTTCAACAATACAAATGGATATCTGTTGGACTTTGGCGTGCATCAAGGGAAAATCTACCATGGAAAAGAGGAATATAACTTGAATTCGGGAAGTCGGCGGCACCTTTGATGAACATCATTGACGGGTTTTCCGATTCCTGAAAAAGTCTTCCTCTACACTTCTATTTTGATAATTTATTCACAAGTTTCTATCTTTCGAAAGCTCTCAAGTCAAGAGGATGTGAAAGAGCTGGTACTGTCAGGGAAAATCGTTTAACTAAAGATCATTACTTAATGGGTAAAAAAGAAATGAATAAGAAGGAACGGGGTGCTTCAGAATCAAAGCTTAGCCGGAACGAGGGAATTTTTTCAGTTCGGTGAATGCATAATTCTATGGTGAAGACTAAGTCCACAGTGCACGGTATCGAACCTATAATTTCAATTTTACGCGAGAGAAATTTAACCAGTCAAATATAGGGAGTTATTCCAAAATATTACATTGGTTTGTAATTACTACTAAAAAGTTTTGTATAAAATATGGTATAATTTAAAGAATTAAACAATAGATCATAATATTTTAGACAATATTACTTTGTGTAATGATTCTAAAGTTGGAAGTTTTGAAGATTTTACCATTTCAGATTTAGCAAAAAAGCAATTTAAAATGAAAATATTCCGGGTGAAGGCACGGGCATGGTAAAATTTTAGCGGTACCGTTTGGTACGAACTCATCTCTACAAGTTGGTAGGAGACTATTGAAAGACAAAGGAGTTTCGGAACCACGACACCTATGGAAACAACATATATTAATATGACAAAAATCCTAGGAATAAAAAAATTGCATGCTTTCATGGGTTCAAGTTCAAGAACCGCTGCCATGTTCCTGCGTGACCTCTGAACTTTTATTGGCGAGTAAAATTTCATTTCTGGAGGTTTTCACAGGATATACTAAGGAGACGGGCGTGGCAACACATTCGTTTGACATATTTTTCGATCACATCACGGTACAAGCGCTAGATGCCCATTACACTGATCAAGTCTGACCCAGGCCCATACCGAAGTTAGTATATACATGATATACTATACTGAGGGGATATACCTGAAATCTCACACGGCCTCTCTATCCCCGTAATGGTATTATGAATAACGGTATTAAAAAACTTGAAACAATTAAGGATAGTATATTATGCAACTTTAATGCGTTAGCTTATAAATGTGTCATTTTCTTGAAAAAAAAAACATTTAGAAAGCCCTAAAACGCCACAGGAAAATGGCATTCCTAATTTCGTTCGCTTTCTCTAACTTGTTTGTCGCGATATCCTGGTGAGGGTAACACTGAGTTCAAGAAAGTAGTGTGAATGCGTGCGTGGTTATTACTATGGTATATGCCTACGATAGTAGTCATGACGAGCCATGAGCTAAATTGTTAAAACACAGCTATTTGAGACGCAGGAAGGTTATGAGACCTGAAATAACCAGGGAAGCATGCCAGTAATGCAAACGGAACATTAGCGATTCCACGTACCTGGGAGCTCAAAGCGCATGAAAATGGTGCGCGCGAGGTCAAGGGGGAAGCAGTGGATGGTGGGTCAGAAAGGTGGCACGAAGAAGTGACTGAGGGAAGGAGGTGAAATAGGACGGCAGAGGCGCCGATGAAAACTAGTAAGCACTTGACAAAATATTACTTATGGACACCTAAGGCAAAACTAAAATCATGAATGATGCAATAAAATTACAACAAGATCGCCACTGAATGCCCTTATTGAGGAAGGGACCCCCACTTAAAAACACTATACCCTTTAAGCTATTTTATGGTGGCTACGGATATATCTCCCAAAACGGATTTAATACGCGTAACGATTCCAATGATGATTTGGGAATTAGAAAATGAAAATGAAGAATGTGAATAGAATGTTAACGGAGGGTCTCTCACTGCCTGTTGTCGCCTTTTACGGCGTGCGGAAAGAGGGAAAGTTTTAAAACCATTACTTCAGGAGGGTATTTGATTTTGCCTCATCTATCAGCTTCAGAGATATTTTATTTGTATCCACCAGCTGATTGGTAAGTTTTTCTAAAGTCCCAAATTCTGGCACATGGTACCGTAAGTCCTCCAATACATGACCTTCCATCAGATCCCTCTTAATTTCCTCATATTGTCTCCCTCTTTTCCTTTCTTCCAGAACTCATATCATCTTTCTTACTCTTCCAGGCTTATCACTGTTCTCCCCTCTATTTCCCTCTTCAATAACCCCTCTCTCCGCTCCATCCATCTCACCTGCATCCTCCAAACCTCCGCCACCACTATCCTGTCCCGTCCAACCCAACACCCAATACCTCCTCGTTCGTCGTTCACGCAAACAAGCTCACCCTCTCTATCAGTAAGGAGTACAAATAACACTCTCCGTGTCACAGTTAACCCTCTTGGTGCTGCCTCCTTCCAGCCGTAATAGCGATAAATGCGGAGAGTTATATAATGAAACGTATCATCCCAGGAAAAAAAACTTAAGGAAGTAATTGTTTAAGATATCCAATATTTTATTCCACCCAGTTAATTTTTACTGTATATAAATTAAATTGGTTAATAATTGTAAAAGAATTTGCCATCATCTAAAAAGTCATTTTAAATAAATATTAGCGTTGTAAAATTGCACAATATTTGCGCAAGAGCCGATTTGTCGGTCCGCCGCACTAAGAGGGGTTAAACATACTTGGACTGCATTTTTCAAGTAATATGAACATTGCATGAATCCTCTGTGTCTCTAGCCGCTGCCAACCTTTAAATAGTTCTCCATTGGTAGCTCTCGGATTGCAGTACTTTGGACGTGCAGGCGCTGAAAGTCGTTCGAAAAAAAAGCAACGTGCCAGGAGACAACGAGTGGAAGGGGGGGGTGGAAAGTAATGGCGCGGTAAAAAGGGGGACCGTTTGCACGGTGTGAGCGAGGGTAACTGCACCCTGGGATTTGAAGGCGGAGGGGATTCGGGCGAGGGGAGGGATTAGAGGAGGAGGAGGAAGGCCATTAAAAGTGCGAGGGGTTGCGTGGAGGAGTGCGTGGAAGGGGGTCGCGAGATCCGAGTGAGGGGCTGAGAGGGCTACGGGGTCCTCCCGCACCAAAGGGATGAGTATTCCCGGGGGTGACATTCCGGAGACCACCACTACCTTCAACCCCCCCCCCCCTACCAACCCTCCGCTCTCACCTGTCTCATTTCTGGACGAGATGCGGTCTGCCAGCGAATGAGCTCCAACTGCTGTTAAATTTTAAGAAGCGCGTTGTTATAAAATTTGGAAAAGGAATAACTCGATCGACGAAACGAACACAATTAATCAAACCGAATCACCAAATGCAGAGTCAGTTAAATACTTAGGAGTAATCCTTACAGGCTTGTCTTGGGGGAAGCACGCATGGAATATTCGCGGACAGGTCGATTGCATGATGGGATTGTTTATTAGAATTGAGGGAAAATGTGGCGAAAAAGTTAAGGAGCTATGCTACTTTACTCTCGTGAAACCTCACATGGAGTGCGGCGCAAACATACGGGACCCTTACGAAATAAGACTAAGAATAAGCGGAGGAAGGAGGGATTTGTTAAAAATTGCAACGATAAACTTAGCTGAGTAACTGAATTGTTGAAAGAATTAAATTGGGAAACTCTTATCTGATCGAAGGGAAAAATACAAATTAAATCTTTCAGGAAAGTTTGATTTAGACTATTTTTCGGGCGTACAAAATATTTTGCTCTACGCAAACTATTGCGGTAGAAACGATCACAGGCACAAAAGATTAAGGAAATAGACCACCTAACCGATAGGTTTAAAACATCTTTGACCACGCACAATAAGGGGCCATAATAGCTGCCATATATTAGTTAAATGACACTCCGACGGTCACCAAGTGAGTAGAATAGACTGTTAACTTATGCTCAATAATTCATGATCATTTTTAACGATTCATCTCGCACGAAATGTCCGACTTGATTTTGTTTTCCCGCATGACATGACATCTTTAAGTATTATTTATTAACCTCATTATTAATTCTATCCCGTAGTTGTTTCTTCACGAGTGATCTGCACGTTAGGATGTTGTCATAAGTACGATTCTTCGAGCTTCTGGTTTGACCGCGCATTTTTTGCCTGACTGCTTTGGAGTCTGCGTCTAGCCATCGGGGGAACATGCGAGGTTCTGATTTGGACAGGGACGAGTGCTGAATGCCTAGAGTGGCATCACAACGAGAGACACACCCCAGCGGTGGCTTGCAGAGTACTTCGTGGATATAGATGAGTCTAAACGGTGCGACTTGCGGTTGCTTCCTGACTACCACTGCCAAATTGTTTTCCCCTAAATACGAATGAAAATAGGATAGTGACTAATCTCCGTTCAGCGTGTGGGGATGGCAAACCATGGCTCTGAAAGCGTAAGGGATATTGGCGAGGTCGAAAAGAGCAGGGAGTGGGTTTGGAAACCGAATAGTGCACAGAATGCGGGTGTGAAGACCATTGGACAACCAATATAAAATATAGGTAAAGGTGTGATGCGAAGGAACACTTCCATACTGACAGAAGATAAACACTTGCGCGTTTCCACTTATAAGAGATTTAATTCCACTATTTTCGATTTAAGTACAACATCTGCAAGTCTAAAATTTAACATCGAAACTAGTCGAATAAAAACTTTTTGTAAGTAGTAAGTAAGGTACTGAACAGTGAAATTCCATTGGAAACCCCTCCATTTTCCGCTTCTGTTGTCATCTTGCTGTAGGTATTAGTCATTTCATTTCGGCTACAGCTAAGACTGTGGGTATAGAATAAAATCTAGGTGAATAGAGAATAATTCAAAGGAAGACAGAAGGTTTATTTCACCAATGACATCGCCATCACTGTATAAAAACTAAGGGGCCTAAAAGCATACTAAAACAAAGTGGATAGACAACTATAAGAATACAACACCAATACTAACGAAAAAAATCGAAAAAATTGATTTGAAGAGAACGTTTGAGGGCAGGTATTATGCTCTTTGAGCATATATCAAGCTATAATCGATATTATGAGCAGATAGGAAAAGTAGAATCCTTTTCCTTCGAAGCTGCGTAACTTAAGATGGAAGAAATTTCACGGAAAACAAGCTAAGAATAGCTCAAGACAAGAAATCAAGTGTCAAAAAACAGCAACCGTACAAAGTTGGATTGCCAATGCGAGGGGAAGAAAGAAAGAACTGTGGGTTTTTTTAATACGGCCAAGAGCCATGGACCATTGGAAAGAAGGAACAGAACTGATTAGTGTCTTTCAATTATTGGTGCTGCAGGAAGGTACTAGAGATTAAATGGACGAATGGGATTATAAACGAGGCCCTGTGCTGACGAATATACAATAACACAGCTATCTGAAACATTAACAAGTGGAGAAGGTCCTGATAGACCGGCCTCACCAGGGCAACAGCGAAGTCGTAAGGCATAGAGGTATTAGAAGGGGAAGACCAGAATGTGGATTGTGAGAAAAATACACCAGCCAGCTAAAACGGTGTATAAAAAGGAGGACTTACAACAACTTTAGGAGTTAGCAGCTTACGAGCCAGAAGTCCGGAGAGGTGCAGTCTTAAGACTGAATGACAATCGAGAAAGTCAAATTAAAACTGAAAATACGATTTCTCAAAATGCAGAAAGACAAAATAACTCGTTGAAGAGCATTACCGTTAAACACTCGAGTTGTTTAGAATTGAAGCCATAGCCCAGATATTTGCGAAGAACGTCGTAGCAAGAAACCAGACTTGACTACGGGGGTTTCCCATTTCCTCAAGACAAGCCAAAACCGATTCCTATTTTAATGAGCACCTTTCCAGAGAAAAAGAGAAAGGTTTAAGCCACAAAACTCGACATCAACGGTCACCATAAAAATTTGGAGCGAGGGGATATTGTTACGCTGGGTAAAAAAATGGGACGACATGGAACAAAAAGACGTAGTTGAGGGAGATGGGGAAGGAAAGGACAATACGATTGCAGATCAGAGTACGTATCTCTAAGCATTCGTGGAATAGAAAAAGGAAAGATTCCTCGGGAGAGAAATGGCGAGAGTGATAAGAATAGAGAGGCGGGAGGAGAGAAGCCGGAGGGGACGGTTGGGAGCACAGTGAGAGATTATTATACGGCCAGGGTAATGGGTTTATGTTTCCCTCCTCGCGCCTTTTACGGACGAGAGCTCAAAAACGCCGAGCGAATTAAATGGACCCAGGGAGAATGGGGGGCGCGGGGGGGGAGTGGTGGTGACGCTTTGGGACCATCCCTTCCGTCAACCCTCAATCTCCCCCACCCATCCAGCAACTCAAACCCTCGGATACAAGGAACAAGTCGCCCTTTTAAAAGTCTCCTCCCCCTCCGTCGACCCCTTACGCCTCTCTGTATTTCATTTTTTTTTAATTCCTCGACCCCACCAAAAAAAAGGGGAAAAAAAGAAATGAAAGCCATTTTCATTCAACTAAGCACACCGGCAGCCATTCGTCCCGGATGATGGAGGGAAAAAAATATAAATGGGGAAAAGTCGTGGCAAATAGTTAAATCTTGAAAATACATATTGAATAAACTACAGCACCACATTCCCGGCAAAGGCGCAATATAGGCGAGGTCGTCGCGCCGTTGCTCCGCCAGTGGGAGAGTGACAACGGCACGACCCGACCACCGCCCACCCACCCTCTTCCTGTGTATAACCATCCCTCCCTCCCTCCCTGGGGTCCTTTCTCTCGTCAACCCTCGCACACCACTCCGCCCTGCCCTCCCTGAGCAATAAGCGGGTTGAGACGACCGGGCAGATGGGCAGGGAGAAACGGGAGGGGATTTATTTTTGTCTTTCCATCCGAGAGAGACCTTTGCATATAAGATGTCTTTCCTAAATGGACGTCCGCCCGCATATAGCAATGCATCAATGATAACGCCCGTGCACTAGCACATACAGAGAGAAAAAATACTTCTAGCGCAACAAAAAATGCAAACACATCAGCTTCCGGCATAAAAAAATAAACATTCACCGCCTTTCAATGATCATAGAGTAGTTTGGAATGATCTGAAAACGGGAAATGGTGGAAGGAAGGCAAAAAGCTTTTAAAAATTCCTCGAAATGACAGATAACAGCATCGGTTTTGCACGACCATGAAAAAAAAAGAGAAAATGTATCAATCTCGAGAATTCTTTTTTGCACGTATGTCCATTCTTCACATATTTTCTCGTAAAAACGTCCATTAATTAAGCTTTTAGAGGTTGATAAATGCAGGAAAAACCCTTCTCAGCATTTTGAAATCGAGATTTTAAATTTTTTATCAATATTTGGCCAATGATGGAGTTAAAAACTAAAGCCATAGTTATCTCCTCATAACATGAACCCATTTAGCTGTCCCTGAACAAGATATTATAATTTTCCTTGGAGTATACACCCCCAATTTTGAACTGGAGTAAGCACATTTAACACATCAGCTAACCAACCTTTTACAGCAATGCATTGATAAGAGCATTCAATGAAATATATAGTGTGGCATTAGTGTATCGGAGTATGAAATGCGTAGTAAAGGGTAAAATAGGTGAAATGGGCACATATCATTTATAGTGAGTCCCATCGATTGAAATGCGTAAATTTATTAAAGGAAGATATTTTCAGAATTAACTTAATTTTTACTGAAAGTATTAAGTAAACTAAATGTTTATAAATATAGGCAAACATTCAGTTTCTGCGGAATCAGATTTTGGACGTTTGTAAGAGATAACTAAGGTTAAAATGCTTGCCATTCCTCATTAGTGGTCCAGTATTTATGTTACTTAAAGCTAATTACAGATAGCAGGCATGAAAAACCACATAAATGAATATTAAAAGGAAATAGGGATTATTTGGTTCTTCATGTGCATTAATAATCAATTAAGATCAACCATTTAGTAACAAGAAATAATTCATTACTAAAATCTCACAAATGCAGCACATGTATCCACCCAATGCTAACAAAAAGTCAATATTTTTGAGCAAGCAGAATGGCGAAAAATCTCCCATAGCTCCATAAAACTTGAGGTAAAAAGTACTGGAGAAAATTTGAATGAAGTACGCAGTCATCACATGATTTTTTACCACTGATTTGAAGACCCCCTCGTGTTTTAAACTGCGGTCACGGGGTAAAAAATGCAAATGACGCTGATGTGCACTCACAATCAGTTAAGATAAAGGTGGGGAGATAAATCCGTTGGAGGGGATGGGCGCGGGGAATCGGAATAGGATCGCTCGGCAGAGGCGACGTGCGCGGAAGGGAGCGCGAGGATAGGGAAAACTCACCCGAGGATGGGAAGGAAGCGAGAGAAAAGACTTTTTATCGCCAGAGGAATCATAGAGGGGATGACCTCCTCGAAAAACCGTTACGACATCAGACCCCAAAGGGGGCGTGGGGGTAGGAAGGCGAAGTTTCCTCTCGTCCTTCGAGCAGATAGATAGCGCTCGCCCTCTCGATACATTCGATACCCAGTTGAAGTGCCCATCCGTGGGAGGCTCGGGAGAGTGAGTGTCCTCCTTGAGAAGAAGGAAATGAGAGGAAGGGCTGCTCTCTCACCAATGGAAGGAAGGAAGCTGGTGAAGGGACAGACGCATAGAGAGGGCGCAGCGAGGAATGGGGCGAAAGAGGAGAACGAAACATGGAAATGGGGGAATAGGAGGAAAGGAAATACGATATGAGAAGCGCCCACTGAGAAATAAACGAACGAAGCGTTTTAAATCCATATCCTAGCAGAAATAAAAAGAAAGACTATTCTCATACCTTAACTTAGAACCTATAATTGAGGTTCAGTTACCCGCAGCAATTTCTTCATACTGACACTACGTCACTTCAAGGTCTTAAACGCTGTTTTTATACAGAGAGATATAGAAATGCTACGACGCCCGAGTATCACCATAATGAGTGTTTTTCAGATTAATATCATTTGTAAATCAGCTGTTTTCTTTGAAGAATTATTCATCAGGTACTGCTCTTCATATTGCTTATTTGCCAGTTCTTTCCACAATATATCCATTTAAATTTAAAGAGACACTCTGCCACTCGGTAAACTTGCCGAATAATGAATGCATACCCAAAATACGAGCTTCAAAGCACTTTTTCAATAGTCACAGAAAAGTTACTAAGCCCATTTACGAATCTTCCCACCAATGGTCACTGAGTTCAACCATTTTCGCTGATGATCTTCAAGCGTTGGGAATACAGAAAGTAATACCAATAACCTGACATTTTCAAGCTGATAAATTCAAACCACAAGCATAATGCCGGGGAATATCTGGGGACCAAATGGGAATGGAGGCCGAAGGAGTGGATTTCCCGAAAGAGGACCGGAGACATGAATTCCACTGCCAGCAATTACGGAGATTATTCGACTAGATTCCTGTCATTGTAGGCGTGTTACGTGGGTACCACTTAAGTTGAGTTGGAACACGCGTAGTGAACTCAAAGGTGCCTATTAAAATCAGCAAAGAAATCCCCGAGTTTCTCTTCAAGGTCCCTCCATTCCCAAAACAACTATTAACCTAACAAATAAACCATCACGCGAGTATTGCTGTTAACTACCATAGATATCGGTTGCCAACACAGATAACCAATCAACATTTACTTTACTATTTAGCGGTTACCGGGCAACAATATTTAAGACTACTCCTAATTCACGACTACTTCAAACGCCTCCGTTACTCACGAATTTTTCTACCAAAGGGCGGTGGTAAAAAATGGAAAAAAAAGAAGATTACTACATTAACTTTGAATTATCTTTGCGCTCATCTTCGGCCGAATACACTCCAAAATAACCCACGGTCACGATAAAAGTCAGAAAAATGTAGAGAGAATAATCCTAGATAGAAGCCAAATTTTAAAATATTACTTGAGGAACACTTTAACACGAAGTTACTAAATGAAATAAGCGCGAGTTGATATTGCTCGTTTCATATTTAGGGTTACACACACAACACCACTTTTTCACACAAGCCGTGAAAGGTTACCAAAAGTGTCATGTAAATTTTAATATTTCCGAAAACGGAGAGCGAAACTTCGGTTGAAAACAAAGAAGAGGAGCAGGAAGCAGAAATGAATATGAAAGAGAGTAAAAGAGGAGCAGGGGGCGTGGGCGGGAAGTGAAAGCGAGAGGGAGGATTCGCCAGCAGCGGAGAAGGGGGAGGAATGTGTGCAAGCAGATTTATTATGCAAGGCAAGGGAAAGGTTAACACGCAGGCTTGCAGCGTGAACCTGGCCCAGGATGAGAGCAGCCGTGACCGAATGACGCCCTTCCCGGAATGGGACGAGTACTGCTGGACTGAAGTTCACGGGTCTGTTTACAAAAACAGCGTTAAGGCCATTTTTAAAGTATTCTATTGGTTGAACATAGATTTTCTTGAAAAATCAGACCCTGATTTTCTACACGTTTTGGGTTCTATCTACTTTTATAATGACCTTAGATTCAAGCATATCGTGGAGATCACACAAAGCAAATGCGGTACAGAATTGAAGAAACAAAGATTTATCATGCGTGTAATAGGAAGGATAAACAAGTAAGAGAAAGGCGCTACTTCATTCTGGTTAGGCCACACCTCAAATACACCATGAGAATTCGAGACCCTGTACCGAAAGATATAACTAAAAAAATTAATAAAGATACAAAGGAAAGCTGCGCGCTTCGTTTAAAACTGCTGAGAGTGAACACAACGAGTGGGAGATACTAAAAACACGGAGGCTAAACGATAGTCTTGGTTTTATTGAGAAATTCAGAACTTGATTGTTTCAGAGCGGCACAGATAATGTAATTTTGACGCCGCACTACATCTATAGGTCCGACAGAAGCGATTAAATTAGACACAGATTGCCGAACAGATAAGTACGAAAATTCGTTCTTCCAACATAGAATAAGGGATTACAATAAAAACTGAACTTCACTGAAAACACTCCCAAAATACACGTCCACTATTTTACCTCCCTAAACCTTATACTTTACACATTTACCCGGCAGGTGTCCTAACACCCCCTGCCAAACACCCATGCGGCGTCTCGCAGGGTAGTATGCAGATGCAATATTTCCTTATTCGCCTCTGCATACTATCTACCTTTCTTCATCTCGCCTAAATACCTACTCTTATTTCTTTGCCTTCCCCGCTTGCCCGATATCCATCTCTCTGTCTTGAGCAACAAATCACCCCGCATAATTCCTCCAGTCACCAACCCTGTCCACCCTAGATTTTATTCAGTAGTTTCCTTTCCTCACACACCATACGTGGCTTGTCTTCCTTTTCGTACACCGCACCTTCTCCGTCCTTCTACTACCCACATCTCAAACGCCTGCAGCCTATTACGTCCTCCTTTCACAGGACCCAAGTTTCTGCCCCATTCAACGCAGCGCTCCATATTAAACCATTCACCAACCTCTTCCTTGTATCCTTACCCAAAGTCTCCGTCACCCGGTCCCTTCAATGTCCGAATGCTTCCTAAGCTAACAGTATTCTGCTTCGTATGTCTTTGATAACTTGTTCATTCCTTGCTGGCGCACTACCCAAGTATTTAAAATACTCTGCTTTGTCCAGTTTGTGTCCCCCTAATTTCACGGCCGGCCTCGCTTTCTTTATCCTGGAGAATTTCATTAGTTTTGTTTTCTGATGATTTACATTCATAACATATTTCTCCCCCTGAAATTCTACTGCAGGTACTAAATCTTTTACTTCCTTTCATGATCGACTGTCCAACGTCTGGTCGTCCTTTTATGCAACTGACTTTATCAGCTTCTGTATTTGGTTACGGAATTTCATTCTATTATCAGAACTGAATAGAGAAACAAGGGCGATACTTTTTTCCATCCGATTCTTGAATCCAACGACCAGTCACAGGCCATCTGGCGAGTCAAGCGCTTCGAGAGAAGCCGGAGGCGGCGTTGGAATACCATAATATTACAAGAAAAACATAATATAACAATCTTTCGACGAATGGCTCAGAACTCTTGAAAACAGTAAACACGTGAACTTAGTAAGCACCTTAGGATCAGCCCCTCAGATTCTCAACAGCAGTAAACACAGACCGTTGCTTTAAAGAATAAGGTCTACCTTTTCTCCCTTTTCTTTTCAAATGGATTCGCTCCCCGAGTGAGTCAATTTATGTTCGGAGGGCTTCTTTACAGTTAACTAGGCCCCAACATCTTCTTCATTCGTCCGTTGATAGATGCGCGAAACTACAAAGTTTTCACTCTCAAACAAACCAAGTCAATTTTCAATCTTTGTTTAAAAGCAGAGTTTCCCAACCAAGGATGTTCGCACCCCATGGGGGTGCTATAAAGTATTCCAGGTGGAGCGAAATAACATTGAAGTTGTTTCATTTTTTTATTTCCAATATATTTAACTTTTGCTTATTAGTTATTAAAAATGTTTTGTCATACAAATATGTTTTGTCACCTTTACATTAATTATTAAATTATCAGGACTTCAAGGGGAGCTATAAATCACTTAATGGGGTGCGAGAACATACAAATATTCTTCGGGGAGTGGGTCATAAAAGAGGTTTGACGTCACTGTATGAAGAGAAAGTCTTTAAAATCGGATTCAATGCTTTTGCATGTACACTATTAGGCGACATTCGCAGTACTGGCACAAGTTACAGTGAATTTGTGAGCATTAAATAAGATGAAAAAAGCGTTCCTAGTTAAAGGAAATGATATTGCGATTTGAGCCATATTTAACCATGGTCATATCTTTCGAAGGGTTCTCGAGTCCTTGGTGAGACAGAAGGTTCTTCGACGAAGGGGTGCAGAGCGGTAGCAGGGTCGGAAGATCAGGGTTGTGGGGAAGGGACAGCCAGGATATTTGAAGGGACGGACGGATTCGGAGAAGGGGTCCAGGGATATGGAGGATTTCAATCTTGACGAGAGGACGGCCTCGGGGTGTCGCGCTCACAACGTGAAGGAGCGGAATGCGAGGAGGGAATGGGCGCGGCTCCCTTTCGTAAATGGACGGGGGGAGGGACTCCTCGAGGAGGAAATGGGAATATAAAACACTCGAGCACAGAGGAGCGCAAGAGAAGTTTGCGGCAGAGACTTGAGAGAACCGGAGGCCGACGAAATGACGTGTGCACACACAAACACACACACACAAAATATTTGATGACAGTCCTCCAGAAATAGACTTAAATAACGGCTGAATAGAAAAAGTGTAAAGAATAAAGTTTAATAGAAACTAATGAGGTATTTTATTCTTATCTATAAAAATGAAAGGGTGATTAAGCGGTCATTTATAACCACCAAACTACTGCACGGAGTGACGTAAAGCTTTGTAACATGATTCATTATGTCATTAGGAAGGTTTATGGCTACTTATTGTTTACTTAATGGTCTCCGGTTCGACTCGACTCGAGTAAAAGCATTTCTATAAGGAATGCTTGGAAAGTTCGTTTTTCTGGCATGCAGACCTTTTTTCTTTTGCATATATTTAAATTAGAAATAATGGTTGAACAAAGTGACGACAGAAACCCTTGGAAAGAAAAATAAATTAGTATTACTATTCTCGCAATTGATATTTGTTTTCTAATTGATTTACTTTAAATTTTGAAAAAAACAATCATAAAACTGCTGAAAATTCAGCGTTCGTGGTACGCTCTCCCCTTGACGACCGATAGCATTGATGTTAAAGCCGAACCTCATATGGATATATATGGTAATAAATAAATATAGGCCCGGAACGTATCAATTGAGATTTAAAAACCCATAGAGTCCATAAGAAATACATTATGCGCGCTATATATTTCGATTGCTAATTTAGTAAGTTTGTAAGTTTGTTAAGTCATTAGTAACTTTGTTTTTCACACCCGTTGAATTTCAACGGGTATCTGCCGCTAGTTATTAATAAAAACAATAAGAAAAACTACAGTTAAATATATATAACATCTTAAAGGCTAATATTTCTTCGTATAGGTACAACATTTCTGCTGAAGATGGTGGAGCTGTTACCGAGCAGTCTCCCTTGTGAATCGTGTATTTTAAAAATTTATGAACCTGAAACATCTCTCAGTTCGCGGACTACGTATTTGAAAGCTCGCTTGTCAATTACTAGAGTACATCTGAATCACTGCGCCTAGCAACTGAATTGTACGCACGGACGCACAGACTCTCAAATACAAGAGAGGTAACGTACACGCTCTCTGGAGACGCTCTATCAACGCGATGCAATAATTCTCCACCGCTGTGAAAACTACGCCAATAAATTTATCGCAGAAAATAAAACAATATGCACGAATCTCGGAAACATGCACTTTATAACAGAGGCAAATCTTGTAAAAAATCCTGATGCCAGGAGAAGTTTGCTCGACTAATAATACGATCCAATAATGATTAATATTTCTCTCGGGGTGAAGACCTAGAGCTAAGAGTTCCAAGAAGCTCTTATGTTAGAGAGGCGAAGAAAGACGATGTAAGCTAAGATATATGGCTCTGTTGTAGACAAATAGTCCGTATTATTGCAGACATGGAGGTATATTTAATGGGAAGCTTCACTGGGGTCGGGTACGCGGTTGACTCACTAGAACCTAATATTTCCTTTAGGCTTATGATCATTGAAGATCCCGTAACGTTGACACTGTCAATGGTCAATACGGTTACGTGGGGCAGTTTGCGATTACAGGTGCTTATCTATTATTGAAGTATTCTATCCATTATAAGAAGGTTTAAATGAAAATCAGAGAAAGCCCTCAGATTGTCTACACTTGCATCTACCTCTAGCACTTTCTTCATCTCATCATGTGTCCGACCCTTCTTCATCCCATATATAAAACCCATTCTCTTTCATCTCCTTCCCCACTTGCCCAACATCCTCCCCTCTGTCACGGCTTTGGGCAACCCATTGCCCCTTACAACATTTCCCACCCACCTTCCCTGGTTCTTCCTGATTTTATCCTGAATTTTGCATTCCTCACCCAACATACCAAACACTTCTCCGTTTGTCTTCGTATCCGTTCACAGCACCTTCTCCATACTCAAAGTGTCTCCAAAAAAATAATTAAATAAATTTGTCCTCATTCCAAGGTAACTGGTATGACGGGAAAACTCTACATTCGGCAAGAGAACGTACCCCTTCATATTACTAATTAACAGCACAACTAGTAGGACAAAGGCTCGACAGAAGGCGTAGCACGACACATCGAGCGCCTTAAGTAAAGTTATCCTCTAGAAATGATCTCATAGAGAGGACTGGAAGAGGACAAGTCGCACCACGAAGCAAAGAAACGCACTGCGGACCTGGACGCCAGCCATCGATGTAAAGGCGGCAGACGCCAGCGATCGATACAGATTTCCTAGGGGAGGATTGAAATAGAAGTTTTCCCGCTACCAAACATCAGTCCATCATAAAAAGTGGGCCACGTTCCACGTGAAGGGATAGTAGCCGAGCTACATATTCCACGAATTCGCGGCATCACATTTATAACCTTTGGACCAAATTAACGACTAATAAACAGCTGGTATGGGCTGGTTAGAGAAAAGGCTTCGTAGCAGTACGATTCCATCACGACGTCCGCTAAGGATAGGGTTGCGAACTTCGGGTAGAGCTAATTTGAAAGCAAATAAATAATTCATCCGTTTTTTAGTATAAGAACCGTTATCATGTTCTTACGTGACCTGTCTAGCTGTTATTCGCAAGTAAAATTGCATTTATTGGTGCTTTCACGAGATATCGCATAGAAACTTCTGCCGATATTTATTCATTTTGGCGTATTTTGTGACCACATGTTGGTCTGAGTGCTTGACACCCAATTCATTTAACAAGTAGGCGCATAATTAAGTTATTCCCTTTGATAAACTAAGGAAGTATGCTTGAATTGGAACACGGACTTAAGAGCGTTTCACAAGCAGGTGACAGCATGGACTCCTATTAGGAATCGTTTCCTGCGTAAACATCCGTGTCGCCTGACGTGCGACGTAGCCAAAGGTAGCGGGAAATTTTACTGCATTTATAGCAATGTAGAACACCAACAGCACCTCTAAGTGTCTCCCGATATGCAAATATTATTCTTTTCAGTAACATTGCTCCCCACGTGACACAGGGTTGAGTACCCGGAGCGTACGTCAGGCACAACAGTCCTCCACATAAGGCCCACATACTGTCAACAAAACACTTGGAACACACGAAAGAATGAAAGAGGAAGGAAAGCCTTGAAAAATGAGGTGAGTTAAAACGGGTAATCAATAATTCTTTTGCGCAAAAATGTGCTCCGGATTTATCCCCGGAGTGCATGCATCTTTAGATAAGGAGGACTAACGCCCGATTTAAATGAAATATTTGAAATGGAAGAACTCGATGGTAAACGAATTAATTATTTTTTACAAATTTTGCCTTCTCTGAGCAATCAATTCAATAGAGAATCAAATCTTTGAAATTCTGCGCGTATTGAGGTAAAAATGTGGCGATAAAAGAAGTTAATACAAATTTTCCGGATGTTAATTCTTTTACTGCTGAATGAAGTGCTCCCGTCGCCGATAAAATGTGTTAAAAAATAAGAAAAAGAGTTAGCTCCCCGGTAAAATTTTGAGGGATATGCAGACATAACTTTCACCGAATGAAATGTGTGAGTTCACAAAATCGTATGAAATACGGTTACATTTAATAAAGTCAGAAGCGCAATGAGCAGCTGCCGAATGATATTCCAAACACACCCTTTAGTGATATACTCATAAATGGAAGAAAGAAAAATATATTCTATTGGCCAGGAATAATCTTCACGCATTTTACGCTCTGTTGCGCTTTAAAACATTAAGATTAGATCATGATAATATAAATACGGAACTAGACTGCAAATCGGGCAGGTTTAGAAGTACCATTTTGTCCACGAACGATAAGAGACCACAAAAGCTGCCAGTGATACTTTTTACCAGTTTTATCGAAAAGTAAAATAGCCAGTGAATAATAAATGCTCAGTAATTGTTCTTACCTCACCTTCATTCTCATTCTCATGCTAGTAGCACGCCGCGCATTTTTCCAGTAAACTCTAGTATTTCTAACAATTCATGTAGTTCCAAATTACATTTGTTAATACACTTCCTCAAACTTCGGTGACAAATCTCTAGTGAAACCATGTTGGTGAAATGTTACATATTTCTATGTCACATTTCTAATGCACCAATGTCGCTTCATGAATTTATTGAGGTACAACATTTGTGGCATGACAACTCCTGCCACTCACTGGCTAGGTGGTTGGCAGGATATTATGTAGACGTAGCTGTTAGGTAAAAAATTAAATAATTATTTCAAGGTTAAATGAAAAGCTTTGTTTTTACAAATCTGTGCTAATAAAATGACTATTACCGAAGATCAATAAAATATATTCCTTTATCAATCTGCCCATAAATATTACGGCGGTGGACATTTAAGAAAAACATGCGTAGACGCTGTCTCATTCAAGGAGGTCAAGCAGCCACCGATCATAAGTGCATATGATCAATACCAATTGCTACTCATCAGTATGCAGAGAGAACCGCAAGGATATTAGCCCTCAACGGTACTTCCATTTTCCCACGTTAATAGGTCCCAGAGAGTTTGCTTGCAATAAATACCTCGCAAAATTTTGAGCAAGAAAATATCTTATCCTGCATTCTCAAGGCGCAATAAAGTCTGGAACGAAATCGATCTTCATAATAAAGCTTGCCTGTAACCTGGGCATATTTTATGATAAAGTAAATATTGTTCCTTGTAACTTGCTGAGATAGATTCATGTTGATAAAATTTACAGTAACTTTTTCAATTTCACAAAACTTAATAATTACGCTCCCAGTTTCAACCGTTAGGGCATATTCAGGTACGATAAATATATTTACTTACTGGTGAACCCGGTTACGCAGGTTTTTTTAATATAATGTAAAATTTACCAAGTTACTTTGATTTCTTTCAACATATTTTATGCGCATATGCTGCATCAACATAGCTGATGCAGCAACCGCGAGCGGAACAGCTAAAATACTGCGGCTGAAGGCGTGCAAAGAGAACTCATCCGCTCAATAGCTATTTGAAAGTAACAAGGAATATTTAAGAAATGGATTAACACAGATGGATTAGCAAAGATTTTCATTAGTAATTGTCCAACAAATGGTACTATATTTCGTTCAGTTAATTTTCACGGGTGTCGCTGTATCTCCTGCCCGACTTATTACTGATATTTTGCACATCAATGCTCACGAAAAAGATAGCAACAATCTCAGGCTCGCAGGTAAGACAAGCGAGAAAGCGCGCGATTCCCAAGTCACACGATATGATAAATGGAAATAGTCGCCGTTTGACAGAAATACGAGGAGAGAGGTAGGTTGCCGAGGGCTTAATTAACCGTCAGTGCCCGGTAAACGCTACAACCCGAAAGAGCTGTAATCACAGGACCACCAGAAAACTTCGACACGGGTTAACAGAGGGCGGGATGATCAAAAGCGACGAGGCTAAATAGATGGATTTTCCCTGACTCAAGGACACACACCCACATGTCCACGCTGGCTCCGTTTCTCGAATCTCCGACGTGTTAGAAATAAGTGCCGTCTTTTTGGTCCGCACTCAATCATGCCGCACGCGCACGAAATTAACCGGAGATACATGAGCGGATTGGCTGGCGAGAGAGCCGAGGTCAATCACAGGGCCCGCCGTAATCACCCTCTCAGATATGGACCATTTCCCAAACCCACTTTTACCTAGAAAATTTTTAAAATTAAACACGCTGCCAATTACACTTTTACTAATATAATCAATAGGTAGTGTAGATAGTACGTTGATTTTCATCCTTATCATTCCATCCACATCGGCTTGCACCAACAGAACCCCAAACATTTTTTTTGGAATTACCTTCATCTCAGGACATTTACCTAGTTAGAAAATAAAGTTACCACAAATAGTATCCCATACTCTGGTGGTATGCCTAAGTGAATTCAATTAGGTAATATGTCACCTCCCAAAAAGTAAGTAATTGCATCTTATATGTAATGCACCTACAGTGGTAACACCATTAATTTTATTTTTGTACCGTGTAGTACTTGCTGGTGATAAGCCACCCCCTGCCACAGATCCTTGAGGTGGCTTTAAGGGTATTGTGTGAATGTAGACTCTCTCTCTCTCTCTCTCTCTCTCAGTCATTGGCTCAGTATCGAGCGTTGTGACCCATATGGACCAAGTTTATGTTTTTCGGACTATCTGACACCACTTTCCTCTATCTTGGGCCGCGTGGACTGCTTCACACAGATTTAGATTAGTGAGTGTCTTTACTTGGTCTTTCAGTCTTAACGGTTGCCGACCTCGCTGTCTTTTGCCCTGGACCTTGCCTTGGAGCACTATATTCTCTAGGCCATTACGCCTTACAATGTGGACGAAGAATTTGAGGAAGTTACGATATATTGTTGGCAGCAGTCGGCCTCTTACCACAATTTTCATCTGGGCGAGAATGGGCGCGTTTGTTCTTCGTTCCGTCCATGATATTCGAAGCATTCTTTGGAAGCAATACAGCTCGAAAGCCTCAAGCTTCTTCCGTAAGATTGCTGTGATTGTCCAGCTCTCCGACCCATAGGTCATGATGGGGAAGACCATTGCTCGAACCAACCTAATTTTGGTGGACATGTCGATTCCACTGTTCTTCCATATTTTTTGCAGTTTTCCGACTGAGATTTTGGCCATCACTACTGAATGTAGAAGTCTCCCATTAATTAACACTTCTAAGTAACACTTACGTATTTGTACTGGTGATATAGGTAAATGTCCTGGTGATATAGGTACTGGTGTGAATAGGTAAACGATAATCAATTTTCTATGAAAAAAACAGCTCACATGGAACATCGGCAGAGTAAGAACAAGTATCACCACTCTGAAGTTTGAGGTAAAATCTTGTTTAAATACTTTTCATTCAAATATGTGCATAAACAAAAATCGCTATAAACCGCTTTAACGTAAAAACCCGCGGTCGTGTCTCCTAAACGCGCAGCCACACCCGAGTCTTCTTCATCTTCTTCTTCCGACATAAATCCAAGCGGATAGGCGAAGGGGGGTAGTAGAGGGAGTGAAAGAGGGGGGAAGGAAGAGGGAAGGGACGGACCCCGAGAGTGCTGTCGACGCAGAGTAAGGATGAAGAGTGAAGGGAGAGAAGAGAGATAGATATTGGCTCACGTCGTAACGAAGCGGTCGACTCGACGACGCAGAATGTGAGCGGACTGGACAGGTTACTTTGGTCGGGCACGCAACGGGTCATGTATGGGCCGGGCCCCGCTAGATCCCCCTGGACATTTGATTGGACGGGGGGAGGGGGTGAATGGGCAAAGGGGAAGGAGAAGGGGCGAAGAGGAAACGAGGGAAGGATTCTTCGAAGAAAGGAAAGTGATGCATTGGGAGGGGGAAGGGAAGAGAGAGAACGGGAGGAGGTTGGGAACTTCATGTAACAAGTGCGTCAAGCAGAGAGCAGAGAGACTACAGACGGCCAAGCGGATATATAACGTGTAGTCAAAGGTCCCTTCCTGACAGAAGCATGCCAATAGCCAAATTGCTTATCGCAAACAATTTGTCATTTAAAAAACCAAGAACGAGCAGATGTGGGTGAGGAAATATTACTCTCCCGAGAGCTACCATTATATTTACTGAAGATACTGTTTTCTTGGAGTATAGGTCAATATAAAAAAAAACACAAAAGCAGCCTTTGCCTACGTTTCGTTGATATATCACACGGCTAATTTTTAAGGGTCAGATTATTCGGGTTTTTCCCGCGTTGCTTCAGGACCTGACGACGCTAGATGTAACGCCGCAAAATTGTTGTCCGTTAACATGAAGCAACGCGGGGAAAACCCGAATAAACTGACCTCAATAAATCACCGCGGAAGCCTCCGTACCAATAAATTGTTAGAGGTTTAATACTGCTTTGTAAACTCTTATTCAACACGCTCTGAATCAGTCATAACCCTAATAAAGTCAATTAAATTGACGCAACGTTGGCGAAGATTGCTGGAGTTTTTATTTAAATGTTGACCAACACTCCAAAAAACAACTTCCCCAATTGTATATTTTTGATAAAAATAAAAGATTTCCATCCTATTGTTTTAGTCAATTAACATTTATCACTCCACTGACATCTATAAATTGATTTTATTGCTAACAATTAAGTTATCTTAACATAATCTATGATTGTTTGATTCTGATGGAATGTTATCTTCAAGAAGCGAAATGGCAAGGCCGTCTTTGTTTTGGGTTTCATGGAAAGTGGATTCACTACTCATCACACGACAGTACTCATGAGTATTTCTCGCACTCATTTTAACATACACGGTCACTTTAAACAGTATCAACCGACTTTACCAAAGCACCACCACGGCAAGAAATAGCGGAACCATGTATGTACATTCAACGTCATCAACATCGTGTAAACAGATAAATACATTCACGTTGCGGAATTCTAGTCGAAATTTCAAATGGATGTAGGAGTGAAATCATTTGGTCCCCATGGGTAAAACTCACCAAACAAAAATCTTTCCTCTCAAATTTTACGAAACAGTTGAAAACTTAGGCAGGGATACCTCCTATTGTCTAAGCCACGAAATATAAATTCTTACAGAGAAAAACAAAACTAAAAAATGTACCGTATCAGGACACGTTATTAAGGAATAACCATACGGAGACTCCAAGGACAAAGCGCCATGTAAGTGTCAAACAAGATATAAATTGGAATGGTCGGAATGTACACCTTTAATGAAGAAGTGGGCGAAGAGCAAATCGGAGAAAAGAAACTTGGCATCTTCGGAAAAACTCACTGAGCATAGTTAAATGAATAAATATAAAAAATGAAAATGATTGAGAAAGAGGACAAATAAGGTGCATTTAGAACCAACTCAATTGTGACCCATGGCATCATTTTAATTACTGATATAAAGGCAGATACATACATTCACCCTCTGCAAAATTAATAAGACACATTCAGATTGGGCTAAGAGTAGGCATAAAGAGAAAAAAATTGAAAGTTATTTTTAAAGGTTAGAGAAACTTGAACGACTAGCCGAGAGTCTGAATTGACTCGCTCTCCCCAGGGTTGTAACCCACTTATTTGGCTGATTGTTTCCAATTTTTAACCCAAAGACACCTAACGTGGTCATAGGAAACAAACCATGAAGAAAGAATACAGCGTGAAGGATGCTTGCGGAAGAATGACGTTCGAACATGAGGCTGGTCGATCACTTTTCAAAGAGAAGGTAGGAATGGAGGAAGGAGTCCATCGAGGTTGGGTCAAGACGCATAGGAGGGAAACGGTCGATCGTAAAGCGAGGGAGTGCGAGAGACTGAAGTCACTCAGCCGCGCAACTATCTCCACCACGTATAAATACGGACAGCCATGGGAGATATGCCATCCCCGAGTAATCCGAGACGAACGTCTCGTCTTTCATGGTATCACAGAGTTCAGACTTTTTTATCTGTCGATTCCCTCTCGCAGCAGCGGAGAACCTCGCTTCCCTCTCATCCTTCGGCCGTACGTCTGTCCTGCCGGATCACTTCCACGAGATCGAACGGACCCCGATCCCACGGGGGCGACGACGTAATAATCGAAGAAAAAATTCGGAATGAAAAGGAGACGCCCCGCCGCCATGTTGGAGGAGAGTGTCGTCATGGTGAGGCTGTTGTGCGAGGAAGACGCGTTTTGGAGGGCTGAGGGAAGGAAATAACGGGGGAGGTGGGACACAGGGGAGTCGATGGGCGACATTTGAACGCAAAATGAGATGTATGAGCATATTAATATAAGGAATCGACTTAAAATCTACATGTAACGCCTTCATGATTAAAATTTTCCAAAATGGCCGGTAATTGTTGGAAAAATCTAGGATAAATGACGATTACTTTCGATATTAAACTCCAACTTGATCATATTCGCCAAAGCTTACGAGGTGAATTTTTCATACAAATGCGAAGGACACATGAAAAACACTAGGCCATTTTTATATCTATTAATAATTTTCATCCCTTGTCGACCTTCACCAATTACTGCACCCTTAGAATCATTTCCAGTGACTTCCAAATCGGAGATTAAAAAATCTATTTGAATATCACCTATCACACATAAAAAAGAGATGCTTGGAGCAAAATATGCGGCCACAGAAAAATAGCAGTCGTGAAAAATGACGGATACATTGCAATTCCGGTAAAGATATAGCCTAATCAAGTATCTAGTGACAACTCGGACCGCATTTACGAATTTCACATGATTTTGTTGTTCTTCTTCTGCGCTAACAACTCCCAACCCAACAGATCACCTTTCTCTATATCACACCTCGACCTTTGAGTGGACCCTGGAGTAAAAAAGTCACGCGGCTCCCATGAGTAAATTCATAGTTTTGCCTTTAAATTATCGCTTCTTAGAGAGCAGAAAGCTGCTTCGTCCTAGGTGATGTCCGCATGGCATTAGCACGTCACCTACCGGAAGAATATTGACGAGCAAGTTAAAAGAATGTGAAAGAATCAGCGTTAGATAAAACATTGCGCAGTGACGCGTGTCCAATTCTCCACAGCAATGCCGATTTGATTTTGATGGCATGAAAGAAGCCAAACCTTCAATTTCAAGCCAATTATAGGGCATGACCAAGCATAAGATTCGATAGACATAAATTAGAACAAACACTCGGGAACCAACCGAAAATATTTTCCATGCATGAATAATTTCCAAAATTACTAGTGTCAGGAAGTCTAAACACAAGCCATTTAAGAACAGCCTTTTCGACAGCAGTTAGTATCTTTCCCCAAAGGAGGAAAGTTCAAAGAGTGCAATTAATGAATGAAAGCATAAAGCCAATATTTTATCCGAGAGGAAATCAAGATGCAATTAATTAACAGTATATATTTCATAGAACTTTTCTCCTCGATCACAGCAACTCATATTCCATTTGACATTTAGAAGCTCTATAGGATTATTTAATACTCATACAAATCGCCTCCTTTCACTTTTCTTAACTGTCGTTATATCATATACAGCTCAGCGTAAGCGGCCGAGGTATATAACGCAATGTCTTTTTCACGCTGCCCGTACACCGAGGTCAAACGATGATTCGGCGCTTCACAAGAGCCGAAAAACGTGAGGCGCACGGTTAAAAGACATTCAAAAGAAGCCGATACTTTATTAAGAGAGCGAGGAATTACCTTTTCTTATGCTAGACGAAATCTCCTCGGTTTCTCTCTCACTTTTGGACAAAAAATTCCACTTCCCTCACAGAGGAGGAAATATCGGTGACCGTTTCCAGCAATAGAGGGGTTGGGGGGGGGGGTAAAAAAGAAGCCAGCGCGGAAAAATGAAGGAAGAATGGAAATATTCTAAAGAAAAGAATGAAGGGAGGAGGGGAGTTGGAATTTTTTTCTCAGGCTCGATGCCAAGAAAAGGGGCTTCAGCCCTCTGTCGAGTATCGATTCTGCGGAAGCACCGAGTGCGAAGAAAGAAAGCCTCGCTTCGGCCGAGAAGGAGCAATCTCCTCCGCCCCTCTCCCCCCTCCCTTATGCCACCCACTCGTGCCAACCCCCTCAAAAAAACCCAATCACCAATCCCACACAACCCGCCACCAGCACGGCTCTCTTCCATCCTCCGCACCCACCCCAACCATCACTACCCCTCACTCCCCTCCTCGACAGACGAACGGAGGGAGAAATAAGAAGGCTTAGATTCCGGAGAGCTGAGGGAGGCTGGAGGAGGGAGAGGAAGGAGGGAAGGGGAAGAAAAAAAGGAAGATTCTTGGGATCCATCCCTTCCCAGGGAATGGGAGAAGTTAGAAATCCCTCCTCTATCCAATCCCACCCCTCCCCCCCACATGCAGTGGAATAGCGAACTCGACGAGAGGGCAAGGACACCCACATTCGAGGGAGACGACGATAACCGTTCGGAAGAAGGAGCAAGAAGGGAATTAGTCGAGGAGGCAACTTTATTGGACTCCGTGGAGAGGGTGGGGGGGGAATCTTGAAATGGAGAGAGCGCTCTCCGCGAAAAGGGGCTCACATCACGGCGTAACTACCGACGCGGGTGCGATAACATTTTACCGGAAGTGCGGAATTTAAGTGAACATCGCGCAAACGACGAAAAACTTGGGAAATAGGTTATAACCAATAGTGATTTCCACGTACGTCTCCGCAGTGAGTGCCGATTCATAAAGGGTAATGAGAAAGATAGAAATTGCTGTCATACCTCCATTACGTTTTCTAGATCTATTCTATAGATGCAATACTTCTTGTAAAATACGCATCTAAACGCGTAAAGGTGCAAATATACGCGACCTGGGTGAGGCCACACTATGTTTTCACGAAGATTTTCATCCATTTGCTGCACAAAGAATGAGACGTTTGAAGTTGGAAAAGAAGAGTTAACAATAATGAATGAGAATATTACTTAATAAGTTCGAAGGTTTTAGGCTGCACACAATGTGGCTCTTCACCTTTGATTGAGACAAAAAAATTATTCCTTCGATATAATTTTCGGTTATGTTCGTTACATGGTATATACAACTAGTCTCGACGAAATAATTAAACACTAGTGCCGAAACTAGTTGTGCCCTGTTCATTAATTTTCATTCGAGTAATCGACGGGTTAAAGATCGATTTTGCTAAAAGTCAAAGAGACTCCACCTGATTTTCTTCACATTCAAGGAACTTCCTTCTACTAATTCCTTTTCGCCTCAGCATACGATCCACCCTCCAGCTATGAAACCTATGCTCTATCATTCTCTTCCCCACTTGCCCAACATCCTTTTCTCTATCTTAGTCTGGAATATCCCTTCGCCACTTACTAACTCCTCCAGCTACCCCTCATTTCATCCAAAAGTTTTCTTTCCTCGTCCACCTTACATAAGTGCCATCCGTTCACTGCACCATCTTTAACTCTCTCCACTCTAGCATCTCAAATTGCTGCAGCCTATTCGCGTCCTGTTTCCTCTGGTTCTCATATCGCATACATCTTATAAATAACACAAATGAACCTAGATATTCCGGATGCTTTATTACGACTCATCATTTCAGCTAACCTGAGAAATGGCAAAATATAGAAAGAAATGTTCACAAGAACATGCCAAGTTAAAAAGGAAAAGTTCACATATACATCAATAGGAATGAAACTACGAGAGATGAAAACGGCATGTACTATGCAGGCCTGAAGAGAGGAATCAAGGAAGAAATTTATGTCCAAAGGTGGGAAAATTAAGATAAAAATGATCTATTAAAACATTTTTGGATTCGCAGAACATCATCAATTACTGTAAAATGAAGTTGCTAGCCAGAAATCTTAATGCTGCATCTCTTGTAAAGGAAATAACATAAGAATTAAGTTAAGTACGAGACCAATATTACTTTTTAAAATGTGCAAATGACTCGGTATGCAGTCACGCGCACAGGTGAAAAGATACATGACTTCGGATGATTTCTGTCAAGCAATTTGTTGTTTTGAAGGCGAATTTAATCTTTATGATGCATGAAGAATGAGACATTTCAAGGAGGACAATTATAGAAAAATGTGATAAATGAAAGCACTGCTTTATATTCTCTAAGGTTTCAGGCTTCGCGATGTGGAAATAAATATTTAAATGAGAAAAATGCTTGTTATAAGGAAAAACTAGACACTACACAATGACACCTCCAGTTCGAAACTAGCTGTGCCTCGTACGACAAAGATACGACGGTTTGTATGACCCAATAACAATTTAAGTTGACTAGTGCATAAACAATGATTTAAGTGTTATGAAGATGTGGACCACGAAACTCAATTGCGTAACCAATGCTAGAGAAAGCCCGTCGACTGAAACACAATGGACTAAGTGATCGACTCGACACGGCCGTCATCAATTCAACAAGTTGTTTAGAGAATCAAGAAGGGGATTGGAGACGAGAGAACGTACAACGCGCGAGTGTGGCCGATGGAAGACTGCGGGGGAGGGAGGGTGGGAGGGAGAGAGGGGCGGGGGGGGGGGGGGGGGCGAGGGATTACTACACACACATTACGGGGCGCTTTAGTTGCCCAAAAGGGATCCTTCCCTCCCGTGTGGTTTTGCGGCCAACGGATGGACCGATTATGTCACCCATTCCGAACCACTTAATTCCACCAGCAGTCGCCACTTCAAACGCGCTTTATCCCATAATGCCAAACCGATTGAGCCGCCAATCCTTTCCATCTTGGTAAAAAAAAATTGAAAGTGGCAAAAAAAAGAGAAACTCTAATAAGATATGCCAACGCCTGATTTAAGCTAACCAGCTTTCAGCCTGGCTCGTACACTGAAAATTATTCATACATTACGTGATTCTGGATTGACCATTGACCAATACCAAAGTCTGACCGTAGATTTGCAGAGCGAGTAAAGTCAAACAGAAGGATGTGAGACGATATTTGCCGCAATTTTATACTTTTCACAATACAAAAAGAGAAAAAAATTAAGTTTAACTAGTATCCAAGGAAAATTCTTGCAGTCCGCGAAATTCGGAGGAAAAATTATTTTCATGCGAAAATACCTTAACGACGACTGTTGCCATTTTCCAAGCCATTCACTCACAAAGCACCTCGAGGAATGGATACCGATCATGTAATTACTACAACGGCTAACTGTTCATTCTGAACTCAGTGTCCCAAACACGAATAGTCCGGAGTAATGGTAGGTAGCAAACACTGCATCGGTTGACACAAAGACGTTTTAGGTTTTCGACAGTTAGGGAACATTGACGCTTTCGCATCAATAAGCCTCTTCCATGTATCCAAATGGAGAATGCCACAATCAGAAATGCCGAAAATATATTACCTGAATATGAGAAAATGAAGAAGGTTCGTGGCACGGGAATTGGAAAATCGAAGGAGATAAGATAGTTGGTGGAAATCTTCGTGGTCGTTTTAAGGCGAGCAAATGCAACATTATTAAGCCTTTTTTTTTATTTTGAAATGGGAAAGATAACGCGACGTAATGGGGGAAGGGTGTCGCGGGGAGGGTGAGGAAGTGGAAGTTTGGGGGAAGGAGCAAACTTCCTATCTGTCCAGGGATGATGATGCTGAAGAGGGAAGGAGAGAACGAGGGGTTGGAGAGGGAGAGAGAGGGGAAGGGGGAGAACGGCGGCGCGGGAAGTTGGCCGGTAGATGCAGAGGAAGGCGGATGTCTCATTGGCCGGGAGTCGACGGGGCGGAATGAAAGTGCGGGGAACGATTTCATTGGAAAACAGGAGAGGAAAGATTAGGAGAGGTAGAAATAACGCTCAATATCTAGAAGAGTAGGTACAGGTAGTAGATATTTAGGGAAGCGAGGAAACGCAATAGGGTGAATCAGTGATAATAATAAGTAACGCACAACAATTTTTTGCCGTTCAAGTAGTGTTCTGGGACGCGATACTTTCACAAAATATACTTTGAAGTTCGCTTCGTTAATTTGGACGTAATGTTTTGGGAGTATCTATAGCTACAGAAGCCGAAGCTACTGAGTAACAATGTCGTTTCTGTAACAGTCGTTTGCGTACAAGAGCAGAGAGGAGCTGCTCGTTTTCCGTGAGTTTAAGGCCGACACCGAAGTGAAATCCACAGACAGAAGATGTGGGTGTATTCGGAAGACTGTGAAGGTAGCGGAGACATGAGCAGTAGGTACAAACTGTGCAGAGGGCAGAGTAGCCCAGAAAAGTTTACCTCGTGCCGGGCGTCCAGTAACAGCATCAAACGAGCAGAGAGTCACTGCCATTAACAATTCGTTCCAACCGGCAACTGCAACTTCGCACATGCGGAACAGTCTATGACGTTTTGCATGTTCCACTGAACATTCGTGAAATGAGTGCTCGATGGGTGCCAAGACACCTCAAACACCCATACTGGAAGTGAATGATGTCACGCCTGGACCATCTGGCACGTATGCTAAAGACGGACAATCTTTGCCGGAAGGTACCATAACTCCGGACCTGGTACCGTCCAACAATGATAATTTGTGACCCAATGGAGAAATAATTTGCCGAAAAACATATTTGGCAAATCAATATCCGAAGAAAAAGAACCCAAGACTGGAAAACAGGCTACGTCACATAAATATTTAAAAAAAGTAAACAGACATGACCCAGGATAATACCGGCCTATCTCGTCAACATAGTTTTTATGCAAGACTCAAAATTGAAATGAAAAATTCAGAACAGGAGTGTTTCGGAGCGACATAGAGAATATTATTATAATTATATTATTAATAATTTCATTGGAAATAATATTATTTTGACCCCACCCTACATTTCCAGGACCGACAGATGCGGTAAATTAAGATAGATACATTGCCGAACTGATAGGTACAATAATTCGTTCTTTCCACGCACAATAAGCGACCACAATAATTGGAGCCCCACTCAAAACACACCCATAATACACTTCACCATTTCACTTCTCAAAACTTCATTGGATTGGCCTGATTGGATATTTTAAGAGGCGACCGACGGCTAAGGTCATTTGCGTCATAGGGGATGGGTATGGGAGGAAGGGTGGATAGGAACCCTGCGTCGGCATTAGCCTGCTCTTAACGAATGGCGCCAAGGGGACCACGGTTTAACGTCTCATCCGAAAGACGGAGTACTGTGCCCTCCACAAGACACTCAAGTAGGGATCGGGTTTCCTCTGAAAAACATACGCCTCTGCAGAGATTTGAACCCTGGCCGCCCGTGTGGTAGGCGAGTACTCTAGACACCACACCAACCCGATCCCCACTCAATCCTTTATACCTTTACGTGGGTGTTGTCCTAACACCCCCTGCCACACTCCCACACGGCGGCTCGCAGGGCAGTATATGTAGATGTAGGTGAATTAAGTCCGAGAGGGGGATGAGGGTACGAGTACTGCACGATAGGCGCGAAAATCGAAACCCAATACGATCCTTCAGCAAGACTGAGAAGGGCCTTCGATTAAGGCTGACATCGAAAATCTTTTAGAGCGTGAAACCCGATCCCAGTGAAGGAGAAGAGGAAGACGAAAAAAAAATAGAGGGAGTGAAATGAAACGAAGGATAGAGCCGTGCGATTTTGAAGCGTCGCTTCGTCGGGAAAAGGACGAAATAGCGGGGGCGGAGGGAGAAACCGGGGGGGGGGGGTGGTGTAGCTGAAGGGAAAGAGAAAGGACGGAGCAGGACGTAGGAAAGGGTAGGATCAGGGAGGAAAGGGGATGGTGAAGAAGAGGAGGTGGAGAGAGAGCGAAAGAGATGATAGAATGAGAGATAGAGGAGAGAAAGAAAGAAACGATTGAGGCTCAGAAAAGAGCGCCCTGCCTCGTAAGCGGCGACACATTGAATTATTCATGCCGCGGAAGAAAAGAGGAAAGGAAAACAATGGGAAGAGTGAGTGGGAGAGCGGAGGAAGAAGGACGCGGATTTGGAAGGAAGCGGATGGGGTGGGGGAGGGAATGTAGGGAATGAGAGGGAGGGGTATAAGGGAAGGAGGGAGGGAGGATGAGGGTGGGATATCTCCCGTGGGATAGAGAAAGACGGGACGGGATAGAAGGAGGAAATTCACCCTCTTTCGGATTAAAGGGACGCCCAGAGCCAACCTGGTTTTTATGGATGAGAAGAGACATCGCTAACAACGAAATTATGGATAAATATTCAGGAAAAATCTCTTATGGAATGGACCAACGGAGGTTGTGGAGTGACGGTAAAGATGTACATACCTCTCCACTCCCCTCCTCACTCCGATTTCCATCCGTTCTGTGGGTCGAGGCACGTGGAAGAAGTGGTTTATGCCGCCCTATGCTCTCGCCAGTCCATATTCCTCTCCTCACATCTCGAATCCCATCGGATGTCCTTCCAAGACTCGAGACCTGGACATTGGGAGTCAGGAGCTGGCATCTCCTCTTCCGAGGGATTGGGAGGTACTTTTTTTCCAAGCACGAAAGAAAAGGACATCGACGCCAGACCTCTCTGGCGATGACTTTTTCCGTGAATGCGAAGAGAATGTAAATCAGATCCCGTGATCATTCAAAAGGAAAAAGCGACCTAAATCCGGAACGAATAAACAGGAAATACAGCAGACTGAAGAAAAAAGTTAAGTGCCGTAACGTACCATAAGGTGTGAATCAACGCTTGAGAGTTGGAAATTAGCTGTTGGCTGGACGGTTGCATTTGGTAAAATATTCTGACTATACCTATTTCTAAAGACGAAATGAGATACTTGTCACCAGCAATTCAACGTTTTCAAAAAATGTTTAAAATGAATATGATGATAAAAATGAAAAGGTAAAATGGTAAAAAATAAATTTTCCATGTAAATAACATGACGATATCCTAAACCCAAAAAAATAATGATTGAATACATTTCAGCCAAAATTTGACCCATACTGCTGGAATGGAAAATCTAAGATTTACACCTGGGAAACAAAAAAAAAACGCTTAAGACGAGAGAAAGAGACATACGAAGAAAATTATAAACAACAAAAAATATGCGACTCCGATAAAATACATAATGGCTAGAAGAGAGAAAATTGACGGCAGGAAATATACAAACTTAAACGGTCCAATTCCGCCAATGGATCACGACAATTACTCCTCGTCAACGGTCATTCTGTTCATAAAAATATTCGGAAAAAATAGAAGGACATACAACGGCAAAATTTGATATTTTTAACGGAGTAAAACGATCACGAACGAGTTTTTACCTTAACGAGCTAACAGTAAGAAACATGAACACATGTAAATAAAATTAGTAGAAGTACAAATAACGGAGATATTTTCTCGATTACAGACGAAAATTCTGGAGGCTCATAGTCTCGGAAAGTATAAGTACTAATGGCACCTTCAAAGAGTCGAAGAAAACTTGACCAAGATAAAAAAATAAAAAAGGAGAAAATGATAAATACGAAAATATGCGCTGAAGACGTATAAACGTATAAGCACAAGGCACGTAAACGAATAATGGAAAGTCGTAGACAGAGGAAGTACTAAAGGCAAGAAAAGTAAACTAGAAATATGAATTTGAAGATATAAACTGCAAAAATCAATGGAAGAGAGTATTTGACAGAAAAATCGCTAGCTTCAAAAGTCACATCTTTAGATGCTAGACGAAGTAAAAGCACAGATAAGCAATGACAACTTTTTGCAACATTAAGTGAAAATTATCATATAATAGAGTGACCCTGGAAAATATACACAACCAAGACTAAAAAAGTAGAGGACTACTGAAGGACTTTCAAAGGAGCGTAATAATTGCGACACAAAATAATTGAAGGGTGGAGAACGTTAGGAATACAGAGCATTGAGTCTGGTGTCACATGCGTCAAAAATGATCACGTAAATATTAACCCAAAGGATGGAAAGGATAATTGAAGACATCCCCCCGGAAAACCAATACGGATTTCGGAGGAAAAGATAAAACAGAGAGCTCATACTCAGCCTGAAGAGTAGAGGTATAGAAAACGATACAAGTGAACAAGGCACAGCATATGGCACTCGTGGACTTGGTGAAAGCCATCAACATCGTTGAATGGAACAAGATATCAGGCCGTTGGAAAATCTCGCCATGGATTACAACGAAAGAAGAATAATCAACCAACTATACAAGAAGCAAGCCACCACTATGCACATGAGAGAGGGAAGAAAAAGGATAAGCTAGAATTAGCAAATAAAATAACCCTATGATCTCAGGTTTTCCCGGTGTATCAGTTGCAGGAAGGTTTCTCGGGTTTTCCACCGGTTGATATTCTGCATCTCTCCCGACGTTTCGAACAGCGACTTGCTGTTCATCCTCAGGGGATCTTCTGAATGCCGTATTCTCAAAGTGGTCCGGTATATATACATCCCGTTGATGAACAGCAAGTCGCTGTTCGAAACGTCGGGAGAGATGCAGAATATCAACCGGTGGAAAACCCGAGAAACCTTCCTGCAAAATAACCCTAGTTTGCAACCTCTCACCAGCACTGTTTGGCATATGCTTAGAGAAGGCAACTACAGATTCATCAAATATATGATTGAAAGTGCATTAATAAGGTCAAAGGAGACGAAATAAATATTCACCGCTTTGCAGATGATGCCGCAGCCATGTCAAAAATCGGATTGGTCTTCAAAGATCACAGAATGCATTAGACCAAATTCTTCAAGAACATAACACCAAATTAAATTACAAGACCGAAATACAAAAATGTGGAAGAGAGAAGCTGAATGCAAAAAAAAGGCATTAAGAAGAAAGAAATCAGAGTAAGTTGATTACTTTGCCTACCTCAGAAGTACCATCTCGTGGGGCGGAAGAAGTAAAATGGATATACCGCGGAGAATAACACATGCTCAGAAATCGTTCATGATTATAAGTTAACACAAAGTTTAAAGACGATAATGATACGAACAAGGAATCAGCATGAGAAATATGGATCGAAAACATGGGCCATTGGAAGAGCAGACCATAAGACATTCGGATATTTTGAAACGAGAAGGAGGCAGATGCTGAAGATTTCAGGACAGAATGAATAAGAAATGAAGAATTGTACAGAAGAGTAGAAGAGCAATGAACCATAAGGAAGACTGGACAGAAAAGAAGAAAGAGGAGGAGTGTGCACACACTGAGGCATAATGGGTCAGTGAGGATACTTAAGGGAAAACAGAGGGAAAAGTGGCAAGAGAAAAGCCAGTGTATATATAAATGGGCCAAAGAAAGAGGAAAGTGCATTAAGAGCTTGGGGATTTAGGGAACTAATGGGGAAGGATAGAGGGCTGCAGTCGACCATCTCAGGATTGAACGACACATTATAAACATAGCTAACAACTTCAAAGTTGCCCCTGAGAATAGGGTAGTCGAGGACTCATACACCACCGAGGAAAATGTAATTGTATAATGGAGAAAATCTCATTAAAGATAGCAGATTTGAGATGTAGCTTCCCGTCAAACGTGCTATATGGAGATAATACATGTTCAGGGAATATGTTGCAGTGTGGAGCAACACAATTTCAGCATTTTTTAGACCCTGAAGGGCACCAAGTGTGACTTCTGTGTGTGTTTGTTTATAAACGGAAAATGTGACAAAGAATCCGAGGTCGCTCGTTGCTCGTCAGCCCAGATCGTTGGATTACCATTACAAATGAATGAGGATCACAAGTATACTTGAGGTCTTTTCCCGATTGGAAAAAGAAAAAGGTACTCAATTCCTGTGATTATCATTTCCCGCATTGATACCGCGCTTAGATAACAAATATTCGAATCTAAATCCATTCAGTAATATTCAATTTTATTTTATGGAGGTAAATTTAACATTTAATCAATCTTTCAAATTAACTTAGGCAACAATTGTAAGCATATGATTTTAACTAAAAAATGCAATTAACTTGATTTAAATTAATCTTTAATATTATAACTTACAATCCAATCGCAGATTAGTCTCTGGAGACTACTGGTGAGCTGGAATAACCTCGCTGCTTCGAATGGCGACATTTATGTAGAGGAAAAGAGTACATTCAATAAACCTTAAGTTGTCCAACAATCTGATCAAGATGACAAAATTGAGAAAACTCACCGAGTGAATCGGAGTACAATAGAAGTGAGAAAACATCACGAAAATTGAATTCGAAGGACCGAGTGGATGAAGGCAAACCGCGTTAGTGCGGCAAAAGACGAGCGCACAGGTTTTCGGTCTCGTATAACTGGGCAGAAATAACTCATTAGAATCGTTATAAAGGCACACTCACTGTTTGACAGTGTTTTTTCGCGAGGTGGTAGTGAATTTGCTCCCTGAAAACACCCAAGTTTACATATCAAAAACCAATAGTGACTTTCCTCGTAACACGGGGGAAGTACAAATACCCTTCATTGAACAACGATCTTTTATTTGGTCTTGTAAGAGCAGCAGGCTACATTTAACTCAAATGTGAAATAATTACAAGAGAAGCCTGCCATTCGTAAATGAGGGAAAAGATGTTTCGTTTCCCTGAGCGCTTCCTCCATTATGATTCTCTCGATAACAGGAAAGAACGCAAGATGCTCGACAAAATATCATCCAAAAATGTGACTTGACCTAAACTTATATTTCTCCTGATAAAAATAACCAATAATGGTGTTTAACAAGTTAGGTCCAGAGAAAAGATTTGTTCTACATCTTCGGACCTATCAGCATAACCGATTATTCTGAATCGAAGGGAAAGCATAAAAACTTAAATGGTCGGTAAATCATTCACACCTAACTGAAACAGGTGATTCTAGGGAGATGGAGTGGGAAGACGGGCGGGGGTCCACACAAATACCTACTTTCCCGGGAGTCAGCTTCGTGCTTCGCAGTCTATTTGTCTTCCGTTCTTTTAAAAGGGCGTCGAGTTCATAAGGCCGTAGCTGCAAAACGCAGGAGATTGGGAAGCAGGGGGGGGTAGGGTAGGCGGAGGGGGTGGAAGTGAGGAAAGGGGAACGAGAGAGTCTCCAAGGGGATGGAGGTGGGAGTGGCACAGTGGGAGGGGAAGTTATTTATGGATGATGCAAGGGGAAGGGGATCGGAATAATGGCTCCTACTCACCTCCACCCCTACCACACTTCCTCCTACACTCCTCCTCCCTCTGACCCCCCCCTCTCTCCTTCTTCCACATCTCTCCTCTTCCTCCTTTCCTCTCGCAACTTCCATCCCTCAGAAACGGCGAGTGGAAGAGATTAAGGAGGAGACAAGAGAGAGAAAAAAGAGGCGGACGGAGAAATGAGAGAGAAAGGAGATTTGAAGCGGTGCGCAAGTTGGTTATATGGGAGGGAAGGAACGACACTTGTGACTTATCGGGATAGGTGGGCACGTTCGTGAGAGTAGCAGTAAAGCCATTTCAGCGAGATTTTTCCCTTGTCATCACACTTAGTTATAGAAGGGAGCCAGTGAGTGGGATCTTGGGTAAGGATATAAAGAAGAGATTGGTGAACAGCTTGATGTTGAGTGTTGCGTTGCATGGAGCAGAAACATGGAAACCAAAAAAAGGGGACGTGAACAGGCAGCAAGACATTTGAGATGCGGGGGAAGAGAAGGATGGAGTAGGTGCGGTAAACGGGAGGTTCTTAGTTTGGTGGAAGAGGAAAGGAAACTTCTGGATGAAATGCGCGGCAACTAAGGAATTCCTCTGGAGGAAGTAATAAGGGGCGATTGGTTGCTCAGGACTATGATTGAGGAGAGTAGGCTGTGCAAGCGGGGAGGGGAAGAAAGAGGAAATTTATCCACGGTATGACGAAAGGTAGATGGCGTGCTGAAGCAAAAATGGAAATACAAGAGGCAGATAGAGCCCTGAAAGTGCAGAAAATCGGGAGTAGTTACTCAGAATTTCAAGAAAACCCAGGCTCAACCTGAGAATTCTTTCATTTAACTAATATCAATGATTCATAAGAGTATTCTAAATTATTGGTAGTATTTTGGATAGTCCTAAATCTGAAATTCCAAATCTAAGACACCGCCGCGCTTCGTAGGAATGTAGGGATTAGTGAAGGAATTCTGAAAAAAATGAGATAAGGTAGAGGATACGAAGAATTTAAGAGAGATCCGATGGCGGGGTATATACAGTAAGGAATTCAGGACAATGTACCACAATTGGAATGTCCAGTAACCAACCGATGAGTTGATAATTACACGAATGAAATGAGCCGTTAAAACTCGAATTCGATACCTCGGGATGGGAAGCCTGCGCTCTGGCAACTAAGCGAGCCGATCGTCAATAGATAAGATGCGAAGAGAAAGAGCGGGGAAGAGAAGGAGAGTGGAGGCAGCGATCCTGCGCTGCTGGCAGGACACAGGGGAGAGAAATGTTTCCCAGGGCCCAAGCAGCTGATTGGTGGATCCCTAATATGATGCCACACAGCGTGAGGCTCCCGTAGAGGGTATGGTGGGCGGGGAAAAAAAAGGGTGGGTGGCTTTGAGAGGTTAGAGAGGATAAAGGCGATTGGGAGAAAGAGGGAACCTTCGGTGAGGGGAAATATTCGAATGAAATATATCCGTCAAGCCTCTTCTTTTTTTTCAGCCCCATGTTGGTGTTTTTTGCGGAATTTGCAACGGAAGAGGAGCCCGGGGGGAGGTGGATGTGGGCGGGGGAGAGAATTCATTAATTAGAGGGGTTTCCCTTGTATGGGTGACCAATAAAAAAATATAAGAAAAACGAAAATACTGTGAAAGGGCCGAGATGATTCCGTAGCATTCTCAGTTTCGTAAACGTTATACACGATCGCGCTATTTTTGACTCTTAGTCTTATGGAATATTATAAATATTTAAGCCAAAATCGGGTGGGGGGGCGGTGGGAGCGTGGGTAAGTAGCATTCCACAGCGAAAGCTTCCTATGCTGCTGAACATTATGAAATTCACTGGAAAGAAAATCCGATAACTAATCATTCCCCGTAGCCCTTTCATCTGATTTATTTTTCCCATATAAACGGGTCCGCATGGGCGAAGTGACGCTGAAGGGAAAATATTTCAGAAAAATCCATTTGGCGAGATTAAATTTTGGCTGATAATGGAAAAGGAGAAATGACGGAAAGCTACTTTTGTCTCCGTGTGGTACACGTTATATTTTAGATCTGATAACAACTTTACCAGGGCAGCACAGAGGGAAGACACAATCAAGGAGCAATAACTGTAATTCATTCATGCCAGCTAGCAAAAATCTCCGGAAAAATGCAAGAAAATATAAAACAGGTGGAAAATGAAAATGAATGAATGGTATTCGGAGAAAAATTTAGAAATACTACCTGAGAGGAGTACTCGGGAAACAATCTAGTTGACTTTGTCGTGAAAAGAAAAGCTATGACAAATATTCCCATTATTTTGCTCAACAAGGCTACCAAAGAAAAATTTATTCGTAAAAACCAAGTTTGGAATTCCTCGAGGAAATACAAATTTATGGTCACCTCAAGGATCGATTCCAATGACCTCTAAGTGGATGGCATTTGAAGAGAAGATTAGTTTCCAAAAATGTAAAAAAGGTCTACCAGGCCCCATGCCTTGAATGTCATCATCAAATTTCACCGGAGTTACAAACTGTGAAAATTATAGCACCGAAATATTTACAATTATATTTCAATCTCTAAAACTTAGCAGCAATACAACATTAATTTAGAGAAAATCCAGTTGTATGTTTGAAAAGCACAAGCGAGAGCGGAGTGAAATGAAGAGAGATAGCGATACGTGGGGAGACAACAATTTACAAGGAAAAAGGAAATACTGGATGTGAGGAGAAATACACAGGACTTCTTCAAAAATATATTATAGGATGCAGGGTAACAATGAGGGCACTGGAAAACTGGAGGTAATTTTGACGCATTATGGTGAAAGGACATTGCAATTACTAGCATACAAGCATGCGCTCCGACGCTGAAAACAGCCCAAAGAGATTCAGTAAATTAAGGAGAGTGAAAGAAAGGAAAATTTAAGGGCGTAAATAAAAACAGGCACCGCTGGAAATTAACAACTACGACGGATTTTCTTGAATGGAAGAAAAATCGCTGTTCCCTCACACGGGAAGTACAGTTCGTAGATCTGGCCTTAAGTGGAAGAGTTCAAATGCTCGGCGAAGAATGGCGCGATGAGTTCGCCGGTTTTTAAACTCGCCGCGTGCAAACAAGAGGAATGGAATGAACAGATCTGCCGCAAAGAGTCACTTAGCAAAAAGAACTCTTGCCGTGCGGTGAGAGGAGAGCCAAAATGTCTCAGCATAGATGAGAATATAAAAGAATACGTACGATAGTAAACTTAAGAATTTATGTTGCACCATATATTTTCATTTCCTCTGTCAACTTAAAAACTGACTTTGTCAACTTTGTCGGCCCCGGTGGCGGTGGGGTAAAGTCCTCGCCTGCTAACCCGAGGGTCACGGCTTCGAGTCCCGCCTGGGTAGAATATGATCTGCCCAGGACATGGGTGTGTGTGTTCGCCTCTTGTTAATGCTAAAATACCCGATGTAAAAGGCCTTTGTTGAGCTGTTTTCGGGGTTATGAGTATAAATAAACAAATAAATAAATAAATAAAAATAAAACTTGCCTCTGTCAACCAAATAACTCATGTTTCAAACACATTTCAACGTAAAAGCGTCATCTCCTGATACAACAGATGATTTTGACTGAAGATGACACTTTCACATTAAAACTTGCTCTGCAGTAAATAATTCAGAGACCCGAGTTTACCTAAGCAAGTTTTATTTACTTCTTATGTAACACTGTTCCACCAGGTCTTTCCAGACGTCTTTGACCTATCTCTGCCGCCTAGCACACCTCATTTCTGTCTGAAACGTCACAAGGCGAAGCCTGCATGACCCAAGATGTCGCATTAGGAAACCTTAAATCCCATATCCAAACTTGCATGGAAAAAATGACAGAATAAGAACACTCTTCATTCACCATGAGTAAGTTTCGCCATATGAATCCCGACAAAAAACATATCTCCTAAAAGAAGGCCTAGTATAAACAGCATACCTAGCAATTTCAAACGTACAGTGAATGCGCTACATTTTAAAAATATTGATGCTTGTACCGGCATAAATTAAGAAGAAAAAGGAACTTCACCTATTTCAATTTTTATAGTTTGGAGTATGACCACAATTAAACACTCATTTTTAATTCGACAGCTGTTTGTTCATAATGGGAAATGATGCTTTTCAGTGCGACGTAAATCATGTTTCGTGATTTTGTCGAGTACCAGTCACCGATTTATCACCGCAGTATCTTCACCTCTTTTCCGAACTCTATAACTGGATGACAATATGCTCTCAATTATTACTCTCTATCAACAGTCAAGTCTCATTACTGCGAAATTCGTAGCAAGTCGCATTAAAGAGACTTGACTGCTAATACATACCATTGTTTGAAGCAAAAATATAAAGGTAGCCACACACGCGCAGGAAAATCTCAAGGAAAAAGGCTGCAGGATTTCCTTGAGGATTTCCTCATGAACCCTTGCACACACATGGCACGGAAAATCCTCAGGTTTTTATGCCAGTTCTTGACTACAAGTCAACGCTCATCGACGGGAACTCTCAAAACCTCAAGGCCGACGGAAGAAGAAATGATTTTCGATCGGGATTTCGGGAACTGTGCAGTTCGCCACCGGCCTCAAGGAGTTACCCACATACTACAGGGGAATCCTTGAGGTTTGGACTACGCAGTACAAACCTCAAGTATTTCCCGTACGAATATGGCTACCTCAAGAAGAAAAGCATCCCCTAAGAAATCGCTTAGTAATAAAAGGGAACTGATGACGAGGACCTTGGGTAAGGTTGCGAAAAAAGGCTGGCTAGGTGGCTGAAGGATGTAATAAGGGACGATGGGTCGTTTAAGACTATGATAGCAGGAAAGATGTTGAGCAAGCGGAGAAGGGGAAGAAAAAAAATAGGTTTTATGGACGAGATGAAAAAAGGTAGATCGTATGCAGACGCGATAAAAGCAATGCTAACGATAGATGGGACCTTGAAAGTGTAGAAAACGGGGAGAAGTGTCTCTGAATTAAAAAAAATCTATTTTAGAACCGGTAAACTACATAAATAAATATATACCAATGTTAAGTTCGAGATAAAAGGTCAGGCATATGATAAATCGATCTATGACCTAATAAACCACGTCCTCGAGATAACTTTGAGAATTCCATGTCTTTTCCATTCCCTTCCTTCACTTTACTCTTTTCCTCTGAACAGAATCTTAAATTCCACCCTCTCCTATCTCTTCATCCTTATGGCGTTTCCTCCCTTCACCCTTTACCCTTTCGAGAGGGAGGGTGCGGGGAGGGACGTGGCCATGGGGGGTGGAGGAAGACAAATAACAAGGGCAAGCAAGAGGTTGGCGAAGGGGGCAAGTGCGCTAACGTGTGTACTGATGCTCTCTATATGGGAGGGAGGAGAACGGATGACTGGAGATGCGGAAATGTCGAAATGAGGGGTGAGTGGGGTATAACCACGGCATATGGAAGTGAAATGCGGTTTGCAGCGGTGCAGAAACAAGGGTGGCATCCCTAAACATCTCAACTTTATTTCCCTCAGGAGCGCATCAGTTACGTTCATTCGTCGGCAGCGAAGCGATAGCTTTTACGAGACAAGGCGGCGAATACTGGAAAAATTAGGGAGTAAAAACGCATTAATAATCAATAATAATAATATAAATAAATATACATACTAGCAAGCATAGAAATACACACAAAGACATGATAATATATGCAAACAAATATATCTTGCATTAGTAATAAAGTACAATGTATCCCATGTAAACAAACCATGGTACCTAATGACACCACCGCCTGCAATAGAAAATAAAGCTGTCAAAATGTATTACAATAGTAGTATCATAACAGACCGTCCTCGCCCAAACAAGAGACCAGATATGAATCTTCAATCAAAATAATACAGGATAATATATTTAATAGATATCTCCATCCCAAACACAACATTTAGAGGCTAAATATAAAGAAAAAATAGAGAAATATGTTCCACTGCCTGAAGAAATAAAAGAAATGTGGAACCAAAAATCCGTTAAAATTGTACCAATAATAATATCAGCGACTGGTGTAATACCGAAAAACCTGCACAAAAGCTTGGAAACTATAGGAATAGAAAATCATACGCACTGAAAATTCCGAAAACCACAATAATTAATCCTTGCTCCATAGTACGAAGATTTTTAAATGAACATTAAAAAAAAAAAACAGCAGATGATTCTAATCCCTTTGGTGCCTTCACCCGGGATTGGTGAATGTTTCCCAGCCTTCAGGTTGAGAAGTGAAAAATTCGTAAATAAAAATAAAGTCACTTTAAATAAAAAGGACGATAAGATAAGAAAGACGATATTCCCAAAGTTATTGCCAATTTCCAAAGAACATTTTTCCTTTTATTATAGGCAGTCTATCGATTTATATAAGTTTTGATGGATATGTATGCGCTGCAGTCAGTAAACGTTAGGATAGAACGATTAATGCTGAAAGTTCTGATACGTGATCATTGCATTTTCACAAGAAGTCCACCACCATCTTTCTATCACCAGAAATAAGAGAACCAACCAGGGAAAATAACGAGATTGGTTAAGTCCTAGACCCTAAAATCCCAGAAAACATGTCAATTTTTAAAGATATTCCTGAGATTTCCTACCGTTTTTCAATTTTCCCAAAACGGACTAATGCCAATAGCCTAAATATTTTCCGTACAACAAAGAGTACTTTAAGAAACACAATTTTTTATATTCCACGCGACTAACAGATGCTAAAATACATGACCACAAATAGTTATCTGTTGCAGTATTAATAAGGGTTGAACCTTTGGCTCTCAATCACCACAGGTTTTAGAAACCATGAAATGGTGCGCAAAGTTAGCCCTGAATCTCTTGAGTCTGAGTCTCTTGCTAATCTCTCAGCTTTCTCAATTTTTCTCGTCTCGCCATCTCTGCTATCTTATTCCTTCGCATTCATTTAAAATATGATCAATGGTTTTAGAAGAGGTGGCGACGCGAACAGCGAGCGGGACTGAGGAGAAGATTCAAAGCCAACCACTTCACGCACAGGCGTTAAGAGAAGACATTTTCCTTTCAAAATCACCGCGATACCCTCACCCTAGAAGAACATAGGGGTGGGGGGAATGGGGCGTCCGATGAAGAGGGAGGGATGGTTCGGAAGGGAGAGAGGGATAAGGAGGGAGAGATTCGAGGGAACGGCGCGTGGAATCACTTCGAGTGAGCGGAACGTGGATGGTGGGCGTGGCCGAACGGGCTAACGGTGGACGAAAGTTGCGAGCGATTGATCCGAAACCAACAACATCCATTGATTGACTAGTAGTCACACTTTTCATTTACTCCCTTTTCATTCACTCACGTTGATACAGGTAATACATTTCCAGGAAAGGATTTCCTTTGCATTTCATATTTTTATCGAAATAATTCACGCCACATTATACGAGTACAGCTATTTTATATAATTTATCTTTTACCATTAACGGAAAAAACGCAGCGATAAAATCGTATTGCGTACTAACAATTATAATTACACCTAAGACGAAACAACCACGGCATAGAAAAGCAGATACAAATATTCTTTTTTTAGTAATAGTAGCATTCAAGTTAAGAGTAAGTTTCCATGATCATAGCGGATCTGATAGTGACTAATGCAGCCGAATACGTGGTAAACACGTCCAATGCTGTTCGGGGAAGAGAATAACGCAACCGAACAATTCATGGTCTTCATTTAAATCACAAGACTTTTAAAATTGTAAACTTTTTACTTCATTCTAAGTCAAATCAATTTATTTCTAATGCGCAATTACATAGGACGGACTCAAACCTGCTTCGACGGCAAATGTCACTTCGCACGTAATATCTGCCAGGGGCACACAAGGGCAACAGCACTCGAACGACTCGGAAGACCACGGTATTCATGAATGCGAAAATATAAGAGAATGCCGTCAAAAAGTATCTCACCATCTCAGTCGGCCGTTGGAAGATTTGATATGGAAAATCCGCACCAGTACCTGTGGGGAATGGATGGCATCGGAATGGCGAGGTGAGGAGGGGTGGAAGGCATGAGGAAAGAAACGGATGTTGAGAGGGAGTGAGAAAGGGAGAGAGAGAGAAGGAGAAGAAAGACGGATCATCGGAGTGGAGACGGAGCAAGAGGTGGGCGTGGTCGAAAAGAAGTCTCCCCTCACCCCCATTTCCCTTCACTCCTTGCCACCCCATCAGCCCACGCGGCTGGAGGACCGCGTCTTCATTTCGGGTAATTTATGCCCCGGAGCTCACCTTCTAATTATTGGAGCGACGGAGGGAGCGTAGGGGGCGTAGGGGGGGCGTAGGGCTGTGGAGAGAAAGAGAGAGCAGGAGAAGGCAGATTGCGGGGATGGGCCCTTCTGCAAATAAATCCTCATCAGAATTATTGCCCTCGCCCTGGAATTGAATTTTTCCACAGGATATTACGGGAAGCACGAGGCGAAGGGTATATTTGTTTAATGGGGTTTGTTTTTTTCTGAAAAGCCCTCATATTACCTTTGCAACGCAAATTAAGATGGGGAGGGGAAAGAAGGTAGGCTAGACGGAGAGACGGTGAGCGATTGGCTTACTGCGGCATCGAGGCGTGGAAAGAACTTCATTTAAGGTTACCCCTTTAGATACGGATATAATAGCACATCCTCCAATATTTCTTACAATCTAGATATTGCACTTCAGTTTGATGTTAATCGGGATAAGTTTCGACTCAAGAATAATCAAATGTTGATGGAATTACACACGATCACCTTTCAGCAGTAATGTCTTTCAACTGCTTGGGAGCCCTATTTCCTGATACCTGTCACCTCATCTTTTACCAACTTCATCAATTCTACTATCGCTGTACATCCCAAATTTCAAACAAAAAAATTGGAGCGATCACGAATAGTTTAGAAATAAGGAATGGCAACAATAGAACCCGATATAAAAAATAACGATAAAATACCGACCGCATTGTTTAACACTTTTGAACGTCTAACCTGGAGCCATGAGTAGGCACGAAAATAAATTCTAAGTTACCTTACTTTCGATAATTTTCTAAAAAGAGGTACTCATTGCTTCCTTATACGCTTCACTCTTCTCTCTTACGGGCACGCGATTCCTAAGTTTTGCCGTGAGCGTATTATGCGTGGTTGTAAATCAAACTTACACGGTGCCTAATGCATAATGGTGAGGCTTATGCAAGAGTTAAGCTATTTATGTGATAATCACTAGTGGTGCGTGGAAATTTTGTACCAATCTCTTGGGCAGTGTATTATCTTCATTTTATCGTACCTATAAGATCTATCGATTCATTAGGAAATGGAAATAATATTCATGTCGTACTGAAAATCGCTTGATCTGAATTTTTCAAGTAATCAGAAGCCTAACATTATGGCTCCGAGACTCTTACGGCTCCTAACCTGTCTCCAAGTTTGGTGCGTTAGAAACAGTCAGATGTTTACCTAAGCGTCTCATATGCTGATTATTAAGGCTCTAATCGAAGTATTGGACTCAATCAACGATATCCTGGTGAAATAAAAAACAGCGGAAAAGATGTGAGATGTTCACGAATCAAATACACCAAATCTTCGAAGCCTTTGCGAATGAACCACGGGACTCTAGTAAGACGATTGGAATGTTCTCTGATAAACAGAAACATATTTCGAAAAATTAATGTATTCGCCCAACATTGTCGTTTCGGACGGAACAGCATTATTGCACGCCATTTAAGGTAATTTTTGCACACAAAGGAGGACAAATAAAATGAGCTCATGAAGTATGAAGGAGCACGGGACGCTATAGAAAATGTTTTTAGGGCTGGAAGGAGAGATATAAGGCCGAAAACCAGCTGCTGGGTGGTTAATGTTAGCCACATCAATACAACATGAGGAACAGACTTCAAAAGTTAAATGAATGTGTTGCAGACATTCTTTTACAATATGTAATTCTTGGAAGGTTTATTTGAAAGGACAAGTTAAAAATCCAGGGTCTCACGGTCGAGGCCCGGAGCAGGAGACTTTACGTTAAGTAATAGTGAAGCATCGGTCAGACCGAAAGAAGAAATGACGTCTGGAACGAAGTTCGGTCGATAAAGTAAATCAAAATGCCGGTCCTAAACGTTTTCGCACGAGTATAGGGACAAGCCGGTACTAAAAGTTTCCGAGAGAGCTAAGTTTCGTGCCGGTATCAGCACCGGATCAGACGCCGGCCAGCAACCCCGCACCGAATATATCCAATCCCGATAATGTCACTGCAGATGGTCGCCGCATTACATTCCATTGGTCGGAGTGAGGCGGCGACATTGAGAAGGTTCGGGACGAGAGGGAATCATTCCGTATTCCGTATCTCACAAGACCTTCTCCGACTGCCACGCCCCTCTCCGGCCCCGCCCCTTTCCCTCTCAGCGCCATCCGTCTCTTCTTCCCCTTCTTCCCCCTCACCCGCCTCCAAGAAGATTCCCTCATTCCCACCCACTTCCACTCATTTCCCTACTTTAACCATCCATTCTCTCTGCACACCGCCCCCTCCCACACTCTGTCCTCCCCCGGAAGGCTGTCTTTTTTCCCATTTCCACGACTGAACTGGCGTTTCCACAGACAAGGGCTCCAACCGAAGGGAAGCTGCACGACTGCTCTCCCTTTCATTACGTCTCCCAGCCACTAAACATCCCAACACACCACCCACGACGAGAACATTTCATCGCATATCAGTTCGTCGGCCTGCCTCCCAAATGTGTGCCCATGGACTATTATCGCCCTGCAACTCGCTCTAAGAACTGAAAATGAAGTCAGAGTACATGCCAACCATTAAAGAAGAGAGCCACAGATGAGGTTTTTATTCATTTTAGTATTCTATCAGCGAATGATTCCGGGATATAATTATGATGGCCCTTCCGCGATGGAAAGCATAAGACATGGTATTTCCAGGAGCCCTGGTATTTCGAATGGAGAGAGATAACATTTTTCAACCTACAGAATGATTTTATTAATATTACTTATATTAAATGGCAACAAAAAGTGCTGAGAAACTAGAGAATGCGATAAAGAAAGGCATTCCAATGAAAGCAGAACTCTACAAAGGGAGTAAAGCCCTTTATAAAGATATGGGTGCTCACAGGAAACTTGACGAGAAAGAAATTCAACGCAATACATTGAAGGAAAGGAGGAATTGAGAATGTGGCGAACAGAGTCATTTGGATGGCACTTACGCTGTAGCGACATTTCATCCCGTATTTCACCGATAATTTTGGAAAACAAGTTGTAAAATAGCATGTAAAACAGACAAATTTCGGCAGCTGGTGCAATGGCGTGCTACAGCACAACCCCAAGTATAATGCATTAGTGTACAATCATTCACAACCAGTACAAAACACTTACTTTTAGGTTGAGGTTCGCTGAAGACATAGCTGACTACCAGACGCATAAAAGGTAGTACCAAGGGTTTGGTATGGGGGAAGCGATCACTCACCTGAAAGAAAAGAAAAAATACACGAATTCAGGCTTGCATCATCTTTCCAATGACAGCGACAATTTAACCCAGAATAATCGATATTTACTCACCACTCATTACAAATACCAGAAACATTCTTCCTAGGTTTTGTGATTAATATACGGTTTTTCATAGAGTTTGGAGTATTCTTATGTATATAATACATAGAAATACAAGAGAAAATCGACAAATTTAAAGATTCCTCAACATTCCGGGAAATGAGAGCGAAACATTTCGAAATATTTTTTGCGCGAGGCTAAAATTGATTTTTTTTAGCCTCCTGTTCTAATGGGCATTGAAATAACTTAGGAAACAAAAGATGACCACTGTTATTTGCATATTGTTATTGCAACGAACTAAATAAACAATTCCTAACTTGTTCCAGAGGAAATAGTTGTACATGGGCTGGATTTTACGTGGTAATTTTGCAGATATCCGCTATATAACGCTCGCTTATGATTCAGCACTATGTGTTGACTGGGCTGAAGCATTTCTGGGTGAGAGTACATTTGAAATAATGCAACGAATCCACAAAAGCATATTAAATAACACATTCAGAGACATTCATGAAAAAATGTTAAAAAAATAACAAAAAAAGTAAGCGTAAAAATAACAAAAAAAAGTCCGAATCAAACTCGCAAACCTCTTAATGACATTTTTAGTGACACCAGAGACTTTAAGAGTGATGAGATATAAAATACACTTGTTCCATCCATATTAAAAATAAAAGTTCAAAGGTTCTCTAGAACAAAGAAAGCGAGGCTGGTCATAAAAGTTAGAGGACACGATCTGGAGCAATAAATGCATTTTAACAGATAGGGTAATACGCAAGAAGAAAATGGGCATAGTAGCAATGACATTAAGAGGAGAGTATCGTTTGCTAATGAAGCGTTCAAAAATATAAAAGAGATGAAGACGGGGACTTCGGTTAAGGTTACTTAGAAGAGGCGGTAAAGTGCTCGGTATGGGGTTAAGAGTTGGGTGGAGCAGAAAAGTAGACCCAGAGAAAGGAGGACGGGAATAAGCTGCAGGCAATTAAGATATGGGGATAGAGAAGGCCGGATTAGGTAAGGTGGACGGAGAGGATGACAAGTGAGGAAGAAAATAGCATGTTGAGCAAGGTAAGGAAACTTCAAGATGAAATTTGGTAGGCAGGGTAGTTGGCTGAAGGAAGTAACTAGGGGTGAAGGTTGTGATATAGAGAGGGATGTTGGGCAAACTGGGAAGGAGTAGAAAGAGAATAGGTTTTATGGGATAGATTCAATGAATACGAAGGAAGGAGGGTAGAGCGTACGTGGAGATGAAAAAATATCGATAAACCAGCAAATGTGATAATCGAGATGATTTTTACTATGTTCTCCCAATTATACCCACTTTAACCTTTATATCACCCAGTAATAATAGCACTTACTTGATTTGATAGTAATGAGACGTCAAGTTTTCTCAAATATCAATCTGATCATCTTGAATATCCAATTATTGCTTATGGTGACTAAGTCCAATCTTTTCGAACTTCATGTGACCAGGTGTGACCCAAAATGAGCGTACGGCGGGGAAAGCTGGAGCTTTAGAGTTAACGGACAACGGCGAAGTAGAGAATCAGGAATAAGGAAGGGCGGAAGTTAATTAAAATTGAGGAGCCGGAAATTGAGAGGCTAGAGAGGAGACGAAACCAAGGATAGTGGGGAAGTGAAGAGGGCTTGAGGGTCACCGAGGAACGCACAGATTGAGAGGAGCAGGAATCAGAAATGTGCCAGACAGGCGCCCAAGATGTGGAGCCGGACTAGAAATAGATTGAATTATTACTACTCTATGTCTTCGAGGAGATAATTATTCATTCAAGCTTCTGTTGCTTTTAGCAATCCTTATCAAACATGTTAACAATGGAAACAAGCAAGCACTTATACCAGGGATAACTTCTACTCCCTTTGATCATTATAAAAGTAAAACACAACATTCCTAAATTTTTCATTTATTAAGGAAAATCTGTTATTTATTTCACACGTCAATGAAAATTTATTTTTAATAGAGTTGATTTCCTTCCCCAGATAAAACGAAATTTTTGACGCCTACATTTTTATGAGTGTATTTGGTTTTGGAGACAATAAAATAGCCACATAACGAGCCATTTTATTGAAATATTATGTTATAAATATTATATATAAAAAGACTTCACCATTACACAAATGTAGCCTGTTTTTGTGAAAGGTATGAGGTATTTTTAAAGTATTCTACCGGTGAAGGTAGGTTTTAATGAAAGTCAGAGAATCTCCACCCAGTTTTCTACACTTACAGGGGTCTAACTACTTCTAATATTTCCTTATTCGCCTCGGCATACTATCTATTCTCCCTCATCCCGTCCATGAAACCTGTTCTCTTTATCCCCTTCCCCGCTTGCCCAACATCCTTTCCTCTATCACACTCATCAAGCAACCCCCTTATTACATCCTCCAGCCACCCATCCCGAATTTCATTAAGAAGTTTCCTTTCCTCGCCCACCATCTCAAGTGCTTCCTCGTTAGTCTTCCTTTACGTCCACCTCACCTTCTCCATCCTTCTCCACGTCTACGTCTGAAATGCCTACACCCAATCCTCGTCCTTCTTTCTGCGGGCCCACGTTTCTGCTCCATACAACTCTAAGCTCCACATCAAGCTCTTTACCAGTCCCTTCCTCATATCCTTACTCAAGATCCCCGTCATCGGCTCCCATCTATTACTAAAAGCCTCCTTCTTTAACGCTATTCTCCACCCCTATGTCTTTGTTACAATGCTCATTTTCTTCAAGAAAACTGCCATAGTAACTAAAATGTTCTACTTGCTCGAGTTTGTGGCCTCCAACTTAAATGGCCAGCCTCGCTTTTTGGTTCCGGAGAACATAATCACTTTCGTCTTCGTATGATTTATCTTCATTCCAAATATCCTGCACTGAATTTCTAAAGCATCTGCTAAAGGTTGCAGTCCCCCTCGAAGATCGACTAACCAACGCCTGATCGTCCGCGAATTTAACCGACTTTATCAGTGGCCCTCCTACTTTGATTCACACATCGCGTTCTTGCCATGCTCTATTTCCCCAGCATAAATGTTAAAAAGCAAAGGCAAAAACTGGCACCCTTGCCTTAACCCGCGACCGACATTTGCCCACCCCGATTCAACTTCAGCCAACCTCTCCTTTGCGCCTTGTTTTGGATTAGTCTCCTGTCTCGCCAATCTATTCCCATTTTAGATAGTTGTTCCCATGTTACTCTGTCAAAAACTTTTCCAAAATTGACAAGGCAAGAGAAAACATCCAGGTGATGTTTCTTTCTATGAGTGTTCTCATCACCGCTATCGCATCCCGAGTTGGCCTTCCCTCTCGGATTCCAAACTGGTCATCGCCCAAGTTGGCCTCACTCTCCAATCTTTTATTGAATATTCCAAGTTAAACTTTGGTTGCGCGTGAAATCGAACTGATTGTTCCAAAGTATTCGCATTCTGACTCTTTCTTCTTCTTCGGGAAAGGAATCAGGACTGTTTTCACGAAGTCTTCCGGCTTCACGATATCCTACAAAAAAAACTCTAAAAGACTAACACTCGTAACGCATCCATATGTTACAAGAAAGCTTCGTTTTAGCTTTTTAGCTCTCTTCCTAGTTTAATCGAACCCAAACTCTCCAGAACTTTGCCGAGTAGGATAGGACTTACTTTTTACCAGCTTTTCGACAACTAATTCGAAATTTCTGGAGCGGTAGAAAAACGCCCACACCCTGTCATTGACACTAGTACTATGCTTTCAAAAAACATACTTCACGCTCCATAGTTTTACACATTTTATACTGCGCGCCATCTTAACCTCTTCGGTCCTGGCGTATTATATACAATTTGAATTTTTTCCTGCTCAGCAACCCAAAATATTGGCAATGCCACTTGCTGATAAGTGACAGCATCATTAAGAAGCTTGAGTGGGAGAGATATTAACTCTGCAAACATGGCTTACAACGCACAACGTAAGTATGAAGAATTTTCCAAAAATAATGCTGGATATGTCTCGGGACTGAGGAGGCTAATACCGATCCAAAAACCCCATCGGTGAGTTACGCATTACTTGTCGAAGTCGCCATTTAATCAAACTTCAACGCATTTTTACTGAATAAATAGTGCAAAAATAATACAAATGCTACATCAGCTACATCATCAATTTCGGAGCACTCGCGCCAATTTCACGGACAAATTTGCACTATCCTCTCCCGGTTGGCCGTGCAACGCTCTCAACCATCGCATTAAACTATCAACCTTCAGGAGTGCACTCCGCAGTAGCGCCAAGGGCAGAAGGGTCGCCTTCTGAAGGGATGGAATGACAATTAGTACGCTGCCCTTTGCGACGACGACATTTAGATCGCGTGGAACTCGAGGGAGATCGAGGGAGAGAGGCGAGCCGTGCATCCACGCGCATTTCGAACGACACTGCCCTCGGGCATCCGTTAGCTGGTTGCGTCCCACACGGCTATGTGCGCAGTGAAACATAAACATCGCGGAGACACACAACGGGGGGACGCCGCACCCCTTCTCTCACCACAACAGTCGCGGTCGGCCGTGTGCGGGGGCAAACAAGCGACTCTCACTCACACGAGAGGAGCGGACACGACCCTTAAGCCGCCGTCGGCGACCTCAGTCTCTCTCTCCGTCTCTCCCGCCTCCCCGCCCCGCCCCCTGCCCCCCCCCCCCCAACGGCCCCTCGTCACCCGCCCGCGATTCAACAACCTGCAAACCGCCGGGCCCATTCCACGTCGCCCTGCTCCTCCTCGGCGCAACTCGACGATGCCGCTCCCCGCTCCCATTTTGGAGAGACCGCTCCCAGTACACGCACACACATGCACTCTGAAACTCCCAGCCCTTGCTATTTCTCCCTCCCACACTGCTCTTCATCTATCTCCATCTTCAACAGATGCCTTCACCGCCGCGCCCCATCAGAATATAACAAGTATGATCACTTCCTCTGCTCGAGGCGAAACCAGGAGTAATGTCATGTCGTTTGTAAACCACAGCAGTATTTCTCGACGCCAAAAATTGAGCATAGTTTCAAGGAAGCAATTATCTACAGGAGCCCAATAATAATGAAGCCAGTTCTGGGACCTCTTTAGAAGAACATTCTTGTCCTCGATTAAAATTTTGACAGTTAATGCGTTGTGATAATTATGCTACTGCAACTCTAATAAATTGATGTGGGCATCGATACAATGGTTCGAACTTGTAACAATTAAACCAAGATTGAAAAACTTTTTAAACTTCACATATGATTATTATTTTATGTTCGATAAAAATCTTACGTGGAATACGAAAGTGAAAAATACGAAGTAATTAGGAGAAAACGTTAGTCATTTTGGTGAAGTACTTAAAGCAGCAACAGATATTTCAACCAAAATACAATAATGATTAACAGACACAGTGAAATAGAAGGATATTAAAAACTAGAAACATCTATACAAATGTCCGTAGATTTCGACTCAATAAAGCTTCGCAATCAAGTTTAAAGCCAGACGGTAGGTGAAACAGTTGATTTAAATTCTCCGTAAAGTTAATACGAAAAGGATATCTCACTGGAAACGCCGAAAGTCCGAAACTCGAACGAAAAAGCACAGAGTTAATTCTTGATCATACCCGGAGTTCAAGCAACCATTAAGCTCAAAAGCTGCGCTGCACTTCCTTAGAATCATCCAGGCAGATTACGACAAAAGGAAAAGAATCACAGCAACAAATATCGCACATGGCAAAAGACGAGAAAAAAATACGTGAATTTCTCAAGCAATACTTCATGCACCGAGACGAAGGATAAACCGCCCCATTTACAAAACACAAACATCAACCATTTACAAAGTGAACATCAGCTGATCCGAAGTGGTCAGTCAAATTAATTATGTCCCCTACGATCTTAAAGAAAGATAAAAGATAAGCTGAACTCTCCTTAATTTTACTAACTTCCTATTAATTATTTTGAAAGATATATGCTTATATTTTTTAAACTATAAATACCTTAAATCTTAGGGTCGAGTAAGTATCAGCAACATTGCTTTATTTACAGACGAAAACAAAAGAGTGGAAACAAAACAAAAGGCCAAAAACTGCAGTTACAGCGCGATAAGATGCAAGACGCCGAAAAATCTATCTCGTCCAAGAAAAAAATATGAGCAAAGGTTATTTAATTCAGGTATTCGTGTTGCAGGCCGAATGAGCCCCGGGACTCCGAGAGGATTGCCGGCCTCTCATTACGCAAGGCGAACAACCAAGGGAAACAACTAAGCGCACATTCCGCTTTCTGCTCGTACCCGGATGAAATCTCTTCCACGCTGAGAACTCACAATTTCAGAACGCGAATCGTCAGTCATCTCCTCCATTTCCCCCCTTGCCACACTGTGTACACGAGACGAAACCCCATCGCCGCCCCGGACACACAAATGGGAGAAAGGCCCGCTGTTCGGGGCTAAGTGTCTCTGAGTAAATGAAAAGGGCCGCGCGATGGTCTTCTGGCCCTTCTCTCCTCTTCTCTGGGGCCTTTCTCTCCCCATTCCCTCCTCTTGGGCTTTTCCACGCAGATGAGAAAGGCATATGGCATTACCATCACGAGCGGTCGGGCATTGTGGAAAAACGCTTCTATCATTCCAGCACAAAAAAGAAGTTATTAACGTCCATTGCGATGATTTGAGGATCAATTTCAAGGAATCTCACGATAAGTATTCATCCACCCTTGAGTGTTCCACTTAGGTTTAAGAAAATTGATTCCTTACATTTGCAGGATATATTCAGGTTCCGGATAATTCCGAACTCTTTTTTAAAAACTCGGAATGTACCGGAACATATACTTACAGGATTTTGCCATAGACTTTGCGCCAATGATTTCACACCTTACGCGCAGTGCGGAGTTTTCAAAATGAATCCGACAATTCGAAAGGGCGGTACGAAATTCGAATGGCCAACAAGTAGAAAAAACGCATTAAATGGATGCTTATAATACTCTGAATGGATAAAATACTCCTGTCTTCGGAATGGGTGGGCGAATCGTTTAAGTTCTTCATTAAGAACACTTTCCATCACCTCCAGGAATCTTAACGCGAAATTCATCACCTTTTACCCAAAGGCATTTGAATCATGAGAAGTGAGAATTGAGAAACGAAATATTATCTTTTATGATGATCTAATTTTGGAGACATACAAAAATGGGCGGACAATTTCATCCGTATTAGGTACATTAGTGCGTCATTCAGTAGTTTCATCCTACCTACGCACAATCCATCAGTCATATCTTTCATCACCCTCAGTAGACGGTATAGAAGCACATTAAAAGGAGTCACGGTGCTACGCTATTGATCTTCGGACCAATAAGAGAACAGATTTCAATAAATATTGTTTCTTTAGAACTGCAACGAGCAAACATTTAGTACTGCACAGCTTTTAAAGGAAAAAGGTTAGGAGCCGCTAGAGACATTGAGGATGCAAGCAATGATTAGATTAGTTGAGAAATTCAGAACAAGTGTACGTCAGGGTGATTAGATTATGTTATTTTGACGCCACACTACAACCCTAGGTAAGACATAAGCGATAAAATTGAAGAGACTCATTGCCGAACAGAATGGTGCTAAAATTCTTTTCCCCGACGCATAATGAGTAACATAAAAAAACTGAGCTTCACTCAAAACACTCGAAAAATTCACGTTTACATATACATGATAGTTGAAGAGTTGACTTGGTGGAACTTCGACATGATATAATAATAATAACTGTAATATTCCACACTGTTTTATAACTAGTAAACAAGCCTGACCGGTTTCAATGCATACACATCATCATACAACACATACATCAAACATAAATACAACAAACATAAAAAAAGCCAGATCGAGTTCCATCCTCCTCACCCCCATTCCCCCAGACAAACCTAGGAGATGGTGACAGCTACCATTCATCAGCCAACTAAGTTACAAACTTAGCAGTGTGCTGCCTAAGGACAATTTTAAAATATGCTTATATAACCCTGTGACTGACGGTAAACTCCTTTTTAACTCTAAAGATCCCTATGACAATTTGGAGAGAAGCGGGGTGTACTCCCTGAAGTGTGGTTCTCCCGGATTCAATTGCTTTTACGTCGGTCAAACTGGCCGCAAATTTAAAACAGGAATTTCTAAACATTTTAAATGTTTTTTAAACCATGACAACAGCTCTGTGTTTGCTAAGCACCTGTTTGACCACAATCACATTTCTAGTTTTATTTGAAATTATTTCAGCATTTAAAAAATCTAGTCATAGGGTTTTAAATGATTTTTTCCGGACAAATTGTCGCCCCTTTTCACTGTGCCTCTCCCCTCCTCTTTCAACTCTTGACGCTGTCCGTTTTACATTTCCCGTGTCCTCGCTTTGTTAACGCCCACACCTCTACTAATATCCTCCTCCCCCCCCCCCCTCCCAACCTCCTCCTTACTTCCTTCCCCGTGTCATACCATGTATATATAGCAAGCCACCACCTCTGTACGCTGTATTTTGCCTCTGATGATGACGTGTACACATTTAAACCGGCCAGGCTTGTTTACTAGTTATAAAACAGTGTGGAATATTACAAAGATATCATTATTATAGCATAACACGTTTCCACTTCCCACTAACCTTCCTCATAACATGGCAGGCTTCCTAACCCCTCCTACAAAACGCCCATGCGGCGGCTCGCATAGTAGTACGTATGCAAATGAAGAAATGACTAGGATGATTACTTTCGCACTGAGTGGGAGTAAAACCATACACTTTCACATAAATTTAATACATAAAAACCATGACTTTCAAGCTGAGAGAAAATAGTTGCCTACGAGTCGAACTGGAAGGAGGTGATGGACAGCGACAGAGAATGAAAAGAGATATATCTTTGTCGAGTGGAAAATATGCAACTCGGCGACTTCGTCATCACGCGAATAACTCAAAGGAGCACGTGAACTTCGGGAAAGCGAGTTCCGAAGAAATGGTCCCGGCGGCGCGTAAGAGATTGCGGAATGGCCGCCTGTAAGGACGCGGTACACTTTCCTAATTGACATATGAGAGCAACATTCTTAGGAAGAGCTTGCAGGTCTGAAATTTGACGAATTAGGATGCCACGGATGCAGGTACCCTGAAATGAGGTCCCTTAAAAGACCGAAGCAACGGATGAGTGCGACATTTTTACTGCAAATCTGCACTTGGATTCATGCTGCCTTTGGAGGAATAAATAGAGGCAACAAGAATCCAAAGTAATTGCATAGAAATTGACAAGAATGTCATATGTATCCTTTGAAAATTATCAACATCCCTATATTAAAATATTTAACTAAAATGCTAATAAACAATAATAATAACAACATAATTTCCATAAACGTATTAAAGCTTTAAATGGCTAAAAATTATACACCACCACCAAAAGCACTTGCTTTCATCAACAAATAATAATAGAGCACACATTTCCCTTGAAGTATAAGAGGGCAAAAGAAAATTCACCACAGAACGTAACATTATATTCCAAAGGATCTCTCAGCACTCCACCACCAGGGAATGCATAAAGATATTTATATTCCCAATTATCTTAGAAATGCTCCACGCTTTCCGGCACAGGCGTCCCATCAGCTCCTTCATCCCTGAATTCAGGGTTCTCCCCATTTCAATGAAGAACCAATTACCCCGCGCCACTTATGATGGTGTGTAAGGAGGACGCTGAAGAAGACGTCCGAGAGGACATCGCGGAAGACAAAGAGGGAGGAAAGATGAGGAATCACGAGGGACGATAAACGCAGACACAGCCACACACGACGCGGGTCCAGACGGAATAGGTCTTAGGCGTGCAAGTCACCGAGAAAGGGCAGGGGAGGGATGGATAGAGGAGTCGACTCGCAGCAAAAGGGGTCTAGTCTCCTTTTTTATCTGAATGCATGAGGACAAAAGTTCCTGTAGAGACGTTAGGTAAATCAATTGCGGCATAAAACAAAGTTCCTACAGCACCGAGTGGATCTCTTTAGTACTTAGCGTGTTTGCCAGAGAGTTATTTTTACACGCTGGTACGGTTTGGCATACATTTCCCGCTTCAAAGGTGTTACAACCACATAGAACAGTTAGACGCCGTAAATTATCAATACTTTAATAGGCCCGATTATCAATATTATGAAGTACCGTTAACCTTACTTTTTCCTACCCGGAAAGTTTTTTCGACCAAAAGAAAAACCATCACAGATCTTCTCCTGATTTCGTTGGACTTAAGGAACACACTTAATATGCAATGTGAAATCAAAATGTCCGTCCTCCTCCTCCTCCTCGTCTCCGAGACATTTTGATTCCACATTGTGTGGTTTTGATTTCACTGAAATTTAGCATACTTTCCAAACACCTCAGAAAGCTACTTTTTCGTCCTTGGACTTTCGGAAATTTGGAAAAAAGTGTAGATCGATCCACCCTGGCGTAAGGGAAGAAGAAAGGCCCTTGGTGGGGATGGGGCGAGCGGGAGTGAAAGAGGAAGAAAGAGGGAATTTTAATTATACGAATGAGGGAATGAGTAGGAGAGAGAAAAGAGATCTGGTGCAGCAAGGGGAAATGGGCTATATGGGGCGGAGGGTTGAGGGAAGGGTGCTAGACGGAAGCCTTTCAAAAGGGGGCGGCAGTGAAGGGCGAGGAACGGATGACGGTACGGGGGTACAAAAAGCAGGAGACAAAGGGGATTCCCTTTCTATGCTCCCAAATCGCGTTGTCTCTCGAAGGAATGAGTACACAAAAAGCTGCTTCCCTAATTGTAAACTTCTTTGAATAATTAAACAGGATGTTTTCCTTCCCTTGGAATTTTGTGCGAATAACGTCGATCGAACTAATGGGCCAGGATAGTCTCCTCTCGAAAAGAACACGCTCACTGCTGAGAGTGGAAATAAATGGAAGATAGAAAATAAAGGCACGCAAAGTTTTAAAAAATTTAACGGTATGTATTAGTTTATAACCAAAACACTGTTTAGAATTGGATTTTAAAAACGGGATTTAAGATTTGTTTCATATTTAGCGACGGAACCATTAGATTCGTCCCCAAAAAATAACAATTTGAATTTGGCGGAAAACGGAACGATGTGCCAGAAATTTTTACATATGAGTAAGAACTGTCTGTCCGTCAAAAACATACCATTCAGCCGATAGAATACTTGAATGAACCCAAAGAAAGAGGCCTATCTTCAACGGCTTCCGGTAAAAAGAAGTGGTGTCTCACTTTTGTTGACTCGCTTGATCGCAAGAAAACATTTTACCTTTCCGCCCCCCACCCGAGTTGCTCAGACGACGGTTTCCACGGGCGAGCCCTCCCTCGCTTCCCGCCCCCTCAGCTCTCTCATTTCGATTTACATGCACCCCCACCCAACGCCCGGAAGGTAGGAGGCACCGCCCCCGAGGGGCAGACTTCTGCCCGCCACCACGGAGGGATATTCACTTCCCTCATACGCTTTCCTCGCGTGCACCTGCGCCAAGAATCCCACAAGCACTCTTTCAGACCTCAACTTGAACTCCCCTCTCTTCCGACTCGACGAAATATTTGCCTTCACCCCCTGCCATATCCTCCGGTACCCCCCCCCCCCACCCCCAACCTCGATAAAACACTCTCCGCACCCGCCAAGGAAAATAAAAATGCCAGAGGCCAAACGCATAAAATACATCAAAGTACCTTAATATTAGCATCGTATCCTGGCTGTTTTCACAACATGCACATTTTTCCTAGTTCCACCCAGCCCAAAGAAATTATAATATTTTTATCAGAAAATAACATCAGCCAAGAGAAAATGCCAATGACTATTGATTAAAGGTTCCAGTAGGTTTCTACTCACGTTTCAACAGTTCCACGATTTTTATCAGAAATATTACAAAACAGTATAAATTGTTTTGAATTTTAATGAGGTTTATGGCTTATATGATACCAAAAATTCTAAAGATAAATTGCCTGAGAATATGAAATAAAAGCAGTAATTAACACTAATATAATTTCAAGACTACAACGGATACTTACATAATTTGACCTTTAAGTACGTAAAATGTCAGTTTTGTCGAAAAAAGTTACTCTTTAATTATTATAAGAGGAACTGTTCCTACTTATTCTTCCTCAAATAAACGTCACGAAACATTTTAACAACTCTGATATTACTGGGAATCACCATGGTTTTTAAAAACATGAGGAGAAATAAATAAAAAGCATTGGAAAAAATATTTCGTAGGGATGAGTCGCACAAGACGCATACATTGTTTCTTTCATCGTGGGTATTTGGTTCTCTGAGCGTACAGAACGCGAAGAGTCAACATTAATCAGTAAAAATAAACCACAGTTCAACAAAATCAACCTTCTATATATAGAAATACAAGCAAAATAAAACAATCGTAATATTTGTGGGAAGGTAAACAGCAAGGATTGAGACTGTGGCGAGCGCAAATGAGCTAATAACGAAATGCGACACTATTGACTCCTATGAGTAATGGAAAATGGGTTGAAGACTGTTCGCTGTGATTAAATTCATTATGACGAAGACCCCCATCATATCGCAGTCAAAAACTTTGTCAAGGGCCGTTATACAGCTAAAACTCAAATTCATAAAACGAGATAGATGAAATGGTGAACCTTACTCCTTCGCCGGAATTTGCCAATTGAAAATGAACTGTTCACATTTAGTATAAACTGCCTTTCAAATATTAGGTCAAATAACTTTACCCAGACGGTGCCCTTAGAGCCTTACCTTAAACCCAATATAAGAGCCCACACACAGGCTTCCACCATATAATTATCCAGGTTAGTAGGCAAGGGTAAATAACATCAACACAAGTCCATTCAGTACAGTTCATGTGCACAAACACTAAATAAATAATCAATTAAAACTTCATCGACCACATATACATACATATATAACCTCAAGATTTGTAGTATATATATATTTCCTCAGTACCAACGTTTTGCATATTTATTATCAATTCCCTGAAGATGCCAAAAGTTTGGCAAAACGTTTTCATCGAGAAATATATTTACTGACAAAATTCAAGAATCTAGCTTTAATATATACATACATAACTTCCATCCCGCTTATGGGTAATAAAAGTTCAATCTTACAAAATGTAGACATTTTGATTCGATTACTACTACTTCAATCCGTCAGGAAAATATCTAAATGCCTCCGGTAAATAATAAATTATCCGTTAATAATATAAAAATGATGAAGATACCAAAAACTCAGCATCAACCTCTGGATATTTAAGACGCTACTTAGTGGAAAATGGGCGACAATAAATTAAATCACATATTTGCACAATACACCAATTCTGGTAGGGAAAAGACATGGTATCGCCCAGAAGAGAGGTCCATCCTGAAGGGAAATTACAAGGCCGGTCACAATCTCATATTCCCGTCCATCATTTTAATATACCATGTTATTCATGAGCCTTCGATTAATTATTTCATCATCTTCACCTACACCTAACAGCAAGCATCATGGAATACCATTCGCAGTATTTGGAATGACTGCATAAAGCAAGGAACTTAAGAACTGAATCCATGAATTCATACAATAATTCTGCACAGAAACTTTCGTTCGACCGTTCCGGAGAGATTAAAAACCTGGAGAGCTATATATTAAGCGGTACAACAGCAAGAACGTTACTGTGCATCAGAGACAGGGTGCATTTAAAACACCTACAAGGCAATGAAAAATATGATAAAATATAAGTTAAAATAGAGTATAAAAGTGAACTATGCATAGTGGGAGCGTCTGCCGTGAAAAGAAAGGGTAAGAACGCGAGGGGATAACTGAATGGGGTGGAAAACCATTTTCCGTTTCTCTAGATTCCACTGCCGTCCTCTCCTCCTCGATATCCCTCTCCCCCATCAGATATGCACGCTAGCAGGAAAAGAAGTGGAAGGGTGGACGAAAGTGGGGTTGGTAGGCCAAGAGAGGGAGGAAGGGAGGGGTGGAGAAAAGAGAAGAGGAAGTAGGGAAGAGGGGTGAGTGGGAGAGGGACGGGTGGCCATTTTCCGTCGACTGCGACTTTTCAGCTCTCGGGAAAAAGGCATTAGCTTTTCAAATGAACAACTCCGGAATCGCACGCAAGTATTTTTTTGTGTTTCGAACGGATGAAATTCGTATTGAGCTTAGCATAAATATAAATGAGCTGTCTCCGACTTTATACATAGGTATATAAACAAATATTTTCAAATACATACAATTCAGGCACGTACCAATACGTATATAGTTTTCGTGAGTATTTGAGGGAGGGGGGGGTTAGAGTATGAGAGTATACAGGCGAGCGTCTCCATCAAGAGTAGAGGGGAAAGACAGGGGAGACGGCAGGTGTGCGTGAGGTTGGGGTTGGGGGGAGGAGGGGCAAGGAATAGGCGGGGGGTCGGAAGGAGGAGGCAGAATGTTGGATGAATGGATGGATGGTGACGCATAAAACAGGGTTGGTGGAAATGCATTCGAAAAGGGGGAAGGAGGGGCGAAATAGGAGAGAGGCAGATAAGAAGGAGTGGCAAGAGTGAAAACGAGATAGCAAGAGGATATGGAGGAGAGTGGGGTCATAAAATGGGCGATATTAAAACGGATTTAAGAGGACGCATAAAAAGTCAAGAATGCGCTCCATTTATACCGGTATCTGGATTAATTCGGTCTATATTTTGTACCATGGGAAAATGTACCACAATTCCATGAAAGTACATCGCGGAAGCGTCCTAGTCCCATTGGAGTAAAAAAAACTTGTTTACATAATGCAACATTGAATATTTATTACGTATCCAGGAAATATAACAATGAGGAAAGAAAGACGGTGAGAAGCTATGGCGTCCAAAATAGCCACGTCCTCGCTAGCTCTTTGGTCTCACACGACCACTAGGAAGGAAAAATCATGATAAGATATGGTGCAGCGTAGAAATCACTCATTGAAACGATAGGAAACTAAAATTTTGGCTGACACAGAATTACCGTCATTAACAAAATAAGATACAACACAATGGAAAATTATTTACATCCATTCACAATAATGATCTTCCAATGGTTTGACAAAACACGTAATCATCAATACATCGCAAAATAGAATGTGTAATTATAATGATTGCAGAGACATTTGTTCTCATTACCCAAATTTAAGTGGCGTCTCACGTTAAGGTTTCATACGGATGTTAACAGGATTTTTGATTGTTGGACAGGCTGCTTCATGCAGGAGAAGACTTCATAAAACATATTATTATTGACCAAAGAAAGAAAATTTTTCTAAACAATTTAATTTGCGACTGATAAAAAAATAGACCTATAACATCAGATAAATTTAACCAAAGACATGCGGACAGTAAAATGACAAAGACAAAAATAAGGGATTAATTCAGTATTCATGAAGCGTCTTTAACACAATGAATCTTTCTTCTATAAGTAAGGAGGGGGTCCTTCCGCGGCTGGAAACGGAAAGAAGTACCATTGGACTCAACTTCAGTTGGATGAAAGAGGCCGAAAAACATACCGCAAGCATCGATTTATTCATTTAGATGAAGTTACGATCCACACAATAATCCGGCGATTCAAATGGACGATCATGTTACATAGGCCATCATCACCCTGATGACTAAGGAGGCTGTAGGAGGAGGCGAAACTTCCGTTAAGAGGGATAGGGAAAACCCGTTCCATTTGAGACGCGAGAAGGGGTGGGGGACGGAAACTAACGTACGCAGCGACACGTAGGTGATGACTGAGCGAACTACTTTCTCCGTCGTTTGTCGTCATTTTACCGCCATTAATCGAAGTTGGCGTCTGGTGGCTGAAGCAACTACGACTATCAACGACTGATTTGCCGAAAAATACCTAGTGCTGCGAGGTATCAGGCTGTCCTAAGGACGCTGAGAAAAACAGCATAGCAGGAAAAGGGAGCTTTTTACGGCGAAGGTAATTCTAGCAATGGATTCTATTTCCATTATGCCATGTATTTTTTTAATCTATTTCGCATACTCAAACGTGCCATGTGTGAGGTTTTCTACTACTTTTCTAGCCCATGGTTCTATAAATACTGACCGTAGTCTGTAGAGGTGACCTTTGAATCAAGACACTACTTCCCCTAATGTTGCAAATACCAGCGTGAATTACTTTCTCTACGTGGCCCATGAGATTCCCAATCTATTGAAGGCTATGAGGTTTTGTATCAAAGTGAAGACTTGCTTAAGATTTTTTATGAATACGGTAAAGAGCAATGGATTCTATATCCATTTAGTCATAAGGTTTTATTAATCTCTACAATTATCTCGCGTACTTAAATGTGCAATGTGTGGGGTTTGCAACTACTTTTCCAGCTCAGAGTTAAATAAATATTGACCGTAGTCCGTATAACTAACTTTAAACAAAGATACTACACTCTGTAATGACACTGTTACAAGCGTGCATGCTTTGTATACAATTTGTATCGTGGCGGGCAAGATGAGGGCGTAATTGTAAATTTCGCCACGCGAGGCGCTCCGTGTGTTAAAATCCGTTTCACTTGCGACGCGTCAGGCTCATTTTTGCAGGCCGAGTTTCTCCTCCTCCTACAGCCTCCTTACTGATTACGATGGAAGTGTTATCCATCGAAACGTTGGCAGCAGCCAAAAATTTAACCCGGTGTGAATTCCGAGAAAATTTCACACATATTACACACTTTACGATAGATGTGAAAATACTTCACGCTTCAAAACTCAATATACTAATTGACTTCAATATAATTCAAAACATCCTAACAGGACCGCTCGCTAAATAACTAAAACAATTCCCCTTAGCGGGGTTAAAATAATCCAGTATCCAGTAAGGTAAAGAATTGTTAGAAGTGCATCCAACCGAGAATACTTCCTCAATAGTTTGTACTTGTTCTAATGTCTTATCCATATCAATATATATCATCATTCCTCTTTATTCTTATGTAAGAATGATCTCTCATTCAATAGTCATAAAAACTAGTTTCATACTATGCAAAAACAATTCGAATCCCTGTTCGACGCTCTAACACACTTAAAACACTTTAGCATACTTAAAAGGCAGACCACCATCTGCACACAGATGTAGGCTTGATGAGGATAGGATCACATTCCCACTATGGAAGAACAGGGAAGGGTAGAAGGAGTGGGATTCGCAAAAAAGATTTTGTATTCGCACGCACGCCATTTGCAAAGTAAACAGCCCAAAGTATTCGAGAGACTGCCTCGATACGCATTCGATCGACAGATATACATAAGGAGAGAGAGAGGGGGGGAGAGTGTGCTCGGAAGAGGACGCTAAACCCATCCACCAGGCACTCACGCCCTCCCTCTTTCTCCGATCCGCAAACATTCGCGGCACAACAGGTGACCACGAACGAGCGACGAGCAGCAGCGCCGCACTCGGCGACACAAAGAGCTGCAGGGCGGGAGAGCACGTCTCCGAAGGGGAGGACAGAGAGACAGAAAGAGGAAAAAAAGCAATTAAAAAACACAGGACGGAACATCGACGGCAGAAGTGGTAGTTGGAGGAGGACTTCGGACTTTGGGCCGCTTCCTCGAATTGGAAAAAAAGGACTCCGCTAGCCTTTCATGGACATTCCCCTCTCTACTCAAAATCCGCTCGAGCGAGAGGGTGGCAAAGGCGCGTTAGGAGAAATAAAAATGACAACACATGAAAAACGTCCGTCTCCCACAGGTTAGGCCGTCGCTTCGGAGATTGCATCCTGAAAAACTTCAAAAACACGCTTCTGGATAAATTTACACTCAAAGGAATCGCATAATGTATACGCTTCTGACGACAGCGTGACAGATGACTGATAAGTTAATAACAAAATAGAGGCAAAATAATTTATTTACAAATTAAACGAATGCATTACGGTGAAAAGACTTAATGCAGACTAATAGGAATATTATGTTACGTTAACAATAGCCGTGATTTCATCCCAGCCTCGGCAAAAAAAAGGCTTGAAAATAAGAAATATTTCTTTAACGGCGGATGATAAGAGTTATTTCATCTCAAGATAAAAACAGAATAAACATTTTCACGTTAATCAACGCTTCAGCAAGCGTTTCGCTTTATTTGGATTGTTTCGATAAAAATCCTAATACGCAAGTAATGCTTTAAAATATTTAAATGGAATTCAAAACTAAAAAGCTGTTCAACGATAGTAAATTTACATCTTTATCGAACTGAAACAATGCTTATTTCATAGAAACTAGAGCCTCTTCATCGATTTCCTGTAGCTGAAGACGCGGAAGACTTCACCAGTCTAATGACAGTAAAACACAGAAAAAATAATACGACAGAGCACATGAATCTGTTGAGCCGCAAGAAAAGAACCATAAAGTATGAGTAATCTTCTTCAAAGACAAATCTGATGGTGAGATGTATGGTGACAATGCCAACAATATTCCTAATCAAACTTGACATTCTCGTTCTTTATCAGTCAAGGAACACGTAAAGGAGGAGCCAAATAAAGCGCAGTTAATCCAATCCATTGGAAATTTCGGAAAATTGAAAGTAAGAGTCTTGAAGCGAATTCAGTACCCATAATCATAACCCAGGCGTTAAAATTACGCGTACGTAGGGCACATCCATCTCGACAGATGAATACCTCCTGCAGCGACTACCGCCTGGTAAGCAATACTGTACTGTGTGTTGCGGTCATGTAAGGGGCTACGCACTTTAACAGAAATGTGTAAGTAGGAGTGAACGAACGGATCGGAAACGCCGTTCATCTGCGGACTTCCTTTGATTGCCGTGGTTATGCTACAGCTGACACGGTTGGCGATCAATACGGTAATGATAAATGGGAAAGAAACCCCATCTACTTCTAACCTGAGTGAGAATAATGCTGATGACAGAAGCAAGTGAGAATTTTCAGTGGATTTTATTACCTCATCCTAAAACAAACGATTGCTCAAATAACGTACACGAGGATCAAACTTAAAAAAATATATCAACGACCTAAAGAGAATAGTATTTTTTCTTTAATCGGTGGGGTAGGAAAGAAACTGGGATTATTGGCTTTAATGGCACGCACATCTCGAGAAAAATGGATGTCCGGACGTAGAATTCACAGTATCCTGAGTGTAGTTATTTAAGTCAATACTTCCGTCAATTATCCGCCAATGGCTATTTCCTAAGTCAACCGTACACATTACGCAAATAAACTAGCACATAAACATACCTCTACGTCACCATTAAATGCATAACTCAATGTATAATTGAAATAAGTATACACGACATAATACTCTCTACATTGGAAAACATGAAAAATAAATAATATGCAATAATAACTCACTTCGTCTTAAAAAGTTACACATTTTAAACAGGAGTGTATTAGAGAAATTAAAGGAACTGGTGAGTTTAAGCGACTTGCACCAAGAACCGAGATCAGGGGATCGCTAACGCAACGGCTTTAAAGTTACGCAAATAAAGAAACTCAAGCGATTCGAGAGACGATAACCCCAGTCAGCTCACATTTATGGAAAACCAACATCAATCCCCGATCTCTCCAACGAGGAGGGCAAATTCAACAGAGGATGGAGGACCGCTGCCAGGCCACAGCCGTCGACAACGGGGAGGGGGGGGGCGAGATGGGAGGGGAGGGATGGGCAGGAGAAAAGGGGTGGAGAGGTGGTTGTTGCGAGTATGCGAGGAGGCGAGGGGGAATATAGGAGGTTGCTCAGGTCGCCAAACAAACAACCGATGAGTGTCTGCTCTCCAGAGGCAACAGCTATCCCGTTAGGCTCCCTAGCCGGATAACACGGGGAAATTATTTAAGTCAAGCGGATCATTCCACGGGTTTTCAGCGGCGAGAGGACGGAGGGAGTAGGGAAGCGTGAGGTAACTTCCCAACTGCGGGCCGGTAATCCCGAGTGTGCCTCTAATAAACTCGAAAGCAGCAGCGAGGATGTCATGAGAGTAGTTTGGACTGACTGTAACAGTTCCCGAACAAAGTTTTGGGTCTGAATGGCCTTCCGCGAGAGTTGTACCTTAATGCGACAAACATGGAGTTGGTCGATAGGTTTATAACTTGAGAAAGGTATGTCTAGCAATTTCTCACCGCATAATAAGTCCACGTCTTTCACCACCAAAATCCGCAAATTCAAATTACGCCTTGCGGAGATAAACCGACACGAGCTACATCCTACTGTGACTAACTTTTGAGCTCGTCAATTTCCTTTAGGTAATTTCATCAAATACTCATTGAACTGAGGTACCTCTATGAAAGAATCCATGCAATTACACGCATTTTATACAATTCTTTTAATTCTGGTGGCTATTTGTCAGAATAAAACTTAAATAGAGGTTCTCATTCCAGGTGAAAAGGTCGCTGTAGCCGCTTGTGTAATTCGCTTTTAATTATAAACGCTATTAAGTATAATAACTGAATGAGTAAATTGAAATTATCGAGCAGTAAAACTCTTTGATAGAAATGGTAATGATTCCAATAATTGCTGGATTTGAAGAGTCCGCCGCAAATTAATGAAACACGAGAAAAGGCGAGAAAATCAGAAGAGTTCACCTTCCTAGAGAGCGTCAGAAAAGGTAAGATATAAGCACAGTTCCGTTCCCATGGTCGGTAAAACCAGCAATACAAGTAAATTGCATACGTGAATCGAATAAAATAGTTTTAAAAAAGGTTAATATCACAGAAAGGAATAATAATAGAACATGCCGACAGAGACATAAACTGGACGAAGCTATTGAATTCAAACAGTCGCTTCTTAAGGTTTCATTAAAAAGGGAAGGGCAGCATCTATGACGGTTATTTATTCCTTGCACTTTCACAGCAATGTACTCCTAACCACATTCAATATAAATCCTACCAAGGGATCCTTGGATAATGTTAGAATACGTCCATAATGATAGCTCAATGGCAGTAATAAATGCAGACACATCCCATGCCGTTTGGGGAAAAGGAAACGTGACCGATGAATCCATGATGGTGACCTTGTTTTAATCATGCAGACGTAAATAAATTGTTGACTTACCACTTCTTTCTACGCCAAAATCATAACTATCAACCAAGATATTTTAAGATACGGACAAACAAATAAGCCATCACAGAACAGCTGATCCATACGAAACCCGCGAGTTTGCGCACGCCGCCGCTCCCAGGGGAAAATCACCGCGTTCCTTACTTCAGCGTGGGCCGGCTGGCACTATCAAATGCCACCGCATTCACGCATGTAGCATTGTATACCTGGGGGAAAGGGTAGCCTGGCTGTCACGGGCCAGGGGGCAGCCGCATTCGCTAATGAGGACGCCACCACGCCCACCGCTCAAACTGAAAGTCGAGTCGGCGCATTTGTAAGTTGCACTTTCACTTCGCCATTCTACCCACAAAAGGGAACAATCTACCTGAAAACGGATCCCCACTAATGAAAGCGTGGAATATTCTCTACATATAAACTTTCCACTCTTAAATTACCTGGATGGATTTCGAGAGCAGGCCGAACACACAAATATGCACCTAAAGCGTCATTTACTTTTAAATTAAGAAATAAATTAAAGACCCACTGTGCCTGATGTAATTCACGGATATCCATTAATAAAGCAATTGCATGCAGCCTGCACAAAGATTGCATGTCAACGACTTTTCAAAAATACTCAACAAGCTAAATACAAATACGCTAAACTTGATAACTAGTTTTTGGCACCAGGAAGCCATGTATGAATGGAAAAAAAGTTACTTCATGCCTTATAGAATATCTTCTAGAAACAGAACTGAGAAAAAACTGAGAATTTCATTACATTAAGAATTGGAGCGGGCATCACCTCACTGAGATCAATTATTAAATCCCACTATCACACGCCAATCACAAAGGTCTTGACACTAACCCTCAGTAGCAATACGTGAATAAAATTATATGGATATAGATCATTACAATCTTAGCCAGCATCACTGATGAGCAAATAGGATGATGATAAATCGTTTTCTACAAAAGGAGTAGAAAAACACGATAAAAACGCAGATATAACAGCATACCCCGGCTTGAGATCCTCAATGAAAAGTCTCATGGAAATATTTCTCTTATTTGTTCAACATAAATTATAATTTAATTCTCTTTTTTGGTAAAGAAAATGGAGAAGTTCCTTTCCATACACACGAGAAATCGTGCATCGATGTTTCACCTCTACGGCTTCCGAAAGCAAAGGCGTGTATACATAAAAGTAATCTTTCTCCTGACAAATTTATGAATCCACTTTCTCTTTGAATCCATCTTTAAAAAAGACTAATACACATAATGGACATAAAACATAATTTTCTGAGAAGAATTTATGCATACCTTGGGGAATAAGCCGTGAAAAATGATTCACGTCAGAATTATTCAAAGAAACAGCGTAATCAGTTGCGAAAGTGAATTACAGAAGGCCTGCAGGTGGATATATTGATTGATTCAGAGATTCATTTTGAGCGTTGCTGCCATCCATTCTTCAGTGACTGCACCTAGAGGGAGATTTTATTTGAAAAGCGCCGTGTTTTAGAAAGATGAATGCGGAATAAAAATGGTATATTGGGTTAAAGTTCTCCTAGTAACTAAATGAAAAACAAATTTAATTAAAAATGAAATTTCATTGAATTACACTTTTGTTAACACTTCTCTTAATCTCGTACGACTACTGTCGCCAAGTTAGATTTGCAAAAAAAAGAGACTTGCTAGTGATAGAAATTACTTTACGAGTATTTCGTGCGGAAGTTGATAAGAGTGCACTGGAGCCGAATCAGAGGCTTAAGGCGTGCGAAAAGTAGCTTATTATACGGGGGATGGCGACAGTAAATTTTTGCTGAGTTCGAAAGTTATTCAACTAAAGGTCGTTGAAAAAATGACCTCTTCAGAACAACGTCGCATGGCATGCTGCAGTTTTAGTTTTATCATTTATACAATTTACGACTGGCCATAAACTAGTTTTAGAAACAAATTATGTAGTGTTAACTGTTTGTTAGAAGTTTATCTTCATTCAAATCATAAAAAGTGGAAGAATTCATCGCCAATCACAGTCCAGCACTAATATGATTTTGGAGATCCGTATTCGACAGTGTTTCCAGAGATACAACCACTTCCTTCCATTTCCATCGAAATTCAAAAGTCCTTTCAGCTAATCCCAGCCTTCAATAACCAATCTCAAACATCATGCCCATTTCCACACGGACTAACTCCACGCAATGCAACCATCACCAAGTGAAATTACCGCTCGATCAACAAGCTGCCTTTTCCTAGTGAAACATCCATCAGCATAGTAAATAAACGCATTAACATTTATGTATTAGGATATAAATTGTAGAAGATGTATAAAAATAGGAATAATTTGAACTTAGATGATATTTCCTAAAGACCCGAGGCCCCACTCGAGAAAATTATGATCACGAAAACTTAAATATCAAAAGCAGACGATGCGATTAGAGCGGCAATACACCTCCACCGCCCAAAATGAGAGAACTACGAGAGATTTTAGATCCCAACCACATTAGAAACCTCCCGTGGGGAATGAATCCTTTCTTTCACATCGTATTCTTCTGGCGTGAAACCTGGAAGTTTCTTTTCCTTCCAAGTTTCGAGATCCAATTCACGTCACGCTGTTCAATAAACTCGACGTCTCGGAAGTCGCCTCATAACTAATTTCCTAAGAGACGTCATCCGGAGAGGAGAAGAGGATACAAGGATATATAAGGGCCTGCCCGCCACTGCGTGCGTAATCGGTGCCGCTCCGCGAATAGACGCCAGTTAATTGTGTGCCTCCTTCGGCTCCGGCAATGGCGAGAAGGCGACTTGCCGGAGGACGGGGAAGGCAGTGAGGAGGAGGACAAGAGTAAACAGGAGTCGAAGGAGGAAGAGGTGGAGCTCCCATCAGGCGAGAGTGGGACGAAGCGAAATTGGATTCCGCTCCTCCTCCGCAGCAAGCAGAGCCGCCCCCGGAAAGATTTACAATTAAAGCCACGCAACTGAAAGTCCGCCGTCAGTGCGAGGAGGACAACTTGTGAGCGCAGTGCGAACCAGATTTCCCTTGCCGCACGCAAGGGAAATCGCAGCAGTGCTCCAACGACACCTCTCTGCCTCCCCCAATTCGCAACGACTGCGACAGTGCCCTCCCCCCCCCCCTCTCCAGAATCCACCTCCTCTTTCCTCTCGCGCAGATGCTGAATTTCCGTTGTTTTTGTTGTTGCTGCTCCTATTGTTGGGAATGAAAAGGTCTGTCGACGCACGACTTTGTTCGCGGAAAAGCTTCATTTGATTAACTTTTTTCTCAGTTTCTCATTTGACTCCGGCGGAACTTTGGCGGTGGCTTCAGAAACTGCACTTCTGAACGCGCGTTTACCTCCTCAAGCCTTATAGCATAAGAGCAAATGTAACTGAGCTAATTAGTTTAGCCGGGTTTTTTCATTCCTGACTCCAAACAAAGAAGACAAAGGTACTCAATGGACGTATTATTTTGTAAAAAAAATTTCTTCGCCAAGGCGTGATAACTAAAAGAAAATCTTATTCCCTGACCTGAAAAGTCTCATGTCGAGTGAGACCCTATCACATTAGCGGATTTAAATCAAATGATTAATGCATCAAGGAGCATAAGATAACTCGGTTATATTTAGCCACTCTAAAAGAGCAAGGACGAGGGATTATCATAAATAAATTAACCAGCTAATATTTACTTCGTTGAGGTAGAATTTGTGTCACAAGTAGTGAAGGGAAAATAATATTGCCTAAGATGAAAAGAAAGACTAGTCAATCGGAAAAAAACCTGACCAATCTTACGATAAACATCCTGAAGTAACAAGTAAAAAAATAACTTTTTAAGTTTTCTTTGTAAAAATAAACACCATTACAATTAAAATGAGCACTCGCAAGGGAAGTCGTAAGAGGAAATAAAAAAATGAATTTTACCAACCTTCAACATACACAGAATCCGTATATATTTGGAATGCCTACATCTGCAGCAAAAGCGAATCATTGCTTATGCATTTCTACAGGTAAATGTTTTATATCTGGAGTAAGTGAAAAATACCACATCTAAGCATGATTTTAATAGGCAACGAATAAGACAATGACACTCACTCGTACTGAAGACCTTGACCCGATTAAACTCAAGAAGTTCTAGGCCCATTGATTATCAATTAAGTATTGTACAGTTTAAAGATAGGGTTTGCAGAAAGAAAGAGAAACTCCTCCCGAAGTCACTCTTTCAGAGCCCAATCTTCCGCTGGTATTTCCTTTTTAGCCTCAATATACGTACGTACGCTATTCTTCATCGCGTACGTAAAATCCTATTCTCTACCTCGCCCCTTTCCCGCTTGCCAAACATCCTTCACTCTATAGCAGTACTGTGGAAACCGTCACGCATCATTACTTCCTCCAGCCACCTACAACCCCTGATTTCATCCTATGCCTCAAGGAAAAAGGGAAATCGGGAAATTGGAAATATTAAAGTAGCTGTTAAGTAATTATAGTTCCCTCATAAGTATCGCCACAGGGGAAGTCATTATTGCGCAATATGCCAGGACAGAAATATAAATCTTCAGCAAATTGGCACGATTCCATGGGAAACACCTTGAAAAATAACCGCACGAGTTACAATTATAAAATAACCAAATGTGAGGAGAACTGGCTCTCTACTGGGATAATATTATTTCCTTCTCATCTAATTTATAAATGCGAGGCACTATGATCCTTTAAAAAAAATGAAGCGCAGTAGGAATTCATGGAGGCATAAGAGTAACTCTTACCAATATTTCAACAACTGCGAACGCATAAACCTGCAGTGTTATGCCCCGTTTGTCTGGATCAAGCAAACACTTCGTCGGAAATCCAAAGTCTTTAGTATTTTATTTTCATAATACGGGATTTCCTCTTACCTAACAGGGCTCCAAAGTTACAAAATCAATCATGAAACAAAAGAAAATACGGCATATAGGGATTGCGAACGAACACGTGATACTTTCAAATTCATGTAAAGATAAAAGTTACAAGAGAGCACCTGATATCGTGGAAGGAAAATAAGGCTCAAAATTTGAACTGCGGTGTCGGGAGCTGTATTGGTGAGCCGGTAAAAGCGCTTTTCAAAAACGTTCCAAGTAAGTCGAAACAACATTTTTGGACCACACTTCACATAAGTACATTTGTCTATATGGCGGAAAAAACCATAAATGTAACATAAATGCAGCAATAATTTCAGGAAAAATTAATTTCAAAGCATTTGTCTAAGTTCAAGCATCGCTATGACCCGAGTCGTACACCAAATTCGAAATTTAAGCAAAATTCAAAAGTTTAAATAAATAGGAGTTTCTTACTTGGCAAGATACCGTTATTTTTTTTATCCACCATTATAATAGCATGAAATGCCTTTATTTCATGTTTATAGTAAAATATGTCCATATGTAATGGAATTATTTCTAAATATATGTCAGGTGCCATGAGGCCACGTGTTAAAAATGGCAGTGAATTGCCAAAAAACATAAACGGTAACAAGCAATTTTTTCGCTTTTATCTATATATATGACTAATAAGTGCACAAAAAAAGCTTCAAGCAAATCTGTCCATAAGCGAAAATCACTCCAAACACCCAAAGCCAAGCACAGCATATGAAAAGCCCGCGAGAAAAGAAGTTCGACCAGTTACGCCGAACCTCATAAAGAGCAATCAAGTAAAGGACGAGCCTTTTACTAAGTCAAACTTACGATTCGAATGAGACGAACGCTGCGTATAAACGGAACGAGGAAGAATGACATCATCTCGAGAAACGCATACCATGCGCTTCTTGAAAAAAAAATAATATCCTATAGCTGCTTGAATCCAACAGTTGAGCTTCAAACATCATACTGTATGAAAGGCAGACAACGTCGAAAGTCACATTACGGAAATGAAACCCAAAACGCTATTGTAATGATATATTTATCCTTATACACACAATACATACTTGAAAATAGGCCCAAAAATTAAAAAAAGAACTTTCACTAATGCAGGATTTGAAAAGGCAAAGGTGTAAGTCCATCCATAGACCCCAGTAAACGAAAAGTGAATCTAGCAGCATTCCCTCTCGTATAACATGATCATCATTATCCGATAACACCGCGTACCCACGATTTTCGTTTTACCTCCAGCCGCTTTCGAGATCGTCCACGCGTCGCGTCCCCAACGAACACAACAACGCTTCATTTCAATTCACATTCTCCTTCGATGAAATGTACCCTCGCTTTCAATCTCGCATTATCAGCCGTTCGTACAGCGGAGGAATTACGGGTTGATTCTGCCGAATATCGCATTATGCAAGATACGGCACAATGCATCGAGGCATTGAACGTGGGGATGAGACAGTGGTGCTGAGTGATTGCTCTACATGATGGAAGTCCTGAGGGAATCCACGCGCGTGTCGCAGAAAAAGGAAACTATCAGACAAGACCACGAAGCTTACCGTGAAATGTATTTGCACCTGGAAAATCCAGAACAATATTAAAATATCAATACCACTATCATACCTCACTTTCTCTTAACGGAGTAGCCCCGAGAGAAAAAAGTTGATTCGATAACCCGTCATTATGATGAAGTGCCATAGGATGAATAAAATATCTACTACCATGGCGTGTAGGTATTGGAATCCTCATCATTCAACGAATTGCGATGGAGTTCAGGTAATATTCTCGCGATCAATAATTTTCAAAAGTTAGTTTATGATATTAAGCCCGATATAGATAACCAACGCCAATAATTGCCTTTGCCACGCCAATAAAAGCCAAAATTTAAAATAAATCACACAAAAATATTCTTTCTCTGAAAAAACTATTTAGTCGTCACATTAAAAAGACCACATTATAAATAAATAAGGTCACCCAGAGATGATGCGTCAATTTGAAGATCATATCGTGCATTCGAATTCCACTCAAATATTTGATACTGAAAGGAGATAACAGCTTCAGCGTTTGCCTCATTTCCTATACGATGCAAAATAAATTAATATTGAATATTTACGCTCTAAGTATGCTCTTTCAATACTCTCACTGACTGGATTGAACTCTTGGGCTTTTAATTTCGCTTGAAAATTACAGGAAATAAATAATGACTACACCAAGGTTATTATAAAGAGCACGTCAAATTATTTAGAGGCTGGATTGGGAATCCGTTGCACCCAGATGTAAAGGCAATGAAGTACGCGTGTATTATTTCGAGGGGGGCAACGAAGTAGGACGAATGAACGTAGTGCATCTACATAATTAACATAATTAAAAGACGAGATTTTATGAAATCGGCATGAAGTAGCAATGCATTTAATCTGTCTTCCAGCTGATAACAGGCTTTTCAAAAGTTGAATATGGCAGAGATAAGAGGCACGACGCCCACGGCATGAAATGCATGCCCTCCATTAGTAAAACTGTGAAATACACCGTAATGAAGTAGCATAGCAAGTTTTTAAAAAAGTGGTTTAATTCACGAGGCTCTAATGGAAATAGAATAACATTTGAGGGAAAGAGAACTCGTACTGGACGGACAGTGGCAAGACATCGCGAGAAAGAGTCTTGTTCTAGAGTCATCACTTCCAATTACAACTGCAAACCTCATCACTTTAAGCCCTCGCTTCTCCCCTCTGAAGAACGCCACTGGAAATAATAATTCCCGCCCGCATACCCCGGGAGTAGGCATGCGACTCCTCACCACGCCCCCCTTTAAGCCTCTGCCACACTATACCTCGCCCCAATCCCATCCCTCTCCTCCTGGGAGAGACAGAAGCTTCACGCCACTGCCATCTCTCGGCAGCCACTCGAAATGGCACCTCAGTTACGGTTCAAGCCTTGCGTGCACCCGCGATGATGCACGTCCAGTTGACAAAGGATCTGGGGCAGTGGAGGAGGAGAAAAAGCAGAAACAACAGCAAGGAGGGGAGGAAATTGCCGTCTTCCGCTTCCCTCCCGGCCTGCAACGACCCATTCCCCTCCTCTTACACCCCTCTCCCACCCTCATCCCCCATGCTACGGAGCCGCATGCGGCAGAAACCCGCGCCGCTGCGCGCGGAATGTGACACCTCCCGACCGCTGCTCTCATACATTCCGTCGCCGAGGTGAAGGTGCGCGCGTCCCTTAGAGAGAGAAAAGAGAAGGCGCGGATCGTGTCAGCAGCACATACACGCGCGTGATCTTCATACGTTGAAACCGCGGGGACACGAATACTGAGGCTCTCCAAAACCCGCTCGTTCGTCGAGTTCTCGCCGGAATTCTCGTCTTGAGGATCCCCTGACGTGCAACGTGCTACTTCTGCGCATTCTATTTTCCTTTTTTCAAAAGTTTTTTTTTTATTTCTTTCTCTTTCCCTTCGTCCCAAGAGCTTCCTAAAGGGAGAGGGGGGGAGGGCAGTGGTTCGAGCGGAGGTTTTCTTTAAGATCCCTTTGGCGCTCGTTGGCGTACTGCGGAAGTTCCTTCGCCTCCTTCGGTCTCCAGAGTTCACCCGATACACATCAAGCGCAGCCGAAAGCGGACGCCTCGCAAGTGTGACGAGCTATTCGCAGAAACGCGACGCGAGGAATGCAGCAAAGTATGCTCTCCGTGACAGAGGACTCCTTCAAGAGGGTTATTGCAAGCGAAAAGTTACACATTAACTTCTGCTTACTTCGCTAAAGGCGAAAGGCAGGTAATAATTATGGAGTGAATAAAAGCTACACTGACATTTCTTAGGAAGTTCGCTTGCCGAACACAAAAAGAATAATGGGCTGAGACAAGGAATGTGTCAATAATATGCGGAGGGATTTTATGAAACGCTCTTCCGCCTATGATAACACTAGCATGATTTTAAGTGCCTAAATTATGACCGGTATTCTACAGCGTGTGCCGCCAACGAGATACGACATTTCCTTGGAGAGCATTTAGTTTGAACCTATTCATACTGATGATGGCTACTTACGAAAGGATATCTGGAAAAAAATTATCACTGAGTCTTTCCCTTCATATTCTAAATACGAAATACCACTGAACATCATGACATCGGTCCTCCCTCACAGAGTCCTTGAGGAATAATGGAGAGAGAATAATACCGTATGGAACAGTAGGACAGAGGCATCGGACGACCTCACGATTTAAGGAAGGCTTACAAACCACTCATGAATTTTAGATTTTAGGAAAATAACAATATAAAAATATATTTCAAATGGATATCAATAGAGAAACAGTAGATATGAATCTTTTACTAATAATTTCACCCATTTGCATAAAAAGAAATGACACCGTGCCCTTTCACCCACAGGTGACCTTATCCATGAATTTATCTCAGTTTCTTCCACTGCCAGAATTCCTCCGTCGGTTGCATGGATTTCACCAAGTATTCGAGAACTTGTCCGGGCAAACAACCTTTCCTCATCCGCTACGAAGAAAAAAAATATCGTCACAATGGATCACATATACTTTGGTCTTCGACATTCAATGTTATCCTTGGTTATAACACATGGTATAATAATGGTTTTGCTTTGGTTGAAAGTTTACGAGTATTTACTTTCCAAACAATAAGGGCATGAGAATTGATTACTTCTCTAAATTTCATTTTTTATTTCATCTCTGTTCACTACAAAAAAGTAGTAATGATAAAGGAAAAATGTTCAAACGTGTGACCCCAAGTAAGAGTTAAAAAGCATCTCGAGCATTCTGGAGGTAGAAGACTTATTTAAATACTACCCCAAAATTAATTCATGATATACGAGAAATATACGCATAACATTCGAAAAAAGGCCGTTAAACTCGATTGCTAGCTTTAGAAACTAAAATTGTAGCAATATGTCTGGCTGTGGCTGAAATCACAGTTATATCGAAGATTGTTCGGCAAATATACCGTATCATCTTGACTAAATCCTTTATTATTTGAGAAAAAAGTAAGGACGTAACTGGACACTGTGCAACTGATTGATGAAGCCAGGATGGCGGCATGTATGACTGAGTAATTCTCATATAGCGTACTCCCGGAGAAAATGGATTGACGACAATTTAAACCCTGGCTACATGACAAAACTTCCAATGTATTCCATAGAACGTCCAGAACACGATCAAAAAGTCGCCGTCCGACCCATTTTATCCTTGTCTACAAATTACACGCGAGCTTGTCAGGCTAATCAGCGAGCAGGAGAGGCTGAGTTCAAGTAAATTAAGCATCCTCCGATTAAATTGATAAAACCAAAATATATAGCCAATCCCCAAAAGCCCGTAATTTGGGATGGCTTACCCCAGAAAATAACGCTATAGTGCACTTATGGAAGTTCAGAGGTCAGCTCAAGGGTCGAAACTCAACGCGTGAATGGCTCACGAGTTACCTGCCTGAAAATATATAGCCCTCGCACGAGAATGTATATAATAAAGTATACGACGTACAGACGAGGATATATTCCCATACACACTAGGAATAAAAATGCATAGGAAAAGGACTAAAATAAGCATGAAGTTTTAAGGAGAGAAACTACGGCATTTTTCACGAGAGGGACACCGCAAAAACTGCCCCCAACGAACGACTAGGGTGAAGGACGGGAGGATAGGGAGAATTAGGGTGGGAGGGGATTTATTCCTCGCGAACAATAAGAGATTATAACGGCTACCAATGATACTTAGAACTAGGTTTACCGATAGTAAGCGCGGCTGTTAAATTGACTTACTCCCAAATGCATGTATCTATCAGCTACTTAGAACGAGCAGTACATCGAGCATGTTCCAAGGCTAAATCACGCCTCCCTGTGCATTAGTGTAGGTGTAACAAGCAATAAAAAAAATTCTTACAACGGGAAAAATCTCATAGTACGGCACATATTTGAGAAATTTCGCCACCTGATATGTTTTAGCAGGTTTATGCTGATGCATCAGTAGCCATTAACAGTCACATTAACTTGAATGAGGTGTAGTGTATAATAGTGTTAGCGAAAGAGGTGTTAATCACTTGGAGGGTGCTGACAACGGGGAACTTAGGTAAGAATATAAAGAAGAGATTGATGAAGAGTTACATATAGTGTGTGGCGTGGTATGGGGCAGAAACCTGAACTCCGAGAAAATACTAGAATAGGCAGTAGGCTTTCGAGGTGTGGGAGCGCAGGAGGATGGGTGGACGGAAAGGAAGAGAAAAAGAGGAAGTGTTTAGTACGGTGGACGAGGAAAGGAAACTCATGAATTTAATCAGGGGTAGGAAGGGTAGCTGGCTGGAAGAGATAATAAGGGGCCGGGTAGCTCAAGACTAGGGAAGGGTGTTGGGTAAGCGAGGAAGGGGAAGAAAGAGAATCGGCTTCATTAATAAAGAGACTTGGGGATGAAAAAATATCGGCAATCGGCAGAGAAGGGCCAGCAAATGTAAAAATCTATAGGAGTTTCAACTATTTACTTTCATTCAAACCTACCTTAACCGGTAGATCACATGGTAAATATTATGTAATAATGGGTTGATAAAAACTCACTCCGAGGCCACAAACGTCGCAAGTTATTCGTAGATGTAGACGGGGGGGGGGGAGGGAGAAGAGCAATACCCTCCCTCATCACCCGCCACAAAATCTTAAAAGGCAAACGCGGAGAAGGGAGAGGAGATCGCAGGGGAGAGATTGGTCGACGCGACGATGACGCGCCTGGGATCGCGTGACCACTCTGAAGGAGAAACGAAAGCGACCCTTACGATTCCCTTGCCGGGGTAAGAATGAAGTGAGAGGGGGAAGGGTGCAACTGCTTTAAAGGGGGGGGGGAAGGAGGGTAGATAAGCCATCACGCGAGGCGCTTATTCATCCGCCTCTTCGTCGTCGTTCACTCCCACCACCCTTGCCGTGCGTCACCTGCCTCCGCCCCCACCCGCCCCCTATAACCCTGCCCCCTTCTAACCCTGCCCCCAGACCTCCCTCGCCTCCTCTCTCTCTCTCCCTCCTCATTCGGTTCCCAACCACGGCAATTGAAGGTCGATTTTCTTGAAGTACACCCATCACAGGGGACTGTATACCACCATCAAAAACGCTACCGCAGACGTCTACGCGATTTTACTAAACGGCACCGATATGCAACTTAGAAAATCAGTTTGTGCTAGCCTCAGAAATAAGGAATTATATTTAGCAAAAATGCTAAACCTTTCGCTTTACGCTATATAATATTTCAATCTCAAAAGAAACGTAAATCTGTCGAAAAAGAGGTAATTGCCATGATGCGTAAGACGTATATATCTTTGTAAATCTCTGCATTTATTCTAAATTGGAATGCCTCATCTCCATGTGGACCGTCATATTGTTGCATTCTGCGAATTACATCGTTGAACCTTTTGAGTCCATCGAATTTTAACCCTGGCAGTGAATTTTCTATGATGCCATCAGATCATTCCTAGGCTATAGCAGAAGCCAGAACTGAAAGGGCGCTATAAGCCGCTAGTCGCTTCAACATCCAACGAATATCCTCCGAGCAGCAGCAAGGGATCGAGGCGGGCAGTGTTGAAACACCATCAGCAAGAGAAAGGATTAAGTTTAGCCTTTTCCATAACGCAGCGTCGTAAGGGTTTTGCTCCATTATTCTCGAAATCACCGATGGGTGAGAATGAATGAGATGGTTGAGATACAAAAACTACGTGCGGATATGTCTAATGTTGATATAATTGAAAATTATAAATTCACCAAGGGATGAAATTCACAATGACTTCTTCATTTGACTTGACCGAGATCCGAACCCGGATCTCAGTCGTCGGTCAGGTGATTCGAGTCTCCCCGCAAGGTCTAAAAAACCCCCACCAGGTCTGTAAGCCTTCGCTTATACCCTAGTGGGAAGTAGTGGAAAAAGGAAATGGAAAGGGAAGGGAAGGTTAGCGAACCAGAACCCCTGCGAGGCCGACACCATGAGGCGGATTGACGTCAAAAGGACGACAATGGGCCTCCGCCTCCCCGCAGTACTCGTATCTGTTGGGTTCACCCAACAACGTCAGACGAGTCCACGTGAGTCTCGCTTTTGCGAATACTCACCACACATCTTTTGAGAAGCGGAAGAGCCCGTTGCCCAAAAAATTGGGATTGGGTATCCCCCTACTCCCTTTTACGGGTAGACACCGTGCGGTCTGCCGGAGTACGTCATCGAATCAGGGCCCAGGATAGCCATTGAGGGTCAGTTCGGACCAATTATGGTCAAAGCGTGGGTACATCCGTCATCTCAATACTCCTCGTCTACCCTTAGTCGCCGGTCAGTTGTGTTCGGACAAAGCTAATTTATTGAACTTCTACCTTCCAATGTTTTCGCCATGTCTTCAGAGCAAACATTCTTGACGGCAGATGATCGTTACGGGGGAACGATGCCGCATATTGACATTTTTGCTTGCGGAATGGCAAATTTGTACAAATCGCTAAATCCAAATAAGTCGCCAGGTCCGGAAGAAATTCTTTCCTTTTTGTATTGAGAACTAGCTTCAGAAATAGCTCCCTTCTGTAGACAATATTTACTAAGTCCATGAGGGAACACCTAGTATTCAAGCATTTGAAAATTACCGGTGTAACGTCCATATATAAAAGTGATGATAAGGAACAGCAATCGACTACCGACTGATATCCCTCGCATCTACGTCATGCAATGTCCTTCAAAATTTAACCGGGAGCTCAGTTACGAGACACCTCAAGCAATGAAGGCTTGTACAAATATGAAAAACTTACAACTAGAAACATACCATGCATCCAGAAAGGGATGACCTTGCAATATTTCTAGTCTCCGGTAAAAATGTTCCAGTAGACGCAATTTCACTCGACTTAAAAAGCATTTCATAAAGTGTCCCATGGAAAGTTATTTAATACAGTAAAGCATTACGGCTTGGCATTATTTCTTAGATTGGAGAGTCCATAGGCGATCGCGCACATGGGTTGATTTACATGGTGTAATCTCATATGAGGTTAAAGTTAATTAAGGTGTCACACAGGGGAGTGCTTCTGTTCCGTTCGTAAATTAGCCATATCGGTAAATTTGTTGACAGTAGATTTGGATTAATTGCAGACAACATAATGGTGAGCAAAGACATTAATAGAAATAATGACAAGGAAGCGTTATCGACGGACTTCAAGACAATTCAAAAGTAATGCGATGCATGCCAGCTAGAATGAAATCTAAAAAAATGAGTTGCAATGAACTTCTAAAAAAGGAAAAACTCCCCTCATTACAGTGATACCGAACAAATATCCCAATTAAAGACAGGAGAATACCTCGGAGATCTAACGGAAGATAACAAGAGATCAGACAGAGAGATACCGAACTAACTATTGATCTCTCTGGGGGCAAGCATATTCGAGAATAAATTATCAAGCTGATCTTAAAGTAGGATTCGTTAAAAGGGGACTTGGTACGTGCGACGATTAAGTCAAAGATATCACCCACTTCTCCCTAGTTAGACTACACTTGGAATGTCTGCCGGTACGTGGGATCTTCAAGAGATACCATAAGATTGGCAAGATACGGGAAAGGCCGTTATAATAGTCTCGTTAGTGTAACGAACAGTTTGCAACAACTGGGATGGGATTCGCTATCAGACCGTCGATTAAAAATTAGATAAAATGTCTTGTGTATAAAAAAATAATTTATTGTGTGACAGTGTTATAAATATACTACAAACTCCAACATTCTATGGAGGATTAGATCAGAGAACTACATTAGAAGGATGGAATGAGAAGAATAGGGAAAGAATAAATGAGAAGAATAGGGAAAAGGGAACGACAAATGAGTAAAAGTAATCTACATCTACGAAATACCGCGGAAGCCACCACTTGGGTATGCGGTACGGGGTGATTACACCAGGCATGCAACACTTATGCCAGTTTAAATCAGAACCGCACACGTTCCCCCGGATGCCAGGCGCAGGCCAAAAGCAATCAGGGCAAGAGTGCGCGGTCAGACCAGAAACTAGGAGAGTGCTACGTAGACGAACATACTACCATACAGAACACTATTAAAGATACAACTACTGGTTAGTATTATTAATGCGCCTGATAGAGTGCTTCTTCCCCATCTCATTCTAGTCCCCTTACTTTCTTATCCCGTTAGTTCTTGTGTGCATCTTTATTAACGACATACGATATGTACTCATTACTCTATACTTTGTATTGTACACTACACTTTGATATGGGTTGATCGACAGGTAGTTCAGCTGAATGACTCCCTAATACTCGTTTCTTAATCTACAGCATAGTATAAGATTACGTTTCGCATGTTTCCTGCTTGACTCCCGCATCATGTTTACGTAGTTGTAAAATATATTGGTATAAATAGTTCCTGTAGCATTACTAGCATATTTATAGCGTAGTACACGTAGGTGAAAGTTCCTCTTTTGACGATTTAGTTAAATTCTTGCTAATGCATTGTTGGAAGTAGTTTCGTTGCGTAAATGAGCAAGTTGGTGACGACTCACCCCAGCCGCATACCCTTGAGGTGGTTTGTGGGGTAATATGTAGATTTAGAAAGGGAGGACCACGCATAGGGGTTGGGGGCCAAGTGCCAGCCACCGCCGACGACGAGAGCAACCCCAGCACAGACAAGAGACAGAGGGCGCAACGCGAGGAGAGAGAGAAGCCCCTTCCGCACCATCCGACACCCACGTTAATTCCCGGACACATCAGGAGGGTGGACGTGTCGAGGGAGGATATGGGCGGCGTCCGAGAGGGGAAGGAACACGGTCACTCGTGACCGTCGAAGGTCGTGAATCAGCCACGGTTCAAAAGTCGCCACTCACCCTCCCAAATCAGGCGGGCCGCCATCCTTCGCCCGCGAGAGGCACGGCCAATCACGTGACACACCAATCACCGCACGCCCCCTTCCCCTCGTCTTCTCCGCTTGTAGGAGTTAGGTGCCCATCCAGGGCACCCAAGAGGCTTGTCGAACTTCTCCATTCAAGAGTACATGTTCGCCAATGACGGAGGCATTGTAGCCATCCCTCTTGCGGTTGCTGGACGTATTTGGTCCGATCTCTCTCGAAAAACAGTTACATTACTGACGAGGCAAAGCACAGGGGCATGATTAAAATGTCGTTTTTCCCGCGAAAGATGAGAGACCATAACAACTGCCAATGAGGCCTTAATCTAGGTTTTGTCAATAGGTGGTATAACTATGTAGTAAGTTGACTGTCTTCCTATTGCTTCTCTCTTTACCTGTTACCAAGTCCTAACGGCAAGCTTCCTGTATAACCTAAGTATATCTGTCCATTCACGCAGATTTTAAAATACATAAATACTAATGGTTTCTACATCATAGTTGAAATGCCTATAGTGAAATGTTTGTTACGGAAATGACACCTCCCGACTAGCATTTGCATGTTTTTTTATGAACCAATAGTGGAAACTTCAACAATTTTAAAGGACTAGAATATTGTCAATGTTTGTGATAACTTTCCTACACCCTTGCCATGGTTTGAAGAGTATAATGCAGACGGAAATATAGAAGTAATTTAGTCAACTTAAATTTTACAAAGTATTTTACAGTTAAAGCAATTAATAGTCATTCACTCTTCACTCTTTTTAGCACTTTGCACTTTATAATGAATGAGAAAGCCTATAACCAAACCATCACGCTACCCCTATTGACTCCCTCGTGTATTTTTAAGCCGATTATTTTCTCGATAATTTTACCAGTCAGTTTTCTATGCCCTCTGAGACGGAATTGAGAATCAACGTTCACTAGGGATTTACTTCACCCTGGCAACCCGATTCCAATGACCAAAATACAGCGCAAGATCTGCTTCCCCAGGAAATCTTGAACATAAATTATTCTCGAGTATCACAAGGCCAGACCCCCCATCTTCTACGATATTTTGATGAACCGATCGCAAGTCGAAACGCCGCACCAAAGAAGATGGAGGATCAGAGCCGGTTTGAAACTCGAGAAGGCTCATCTCCGACGGAGGTATCAGTTTTTCGATACGGAAATTCACCTTCAACCGTTCATACAGACATTATGAAGTCTATGTAAGAATAGTTAGCACAGCAGCCAAGAAACTGGAGCTATTCGAGTTTTTCCTTAAATCAAGGATTTATTTCGTGTTACTCTGAGCCACCCTTCAATAAAATCAAATCCAGCATATCAAAGAAAATATACAGAAATTTTAGTAAATTATATGCAGCATGACTTCATTTGGATAATAATTAGATTTTATGATAAATTTTAACCAGGGAGATACAATGCTTCTTTTTCCCTGATCCCAAACCAATGGTTGTCACCGAGCTGTCTTAGCTAAGTCCAATATTAACTAAGGTGAATGGGCACTCAACTTAGTATGGACACACAACATGGGTAATAACATCCTTCTGTCACGAGAGCTGTGTTTTCCGCACTTCTTGTATTTCATGTCTGCTTCCCTTCGCCGACCCCAATCGCAGCCAATCACTCCGGACTCCCTCTCCCTCCCCACCCACATAAGAAGACGAGCTCCTTCAGGGAAAGCGAGGAAGCATCGCATTTCAACTGGGGCCATTGCAGCGAACGCCCGGCTCCGGATAATCGCCCCGCCCGCTCCGACACACTAGACATCCAGGGAAACATCGGGTCACCCCAGTCGCAGCTCCGCCGCACCTTCTTCCCCAGGTCGAGGCAATGGCTCGGCAGAGGGAGAGGTCAAGTCACCGTATCCGAGGGGTTGAGAGCAGCAATGGCGTTACGGATAATCACTGGTTCGCACCCTCGGCACCAGCCCACGAACCATTCCACAGACCGCCAAGGGCGGTAGGGGATGCAAATACGCCTTACTTCACTTAAATCTGCAAGACGCCTTACTTCAATTAAATAGCAAGCTCCGTCTTTTTGCCGATGATGCAGTAGTGTATAAGGAAATAAGAAATGAAGAGGACAGTCAGTCTTTAGCTAAGGATTTAGATACGATAGATGATTGGTGCGATAGTTGGCAGCTAGAATTAAATTTAAAGAAATGCGCAATAATGAACTTTGGGAAAAAGAATGGCTTTCCCCGGAATAATTATAATAATATAAAAATAAGAAAAGAAAATATCTAACGTAGAATCTATTAAATACTTAGGCGTCACCATCATTGAAGACACGTCATGGGGGAAACACATCAGGGAAATAACTAGTGTAGCAAACCGTAGATTAGGATTCGTAAAAAGGGTTCTAGGCAAATGCGATGAGAGAGTACGAGAAAGAAACTATTTTACACTTGTCTGGCCTCATTTAGAATATGCCGCTAGTATATGGGATCCGTACGAGGAAGGTTTGATAAAAGAATTAGAGCGTGTGCAAAGGAGATCCGCGAGATTTTTTGAAGGCCGTTATGATAAATGTGTAAGTGTTACGAGTTTAATAAAAGAACTAGGATGGGAATTACTATCAGCACGCAGGTTAAAATTTAGGTTAAACCTTTTAAGTAAATTCGAAACCGATTTGTTCACAGATGACGTTAGATATATATATATATATATATATATATATATATATATATATATATATATATATATATATATATATATATATATATATATATATATATATATATATATATATATATATTAAGAACCCCTGCGTAATATTCTAGGTTTGATCAGAAAAACAAGATTAGAGAGATAGATTGTCGTACCGATAGATTTAAAAAGTCATTTTTCCCGCGTACCATAAAAGAGAACAATAGGCAGCGTAGCAAAGGGATAGGTAGGCGAAATATACTTTTTAAGAGTAGTCTTTAGTGCATGATGCATGTAATAACAACCAATAATCCCTTTCTTATTATGTAGATACTAACCCTCTAACTGCATGTGACCCTATTATCTAGTATGTCTCCATTAAATACCCTAGTTGCATGTCAATAGTACATGTTTGGTGATCTCCACCCCCTGCCACACACCCTCGTGGTGGCTCGCAGCGTATTACGTAGACGTAGATGTAATCATATAAGTATTCTCCAGGTTAAAGGTGGTTTGCTTTGAATTCCAGAGTAACTCCTGATTTTATACACTATAAGGGTCCTATCTACCTAGTGTATTTCCTTTTTCAACTCGGCATACGATCTACCCTTCGTCATCCCGGCCATTAAACCTGTCATCCTTCTAATTCCCATCCCAGCTCGTCCAATAGCCTTCTCTCTATCATAGTCTTTTTGAGCAACCCATCCTCCATCCCATCTATTACTTCCTACAGCCACGTGCCCTGTCTCCCCTGATTTCATCCACAAGTTTCAATTCCCCGTTCACTATACTAAGCACTTAAATATATTTCTTGGAAGCGCTTACAATGGTGGTCGAGGACAGGAAAATTCTGGATGAAATCAGGGTTCGGTGGCTGAAGGAAACAAACGATGGGTTGCAATCAAGTACTTGAAGAGCGAAATAATTCACACGGCAGAGCAAAGAAACAAAGATATTTAAATATCAATAATTTAAAAAAAACAATGTATGAAACCCAAGGATAAAAATAATCGTGTTCTTGACACAAGGTGTACCTCCAACCTAGAATGATAAATATTATACGAAAAAACCCTGCACGTGAGAATCGAGCATTTAATTATCAATCGTGACCACCACATTATGTTTCTGACTTTCACCATTTACGGCTAATCGTACGAAATATAGCTGATTCATATTTATCTGGCCGATCATGAATAAATATTATTTCTAGGGACTTTTATTATCGAGTTAGACTTCGCTAATAGAACGTGTTAATAGTACATACCTACGTATCTTGGCTTCCAGAAATATGTCAAAAACGACAATTTATGGGAATTGTATCGTACAAAAATACACGTAAATAAGAATTTACACTCTCCTCTGGCGTTAACAATCAGTTCCATTGTTAGCCTTGATAAAGGAGGGTTATCGTTCCTCGGGGCAATCCGTGGGAAAAAAGGCTCTTATTCACGTCCAAAGTAATACATTCACATGAAAGATCCGAGCAATTATAGTGGGTAAGGGGCTGCGGGAAGCTCAGCTGAAAGCAGATTACCGAAAGAATTACATGCATCTAAAACACAATAAATACACGACCAGTTATGCGAATGTATGGGTGTAGTTATATTTTCCATATTGAATTCTATACCCGAAAAATGAATTCCGAAGTTAGGAGATAAAATGAAATATGAATCAAAAGGCGTGAAAGCAGGATTGATTCATCGCAAAGTAAATCTTCATGTCCTGTGTGAGGAACGAGCATCACATTTAAGTCCTTAAAGAAGATAAAATATGTCTATCTATATTGCCAGTAACTTCTAATAGTTACCCGATTTATCTCGCTTGAAACCGATTACAAATTAGGGAGATTTTTACCACCGGATCTTTGACTGGCATAATCCTCTTTTCAGGAAAAGTTTCTCGGAACCAGGAAGGGGTCTGCGCGATCAAGTCCTTGAGCAACGCTGATAAGGAGAAAATAAAAACCGCCAGATCAGCACAAATGAATCTTTCGTTACCATGAAAAAAATGAGTAGCCGGAAATCCAAAGGTTAAAAACTTAGGCGGTAAATGTGACAGAAGGAGGGAAGGCAACAAAATACCACGGGAGGTTCACAGAAGCCCGTATCATGTCACCTAAGGAGAACGCTGAAGGTAAGGACAAGCAGAGCTGAATCGTAATAGGGGAGAAGGAAGCAGAGAACATGACGGCAAGGGAAAATGAATGAAGAGGAAGTTAAAAGGGCCGTGTAGCTGAGGGCGAGGGTGAAATAGAGCCAGACGAGGGGAGCACGGCAAGCAACCCTTAAAAGGGTTTAGTGAAGTCCTAGCAGAGCCGAAGCGAGACACAGAAAAGGGATGCGTAGAAATCACTCTAAAACTCATCACCAGACCGCCAACCATTCCCCAAATCCCAAAATTTACTCTCTCCCAAGCCTCTTATTAAGCCGTTAAAATAATAAAACGAGAATCCATTACGGCGTTACTTTAAGTACCTAAGGTGGATAAGACCATTTTGCATGTGACGGAGGCTTTATTAGAGTGGGTGCGCCCGGCTAATATGGTACCCCAGCCGTTTCCATTACGAAGTCCTTTCTGAACTCATCGGCTCCCTCTAGTCATCCTCACCATGTTTCTCACCACTACCTTCATAGCTCTCTCCAAATGCTTTGATGGCTATATATCTCTGGACAAGGGGATATCCTAGTTTGAGCATATACGATTAACGTATTTAAAGATAGTCAAGTAACATGGTCGAACGAGATTTTTGAATCAGCTACCGGTGATATAATATTTAAGATAAGGTGTATAGCTCGTACGAAAACGCTGAGCTCATTCTACTATGGCGCTCAGGCCAGACTCGCCCAACGGCTTCCAAATAAAACAATGTTTTGACAAAAGCGAACCAAATACTCACGTCTAGAATTCTCTAAAATAGATTCAAATCAATAAATCAAACAAAAATACAGGTTTACCAAGCCATGGTTCCCCGAAATTGACAAGAGTGATTGCATGAAAAATTTTCCTTATTTTTTCGAATAAGATTCTATTCTGAAGTTCTAATTTATCAGCACTTGAATTAATATTTAAACCACTATTATGGCACTTAAATCCACTTCATATAATGAATTCCGAATGGATTTATGAGAAGTATTAAGAGAGCACCGCGGGAGTTCAGTCTACGACGTCAGCTTGATCCTTTTACGTGAGCCGATACTAAGTGTATCGGAGAATTAGATATTCCACGACACCAGCAGGCAGCAATTCACCCACCCGCTTTCAAAGGCCATTAACTACCGTAATTTGAGCGCAGAAAGGATTCAACCCGTTATCACATGAGAGTGACGGTGGATAATAATGTGAGAGTTCTTCATCGCCTTTGTATATGCATGCTACATGAAATATTTTCACTAAAGTCTTAAGGGAAATGTTATGATCAGAAAATTCGATTGCTAGTCTATGGCATAGTATCCATGATTTCTTTGCAAGCACATTCATACCAAAAGATGAGCTTTCTTCCCAGCTCTAATAACAATTTCCATTCCATGGTTTGTTTTAACGTTTTTTTCATTATTTTCAATATAGTGATCCATGAGTTAAAGGTAGGTTTTATTGAAAGTCCTAGATAATTCTCCAAATGTTCACACGTGAAGACCCTAAGCACCCTTAATTATTTCTTTCTTCATCTCCGCATCCGTATTACTTTTTTCATTCCGTCCATTATACCGATTATTTTTCTTACCCTTTCCCACTAGGACAACTTCCTTCCCTCTATCACGGCCATGAGCAACCCCTCGCCCCGAATCACTCCTTCCAGCCAACAACCCCGCCTCCTTCTGATATCATCCAAAAGCTTTCTTTCCTCAACCGACATACTAAGAACTTCCTCATCGTCTTCCTCTCAGTCCAACTTTTATAACATCCTAAGGACTCACAACTCCAAAGCCTGCAGCATTCTAATCGCTCTTTCCCTTTATCCACCTACCTGCCCCATGCAACTCTACACTTTATCAAGCCCTTCACCAGCCTCTATTTTATATCCAAATCCAAGGTCCCAGTCATCAGCTCCCAGCACCAAGAATTCTAACAACATGCGGACAGAGATACTACATTTACAATTATTAAAACTTTTATACATTCCATACCTCTATGAACTGCTGAGAACATATTAGTCGCGGTTAAGTTAGATAAGTAGGATTATGATGTATTTCTCGCCACAAACTATTAATTATCTGAGACTTTCAAAGCCCCTGAGGATCTCATTTCTGATGCCCAAGAGGCACTAAGTCAAAATACAAAAAGCACGTTCTCGCGACGAACAGTATCGACAAAAGACAAAATTCTCGGCTTGATAAATAAAAAAGGGAACCGTAAGTTAGATAAGGGAAAAAATATGAGCAGAGTCATCGATCTGAATCGCTGGAAGTCGCGTGCTTTTTGAGCGTTCCGGAATTTGAAATGAGGAAATGAAAGATAACCGAAGAAGAGGAGATGAGAGAGAGGGGTCGGGGGGGCGGGGGAGGGGGTGAGAAGGGAAAGAGAAAGAAATGGAGAAGGGATGGAGGGGGGCGACACACTCCAAGACTGCCACCTGGTGAACAAAGTAGGAAACAGCAGAGGAAACAAAAGTCGATAAGCTAGGGAATACACTGAAAGCAAGTAAAAATGCCAAATCACGCCTTTTGGTGCATAACAATCTAAATTTGATGGAATTAAATGGTGTACAGCAGCCGTGAAAGTGCCTGGCGCAGACCAGAGCAGCAAAAAGGGGAGGTAGACGTGGAGGAAGTGAAGTGAGAGGACGGATGGGAAGAGAGGTAGAGGTCCTCAATTATGAGTACCGTCTTGGTCACGTGGCCTCATTTACCCTCATCACGGACATTACTCGGATAACAATAAAAACATGGCTTAAAAACAGTTTAAAACTAAATATAAACAAATTTAAATACCTGCGTTAGTAAAAGAAAACAAACCATGGATAGAGTCACGGTGACTATGAAATTCTACACCATGCCATTAAATTTCACCATTTTCACGTATATTCCTTTGTGAATAATAATCGTAGAGTTCTCAAAACACGAAACAATGAAAAATTTACACTAAGTACTTCTTTAAACGAAAAAATTGCACATTTTGAAGGAGCTAACGGTCGCATTACAATCACAGAATTTCATGTAGCATTAAAGTACGGAAAACACCATGGAAAAGGCATTTAAACATATTCGATTGATTCAGCAGTCGATGCTCCCATAATTTGAATAAAAATTATTTCGTACTTACCTTGCAGGAGTCCGTGAACTGCAGTGAAGCAACAAACTCCTATGTACTTCGACATAAAAGAATCACAAACGAATCATGGAGTCCAGTCAGAGGGGTGCTTGGGTAGGAAGCGCTTGGCCAATAGAAAACAAGCGAACAACTTGCCCAGCCTCTGGTAATACAGTGCCTCTAAAGAGAGGGAGGCAGCGAGAGATACAAAGGGAGGTTGCGGAACCTAACTACTTCGTGAAATAGACATATGTCAAACCCATTGGGTCATTGGGCAAGTGGCTAAAATAACCCATTGCCGATGTACCAAGAACCAATTACTGAGGTCTCATCGTGAGATGAGTAAAAACGGGACGGTAGATAGTTCGCCAGATGAACGAACTGAACCATCCCGATTCTAGAAGCACTCGATTTTGCAATAATTAGCAAGGGTCCGCACTGATCTAACTTTCTCTCACGTTTCAAAGGACTCCGAAAATTTAACAGCCCGCGTCCCAAAATTGTCCACTGCGCAGCGTCGCTGCACGGACAGATTTTTGGCTCGGTGAAGGATGGATTTTTGCAAAGGCCTGTCATCATATTCGGACGCATACGCTCACAACTATTTCGGTGGAGGAGGGCAGTTTCAATGGACGCAAGAGAAATCGGGCCGAATGCGTATGCTCAGTTCATCCCGGAATATATGATGCGACGTGTCACGCAGGCGACAGATGACACCCGTCAACGTCTATCCAAAACACCCGCAACAGACAACACATCTCCCTCTGCTACAAGCTCATCTTCTCTTTGACGGATGAACTCAATGACAATCTCACGAGAGACGCACGGATTCCGGCACACCAAGTACCAGCCAAATACCATAAATCAATTAAGAGGATCAAAATTATATTTATTTCCAAGTCGGCAAGTGAAATTGGCCAAGTCGGATAGAGTACCTGCCGTATTAGACAAGAAAAGAATCGCATATAACTAAGTTCGCACGTAGTGGAAAACAGCCTAAGAAACTACAAGAAAATAAAAGACACAATGTTTAGTAAGTTGTAAAAATTGAATCTCATCCAATAGGCTAAAAGCTTTGTTTCAAGTGAGCCAATTAGAGCGATAGGCATGAAAAATCAACAACGTGCAAACCACCTTATCGTTCTCATACGTTCTTCTATACAATACACAAGTTTACATTCACATTGCTATCATACTCAGTCAAATAATCTGCATTATAATTACAATTATCTATTTAAACAATAAAAATAGCCAGCCAACAAAATAAAAGTACTTCTTATGAGTTGTAGTCCATTACTCGAGAAAAATTTTGACCGGTGATGACTCGTCCTCATAATTTATAAGTGGACATTTCAAGCAAATAACTATTCAAATTGCTATCTAGTCGCACATAACATAATAATTTCCCGTAACTCAGTAACAGGGCAAGCATAAAAGCACAACCAGATCGTTTTCGCGGGATAAAGCAACGTAAAATATAACTTTTATAATAATTAGACGATCAACCAGTTTAAAGGAAGGTTTAAATGGAAGTAATCAAGTAAAAATCCTCATCATTTCTACATCCGCAGTCTCCGTCCACCGATTTTCGTTTTTCATCTCCGTAAGTTGCACCCTTTTCCATTCTATAAATAATCCCAATCCTGTTTATTTCTTTACACCACATTCCCAACATTCTCCCCTCTATAACAGTCTAGAAGAACCCATCGTCCGTTAATACGATACTTCCTCCAGCCACCTACGTAGCCTTTAACCTCATCTAAACCAAAATCTTCCTTTCCTCATCCACCACGCCAAAAACTTCCTCGTTTGTGTTCCTTCCCATCACCTGTAACTCATAAATCCATCTTTACACCCAAATCTCGAAAGAGTAAAGGATTTTTTATTTAATGTTAATTCCATTCGTTGGAGCGACTCCCGAAACAAGTAATGAATATCAAGAGTCAAGGCAGAGACGAGGAACAGTCTGAAACTTCGGAAGAGGCGGAGGTTGACAGTTCACACCGAAAGAGGGAGAGAGAGGGAGGGAGGATTGAAGAGGGTGAGAGGTGGGGGAAGCAGGGAAACTAGAGATTAAAACGGGGAGGAGCGCGGTGTCAAAAGGGGCGCGGGAGGGGGAGGGTTAGGGGCGCGGGAGATTAACCCCCCGCTGCCGTCGAAATGAGCGCCTCCTCTCTCGCTCTTCTTCCACCCGTTCAAACCCTCTTCCATCCCCGTCTTACCTTTCTTCGTCTCACTCGAAGGTTTTCACAGAAGGGATACATGCAGTTTAACAGGAAAATTTTACTGAAATAGGACTCGTGGCACCGAAACACGGACATATGGGACAGCGGATGAAAATACATCCACATCTCTATATTTTCTATATTTATCAGACTCTCCATTAGACCCCTCTTAAATTTCTCATATCTTCTACCACTTTTTATTTCGTCAAGAATTCCAATGCTCTTCCTTCCTCATCTACGCCTTCCCAGTTTTCTACCCCCCACTGTCCTTCTTCACGTATAAGTTAAACTTAACTGCGTCTATTTACGCTGAAGCAAAAACCAGCAAATATCGGTCAGGAAGTGAGATTTCACCAACTTGCACTACACTATAGGAATGAAACCAATGCTGCAGACACTATTCATAGTAATTTTATTTTTCCTATACATGAGCACACAAAGATACTAGTGTCCTGAAGAAAGAATACGAAACTTGTTGCTAGCAGGTACTATGACGCAGATTAGGAAAAAGAAAAAAAAGCAAATCAATAAGTTACACTGCCTAACGACAAACATACATTAAAGTCGCTTCGGTAGCAGAGGTGGTAGGGGCGATTGAGACGCGGGTTTGGAGAACGATAGAATGACAAACTAACGATGAACATCCAAGCCTTAATGAGAGGAAACTAAGTAACTGGACGAAATAGGCAGGAAGAAGGAATGTCAGGGTGATGGAGCAGGTAGGCAATAAAGGACAACTGGAATTCTAAAGTCATGATTTCGGGATGTGATAATCGTGTAAGAGGATTGAGGTTGAAAAGGATAGACAGTCCAAGTGAAAGGAATGAGAGAGTAAGGAAAATAGAGAAACTGACGAAAGGAACGAGGTGTAAGAAGAGGCGAAATCAACCAGCAATTGAAACTTCTGATAGGACACATACCGTTAAAACAAAAGACGCTGGATGGAGCCCGTCAGGCAATGGGGTAATTTAAGACTTAAGAAATATTAGCTAAATAAATTCGAAGCTTTGGAGGGAAAAGCACGCGGTAACGGGGAGCTAAATACTTGGAAACGACCAGAATTGTAAATACAGAATCTGGTTCTCAAGTCTCGGCTTGAAAATAAAAACTCGAGAGAAATAGAACTAAAGGGCTAAAATTCAGAAAACGGAAAAACACAATTCTTCGTAAGGGAAAGATTCATCAACAAACGTCAATTATGCACCTACAAGGCGTGATTTCTCTTTTAACTTCGGTTTCTGTCATTTACACTTCGTGTCTCGACGGCTAGCCGCCACTAACCACAACAGCCTGACTGCCCGTAGTGGTTTGAGATGTGTGCTTTGAAATTTAATTCGACATTATTGTAAACCCTATGCAACCGTACCATAATATCGTATATAGATACGCAGAAGCCTCTGAAAGAGCCAAGTACTTGGAATGAATCCAGCGAATGAGGACGTTCAGAGGAAGTGAGCTGGAATTCCTAATTTACATTGAAAATTGACGTCAGATTCTCAATCTAATAATTTTAAGAACCTGGTCATAAACTACTTATAGTTAACAATTTCAATAATTATTCGATCAATTAAGATTTTTTAAAATTTTATATCCATTGTTTTGAATCAAAAAGTAATAAAATGTATCGCAATGACTCATATATCGACCCGAGCACCATCAAAACAATTACAGCGCCAAGTTACACTCTCACCTGAGTACACGGAAAATAATACTGGACGAACTTTAAGTTTCCGCCATCGACCGGTATACTGCTGAAAAGTTCAGAGCGCTGGCGGTATGAAAGCTTTTTCACAACTTTTATTAATCTTGTAAATAATTATGGCTTCTAAAGAAGACATGCTACAGTTGATAACAAGAATAGTATATTGCGTAATTAGGGAGGGAATCAGGACTTATAAACCATATACCACCATGAAATTGCGACCCTAAAACGAGGGGTGCCCAGGACATTTTCCTTCCCGTGTTACGTACACGATTTTTTGCCACATTTGAGAGGAAAGTTGAAATATACATTCTTTGTTTATATCTGCAATATGTCATTATTTACCCTGTCAATACCTCACGTACGATGGAAACAAAACACGGTAGTACTTTCGCCAGACACAGAGTATCGTATTTCAATTAATGTTTATAAGCGGACATTTATGAATTTTAAAAAAATATTGATATGCCAATTGCATCGACTAACTGATTTTCCAGACAACGCATAATCTGAAATTTTTCGAGCCTTCAAATAAAAATCTCGGAATTCTCCATTTTACAGCGCTATCCATAGAACTTTTGATGTTCAGACCTCGTATTCAGATTTAGTTCTCTTTATTAATAAGCCTAATTTGACGTCTCAATGTATCTTTTTCAACACGATAAGACTACAAATAGTGCAAATAAGTCGTTGCTAGGCTAAATTAACACAATGTAACGTAAATACAATATGGAGGAAAAAAAAAGCCACTTTCTTTCCGCAAAACAGGTCGGAAAAGCAAATGTTACGATTAGATGTAGCAAAACCAATAGTTTGTAATTTCCAGCGAGAAGTTCCAGAAATGATAAAAGAAGAATATTTAAGTCTACATGGGTAGAAATATAGCTAAGTACTGAGAGTAAATTCAGACTGGCAAAGAAAACCGCGAATCGAATAATTTTGAGGAAGAGATCTGAGAGAGACTGGAATATAAGGGAAGAAACTCAACAGCCCAGTTACCTCACCGTTTTTATTGGCTCGACATTCAGGAATTCATTTTCTGGCAGGAAATAAAGCAAGGAATGAACCACCTAAATACTTATAGCATTAACTTATACGTGATAAACGAGGATACGTGATACAGAATACGCTCGGATACAAGCACTGTCTCTTCGCAGACAGTGGTTTAAGCATGTCGTGGAGTGCAACCGTCACAGCCCTCTGTCTTCTTTCGTCTCGTCGCATCCCCTCGCTCCCCACCCCCTTATTAACTACACTACCTCCCCCTATTACACCCCGTCCCTCTCTTACTCTCCCTCCTCCATTCTTCCCTCCCCCCCTCCGGCCAGTCCCACCTCCACAGATCGCGATTGAACGGGGGCAATCGGGGTCGCTGGCACGAAGCCTCAAAAGGCCCTCCACTCGGGAAGGGGGAGGGTTAGAGCGGCGGCTGAGCCGGCGGTGATTTTCCATCCAAAGCCGGGCGGGGGTACACTAGGCACGGATAGTGCATGCAGCGCCCGTCTGAGACCAGTGACCACGACCAGCGCAAAACTTTGAAACCAGAAAATAAGAGCGAAAACGAGGCATCATACCTGTATTATCATTACTGAGTGAGGATGGAGGATTACTATCACACTTCAGACAGGGGTAAAAAAAATTAAGATAAATTAATATTTATGCATTTAAAAGTTGCATGACAAGTAAGCATCTACCGAGGAGCAATGGACAGCAAAATAAAAGAGGATACGAGAAATACAAATTGATTAACGTAAAAATTGCACTTCAAAGATTTATTTTTTCCATAAGTTTAAAACGTCTACTCCTTGGAGCTGAAAATGATTCCTAAAAAAAAGTCAAACAGTTCTTAGGGTAGTCAGTGCCATTTTTTAAACCCTTTTTTCGAAGTGAGAACGCGGCAGTGTTGGTCTCCCGAGTATTTAAGTAGATATTATAAGGGCGGAATGTCTTATTCATGTCATTTCTAATAATACAAAAATAGCGAAGCGGAAAGCAAACCGTAAGGAACACATGAATGGCAACTATTCGACCAGTCAAAATGAAGCCAAAGTGGGATGCATTAACAAACCCATTTTGCGGGTTTAATTCGTTTATTCCAGCGAGTACCAACGTTGCATGGAATAAAATGGCTTCCCCAGATCAAAAAACGTTTCCGTTAAAAATTCTTAACAATTGAAATATATTGTTGATGCGTTATTGAGGAATCCACCATTCTGGCAGCAATGAAAATGTTAAATGATTTTAATTTTAATTCCTTTCTTAAAAACCTTGTTTTGACCATTGAATTCGGCGCGGTATTCAAAATTAAGACGAAATGACTTTGAAATATGCTGTTATCGATTGTACTCAGCAAATCACCTTGATATTTGTTAGCAACTATTTATCATAATTAGAAACGTATTTTTTTCGCGTTTAGAAGAAAATGTCTAGGTAATTAATCCATTTATTACGGAAATTGTCTCGTAACATTAGGCTCTAAAGTTTAATTAGCATCAAATTGCCAAAAAAACCAACTAGGTGTGAACCAGTTTTTCACTTATATCTGTAAATATTAGTGATGAAAATTTTCATGCAAATCTGAAGATGGATTAAAGTCGCTCTAACCACCATAATTAAGCCCTTGGGAGCCGCCGCACAATAGCACATCACACCATGCCCGAAGTTCGGGATTCAAAGCGTACACCACGCACAGAGATCGTTCTTCCCTTCGGGTCATCGGCACTCGAACGGGGCCGATGAATCTCGCGACGGGACGCCGCGGTGGCAGGTGGAGCCACTCCCGTAATCCACCCGGCACCGCACCGATGCGACCCCGGAGGCAATCGACGAGCCAAGGGACGCCTCGGCATTATGAAAGGAGCCATTAGGGCCACGCTCCAGGAAGCTAACGACAAAGGAGAAACAAGGGAATAGGCGCTACTTAGCACGTGAAAGTAAAACGAATCGTGGAAGGAAAATTGAAATATTAGCAAAACTGTTCCCCACCCTGACGCTCACCACCGCTCCTTTCTTCCAATGACATCATTTTAATTATTGGGTAATCTACCGGTGAGGGTAGGTTTAAGTGGAGGTCCGTAAAATTCCTCTGGATTTTTTAATATTTTGTCAAATGGGATCATATTTCAAAATACCTGGATGAACTCTTTTTAAATAAGATGCCATTCCACAAAAATGTCAAATATAAAACAAATCAAGGCTATTCCAGTCTAAAAAGTAGATACTAATTACACGGCAATTAATATTTCAGCAAGTCTCAAAGTTTGCACTCCCAATTTTTATCGCTATGGGTATCGGAGGAAAGCTAGACAGTGATGGACTAAATACTACTTCCCTGCAAACAGATGATACGTAAAGGATTTAAGAACGTAATAAAGACTATAGACACAAACAGGGTAAAACAGAGAATATATTTTCAGTTCAAAAGCGAGAAGGTAAAAACTAAGGCTCGCACAGCCAAAAGCTTGACCAGCCTATCTCCATAACTTTCTGGATTTCGTCGCTAGGTACTTATTGCGATAAATATTGGAGATTCACACTATGTTTCGATTTTCAGCAGTTAGTTCAAGAATTCTGAACTTGAACGCGGTTTTATTATTAACAGGCTATGTACATTGATTAAGTCTCAGAACTTTACTCAGAAACTCATCAATTTGTCGAATATAAAATTTTTACATTTTCCTCCACTCTATTACCCATACGTAAGATATATTCGAAAGAGTCTACAAGTGGGCAGTTGAAGAAAAAGAAGGAGACATGAAACGACCGTAACTGCATTGATATATGAAAGGTAAAACATACACAGAATATTCGCGGGCAGACGGATTTCTGACCGATGAAATCACTTCACAAAGCCTCAAAACAACGTACCCTTCGCCATCGGTGAAAAACAATCTCTGGCATTGATAAAAAGTGTAGAGACTAAATGGTTAGGCTGGTTGAGAAACAGAAATTGGAAACATCTGCCAACTGCTGGCAATGGACGGCCATAGGGCGAAGTGAAAGAGATTGTGTTGGGCTGGAGGAAGGCGTTTTAGGGGAAACCTAAGAGTTGGACTCAGTGTCAAATTATTATCAGGCGGAGTGGGCACACTGGGGCCTCCACACTTTGAGTACTCCGGATGAATCCGTCTCTAGCATTACGAGTGGGTGCGAGATGAGTGTTTTGATGGGTAAGAAGCTGATTGAATTTCGGGCCGTTAAACGACTTAAGGCGAGCTCCGCTTCCCAGCACAGCGAAACGAGCTAATCGCAAGCGGGCGCAACCAACGCCACCATACGGCGCAAATTGAACGCCGGCCCCGCCGATAGTATTTCGCCTGTAATGAATTCCCAATGCAATGAACTCCGTGAAAACTTCTCCAAACTTACTACAAAAAGACTCCGATTTGAGTCTTCGATACATCACCACGAGATAATCTTGTTATTAAAAGGTTTATAGTTCTAAAATCCCACATTAGATGAGACATACCAAGTTTCAAATATTGACCATAAAAAGCTTCCATATTTTATGCCTAAACTATAAATCTAGGGCTTCCGCTTACAAAGCTTTGATAAACAGTACCTCTATCGGCAAAATTAAAAATGAATCATATAATAAAACTGAAATGTTCCATAAGGAATTTGGAAGCTGTGGTATAAAAATCTTACAATCTCCTTCAAAACCGTCAGTCTAATTGAAGGTATTCACCTGCTCCCTATAACGAAAGGCAACCAGCGAAAAACTACCGCGGACAGCGACGATATTTTTGCCCAGCAATGTGAAAAACAATAGGCTGGCGAATGGAAATAGGGGTAAATCATATTGAATAGTTAGGATGTATGGTACTGGATAATCCACCGCGTTTACCATTCATGATTGAACGACAGTTTCGCCAGCGTTGTCATTAGTCTCTTCCAATCCGGTTTTCCGGACAACGATCTGAAGAAGATGAGAGCAACGTTGCTCAGCTTCAGGACCAGCAAAATGGACCAACTCGGAGGACATCCAGGAAGACTTGTATTTACAAACTGACCACACCCACGACGCTTTGACAAAATTAGAGTGAAAAACAAAGATCATGAAAGTTCAAAAGAAGGATCCATCTGTATCTCAAAGCGATGTGCAGTGCAAGGATTTCTAGCAAATGAAACAGAATGGTTCTACCAGAATAAGACCCTAATCCATTACCAAATGAGCGCAAGTTTCATTCAATCGCTTAAACATTTAAAAAAGTGAGCGAAAATGTTTTTACAAAACCTTTTTGACCATTAATGATTGGCGAATGTCATAAAATATCAACGACTAGAAGAAATAAGAGGTAAAATGTTTGCATATTACGGGTACAATCGAGTTCACTTCGATACGAAATACGATAACGGATATTCTTTGACGATCATGAGTGAGCTGGAATTCGGGAAGCATTGACGCGTTCAAAAGAAAAAGAGCAACACGGCACTTACTTTGGAAAACTCGCGCCGCAGGGAGAGAAACTCAAGGAAACTCACCTAAAAGAAAAAAAAACACCATTACCAAACATATTAAATAAATGAACACAGTTTCAACTATTAAGGACTTTTACAAAATAATACTAGATTCTCCATAGGTAACAGCTTAACCCAATTCCTACTTATGAATTTAATAGACGAATGCATACGACCATGCCCTGGGATGAAAATATCCTAACCAAAATAACACTCAACCCTGGCATACGCAGGCGAGTGCTTTACCCCGCCGCGACCGGGGCCAGCAAATGATGTCCATAGCGGCAAAGGAGAAGCGTCTATTATGTAAAAGATGCATAATGGACGCCATAATCCATCGAAAAAAGAAATATTTTCCATTTTTAAGAAATTTTAAGAGAAATAATGAATTATCGTTATCAATAAACATAGTGAAAGAGAAAAATTAGGAATAAACCGCTAAAATCACACATGCGCTACCATCTGTGAATAAAAAACTATTCAATGCATGTGGCGCCACCCGTTATGACCCTCGAAACGGAGCCCTTAGACATAAGAACCCTTGCGTGAAATACTTAAACTTTGCATAACGAATATTGCGCGAAATATCGCACGCCAGCCTAAATCAAATATATACGTGCGTTAAATTCTCTCCGGATTCACACCGGGTTAAATTTTAGGCTGCTGCCAACGTTTCGATGGATAACACTTCCATCAATCGTTGGCAGCAGCCAAATATTTAAACCGGTGTGAATCCCGAGAGAATTTCACACATAATATTCGCCGGGAAAGTACAAAATCATTTAAATATATAGGTGCTCGTCCACGGTTATTTCCGAATTTATCCTTAAAAAAAGACGATTATGTCCTAAATATATTGGAAAAATGATGACTATACATCTATTACTAATGTAGCAATGAATTTCAATCTGTTACGAGCATTAAAATGGCAATACTATTCACCTATTGCACCATCTATTCTTCTCTATGGTCTTTTCTCACATTGCTTCACATTTACCTGAAAAAACGTAAATCTAAGAATGTGACTAAAGCAAACGCCCTTTTTTAAATCTTCTTCTAACAAATTACTGAAAGTACTAATATTAATGAAATTTTTGACGAAAAGTACTTCGAATGAAGAACTACTAGAACAGGCTAGACAGTGGCAGAGGCAAGTCTATTTAATAAAATTAAAACAGACGTTGCGTAAACTTGAAATACTCAAAATACCTAAATATTATCAAGAATATAAGAAAATATTACTCTTTTCGTTTTCAACAAGTTATGAAATTACATCCTCCCATATTTTACAAAGTATCAGACACTCAAATACAAAATAAATGTTATGTTCATTTCGAAGAAATTTTCTTGGATACAACATAGTAAAACTTATAGTAAATATTTTCCAATTTTCAACAAGGTATATGACTCTCAAAAACAGAAGATTTTTTGCCAATTCAGAAGTTAAGTCCTAATTTTCATGGGCTAGTACATTCACACACTGAGGATAGGAAACCTTTAACTCTCGTCGCCAGCGATGAGCGGGTAAAGAGGTCGTAATGGTGGAGTGGCGAGTCGAGAGGGAGAGAGAGATGGGGAGAGAGAGAGAGAGACCAGATGCTGAGGACAGCACGCGCACAAAGCACGAGGGGCTGAAAAGAGAATAAAATTTAAGACATAAAAAGTCCGGAGAGCACGCCTACGGTGCGAGCGAAATTAACGTCATCAAATCTCGCTCGGCGCTCGGCAGTGGGCGTCTTAAAGAAAATGGTCGACGACAGAGGAATATTTTCCAGAAAGACCGCTTGGAATGACGTACAGTTGGCGAGAGGAGATTTAATTAAATGCAATAGAGAGCAGTCAGAAAGATATTCCTCCAGAGAATCGCAAGCACAATTTACATCAAGCTCATCAAAGAAATACTTGAAATAAGACAGCACATCCGTCTATTCAGTTTCCACTTCATTACGGGCGAAAGATAAAAAGCAATAGCTTAGGAACACATCCTTAGTAGCGGTCTCTCGATACTTTACCTTGCAGCTTTTGGAAAAAAGCATGTGCCTTGCTCTAAATGCACATACAATGGGATATTTTATTTTGACAGGCAATGTGTCACAGTAATAATGATGTGAATGCTAAAACGTAACCACTTGATACAAACACGGTTTCAAGCCCGATCAACCCAGAGTTAATAGTAGGAAAAGTTGATTGCAAAAGCGTCGAAGAATCTCTTCATCAATTTGAACGCCAACTGACACAACTAAATATTTTTGATAGACTCTTCAATGACCGAACTCCAAAACCTCCCAAACAAAAGACAAAGGGCAAAAAAAGCAAAAGACAGCCAGCAAAAAACAAAAGACAGCCAAATAAACAGCCGCAGTACATTTCATAGGTTTTAATCTATATGCAAACTGAGTATCTTCGGATGCCTTTGGCACCAAAAATTTCATTTTCTTTAATTGTTGTGGCATATTTCATTCACTTCGAAGTAACAAAAATGAGGTATATTTTCCAAAACACGAAGGCATTTTCTGACTCCGGGTAGAATTGTGTAGCAAATGGTAGCCATCTAAGGGCCAAAATTTGAGGTCATGAATGTCACCCCTTATGACAACCAGAGATAAGAACTCATTTTCCTTAATGAGTCATCCTTCATCAAATATGCAAATAATAAAGCAATAATAAAAGACACATTAGACTTAGAAAAAAATTATATTCAGAGTTAGATATTGGTGGTTATCGTTTCCAGCACACGCTCATTCCCAAGCGAATGGATTATTAGCTTAAAAATCAAGGAAAGTAAAATAATTCTGAAGAATGTCGACACATTAAGGTGCCGTATCATTTATGCGGTACCAGTTTAGCAGATGTAAACGTTGATGGCAAGTGTAATGAAAAAAGCTGCGGGGTGTCTAGAAGCAGGGATATTCTGAGAAAGGGCTACTTAAAAAATTGATCCGGGACTGAGCAATGGTTTACCTTCCTCAATATCGAACGAAAGTCTAGCTAATGCTTCCTTTTACAGATAAAAAAACACAGACCATTAGAACTGGGTGAAGCAACAACAACTGGAACCACCCCTGATTTACTACTCCTTCCCACTACACTTGAGTACTGTGAGAAAATAGTAAAATACCAGGAAGGTAATAAAATGTCATTATCAGATTGGTACTCTTAGCAAGGGCAATACCAAAAAAGACCACGAAGCAATATAAAAGAAGTCACAAAATAAGGGGCGTCAAATCCTTGAATGGTAAGGATGATAACAAAAAGGAGTTGGTAGTTTTTAAATTCCAAGACCGGAAGTGAACAATCAATAGGAATTTAAAAAAATGCTAATTATTAACTTCTTTAAGATATACAACATTATCTTTCTTCCTAATCCAACATATAACACGTCAAACCAACAGGTAAGTTGTGGGGATACTAGGGGGAAAGGATAAGGGGGATAATATCGCCACCGGATAGATAATGACCATTGTGCCAAGCAAGAAGAACAGAAAACTCATTCAATCTTCACCTAGATAATGTTTAAAACTTCCTCCATAATAACCAAGCAATTCACCAATAAAAACAATTATTGGATGTTTTAGGTAGCCTTGAAAGATGCACCTTATTTAATGAAGAGTGTAGCCTATCCCGGATTTCATTCAGAACTTTCCTTTCCCCGTTCACCATCTCAAGCACTTCCTCGTTAGTCTTCCTTTCCGTCCAAATCACCTTCTCCATCTTTCTTCACACCCAAACCAATAGTACCTGCAGCTTATTCTCTTCTTTCTTTCTGAAGGTCCACGTTTCTGCCCCATACAACGCTATGATCCATATCAAGCACTTCATCAACCTCTTCTTCACATTCTTACCCAAGATCCCTCTAACCAGCTGCCATACTATTAAAAGATATTCTAAATAGATCCAAATTGTGAGTGGGCAAGTACATGGGCCACTAATTTCTCATAGAATAAACGTGCAACAGAACTCTAATCTTTAAGGTGCCAGGTATGGCACCGCGGCGAGGGAGGAAAGAGGGAAGGGGGCTGAAAGGGAGGTTAAGGGCGTGGGAGAACGCAAAGGGAGGAGCAGCAGTCTTCAAGAGGAAGTGGGCGAGGGGCAGGGTCCGGGGGCGGGGGGTAGGTGATAGAATCGAGGGGAAGTATTAGTTCAGAGTAGAGTACACGGAGACGGAGGAAAAGGGGAAGAAGAAAGTTGGAAAATGGTTCGGCCGTGGAATCCGGTCCATAAGGGGGAAGGAAGAGTTTGCGAAGAGTTTTCCGTTGGGTTCGCAATAGAGGGGCGCTGTAGCTGCTCCCAAGGAAGGGGGGGAGAGGGGGATAAAGGCATCGGGGAACGGGAGGGAAGGGGGGAAACAAGAGAGGAAACATGGGAGTTGACAGGGAAGGAGGGCGCAGCACAGGGCAAGTCCCATTTCGGAGAGAGCGAGCGAGATCAAGAGGGGTGCCTCCCACGACTAACTCATCGCCAGAGGAGTGGCCGGGTGGAGTGGGGGAGGGAAAGGGGGAAACACACGCAACACGAATGGGTCTCGCAGCGGAGGGGAGTGGAAACGTACGCCGTCTGTCCGGCAAAAAGGAAACTATTCAACGAGCTGCTCCGGATTGGGCAGGACTCGGTATACAAGCATACAGGCCCTCTTTCCCAGAGGTCTACGGTGTGCCTTGTAGGATTCGTAGATTACTTTGGCCGCGTTCAGAGGCTCGCGGCCTCACAACAAGAAAGGTGCTAGCCTCAGAAAACTTCAGTAGTCGCTCCGCGGGTTATCAGCGACCTGAGATGATGTAACTAGGATATACACTACTAACTGTCAACGGACACTTCTACTAGCAGGAGGGAAAGCACATCTATGGACGAAATATCCTAGAGTAACTGACGAGGTAATGAGGTAACCTGTCTTCATAAAAAAAGGTTCAACGAAAAAGCTTCCACGGCTAGAGCACGACAAATATAACACAAAGCGTCGATGGATTAACGAATTCTTAGCTTTTACTCATCTAAGGATAATCAAGTCAGCTTTAAGGGACAAAATGCTAAAGGGAGCAGGGCATCAAAGATTTTAGGGTTATACATAGTACATATAAAATTTTCTCGCCTTAAACCTTCCACAAATTTCTGATTCTCCGCATAAAAGACATATGGATATTTCTCCCTGCAGAAAGAAAACAATTTCCAACATTTAGCGCTGACTTGGCGCAAGACTTTGTGTGTATAAAAAAGAATTCTCTTTCTCAACCACTGGTGTTTAAAAAACGATGAACTGGATTCATGTAGTTCTTGCAAAATTACCTACACAGCAAATAACCTGCTGAAAACGCAACACTTACAGCCCAGTTATCATATTATGCAATACTTTTCTTCAAATTTCACGATTCTCGTTATCATGCAATGATTTCATTTATTTTTTCTAATAAAAAATTCTCAACGTGTCCCATAGCTTACACTTTTAAGGGATATATTTACCTTCAAGACTGCTCTTCTTCTTACCCTATAATTTTACTAACACCAGACGGCCAAACCAAACAAAAACTTTCCTAAATGGAATGGAAACTCTGACATCAGAGACTTAAAAGAACAGGGCTTTAAGGTTCATCTTCCAAGCAACTAATTTTTCAATTAAAATGGGTCCGATAGTCTCCGGTCCCCCGGCAAGTCTTTTGTTCTTCCTTCCAAACTCCCCTCGCCCTCCGTCCCAACGTCAACTCCGGCTAGAGGCAAAGTAGCGACGAGAAAGAGAGGAAGGCGAGGAAGGAAGTAAAGGGGAGGGGGAGAGAGATGGGAGAAGGGAAAGCGAGAGATCCCAGAGAGAGAGAGAGGGAGATAGAGGTGGAACAAAAGGGAGAGCGCGAGATTTGTTTGGACGTGACAACAGGAGTGAAAGGGAAAGGCGAATACACAGCCCACGCCCCTCCATCTCCCCTCCTCCCCTTCAGAGAAAGATTCATGGGCAAAGGGCGGGGGGGAGGAGGAAAGGTGGGGAGGATAAGGGGTGGGTCCGACGCCGAGATTTTCCACAGCAGAAGAGGGGGAGGAGGAGGCGGGTGCGAAGGAGGTGAAGATATCCAGCGTGTGCGCTCAAGACCGCTCATTAACCCGATTCCCGTCCGCGGTATTCCCTCGAGGGTTTCGACCCCTTTCCCGACACGATTATCGGCAATGGAAAGGCCTATTCCGTACAGCGGGGGAAAGAGATGGACAAACGGCACCATTTGTTACGGCAAAATGTGGACCCCTTTCTGTAGCCTCAAACCCCCATCATTAAAACGATTCTAAATTACTCAAGATAAAAAAACAAATACCTACAGTTATTCGCGAAGGTTAATGGCCCTGAAAATTCATCAAGTTGCAGATTAAGGTTTTAAACCAGAATGGGCGACGCATTGGACCACTCGAGCGAAATACGGAACAGCGGCAACCTCGCTAATTAAGAGAAAGGGCGCGCGGGAAATCCCAGGGATTTCTGGAGGTAGCAAACCTTGCGAGGCCAGCCACTGAGTTTTTGACAAAATATGAACACCTTCACTATCGCGCAGCCTACATTCAGCTAAAGGGATCCAAGATGTTGTAAGTGCTCCACATTAGAAGCGGAAATTTCAAACTGGAATTAATATAAACCCATTCCCACTTCAATTTAGCTCCATCAAAAAAATTAATCCAAAAAACTACAGCATAATTGAAGCTAATGCAAAGTGATCAACCACATCGTGCAAATCCAAGCAGTACTTGTAATTAACAGCATTACCGTGCTCTTCCAAGCTGTCCCATATATAATTTATTAATCTAAATTATACGCAAGCATTAATTATTTCAGAATAAATGTACATCAATAGATAATCCTCCGCCAAATGCATTGAAATGATACGAGAATCACAGATGCTACTGAGGTACAAGCCATGTTGTCACATGCAGAGGATTCCGTGACTAGCCGAAGTATCACCTTTTGCAAACGAGCGAAAACTCTTCGTGTACCAAGTATTGCTTTAACTTCGTGGACGGAGGCGCTTAGCGTACACTTTAGACAGCACTTCTGAACACTTTGGAGTAGCGGAGTCGAAAATATAGGCAAAAAAATCATAAATAACTCAGGAAGAATAAAATAAAACTAAAAAAATGGAACAATCCATTCGGGAAAGATCAGATCATGCTACTTGTCCATATTTCGGTAGAGAAAGGATTGAGGGAAATATCACTTCCTACATCAGGGTGCCCAGGAGCTGGGCATTTGAAAATTTCCTGAGATTTCCGGGTTTTCTAGACATAATTTTTATTTTTCCAGAGGAAATGTTGATTTTTTCTCGTTAATTATAAGAGAATTTTCGGTATGTTTTTTGGGTGATAAAACGTAAGGATTATATTTAAACGCGCAGATTAGGAGGAAAATGAACACAAAACTTGAAAATAGTTTGAGAGAAAATCACATCACCAACCTTTCTTAGATTTAAACATTGTCGTACTGGTGCTCAGGAACAAGATTATATCACAGCCAGACTTCCCTATGAATAGCATTGATATAAAATGATCAAAAACATGAAAGACTGAAGGAATTGACTTTTTTCCTATTTTTGCTAAATGTGTCAACTCAAGAGAAATTTGACTTAGCAACTTGCCGAAAAAGGCACATTGCTTCCGTTGCTGCATTATATATTGACACCACAGGAAATTCCAGAGTCAATTCGATATTTCCCTGATATTTCCAGTGTAAATAAAATTCCCTGAGATTTCCCGGTCTTCCCGGTTTTCCATAGTGCTGGACACCCTGTACATTCGCCCAAAACAAAGCTTACCAAGAAGAGCATGTGTTCAAATAGTGTCGACAAACGAGTTCAACAGCACTGGATTTACGCCAATTTAAAACAAAGAGCTTTGAACAGCAATTGATTTGGGGATGAAAGAGTAAAAAGGGAGAGGCGTCGGTGCAACAGAGGAAATGCAACGTGACGGGGAATCTCTCTATCGACGAAACGAAGAGGTTTTGTCCCACTTGGTGTGTAGGAGGGCGCCCCCGTCCCCAAAGCAGAGCAAGGAGGGAGGGGGTAGAGCGAAGCGGAGAAGAAAAGAAAAAAAGGCGCCATAACTGCGGCTTGAGAGAGTGTACGGAGTACTTTGGTGGGGTTTCCCCGCGTACGTGGGCGTGGAGTGCCCGCAGAGCGGAGAGGAGATCAAAGGCCAGAGAAGGGTGGGGGAGCGGGTAGGGGGGGCGAGGGAGGATGGGAGTGGAGGGTGGAAGGCGTCTGAGCACCACGAGGGGGGGTAGAGGTGGGGGGGGGGAGTGTATCCTCCACGCATGCGGTGGAAGAGGGAAAGGAAAATCCCTTTAAGTGAAATGTGTGCGAGGAAGCCGACAGTGCTGAGAAAGAGGGAGTGAACGATAAGTCGATAAAACGAAGACAATTCGGCATCTCATCTACATCTGCGTAATACCTTGCGAGCCGCTGTACGGGCGTGTGGCAGGAGGCCTTCGTTCACCAGCCGTGTAAAGGTATGTTTTTTGGATATGGAATGGTGATATGTATTATAGAAACGTATTTAGTGGAGCTCAACTTTTACTGTGGTCGCTTATTGTTCGCGGAAGGAACGAGTTCTTGTACCTATCTGTTCGGCAGTGTATCCCTCTTATTTTATCCAGTCTGTCAGACCTAGATATTTAGTGAGGAGTCATGATAATATTCTCTATGCCGCTCTGAAAAATATCAGCTCTGAACTTATCAAGCAACCTAAGCCTAGTGTGTAGCCTCCGAGTCTCTAGGGGCTCCCACCTCTGTCCCTCTAGAAGTTGTGAGACACTATATGTACGCTCGTAGCAGTTTTAAATGAAGCGCGCTGCTCTCCTTTGTAATTTATTAATTTTTTTGGTTAAATATATTTGACCAGGATACCAAATGCTCGCGGCATATTTGAGGTGTGGCCTAACTGGAGCGAAGTAGTATCTCTCTTTGACTTTTTCATCCGAGGACATTCCTATTACACGTTTAACAAAACCTAGTTTCTTTAATGCAGCGCCACATATGTTTTGTATGTGTTATCCCCACGATATATGAGATGCTAAGGTAATTCCAAGATATTTTACTGTATCTGAAGATTTTATGTTAACTTCACCCACAGACATGGGGGTTTATTCAAGGCGAAGTGCAGCAATAATTGAAGGGGGGGCATATAACAAGAAAAAAGGAAAACGTGTAAAGGTGTATGTTTTTTGGAGGTGGAATGGTGACATGTATTATAGGAACGTATTTAGTGGAGCTCAATTTTTACTGTGGTCGCTTATTGTTCGCGGAAAGAACGAGTTTTTAAACGCTTAAAAAATATAACAGAAGTAAAGGTAATTCCAAGATAGTCTATCCTTTTCCACATTGACGGAATCGATGCATGAAAGGAGTCTGTACCAAGAAAATCGATGGTTGTCGGAGACCGCATGGGGTAATTTTTTAAGAGAAGAATATATGGCTACACCCAGCTCAGGATAATATCGAAGTTGATAAAAGCGCCGCCATTTGGAAAAAAACGTCCAATGCCGCTGGCGGAAGGGAATCACATGACCGAAGAGTCCATTATGGTGGTCTCAGGTTAAATCAGGAGATTGAAGAAAAATTGTTTACTTCTATTTCTTCGTAGCCCAAATCAGTCATTTTCAACTGCGCTATCAACTTGGACGAAATCTGGTCAAACTGAGATTCATACATCGCGAGGTTATGAATGCTTTAATCAGAAAGTTGACTCGATAATTCATATACATTTGAAGCAATGCCAGCAAAAATTAATGGCTATTTTCGTTTTCATATTTAATATGTATGTATAATATCATTCATATTTTCCATGAGAGAGCAAAACAAAATATGCAGAAAGAAGGCACACGTTTTGAGCAGCTACTGAACGGACTAGGATGGAAGTCGTTAGAGACGCAAACGCTACACGTAGGTCTTGATTACTCAAAATAATCACCTCGCAGGAGTTTTACGCTGACAGAAAGAATATTATTTTATCACCAAGCTTATTAATTAAGAACAGACAATATCGTAAAATATAAGGGACATTCTTTCGGACTGAAAAGAAATTCCTTCCTTACACGCACTAATGATGGTAAATCTTACATCATCTCGACTCCGACTCTTCGCAACTTGGTCTTTCCAATTGTTTACCACAGGACCAGTCCTTCTTCTGGGGTGATAACCAAAAACCCCACTGGCCATATGCCTTTGCGAAGGATCGCCGGAGTACATGTAAATGAATTCTCCAATGAGAGCTTAAAATTATACAGTAAATATGGCCGATATCATCACTTATATCCACATTTTCCAAGATTCATGTTGATCTACGTAGCATGCTGATGCCCGACAAAGGAAATTAGCACACTCGTCTGCTAAAAGCAATATATCAAATAAATTAAACAAACTCAAAGGGTGAACTCAAAATGCAATAAATAAAAATTATGTTAATAAATTTCAATAAGGAATACATTGTATGCCGTCCAAATGCTTAAAGCTTAGCCATTACAAAAAACATCAACTGAAATTTTAAAATGAGAAAATCTAAACGTAATAGTTGTGATGGTACCTTAAAAGAGCAACATCGCAGCAAAAAATGGTCTATAATTGAGAGTACCCCCAACTAAAATTGTTGGTAGAATTTTAACTTCACAACATTTTCCTCCAATTATATCCTTGAATAAATGCCTATAATTGATTGAGCTTCACTGCTTCCCTTTGAGGTCGTTCCGCCGAAAAATGAAATTACTGTCATTTGATTCATCTTCTAGAAATTTAGAGAATATCATGAAAATAGGTAAAGGAAATGAATATTGGTGGAATAATTTGCATGTTTTCTTCCTTGAATTTGGTTTTCAAAAGTTGACGCACGTCATCAGTGAAGGCATAAACCAAAGAAACAAACAGGATTTACAGTTGGTTTCGGCTCACACACAGTCACAAGGGAGCCATCTTAAGCAGACGTCGTTTTGAGAGACCGGTAACTTCACATGACAATGTTATACAATACAGGATGCATAAAAAGAAGTCGCCATGTTTTGCCGCTGCGTAGACAGCTTTTCTCGGCACCGCTTACAGGGTGTACCTATTGGGGAGGCAGGGGAGGCAGGGGTGGGGGTAAGGTGAGCGCGGAGAAATAGCAAAGGGATATAGGGGATGCTGACGGCTTCCCCATTCACCGATCCGACGCATCCCCTTCGGCATGCGAGTGAAGCGTGGGGGTGGCGGGTGCAGTGGCGAAGGGACGCTCCCCGTCTGCACCTCTCAGCCATAAATCCTTCCCCACTGTTCCCCAAGAAATGAGCTATGTCTGGCTGCAGGTGTAATGCCTCCGGGTCCACGCATGCATGCGAGGCTACGGCCTTCTCCGCGCAATGACTCTTCGTCGGCCAACCGACGGAATGGATTAAAACCAAGTTAGATTGCGAGCAGACAAAATAGTCAGGGTGCGTTAAAGGCCGTTATGATGATCTCGCAAGAGTTACTGACTTTTGCAACAACTGCTAGGGGAATCGCCTTCAGACAGTCGATAAAAACTTACATTTTATCAATGATATAGGTTCCAAACGAATTGATTCGTTGACTACGTAAATAGCGTCTCACGAACGCCGACATCCAACGGTGAGTAACATCACGAGGATAGAACTAGAGAAATTGACTGCAGAAAGAGACGGGATTAAAATGTCATTTTCTCCGCGAATGATAAGAGATCTTAACGGCTTCCAATGAGACTATTAACTAGGCTTGCCGATAGATAGTATCGCTAGTTAATTGATTTACTCCCAAAAGCCATTGTATCAGAAGGCGTAGTTATATTAACCCTCTATGACGCAGTGTGACCTAGAGGTAACGTACAGATGAGTTTTATTGTCTCTTATTAGGTTTCTTTACGTCTATATGCCTTTGCGACATCAAATTTTACATCTTGGCAACCAAAATATCTCTCATTCGTAACTTTTAGCTCCTAATTCTCCCGCGAGTGGGCTAACCTGTGAAATGAGTGCACAAGCGAGACAATAAAATCGGTGTATAGAGGTTTAACTTGAACTGAGAATAGTTTAATGCGTGTAGGTGATAACTCCCCCACTGCCACACATCATTAAGGTGACTCGCTGGGTATTGTATACATATACATACATTTGAATGAGACGCCGCTCGGAATGGATTACTGTGGCAGCGAGCGGAATCGCCAATCTCGCCACTGCGGGAGCGAAATTTGAACTTGGCCCTCGCAAGCCGCAGGGACAAGCGGTTTTCAGTCGAAGAGTGACCCGAGAGGGACAAGGATCGCGTCAATGGAAGGAGGATTTAAAACATGCGGCCCTGATTGCCGCTTCCACGTAAACCACCTCTCACAAAAGAATCCAATCTCGGAAGCAGCAATATTCGAGCGGAACAGTGCAAACGAGGTCGATCCAGATCGGCCATTCCGACATCATCCAAAAGCACCCTCGCACAGAGTCGTGAGATTATCTCAGCGTCATAGGGCGGTTCGGGACAACAGCCACCAAATGCAAAATGACGATTATGATATGTCAATGACGAGCATAGAAACACAACTTGCTCGAGTTGCCCCAAAGCCATTAGAACCTAATACAAGCGACAACGAAGTGTGAATATGAAGATAAACCTTAAAAGAATAAAATACACCCGGCGCGTACATTAGAAGCCAAAATACGAATAAAATGATTCTTCAAGCATCATGTCCCCTCATATCAACAGACCAGACCTGATTATTAAATTTAGATAGGTACCTCAATCCAAATAATTCCCTGCGAGCGACCTCAAATGGGTGTTCGACAGAAGGGAAGTATTGACCAACACGAAGAGGATTACAGCGGAGTGGTACAGGGATTCCACCTGTCGGTCATGTAGGAAAATAAGGAAAGATAAATTTTAATGACGGTGGGGAGTGATTTGATACAACGCCACTGTCAAATAAGCATTTGAGTGCCAAAAACTCACGTCAATCCGAAAAGTACTGAATGTAAGCCATAATGTGCAACACATTCATTGGTCAGCAAATTAACTTACGATATCTAATATCAGCGAAGTGTCGTCGCTTATCCTAAAGTAATGGTAACCATTTTCCAAAAATCAAAATGGCTTGAACACGGAGTCGAACCTACGACTATATGACTCAAGGAAAAAAACTTGAACTCTGAAACAGAACTTCGCTTAAGCCGATCAGCGAGTAAGAACTCTGGGCATACGTCTCCGAGAGAAGCTCCGATAATCTTCACGATGAACAAGCCGACAACATATCTCCACAGAGTCTGCCATCTCTGAACATTCAGGGAAGACAGATCCCGAGGAAAGAGAAATAAAACCTGGACGCGTGGTTTTCAACTGCAGATTTTCTTGTTTTTCCTCGTGATGTTTGTTTTCTTCGTTTCTAAGCCTGGGAAGAGGGTGGGTAGAATAAAAAAGGGCGGGAGAGGAGGTGATTCTGAAAACGCGTTTCGGGCAAGGGGGATGGGGTTCATTGGTAGCCTGCCTTTTTCACACGCACCGTACCCTCATTTACCCCACAGGAAAGGGGGGGAGGAAGTTGGGGGACTGCAAGAGTAAGTGTCCTTTTCGAAAGAGCCCCTCCCTTCCTGGCACACCGATGGCTGTGTATGACTCACTTCTCCGACACCCCTGCCATCCACTATCAGAGCCGTGAGCTCCAAAACCCCCTGGAAACTACTAACTGGCCGTGCCTCACACACACGACCAAAGAGGTACACGATGAAGGCACGACGCCATAAAGCTGTAACGTGAAACCTGAAATATCCGCCATATTGATTCCCCGTTTTTCTTTCTTTTTTGTCTTTGGATAGCTCGGACGAGTCAACGAATTGTCAGCTATAAAGTAAGAATATCTCTCACCCCTTTAAGTTTAAGGTTAGTAACACTAGAAACATATATTAGTTACTTGGAGTTAGGGATTCTACTCGATTTCACAATAATTTACTTCCGTTAATTTAAGAACAAAAAAAATATGTCTATGATGAATGACTTTTAAAAAAGTAAATACAGGCTGATTTCAAGTGAGTTATCGAAGAAAAAATCGTAAAATGGCAACGTCAGAGCGTCAGCTCGTTAGCGCTACGATTAATGGGGGTAACACAGATGGCAGGCCTGTTAAATCCGCGTGACAACTGGAAGCATTGCCCGTTATAGTAAGCGCCCTCACCATCCACCTAAATGCTCACTAAACACCTTTTGTGGCTATAACAGAACAGGAATTATGTGTGATTAAAGAAAAGAGAAAAATTGGCTAGTAACTTAAGTTAAAGATCAATTCAATTGGTCATAAGAAGCAAAGGAACATCCTACGTCTCTTCAAAATAGACTCGGACTTTAGGCCCCGGGCAACACTAATGTGTTCACGAGATTTAAACGCACCCAGTAGAATGTCACCTGGATGACCACAAAGCAGGTGTTTGAGTCTAATAACGACAGCTTCCATTGAAAATTTGAATAAATGTTTAATTTAAGGTATCAAATTCCAATCTACCGCCACCATTGATATTTGATACCTTAATTTGTAGGTAGCATGTGGAGCATATCAAGGATCGAGTGCTTGTCTAAGGAAGCGAAAATTGCCGTGTACAAAAGTGTACTTCTTCCCACTTTGCTATACGGTAGTGAAACATGGGCATGACAGGATAGACATATGAGTAGACTAAACGCCGTGGGTATGAGTTATCTGAGGAGTATTTGCGGCAAAAGTAGGATGGATAGGGTCAGGAATGAGTGGGTCATGAATGAATGTGGGTTAAATGCTCCAGTAATGGACGTGTATGAAAGGAAGGAGTGTGCTTCGTTGGTTTGGCCATGTTGAGAGAATGGATGAGAGTAGAATTAAGAAACAGGTATATGAGAGTAGAATAAATGGTATGAGCGGTAGAGGTAGGCCGAGAAAGTTGTGGTTGAATATGGTTGAGGAATTTCTTAGGAGGAGGAATATTAGGAGTCTTAAAAACTGGAGGGCGTGTATGAAACAGTGTATGAGGGTAAATGATGCAAAAGAGGTTTGCAAGGATAGATCAGTATGGAGGAAATTATTGAAGCAGAGTTAGGTGTACAATTATGCATTAATGAGTGAAACATTTTGACTGTGCCTACCCCGAAAGGGAGCGGCGTGATGGTTATGTATGTATCTATGAATGTAAATGCCAATCTTACGGGATCTTACCGGAAAGCAAAAACCACACAACTAACTTCATTTGAAGTGCTTGAGAAGTACAAAAAACTACGAAGAAATAGGGTACTGCTTCTAAATGGAGAATGAAAATCGTCGGTGATAGCAAGGGCGAAGAGAAGCGAACAGACCTTTAATCGTATTTTTAATCATATTTTTAGATGCATATAATCAAGTGAAGGCTTCAAAACACAGGAAGATTCCCACCAACCTTTCGTCAAGAATGCTGCCATTCGCGACCATACTTACAGCACAAATAACCTCTACTAAGATATAAAAATGGAGTGGCGTCTGTCTGTATGTAATGATCACCTCGAATAAATTATTATTATTACACTAAAACTCGTATTTGTAATTATTTCTGTAACTGAATATCATTATTAGCCCAAACCTTGACAGGGTGTCCAACAGCTGGGCATTTGAGAATTTCCTGAGATTTTCATGTTTTGACATAATTTTTATTTTTCCAGAGTAAATATTGATTTTTTTCGTTTAATGTAAGAGAATGTTCGGTATGTATTTTGGGTGATTAAACGTAAGGATTATTTTTAAACTTGCATATTTGGAGGAAAATGAACACAAAACTTTAAAATAGTTTGAGAGAAAATCACATCACCAACCTTTCTTAGATTTCAACATTGTCATACTGGTGCTCAGGAACACGGTTATATTACAGCCAGACTTTGCTATTAATAGCATTGATATAAAATGATCAACAACTTAAAAAACTGAAGGAATTGACTTTTTTCCTTATTTTGCTAAATGCGACAACGCAAGAGATATTCGAATTCGAAACTTGCTGATAAAGGTACGTTCTTTACGCCACTAATTACAGACTACGACCAAAAAGAACACAAAATACCTATATAGAAAACATTGTACCTACTTTCGGTGATTATAGGAATGTAAAATACGACAACGCAAGGGAAATTGGACTTAGCAACTTGCCGAAAAAGGCACATTGCTTCCGTTGCTGTTTTATATATTGACACCACAGAAAAATCCAGAGTCAATTCGGTATTACACTGAGATTTCCCTGATATTTCCAGTGACAATAAAATTCCCTGAGATTTACCGGTTTTCCAGAGTGCTGGACAACCTGCAGTTGATGCCTCGAATGATTCAAGGGTGATAATTCGGGACGCAATTCGCCGCTCTCCATCCTTTGAGGAAAACCAACTTTTTGGGGAAGCCGCCGAATTTATATTCCAGCCCAAGCTCGATCCTTCCTCCAACCAGCCTCCCTCGTTCCCCCCCCCCTCTCCCGCGATCCCTCCTCCCCTCAGCGATTGGCCATCTCTTCCCCCCGTCCGCCTCTTTCTCCCCACCCTCACGCTATCCATTATCCACCCACCTCCATCTAGCCTCCCGTGAGCGAGCGAGCACATTCCTCACGCCCCTATCTCCCCCTCGTTTTGGTCTGGACCGTCACCTCTGGCGACTCCAACGCATACACACGCTATCCCTGCCACCCTCGCCCAAACCCCAACCAATGCGTCACTCTCATAGCAAACACGCAACCTCACGTATCCTCCCCCATTCTCACTGAAGGCGACACCTCTCCCTTGTGTGCGGCCCTCCCACCCACCCACGCAGATTACTCGCTGACGACACCCCTCACCACCCTCAATCACATCAACCCCCCTGCAAAGCCAGCCAACTCTCTCCCCGAGTCCACAATTTTTCTATTTATTTATTTATTTATTTTTATCTATTTATAACTTCACTATTCCGAATACAGCACACTGGGCTAATTTACGTCGGGTGAATAACAGTAACAACGGACGAGACACAAACACCCATATCCTGGGCAGATAATATTCCACACTGGCGGGAATCGAACCCGCGACCCTCGGGTTAGCAGGCGACGACTTTACCCCGCCGCCACCGGGGCAGACAAAATTTAGGAAAATCACAATATTAAATGAAAAGCTGCTTTTCATTATGTTTCCATTATAACTGATTTATCGACCCCTGAGGGCAGGTCTTGATAAGAGGAAATCAGTCGGTAATATACACTGGATTTCTAAAACTGGACGCCTCATATTATACCGTATATTTTTTTCATCTATAACGTCCGATTTCCTGAAGATTTTTCTTTACAAAAACAATTTCCCCGAAAAATTAAAGTATTTAATCCTTTTAAAAAGCTCATAATAATTTGTTCGCTTGTAAATGAGTAAATAGTTTACTTTTGATATAGCAACGAGATACATAGCCGATTCTCACTATAGCCTTCGCCTTAAATTCGACCATTTGAAGTCATAGTTTTACAGAGCTTAGAAGAGACTCAGATCCTTGAGTACAACATTTTCTTCGTCCCTCCGAGTTTCAATGTGTGCTCTCCTCGAGTCATTCCAGCGGATCACGATGAAATTTAGTTCGCCGTATTTTATAAAATCCAGTTCCGGCTATTTACTGCCCCCCGGTAAATGAACCTTTCTCGTCACAATTGGAAGATTCTTTAAATAATAAGCAGCACTGATCATATTTGAATAGTTTGCCACACTGTCACTTCGGGATGGCGATCATAAACCCCTCCAAGAGCATGAGTCACGGTTGACCTTTTGGAAGAGGGCTACACCGTCATATTCTCACGCCTTCACTTCCTCTCTCCCTCCCCCAAGAATCCAGAATCGTGGAACGCAAGCGCTCTGATTCACCTCCTGCCCTCAACCCATTGTGAAGCGGAATATTCAATACTGAAATCGCTCTCAATAAACAATTCGATTAATAGTAATTAAACACACGAGGTCTTATTCACTGGTTTTAACTATAAACGCGGGTATAAGAGTTCTAGCTTGGCCCGCCACGTCGACGTTATGCTCCCACAGGAAATTAATATCCAACTCAACTTTCAATGAGTTTAAGCTTTCCACATGGACTTAGATGGCGATAAGTTCAACGTTAAATGGAATGCTCCTTTCAGGAACTATACTGTTTAGGGCTAAAAAGATGATATGAGCACCGGCTAACTTCATTCACGGCACAAACTACCTATGATCTGATCCGGAAAACCTACAAATACAGCTAAAGAGGTACTTCGTGATGAATAAAAGATTTTTAGCCTCTCGTCGCCTTGACGTTGGAAATTACAGTGAATAACTTGCGCAAGCACATCAACGGTGCTGAAGTTACATCCATTTACGGATATAAAATACCTGCGGGGGTTTCATTAGCTTCTGATATGATACCATAGGTGCAGTTTTTTTACCTACTGAAATTGCTTTTTGGAGTGTATACTACCTCTAGCTTTAGTGACCACTTGCGCCATGTATAGCACAGAGGAGGAAAAGTGAATGACGGGGGAGTGTAACTTTTTATTACATACCAAATACATGAAGCTGGATATTACACATGATTTTAAATCGACACTTAAGAAGAAAAAGCCTAAATAGTCTTTCACGCTATCGATTCTTTCAATTAGTTTCCTCAGTTAGTCCACATCTTCAATGAAATAAGATTTTCTTCCGTTCCAAATCTATTGCTTCCTATACGTCATTCACTCAAACTAGAAGCTGACTCATTACAATAAACACTATACCCATTGGTCAGGAGAGAGGTAAAAAAAGGAATTTTACTGCAGGATATTTATTCCTTGTTTTGCGATGTCGTCGCCGCTATACAAGATGCAAACCGCTCTCGAAGAGCTATGATCACAGTAACGGTCCCCAGAACTCACTCAATCAATAACCCTTAGAGATATTAAGCTTCTGAAAAAATTTGTGGAATAACGACTACGCTTTCACGCTCATAAGAGCGATTGAAAAATGATGTGAACCAACAAACGCAATATAAACGAACACGTCATTGAACATCACGATTGTGTCTTTACATTTGTCAAGAACTTCATAATAATAATATCTTACTAACTAATCTGAGAAAGGAGAGCAAGAATAGACTGCAGAAGTTCGTGTTGTGGGTGAGGATAAGGATGGAGAAGGTGAGATGAACGGAAAGAAAGACAAACGAAGAAGTGCTTGAGTGGGTGAGGATAGAAAGCTTCCCGATGAGATTGGAAAGATGCAAGGTAGGCGGACAGAGGGGGTAATGAGGGGCGAAGGATTACTTAAGAACGTAATAGAGGGGAGGATATTGGTCAGCTGGGAAGAGAAGAAGAGGATTGGTTTTATGGACGGAATGAAGAGGGATGATGTGGAGTGGAGCATATCAAGCATAGATGTGGAGGATATCAAGGAATGAGTGCCTGTCTAAGGAAGCAAAAATCGCCGTGTACAAAAGTGTACTTCTCCCCACTTTGTTGAATGGCAGTGAAACATGGGTATGTCAGGATAGACATAAGAGTAGACTAAACGCCGTGGGTATGAGGTATGCAATGGACATATATGAAAGGAGCGTGCTTCGTTGATTGGATCATGTTGAGAAAATGGATGAGAGTCGAATAACGATACAGATATATAAGAGTGAAATGAATGGTGCGAGAGGTAGAGGTAGGCCGAGAAAGTTGTGGTTGAATGTGGTTGAGGAAATTCTTAGGAGGAAGAATATTAGGAGTCTTAAAAACTGGAGGGCGTGTATAAAGCAGGGCATGGGGGTAAATGAAGCAAAAGAGGTTGCAAGAGAGTTTGCAAGGATAGGTCAGTATGGAGGAAATTATTGAAGCAGAGTTAGGTGTACAAATATGTATTTATGAGTGAAAATTGGTGACTTTACCTACCACGAAAGGGAATGGCGTGATTGGTATGTATGTACGTGTAATCATTGTCATAATTCCCATACTTGATGCAATGAAATAATGCACAATTAATGTAAATTATACAAATTCACGCATTTAATCAAATAATGCGTATGGGACTCAAACAGCTGTATACAAACGCCGTTATTGTCAAATTTAGGTGATTTTCGTAATTTCCATATTCATTGTTTACTTCCGTCATCAATTTGTTTGTGAAAAGTGACTCTCGCTACCCTGGAAGGGAACGGCGTGATTGGTATGTATGTAAGAAGAGGGAAGGAAGTATGCAGATAAGAAAACAGATAGAACGGTACACATGGCCCGGCAAATTAAAAAATCTAGAGGATTTCCACCGATTTAATTTCCTCTAAACCTACCTTAACCGGAAGATGACTTTATGATGATAAACTAAGCACATTTCCATTCTCGGCATTGGGTATGACAAAGTAAAGCAATGTGACCAGGAACATTTCAATTTTTGTTCAGTAGAAATTACATCTCAATCCCCGAATTATTCTTCGAGGGAGAGATAATGTTTTCCTCATCTATTCTTAACGGCCAACCGCATTCGTTATTCTCCTCCAGCCCCTCTACGCTAAGCTCCTAACCCACCTCCCTCCCCCTCGCCTCTTCAATCCGGGCATTTTTATCACCCACTCCTTCTACCCTTCACACTTCCTCCCTCTTCCTCTGCCCACGGCGATACTTCACCGCCGATATCTGTTCGCCGATATCTCTTTCCTCCCTCCCTCGCTTCCTTTTACGCTTACCACGGAAGGAGGCAGTCGGGGAGTTCTTCCAGGCACGCCACGAGAGAGAGTTGGGAACGGCGAGGAGGATAGAATCCCCGCCCTCGGTGACCTGAATTGGAAAATCGGTTGATAATGGGAGAGGAGAAAAGAGTGAAGAGGGTGAGTGATATTACGGCTCTTCGGCTATAAATGGAAGTCATTCGTTAATTTACGGCCCGCACGTGAATACGAACAGAAATAGCACATTTCCAGGAGCGCATTGAGATTCTCCATTCTCGAAAACGAGATAAAAATTAAAGTGGATTTCAAAAACGGCAGATTAAGACCACAGTAAGCGAGTAACCGAACGATAAAGTACACCGATCAAAAGGCAACTAAATATGTGGCAATCATCATGAGGAAAAGTTTTTTCTGAAATGTATATACAACCACAATGAGCTCAGACCTTACGTTGCGTTTGCGATGGCAATCGCTAAAAATATTATCACGCTCAGTACAGTAAAAACACAGAAATCTCTCCTATGGAGAAGATTTTAGAATCCATTCCTTGAAGTTAGCCATTGCGAAGAAGCAGAAATCATTAATGAAACAAAGAAAGTATCCCCCGAATTGGCTGAAGGACATTGAAAATAAAAACACATTTATTATTTTTTAAGAAAAAGAGGGTCCCTTATTCACATACTGGGTTTCACAGACTATTCGTAAACACTTAAGTATCAAATGGGCTTTAATTGTTAACGATATATGCTTATAGACAAAAGGAAATGAACTCTTCCGATCGTCTAGGAGACCATGTACCGCGAAGAGGAGTGGTGTATTTACTTTGGGGATGTAGCTATCGACGACATTGGCGTATCGGCCGAAAGCTAAACTCCAACTTTGGAGCCTGACTCATATGAATTTCATTAGCTATTAGGATGAATTACCCTCGAAAATAAATTCACCAGCCAGCGAATTAAAACAATGAAGGAGTAGACTGTACTTGTGTTTATTAACATATTATCATTACTAACACCTCACCCTGCATGAAGTGTTCATTATGATTTTGTTTTCGTCATGATTTACTACCTTATAGTATTCATAAATTAATGGCATGAATAAAATAAACCAGTAGTTGTATGCTGCAAAGAGAACACTTCTATACGGCACGACTACTTTCAACGCGAAGGTGTCATCTCCAGGTACCTTCAATAGTTGTATCTTAACAAGTGGCCTCCATTTCAGTAAGGTCATCTACGTAACACTCTCCTAGTTTCTTCCGCATTGCTCTCCCGACTGCTTTTTGGTCTGCACCAGGCAGCCGGGGGACGTGCGAGGTTCCGACTTGAACCGGAATAGAAGCATTTTAAGTTTGGAATCACCCCGTGTCACTCACCCTAGTGGTAGCTTGCACAGTACTCCATAGGTGTAGGTGAATGCTTCCTAATAACTGACTAATTTTTCACTTTTCAATAATATTATTTACTTTTATTATTATTAAAATAACATTAACTCAGAGCATTCCATGGTTTCATTATAACGCAACAGAGTTCGAGCACCATCCAAGATTGGTAATTGGAGTGGCTGGAATAGTTTCCAGCTCACATCATTCCCAGTGCAAAGCGCAAAACGTTTCCCGAGACAGAAAGAACTTATGCAGGAGCTGACACGGTCCTCCGCCGGAGATTCGTGAATGGCTAGAACCCACTGTCCAACCGTGATAACGTCCTCTAATAAAGTATGAGAGTCGCAGAGCCTTGCCCTGTGAACGGTTGGAAAGAGCTACGCGACGGTCGCATGCATATTGAAAAGCAGGAGAGAGAGACGCGAGGCATCTGGAAAGAAAACAGTGGAAGAGTAAAAAGGTAATCTGCGCGGCGGTCACATAAACTCTACAGGAAAGAATCCTGAGGAGCAGCATATTAATGCGGTTTTCTTGGAAGATAATACCTTTTCTAATAACCAAAATCGTAAAATAAGTAAATAAAGTGTAATAAAATGCAGTTCACACAATAATAATAATCTTAAAAACGCATGTCCATTTGTATTCATTGTCTCTAACAATAGGGAACTTTATGAGACTTAAACCTAGAGCATCATTCAACTCACGATCAAATTTGGAAGAGAATCGAGCATTGAAACTTCGACCATCAATTATTGGCTCGTACAATTACTTTTCAGCTTTTAGGAATTGAGACAACCAAAGGATTAAATGCTAGAGAATTAGACTTAAGATGAGCACTGTCTTTGTCCATAAAATCTTCAATGATGGAACTTCAAAGATTAGGGAACACGATGCAGTCACTTAAGTTCGCCAATCTGCCTCCTCGTAGAATACATCCCTTTTGAATAGCAGCTAGTTTCTGAGAATGCATGACATGCTAGATGTAGAAGAAAATGGAATCCAGGCTAGAGAAAATAAAATCTATCAGTTCGTAGGTATATACAAGGTCAAATGCGAATGAACTGATGTCGAAGACGCGGTTAAAACGAGTGGATAAAATGAAATAGGATTACAATCGAAAGAAAATGACAAGTAGCCAGGGAATTCTTGAGTCAAAATAAAAACGCTTAGGATATCGAACGAATTTCGAGGAAGGCAAATGAAGGAGAGAATTATACAACAATGTGGTGAAATTCAAAGCACAAATCATTTAACTTAACGTGAATTCGTACCCACATTAGCATCGAATTGTCGGTCAGGTGTGTTGGCTAGTAACTTAACCAAGCCATCTTAAATCGAGGTGAATTGCGGCGGAAGTTTACAAGAACAGAGGGGTCCCTCTAAAACCCCAGTGGTTCAAATTTAGTTCGCATAAACCCCCACCGAAATCCAAAATGCATTAAGATGGCATAATTGTCAACTGGTACACATGACCGGAAATTCAGAGATCCAGGTTCGAATCTAAAACCCCAGTGGTTCAAATTTAGTTCGCATAAACCCCCACCGAAATCCAAAATGCATTAAGATGACATAATTGTCAACTGGTACACATGACCGGAAATTCAGAGATCCAGGTTCGAATCTTGGATACGAAAAATGAATTTTTCATAGTGAATTTCGTCCTATTGATGCAATTCTTTGCACCCATGCGCGTGACGGCGTGCCATATCATTTGTTAATGTAACTGATAGTAGAAAAAAGAGAGTAGAGGAAGGTGTGATGGGAAATGAGAAGAAAAATGAGAGGAAAGTGAAGAGAGAGAGAGAGAGGAGGAAAGGAAATAGCAGATTCTCTTTAGAGTCGAGGTCGGCAGCATTGTGACTACACACTGTGAGAGGGCGCGACGCATTTTTCCACAGCGAGAGGAAGACGGCTATAATAATAAAAAGAGGAGCGTAGGCAGTTACCACGGCAACACCCCCGCGACGCCCGTCCGGTCCATTACCGACCGATTCGTGCGAAGAAACGGAGAGGGCAGGAGGGCATGGGCGGGTGAGGGAAGAGGAAAGGGGTGTGGAGTTGGGAGGAGGAGAGGAACGGTGGCTCGCAAGACGAGGATAGGGTGTTGGGGCCGAATGGCAGAGAAGAGGCGCGAAGAGTGAAAGAAAGAGGCGAAGAGAAAGACAGAAAGCTGCCCTCCCCGGCTCCATCGCGGATGCACGGCAACTGAAAAACGGAGGCCATTGTTCTTCGCGACGGACGCGCACCTTCAAATCGAACTTACCAGTCCGAGGAGTAAATCCCCAAGGATTCTAGGCGGCAGTCCATCCTATTAGAGAACTCGCGCTAAACTCTATGCATTAGCGGCACAGAATGAATTTTGGCTCATTTCACGCATTGGTTTGTCATTCAGTCAAGGGATCACAGCGAATGATGAATACGATAGCGGCGCCGTGGTAAAGGTATGGGATAAAGGTAAACAGTGTACGTCTTACACGAGGCACTTAATTACAAAATTTGAAGTACAGAAAATTCATGAGCTTCAGCACAGAAAAAGAGCAGGGACTATTATCCCATCTTTCGCTCATGCATTTGCGTATAAATTCTTAAAATTTTCTTCTTTATCTAATATAATCTTTTATCTAATATAATTCTTTATCTATTATAATAAAATCTTTAAAAGGTGCAGTTTACAATGAACTTTTGAAAATACATTAGATTGTGCAATAGAGTGCCTGGTGTAAAAAGGCCTCAATACAGTGATGAGATTTACTAGAAGCAAGAAGGCGGGACTGAATACCAGGGCGGGAGGACAAAAAATTTAGGAGAATGGGCAATTTAAGTATGAGGGTAGTATTTTGGAGGATAATGGGTCTAGTGGTAGGGACAACAGATATGAAATTGCTTCAGTGAAAGAAGGATTTTCCACGAGGAGGGAATTGATGAGGGGGTCTGAATACCGGCGTAAAGAGAAGGCTGGCGAAAACTCTTATATGGAGCGAAGTGCGATATAGGCCAGAATCTTGGTCGTTGCCAAGGGACGACGAGCGGAGACTTGATGTGTTTGAGATGTGGGTGTGGAGCAAGATAGAGAGGGTGAGCTGTGTGGCGCGAAGGACGAACGAAGAGAATTTGGATATGATAGGAGAGGAGAGGAAGCTGGTAGCGCAGGTTTGGAGACAGCAAAATATATGGATGGAGGACGCTTTGAAAGAAGAAGGATAGTTGAAGTGGGTAATAGTGGGGAGTATACTCGGGAAGCGTGGAAGAGGAAGGACGAAGATAGTAACACTGGACGGAATAAGAGGAAGTAGACAATGTGAGGAATTTAAGAGGGATCCAAAGGCATCTATAGGGGTATGGGGTGGGACGGAATGATGTACCAGAAAATGGGGTGTTAGGATAAGGACTGTCCAAACGCCTACCAATCAGGTGGTAGAATCCTCAATTGAATGATTATCCACACATTCGGCTACCATTTGATTTCATCATATCTCTCACCGATATATCCCCAAAAAGTTTCAGATTAAATTAGTATTGACGGTTTACTCTTAGAATATACATGCACCATCCCAGAGGAATTAACGGCCAGACGAGTTTATATTTTCCTTAACCTTCGCCCTCAAACTATCGAAATACCATTTAAAGTACAAAGTGCTCGCAATAGGCCAGTGAAGAAAAAATTGGTGAAGAGCTAAAAACTTTGGCTCCAAACGGAGCTTTCAACCTTTTTCAGCAGATTCATTTTTGTAAAATTGCACTGAGATCATTCAGCGGCGGAAAGGCGAGTTACAGCCAACGATAATAGAAGAAATGTGAGCACTCCAGCGAAATCACTTTTTAGCGATCGCATACTCGCGTAAGACGCGCCCACGCGTGCCATGCACTGCGTTGTTTTTATAAAAAATGTAGCAAATATTTTTTGTGAGTAATGTGTTTGTTTAGGAAGCGGGAGAGGATGTTAATGGACGCGCACGTCAACAACTCGGGAGGGAAGTGTCCGATTCTTTCAGCGCATGATGTGCCTGGGACAGACATTTTAATACATTCTCTGCATGACGCGCACTTCATTTTTTATGCCGATTTCCTGGAAAACATGAGAGTGGTAGAGGCATATACAGGATGTAACAAAATGGAACGTCCAAACTTTCAGGACACAATCCCTGAACGTACGAGAAGAAAATTTATCACATGGATATGGATCCGGAAACGCTTTACTTCCATGTTAGAAACTCATCTACAACTCTTCACATTACGTTAATCATGGGTAAGACAGCAATCATGGGCGTAAGAGCGTTGCATCACTTTCAAGGAAAATACAATGCTACAGAAAAATACGTAAATTCCAGGGGAAAAAAGGATAATTACCGATCTATTTAGCAGTACATACTGAACAACAAAACTCCAGAGGCCAAGATACTTTAAAAACAATATCGTGAACAGTCATGATTGTATGCTACGAGAAGGTGAAATGACACGTTATCAGACATTCAAAATTAAATGAGATTTCATCTCTTTTACGAGCATGATCACCTTACAATTTCATGAGAAATAACAACCACTAAACTCTACGTATAAATGAGTACTCACTAGAATCAAACCAAGTAATATCAAAGACGTGAAAACCACAGCTAAAGAACTAACCTGGAAAGCAAGAAAAAAATGCATTAATATTCATTCAATCCGTAAAACTAAGTAATAATTCTAATTACAGCATGGATGAATTATTTTAAATAAAAATAAGCATCACATATCTGATACAAAACATAGTTCAAAGCCCTCGAATGACACGTATTGGCCTTAATTGTTCGCAAACAGCACTGTTCCCACTTAGAAGGTGAGCAAGAAATGAAAGATAACTCGTTTCCACTGACGAGTTACACAGCTGATTTTGAGAATGCTGTATGCGAATGTTTCTCGTTTGGCGTTTACCAGTTAAATGAGAATGTAGTCGTATTTTTTAATTAATTTCTAAGTTGAAATGCTGCCACTGTTTATTGCGATGATTTTTCCTCTGAGAAAAACTAAAATCCCCTCATGAGGCAGAAACATGTCATAGACGAAAAAATTTGATAAAAAAATAACCAATATTCCAACACTCACTTTATGATGCTGACTATGTAAATGCATAAAACTTTTTTAAGGCGCAAGTAATGTGTTCATCGTGTTGAATATGCGTTTCATCGACACACATGAAGATTCCACGTAAATCTCGTGTTCTCTTCGATGTGGCACTCATTTTTCACTGCACACTCATAAATACCTACATGTAGCAAGTAGTACGCTTCGTGTTTCAACTAAACTTTAATATCCATATTAACATCTCCTCGGCGACTGCAAAATAATAAATGCGGATAATTGTAATACTATCTGTGATAAAAGCATAGAGGAATGAAAACATATTCTACAAACAATATCCTGCATTGTGAAAACTGCCTCACAGTCAGCTTTTTATCGGCCGACCCCATCACAAAATGCACAAGTCACGAAGCATCCAAAACGACAGAGCAGCATTAGATGGGATATCAAAAAATATCCTGCTCGTCCTCAGAACATAAAACCCGATTCCCGGCTGGCATACTCTTGCCAACAAATAGGTTGATAAAGTTATTTAAGTTGAGATGCAGCAGTGGTTCACAAAGACAAAAACCTCATGGTAAAAATGTTTTTCTTCAAAATTTTCATGTATAACTTCCCACGAAGAATAAAAACAAACGTAGGTATCTTTTGCATCGCGTAAACACTGGTTGCAACAATGTATGTGACTGGGATGAACAGCTTCAACGCCAAAGGGATAACGTTTAACAGAGAATAAAACTTTCTTTAAACAACAACAGCAAACTTTGCGTCATTCGAAGAGGATATTCAAGAAAACTTGGATGAATCGGTTTTTGTGACCAGCACGTTGGCGGATCAAACAAAATCAAGCCGATTAAACTCTAAAAATAAAAGCAATGAGCTCGAGATTACTGCATTCATTTCACAACCACTTGCCTTCATCGAGTCAAAATATTTTCACGCACGTACCATCCTTTCCCCGACGTCAGTTACACAACGAAAGGATTCGAGAATTGTGATACTAAAAACTTAATAGTGAATTTCCGCACTCTTTTGAAGCGCATCTACAATAGTTTCAACAATCAGCGTCATTTTCAAGGTGTACACCAAAACAATTTTCTCATATAAATACCTCTTGAGCCAGAAGTAAAAAGGGGGAGGTGTTGGTGGAGAATAGGGTTAGGGATGGAGCATTGAGACCGGGGGGTTATTCAAGGCGAAGTGCATCAATAATTAAAGGGGGGGAATATAACAAGAAAAAAGAAAAGCGACGGAGGAGGTCAAGATGAAAGAGCGTGATTAGCGGTTCACAGGACAGGAAGGAAGGCTTAAATTTAAAATATGGGATTGAGCCCAAAATCAAAGCCATCACAGATATTTGTCGGGCTTTTTACAACTTCAAATTGCTCGAATAAATCCTATTTAGGCTCTCCGTCAGAACAATTTAAATTAATTAAGATGACTGTTCGAGAGTGTTCCTTGATAATGACACTTAGTGTTGAAACCACGATCGGTGCATATGAAAAGAGAGTGGAGATCAACTACAGAGTCTTCATTCCACAAAGTCATGCCTGAAACGCTTACAAACGGAAACACATGAATTCGAAAGTGTCGAGACAAAAAAGCTTACGGGACCGCCCACAACGGAAGAAACCCTCACTGCGGTACTCGGAATCGGAAAGGGAGTGAGATCACTATTGCAACGACAAGGCCGAGAACGACTGCCTCGCCGCTGGATGTGCGAGGAGCAGCTAAAAGGATGTCCGATTTCGTTGCTTCATCCGGCGTATCCACCCGCCGCAACTTTCGATTTTTCCTCTTCACTCCATGAATTAAGGCCATTCTACAACAGACAGAAGTCACTACGCGAGAGGTAGTTTGAGCCAGATTTATCCCAAGTCATTATAGACCACATTCGAAATTTACTTTTCAATTTCAGCAGCTATGGCAAGCATTAAATAGATATTGTAATATAATTTGAGCAATAATTTACTTTTATAGAACGGAAATTCTCGGTATTAACATATGTAAATATGTCTATATAACTCTATAAATTGAATAATTATTTTCGCGAGCTTTTCGTTGTTTTCTTATTGAATTGTAAGCATTTTTCATACGTAATAATTATAACTGCAAGTGTGTTTACATCAGAGCACTCGGCAGTTCACATTCTGGGGTTAATTCATGTATTGTTTCCCTTTTGTTTTGGTCACAGTCAGAGCTGTTATAGTTCATTTGGAAAAATGAAGGTGCTCTTTTCACTTCTTCTGCAGTTTATAGCATATTATTTCATGCTTTGTTCAATATAAGAAATCAGTTTCGTTTCATTTAATGCTCGAAAAGGATTCATGAAGGTACAAATAGGTACGCAGATAATCTACGCGTAGTATGCTGTACTGTGCATGTGTTCATTTATCGTTTACGAAGTATATAATTAGTCTGCGAATGTGAAAAGGGTAACATTTTATGTGCAAATGACAGTCTTAGCCATTTAATTATGCCAAACATTTTCCCCTTGAGTGACCTTTTTTGATTCATGGAACAGAGAGTGCCTTTAAGCATGGACTGCGTATGTTTGAATATAACTGATACCTATATATGGTGCGATTGCGTGGAGTTAGTTTTAGTATGAAGCAGTGAAGTTGCTGGGTGGCCAAATGATTTTAATAATTTCATTATGAATATATACATGAGCAAGTTTGTGGTGTAATGCTACTAATGGCAACATATGAAGTTCATGACCAACATGTACTTTAAGATTTTCTTTACAGCAACAACAAAAGTTTACAAGAGAGAAATAAGTATTTTGATGGCAATGCCAAAAACTGGTCACATTTGAGAATTTTACCAGAACGCCAATGTAGAAAGAATATTGCTTTACAAACTCCCGATATTGGTTTTTCTTCTGAGTCATCCGTTGTCAAGTATGCAGTTCCTTATAGACTAACGAAACGGATAAAGTGGGTGTCCACCGACATTTTTCATGCAAAAGAAACTTATTTCAATCACATCAAATATCATAGAGAGCAGATTGAATAAAAAAATAAATATTGCAGAAATGTTCACATAGGATATCGATTGCATTTTTATTCTCTATATGGGCATGTTAAATTACATTTGGCGGTGATTTATCCATTAAAAGAAAGAGCGAAAAGTGCTTCATCCTTTGATTTATCCATTAACACACGAGTACAAATCTATTTCAAAGTAAACGGATACGACGATTTCCTAGGCTATGGAATAAATATAAGTATATTTGTTCCTTATGTAGTGTAACAACAATGGATTTTCAAGCATTGCTTTAATTGGCCTTTATAGAGTGAGGTTTTATAATACATGACCTACGATTTCACGCACACGCCTGTGGCAGTGTAGCCAAGCTTTGCTTCATTGTTTTTTAAGGGCAGCAGCTGCCTTAAACGTTACAGTAGTAGCATATTAAGTTCATAGTTTCTAGTAGCTCTCTTGAAAGGATCTACGAATACCATTTTTGGGATACGTATAGGTCTGTTGAAGGGGATACTTCAAATCCAAGATATTTTCAAGTCGGCTGTTGCTCAAGAATTAGGTGATTTATGATATTTTTGTTCTTACCGCGTATTTTTCCATGAAAGCCAAAACACTGTTGACTTTTTACAAATGGAATTTCCTTTGATTCATTTCGCATTGGCTGTTAAGTTATGAAATAGTAAAATAAAAAATGAATAAATAGAAGAAATAAGCATGAATCAACTTCGAATGCCACACATTTGATTACACGCTAAACCCCATATAGAAGTATCGCTAGATATGCTTCCACGGTACAGTTTTTAAAACCTAAGAGAATGGTCCTTCTTCAATATAACGACCATTAGTCTAACTAAAACATTTGTCCATTGAAAGATGTACTTACGTTCAAAAACATTTACATTTCCACATATTGCCTAATCCAATGAGCGTACCGATAACGTATTCCTGAGAAATTGTACCTATGATCGCATATATATGTGTCCGAAAACATGAATACGAAATCACAGATTCACGCTGGTTCCTCGGTCGGCAGTGTTTCACGACGACGCTTCCAAATACTTGAGAGTGTCAATGGTTATGACAACGAACCATAAAATCGGAGATCTGGGGCCGTATTGAGCTTAAATCAACAATGATAAATTCACAGCTAAATTTGGCACATTTAGAATGCCTAGCACACAGGTAGTTTCAATTGATTAAATATGATTAAATCCTGCACAGCAGTTTAATTTGAGTCAAAGCATCAAAATTATATTTTAAAAACCATAAGCTATTTGATTCTAAGATTAAACCGAAACCTAACGCGGTTCAAATCAATTTATTTTTGTTCTCCATCCCACTATACCTTCACTAACCAAAACCTTGACATCAAGCGATTTAATAGTCATCATGATTCAATATCCGAGCCACTATTTAAGAGTGCAACCGAGAGCTAAAGACACCAAGCCTAAGCTTAACCGCAAGAAAAACACACTGATAAGATGCCTACATCTACAAGAAAACTTGAGGAGAAGATCAAATATTTGAGAGGAAAAAGAAACGCATTGGAAGGAAATTCAACTTTTTTCTCGCCATCATACATTCGCTCACTGTAGAAAGAAGAGCTTCGGCATCGATTGAAAGGCTTAGGTGATCAATCCAAAACGCAAATACTCGAGTATTATAAACGTATCGCTTCGCAGATCAGTTTTTGCATCCAAAGTAAATTTAGTTCAAGGAACTGTTTAGTACAAATATCTTTCATGCAATTACATACGAAAAAATATATTCCATTTTGCGCCCAAATATTCAATTCTCGAGGTCAAACACAGTTTTAAAAATATATGACAAAGAAAGCAATTTATAGATACATGTGTTCTTTTCTGAGTAAGATGAATAATAGCGGAGAGGCAGATTAAGTGAGGAAATCCCATCAACCATTGACAACAGACGGTGGATCGCAGATAGAGGATGAGCAGACATGAATCAGGATGATTCGTCAGGAGAGCGGTGCTCACCACATCGACATAAGGGAGGTTGCAGGTGTGTCATTTAAACAGTTATCTTTCAACGCACTAAAGTATTAAGCGGATATCATCGATGATATGGAACAGTTATAAATATTGGAAAGATAATTGCACGTATATTCTAAGCCAGAAGCGTCCTAATACTGATCCTAATAACTTGCTAATGGACATTATTAAAGGAAATTTATCTTACTTATAACAAATCTTCAAAGGCATTTATTTTATTGGACATGTATCTAATGTACATATAACTGAGGGCAAGTATATTTAATGCGTGTTTTTTGCGGAATAAACCTGATTTTAAACGGTATTTATGTCTTTGAAATTTATATCTGAGCAGCCGAGGTAAGAAAGGGTTTCCACAACTCGTCTTCCATAAAACTCCCAGTGTCACAAGATGGGCCTCAACTAATTTTCTAATAAGCTTATTTTATTTTTTTACCCAATCTCCCAGACTTGGTAATATTCAGTACTTATGACGGACACGAAGTGAATTAATCGCAGAATTTCTGTTTCAGGTAATTCATCTTTTCTAATGCTTATAATACGGCCATATGCTCTTCCATTATGGTAATGAAAGACTTATTATACTTTGTTACCTTCTAATATGATTGATAAGATCAAACTGTTCATTCGGTAGAGGGCGGGAACGGGAAATGCAAATGTAAAAAAAGAAGTAGCTACGTATGCTGATATGAAAAGAGAAACAATAAAAGAATAAGTGGTCAAAAAATGAAAATCTGGTCAGAGAAAGTCCAGTAATGTCCACAAACACCACGGGTCATAGAGAAGAACATTAGGTCCGATGACGTGGACAGCAAGATCGGATGAAAAGTCGAGAGCAGAAAATAGCACGTATGCATCTGAAGGGGTCGGGAGACATTTGACGTAAAAGGAGCGAGGCAAGAAAGGACAGAGATTCGGTCGATGGGAACTGGGTCGGACGTGACCCCAGTGATTCGGATCCCGCGTCGGTCTCCTCGGTGCGGTGTCCCTCGCGAGATTTATGCGACAGAAGGGCGCGCTCACTTGCTCCTGCTAGTGCCGGTCCGATGATGATGCATACGGGGGAGGGTGAAGGGGGCATGAAAAGAGGGAGGAGGAGTAGGCCCCAATTTCCCCTCGACTACGACGCTTCTTAGAGATTCCATTTCAGAGTTGCGAGAGGCCAGGAAACGAGCGCAGGCAACACAAACACGAGGTCATAAACAGCTCTAGCTATCCCTCCAAACCCCCTTCATCCCCGCCCCCCTTTCCCACATTCACCCACCCTCCCTGTTCTCCCCTCGCATCGCGCCAAAAGAGGGACCGTATTGATGACGGGAGAGCGTTGGGGCAGGCACATGGGTACACACGCCGCGACTACAGGTATGCGATGGAGACGGGCCGTCCCGGGAATTAAGGTCCTCCCTCCACTATCCTTCCACCTTCCCTCCAATTCCGCCCGCGCATATACGAGACGCCGGCGCCTAAAAACTAATTAATAACTGACAATGCGAACGAGGACTCCCAGAGGAACGGGGCGAGGGGAATCGGTTGCTGCGGGCAATCGCTGCTCGCCTTGTATATTAGAGAGACCTGCCGGGATAACTTAGGCAGCTCTCTCGTTTGCGCTCGACATATTGAGGCACAGCTTTAACCACTGCAGCCGCCAAATCACTAGAGTAAAATTCCCAGGTGTTTCCCCGATTTTTAAACATTTTTCGCACATTCGCCCTATAGTAATACCGGCAGCGCCGGCAAAAAATCCCATCTTTACATGTCAAACACCATCTCAATATTTTCTGTCAGGCGGACTTTATTTATCTTATTTCCCTCACGGACCTCGGTTGTGACCCTTTAAGTGCCAGGAACACATGCCACGTTTCTTTTCTACAACACACCATCGGAAACCTTTCTTTTTGGCAAAGCCCGAATCAAATTTTACGCGAGGCGAGGTTTAAAATGATGAAAATAACATCGAGCAACAACAAATACAATTTATCCGGCGGTATCGTATCGTAATGCGAATGCATCACTACCAAAACCAAATTTGTGCTCCAGATTTACCCCAATTATCAAGAGCTTAAAAAATGCACGAGGATTCTCTCAATTTCTCTCACTTTTACACGCAAATGGTGACCAAGTGAGATTGCGATTTAAGCCTATATTCGAACAAAGAATATTCATAAACAGCTAAATCAGCTATAATTTTGACGACAGATGGGAATTCAATAACTACTCGTCGTATGACAAATTTCAATCCCACAATAATGCACAAAATCCTTGCACTAGTACACAAAATCCTTGCACTACTACAAGATCTTAACATCACTCATCGAAATATTTAGTAATTTTCGATTAAAATCACACCGTGAGTTCCATGGCCGATTATATTCACCCTTAACGTGAAATTAGGTTTGAAGTGAAAGTCGGTTAAAAAATGATAAGTGCAAAAAATAAATATTATCTAGATGCAAGGATTTTTCTATGATTATTTTAAATTGAAAACATCAACGATTTAACGCAGTATACATCAGGCATTAAAATTATTAACATGCGTCAGTCAAGACCAAATTTAGCAGTTTGTAGCAACAATTGGCAGGCTTTGAAGATTTATTGTCGTCTCGTAAAGATGACTGACACTCTCCCCTTGAACGCGAGTAGTAACAGGCATGAGGAGGGGTGGGTACTTCAACCTCATTTCAAACAAAGCCGAATCAACGAAAAGTGATCCCACGCAAGCATGCACCATTGGAACACCTTATTTCCACCAAAAATTTAGAGCCAATCGTTGCTAATAGCACAGCTTTATAATGATGCACTTGGGTAAACTTTTATCGACACATCAGCGGAAACACGAACGGACATTCAGACAGCTGAAGTTCTAAAATACTTTCAAACTAAAGACAGAATGCCGCAGTGACCTTATGTTTTCATTTTATATGCATAAAAAATACTAAGAAGTGAATGGCTAGCAGTGTGTTTAACGCAGAAAATCTAATCAGAATCCCAGTCTTCCAAAGCCAAAGAACGACAATTACCTTCATCAATAAACATATTCCCTGATTACTTACGCGGTCTTAGATTCATGAAATCCATACAGCCCCGTAGCAAATATGAATGAAACATTTTATTCTCGAATTTTCAGACGGACCAAGGAAATATTCTGATAAATGGTAGCTACTGACACGATTTCCTCTATGAATAAATAAATGCTCTTATATGTCATTATCGACTAACAGCACTTTCAAAAAATTCCATAAATCCACTTATCCATTTAATGCAGACTGGAGGCCATACCTCCTGCGCAAAGACATCAATAATAAGCCGGAAACGTTAGAAGCCTTCCGTTGGCCGAGAAGAATGCCATCGAAGTCATTTCCATAGGGAAGAGCTGCATCAAATATTTAGGCGACGCGTAACTTCCCCGCATTTCACATTTCCATTCGTTTCCGACTCAGAATACTTCCCGATAGAGACAACCAAGATGTATTCAAACAATGTTTTGAAGACTTTAATACTGTTTGACATTGGCTGTCCAAGTTTGCAGTGAGCCACGAAAAGCAAGTGATTAAATGCACAACAACTATAACATGCATAACAAATTCGGTTGACAGGTATAAAAAAAACAAATGTAGTACACATAAACAACACATATTCAGTGACAGAATGTTCTAATAAACAGCAGAGCTTTGGAAGAATAAACCGCATGCTGGAGAAGGCCGTGGTTTTCTCACGGCTGTGGCCAACTCTATCTTGCACGCAATTCATTCGTAAAGTTATCAAAACTTAAGCTTCCCAAAAGGCAACTTTAAAAAATTTAACTAAACCACTTATTTAACATTCTCCATCATTAAAAATGGCAATAAATTCTTAGATTAGTTTTAAATGTTCACCGTGAATGAAAAAGATATCATGAGAATGACTCAGCTCCTTCGCATCTTCGGTAGTAGGAAAAGGCATGAACCTAAATACATAGAGAGGCGTTCGATCCGTTCCTTATTAGCTTAGAATTCCCTTCGACTCCGCGACAGCTCCTCAGAAGTGATTTATTCAACTCCAGTCGCAAGACATCTAAAAAGAAATAATACGAACTGGTTATGGGGTGCGCCTCCATCAAAGGAGCTGCGCTCGACGCCTGCAGTGAAATATATATTCCGAAGCACGTCCGGACTCCGACGGACCCTCTAATCTCGGATCTTATCATCGCTTCGGAGGCGCGCGCCGTTGCAAATGAGTTTCTCCGTCTGAGAAGAAGAGTCCATCGGCGTCCGTTTCCTCTCGCGTCAACACATCACGGGGCGGGGCAAGGCGAGAGAGAAGGAAGGAGACGTTACAGATAGACAGGACTATATAGGGAATGGATTTCGGGGAATCTGCCTCTCGCCGTTCCAAATGGGGAGGGCCGCACTCGGACAGACAGACAGACAAGACAGCCAGCGAGCTTACACCCACCCCATTCTACCAACCCTCCCTCTTTCCCACCCACTCTTTCGACTTCCTCGCTTCGCCTGCCCTCCATATTCCCTCTCTCTTTCTTCAACCTCTCCCGGCACTCTAGTCCAAAAGCGACGCCACCTCCTCCCGAAGCCATAGCAACCCCCTCCCTGTACCTCCACCGTTTCCGCCCGTCTGAATATTTCAGCGTGTGGCGCTGGGGTCTCCAGCACGGCCCCGGGGCAAACAAATACAACGCCTGCCAACCACTCCCCACAACTCCTACCCCCTCCACAAACTATCCACCCCCAAACGCTCACCATAACACACAAAAACTGCCCTTTCCTCATTCTTCGGCGCCGAGCTTATATTCCTAACTCTTATCCACCCTCCTCCCTAGAGCTATTCCACGAGGTATGTGGTGTCGTAACTACAATATCGATCATATTCGCACAACGAGTATCGAATGAAATTTCTCGATGCCACATAAATATTTAAACAACGATCTCGATATAAGTAAGAATTAAATCAACTAATAATAAGCAACTATCGAATTTAATCTATGTTATGGCCCGACTTACAGTTTCCAACAAATACTTTCAGAAGGATAAAATAATGACGTTAAACAGTACACTCATTAATAGTAACAAGGTAATCAACGTTTTATGTTGATTAGATAACTTTCTCTCTGGCCTAATGGTTATAATACCTAGCGCAGCTCTGCTTCAAGGCAAATAACATGCGTTGGAGGGTAAAAACGGGTCGCATTACACGTCTGAGAATAAGATTCACCTATCTAAACATATAATTTACGTGGGTGAAATGTTTCGGAGAAATAAATAGAATGAGCGATCGCCCGGGAAAGGAAATGGTAGAAAAAAACTTATTTTAACGCAAGATACGCGTAAGACTTGGAGAAAACTTTGCACTGAAACCAAGGCAAAAACTAACAAAAAAAAGTTGAGCATGAATGGATTATCCGTTTCATTTGGCTATCCAAATAGGCTTCCCTTTCCAACAGCACGGCCAATTAAAACCAAATCTACTGAACTCGATAATTAAGGTAAAGTTACGACAGAATGAGCCCGAGTAAATTATACATACATACCAATCACGCCGTTCCCTTCCGGGGTAAGCAGAGTCATCAAATTTCACTCATAAATACATATTTGTACAACTAACTCTGTTTCAGTAATTTCCTCCATACTGACCAATCCTTGCAAACCTCTTTCTCCTCATTTACCCCCACACACTGCTTCATACACGCCCTCCTGTTTTTAAGACTCCTAATATCCCTCCTTTTAAGAATTTCCTCAACCACATTCAACCACAACTTTCTCGGCCTACCTCTACCTCTCATACCATTCATTCTACTCTCATATACCTGTTTCGTTCTACTCTCATCCATTCTCTCAACATGGCCAAACCAACGAATCACACTCCTTCCTTTCATACACGTTTATTACTGGAGCATTTAACCCACATTCATTTATTACCCACTCATTCCTGACCTGATCCATCCTACATTTGCTGCAAACACTCCTCAGATAACTCATACCCACGGCGTTGAGTATACTCTTATGTCTATCCTGATATACCCATGTTTCACCACCATACAACAAAGTGGGGAGAAGTACACTTTTGTACACGGCGATTTTCGCTTCCTTAGACAGGCACTCATTCCTTGATATGCTCCACATACTACCTACCACTTTCCTTCCATTATTGAAATAGAAATATCGAATACGATGGTAGTTTGGATCGAAAAAAATGTATATCGATAAGAGTAGAGTATCGAGATTTTTTACAAACCCCTATAACACACCACCCCCAATGCCCACTTACTCTTCGTTCTCTTCCTCCAACCCCCTCAGTCTCTTTCTCCAACCTGGAATCCCCCCCACTTCCCCTCTCCGCTCCTCCCCACTCCTCCCCACCATTCCCCCCCCCCCGCCCCACGCACATGTATTCCAGGAAGACCCTTCCCTTGTGTCCCAACCTTTCATTGCTCCCACTCTCCCCTTCAACCTCCTCCATTTTTAATTACATTTAACTTCAAGAAGAATGGGCGTAAGAAGCGGGGGCGCTCCCTCAGAGATGCCCCCTCCTCCTCCTCCCTCGCCGAAGGAATGAACCCTCCCCTCACCCCCTCCCACATTCACTCCCGTTAAAACCACTACGCACGGCCATTCTCTCCAGTCCAACCCCCTTCCCTCCTCCACTCCTGAACCTCTCGTTCTTATTTCTGACGTTGGAATAATTAAATACACCAGCAGAATAATTAAAAGACCCCGCCGAGTTACAAACATCCGGTCAAAATGAGGGAAACAGATTTATCTTGGAAAACAATACATCAATTTAAAGACTGCGTTTTCCCATGAAAAATCGCTGCTGCAATAAAGCCAAGATAGCAAACACCTTCATAAATTGTACACAGGACCCATAGATAACAGTACACGACCATTTCATTCAGAGCATTCTTAAAGTGATAACATATGAGGTACTAGCCTAAATTTTACATATGGATATAAATGTGATATTTAATAAAATATGATTTGATGTTAGATAAGGTCCGCTGAGGAGGAAAAATTGCACTTGGGATGAATAATGAATTTTAATACAATACTTTACGATAAAGGGAAGCAAATTTCAGAGCTGACTAGTGTCTAAAATATGTTTCGCAGGAAGTCAGTCCCGCAAGGAATGGCTACACGTATTCACCAACGGTAACTTATAAATATCCAGGGATGGCCTCCTTAACTTTTGCGAGCTATTGATGCCATCATTATTTTCCTTAACAGTATTTTAGAACTATTTAAAAGACAGTAGATGTCGATATATAATTCTGCCTACTACGCGCAAAATATTCCAGACTTGACACGAGGATCGCATGTCTCCGAAATTACTCTTCATTGATTGCGATAGTGAAGCCACTCTAGCGCGGAAGCAACAAAAAATATCAACCGAAAGCCCATTTCCAACTTTAACCTTGGAAAGCCTAAATAAATACTGAGGTATGAGAGGAGAGAACATTCGCAAAAGAGCTCAAATGTAACAATTATTACTGCTGATAAATAAAATGCTATAACGCATTCATTGGTTGAATTTACGAACAATCCTCACAGTCGCGAGCACCAGCCTCATACCGATTTAATTCAACACATCCAAACAACTCCTTCAGCTAATAATACATACATAGGAGCATGGTTGCGAAAATCATGCGGCCGAAATCATCGATCCTAAATCCACAGACAAATCGTACAGGATTGAAAATGATACCCTCATCGACAACCTCCCAGAAAACATCATCAAAAGTGACCTAAAATGAATCGAGGTGTGCACCACTCGGCCGTTCTTCCAGGGCTTTAGACTGCCTGCAATCAGCAGTCGAATTAATTGTTTCCCAAGTTTCACAAAGCTGTATAAGTATGAGCTCTGCCCCCAACAATTGAAGTGGCCGAGTCGATTCCACGTTATCACAACGGAAATACGTGAATAACATCCTTCAGGCACACATCCACCCCACTGCGACTGGACCAATATCATTGAGGTTGAACATTTGAATGAATTCATTTAGAGTTTATTTTATTCGACGATGAAACTATTCCAATTACTCACTGGATTAAAAATATCTTTTCGAACGACAAAAGGATAGTTCGTCAAAGATTTAAAACATTTATTTTTTTTAAACATCTTTAACATTTTTCTTTATTTAAAACATACTTAAAATCATTCATTTCGCTGAATAATCTTGGGAGTGCGAATGGAATACAACGGAACCATTTTGTGTTCATTTGCGAACCTGCAGATGATATTCGTAAGCAGAGGTACGATTCCAGTGACGCAAAACATGATGCTGCCAGCGCTAAATATCTTTGAATCAGGATTAACTTTACCAAGTAAATACACGTGCTCGGTTCTGAGGTAAAACATGAAAAATAACAGGCCAAAATATATTAACTAACAGGGTAGTGAATGTACTGATACATCTAGCGGTAAGAATTTAGTCCAGCAAAATTTGGACGAATTATTGAGCTAGAAAATTTTCGATATATATCTCATGACGTGAGGAAAATTTCAAGTTTCAAGGCTAATGCCATTCGTCAGTGCCTCCGTATTGACTTAGGCGCCTAGAATCGAAGCAAATTTACACACTATTCATAAAAAGTCGAGAAAAACCGCCACATTTTCACACGCGGAGGGCCTTATCTCCCTTTATTTTCCTCGTCGACGCGATCATCCTCCTCTTCTTCACCCCGTCCATAAGACCTTCCCTTCGCCGCTAACCCAACTTTCTTCCCTCTATCACTGCCTTGTGCAACCACCCCTTCCAGCCACATACCCTACCTCCTCTTGATCTCATCCGGAAGTTCCCTTTCCTCCCACACCACACCAAGTACTTCCTCGTTTGTCTTCCTTTCAATCCACCCTTCGATTCATCATCCTCCTCCACATCCACATCTCGAAAGCCCTCGGTCTGATCTCGTCGTCCCTTCTCAGAGCCCACGCTTCTGCCCTAACTTATCGCTACACTCCACGTCTAGCCATTCACCAGCCTCCTCTTTATGTCCTTACATAGACTCCCAGTTATTAGCCAGATAGGACTGGAGCTCTCTTCTATTACAAAAAGATTCCACGGCTCTCCTCCCATTCTTATATCTTCGCTACGATGGGTTTAAGAGAAAAATATCGGAAAGGACTATAAACTGGGACGCCGCATTGGTTTCGTATAAGATTAGTAAAGGTCTAATACCTAGGGAAAAAAGAACGCCATATTACTATTCAATCTCATATTCATACTAATTCCTCGCAGTCAGTGCCCACTACGACAATTAAATCCTCACACGCCTTAGATTAAAAATAAGTAATATATACACTGGAATTCGAAATGACAAATGAGAAATGATAAAACAAATACAACCTACGAAAACACAAAAAATATCACTGCTGATCGCACTGCAAACCCAAAAGTGCCTGTTTGAAAGGCATTTAAAAAAAATTTATTTGACCTAGTTTCCCCTGAGTACCAGCCCTCCAGATTCTATGCGGAACAATAAGCCATGGGTGACTCAGACTGTCGCAGTTCCATCGATGAGCACTAGTGAAACAAAATATCAATTCCGTTGAGAGTAGACTTTCATTAAGTTGCCACAAATAAAAACAATATATTCATCTGAAAGCTCTCGGGCTTCACACCGGGTCAGGTTCTCCATAACTTCAAACGTTCCATTTATTGTTTTTTCGTTTCCAACAAATAGACGTTCGTCCAAAATTATCTTAGCCACATGTGAAGGAGGATGTTAAGTATATCATTCTAACTATTGCCGGCACTTCCCATGATGTTTTCATTTCTGAGCCTCATTCAAGAAAAAATCGCCTTCCTTCATAACTGCTTTAGTACTCGGCAGCCATTCGACTGCATGGCAACAGCGGAGACGACGAGAGTGCAATATTCATTCATCGGTTGTTCAATCCTATGGTTGACTACACCTTTCTCTATCGAACGCTAATTCCCGTACCTCCTGGTATCTCTTCCTATATACTTTCCTCTTTATTTGGTCCATGAACTTATTTCTGGGTCTTCCTCTGGGGACTTTTCTCTGTTTAACCTTCAATTGTGTTCTGCATATACCCATTGTGTCGCAGGGTGTTGCCAAATCCATCTGGTTCTTCTTTTCTGTATGGTATTCTATATAGTCCTTTCCTCTTTTACTCTTCTGTAACTTTCTCATTTTGTCCGTCCTTAGTATCTTCAGCATTCTCCTTCAACACCAGCTTTCGAATGCTTCTAGTCTTTTCTGGTCAGCTTTTCCGATGGTCCATGCTTCCGATCCAAAGAGCGCTACGCTCCACCCGAATATTTTCACATACTGTTTCCTGGTTTGTCGTTCTATCTTCTTTGAGCACAGCAGTCGTCTTTTTCCCATGAACGCCTTCTTAGCTTGGGCTATCCTCCGCTTGATGTCCGTTATACTTCTTCCGTCCAACGCGATGGTACTTCCGAGATAAGCGAAGGAATCCACTTGCTCTAATTTCTCTCCTCTCTCGGTGACTTCTACATTCAGCTTCACTCTTCCGCATACTATGGTTTTAGTCTTCGAGGGCAATATCATTCATTCGCAAATATATAAATAAAGCTTAATATGATTTTCAAATTACTTTCGACAATTAGATATTTTCCTCAAACCCTTCATCTATAACCGTTCTTTAAAAAATGACTCATAACGTTCAATATGAAGGGTGGAAAACATTGAAAGGTAATACATTGGAATAAGGAGTTATCGAAGGATGCTCGTCATTCACATTATTGGCTGAAACATACATCTACATCTACATACTACCCCGCAAGCCGCCTCAAAAGGCATGTGGCAGGGGGTGTTAGGTCACCAGCCGACAACAACAAAAAAATAATAAAACAAAGTCCCGCCTAGCATATATTAAAGTCCTTAATTGTTCGGAGGAAAAACGAATTCCCATACCTATCCGTTCGGCGAAATATCTCTCTTAGTTTATCGATTCTGTCGGACGTGGAAATGTAATTTATTTTATTTTATTTATTTATTTTATTTATTTATTTTATTTATTTATTTTATTTATTTATTTTATTTATTTATTTTATTTATTTATTTTATTTATTTATTTTATTTATTTATTTTATTTATTTATTTTATTTATTTATTTTATTTATTTATTTTATTTATTTATTTTATTTATTTATTTTATTTATTTATTTTATTTATTTATTTTATTTATTTATTTTATTTATTTATTTTATTTATTTATAATGCGGTTCTAATATGATGTTCTCCGTGTCGCTCTGAAAGATATCCATTCTCAATTGCTCAAGCAATCTAAGCCTAGCGCGTAGCCTCTGAGTCTCTAGCGGCTCCAACCCTAAATCGTTCAAAATCTGTGTAACGCTTTCTGTTCGGCCGTAGCAGTTTTTTACAAATCACGCAGCTTTCCTTTGTATTTTATTATGTTCATGGACTAAGCCTTTCTCCGCCGGATCCCATATGCACGCTGCATATTCAAGGTGTGGCCGGAAGAGTGCGAATTAGCACTTCTCTTTCACTTTTTCATCCGAAAATCTTCCCACAGCACGCTTGACAAATCCTAGCTTCTTCAGGGCTCTGCCACAAATATTTCTTTTATGTGTCCCCCACGATAGGTTCGAAGTTATCGTAACTCCCAGGTATTTCACTTCATATGTCGCATTTATGCAAACGCCATCCACAACATATACATGGGGATAGTTGGACGACCTACGCAATAATTGCACCGCCGTGCATTTGCTCAGATTAAGTTCTAGTCCCCACTCTTTGCTCCACGCATGAACGTTGTTTAAGTCCGATGACAGAATTTCAAAGTCAGAGTGTTCACTAATTTCGCGGTATATGGCAGCGTCGTCGGCAAATAAATGTATGTTACTGCTAATTCGGGAGCAGAGGTCGTTTATATATATAATGAACAAAAGTGGGCCAATAATGCTTCCTAGCTGGACACCTGATGTAACTTTAACTATATCAGAGCTAATTCCGTCAAGACCTACTTTTTGCTTTCGATCACTCAGAAAGTCGAGTATCCAGTTTAGTACTTGTTCGTTTAACCCGCATGACTCTAATTTGTATAATAGTTTTCTGTGAGGTACCGTGAAGAAAGCTTTCTTAAAGTCTAGAAATAGTGCGTCAACCCGTCTTTTCGATTCACCAGATTTGAGAACGTCGAGAAGAAAGAGCGCGAGCAGTGTTTCGCATGATCTACAAAAATTGCGACGTGAAAAGATTTGGGTAAGAGAGAAAGCTCTCAGGGAAAAATAAAACGAGGAATATACGTAAAATAAAAAAAATGAGGTTAGAGCCAACAATAGTTACAAATGCAAGTGCATTTGTGTGTCTGACTAACCTCCCAACATTATTCAAGTCAATCAAAAATATAAAGTCTCTGGTGTCGAGTATATTTATATATGCGTACTTCAAAAATTTAATATTTTCATTACTATTGAGTCAACAGCGATAAAATATTAGGCAAAAAATAAAAAAGGAGGATAGAAAGAGCAGTTATAAAGGCCAAGTTTCCATTCACACTTTTAGGTGATCCAACGTCATGATCAGTATTGCACAGGCGATGGATGCAAAGTGCATTATTTTACAGAATGAATGCCTACATAGGTCTCTAGGCTTTATTTTGCATGACAACATTGGATGACACATTTCCTCTTCCCAAAGCGTTACAAAAAAAGGCGAACTAATGATGGGGTGGAGTTATCACTACCTAATAACCAGAGGGAGCAAGAAAATACTTTGCCAATTCAAAGAACAAATTTTCATTCCGATTTCACCAAGGTTTGGCCCGTTAAAGCACTTTCTCCAGATATTATGATTTCGTCCAGTTTGGCACATACTTACATTCGAAAAATGTTAAATACAACGTTTTGACCGCCCTTTACGGCGAAAACGTATTCCATAAAGAACACTAGTTTGCCTTAAATCAGTAACGGAATTGATGTTTCTCCATTAGTCTCATCATCCACATGAAATAATGGAAAAATAAGCGGCGATTCAGAAATCGGACCATCTACATCTACATAATACCCTGCGAGGCGCCGCATGGGCGTGTGGCAGGGGGTGTTAGGTCACCAGCCGTGTAAAGGTGTAAGTTTTTGGAGATGGAATTGTGACATATATTATAGGAACGTATTTAGTGGACCTCAATTTTTATTGTTGTAGCTTATTGTTCGCGGAAAGAACGAGTTTTTGTACATATCTGTTCGACAGAGTATCTCTCTTATTTTATTGCATCTGTCAGACCTAGAGATGTAGTGAGGAGTCATGATAATATCCTCTATGCCGCTCTGAAAAATATCAGTTCTGAATTTGTCAAGCAGCCTAAGCCCAGCGTGTAGCCTCCGAGTCTCTAGGGGCTCCCACCTTAATTCCTCTAAAAGTTGTGAAACACTATATGTCATGTTGTAATGGCTCGTGGTGCGACCACTATCAGGGTAGAGAGCGACATAGGCGGACGGAAATCGAGCGAATCGTGTGAACTGAATCCAACGGCTAGGTCGGCTTTCAGGCAAGAGAGGAGTGGATAGGAGAGGAAGTCGGTTCGTTCGGCGATGGCGTCCGTAAACCCAAAGCCGTTCGACTACATTCGATGATAATAATTTAAAACGCATCGCCCGGGGAGTGGAATGGGGGCCAGTCGCCTGACTCTCCTACTCCCCCCCTCCCACATTCCCCCCCACCTTAGGAACCCTTTAGGCCGAAAACGGAAATCCATAAGCGCCCCTTTCAGAGCCCACTCTCTCGAATGTCCAGCGGCGGCGGTCCTATTCCGGGAGTCCACACACTTACACACACGTGTGCATGCGAAATGGGCAGATGAGGAGATGGACCGGACCCCGGCCGGGCGTGTGAGCCCACTGCGGGAGGAAGATGCGGCGCACGGCACAGCGCCATCGGCAATCCAAAAGCCTGAGAGCGTCGGCTTCCCCCGATTCTAAAACCCTCGGCCAGCCCCCCCTCCCCTCCTTCCCGTCGCCCCGTTCCGAAAAACGGACCCCATCCTGATGAATACCCTTCACATAAATCATTCGGGGCTCCGCTCGGCTGCCGCTTAAGGAGGTTGGAGCATTTTTTTTGTTTGCGATCAGATTTGCGAGAAAATTTACATAGCACGTTACATCATTAGCGATATCTAGACACAGCGATAGTGAAAAATTGCATCATACCGATTTGGCCACTCAATGCTATCTTAATAATAATAATAATAATTTATTTAAATCATACAGGTAACCCCAATTACATGTGTTATAATAAAAATACAATAAAATAAATAAATACGTAGATGAATCAATCAGGAAAAAGAAAAAAAAGGAAAACGACTGTTCAGGTTCTATTAAAAAATACGAACATTTTCTTTTTTAGGCACACTAAAGGGTCAGAAATAAAATCAGCATCTTTAAAATTATTCAAAAATTCATTAGCCGTGCGCATCATCCCAGTTAGCGGTTCATATTTGCAGACATCCACCAGACTAAAGTGGCATCTGAAGAGTGGAGTGTGCTTAGTCCTCCTTGGAGGCGCATTCAGCACAGCTTAAAATGTAGACTTACGGCACATGACGTATTTTTCGTAATAATTCGATTATATTACGGCAGGTTTTCAGTAAAACGGAAAATACTACATTTCTAACAGTTAAAATTGTCAGCCTGCAATAATCAAGTGTCATATTTAATCTAACATTCGAATACAACATATTTAGATATAACTTCGTTCAACTTTCGAATACCAATCATAACGTAGGGTAATTATGGAAAATTTTAAATACAACTCCTGTATAATTTCCACTGCTGCCAGTATGGTGATTTTCAACGCTTAAACAAACGCACTTCAATAAAGTGTGACCCTAAAATTCTATTTCAACTTATGAAAAAATTATTAAAATAGAGACAGTGATCCACGATTACCACTCTTGTCCACATGAGATGGCTGGAGCCATTTTTTTATGAGCAGATTTGCGTGAAACTTCGCATACGCGTAATGATTAGCAATATACGCGCATTGATTTAAGTGGAAAAATTGCACATCACCGATTTAGCTTCTTGGCAGTTAAAGGCCATTTGAACACGAAACATTATGGCACTTAGCTTATTTATCGAAATACTTCCATTGCATATGTGTACATACATTTTCTCCGAAACGCGAAATAATACGTTTCATGTAAGGATGAGTCGATTCCAAATGTCGATTCTCGATTCCACCAATTCTCAGGCATAGAGTCGGTATCGAGAATCGATCGCCTAAGATCGATTCCGACTCCATCGATTCCTGATTGATAAATAATCAAATCAAATTTTATTTTCATCCTTTAAAGCTCTTCAATTTGAAAAAGTTGTACAGTTGTAACCTAAAATACCAATCAACTTATTTATTGCACTTGGAAACTATTTGTTTTTCAAATTCCTAAATAAAATATAGTTATGCATCAATGTGTCGTATTTTTTAATTCAAATATGAAACATTTGATTCATGTTCCATGTATTTTAGTCATCACGTCATATTTGTCTCAGTAATTTTGAGTGTAGGCTATCAATTTGTACTTTTTATGTACCTCAATAAGCTGAGAATATATTTGCCATTTGTTAATAAATATACTTTTTGAGCGAATTAATTTTCTTTGTTATTTTATTCCAGCCAATACTTGAATATAAATAATAGTCGTACGCTACTGGTATATCAATGTCACACCTGTTATATCGAAAAAGAATCGATGAAATCGGAATCAATAATCGAGAATCGGTTTGAAAGAATCGGAATCGAAAAAAGTAGAATCGACTCATCCCTAGTTTCATGTTATTCTAAAAATGGTAAACAAATATCAAGGCATCACGCCGAGTAAAAAAAGGGGACATGAGTTTCGCTAGAATTTCGAATTCCACGGCGTAAGCAGAAGTGAAAGGAATGCTTTAATTGAGGCGTATATTTTAAAATAAAACTGTGGCATCTTTGATATTATTCCAAGCAATTTGATTACCACCAAAGAAGCAAATGCACTTAAGTGTAATGCGGGTCAAAAATTTTTTAACAGGATTAAAATTGTTTAAAAATATGCTATCAGTAACCAACGAGTACCGCTCCAGCCACCGAAAGGCGAGGTCTTCAGGGTCGGTCGAGAGACCGTTCGGCCGTCCGTGCACACACGAGCCCAAGTACGCTGCCGAGGCGGTTCGCTCAAAACGCTGTGTAAAGGGAAGCTACCGAGGCGCCATTCGAACGTGGCTGTCCAAAGGGACAGCGGATCGAAAGGATTTACGGTCGCATCACACGGTTCGCTCCCTGGACAGCATCGCTCAGCGCTCGACTTCCGACACCACCAAGCATTTCCTTTACGTTTTGCAGAGCAGCCAAAGCGACGGACGATTGATTTCCCACAATAAATTCTGGGGTTTACACTATAGAGAGACTCCCTGCTGGCTAGAATCACGGCCAAGGATACCAAACTGAGCACATGACCAACATTTCGCCGAGATTGCCGAAATCTAATCGTCGAAATCGTAGGCTAGCTAAAAAACACATTCCTCTTTTTGTAGAATGTAAGATGATTACCTTAAACAACCACATTAACAAAGAAACTGCGCTCACGGATCACGACACGAATAAAATTATTCTTTGCAATAAATATTGATTTCACTGCAATCGTGCGTAAAATTTGTTAGACTGATCGTAGAAGGAATATTTTCGTTGCAACTTCAAGAATATTTTGCACTCCATGGAGAGTTAATAAAACGAAAATTTAGCCAGTATATTCAGAGTTTTCATAACTTTTAAGAAAATGTTCCATTCCAAAAGCAATAAACTATTAAACCAGTCCATCCTAAATTTCACTACTTCATCGAAAGGTATCTCTTTATGCATACCTATGGAGGAGCATAACCTCAAACATCACGCCACGAAAAGAGGTCACCGAAAAGGGTAAATATAGGATGTGAAATCACAACAAAAGCGATATCATTTTCATCTCTTTCATCCACTGAAATAGCAATGGGTGGTGCTATGTAGCAAGATATTGATGGAGCCTGGTTGTTGATTTGACCTGATGTTGGTTTGGAATGTGATCCATTTCACACAAGAGAGTGTAAGTTGTGCACGGCACAACTAAAATCCTCGCTGTATTTCCAGTATTTATTTAAGGACCCCCCATATTGCTAAAAATAATGAAACCCTATTCTCCCAAAAATAGTTCTTTTGACGCATCATTTCCACAACTGGTAAATTCAATAGAAAAGAGTGCGAGGAAACTAATGGCTTAAAAATCTTCTTGTGCGCTTCCTTTCACCACGACGTCTCTACGCTATAATATTAGTTTTCGAATGGGAAAAAATAACCGACCAAAAAATTCATGCCAATAATACACATTAAAACATACTTATGAACACAGATATAAACGTAAAATGATGAGAGTATCAGCAATTATAACGAAGGCGTGTACGCATAACATTATTGAACCAGTTCATTCATTTTACAAAAAAACCAAGTTCATCTAAAACCCTTAATAGACCTTAATTTATTTAAAACCTTAATTGATCAGCCTCAAGCATTTACCGCTTGGAACAAACCCTCGGCATGTAATTACGTTGAGCCACTTCGAAAGCGTTGTAATTTCCATTATAAAACTGGAGCTCTAACATCATATTAAAAACATGAAGGATTTTTAATGGAGAAAATATAAAGCTTTCAAATTTATCGATCAAACTGTAATATCAAGGGCGGTAGATTCCGACTTAACAACGTTTGGTAAAAGAGTTCACCAAAGCTTCCCAAACGCAATCTGATCCCTTCCTTAATCCAGAGTGGTGAGAGAACTGTGAATATCCGCGCCATGTCTCAGACTTGATCTTTCAAACTTGACTTCCAAATGGACCGGTGCGCCGCCGCACCGCGCCCCCGATGGTTCTGATGACGCCGCAGCCGCCGATGAATTATGCGCTGCGCGCCGCCGGTGTCTCATGTCCAATATTTACTACACTCATCCCCAATTTTGCGTTCATCAGTACATCTCCCCCCCTCGTTGACCCTCATTTCCGACACTAGAGACTACCCTGTAACTATCACTCCAATAGTACCTGCTGTCCTCCCATCTCACCTCGCACAGCCCCAAGGCATCCCTCAATCCATTTCCCGTTTACTATTTTCCAGCTTCCCAGCCCTCACTATAGCGCTAACGTTCCAAGTTCCTTTTTAACCGGTACTTTCCAATTCCTCTTCTTTTCCTTCTTATCTCTCGAGGTCCCAATATCCTGCGGTGACATTGCTGCGCAAGGTTTTCGTTAGATGACGACCTCGGGGCCTTGCCTCCTCCGATGCCGGGCCCGACACCCGCCCCAGTAGGTAGTGCCCAGGACTCGTTTATTCTTGAATGAGTTTCATATTCTGGGTAGGTGATTGTTGGGAGCGACTCCCATGCCCACTTCCCTGAGGCGTTTTTCACGTGACACCCTCACGGGACTACCTTTCGTCTGGCTCCTACCCTTCGACCTATCTGGCATAGGTGGCCATACCGGGAGCATTATTAATTTCTACCGCCAGTTCAGCTCTTGGGATCATTGGAACGCGTAATCCCTTCCACCACGTCAAGGTTGTAGTCCACGAGAAGCGTTTAAGGGAAATAACTAATGAAAAAAAAGAGAAGCTTTTACGGCCGAATTTATTACGCTTACGAAAATGGTCTTTTAATCAAATCTGTGCGATAGGAATTAGCAGGGTCGCATTTCTTTTGGGACAAAGAGCCACGTGTCCACCCTTCCTCAGCTTGGATTGCACTCGGCCCAAGCGTTTGATGCCGCATGAGTGCATTGACACTTGAAGACATTTATCAGTTGAAGTAAGTAAATCAACCGTGCAGTCATAGTGTATCTAGGAGGATGTGAAGGACGTCGCCTCGCTTGGAGATACGAGAAGGAATCAGTGCCATAAATTTAATACTAAGTTTTTATAACCCACAGCACAGAAGGGTCATAATTTTCTACCTAATGCCAATTAAATGACGCAAATAGTAAAGCGCTCCCAATTCCTTACGTTTTCAAGCATTAAAATAACCTAAAGCGAAGCTGAGTCACCTAGATTTGCTAAGCTTAAAAGCCGGGTTAAAGCATAGTAACAGTGTAACGTATCGCTGTGTCGTCATATTCCTTTTCATCTGAGACATACAGAAAATACTGGAAGAACAATGAAAAGGGGAAGCTACTTCAAATGACTTTGTAAAGAATGTACTGAATGGTGAAGCCAGGGGAATCCTGGTGGTGACATGTGAAAATAATCTTCTCCTGCGGAGCTTGAATCAAGACAAATATTACCTCTTTCATGTAGAGATCTTAAACTTGTAGTTTTACTTCTAGTTAAAACTATATCTTACAAAAAGTGAACTTAAACTTAGTCTCTCGATTTCCATAAATATGCGTACATCAATTCACATACCGAGTATGTTACGGATTTTTTTAAGTTTTGGTATTCCGATTAATATTTTCAGCCTAAGGTCTCCGGAATTTTTTACCGCAGCGTCCCATCCTCACTCCCCCCCTCCGCCCACCACTGCCTGGGATTTCTCGGCCTGGGTTTGGTAGGTCAGTCTTCATGAATAATAAACCGTGAGCCTGAGAAATTTTCCTCTGCAGATGAACCGAGTACTAAAGTACATGTCATGGACTTTACTTATGGAAAAGGATTAGTCGCGTGAATGACGGGAGGGTTAGAAAATAACGTTTCTGCGACCCCTTGAGAGGGGCAGAGATCTCGGCTTGGATGCAGAGTGATTTTTGGGAATGACGGGAACGATTGGTGTTGAGGGGTAGGGGTCTCCTTGGGAAACATGGAGTGAGAAGGAAGAGGCCCTGACCATTAGTAACATATGAATCCGGTCTGCGGAACCCAAGGAAGAGGACAAGGGGGGGGGCAACAGATTCCAGGCCGGGCTATCAAGCAATAATGGGAAAACTTAAATTCCCTCCCGTCTCTCTGATACATCCTTCTCTCTTCCTCTCTCTCTTACGTCCTCATACACAGATGATTGTTGCAAATGAGAAAAATAAGAATAAGATTTTGGGAGTGCTATTTCATCATATTTGAAAAATTATTGATCAAATTTTAGCTGTGAAATTGACACAATTGTTCACAAAAATGTATATATTTCGCTCGCATTTGAGATAACAGGTTATGTAGTGAAGCACGGGTATAATAATGGTATGCTTACAGTTTTCCGATACGATGTTTTCTAAAACGATTGAAATTGGAAGGCACTTCTCGCTTGCGCGAGTGGAAATTTAATAAAAACAATTTTATAGATGAAATTAACATAAATAAATACATTTGTTAATGAGAAATAATCCTTTCTGCTATTATATGGTAATGTGCTATAGTGCTTTCGATAACTTATAGCGGACTACGCCGTTGGTCACGCAACCGCCACTAGTTATAAGTACCGAATCGGCGCGCCGACGGCCGACACATCTCCAGCCGGCGTCCGCCGCCGATATTCTTTCCATCGGCGCACAGCTCTACTTCCTAATCAATGCTGCAATTCCAACCGTGCCAAAATTCACACAAATATAATTCCGATAAACACTGATATTCTCCCTCTCTTTAATATGTCAACCAGCCATTTATATTAGTGTGAACAAATTCAAAAACCATTAAGCTAAGCGTCGAGCAAATGCAGATAGGTATATCGCCCAAATGAAGCGTATAAAGGTACACTGTTCACGCTACAGCAGAAATTTCACTTGAAAATACGTGCGAATTGAAGTGCTCGGCATATTCTTTTAATCTCGTAGTCCGTGTTACCATCTCTACCCTTTTTTTATGCGTCAACATTTTCTGTAACGCAGTCGAAGATTTGCGAAGCTACTCTTGTGAAGAAATAAAGGTAAGTACGATCATTAATGTATTCTCAAATAGCACTGGCATATGCTCGGTAAAAATATATTTCGGCATCATATAAAAAACCATTCAGCTCTTTCAACAGTCAAGGAAGGAGCGCCTAATATGGGTTGTAAAATTGGAATAAGCAATACGTGAAGGGATCAATGGCGTTACGGCTTCCACGCGTTGTGCGAGCGACAGGGGTCGAGGGCGGTCGTCCAAGGACGTGGAGGCCCTAGGGGAGGAGTATGGGGTGGCCCCTAGAGAGTGGGGGACGCCTCAGCACCGTCTCGTCGCCGCGGAGGCCAATCGAACGGCTCCACCCTTAAAAGGGAGGTGGAGGATGGATACTCCTTCCTAAGGTCGTCTCCCGGAGAGGCCAAGAGGGGGAGGTGTCTAGAAAAGGGAAGGGGGCCTGGGAGATGACTCGGAGTGGAGGGCGGCCAAGGGTTGCACCCTGCTCATGCACTTCTCCAATATAAAGGGCAGGAATTGCTCCAGGTAATGCCTCATCAGATTGCTACATTTACGCAAGTTTCCTAGAACAGTATGATGCGCTATGATTAAGGGTAAAAATTCAGAGAAAAATATTTTCCAAGGTGAAGTTCGCCCAAGACAATAGCGCAGTTGACAGAAATGCAGAGTGAGGCATGAAAGAATTGGATAAATCGACTTCTGATTTGGTTTGACGGTAAATATATTAGTGTTTGTCCTTATCTTTCGACTCTGCCATGCTTAATGTTGTGGCTAGCCCCGCCAAATTTTGAACAAGTACTATAAATTTACCATACAGAGAAAATTTGTCTGGAATGCGTTCAAGATAATAGCATGTTTGACGGTTGGAAATGCATCCAACCAATAAACACATTCAGAGCCGTAAGGGAAAGTGAATCCCGTTACCGAAGAATTCGAGATGGTGGTCATGTTTAAGTCATACGATCAAGAAAAACTTGTTAACTCTTCATATATTTCTGAGGAAAGTCAGTACACTTCAACTGCACTATTATCTTGGACTATCTAACCACAATATTTCATGCCATTGCTATTTTCTCTCCAAAATACGTTTGTACATGAGCGTTAAAATGGTTTTCCTAAAGTTTTATCTACTGCAAAACATACAAATGCTAATTGATGACAAACTCGCTAGAATCAGATTTCCCTTCATATTCCTCAAAACTAAAGAACAAAGTGCGCAGGACTGCAAAAAGAGCAAGCAGGGTTTGGTTACGCGTCCTGCAATAATAGATGGCTCCACTTCTACATGCGCATACGCCTCATTTGTTTCTCTCGTGTCTTTCTTCATTATTGCCCCCAGTAAATAGAGAATGTAACGGGGATGTAATACTTAAGATGCGATTAATTCCGCGACATGATGGTAGCGCTAAAATCTATTATGGCACTAAAGAGCGGCAAGAAATCATGACGTGATGATTATTCATGGTGCAAAACATGAAATAGAAACCCAGATTTTTGCATATCCACATTATTGGCATGCCATGCTTTTCAAAATTAGTTAACAGAGATTTTTAATGGATTGAATTGGTGCGTAATTGATATCGAAATAAGATGCACACTCTTCTAAGAGCAATTATAATTAAACACCAATAAAAATCGACAGACATCTAAGGAACTAGAACAGTTTAAGCGCATCGACATCCAGCCAATGGAAAAAATTATTGTTAAAAGCCTTTTGCTTCTGACGGACGGAGGGGAGGGAAACAGCTGCAGCAAATATACGAGAGAAAATCCTTCATAATGAGCTTTTGCTCACTTGGTGAGTAAAAGTGAACGTTAAATGCACAATTCGCACGAGACCTCAAACATCAGCGACGGAAACGGCACAAAATGTAGCCATAAGATTTCATGTGTGCCTCGAGGTGATTCTCGATCGCACATATCGGTCTTAAGCCAGCGTCCAGGCCGTCCCTCCGATATCATCGAGCGATAACGTGGGAGTGGCACCGGCTCCGCAGTTTTTGTACCCTTAGGGTGCAAAAGCCTTCGCTAAGGAAAGAATGAGTGATCGCTCATGGAAATCATTGCTTAAATAAATTCAGAGATAACATTTGATCAACAGTCATCGACTACCAAAGGTAATTCTAAAAGCTACAATCAGGTAAACCTGCGAGTCAAGACAAATACAAGCTCTACTGGTCACTAGATCCCCGGGGAAATCAATTATTATATTATTTTTGACATTCAACGCAGTAGTTCGTAAATGAACTTCAGCAAAATAAAAATTGTCAAGGACTAAGTTTCGATCTAAAAACTAGACACACTTGCGCAATGGCTTCTCCTCACAGAAGCAGAAATAGTTATGAGAGATCTTCGCATCATATATTGAGTGCCTTCCATTTCCTCTATTGTACAAATAGTTTCCAAGCACATCAGTGCCCTAGCCTTCAATTTTGTTGTCAGCTTCGTTGATGTTCAGTAGAGGCATCAAAATGTATATAATTAAGTTTTTAACTAGCCTGTGATAAAAAGCTTACGTTTTCAAATACTTATTTCTTACGAATTCAACCACTATGGACAAAGCATTCGGCTGTGACTGTTGCTCACCCATAAAATGTCACAAACCGGCAGGTTACAAAACATCTCACCAGCGCGCTCATTAAACGTCTTTCGCGTGCGCTGATGTGTTCCGATCTCTATGACCTTAAAACATTAAAAATAAATCTCCTATTATTAACGAAACTAGTCGAATGACTTTCAATATCGAAAATAAATTTGGTCAAGTTAAAGAGCGATGGGCAAATTTGCTACCAGAGACGCTCGAAAAACTATCAACGCTTCCATTCTTAAGCTAGTTTAACACTTGAGTAGCAAGCATAATAAAAACCGCCCCCGAATAGGATAGGAGGCAATTCGGTTCGTGCCGGCCACGCAGGTGAGCTAGCAGCGAAGGGCGTAGGAAAACGCCATCCGCCGCCCTACGCACATACAACAAGTGACCATTAAATGCAAAAAAATTTCGAGCGCACGTGTGAGTTGGGGCCGGCAGAGGACCAGATAGAGAGTGTACCACCGCACAGACTTGAATACCGGAGCAGGTATTCAAGCAGGCTTCTTGGTCAGCAGACGAGCGCCCTCTGCTCATGGATCACTCACGTGGACACTACATACTTCGACGGAGAAGTGAAAAAAAATACTAGCGGGCCTATCGGTGCGACAGACTGACCCTCGCACAGATTTTTTCACACTCTTTTCAGGGTTCAGTGGATAAAATGCTACGTGCGTACACGGCGGTAGATGTGCCTTGGAGAGACGACTGACGTAAACCTTCTCCGCCAAGCACACACACACACATCTCGTCCCGACACAACCGCCGCTAGGACAGAAGGGGGGGACCCCGGGAATCGATCTGCTTGCAAGCCGGGGGAGGGTAGACGGGGACGGTGGTGCGAGTGGTTGCGTTTGGGGGAGAGGGCGGAGGGTTAGAGCTCGCGTATGGAGAGGGAGTGGAGTTAAGGGTGGCTGCGGGAAAACTGATCGACGCGAGGGGCATCCGCACGCCACACAATGAACCAACATAAAAAGCGGAGAGCAAGGTCTCATCCTCTCATCTGCTGACACACCCACATTTCGCAAATAGCCAAATTATTTAATATTAGGCTATCCACCGGGCGAGATGCTCAGTATCAGTAAAAACTCTTCAGAGTTCTACACGTTCCAGGCCCCGTCTACCGATTCACCGCCTCTTTTTCCATCTCAGCATACTTTTCAGCAAAGCGACTTGATATTTGTTAGTAACAATTATAGAAATAAGAAATGTATTACCTCGCGTTGAGAGCAAACTCTGTACGCATTCCCTTGAATTATTAAGAACTTTACGTATTGAGCCATAAGGCTACGTTTCAAAAAAGCATTTTATTCGGCTTATTACGCAATTCACTGGTAAGGGTAGATTAAATTGGAAGTAGGCCCCTGTTAACATACGCACAATGAATTTTTCTTTAACTCAAGGCTTACTCTTCTGTATTCCGCTCATAAAACCCATTCTTTTTCTTCCCTTCCCCGCTTACCCAACATCCTCACCTCTATCACGGCTTTAAAGTAACCCCTCGCCTCTCATTTATCTCTTCCAACCACCTACTTTGCCACTTCCTAATTTAATCCAGGAGTTTCCTTTCCACACCCACCATACTGAGTACTTCCTCGCTTGTCTTCCTTTCCGTCACCTTCTCCATCCTCCTACATACCCATATCTCGAAAGCCAGCATCCGACTCTTGTCTTCTCTTCTAAGAGCCCACATTTCTGTCTCTTATTGCGCGACCCTCCATATCAAACTAGCCAATGACTACACATTAATGCTGCTCTCTCGATTGCGTCTGAACAATTCATCTCGACTGCTCCTTACCTTGGTTATCGACGAGTGGCCCGGAAAATAACAAGCACAGGGTAGTTTATCGTGAAACGTAAATCATAATTCAGAGCCTAAGATCGTTTACTTAAAAAGAGATGAATGCTTCACTAAATATTTCAGCATTTAAGACAGTTTACAATTAATGACTGCGTAGGGACATCAATAAATAAATTAGTTTCCAATTCTAAATCCGATTTTTTTCTTGCTAGCTCACGACCGGACGATAATTAGACGAAAATACATAGCATCTTACCACTGGCAGCGTAAACTTTTTCCATCAAAAAAGATTCCAACCCGTACCCGAACAGGAGGCGTCATATCCCCACCAGCGGAAGAAATCAGACACCGAAAGCCACGACTTCCCCGCCCGAACTCCTCACCGAGTGAGAAGGAGCCTTCAGGCAGAACACACTGCTGCCTCTATAGCGTCAGTATACTCCCCTACCAAAGAATCGCTCAGCACCCAGATACTGCAAGGTCGTCATACTATAGGGTGTACGGACCATGAGACCGCGCGTTTGCGCGGTGCGCCCTCAGCCGGACAGTCACCGAGGGATCACACTTCAGCGCCCAAGGGTAGTGGAGGACCTACCGCAATCATGTCTAGACTCTAGAGACCCTATCTACTAGAGCTACTAATCGTTTCGACATTTCCCAGCCACCACACGCGGCACTTCAGAATGACTCCAAGAAGAAAGGAAGAGAGGAGTTGCCACGCCTTCAAACACACATCCTTTCACCATCCAAGGCGACTGTTTTTTTTTTGGGAGCTTTCCATCAATGGTGTTATGTTATGGAGCATAACACATCAGCGCACTTTAGCGCTAACGAACGACGTGACATGAAAACGAGAGGAATAGCGAAATAAACGAGAGGAATAGCGAAATAAACGAGGGGAATAGCGAAATAAACGAGAGGAATAGCGAAATAAACGAGAGGAATAGCGAAATGCCAGCAGGTAGCATATTTATTTGTAAGCGACAATCACGGCAGCATGTTTTTCATAAGATTGTTGAATTACTTCACAATGAATATTTACAAAACTTAAACTTTTTCCACAGCGTAATTAAAAATTTCATAATATCCACGTTTGATGACTTGACTGAAAATCAACTAACTTGTCAACATTTACATCTGTAACAAATGAGGGGTGAGTGCACCGTTGTGTTGAGAGGTAATTAGCGCATTAGAGCGAATGGAAGGCAACCTTTATTGTTGATATTAAACATCTAATATGATTGTCTTAGAGACTGTATCCAGGGTAGTTCGAAAACAAATATATTTATCGAGCTGCTCGAACACCATCTCGCATTCCCATGCATTTGGGTAACGCAAAGGGAAAAATATTGCGCCCGGACAGAAATATGAACTAAATTCCCTAAATATGCTAAGGATATTTCAACTAATTAAGGAGTCCCGTTTCACTGAGCTCCACACAGAGGATTTCATTATAACTCTTTAATCATTATACTTTTTTCTGGAATCATTTTAGAGCGGTGTCTTTCTCAAATCATTATACAAGCCTATTTACTTTCTCCGCAATTCTGCAGGTCTTGCTGTCATTCTTTAACCAGCAACTTCAGCATCCCGTTGCCACTAATTAACTGCTCCAGCTACTAACTGCAGCCTGAAGATTCATTTTCTTCCCTAGAACTGCCTTTTCATTCCATGATTCTCGGAACTCACATCTAAAAAGAACTTCACTGAAATTTCTCACTCTCTCCCCAGTTTCCACAATTTCCGCTAGATACAAGGCAGGGTTCAAGGTGTCCAACCAATGGATAATTAAAAGTTAGAGGATAGTTCCTATTTAGCTCCCAGCTTACAGAATCATTTGTCATCGGGTTAAAATTTATTTTTCTTTATAAAAGGTCCCTGCCCTTAGTGCCCCCCCCCCCCCCCCCAACGGACACTTCCTCCGTGAATACGAGTCTTTGCTTAATGCTGTTAGAGCCATACACATTCACGTTCACGGCACCACTCAAGTAATTCTCATTTGGTTTGCCAGTAGAAATTCATACCCTCCTGCATAGACGCTCGACCTAGTAAGGCCAAGTTCTCGTAATTACTCAATGATGGCAAAGGAATCACGCATTTGCCATCGATTTTATTTAGCTTTGTCAATAAGAATATGACAATTCGGAAGTGAATGACTTGACCTTTAACGTCCAATCTCACTATCTAAAGCACTTCCTCGAGAAAAGGCCGTCTAGTAAGATCTTCAAAGTTTCAACGACAACCTTTGTTTTGACAAATAAAAAAGAAGGCCTCGGAGAGAAGGCAGGTTCTTCATTTTATGTATGTATGAGGAATGCAAATCAATCGAAAATATTGCAAAGAGTACAGGGAGAATGGCACAAGAAAAAAGGTGAAATTCTCCATTATTAAACCTAAAGCCCTCTCCATTTCACAGTTGAATAGGCATCTTTCTTCAACGTTAAAAGACCATTGTTCCATTGTTATCTCCACACCTTGTGAAGGGAAAGCCTTCAGGAAGAAAATACTGTAGCCTTTCGAGTAAAGGAACAGCCATTCGATCGGAAGCCCTGCCCCGTAACGTGAGCTGAAGTTGACTCCGAAAGCCTTGTTAATACCGTATTTTTGGAAAATAAAGAAGTGAATTCGACCCGAGCCAAAAATAAAGTGTCCCTCAACCCTGACCGGAGCAGAAAACCGATATTTTCTCGCGCCGTTGACGAGTATACGTAGAGGCCGTGTTTTCGGAGTGAGAGCATTAAGGTGAATCTTTCTAGAGCTACACAGCGGAAACGAGCACTCCAAATGAAAAAGTTGCTACTTCCCCTTTCTTTACTTTTAAAGCGTAATCCATGACAGCTCTAAAGCTTCTTCCTTTCTGATCATTACAAATACATCGATCAGTAAGGATCTGTTTACGAGGCAGTCAGTAAAATTCCTTTGGATTTTATTCTAAGGCCTCTATTCACCTTTAATGCTTCTTTCTTCATCTCTGAGAATGTCCCATCCTTCTTCATCCAGCCCAAATGGCCAATTCTGTTTCTTATACTTCCCTTCTTACCAGGCTTCCTACTATCTTTCACGGCCCTGAGCAATCCACCGCCCCTCATCAACCCCTCATTCCAGCCACCTGCTAAGTTTCCTATCAATAATCTCATCCTAGAGCTGCCTTTCGGAATAAAACATACCAACCACTTCTCCCTTGCTTGTTTCCCTTGCTGTTCACCGCGCCTTCCCCATCATCCTCCACACCCATATCTTTAATGCCTGCAGTCTATTCTCGTCTCCTTTTATCCAGAAACCCCTTATTTGGTCCCATATAACGCTACACAATGTAGCAAACTCTTCGCCAGCATCTTCTTTAAGTCCTTGCCCAATGCCTACATCATCAGCTACCGCAAATTGCGGAACGCAGATTTCGCTTTAATTTTAAAAAATACACAGCAATATTTCCCTAAATGAAATAATACTTTTCATGATTTGAGGATTTAGAAGCATTTGAGAAATTTTTTGACCCGGAACAAAGCATCATCACCAAAAACAGGTGACGGAATAATACATATCCAGCCCTTTTTCAAGGACTCTATCCAGTAATATTTGCTAGTTCGTTTCGTGAAGAATAAAAATAGCGTGGCTCATGGTAAAAAATGGTCAAAATATGCGACACGATTACACTTGAAAACGAAAAATAAAAACCAGAACATTTTCCTGGCGCGTCAATTTAAAGTAATGGCAGCCCTAGTCTTTCTCGGGTTGAGGACTGCAAAAGTTGACATCAAATAACCGGGACTAAAGCCTTACTCAGAAATAGAAACTACATATCGAAAGAAATAAATGTGGAAAAACAATAACGAACAAGTTAGACAATAATAAAAATGGGTGGAAATAAGTTTGATATGAAGAAAATCGATGGAATTGGCTTCAAATTTAAATTTAACAACGTGAATATTCATCTTCAATTCAGGTAATTAATCAACGGTAGCAAACGTGGAGTTCTCCGGAGGAGTCTCTACAAGGGTGATGGTATTTAGAATTAGGATACCAGTTTTTAGATCCTTGCGAATGTGCTTCTAACCCTAAAGTGAAGTACATAAGTTATGTTAAGCTTAAGCTCTTGAAATCATTATCTATCTGTCGCACGGTTTAAAACATAATTCGACGATAAGAACAAAGGCAATCAAACACTTACATAATTTTATAAACCTTATCTTTCGACAATATTCTACTAGTTTTTTACATTTCAACACACCGCCAAATTGCAATATAAACCTGTGGGGGAAAGTACGTATAACCATCTCGGCACCGGAAAAGTCCCGGAACATGCAGCCAGTGAAGTAGTTCGCGTTCCCCACAATCTCTCCCAATGTTCGTGGCCGCGCGTATATGGGAGGACAGCAATCACATTCATGAGAATTGAAGAGGGCAGCATCCCAAGGCTCGGGACATTCAAATGAGAGCGAGCAATTGAAAGGGCTAGTTCTCCTCCCGAACTTCGGGCACTTTTGGAAGAGATATACGCGGAGGAATATTTTCCTCAACAATGGCTGCACATTCTGCGTAACGATGAACTCGTTTCTGAACGAGATCACCAAACGTGCTGGTAGTTATACTAGCGCCATTGTGGGCGGTTATTTTCGAAAAAGAATTTGGGAGCTAAAAAATAGTATACTTTTTTCAGAGTGGGAGTGGATGTGAATTCAAAACTGGCTCCCGGATAAAAGAAAAGGACTTCGAGGCATTAAGTTTCGAATGGATAAGATATGAGGGATTGGGGAAAATACAGGAGGGTCACGATTAATTCTCATTTTTTTACAGCTTTTGATATTTTTTGTGCGTGCCAGAGAAAAGAAAGTGAAGAAAGGGCGAGGTGGTCGGAGATATTGAGAACGACAGAGAGAAGGGCTAAAATGGAAATATAAGAAGCGGACGGGGGAGTCTCGGATGGCGGAAAGGGGACGTACAGGGGGGAAGGAAGAGGGAAGGGAAGAAAGAGAACCGATGGTGGAAAACAAGATCTCCGAAAATAAAACGAGAGAGAAGAAAGGGCCCGTCAACGTATCCTGAATAAAATGGATTTCAAATAAGGACTTTTCATGCAGAAACATCGCTTTTTACTCATTCATGCTCTACGAGGGATGAGGCTCTGTTGCACGAATTACTGCGGACATAGACGCAAAACGACAAAGGATATGCCCAATTTTAACAATTGAATTTCTGTAATGCACAATTCTAGTCAAATTCTTGGCAAGACGGAATTTATTAGTTTGATTCTAATGTATTTAATATTTTACGCAATGTGCTAAGAAGTTATCTTAAACTCAACCTTTCTATAGCTTTAAGCATTCTTTAGTTCCAGAAAACAAATTCAACTAATCGAAGAAGGGATGCAAGATATACATTAATACGACTCGGAAATGGTACGCAATCGTGAATTGTAGAGTTACTGAGCATATAATCATAACAATTCGTATAGTATTACCGAGTCATACAAATGACGAACAGAAGTAGTCAACATTTGCGAAGAGGGAGAAACCATAAAAAAATAAAGCATTTTTAATCAACAGCCCAAATTTCCTATAACTAGTAAATGTGAGTCAATAAGCAAAACTATAATTAAGAACAACCGCGTGAAACTATAGTCTCAATCAACATACATGAGAGGATATAAATGCATCAACGGACAATTGTAACGTTAAACGCTATTTTCACATCTCAGTAAGCTTTGGAATACAGGAATCAAACAAAGAACGCGGGTCAATAAGCACGATATATGTTTATTAGAACACTACGAACTCCTAATCGGTCTGAACTCGATCCACAAATTGAAAAATGGAGTTGACACCATTAAAATAGTGCTCAGTGTTATTATTTGGCAAATATTAGAGTTTGCAACAGATTCCATCAGAATATTCTACTTATGGAAACGCGGTCGCTGGTCAGAGCAATTACTTATTAACTTCGCCATTCTTGTTTTGTTGAATAACTAGAATAAACCAAAACAGTGAGAAACAGAGAGAGAGCGTGCCATCAAGAGCACATGATGGCACATTTCGTCACAATCCAACGACTAGGATATCCGCAAAGGAGGAGGTATATGGTTAAGTCCTTCAAAGCAGTCAGCGCTCACATAGTTTAAAAAACGAGGACATGCGAGGGAAACGCAAGTAAAGAGAGATACAAAGTTTCTAACTATGGAGATTGAGAAGAAAAATCATACAAATAAGCATGCCAATAATGGGGTGACCAGAAGTGGAATGGCAGAGATAAAGGAGCGACAAAGGAGAATATCTCGCCGTTCGAATGGGCAAGGGAGAGAAGGAAGCGAAGAATCAGCAGTGAGACCGTGAGCGGAGAGGATAGGTCGGAGAACAAAGAGACTTTCATTAGCCGGTTGCGAAAAACAAGTCACAGAGGGGGTTGGTCGCATACCTAGGGAACCACAAAGGGGTGCAGAAAGCCACAATGGAATAATTGCCCATGGAGATGATTTTCAATCAAAGTAAAGCAGCCCGAGTGAGCAATACATATGCACGCCCGAATTACATAAATACATGGAGAAATACCCATTTCGTTCACTTCTTAGACTTATATAACAGTCCTTATATCACGATGGGAAGAAGTATACGAGGACCTACTCTCCTGGAAAATGCAGCTAGGCACAACTCATCAAACAACCCCTTTAACAGTAGTTTAAATTTCGTTTTGAGGTTTGTATAAATGATATTTGCGCCCGACAATAAGCTACGAAGACAAATAGCCTCAGGTTCATAGAAATTTAAACAAAATCAAATATTTTCCTCTTAATTTAAAAAAACACTGATTATTATTTTTTAAATTGCATGGGGAAAATTTGTGAACAGTATTTTCATCTTCATTGTTTAACTTACGCTTATACATGAATTTGCAACATTTTTGGGAACCAAGCAAGAAAACTCAATTTGAATCCCATCCATAGGCACCTCATTTTGTGTCCAAGACCACGGTCACCCTCAGGATTACAGAATGTACTTTTCAATTATATACAACATTGATCAATAAATAAATAATTTACTATTGATTAAACTATGATTCTTCGGTCATTTTGTATACAAATTATTAGTGCGGCTTCGACTATAAGTCAATCAAGCAGGTTTAAAGGCTCTAGTTCCCGTCCAATTATTTCGAAGGGTTACTTACGATGCACGCATAGAAAGCACAATTGTCAGGAAGTAACACTGAAACCACTACGAGGAAATATTAATTGATTTATACCATCAGACTGAACATGAGGTATCTCACACAGCGGTAAAAACTGCACCTCCAGTCAAATAAAGACAGTTGTGGGGAGATAATAATGACGGCAAAGGCACCATCTAGTAAATAAGAGATGAATAACCCAAACAAGAGTCCAAATGGGCTTTGAGAAAAAAAAGCCGTGAATGAGGTAAAGATACAACGAGGTGAAAATGTACAGAAAACGTCAGTTCATGTGATTCTGGATGCGAGCCGGGGGAGAGGGAAAAAAAGGCTTTTTCCAGAAAAATTCCATCGGAATCCGGGCAACAATTTTTAGAGATGAAACGGGGATGGGAACCGCATGCCTTTCCGTCAAGGCGTGCCCCGATGTTTTGCGAAAAAAAAATAAATAAACAAATAAAGGCAAACCGCTCGAAAGGAAGCGTGCGAGAAGCGAATGGAGTGAAGGGGGGGGAGAACGGGGGATATGGGAGATGAGGGGAGGTAAGAGGGGAGTGGAGGGAGGGGAAGGGTTGAGGGGGCGTCCGGGGGTTGAAGGATGAGGAGCAGCGCTTATTTATGCGTTCGTCGTCGATGGCAACGTTTTTATCGCCAACCCGCGATCCGTCTACTAGTCGCTATAAAAAAGCAACGTCGTGTTTATGAGTTGATTTACGAGAAAAAAATCGACGCGGAATACGAAATATATACATATATATACCACACATAAAAAATACGGGTAACAAAAAATACTTTAAAAAAAGATACGAAAAAAAACGAGGAACTCACTTGTTTTGCGCGTGTGTTGGATATTTATGAAAACAAGTCGCGTATTTTTAATAAAAAGGGAACGCGTATTTCACATTCGCAAAAAAGAGTAGAAGCTAAAAGCGCAGGATGTGTTCGAGGTGGAATGGAGGTCATGTACGGGAGAGAGGGGTAAGAATAGAGGAGGGAGGGAAGAAAGGGGTGGGGGCAAAGGAAGGAGGGGAAGGGGCGGGGAATGCCCGCGAGTGGATGGCGTTAATTCCTCGCTGCTCTCGATGATAAAAACATGCAAGTTTAATCTCCATCGCAAAAAAATGCATCTTCCACCATGAAAAATTTCAGCCGACGGTAAAAAATATATTTATATAAACATACACATCCAGATGACAGCATCCTAATATAGCATCTCATTCTTGGCACAGATGCTGATTGACTGATCAATTTGACAGTTGATTTAAAATTTGATTACACTGACCACGGACCCGATAATTTCCACTCAACTCCTAATGGAGGTAATATTCAACGCCTACCTTCTTCAAACCCCTACAATAAAATTATCATCAAAATAAAAACTCTACATAGTTGCTTAGGGAAAAAAATGAAGGTAAGCGTGCTAACAAATTATTACTGAGTCTTCTGAATGCATTTTTAAGCATTAAAGTTAAGCAATGAAGTATGAAATACTTCATTACTTACCTTTAATTCTTAAAGCGTTTGGTCACAGAAATGAAGTATGAAGTGTGAAATACTTCATTTCTGTGACCTAACGCTGAATTTAAGGTCTCTCCTTACGCTGCAACAGAGGCCAGAATCCAAGATTCAAATTTCACTAGAATCACCTGAGCGAAAATTCGCCCTGAATTACCCTTACTGGGAATGACCACAATTCAAATACCGCACCACAACCATTCTGCAGCCTTAGCCAAGCTAATAAAACCACTATATTCGCGGAGACCGGGAGGCAAAAAGAGAATTCGGGGATCTATTCCCGCGAAGGGTATTACACTAACCACCGCGGAACAAGGGAATATATACAGCGATATTTTGCAATTTCATATTTCCTTTTGTCTATGAAAATATTCATTTTCACATCCACGCAAAAAACTTATAAAGCATTACGATAATCTGTTAGAAGGTAGCTAGAAGAAGAACTAACTCATTACAATGAAATACCTTCGCTACGTGCCTTCAAATCACTGCTTCTACCACAGATTGAGGCGTATATACAGACTCTGTTAACCAAATATGGAGAATAATAACACACTCGGGTAAGGAACAAGGCGTCCTACCAACTCAAATTTATTAGGAAACCTCATACTTAACTGGGTTTTCCGTACTAATTCCTTTGTTTATTATAAAAATATACACAACCGAATTCCTACCACTTCCCTGGCTGCCACAATTCATAACTGGAGAAAAATACTAGTTTTCTCCTTCAGCCAGCACATACAAATTTTCTTTCATCACCATTTTTGAAAAATGCGGGGTATTCCCTTTGAGTCATGTCAACGTAACTTACTCAAAATAAAAATTACTGGGCACAGTTGTATCGACTAATTTTGCTCAAATCGTACTCCCTGAAAAGCTGTAAGAGTGAGTGAATCCGTACTTCTCGTCAAAAACACACGAGGGACAATAATCAACGAAACTGGCTTACCTCTTTGAAAATAGTGTGCGTCACTCAATTTATTCTTATTTGTACATTCCAAGCCTCTTGACTTTTGGAAATTGTGTTTTTGCCTCTTCCCCGTAACCACCGCCACTCACTTCGTAAATAAAAACTCTAAAACTCTTCTTCCCTTCAGAATTCAAGCTTATAACAGCACACTCACTCCCTATCCCTTGATTATGGCATATCAAGCGATCACCATTCTCGGTTATCCAGCGGAATAAACAAAATACGAATTGATTTAGTCAGTGAATTAAGTTCCGAGTAATGAAATTCAATCATGCTAGCTTCATAAGCAGTACCGGTATTACAATTTCTTTGATCAATCTCTTTCCTTCAATGAAAACTTCACAGCCGTTCCAAAACCTTTCGAGCTTTCTCAACTCCACAGACTACCGTCCGTATCACACTTGAGTGGTCCTTCGAGTCTTGGGTTCGTTATTTATTTGAGTGGCATCACTCGGCCAAGCGATGCCGAAGCCTCGAGGAGCAGAACCTAATCAATATCTCAGGAGGGAGAGAGAGAGAAGACGTTGAACGGTCTATCCGAGCCCACATCTCTCAAAGGGGAGGGACGCAGCGTCTCCTTCATCACGTGGAACGCAGCGCGCCCCTGATTACGTATTCCGTGTGCGGAAAAAACTGCGGCGGCGTCGCAACGCCTCTCTCTCTCGGAGAAGTCGCCGAGACGTCTGTGTCGCCACCGCCGCCCCTGCGGCAGGCCGCGGCGCACACCCCTTCCCCAGCCCCCTCCCCGCGGCGAGGACCAGGGGCGACGGCCCCAGCCCCCTTTCAGTGGCTAAAGAGGCTGGAGAGAATGGGTGGCATCATCCTGGTCCTCCTTCGAAGGAGATCTACTTCTTTCCGAGAAAAAGAGTTGGCCGCAATTCATTTGATGGGCGGTGGAAGATGCGTCTAAGACCCCGTGAACGGTTAATTATTACACTCCTTACAATCACGAAGTCGCTGATGTAAGCTTGAATGTATGTATGCACAATGTACCAATGGACAAGTATTGCAGAGAGAAGAAACAACACCCGCTATATTTACCATAATTACCAAAAAAAACACACCGGTCAGAGGTATATTTTGTTGAAAACCGTAGAAAATCAGGAGGATTATCACACGTGAGCTCGGACCTTACCTCCCTCCAGTATTTCTGTCTTAATCCCAACCATTTATCTTCCCCTTCCTCGCTGGTCCAAATCCTCCCTCCATCAAAGTCTTCGCAACCGATCGTCCCTAATTAATTCCTTCAGCAACCTACTCTACCTCCTCCTGATCTCATCGAAACGCATTCCTTCCTCACCCAAGCACTTACTTGTTTGTCTTCCCTTCAGTTATTCACAATACTCTTATTCACTCATACCCTATCCAGCTCATTATTTTAACTATCTGCGGTAGATTGGGTCACGAGAAGGAAATCGTCGCATTTCAGGATATTTTTCCTCCTAAGCACCCTTTTGCAGAATTTGGCCGAAAACGATAGAATCTCGAGTTTTACAAGTCCTCGCCGAGCCTCGCACATGTAGGTTTAGATGGTTTATCCTCGTCCCCAGGAAAAATTATACTTTTTTATCACTGCGAATGAATACAGCAAACGCTGTTCACGTACCTTATTAACTCCGCGGCAACATGAGTACAGCGTAACTTAGAAAAAGTATGTCAAGAAATTTTAGTTTAGGTTCTGTGATTTTTTTGTTCCACAACTCCACAAGGATAATAAATGTAGAACAATTTAGGTCATTAAAAAGTTAACTTAATGCAAGGAATATGAACGTCATATAAATGGCTTGAGGATAACTAGCGCATGGCTATACCAAGAGATCCGAAAAAAACTTCACTAGGCTTAGTGAATTAGGACTTCAGCCTTTAGTGGAGAATTATGCTATGTCCCGAAATAAGCAAGTAGGACACAGTCTGATTATTTGCAGCATATTTTACCCTCAGTTCAAGATTTGCCGCAAATAGTGCAAAGGAATAATTACACCAGTTAGTTTAAGAATCCACTCCAAGTATTTCACTTTAGTATTAATAACCACGTAAGTTGAATAAGATAACAACTCTTACGTTTCCTGAGTGACCACACGTCTCATCTATTTTTCAAAAGAAACTGAGAAAGAGAAAAGCCACAAGGTGAAAATGCCCGGTTAAAAATATGAAAAAGGGAGAAATGGCACAAATCTGACGATCGACATGTTAGTAAGTTGAAATTAATTCAAAATTCAGGCTGAGACCATTCGCTTATAATTGATGGGAAAATATGATAACCAGAACCACAACAGGAAACAATGAAGTTGAGAAGTGAACGACTCATAAATAGAAGCCTCAGGGGTAGGAAATATGACATTCGTGATGTCAATGTGATTGATGGTAGCTTTGGGCCACTTTCAGCAAATTCATTGTTTTACCTTTTGCCATGAAGAAACGGTTAATGACGGGCATAAAAGGTGGCTTACCTGAAAGAAAGAAAGAAAAAAAGGTTAGTTTTCAAACATTTATGAAAATTATACATTAATACGAAGGCAATTTTTTTCAAGGCAATACTAACTACATGGTAGGAAAAATTATGACCTTTCCAACCCATTTCAACCGAAAAAGAAATACATAGTTTTTATGCACACGCAAAAGATGCCTTTCGATTAATGAAGTCGACTGGTTATAATTAACACCCAAGCAATTGCCCATGAAATCATATCTCATTTCTCCACCGCCACCACGTAGATAATGCAATACTATGTGAGCAACATATTATGTGACTTAAAGACATCACAAATATTAATCACTTGCCACATCAAACTCATCGAATGAATATATTAACTGAAGAAAATGTCATCCCAGAGGACTCACGTCAAGTATATACACATATTACACCAAATTAAATAACAAAGATGGAAATATAACAACGCTATGAGCGATCTCCATTGAATGGTTAAATATATAAATTATCCAAATCTTTTCTAGATCATATAACGTCAAAATGCTGCGCATAAAACATGTCTTCAGAAACCGGTCGATCGAGGTCGGGGTTAAAATTCACGTCCGTACGTAAAAACTGGAATTTCGCATCTTAAACGCGTTAGCATATTGGGTGCTTTGAATGCGAGAGTGTGCCCAGCACCTAAAGGGAAAATTTCAGGGATATCGTTAGCGTTCGTTTCAACGGGCGCACGTGCCAAGTGCGCTGCCAGCCGCTCCTTTGCCAAATGGCGGCATTTCCGAACACATGAGACTCCATCACGACAGGAAGGGCATATTCCCGCTTCGACGACGACGCATCCAAGAAGCAACCCGCATAAAGACAAAGCTTACTCAAGCTATTGCAATAAAACTAACTACCTAAGCACCTACTTCTCCAAAATTATTCATAATCTATCAGCCATGGCCGATTGTAAATTATAGGTGTAGAATGTACAAAGCATTTGGTTTCATTATCATGAATTAAGTCCACGACATGAGGTCAATCTGTCCTTTTCTTTAGTTAAGCTTCGAAAAAATTATAAAAATTACGTATGATCTTCAGTGTAACCAGGAGCTTCAAAATGATCAATAAACAGTTGCCGGAGATGCGCTCGGAAATGGGCTTCAAGACGCATTCAATCATCACAATAGCAATTTCCATCGAATAAGAGCTAAGACCCCGATTCGAATGATTTCCCCAAGCCGTTGTAAATACAGCTCACGTTGACATGCACCAATTCAATCTTTTGACCGAACACAGCTACCGACGATGGAGATAACAATGAAGTCCAAGGATTTGGATGAATTCGAATACCTGTCTGCCATCAGATCATCGAAAAACTTATTTGCCACCCAATAATTCAAACTCTGCATCTGTTTTTTTTTCGCTCGGCATATTTCCAATGCCCTTCATGCCATTTAGAGAGTCAATTGCTTTCCCTCTTTAAGGTAGTCCGAGCGAGATAGTTCCATAATCATAATAGAGACCATATTCGAATTACATGTTTTGATTTCGCCAGCTGTAGGACATATCAATACAGCATTGCATTATATATGGTGCAATAATATAGTTTTATATGACAGACATTTTAATAAAAATTCAATTAAAATATCTACATAAGTCTTTAACTTGACTCATTTTTTTCGCGCGGTGCGTTTGAAACGCCTTCAGAACGGGAGGTTTTTTTGTGATACCCAAGAACCTAGTGTGGTGACAATAAGATTAATTTTCAAATATAGTTGAGAAAACATACAAACTACACGCTGTTAGTTTTTTACGACATTTAAGAGTTATAAATATCTCATTTTGTAAATAATGTCTCTCTGGAGTGCATACACGTACCATTTTCCATGTAAAAGGGCTGGTATTTTTTTGTCAAATATCTCCAAAAGTAATGAGGTAAGGGGTTGAATTTTTGGTGTCATTAGAAGGATGAGGTATTTTTCTTTAAAATGAGACCAAATTCATTGATTTCTAAGTAAAATGATATTTCGCTCAAACTACCTTAACTGACATCCTACCCTACATCACTACCTTCCACATTTCATCGTTCCGCATTATCGCTACTGCACACTCAAATCATTGGGTGCCTAAAATTCGGAGCGAATTGCAAAATCTTTTTTCGAATTCGCGACGATCTTATTGTGCTGGATATTGGTTCCAATATCAAGCCTCACCTCTTCACGCTGCCCGGCCGGGAGCAGCAACAGTCAGCAGGGAGGACCCCGCTCCCCCCGTTCCCACGCCACGCCCATCTCACCCTTCCCCTTCTCCGGTTACGAGAAGACGCATTCCTCAAGGGATTGCGCCGCGCTCTTTCCTCCCTATCCCCTTTCCCGCTTCCGCCATTGCTCTCTCTCTCTCTCGCCTGCTTGACAGACAGACGTCTCTACTCCGACGGAAAAAGCTTCAAGGGGCGACTTCCCCCCCGCAACAGAAACCACCCCCCCTGGTTCTCCACCCATCCTCTCCGCCCCTTCATCCCTCCCTTCCTCAGCTTCTCCTCTTGCGCCTCCCTTTCTCCGTATTCTTCCCACTTCACATGCCACTGCTTTCGTCGCTTTTAATTCTCTTCTCCACCTCACACCCTACACCATTGTTCCGGGGATTTCCTGCGCCGGGGTATTTACGACAGAAGTTGTGGAATGTTGTGCCCAAGCAATTTTCCGAGGGAGAGAGAGAGAACAAGGATAAACTCTTGAGGTTCCCGCGAGAGACGTCGCCGTCAACATTCTGTCGGCTCTGATGTCGACTGAAGTTGACCCAGGTGGCACAAGGCGACGTCTAAAGCAAACAGATCCGAAAGAAAAATGAATTCTTCTTCACCCGAATGATTCACAGAATACGAGGTGCACAGCTCAAACCACAAGTCACCAAAGAGCTTTTGGAGAGTTTCGTGCGTAAGATGCTACGTCGGTGAATGTTTACGACATAATTTCCGGGATGCAAAATTACCGCTATTACAAGATCTTTATTTGGAAGCTGCTTTATCGGAACGTTGGAACATTAGGAATTGTTAATGATTCTGAATTTACACTGGGGCCGTGGGGCGACACTATAGCAGTAACGTTTCACGAAAGACATGAAGTTTATCCTGCCTTAAAAGATAAAAATGAGCATCAAAGACACTTATACGCTGTAATGGATTCATAAATAATCCATTACTTAATTCCGAGTCAAAATGTTTTTAGCCCATGGAGATTATTCACGCATAAGTACGGCAAGATTTCTCATACAACGCGATTCACTGATGATCTCCTCAACTCCCATTTCTTTTTCATGTACTGAATGCTTTATCTGAAACCGCTTAACTGATTTCATATAATGCAAATTAGCCTCACACTCCTACTGACAGGAGCACGGACACCACCACCTGATATCCAGAATCCATGTTAATTGAAGACATGAAATTAGTTTAAAAGGTGCGATATACTCAGACAAAATTGTGGTGAACGGTCAATGGGAGAAATGTAGATTTTTAAGAAGTACTGAGGTACTTCATTCAACCTTTCATTTCCACTGCACTGATTCAGTCCGTTCTTACTTTCTCGCAGATGGAAAATTGCGCATAACGCAGGAATATTAGAGTTTTCCACGACAGCCCTAATTTTTATAAAAGCCTCATTTGGCACCCTAATCAACACCCCGGCCATTCAACAATAAATCGCTTCCTTAACCCATATGGTCATATCATGCTATAGGGAGGATAAACTGACAGCAACCGCCTCTAAAACTTACAAGACGTCCACTCAATCTAAAATAACCCCCAGAAGCTACAAGCAAGCAAAATGAGATGGCTATAAATACAATATTTTGAAAATCGTTTTCGTGGAGCATAAAATCTTCTGATGACTCAATATTTAAACCTAAGTATAAATATCCAAAACATCAGCAACGAAGCTCAACCTATCATTTATATCGTTATCATCGCTAACGAATCCCGCGATATTATATTTTCGATTCATTAACCAACCGCAAGGTAAGACCCGAGATATTTCATTGGCTACTAAAGCTCCTCCGTGATTCTTTTGAGCTTCTCAGGTACAAGATACCGGCATTGTCAAGTAACAGAGAGACGTATCGTGCACTGAATCAACGCAATTCCTCCACAACTTATGGCCTTCTTATGCATGGGACTAGTTTTAGAAAAATTGGTGTCTGCATCATGGACTTAAAACTTTATGCTCAAAAGAAGAAACCTAAAAGGTACTATCATTACTATCCTAATGCATTCATTTCATCTAAGGATCTATAATCCAGAAATTAAACGAATCAGTCACTTTCGCAGTCTCATCTACATCACAGGCTCCCTATTTCCTCAAATTTGATTCCCTACACCGCTTAATTCTTTCTCGCCTAGCATAATATCACGCGTGGGAATTTCTACCCTCATGCCGCAGAAAAATGAAACTAGGGAGGATAGATCGCGGCTAGGGAAAAAGCACTTCAACATAAATTCAAAGAACCCGACTTATGTTTCAATCAGGAAAACTATCAAGCTGTATAACAGCAGGGAAACAGGAAGATTGATTTAGAAAAACTAATCGCCCATGCTATAAGTGAAATAAAATCACCGGCAAGCTCATTGAGTTGATTCTGGGGACTAACACTCATGGAAATTGAACTCCGTAAGTTAAGAAAAGTATTTTGCAGGAATATAAAGCCAAGCCAAATACTTTTATTCCTTGTTAACCAATTAACTTTACACTCAAGGACTCGCATTTCTCAGCTATGAATGGCCCTAATCCAACTGTACACGAAAAATGACACTGACAGCTTTATTCCCATATTACGGTGGTCGTGAGGCTGCACTAGGTCACGTCGAAGACAAAAAATATCGAAGTAATCTTCAAGTATGAGATTTTTAATATGGAGTCTCCCCATTCAATTCGATGTTAGTAGCATAATTTTACAGTCCCCCATAAAAAACAGAGGATATCGATCAATAGCGTCGAGACACCAGAAGTAAATTTATCAAGAACCTAATAAAAGAGGTCCAAATATTTTTAATGAACCGTAAAATGATAGCCGCGTATGAGAACTGTCCCATCCGCCGAGAACACGCAGGACACTAAATGAAGGTTAAGTTAGTAATGCAACAACTAAAAATGTTGGTCACTCCACGCTCGTTTAATCACCTCCCACTATTAAATATGTGAGAGTAGTGAAAATGGGACTCAATAAAGAGGTATCCATAAGAAGAAAAATACAAACTCGGCTCGGTTACGAGACATCAGCGTGATTCCAGTTAAAAAAGCGCACTCTTTTGTCACACACCGGAGATTAAAAATGTTATCACATCAAAACGGGAGGACTTCATCTTAGGGGATCGGGTTGGTGTGGTGCCTAGAGTACTGGCTAACCATACGGACGGCCAGGGTTCAAATCCCTGCAGAAGAGGATGTTTTTCAGATGAAATCCAATCCCTACTTGAGTGTCTTGTGGAGAGCCCATACCCATCCTCTATGACGCAAATGACCTTAGCTGTCGGTCGCCTTTCCAAAATCCAATCCAATCCAGCACTTCATCTTGAACGTGAGGGGTAGTACATGCATACGTCGAGAGTGCTGGGTATCGGCTTGGTGTGGTGGTTAGAGTACTCGCCTACCACACGGGCGGCCAGGGTTCAAATCCCTGCAGTGGCGGATGTTTTTCAGAGGAACCCGATCCCTACTTGAGTGTCTTGTGGAGGGCACTTCAAGTAGAGTACTCCGTCTGTCGGATGAGACGTTAAGCCGTGGTCCCCTTGGCGCCTTTCGTTAAGAGCAGGCTAATGCCGACGCCGGGTTTCTATCCACCCTTCCTCCCTTACCTCTCCCCTATGGCGCAAATGACCTTAGCCGTCGGTCGCCTCCCCAAATATCCAATCCAATCCAATCGTGAGTGCGGTTGAAAAGTCACGCATCGAATCGAAGCGCGCATTGTTTTGGATCGTCCCTCATTCCATATCAATTCCACCCATCTTTTTGTACCTCTCCTCGTAGAGTGCAAGAGTGCAAATGAAGGAGGGAAAGGAAGAGAGAGAGCTAGAGAACGAGAGACAAAAAAGGACAACAAGGGAGCACAGAATGCGGAAACTCGATTTTTGACCGAATTATCCGAAAAAGGTGCTGGGAAGCACCCACGCCATGGGAACCCACACACACACATCCTCCTGACCCTTTCAACCCCCCTCATCCTTCTGTACTCCTCCGTATTCCCTCCCTCCGCCCTTCACTTGATGCTGTTATGTAAGGAGAGAGAGAAAAAATACCTCTTTTCCCCCACTCTCGCCTCCCGTTTTTTTCTCCCCCGCTTAAACGGAAGCACTGCAATCACGGGCACTTCACACACACACAGAGGGACACGTAGAAGGGTGAGAGGGCGGGGAATATTGCGACAGCATTTTCGCCCTAACCTGGGTGAGATGAGGGTGGGAGGGAGCGAGACGCGGGTGCCGCTTTCAATTTGTCTTTTTTTCTCTCTGTTTAATCCCCGCACGGACAACGGAGGTCATTTCGAGCTATAATTACACAAAGGAGCAAGTTGGGCTGCGGCGGATGGGTCAGCGAATTCCGTCATTCCGATAACCAGGGAATCTCTCTCCGCAGAGAGAGACTTTCCCCCGTTGACTCTCCATCGCGCAGTTACACAGAAGAATTACTCTAGGCGCTCGAGGAAAAAAATAACCGCGAGTGTACTTGTTTTCGAAATGGAATAGAAAAATCGATAAAACCTTGTTAAACTAAATAATTCAAACCTTGAAGCACTTGATCCCTTCGAACGTATTTTAAAGGCCTTCACACGTTTGTCCTATTATTCGGCCAACGCGGGCGAGTCCAATCTATTTCCACTCACGTAAAATACTTCAGCTTTCAAGTCTCACAACGGCGGGGTCCTGATTAAAGGGGAAAAAATACATTCGAATCCCTCGCTGACTGGTCACGTTTTTGACACCTCTCTTCCACTTCGACCCTACAGTTAACCATCCGAGCAATCGGGAGGCAAGCACGAAAAATAAGGGAAATGTAGTAAAAAATGAGATCGGAAATAGTGGAAAATCCGGAGGAGAGCTGACAGACGAATTTTAAAAACCGCACCTCTCCGTAATGTTTGAAACGGTGACCATTTAAAGCTGAAGAGTACATTAAATCACCGATAGAAACCTACCCAGGCCAACGGGAACATTGAATATTGCACGTGCTTCAAAGCATAGGGATGGAGGATGTCGACTAACAAATTATTTTACGAAAAGGAATTATTCTTCAACATACGCAGCAATTTCGTACACCACGAGTCAGCGATGAAAGAGCGAAGATTATGTAAGTACTTCACGAAGTAAGTACTTCACAAACAACTCATGATATGACGATTCCCCTTTCCGCTATCGCTACACAGTTTTTTGCGAGCACCCACAAATTCCATCATAGACTTAGAGATGGTCGGCCAGATACAGTAGATAGATAGATTCGTAGACGTAGACAATATCACAACGAAAGTTGCCTCCGCACGTCGGCACGTCCACCTTAAAACACACGCTCAGCCTCCCTCGCCCGCGCCTTCTATCCCGTCCCTCTTTCTCTTTGTCTTTCACGGACGCCGAGGCACACGGCACATGTCCGCCAGCGGGGAGAAAGGAAAGGGGGGGAGGGAGAAAGGAGTAGAGGGGAAAGACCGCTCGACTGGACGCAAAGGGTCGCCGGGTGGAAAATGAACGCCCAAGTTTCCGCCGACCTCACCCACCCCTCCACCAAACCACCCCCTCGCCGAAACACCCCCCATTCTCCAGCTCCCCTCTCCTTCCCATCCCACACCGGAGACTTTGCCTTTAGAAAAGAGTTGAGGAGAGCCGCCGAGTATGGTAGAGACGAAAAAGGGAGAGGTGGTGAAGAGTTGATGAAGGAAGAGAATGAAGGCAGCGGAGTGAGAGAAAAAGGCGGAAAAGAGAGAGAGGGCACCGGAGAGCGAAGACGACTAGGTAGGCAGGACTAAAACGAAACCAGAGTGGTTGCTGATATCAAATTTTTAAATTCCCCGATTTTTCCCCGATGGATTTACCAATTTCCCCGACCAATCGCCAAAAGGTCACCTATTATTGGCATACTTTTTTCTAAATCTTCAACAGCAGCATTAATTTTCTAATCATCGTCTCGTATTTTGAGAACTACGAGCACGTATTTAGCGTAAGCTAGTGTGTTCCAGCTACTTCTCGAGCTGAGTTTCGGAAGTTAAAATAAAACACGAGGTAAAATTTTCCGAATGACATAGATCCAGATTCCTTGTGTTGAGCGTTGTGATCATAAATTTTAACACTACTAGGCAAATATCGCAATAAGGATATTGAAAATGGATCAATTTTACGTCTTATTCACAACAAATACGATTCACAACTGATATTTCACAAATTGATGGGGCTTATTTCATGCACGTCAGCGACGGACTTCAGTTTCAGCTGGTGAGAAATACAGGACGGAAAAGACTGGCTGATAAACGTAATGGTAGAAAAATAATGAGGATTCATATCCCAGCTTTTCCCTGACTGTTACAAGAATTCCCTGACATTTCCAGAAATTCTAAATTCCCAGCCAATCCCAGGTTTTCCCGATTTTCCCGGTTTTCCCAGACGATTGCCACCCAGTGAAACAGACCACCGACATATTTTCGACACCAAGATTAATAATTTCATCCTCTAAAGATTGTTTTTAAGCACGCTCTAAGAAATGGCTTGTTTAGATATGATTCTAAACATGTCAAGTTTAATATATATCCATACACATGGATAGCAAAAATACCTAAAAAGAAAATAGATGATAGTACCGATGGAATATTCTATTGTCACATGGCTTAACCTCGCTTGGAAAAATTTCATCATTGTATGAGCCCGGGAAATGAGTTCAAATAAGGTTGCAAGATTCGAGAACGAGGTTAAATCATGGAGAGTTTAAGGAAAGCATGTAAAAAATACATCAAGTTTTTTTGCAAGAAATAAAGACCTCACGAGATGCATCTATCGATAGGTATTCCCCAAGCCATAACTATGAAATTGAATACGAATAAGAAAAAAAAACCCGGATGAAGAAACAAAATAAACAGTAGGAAATTACTCTCCACAGCTAGCATAAAATAGTGCATTCCTGTGAATTACATCACACAATTTGACTTTGTCGAGTAATAATATTATTGGAACGATTTGGAGTTTCACAGAAGCATATATGGTTTGCGAAAAGACCCTCAACCGATAGATATCTTCAGCCCGAAATCAATTTCCAGAGAAGTAGAAAAAACCTTTTTTCGCACAGTTTTGAACACGCGTTGATAAAAATTTGTCATTTAAAGTCAGAATTATTATCTAAAATAGAATTCAGGTTGAAATAATATTAACATTAGTTAAGTGAACGAATATCCACGCAAGTATGACACGTTGTTTTTCAACGGGAAACCAAAACCTAAGAGTGAAAATTGAAGATACTTGAAAGTAGAACAAAAAAAACGACATAATACTTAGAGAGCAAGACTTAGATGAAACGAAAGCGTCGATGACTAGAGCATCCTGACGACACGGACAAGTTTCATTGACTTCTTCTTTCTAAATTTAGCGAGATTTTCAGAGTTATTTCTTGACCACAAATGTAGTCAACAAGAATAATTTTAACGACATTCATACAGGAAATATTTGTAAATACTAAGTTTGTAATAGCAGATACAATCTTTTTTTCAAAAATAACCTAGCACACGTTACGCCGTTAAAATGAGTCAAGAACTACACACATACATACACAAGGCATTGCCTGCCACGTGGGCCGACCAAATATACCGACCGAGAAAGAAGGATGCATTGGAGGTCCACTAGCTTTAAGAATCATGGGACGGATTATAAAGTTTTGTTCCTACGTATATTAATCAACGGTACTAAAGTCAGATAGAACTAATCCATGGAAACCGAAAAACATTTATACCAGTAGCAAAGAAGTTAGGCAATAAGCTTTTCTGAGCTTGCAACAGATCAAACGAAATAGCAGTTTAAAAGTAACTTCGATTCATTTATATTTGAAGCCAAAGGAGTCTTTTTGTCGAGAGTTTTCGAGAATTTTCGAGAGGCTAATGAATTGGACTTTCATAATTTTTCTCCATTTCGAGAAATTCCAAAAAGTCGTTCCACACTTTCATAGCGGACCACAGTGAAATTCACGAAAAACAGGATTTCTACACCAATCCATTCAAACTAATTCCAAAAATCCAAGGATTCTATGAAATCACATCTCCGAAATTTGCGGGTACAGCAAGATAAGGAGTCCAATTCCTGGATCCATCAATAAATGTAGGCGTGCCAGTACTTCCAACCCCTCGCTCCCTCTTCGGCAATGACTACTTATTAGAAGTGATGAAATTAAGAGAGCAAACGACACGAGGCCAAAGTTTCGACTTTTGAAAATGAGGCGATAGAGCAAGCAACACGTAAGTAAGCGATGTTCGACATGCACGTGTTTGAGCCCAGGTCTGCCCGGAGTAGAGAAGAATTTTTCCGATTCGGGATTTAGTCTCAGATTTTCTAGACCTGATAGAGAACGAAGTGCCGCAGAGAACGAAGTGTCACTACTCCATGCGTCAATGTCAATCAGTTAACAAAGGAGGTTTGAGTGCTTTTTGTATATATACCAGGGTGGCGATCGTCAGGGAAAACCGGGAAATCCTGGAATTGTCAGGGAGTTTAGAATTTCTGGAAAAGTGAGGGAATTCTCGTAACAGTCAGGGGGAAACTGGAATAGGAATCCTCGTTATTTTTCTACCATTGCGTTTATCGGATAGTCTTTCCTGCCCTTTATTTCACCAACTAAAACTAACGTCCATCGCTGACGTGCATGGAATAAGCACCATCAATTCGTGGAGAAATCAGTTGTGAATCTGAGTTATTTAGTTGTGAATTAGACGTACAATGCATCCCTTTTGTATATCCTTACTGCGATATTTGCCTAGTTATGTTAAAAAGCGTGATCACAATGTATTACGTTCATCACAAGGAATCCGAGGCTATGTTGTTCGGAAAATTTTACCTCGCGTTTTTTTTAACTTCCAAAACTCTGGTCGAGAAGTCGCTGGACCACACTAGTAAATACATGCTTGCAGTTCGAAAAATAAGAAACGATGATCAGAAAATTTATAAAATTTACAGCTGCCGTAGAAAATTTAATTCAGCAGAAAAAATATTCCAATGACCTTTTGGTGACCTATTGGCGATCGGCCAGGGAAATTGGTAAATCCATGAGGGAAAAGTCAAGGTATTTGAAAATTGGATATCAGTAGCCACCCTGATATACAGAAACGCGTGAAACTGTTCATTCGTGATGCAATAAATGATATTTATAGATAAAAAAGCAAAAACTGCAAGATATTGATCTGGTTTTTGCCAATTTAATGTTATTGTAACACGTAACCTTTTGGCACAGGACATGTATTTCGTAATTACTCGATTACATATTTAAAGATTTCCGTCCGAACGCTTCAAAATACATTTCTTGTAATCACAATTGCAACAAATATCATGGGTATCACACCGAGTCCAATAATTTGAAAACAAAATATATCAATATTGACCAACTTTGAAAACACAGGGAATAGCCAAGGATTAACTGTACGGGGTCACCAGCAATGCACACGTGCGAAATTCAAGCGGGGAAAACTCGTCCTCATTACATACAGCCTACAAAAATCCAGAGGGATTCCAGAATTTTTCCAGAATTCCAGAGCAGATGTCTCGGAAGCTTTACTGGCTAAAGCACTCTGCAGGGAGTCAAGGGATCCGGGTACGAGTACTGGACAAGGCGGATGATATTTGGAATTTCGCATACTTCATTTTTAATCCAAGTTTTAAATAAGGCACTGAAAACTCAAACACGAATAAATTAAGGACAAAATTAAATTATATTCTTATGCCATTCTATTATTTCCTGTGTGATGAGTTTCGTCGAAAAAACAGATGCACATTAGAAAAAGTGATCCGAGAACTTTTTCGGATCACTTAAAAAATGATTAATGATTTCAATGCCTATCAGAAGGTTGACTGGTTTAAGCTCTTCCTTAACTCCAAATGCATCGTTGGGACGCCATTGATTCTCCTCAATGACACATTTAATCTTCTCGCGGCTTTCCTCTCTAGGAAAAATCCGTCATCTATTAATCAAAGCCGTTCTGCTCCCTCCCAGTCAAATTATGTCAACAAAAATCCAAGGTGGTTTTCCTGCGCAAATTAAAAGAATGGCTACTTTACAAAGAAGGTGAAGATGTGGAAAAATTATTAAAAGATTTTTTGTGATTTTGCTTGTAATTTTGAATTAGTATTTTGGCTCTTCTTTGAACTCCTTTTATCTTTGTAAATTGTGTTTGCTATTTTGGGTAGGCTGTTATGTTATGAACACACTGTAAATTGTGAATGGTATTTGTTTTTTTTGTAACTAGGAAATATTTTGTAAATAGGAAATAAAACCGCTGCTTCTTTGTTATAAGATAATGGTAGCCCCGAAACAGGTTTTTCCTATGGGGTGCCTATATTTCCCTGAACCAAAATTGAATATTGTGATGACAAATTGTACTTATGTAACTAGTTAAGGAGCAATAAATGTTATTTCAATGCTATTACATTTCGTGCTAAACCACTCCAAGACATGGACTACAATTCAAGATGTAAGCAGCCCAAGCCGGGTATCACGCAAGAAGAGAGCTCCATTTACACATTTCCCTCATGCTATTTGTTTTCCTCATTAATCCTTTCAACACCAGGGTTGAAATTCGCTATGAAAAAATCATTTGACTTGACCGGGATTCGAACCCGGGTCTCCCAATTGGCGGTCAGGTGTGTTGTTCCAATGATTTTATTTTATAACAATATAATATTACAGTACATTTATTAGCATACAGGACAAAAAAAAGATCCGCTCCAAAGACACATACATTTATAATACGTTTTTTTAAAAGTATTTTTTAGACACATTCATGAATATATTTGACATATTTTAGTTCTTTTTATCTCTTTTTAATATAAAATACTATTAAAAGACGTTGAGCAGCCATGCCTTTTCATGCTCTGAGGAGGGTAACTGTTTATTTACTATTTTAATTTTATCGATTAAAGCCGATCTTATATTTTTCTGACCTGTTTGACTTTCCACGAAAGTTGCTATTAGTTCTGTTAAGATTATACTTTTCTTGGCGGGAAATAATTTAAAATTTAGTGTTAACAGATTCTTTTCTCCAATATTTCCATCTCCGAATGTGTCGAAGTCTCTAAAAATGTTTTTAATTATTTCCCATTCCCTGTTTGGTCCTTAGCAACCTAGTATTTTGTGAACTACATTGTCTATCCTTATGAATTTAGGATATACTGGTATATCGCAAAGTCCAAGTCTGTATTTTAGTTCTCCCGTTACCATACAATCACAGCAAATTTCGTACATTATAATTTTTTCCTTGATACAGTGTTTTAACTTTGCATAATTTGTACAAATGGATTATTCTCGGGTTATTAAGTTGTTTTTTATTGTTTTTTTTTCATTTCCTCCTCAGATTTTTTTGTCGAGTGGAGTTTTTCACCGGTCGCATATTTATTTTTCAAATCGATTGCCCGTCAGTACATTCCTAAAATACCTCATTATTTTCGCTTTCCCCAGAGCGCTCGCCATTAGTGTTTTCCTAGTGTAATGTCCTTCTTGCAAAATTTCCGCTACCTTTTTTGTATAATATTCGCTTTCATTTTTGATTTAATTAGGCTGAGGCCACCCAGTTTAGGAGGAGCATACAACTTATTTCTCTCCACTTTCTTTATAAAAGCATTCCAGATAAGTCTATTTGTTATTTTAATTATCTGAGCATTTTCCTTCTCTGGGAGTGGCCACACATGGGCCACATACCACAGTAGGCGGATTAACATTTGATTTATAAAAGCTATTTTAGCTATTAATGGCATTCGGTGATCGGGGAAGTTTGACAGATTCCATTTTATTATATTTATTGCCTTATCCCAGTTTTTTCTACCATCTGAAAATAATTACTTTGCCACCACAGGCCTAAAATTTAGCCAGTTACACCACCAAGCTATCTTCCTTCAAAGCGAATTTCGAGGGGGGTTTATGGGAACTAGATGTTCAGGCCTCAAGTCTACACTGTAGCACATGAGACGAAGTCGTGCTTACAAAGCCACTGTCGCGGTGGATAAACCCAACAAACCCATCGAAATTCGCCTTGAAGGAAGATGGCTTGGTGGTGTAACTAAACTGAGTGGCCTCAGCCTAATTAATTCAAAAATGAAAGCGAATATTATAAACAGAAAAAAAGTAGCGGAAATTTTGCAAGAAGAATATTACAATGGGAAAACACTAATGGTGAGCGCTCTGGGGAAACCGAAAATAATGAGGTATTTTAGGAATGTACTGACTGAGGCAATCGATTAGAAAAATAAATATGCGACTGGTGAAAAACTTCACTCGACTAAAAAAATCTATGAGGAAATGAAGAAAACAATGAAAAACAACTTAAAAACTCGAGAAAAAACCAGTTGGACAAATTATGCAAAGTTGAAACACTGTATCAAGGAAAAAAGTATCATGTACGAAATGTGCAGTGATGTAACGGAATACAGACTTGGACTTTGCGATAGCCCAGTATGTCCTAAATGCAGAAGGTTAGACAATGTAGTTCACAAAATACTAGCTTGTAAAGGACCAAACAGGGAATGGGAAATAATTAAAAACATTCGGAGATGGAGATATTGGAGAAATGAATCTGTTAACACTAAATTGTATATTATTTCCTACCAAGAAAAGTATAATCTTAACAGAACTAATGGCAACTTTCGTGGAAAGTCAAACAGGTCAGAAAAATATAAGATCGGCTTTAATCGATAAAATTAAAATTGTAAATAAACAGTTACCCTCCTCAGAGCATGAAAAGATATGGCTGCTCAACGTCTTTTAATAGTATTTTATGTAAAAAAAAATATATTAAAAAACTAAAATATGTAAAATATATTCATGTATGTGTCTAAAAAATACTTTAAACAAAAATGTATTATAAATGTGTCTTTGGAGCGGATTATTTTTTGCCCTGTATGGTAATGAATGTACTGTAATATGATATTGTTATAAAATGAAATCATTGGAACAACACACCTGACCGGCAATTGGGAGATCCGGGTTCGAATCCCGGTCAAGTCAAATGATTTTTTCATAGCGAATTTCAACCCTGGTGTATATGCACCCATGCGAGTGACTTCGTACCACATCATTTGTTAAATGCAATGTTTGGAAATTTAATCCTTTCAAATTTTATCCGCCCATTGCCATCAAATGCTCAAATATATGTTTACTCCTAGGACCAAAGAAACGTATTGAGTGAGCGCCAAACTCCATTCAAAAACTTCTTCAAATAATCTTTCAATTTCTGGCCACTAGATTTCATTTAAGCACAGCATTGGGTTCCTGTACATGTCTACGCTCCGAATCTACTCTCGAATAAACCACTTTCGGTGAGTAGGGTCCTGTGCTAATTTTATAGATGGGCAGTGGTAATTTTGATGACATTTAAACCTACCTTTAACTGAAAACATCACTAATAACATAGAAACTTTCATATGATGGCTACTACACTTTCTAAAGTAATTTTTCGTTTTCCAACCACCAAATGTAAATTCTTTCAAATACCAATCAGAAATAAATGCAAAATAAATTCCCATTCCAAAGAGAGACCGTATCAGCTATCGAAGCCCACGGTGTCAGAATGCCCTTCCGGAGGCTCGTGAGGTACTCTTTCGACGTTTGCTTCACAAGCCAATCAATCATACTATGACTGTTTTACAGCAGAGCTACACTCTCCCTTCTCCCAGACCGATCAGCTATCTCTTCTGTTAACGTCCGATACAATCTGGCGTGTAACGCCTTCATCCCTCGGTCTCCTTGCAGGAATTTTTCACCATGCCTCCGACGAGGGTATGTACGAGTTTGTACCGCAAGGGGTTACTCATCTTTTACATTATTAGCTTACTTGTCCAAAAACTTACATAAAATACATCGCAAAAGCAATACAGAAGAATTATACCGCTGGACGCTGACGCTGAAGTTTCATTTCTGAGTAATCTACTGGTAAGGGTAAGTTTAAGTGAAAGTCAGTAAAATTCTTCCGAATTTTTACAAATGGAGGGTCCCAGTTACTTATAATATTTCGACCTTCATCTTTGTGTATGTCCTACCCTTCTTCATCCCGTCCATAAAACCTAATCTCTTCCTTCCTCTTCCCAGTTTGCCGAACATCCATCCCTCTAACATAGTGTTAAAGCGACCCTCAGCCCCCCATCTATTACCTCTTCCAGCCACCTACCTTGCCTCTTCCAAATATGTATAATTCATCGGTTTTCTATCATCGCCAACCACACTAAACACTTCCACGATTGTCTTCTTACCTAAACCCCGTACCTACTCAAAGCTCCTCCAAACCAACATTTCGAAAGCCTATTTTCGTCCTCCAAACTCAGAATCCAAGTTTCTCTGCCCCATAAATCGCTACACTTTATATCAAGGCCTTCATCGACCTCCTCTTAATATCCTTAACCTTGGTTCCCGTCTTTCGCATCCTCTAATTGCTGTTAACGCCTTTATCACGCTATTCTCGTCTTCATTATGTCTTCGCTACTGATTTCTATATATTCTAAAGTATATACAACCCCAAGGCATTCAACTTTGCTCCAGTTTATGCCCTCCCACTTTCGTCGATGAAGTAGCATAGCCGAAATTCATTCGTCGTCGTTTCTCCTCTGAATTCCATCCGAGACTCCATTCTCCTTCCACCATTAACTTCCACTGTCACCCTTCTGCTGCCATGCCAGAAGGGCTGGACGCCGCGCCGCCTCGGCAGCACCCCCACCATCACGCCTGAAACGCCGCCTATCCACAAGATGCGAAAGCACTCGTTCCACTCCCCCTCGCCCCCCCCCCCCCCCCCGCCTTCCGCGCTTGAAGCGACACCCGACGGCGCGACTCGAATATAACCGTTCACCGTCGTTCTTTTCATCAAATTAGTCACTCTCCTTTCGTTTCCCGCACTTCGCTACGTTTTTTTTTCTTCGAAAAATCGTACGTGCTCCGTCTTCCATCTCAGCGCGCCATTTCCTGAGGCGAGGCGCGTCGTCGTCTTCAATTTTTTTATTCTATCATCGTTGCTTTCTTTTTTTTCGTTTGTCTCCCCTCCCCCTCAGGCACTCACTCAACCAACCGCCCTTTATCCCATTTCTTGCGATAAGTCGAAGCGAAAAGGGACTCTTTTATGCCATGCCACTCGCACACCATTCTGTGAGGGAAACGTGTAAAAAATTAATAAAAAAACTATAAGCACAATTTTTTTCACCAAAGTTTTCCGAACGGTAGTGAACGCACTCACTCCAAAGGAGTCGTTAGTCACCTTCTTTTCCGCCGGCAAAAAAATAAGAGAAAAAATTCTCCTTGAGCGCAATTTACTCTGAATTGCACCAGGGAGTCCCATTCAAGGAGGCGCCGAAGCATATGGTGACTTAATTATAAGTTACTGAATGCGGAGTTCCTCTGATTCAGAGAAACTAACTTAGATCACTCCCACCGTGTTTCTAGCAAGGTCGCCGTTGATGGCATTGAATGTGACATTTGTAAAGGGAATTTTTCATGGGAAACGAGCGCGTTTCTGCGAGGATTTTTAATTAGTGCTATATTTCTCTCTTCCTGCGATACTAACCTAGTTGCCAACAAATGAGAGCCTAACGTACCCCAAGTATGTTTCGTAGTCGCTGGCGTCTGTTCACTATTTCCTTCTGCTGAAACACCTCACATTGATGGGTGCTCTCAAACATAAAAGAATGAAATAAAACGTCATTTTCTTTACGCCACAATTCTTCATTACGACAAACTTATGCATATTCTGCCTCATAAGCCTTTTCGAGCTAAGGAGCTCTATTCTCCCTATGACGGCAGTACTTGGGAAGAGAAAAAATCTCTCGAAATGATGAGCACGCAGACAAAGCTCAGAAATTTTAGTTCACGCGACGACATAAAACGTAGTAGTGCGACATAAGTGAAAGTCCCGATAAATGCTTCCCATGAGCATAAGAGGAAGAAACATTTATACAACAAAGAACACATTTCCATAGGGATGTCGACAAGGGGCTCTGATAACGCTATATCAAAATAGTGTCTAACACGTTTGGGTGTCTGGCAAGTTTATCAAAAAAATCATGTATAGGTGTTCCACAGCATATTTCAGCAGCTGAAAAGGTAATTCAAAACTGGCAGTTCATAATTTCAGAGAATCTTTTTTATATTTTTTAAGGAAACAATGCATGTAATTTGTATATTACATTACATTAAACGAATAATTACATGTAATTTATAAAAAATGTACCAATTCAATACATTAAATATAAAATAAAACTCATACAATAGCAATATAATAAAAATCTTGTAAAATGCTCACTATTAAATAACTTTACATCATCATGGTCCAGCTAAGCCATTTGTGGCTTATCAGCAGGTGCCTTTTATAATTTTTCAGTCGTGTTTTCATTTATCACTTGAAAAAAATGTGCCCTAAATTTTTATATAAATAACACAAAATAATTTCCAAAATAAACAAACACAATTGGAGTCCTTATCAACCATTCCTTTGTCCTTCTCTTTACTTCACTTAGATATACCAAATTTTTTAGATCCTAACTCATATTATTGAACAGTTTTGGAAAATAAACACTTAATTGCCTGCAACCCTTGCGTTTGAAATATCTTGGAACTTCATATTTATTAACTCTTCTCAGTTCAGCATTTTGATAGTACACTCTTTTCTTTTATCTTTTGTTAATGCACAAGCAAACCATCATTGCAGCCATAATTTCCTCTAAACTTGCCATTGTTCAGACTAAAATTCAATTCACGAACTCAATCAGCAAATGACGTGTACAGAAACGAACACACGCAACTGGGTACATTGCCCCAGAGAAATGATTCGTCGTGCGTATCTTTTTTATTATAGTCACTAAAACTGGGTTTGAAGATCCTCGCATTCGATGACACGCGAAGAGGAAGAAAAAAACAGGGAGACTGACAGCGATCATAAGCAGTCTCATTGAACTCGCGAAAGAGAACGATCACCTTAATTCACAACACATCCTTACGGCTGCAAATTATCAAAATGACACAGGCCAAGGACTAAAATGGCTTTCTGTGCGAGCGCCAGGAACTTTCAACCAAGCTCTACCAAACATGACTTTCGATTGGAGAGAGAGACGCGGCAGTCCCCTATCCCAGGAGGGCACAATAAATAGCAGATTGCAAAGGAGCCTCTAGCTCCGGGGGCAGGAGACGGAATAATGAGACGCGAGGGAGAGTCGCCGCAAAGCAATCGAAAGGGCTATCCTCTCCTTCGCAGTCCGCTCCCCGACGCCGTTCACAATATCCGAGGAAGAAGGCGGGCGGCGATACGAAGACGTCGCTTTTGTTCGACGAAATTGAGGCGATCGGCCCTCCTCTGCCTTGTTGCTCATTCCGCCCGGGGAGACGGAGGAGAGCAGATGAAGGAGTGGCGAGAGAGGAAAGGAAGGAAAAGCGGAAGAGAGAGGGAAAGAAGAGAGATGGCGGGAGAAGAAGGGGCGGGGGGTGGTTTTTCCCCCTTCGGTCTAAGAAGGTGGGAGGAAGAGAGAGTGGAGTGGGCCGGGAGAAGTGGGGAGTGCCCCGCGCGCGATGCCCTCTGGGTAGGAAGAGTTGAGCGTCTCCGAGGAGGGAGCTCTAATGACATCTGCGCGTCGGCGACCCCGCCCCCTCCCTCAAAGGACCCTTTCCCACGGCTCCTCCCCACCCGCTACCATCCCCCTGCTGTCCCCAGGGAGGAAACTCCCCCCGCCCTCCCACTCCCCCCTCGCCCTTTCGCCCACCACTCACCGAGGAACTTCAATGAAACATCCTATCTTGATTCAACTCTTAACTTAATATTGCTCTTATCGTGGACAGTATGCCGCTCGATAATGCTAGAGGGGGGCAGGGTCGTCAGCATCGCTAGCCCAGGACTGCTGAGCTAAATCTCCCCTTTTACAGTTTAACTAGCCATCATATCTACCTCCGTTGCTGTCCCTTCCTCTCTACACCGTAACCCTGCTTACACATAGGAAGACGCGAGAGAAGCCGTTGACAATTCGTAGGGTCAAATTTATGGAGCGACAAGGAGACATTACGGATGCCAAAATCACTTTTGGTGGCACCCATCGTGGGGAGAATGTAAAGTTCCATCTCTTTTCACCGGACTAAAACGATCATACTATACCAAATAGCCCATTTCCTTGAAATAATCTAGCTGTTATTTACTCTTGGTTTCAAAATGCACGTTTCTGTTAGTTGTAAAATATATTCCCCAAGGTCATGCGACGTAACCAAGGATTTTCAGCCACGCTAATATCAATTCTTCTTCTTTTAGGGGCCGATATGTAATAATTCACTCAAAATAATGCAGCATTTTCTCCATATTAAAAAGACTGGACTACCTATAAATTCTAAAAATTAAAAAAAAAAGAAGTTCAAACACTAAAATGAAATCCGATAGCACCCTAATAACGTAATTGAGAGATTCTCTAACAATGAGTAAGAACGAAGAAATTCATGTTCATTACCAGCCAATGAAGATAAGATATACACAGTAACGGCCGAACACAACCTTTTCTTGGATTTTAGAGGAGTGTACACTCCCACTACAATATTACATCATCAAATAGAGATATACGCGGACAAATAGCACTTCCAATGATTCCTCAAATGATGATGACTGACACCTCAGCACTGTTAAAGACAAGGCACTATGTTCTGTACTCGTATTTTCATTACCATAAATAAAAAAGCTTTTAATTCAGAAGATGAATCAAGGAAAAATGACAGCGAAACTCCCAACGACAGAGAGGAAGGCGACGACAAAAAATAAGACATGAGAAGTATATGAAAGGGCTTTAATGTAATAAGAGGGGAACGGTGAGAGGAATTGAGGCTCCCAAGGAAATAAAATGAGATGGATCGACGAACCACAAAAGAGGGATGGAACATTGGAGACTTGGGAGTGAGCAAGGAAGATAAGAGAAGGGGAAATAAGACACGAGAACCCAATAAACGCAAGGGGGATAATACAGATGAGCCTCTGTAACCAAAAGAAATGATGGAAACCCGAAGATAAAACAAAATAATTTACAGTGCTTTTGTTCTAAAAACAGAACAAATTCGTCAGTTTTTCGGAAATTATTTTATGATCACCACTTACTGTGAGGTAAATCTGTTACGTTTACCTTACCACGTATGTTACACGGCCTAACGAAAGCCCTTTCTCTTCAAAGGAAAATGAATGTTAAGCTAAGGATGAGACAATAATAAAACTACTTACTCAACGTATAGTATCACCTGAGTTCCCAGAAAAACTTAAAATTGGAGTGTACTCACCTGTAATGAAATGATAAATGTTGTTAATTAAAAAAATATACAATGTACATGTGTATCATAAATAAGGCCCTAAGAAATACAAATTATGAACACCACACATATACTTTATTTTCACATCTTTCCAATAAAAATATCCCATGTTTTACCATAATTTCAATTTTTATGGATAATTCTTGTAAAAATACCACCATTGGAGAACTGTGCTGATTATAGGTCTCGCAAGGATTCCTATTTTGCACTATTCTGCCACCAAATACACCGCTAGATTAAGCACGAATGCAGTTCAGTAATTTAGTCTGATACTTCAGTTCAAATTTTAAAAATTTTCCTGCGCCAGGCCTTTGGAATGAAAAACGCCAGAAGAAATTCGAAAATCTCCACATTACTTATCAGGTCAATTACGCCCTAAAACACTTGTTTTAATCAAAAGAAACTTCGACTTCGAATAGTAATATTTGCAAAGGTAAAACAAAATCATCGGATAGATACAACTCTTAAAATAGTCGAGGGAAAGTTGACCTCGGAAAACATTTCCTCTTCTTGAGGGCATCTTTAACCTATAATTCAAAATTTTGTGAAGTGTTCCACAGTGCCACGTTTAGCGTAGTATTCCACAAGATAAAGCATAGATACGAGCAGAGAACTTCAGCGAAGTCGCTAAGCCCATCAAGGATGTCTAGCGCTATGTTAGTCATTGTTTGATGCCTTACTATATTACGTTCATGCTAAGTACTGAGACATGTCGTATGAGACCCCTTATGAGTCATGCAAGTCACCACCGCAGGGATGAAGTGTCACTAAGTCACCGCAGTGTCACTAAGAGTTACCTCTCTTTAAAGTTTAGCTAAACCTTGACGCATGGAAGATAAAGTCTTCACCAGGACTCATCTAAGTTTTTCGATATCATCGTGGGGTACTTCAAATTTTTCAACGGCTCATTTAAATGATAATACAGATAAATTCAGAAATACAAAAGATATAAAGAACAATGAAAACCAAGTAACGACTAAAACGATAAAAAAATTACGATGCGCACGTTGATAGCTTAAAAATGTGTCTCCCCTAGAAGAAACAATAATCACGACCGAAAATGGTTAAATTGTTCACGTAAATATCCTTGGAATGTAATTTTCCGGACGGTGACGAGATGAGCGCAATCGATTCTACAAATCTCACCATGGGAGGAATTCTTTCTACCAGAATTGAGGATATTAAAAACCCTGAATTATAAATTTAGGTAGATAATGCGACAGACACTGACATATTCTACATGAGAGAAAATTAATAATTCACTCCCAACTCTTCCTTCAGTAGGCATGAAAACACGAACGCTGTGAAAAGAAAATTCAACCAGATGAAATAGCAAAATTGAAATAAACTACAGCGAAGGTACTTGGGCAAAATTATACGAGATGCTGCCTAAAACTGATGTCCCTTTCAAGACGATTTTTCAAGACGACAAGAAGTTTCTGATGCTTTAGCTGATATTGAACTTACTATTAGGTTTCATTTACACTTTTTGTGACCGAGGAACAGTCTAATCTCTAAAACTAATGACTGATCACCAAGACTTGATGACCAAAACTCACACCGAGCAGAGTTACTAATATCCACTGATTAAAAGTTTACGTCATCGAACACTAGAAGAAAAGAGAGATTGTGACACAACACCAGGTGCAGGAATCAGAATAAGATTAACAGCCAGGAGAGATAAATGTAGAAGTGATTTACCAACAATTCACGTGACAGAGCGACGGATTGAGCCACGTGCATAGGCCAAATTTTACATGCAACGGGATTAGCGAAAAATAGCCACAAGCAGCCAAATGTAGAAAAGCGTTTCTTTGTTGATCTGGTCCTTTTAAAGCAAAGTCATATTTATTCTACGCCAAAAATATTAGCACGCACGCATCTGTCCCCGTTTCCAACAAATTGAGGTAGATAAATAATAGTTCCAAACAAATGAACTGCGGTGTATATCAATAATGCAGATAATTCAGCGCATTGCAACCTGAGGTAGTTTGAGCGAAATATCATTTTACCCATAAATCTTTGGTCTCATTTTGAAGAAAAACATCTCACCTATCCAATGACACCAAAAATTCTACCGCTTACCACATTACTTTCAGGGACATTTGCCAAAAAATACCAGCCCTTTTACAAGGGAAATGGTACGTGTATGCACTCCAGAGAGACATTATTTACAAAATGAGGTATTCCCAGCACTTAGATGTTGTAAAAAAAACTAACAGTAAGTAGTTTGTATGTTTTCTCAACTATATTCGAAAATTAATCATATTTTCACCGCAGCAAGTTCTTGAGTATCACATAAAACCTTCCGAAGGACCTTTTCGAACCTTGAAGGAGTCGCATCGCGCGAAAAAAAAGTGTCAAGTTAAAGACTTATTTAGATCTTTTCATTTAATTACTTAAAATTTCAGTCATGTCAAACTATATTATTATACCATTATAAATGCAATGCAAATATTCATATCAATGCAAATCAAATTATTATCAATGCAAACGCTGCGAAAGAGAGGGAAAATGCTCCCATGAGGAGGAGGAAAGATAAAGAAAGTACCTATATACATTTGGACGACGAGAATTTACGGATACCAAAAAGCGGGAGTGAGAAACAAGCTAAGAGAAAAAGATTCCGGCGCGAAATAAAATGGGAAAAGGATGACAGACACGCCAGAAATCAATCATAAGTCAAGTAAGTGTCCCAAGCAACCACAAAAAAATCAACAGGCAACGGTGACGTCATGACAAGAGTGGCTACATTTTGTAGAATTTTCGCGATAGGTCGCGAATCGTGTAGGTCGCGAATCGAGAGAGCGAGGTTGACTGGAAACAAACTGACGTAAACGCGTCAAAATAAGAGGGCGAGAAGAAATGAAGGAGCAAGGGAGGAATGAGAGAAAAGGAATGGAAGGTAAAATGGTGTTCGTGAGAAGAGAGCAAATTGTGGAGAGAAAGACTTCGGCATCGCTTGGCCGAGTGATGCTACTCAAATAAATAACGAACCCAATACTCAAAGGACCACTCAGGTGTGACACAGACGGTAGTCTGTGGAGTTGAGAAAGCTTGAGAGATTTGGAACGGCTGTGAAGTTTTAATGCTAAAGAAAGTGTAATACCGGTACTGCTTTTAAAGTTAACAGGATTGAATTTCATTACTCGGAGCTTAATTCACTAACTAAATCAATTCGTATTTTGTTTATTCCGTTGGATAACCGAGGATGGTGATATCGTGTATTCATAATCAAGGGACACGGAGTGAGTGTGCTGTTATAAGCTTGAATTCTGAAGGGGAGAAGAGTTTCAGAGTTTTCCGAGTAGAATCGAGTAGGTTTCGAATCGAGTAGAGCACGGGAGAGAGAGATTGATTGGAAACAAACTGACGCGAACGCGTCAAAATAAGAGGGCGAGAAGAAATGAAGGAGAAAGGGAGGAATGAGAGAAAAGGAATGGAAGGTAAAACGGTGTTCGTGGGAAGAGATCAAATTGTGGGGAGAGAGAGAGAGAGAGAAGCTGCATGAATGAGGAAATGAATAAACGGAGGAGAAAAAGAGACAATGTGGGGACAACTGTCGCAGTCATTGTCGACAAGAAAGGGAAAGTGAGGAAGGAGAAGGAGGAGGGGAGGAGGAGAGGACGATGAAGAGGGGAGGGGAGTAAACAGGGAGGGGAGTAAACAGGGAGGGAAGTAAACGGGGAGGGGAAGGAGGGGGGCTCTCAAGGGCAGCGCAGGAAATAAAAGCAGGGGAAGAAGGGAGGAAGTTTTGGGGCGTGCATGTAAATAATAAATGCAAAGCAAGGAGAGCGTTGTCGTGGGGTGAACGGGGGTGGGGGAGCGGGGAGGGGAACTGCAGCGCCCAGGGGTGGGGAAGGCAGGAGGGGGAGTGTGAGTGAGGGGTGGTGAGTAGAGAGAAGAATACAAAGGAGGAGAGGGGTGGGGGGAAAGGTCGCTATGGGGTGGGAGAAGGGGGAGGATGGAAAAGTGAAAGACGTGGAGACAAACATGGGATCTGGTCTCGGGTCGACTCTCTGTTGCTGCTCCGCACAACAGCGCGGATCCGCAATTTTTAATTTAGCGTCACACACACAGCGGAACTCTCCTCCCCCAACAGCGGAATCGCACGGTGTCATTTAAATGTTTCCGCGGAACGCGGATTTCCGTTCCACCCATGTCGGGACGTCGAGCCCGTTCGAGAAATACAACGACATTTCCCGCAAAACGTTGAGGTTTCCGCCCCCGATGATTCCGCCCGCGTTCTCTTTCGACGCTTTCGGGTTAATTTATGTCTCCCTATCTCTCACCCTCCACGGCTCAGTCTTTTTTCATGCACGAAAAAAAAATATTTTTACCCCAAGCCGCACCATAGACCCACCCATTCACCGCAACATAGAGATCTTCACATGCACCACATGCAAACTGACAGATTCCGGACAGGTGAGCGTTGACCAGGACATCACACAGCCCATGGTCACGAGTTCACATTATTCGGCCAAGGAAGAGGTTCAAATGAACTAAAACGTTTTAAACCGCAGCGGACCAATTCGACACCAGGTACTCCACTCTTAAAATGCCTCGCAGATCAGCCACTATCAGCCACCTAGTCGGTGACTCTGGACCAAAACTAGAGCGAAAACAACGTAAACATAATGAGTAGAACTTAAGATAACATACAAGGAAGTATAGCATTTTCCGGTTCTTTTTCGCACATTTAGCAAAAATGACACTAGGACATCGTCTCATCGCTCTAGATATCTTTCCTCTTACATCTTACATAAGGATTGAATACCTAAGTTGGAGAGAGATAAACAGGCAGGCGTCTTCCCCATATTAATGAATAATGCTGAGGGATCTTCAAGTTTTACATTTCTTCAAACTACATAATATTCCCCATAATGCCTCTTCCACTTGGCACACCTTCCCTCGATACATTATCACACCTCAGGACCCCGCAACTCGACGAGGAATCTGGGGCGCAATAAGAAAAGCAAGAACTAATGAATTTATGTTTTGTGACACCCGTACTTTAGGGCTTGCTTCAAGGAATGTCTACATATTTGAATAAAAATCAACTTCGGAGAGGGGACTGCAAAAATTGCAGCAGCAGCTGCGAATCACTACATTATATATTAAGGTAAATCAAAAGAACCACTTTAGGATTTTCAAAACCTTTTCCTTCACAAGGAAGCCCTCAGAATGATTACCGGATCCACCCTTGCCCAATATTTGTATCCAGGATCATGAAAATGGTCATTCCGACAGGGTGACATTGCCCCCAAGACATCAACCAAGGTACTCTGAGATACCTGGGTTGGGGATAAGGACAGCATTTTTTTGGGCGCAGAGCCTGAGCCGTCGCCGGGACTATTTATACCATGGGACCGCAACGAATACCTAAGGTCATTACGTTCCCAGGGTGCAAATGTCTTTCTCGTGGATGACGTATCTCGCCCCAGGTGTAAGTCACTGCCATCTTTCTCTTTCACTTCGACCGGGGAAAGGGTTTTAAACCCCACCTTCGCAAGCGGGAGCGACTCAAGAGAACCGCTCGGCGGAATGAAAAAAGAGAACACACGCATGAACTTCCTCTGCGATGCTCGCGAAAGATTATTCAAGTCGCTCCCTGTGAAGCCTTTTTGAGGCCCACCTCCCTTCCCATCCCATCCCAGGTGGCGCCATCCCGTTGGTCTACCCCCCGCCCCGCCCCCTTGTGTACTCCCACCCGACGCTTCACGCCACTTGAGGCAGCGCAAAGGGAGATAAAACGACTGGCGCAAAAGTAGGGGTCGACCGATGCCTCCCTTCTCCACCTGAGGCGCCCCCAAGACGCGTCGTCGCGCCTTTAAAAGCCTTCACCGCCAACCTATATACATACGATAGCAAAAGCATTCGCGCACTCCACGCCACTGAAAAATCGACGCCCCTATGACCTCCAAATGATCTATTCTTCAGAGCGACAAAGAGAATATTATCATGACGCCTCACTACATCTCTAGGTCTGACAGATGCGATAAAATAAGAGAGATACTCTGTCGAAAAGAAAGGTACAAAAACTAGTTTTCTTTCCGCGAACAATAAGCGACCACAATAAAAATGGAGCTCCACTAAATACACTCCAATAATACATGTCACCATTTCATCTCCAAAAAAATTACACCTTAACACGGCCGGTGACCTAACACCCCCTGCCACACGCCCAAGCAGCGGCTCGCGGGGTATTATTTAGATGTAGATGTAGAACTGCGTTTCCCGAAAATTGGGCTTCGCGAGTGATTATCAGGGGCTCCGTCCGCGACAGTTATGAAGACGACAAAAATTAAACTCATTTTTCATTTCACTTCAAATATTTTACAAATGAATTAACCAGTTTTGATACCATTTTGTAGATTAAAATAGTAAATAGAATTATCTTCAGAGATCAATGTTTTAACATTAGTTCCTCGCTTAAAATATATCTTACTCTCCCGAATTCCGAGTCCGGATTGTGGGTAATATGCCCCTCATCATCATCACCTGTGTTCTGCCTGCTGGCAGGTCCCGTACACCACTACTGTCTCCATCCGCTTTTGTCCCGAACCTTCTATTTAGTCACATTGTAGTTTATGATCTTCACCTCTTCCACCAAATTAAATCTTCTTCTCCTCTCTTTTTCTTCCCCAATTGAACCTTCCAACGCCAATGTTAATATGTTTTTCCCTCTAATCACATGACCCAACCAGTTACCTCTCCTTTTTCTCATTTCCTTTATGAGCGATCTTTCTTCCTTCACTTTATTTAAGACCTCCTCATTTCCCACCTTATCCATCGATCTCACTTCTTCCATCTTTCTCCACACCCACATTTCAAAAGCCTCCATTCTATTTCTTTCCCTCTTCCCTTATGTCCATGCTTCACAACCATACACGAAAACGCTCCATGTGTAACACTTAGCTAGCCTCTTTCTCAACTCCAGCTCCAAGCTATAAACCCCCAGCTCCAGCCCCATACGCTATAGAGAGATATATACCTATAACAAAACATTTCTACGGTATTCATTCAAAAATTTCATACAACAATTAACAGCAGCCATGTTCTAATCCACATCAAGGCGTACTAGCCGTGCTTAATTTTCCCCTCATTCAGCAGTGACGTCACGTTTTCAACCTTAAGACCAACTTAACGACTGCTAAACGGATGGTCCGAGTCAGTAAGAGAAAAAGCTTAGTAGTCGTACTAATCCATTATAGCGTCCGCTAAGGCTAGGGTTGAGAACTTCATGAGAGCTATTCATGAACTGCATGTTAATTAATCTACCACCATTAAGTTCAAGACCTGTTGTTTTGCTCCCGAGTGACTTAATTACCTTTTATTTTCATGTACACTCTCATTTCTGTGTTTTCATAAGATATGCCAAGGTGACGGATGCCATTTCCATTCCTTTATTTTTAAAACGACTTTTTCGACCGCATGCAAGAACAAGCGTTAAGTGCCCGTTCCACGTCTCAAGTATGACCCAGGCCCGGAACTGAAGTTAGTACATGGTACACTATAGGGAGCAAGAGGCGAGAGGATTCACTTGAATTGGAACATGGCCTTAAATTAAGCGAAACAGAAACAGGCAACTACGCCTCGGGTAAAAAAAACATTATTACTATCATGAGAACATGGAAACCCATATCCCGGTAATTAGCGGACAGAAACGTTATCCCACCACCACCGAGGCCCGCAGATATCAATGCGAGATTCGATATTTCTTCAACCCAAAGCATTTTTCTGTTCCAGAGCTATATTTAAGTTATCAAAGTCGGGACTAACCATAATAGACCTTGAATGTCACCTCGTCATGTGGCGCTGGAGCTAAGTCGTGAAACCAAGATAATGGGAGATTCGCAATCAAGGAGTCCGTCACTCAATGATTTAGCGCACTCCGACCAAACATGAGGAGACTGAACCTAGTCGCGCATTTTGCTACGCGAATTAGTACCTGAGTTGTATGCATGGCCTTCAACAAATATGACGTGGTATTTTCCGAGTAATAATTTCGGGTGCCATGGCTGGCAGGATCTCAGAAGGTAAGCCTTCGAGAACGCCCCTTCTGGAAAAAGATGGAGGGATATCGCTAACAATACGTCACGGTCAGTAAACAAAGGTTTATATGAACAAGGACGAATACGAGAAAAAATAATTCAGAAATATTTCCCTACTACTACTACGATATATAAATGTGAGGCAGTACTTAATGCAGATTATTACTTTGCAGAAAATAAAAGCTATTAGATGACTCTTCATGGCAGTTGTTTTAATTCCGATTTTGAGAAAAAAAACTTGAGCGTCCATTTACGTTGTGAAAATGAGAAGAAATATTATACATGGAAGACTAACGGCTATTTTTACAAAATGGGACATCGGTTAATCATTTGTTATCTAGGAATGAGGGAAAAAGTTTTACAACGAAGAGTGAAAATAATCATAATTCTCGAGAAAAGTAGAATGCAATCACTCATCGACTGAAGATTTTACTGTCTCTGACATATGCAAATCCTGATGCCAAATGCATTTCTCACAGAGCTATACCACGCTTTCTCAAACTCAATTGCAGCAAGAAAAGAAATTTGGATAGCGCATTGTCCTGCCCTCTGCTAAATAGGCTCCTTGAGTGGCTTCCATTAGTCACATATCTCTAGCAGTAAGCTGATTTCATCTCCTCTCTAATTTCTCATGCATTAACAAAGCCTTGCGACTGAAAACGTTTTCGCTGCACACATTCTGGTTTTACAAGAGAGTTCTCTTCTAGGGAAGGTGCATCAGATATTACAGTCCTACATTAATGGCAATATATGACCACAGATCTCTATTTATATGCTATCTTCCAGGATTTAAGTAAGATATGGAATCAACTGAGGTCAAGGTATAGGCGTCACGACGAACATGTAACGTAAATGCTTGAATACAAGAGGTGTTTCAAGCTCAACGGCGAGAGAGCTCAGGGCCCTTGAAGAGTTTTACACCCATGGTAAGTACTAACGTAAGTACTTTTACAGATTGAAATGATAACTGAGACTGAGACACAGAAAAACATAGCCCCATTAAAACAAAAAATATTATGAGTCATAGTATAGGTTTATTTTCAAGGAGAATCTATGGGGAACTGATGGAAAAAAGGTTGAAAATGACCAATCTAGCACGAATATACAGAGCTGAAAATCATTACATCAAATGTAGATTGTTAGCGTTTTTCTTTTTATTCAAAATGCATTTACAATGAAGAACCCCTAACCTATATTCAAGAACCTAGATTCAATCTTAAACTAAGCAAGAAATATTAGCAAGGGCTTCTTTGACCGAGTAACCCAAAAATGTGGGTAATCAAGTTTCAAGACATGTAAAACTCTTCAGCCCACTTAACTGTAGAAAAAATTACCCAATTGATTTTGTGGTCCAATTACAATGAGAAAAAATAACCACGATCCGTTAAGTGAGACAAGGTAGCAATGCCTGACAGCAACTGGAAACTGCATCAGACTACATGTTAGACAGGAATATGGCGACGGCGTGGTCAAATTGAAAACGGAGTTATAAAAGTAAGCGCGCACTATCTTCACCATTACGATAGAGCGAGTAGGTTGGTAGGGGATGTAGAGGGGAAAGAAACAGCAGACGAGCGAATTTCGAGAATAGTGATTAATATCTAGAGACGACATCCTCTTATCAGCAAGGAGAGATTTTTATAGAGCCTTCCCAAACAATGAACGCGCCTCGCCCTGCGGCATGAGGACAAGCGAGCTTCACCCAGATATTCGAGAAGGACAGGTAAAAAAAGGTGCCCCATCAACGGTGCCTGATGACGTGGCGAGCACCAAAAGGGGGGAAGGAAACTAAGGGCTTGATTGGTGGCCGCGAGGGTTCGCGGGTCGGCGGGGGGGGAAGAGGCTGATGGGAGAAGATTTCCCCCTCCCCAATGTCCCTACTCTCACAAGGTGGTAGATGGAGATAGAGCACGCAGGACAACGATTCATTTATTTTTACGAATTCAGAGGCGCTTTTCGAGGGTGCGAAAGAGAGAGAGAGAGAGATACGGAATAAGATTTTGGATGGCGCTCTCGAGGGAATCATTTATAATTTTTTTTAAAGAAACAAATTTTTTTGCGATAACGGCAACCAAAAAGCGTCTCCCTCCTCCTTAAGAGTTAAGGAGCGAATTAATGAGGAAAGGTCGGACATCGAAGTGAACCCAGGAATCCGAACACTCGACTCTCTCGAGGCGCTACTGAAGCACTCCCCTTTACTTCCGACGCGCCCGCCATCTGAATTCTGAATGGAACATTTCACTCGATTGCCAATTTAAAAAAAAATCTTTCTCTCATTGGAGCCCGTTTGAATTTTTTGTTGTAACACACCGCTGAATAAACATACAGATACGTGGATTGATGCTAAAAAAAAAATTTTCCACCAGGAAATTTATTTGAAAATGGAAATGAATTAAAAACCGTCACTTGCATCCATATCGATTTTACTCCGAGTGGCGTCACTTGCATCGTCACGTCGCAACAAGAAATTACTTTGATTTTGCTGAGCAAAGACGGATGTTAGCTAATAAAACAGTCCAAAGGCTGTGTAACAATTACAAAAATTATGACTTTAGAGAATGAAATTAAAGAAGATGCATATTTCACTTCGAAAAATATATAATTCAGTCGCACTTAATCTATTTTTCTCAACCACTAGGTAACAGCTACTCGACAATAAATCATTTTCTGTGAAAATCAGAAATCAAAAGAAGTCCTCAAACTAAACTTCCATTTTTTCAAAGTGGTGACTCAGTGTTAAACGACACAAAAACATGTACATCAATGAGGGAAAAAGTGTTTCTTAATTTACCCCGAAAAACTTGTCTAATAGCATTATTGGATGACATGTCAGTTATGCCACAAATTCAATACAATAATACAAAGCCAGGTATAACTTTTTCCACATTCATAATTCGACTGCAGTAGTCGGGCAGATAATTCGCCATCACATTCGTTCTTAGATCGTAGTCTCGTACCCTACTCCAGTCAAAGATATAACCTTAACCTCAGGAGGAATGGCCGTGAGATCTTCAACTCGTTTCTTGGCTGTGCATATTGACTGCGAAATGTTTCCGAGCACAGTTAAGAGATACTATCCATTACACCTTCAGCGTACAGAATAGAATTTCCTACGCGCAGAGTCGAATGTACCAACACGCTATTAGTGACACCGACAGGAAGGTAGTAAGCGGTAAAGGTGAACAGTAAAATTCAAATTTATAATTCACCCCTTGATTTATGACTCTAAAAAAATTGATAAAAAGTTCAGGTATGAGATGAAGATAAAATCCAGCATATGAAAAAAATCTGACTAAAAAGAAATCGCCAGCTGCATGAAGGCCAAGTTTCTCTAAGTCTCACATATGGAGATATAAACCACCTGCATATTAATGAGAATTTGATATGTATTCAGGGAATAAGTGTGAGCGAATTTACCTGCACACAAACGCCAACAATGATAGTGTGCAATTCTTTATTTCGGCTAGGAAGTGGAACATTACCGTTCACAGGGATGAAGGAAGTCGAACACTAAGAAATCAACAAGGATATCAAAGTTATGTGTACCTACATGGTAATGATGACGATCTTCTAAAGATCAAGTAGCGCTCATTAAACCATAATTAAAACCACAAACAAATTCTATGAGTTACGGGCGGAGAAAATTCCTATATCAGAGGTACATGAAAAGGAAAAGGTGAATGAGTTATTTTTCCTCGGAAATTTGCCGAAAAGCTATTGCTGTTTAGAGCAGTAAGAGAGTAGTTGCTACAGAACGATATCACAGTAATTCACTCCCCTTCCAATCGAGAGTGCACGTTGTTCCCCTGAAAAGTGTAGGACTTAATACGCATCCGCTAGCCGACTTCAAGTTTCACGTCGCAGCCATCGTGTATGGTATTCAGCGCGGACATATCTCAAGGCACTGTGACAAATGAGAAATGTAATATTCCTAAGATGGAGCCATTTCACGGCTTCGTGTAGTATCAATCTCCAAAACAGTGAACACCACGAATGGATCTCAATATCGCGGAAGAGCGGCAATGTTTTACCGACTATCTCGGAAAAAAAATGATCGACAGCAGTACAAAACCAGACGATTACTATGGAGCGTTCAACATTAAAATGACAAAACCTAGACAAACACTGTAGAACACAGTTCCCAAATCTACTCTCCAGGTGTTCACCTCAAGACTGGTCAAGAAAACATTTCCAACACCGCGGTATACGTTAGTACGTCACTTACGGCCATAATATTTCCACGAAGGAAGATTTCTAGATGCTCAGTAAGTGCAAAAAACTTCTCAAATTTTAACTTTCCTTCCGCAATTGCCAACATAACGCGTGATGCCTCAAGGAGATTTACTCAGGACACGAATGTGCAAAAGAGCACACACTGCCAACTGGATGTGGAACGCCCTTATACAGAGCAGATTGTCCCTCGACTCCACACGAAGTGCGAAGAAAGTGGATTGAGGTGAATGACGAGTAAATAGCCTTTCGGCATGCTTCTAATAAACAAGTGGAGGTTGGATCTTCCGGGAAGTGAACTCATTTCTCGCGCGAGAGAAGGAATGAAACGGCCTCAAAGGAGGAGGCAGCAAGCACTCCGCCCGACCAGCTTCTCTCCACCACAAGCACACATTCAGATGGCGACTGGAGCAGTAAAGGATACGAGACGAGGGTGGGGACACGGGAAAAAGAGGTCCATTACCATGACGTCGACTCTAGTCGCCCTTGGAGCTTGCGGATTGCAGGGGTGGGTGGGGGATGGAGAGTGATACACACACAAAGCACTATGCAAATGAAGGAGACTGTGGGAGTCTTCCTTCCTCGATATTTAAGCGGAGAAAAAAATTTTGACTACGTCCTCCGCTGAACTAGAAATTATTCCATCCTCTGCTCGTGCGAACTCGATTGCTCTTTGACCCGCGACTTCACTACGCGCACCCATCGGCCGGAATAAAGCGCCGCTTTGAGAGATTCTTTCTTTTATGTGTTCTGATGGAGCGGCGAAGAAGTTGTCGCTTGGCATAACACGAGAAAAATAATGGCGCGCACACGCGCTGGATGATTCCTGAAGAGAGCAAGCGGAGTAATCAAATTTTCCAAGAGTTTTTCCAAAGCTGACATGAAAGGTACTAGCGGCTAAAAGAACTTGATAGGTTAATTGTATCACTTCTTTTGGTGCAGCAGAGTTCAAATTGAAATAAATTGAGAGAATTAACTTCGTGCTGATAAAATTTAATATCACAATTTCCCAACATACGTAAGGTGAACTTAATGATAAGAAAACTTTGAAATGCAAAGAGGTGTGGCAAAAGTACAATTTCTTGTGGATGGAAATTCATCTAATAATATTTGATTTTACTTGTTGATAGCATTTCAAATCAAATCTTCCCCAGGAATAATGCAAAGGCCATTTACCTTCAGCTCTTAAAATCATTATGACACACCAAAAAACTACAATTCACACTTGAAAATATGGGGTAGATCAAAATACAAATGAAAAATAAATAGAATAACTCCCAGATTCATTGGGTTTGAACCTTGAACCATGATTTCACACGAAAAATACAAATAGATCGATTTAAAAGACGTTCAACAAGAGAGCATCAAAAAAGTCCATAAAAACTAACTACGAAAGACAATATACCCACAATTTCAACGCATCAAAGGAAATGACAAGCTTAAATTTTATTAGCACGCCACTGTTTTAAATAGTCGAAGGTTATAAGCCGCAACAAAATCGAAGGGAAGCAATAATGCACAATCGTACACGCATTCAAGTTCAACTAATGCCGGCTGCGAGAAATCATCTCCATGCCTAAAGATATCATCGCGCACACAAGGTGATTATTTAACGTATTAATCCTCGAGAGGCACTGACTCTCCGTCTTCCAAGTATTACCGTATTTACCTAAATATAAGACTCCCCTGTTTGCCTGAAAAATATGTTTCTAAAGTGCGGGGGGGGGGGGTCTTACACAGGGAGGATAAACCAGAGGGGGTACCCATACTGATATTTAAAGTTAAGTAACACGACTATTCGAAATTCTAAGTGCGTTCAAACTCATCGCAAAACAAATTTGAACTTCATACCGAGTTAACACTTACAAAACATGCAAAGCATCACACATTCTTTCAAAATTGGCTGGGTATTTCCCTGAGGGCTCTCCCACCTGTTTTATATTTTTCCTGGAATTTGAGCCTCAAAAGTGTATATGTCTTATATTCAGGTAAATACGGTACTTCTCGAAATCGATAAAAATGAAGATTCTCGGCTTTTATAGAGCAGCAAGTTACCCTTCTAAGAAGACAATTCTCCGCCGAGAAGACCCTGGGGGCGGGGGCGGGGCGAGAGGTTCACCAACTTTCCAATCCGTCCCTTTCAAGCACCCACCGTCCACAAATGTTCGCGACCGTTTCCTACATCTTTCTCCGTTTCATCCACGACCCCTCCCCTCCGCACTCCCGAGCACTCCCCGCTCGTTCATCCCTCTCCACCACCAATCCCAGCATTCCTTCATCTCAACGGTGGTGAAGAAGAGCGAGAGCGAGGACGAGAATCATGTCGGGACAATCGGAGCGCTGACCCGCACCGCGACGGTCCTTAATCCCCCAAAGGACGGATTATTTCCAACAAAAGATTCGCCCTCCCAGCAACGCACGCTTATAATTCACGCGACGAGGTCGGGACAATGGCGACCACGGCTTCTGAGCATTCTGAAGCAAAAAGTGTCCGGACCAGAAGAGGTTTTTTTTTCCACGACAAATTTTTCGCCATCATCTTCCGAAATTAATGGCAAAAAAGGGAAGAAGACCCGAAATGAGTAGCGACCACATGTGAACTACACTTCAGAATTAAAGAGATGGTTTCAAATGAATTGCCAAAATAATTCCACAGACTAGCCATCATGGTGGGAAGTGGACTAAGGTAAGGCAAATAGGAAGCCTTCCGAGTGCCACTGATTCTCCCGTATTTATTTCAGGTGTCATGACCTATCTGAGGCTGGTGAAAACTCTAATATGGAGTCTGGCGCTGTACGGATCGGAGACTTGGTCTTTGCGAAGGGATGATGCTTATTTAATATTATTGTGTGAAGTTTCTTGTAATTATTGTATCAATCCTACTTGGCTCATCTAAAACTGTATTATATCAATTATTTGTTTTTTTTCGAATTTATAAATCATCAATTGTTACTGTTTTTAAGAAAATGTGCAGCTATGCATTGCTATGAAGATAGCCTCACCTCAGTTTTTTTCTTAGAGGCTACCTAAAGCTTCCCAAAAAATGTATGTTTGATCTTTTCTGTGTGTGAATGTTGCTTGGGAAGTAATAAAACTTATTATTATCATATTAATATACTTGGGTGAGCGAGAAGGTCTAAATGAACCAACCTAATACAACGAATCTAAAACATGGGAGGACTTCAGAATCCATCGGAATAACGCGGTATACTTGCGAATAAAATTGCTACTAGCCTACCAGCTAAAGATGAGTATTCAGGGTAGGGATTCAAGAAGATAGGAGCTTTAAAAGCCTTGCACCAAGGGGGAGACTGCTCCTACTCACCGTGCCACCTTCCCGACAAGTGACGGTAGTCGTCGGGAGCTGTGCTCACCCCCGCACTGCCTCCCGCGCCCCCAGCCGCGCCCCCTCCCCCGCCAACCGCCGCCACTGGAGCGGCGGGGAGGGGGAGGCAAGCAACCGGCGCCAAGATGACGGCCGACGATAAGAACCGACCGCGCGCGCAACACGACCGAATCCCACGGCAACCCCAACGGGGGAGAAGTGAGACGCATGCACTGCCTAGTGGTCTTCCCCTCACCCTCTCCCCGCCCCTCTCCTACCCCGCACACAACCACCACCTCTGATTCACATCGGATATACTCTTTATTCTCCCCCCCTCCCTTTCCCTTAAAATTAGAAAGTTAAATCGACTCCATAACACGAAAAATATTCCAATCTTCATATACAATGGAGGGTGGTTTCTCAAAACCCTTAGCCTATATATCACAGTCTTGAGCAACCCTTAGCCCCACATTACCTCTTTCCTAATCCCATTCAGAAGTTTCCTTCCTCACCAACCAGAGACACTTTTTCGTTTGTCTTCCTTTCCGTCCGCCGCACCTTCTCCATCCGTCTCCACGTTCATACCTCGAAAACCGGCAACCGACTACAGCTAAAATACTCGGTTGTTTATTAACTCGTTAAAAATCGATATCATAATGTTAGTTTACGATGGTAATTGTCATTAAATACTGCTGTAAAGAGCTTCAAAACAAGACCAAGATCTTGGTTCTACTACATTTCATGACCAAGAAAAAGTTGTTTCATAAACTTGTTAATAACTTTTTTATGGCACATTAGAAAGAACTGAACGTTTTAACATACTTTTAAATGTTTCTCCAACACAATACTACTGGTTAATTACGCTGAAACTTTAGTTTCTTTACTATTAAATGTCAAAGAGAGCGCTCCGTTCGAAAACGGCAAAAAACTGGCAGCTTTTTTTGTTCTCATCGCATTAAAAAAACGAGTGTAATGTAAAAATAATCGGCAACCACTGTTAAACGCAAAATAAAACAAGATAAAATTTGGTGTAACTCATATTCATATACGTACCACGGCTAATTTTTTATCAGTGTCCAAACTCGAGTCTACATAATTTTTGAACTGACAGTAATTTCGTCTTCTTTTTCGCTTTGGAAGGAGGTAAAATCCTAAGTCGTATTCTTAAAACTAATTTGGATCTTTAAATAAGCCGTGAGCGATATCGGCAAATTCAAGCCATCATCATCAATCAGAGGGTACAGGTGTGTTATTCTTGTTCATTAAACTTCCAATTAATGGCTGTAATCAATATCCTCATGTCCTCAAAATACCCTTGAATATCTAAGATATTAGAAGAAGCCTATTTTCACACTCTTGCAACGACAGGATATGAAATTTTGACTCATTTCTTCCAGGTTAAACGACGGACGAAAAGAGTCGTTCCACTAGTAGGTATTGGTGATGCAATATCAAAATTATCAGGTAATCATAAGCCACAAGCAGATCGATATGTGACTTTGGAGTAGGACTCGGTCTCAGAGCAGAACAAGGAGTGCGACGGGAAAACCCAAAGTCCTACCTACTTTTAAATTTTTAAACGGTTCATTTCAATCCCAACATATCAAAGCTCTGAATGGCAGAAAGGCTAACATCCACTGATGCGAATAAATGCATAAGGAAAAGTCCTACACTCGAAAATAAAAACTTCACGGTTGACCGTCTATAAAAAGAGATTTTTCCCCAATAATAGAGGCCGTATTAGAATGTTCTTTTTTTATTCTTCAGCTGCAAGAAGCATTAAGAAATTTTTTTAATTCTTATGGAGCTAAAACAAAGTGTCACAAGCCTGAAATTTAAAGTAGTTAAAGAAATATACCTATGAAAGTCTTTCACTAGGACATATTTACATGCCGAACAATGAAAAGGCCTTCACACCGTAGATTTCTCTGTAAAATAATACTACGGTGATTGATCTGTTTTAAAAATAGCTGAGAAAACATACGAACAACAATTAAATTACTGAAGAGATCCAGGCGTTTGAAATTGCTCATGTTTTAGATGAAGTCTCCCTGGAACACATTGGCGTGTTTCATGTATCGGCTTCTATTTGTTGGAAGATATCATGGAAAGAAGTACGGGAAGGGACTCATGTTTAAATACCTTTGTAAAGGTGACATATTTTTATGTGCGATGAGGCCAAATTCATTGAATTCCATGCGAAATATCTCCCTCGAACTACCTTAATTGAAGACCGTAAATTCACATAAAAGACAGCTCCGATGAATGAAGTCCTGGAAAGGGTTCAAAGCTTGTTGTCGCAGCGAAATGAGGAAAGTTGTTGCTTGATGGGGAGGGGAGCAAGAATGGCGTGCGGCAAGAAAGGAGTCATTGTTTGGTTGGGGGTGGGGGGAATGGGAAAAAGTGGAGGGAGGAGTAGGGGACTGGACGCAAACACGAATCTGGTCCACGAATGAAGACGGTTGGAGCACCTTTTGTCTATGCACAGATTTTCGTGAAAGTCGGCACAAATGTTCTTGTAAATAATACGTGCAAATAAAAGAGAAAAAACTGCATGTTAATGATTTTGGTTTCTTGCCTATATAATACCACTTTAACAAGTAGCCTTGTGGAACCCGCAAGTGGCAAAGGTGCTCAAACTGGCACCATCCCTCTCGCGAATAAGGCCGCCTCACCGCTGTAGGCTAAGAGCGCGCTGGCTTGAGCCCGCTAAAATACTCGGTTGTTTATTAATTCGTTAAAAATCGATATCACAATGCGAGTTTACGATGGTAACTGTTGTTAAATACAGCTGTATAGAGCTTCCAAAAAAGACCAAGATCTTGCTTCTACTACTTTCCATAACCAGGAAAAAGTTGTTTCATAAACTTGATAATAACTTTTTTGTGGAAAATTATAAATAACTGAAAGTTTAATGATACATTTAAATATGTTTTAACACACATTACTAGAGGTTCATAACGATTAAATCTCAAGTTTCTTTATTTTTAAATGTCAAAGAGAGCGCTCTGTTCGACAACGCCAAAAAAACCGGCACTTTTTTTTCTCTCACCGCAATGAAAAATCGAGAGTGTATTGTAAAAATAATCGGAAACCACAGTCAAACGCAAAATAAAACAAGCTGAAGTTGCATGTAACTCGCATTCATATAGGTACCTTGGTTCACTTTTAATTCGCGTCCAAACTCGAGTCTACATAATTTTTGCACCGACAGCATGCATCAATTTCGAAAATCATAATTCAATTACATATGCATAGATTTTCTCCTAAACGCAAAATAATACGTTTTACACGATTCAAACGGTTGCTAACAAACATCATGGTATCATGCCGGTTTAAAAATAAGGATTAAGAGATGATTTTCGCAAAAATTCCAAATTCCGCTACGTAAACTCACGCAATAACGTTGCTTTAATTAAGGTGAACATTTTTAAATATAACTCTCATATCGTTCATTTTAACTAAATGCATGGTGACTTACATAGTATAAATAGATGTGTTAAAGTGAAATGCGATCCGAGAATTTTTTCCAGACTAACTTGTAAAGTTGTTAAAATGTGCACTCAAAGATTCGCGATAATCGCTCCAGTCAATTTAAAACGCAAGAGGGTCAACGGCCAGTCGACGGAAAAAGAGAACGCAGGATTGTCTGCACTCGCTCGAACGCATCCATGACGCTGAAGCGGAGAACGAATCTGCGGCGAACAAGCGATTGCTCGCGAAACACGCGCGAATGGAAACGCTAGGGAAAATATTTTTGCAAGGGATGCGAACTAAGGAGAGGACTACGGGGAGGCGAAAGACAAATAAAATAGGGGAAAGGAAAACAAAGAGCTCTTCTCCTCTTTCTCCCGAGCTGCAAATGGGAAAAGCACTCTCCGAGGGATCCGCCGAACACCTAAATGGCGGCGTTAAGGTCGCTCCGAAATGGGTTCGGTCGCCATATTTTTACAGTTTTCCCCTGCTTTCCACGGCCCGGGATGAGGATTTTCTCTTCCGCTAGGCTGTCTCTTTTTTTTATTCTGTTCTCGCCGACCGGGACGTTCTCGGGGACTGGAGACAGATACGGTACGCGGTCGCATGCAGGACAGCCAGACACAATGCCCAGCTTCCCCCGAAAAAAAAACACCCGGGTCATTTGCACGCTCGCTCAACGCAAGTCTTACTGTTATCACGCTCGGGTCACCGGGACATAACCAATGACAACGTCCCAGTGAGCAAGCAACGGCATCAGATACGTTCGGGGGACAAATGAGCGTTCCATGGTTCTAAATGAAATACATTGCATGGAGATCCACAGGAATGAGAATATGGCGAGGTGACAGACAAAATTATCTGGGGAAATGGAATTTGCAACAGTTGCAATGAGCTAACGTTGCTTTCAACGTTTCATTGGTGTTCATCAAATTCACACGGCGCTCCGTGGCTTCAAATGCTTCCCGTTGACTCATGTCCTTTATGTTAAAGAAAAAATTCTCGAAAGAAATATTCTACGAGCGATGGACATGATAGTCAGGCAACCATATCGAAGTAATTCCACCCTGACACAGTTTAAAATTAAATTCCATTTCGACGATCTCGGCCGAAGTATAGAGCTACTTTCTTCTCGAACAAAACAATTTCATTTTCCCAGTCCAACTAAGCATCACTCTATGAAATACATTTAAATGCAAAATATCGTAGGGCAGCATAATTACGAATATCATATGAAACTGGAATTACGAACTCAAAGCGAACAGAAAATATGGACCTCACGATGTCATCCATTGGCAATCTTGTGCCAAACGATTTCACCCAGAAGACACGCCAAGATAGGACAGGACTTCGAAACCAGGAACAATATGCGATGGGAGTACAGATTTTAGTCAAAGCACCATTAAAAGATGTAATGGAACCTTTGTTGAATATAATTAATGGACAGGCATTAGTGATGACATTCCACATTTATCACCTAAGGAACCAAGGTAAGTTTTATCATGACACAAAAAAATTTAACGATAAAAGTCAAATCACTGTTCAACTAAGCTAATAAATACACATAAGACAACAGACTATAATCAATCCTTCCCACATAATTTACAGTTATGAACTGAAGTTTGGATTACTCTTCCCCGGATGACGAGTCCAGAGAAATATTTTTTTGAGTTGCAGACACTGATGAAAACAAAGTCGGGTTTTTCCTCGATCCATACATGATTTTTCAGAGATATAAATAATCAACACAACACAAGCAAGAACATTATATGACAAGTACATAGGGAAAAATAACACCCTCTAAGAATCTTGAAATTTGCATCTATTTTTTCCTTATTTTATTATCAACCTTATTTTTTGGATCTACCTTTCTCCGTCGAGATTCTTGGATCAATAAGAATCTGTAAAGTAAAGACTAGGTACCCGCGGGAAAGACGCTCCTATACCGTGAAAAATCAAATTCAAACTTACGACCGCAAACTACAGATATCACAGCTTACTGAGGTTTCTACACGATCAATACAAGACTTTGGCCTTTCATGCTTCTACACTCATAGGAATACTACTAAAACATAATGAAATGAAATACAGTAACGGATCAGCGGTATCCTTTTAAAATCTAGAAGCGTTCCTGAGGATAGAATTCCAACTGATCGATTTAAACGAACTCCACCGAAAAAGTCACGAAAGATATACCAAATCCTAAAAATAAAGTGAAACCCTAAACTTAAAAAAGGGTCAGGTCTCCATTCCAGTCGAACCATAAAAATTCCATCTCGCAAAGACAGCCAGGAAAACAAAGTATTGCATGAAAAGTACACATCATTTCTTCAACTATACTGAGGAGTAATGTCCCCCACCTAAAATCTTATTCTAGCATAACCTAGAATAGACTTGGCTACGGAAAGCTTTGAAAAGTAGAAGCTTCATTTAAGAACGTGGATGATGCTTAAGTCATGAGACAGGGTAGTCAGGACGCTAGAAAAAAAATCTCACACGGAAAGGGCTGGGAAAGAGAAAGGAAGAGGAAAATACTGTCCGTTCCACGGTCCATATACATCTAAAAAAGAAGAGCTACCATTTCAACTGCATCACTATTTTTAGCCGCCCTCGAGCTGATGCCCACAGTTCCATCGAAGCGTATACAAAGAACGGCTCTGGATACTGAGCATGCGAACGAAGCCAAAAACTCAACGGCGGGCTACACGAGGGTATCTACATACATACCAATCACGCCGTTCCCTTCCGGGGTAGGCAGAGTCACTAAGTTCCACTCATAAATAATATTTGTACACCTAACTCTGCTTCAATAAATTCCTTCATACTGACCTATCCTTGCAAACCTCTTTTGCTTCATTTACCCCCATTCACTGCTTCATACACGCTCTCCTGTTTTTAAGACTCCTAATATTCCTCCTCCTAAGAATCTCCTCAACCACATTCAACCACAACTTTCTCGGCCTAGCTCCACCTCTCACACCAAACATTTCACTCTTATATATCTTTTTCGTTATTCGACCCTCATCCATTCTCTCAACAAGACCAAACCGATGAAGCACATTCCTTTCATATATGTCCATTACTGGAGCATCTAACCCACATTTATTCATGACCCACTCATTCCTGACCCTATCTATCCTACTTTTGCCACAAACACTCCTCAGATAACTCATACCCACGGCGTTTAGTCTACTCATATGTCAATCTTGACATACCCATGTTTCACTACCAAAAAATAAAGTGGGGAGAAGTACACTTTTACACACGGCGATTTTCGCTTCCTTAGACAGGCATTCATTCCTTGATATGCTCCACATGCTACCTACCACTTTCCTTTCAGCATTCGCACATCTCTTTATCCCCTCATCTATCCGTCCATCTTTCGCATACATCTTACCTAAGTACACAAAATCATCCACTTGTTCAAATACTTCACCATTCGCCCTCGTCATACAGTTATTATCCCCATTCTCCTTATCAAAAACTACTACTTTGGTCTTGCACACATTTACCCTCAATTTCATTCTCTCTGTTGATTCACAAAACTTATCCTGGAGCTTCTATAATCCTAGTTGGCTCTCTCACTCGAGACTATCTTGTTTGCAAAAACTTGGTGATTTCTGCCACACAGTACCGACTCAAAATCTTTTTAGAGGGGCTCTTTATATTGACTAACAAAATACCTCCAGACATATACTCAGTTCTATAAGCAATAATTCGACTGTTTACTCGAAGTTAGGAAAAAAAACTATCGCAAATGATTCCAAGGGTTTACCGACGTTGTTCACCTTTTTGTTCAGCTCAAAATCACTGAGAAATGACACAAGTAAATCGTAATATTTTTATCCATAACGGCATTAAGTTAAGTCCTCGCCCGTTTACTCCGAGGTTGCTGGCTCGAGTCCCGCCTGGCTCGTTAACTATCAGCCAGAATATGGAGGTTTGTCCATTGTAATTTTTTAGGACGCAATTAAAAGTCTTTCTTATTTTTCAGAGAACATTCCTCCCTCGTTAGGGTAGTAAATTTATTCTTATTTTCTCGCTCGAATGAATTGTTGGTTACTTTCAAGCCCAAAAAGTACTTGGATTCGACATTAGTCCAATTTTTTTAGGAAACAAATTAAACGATCCGGTGCATTCGGGTAAAAAAGAAATAGGTGGGAGATAAGGAGAAGCAACCGTCTCCAAGCTCCTCGCATTAGTTTCTCCAATGATTCATCAGTTTTGCACGCTTTCCCAATGATACTCACCCAGGGTGGGTGGGTACCTGACTATTCCGCCGCTTAAAGGCGCCCTCGGTGGCGGCAGTCAAAGTTTCCGCGCGGAACTTCTGAGCCGCCAAAGTTTGTTCAACAGTTAGGGAACGCTTCCTGAGTAACAGTACCGAAGATTTCCTCGAAATTCCCAGCCATTCCATTGAAACACTCTCTCGAGCGAAAATAGGAACGAGAGAAAATTCCTCCTCCACGGGAATTCGAACCAGAAACTTTTCAGCCGGAGAGACAGGCGTCTCGCTCACAGGCGTTCGCTTCGGGAAACTTGGAGAAACCAATTACCCGTAGAATACACGAAGAATATTCGTTAATGACGTAATGGGTATAGCGCTCGGGATGCCGAACGAACTGAGCCGGGCTCCATTCCAGGTGCTGACTCAGGAAAGCCCCAAGTTAAGCCCCGGGCGGGGAATTTAATGAGTACCGGATTTGTCGGAGAAACCATATACGGTTTCCGTAATCCTAAATACACGGTTTCACGCACCGTTGGGCTAAGTACGAGACGAGATATTCCCTCACTTATAACCCCAAACCTCCAGGAAAGGAGTGTGATGGGACACTTTTATTCAAGTTACTACGAACGCTAAGGTCCCATTACATCACTTCGGTGCTCGCCGGAATCTCCAAAGAATACGCGTCTCCTAATTAATTTTGTAATACATGCACGAACAAATATACAAACAATCTATAGCCTAATTATTTGAATACAGTAAAATTTTCGATCATGCTTTAAAAACGAAAAATATCAACCATGACAATCAGTGAGGGAACAAAAAGGTACCGAGTGGCTTACACAAGTCCTCATAAGCCGTTTTGCGTCCACCATAGACCCTCAGCCTAGTAAGATTTGCATATGAAAGTAACATAACTCCCCAAACCCAGAGTAAACGTTAATAAAAAGAGGAAAACGGATACGGGTTGTACTAAGAATCAGAAACATAACCTCAGAAGTCTTCAGATGGAATCGTGAGCCCAAACCAATAAAGTACACGATTATTTAAGTGAGAGCCAATTACAAGATGTTCTCTTTTAAAGTAGAAGAAGTAGGTAGGGTGGAATAGGTATTAATTACTGGATTAGAATTCCAGGTCTACTTATTTAAAGAAAACTATAAAAAAATCCACGATGAGACGTAAAAGATTTAGATTGGGTACAACTAGATTTGATTAAATAAATACGAGTAAATATGTAACCACATGCACCCAATTCTTGATTAATTGTAAAATGATACAATGCGCTAAAAAAAGGCACATATTAGGAAAAATATCGCTGTGTAAAAGCCAAGAATAAGCTCGTCCAATGAGAGAAAGACCCTCCTGGATGCCTTCGCGGATGAAGCCCAGAAAAATACCAAATCTACCAAAAATCGATACATTGATACTACAATGTGTATACAACTATCACGTTTATCCTTGATACGGAGGTGTAGCACTAATATAGAAATCGTATAGCGCTCATTTTGGGATCAAATGGAGTTTCCTCCAAACTGAAATCGCTAGTCTCCCCAACAATAAAAATAGCTATCTTGAAAATCCCTTCAGCCGCTGCCCACACTGCGAAACCCGATGCAAATGCCTTCCAATCACTAATCATCGGAAAACACTTCCCCGTCCATACACTACCTCTCTTATAAAAAGGCCGTTTTACACAAGGCACTCAACGCATAATTCAATGTGCAGAAATTGCGAAACATTAGCGCACAGGCTATTTGCTCATAGGTCGTTTATGCAACTGAGCATGAATTCAGACGTTCGCCGCTCAACACAACGCAATTTTCGATGCACATCCACGCAGGCATTATATTGGGCAATAAAGTTCCTCGTGTAAATGCCCTTAAGGGATAAAATTTGCTCCCACGAACACTTCAGTTCGTTGACCAGATTTGGCATCACACAATTTGTTCCACTAGCCAGTCCATCACCTGAGAACATAATCTTCAGACTCATCTACTGTCTAAGGGCGCTTTCCATTCGCTTTAGAGCGATTCTCATTTCGAAACAACTGGACCATTGCTTCCCATTCATTTCAGAACCCGCATACAGGACAGCGCAAGACGAAACATATGAAGGGCATTGGCGTGTGCTTAAAAATAAAATAACTTCGATTATTGCACCCATATTTTCTGTTAATTTGTTGTTTTCAAAGGCATCAAACATAGTTAATTTCATGGCTTCGTGGAAAAACGTCAGTTAATTCAACAGGTAGTTTGAACGTATTCGCTAACAAATAACAAAAAAATGATATTGATGGAGATAGGCGTTCCCGGGTGGAAATTCACAAACTAACCATTGTTAATAGAACACTTTGTATGAACGAATTCGCAATTTTTATTGACCCGATTGAATTGTAGATTTTGGTAATGACGCTGTAGATGTAATCGATCAGATTAATGAAAAGTGTGATATTGTGCCAAGTTTTTTATCAATAATGATTATCATAAACAAAATAATTCGGCTGTGACTAATGTGTATCTACTGAAAGCGTCCTCCCTGCAGATTACGAAACGCTTCCTTGGTGCACATTGTCCCATTCATCTTCATTCGGACGCGCTTAAGAGGACTGATCAGTTGCGCTCGCCTCAACACTTTGAATGCAATATGTACTCCGCTGGATTCCCTCACGTTCTAGACCGGTGGCAAATCAACAATAGTCCGTAACTCATTTAGTTTTAAGCCATGGGCTCTTACGGAGATACGCTTCCTGCGCAGGAACATATGTTTATCTCCATGAGGCCCAAGGTGTGATGTTGGCAATAGCAGCAGGAAACCTAACTTAGTAGCGTTGTCATGTACTCACTTCAACTCTACGAGCCTCTACATATGCAAAACAGGTTCCCTAAAGTGATTTAATGAAATTTAGCGCCGCGTTTGAAGCAGTTACTTAATTGGCCGAAAGGTGAAACATGGAACGTAAATTTGGCAACAGTGTTCTCTATAAGCCCAATACGTTCAACAAAATGTGGAACGCTCTATGCATTCGCTCAATTATGTATCCTACCGGCTAAAATTAGGCCTCCAGATTAGTTACAGTTGCAGAGCCCTGATAAACGCATACGATAATGAGCGGCCTTCACCTTTTCCTCGCCTTCCAACTCGACGTCAAACTCCAAACGACGCCTTTAATCTCCCGCGTTACGGAGCCCATCGCACCTCACTGGCCACCGCACCCAGGGACACCCATCCACCCCATTCCCACACGCACTCACATGACCGACCACACGCACACAACGGCGCCCGCCCATCCACCCAGCTTCTTCCCTTGACCCAATCTTCTCGTCTCATACGAAGCATTTCCCCCACCGTGTTGCTTTATCCCTTCGCCCCTACCGCATTGTCATTCGACTTGATGGGACGGCTGTCTTGTAAATGCTGAATTCATATTTGAGAAAAAAAAGGTGAAGCTTCATCTCACGTGTCGGCTTGATTTCTGACAGCTCACCATGCATTCACATCCCAACGGCAAATGAAAATTCACACATCAAAGTTACGTGCATCGGCTTGCCACAAATAGCCTCATGATACTCAAAATAGCACAAAGAAAGTGACAGGATAGAACTGTTTCACTCAGGGTTGATCCTGGTGAGTCCTAGAGTTCGGGTATCATCGAAGCTTCAATATACCTGTGATTAGGGCTCGGAAAGTATCCTCTAATACCCTTGAAGCATATGATACGGTCGAGTTTTCTCAATTATAATAACAATTACGCGATCTACCGGTCAGGGTAAGTTAGAGTGGAAGTCAGTGACAATTTTTATTGAAAGTTGGTAATTTTCCACAATGTACATTGTATAGTGTATACAATGTATAATGTGGAAAATTGTCAACTTTCATTAATTATGTCACTCCACCAGATTACGCCTGAAACGTCTCTTTTTATCTGTGACAATGCTCTGGATTTGTATACAAATGACTTTTTAGCTTCCTCCCCTTCTTCATCCCGCCCATAAAACCTATTCTCTTTATTCCCCTTCCGCGTTTCCCCCAACAACCTTCCCTCTATCACACTCCAGAGAAATCCTTCGCTTCCCCCACCCTTCCAGCCACCTACTTTCCCTCCTTTTCACGTCATCCATAAGTTTCCTTTCCTCACCTATCACACCAAGGACTTCCGCGCTAGTCTTAATTCCCGTCCATCGCATCCTTTCATCCTCCTTCACACCCATATCTCGAAAGCCTGCAACCTATTCCCGTCTTCCTTTCTTAGAGCGCGTGCTTCAGCCCTATTTGTGTCATAAGTATCGTTGACATGGAGATGTTGATGCCAGTGTACTGAGGCTTGTGTTGACCAAGCTACACGGAGTTCACAAAGATCGGGGCACCAACGATAAGGAGACTGCAAACATGCAAGTCGCAGATGTCAATGAAGGAGGGTCGATTTGCACGCCACAAGCGAGCCGGCACACACTTGACCCCACTTAATGAAGGCGAGAGGAAGGCAAGATCGAGGCGTTGTCTTCATTGGCGCGAATGGAAATGCGTCGAACGCCTCCGCCGCTGGAGCCGCAAGAGAACGCGCGATGGGATGTGGGACACGACAGAAGAGGGGAGAGGAAGACACATTCGTCTGCAAACACAACAAGAGAAGTGGAGGGGAGAGACCCAGCCTCGAAGGAGAGAAAGCGTCATCCTTGGCGCTCCTCCTAATTGGAAGGTTCGGACGAGGCAAGGCGGGCGACTACTGAGCGCCTTCCGTTCAGTTGTCAGGGTTGTCATACAATTGCCTTTAGAGCCATGTTGCAACCTTACGCTCCGTCTCCTTACGTATATGTCGCGTACACAACCATGTCCAGTACCGCGAAAAATAAAAGCATGTTAACTTAAGAATTAGAATTTGCACTTTGGAAGACACCTGTAAAATGTCTACCTCGGGGGGGGGGGGAGGGCGAACCTATGGCACGCGTGCCTAAAGTGGCACGCGGAGCTGGGAGGGCGTTAAGAGATACCTCTATCTCACTCGATGGGTTGGCACGCGAGTCAAGAGTGTGTACTCTTATTTCATAGACTTCGGCACTCAATCGCCAAAAGGTTCGCCACCCCTGGGGTAGACCATCGCACTAAGTTAATTTTCCGGCTGCTATTGGCAACATCGCACTTCCAGCCTTATGGAGATTTACACAGGAAATGAATCGCAGTGAGGGCACGTATGTGTACAACTTTCAACTTAGTTAATGTGGAATGCACGACAGCTCTGCCGGGCGCGATATCTCCGCCTGCTAACGAGAGATAGTCGTCCCGGAGGATAGCGCCAAACCTCCGCGCGGCGGCCAGCGCGAGAACTATGACTTTAAAAAAAATTCCCGAGAGAGCAGATGCCCCCTCTCCCACTCGAGATGGAGGAGAGGGAAGAGCGGGTGGGGGCGGGGGGAGGGAGCGAGAAGGTAGTCTGGTGAGGAGGAAAAAGAGAGTCGAGTGGCAATTGGAGGTCAGAGGCGCCGCGCCGGACCAGACGACGAGGCCCGCCCACGAAGATCGGTAAATGCCGGCTGCCACCCCTTCTTAGTTCTAGAAGACTCTCGAGTCCATTGTGACGTCACGGAGACGTGTTTCCTCATTTTTTTTCGCCTACACGCTAACTTGTGAGTCACCGTAAGGGCGAGCGGCAGTGAGTTTTGGGACACCAGACAAGTAGAAGAAAGGAAATGGAAATATGAGCGACTAAGAACGAAAAGTGAAGCATGTTCTGAAGAATTGGTTCCAAGTTTTTTTTTTCGTTGAAAGCATTCACATTTCCATCGGAATGTACATATACGTTTACCAGATGACAGGGACCACGTTTGGTTAAACCCACAAAAAATGCGGCTGAAAAGTAGAGCTCATAAAAAGTAGCGTTGCGAAGGGCAGTTAGGTGGACGCGGAAAAGTCGCTTCAAACACTTATGAAGATGAAGTGAATGGTTACGGTACCGCGCCATCCCAAAACACGCGCGATGCAAGTTTTCCGAGTAATCTTGGATTACGCCATAGACTTCGAGGTATCTAGCGACTCTCATTCTAGTTACGTAGGCGTTAAAAATCTCTGTCCGCATGAGTTTTCACGACGGAGCTGGAGGCGTAAATTTGGGCTAGAGTTTTCTGTGCTGGGTTCCAACTGCTCCCGTCGGACTGGAAACGTAATACACCACGGATACATTCCTCCACCCAGGGCAAGATGATATTCCCCAAAGGGTTTTCGTCTGCGGTCGGTCCTCCCTCTGAGGCGGTTGGATCGATATTTGTTCCTACAAAGCTTTGCGCGAAATTTTGCGTAAGAGTTCTTATTAGAATCTAAAGATAAAAGTTTAAAAAAACCGAATCATACATAAATATTTGTGTTTAGAGCGAAGGGTTCCGCAGCGGTTGTTGATCATGCTTCCAGTTTTTCCGGTGCAGCTGCGTGGGTCAGTATTCATGACGACAGTTTCTCCTCCGTTACAGGAGGCGTCTTCAGGTCGAAGTGTCAGTTCGACCTGAAGACGCCTCCTGTAACGGAGGAGAAACTGTCGTCATGAATACTGACCCACGCAGCTGCACCGGAAAAACTGGAAGCATAAGTATTTGTTCTTTTTGCTACGTTTTTTCAACACGTAGCCTAATGCACATTAGTAATATTCCGTAATAATGCGATTACACAAATACAGATTTTCTTCTAAACTCAAAATAATACATTTCTTATTATGGTGACAAATGCTAACAAATATCATGGAGTAACGCCGAGTCCAATATGTATTCGAAAATAATATATTTCAAAGTAATATCGTTCTACGTTCGAATACCGCGCTGAAAGCTCTTGTGATATAAGAGCAAGAGGGAAGAACTTGTCACATGAGAGAGGAGACAAATATGAAGTACAGTTATTATATCGTTTCCGTTACTGACTCAATGGGGAGTTCTACCACTTAAACAGACGCACCTCAGTCAAATGTAATACAAATAAATATCTTTTTGACTTGCTTCTTAGGTATTCAATCCTTAGATTGGTCAGCAGCAGTCCAGTCGGCTTTCTTTTCGGCTCTTCTTTTCAGTTCCGGATAGCTGGTGCAGTTCAAATCCTCCAATAACTAACTGCTTCGTATAATCAAGTCGAGGTATTCCTATACATCGTTTTCCTTCAGTCATTCCTTCTAGTATCGTCTTTATCATGCTCTCGTGCCCCAGAATGTGCCCCACAAGTTCTGTCGTCCTATTCCTTACACTTCTCCAAATGTCATTCTTCCCTCCTATTTTCTGACAAACTTCTTCATTTGTTATTTTATCTTTCCAACTGATCTTGAGCATCCTCCTGGAGCACCAGTTTTCAAAAGACTCAAGTCTCCTTTTTCTCTTCTTTCCCTATTGTCCAGGTTTCACACCCATATAGGGCAACACTCCACATGTACGCTTTTAATAATCTCTTCCTCGTACAAAACTTGATACTGTTCGTAGTAAAGAGGCGTTTTTTCTTGTTAACAGTTGCTATAATGACTTGCTTGCTATACTTATCAAAATGTGCACTGAACGACCCACGATCACAGTCCCAACTACCTCGATCGCTGGGTAAAGATGTGGGTCGGGAGGCGGAGGCCGGGGAGCAGAGAGGGGCGTCGCGTCGCCGCGCCCAGGGTGTCTTAAAAGAAACTAGGTTCAGTAGAACGTATAATAGGAAGGCCCTCGGATGAAAAAGTCAAAGAGAGATGCTACTTTGCTCTGGTTAGGCCACACCTCGAATACGCTGCGAGCATTTGGGACCCTGGTCATAAAGTTTAACCAAAGTAAATAATGAAACACAAAGGAAAGCAGCGCGCTTCGTTGAAAACTGCTACCAGCGGACATATAGTGTCTCACAACTTTTAGAGGGATCAAGGTGGGAGCCTCTAGAGATTCGTAGGCTACACGCTAGACTTAGGTTGCTTGATAAATTCGGAACTGATATTTTTCAGAGCGACATAGAGAATATTATCATGACTCCTCACTACATCTCTAGGTCAGACAGACGCGATAAAATAAGAGGGATACACTGCCGAACAGATAGGTTCAAGAACTCGTTTTTTCCGCGAACAATAAGCGATCACAATAAAAATTAAGCTCACTAAATACACTCCTATAATTCATGTCACCATTTCATCTCCGAAAAACTGACACCTTTACACGGCTGGTGACCTAACACCCCCTACCACACGCCAATGCGGCGACTCGCGGGGTATTATGTAGATGTAGATGTCTTTGGGCATTCGGACGCGAGGCCCCCGAACGAGGAGAGGGGATTCGAGGTCCTAAACAGTGCCTCTATACGAAGGGGTTTCATGCGGAGGCGGCTTTGGTAGCGTGCAAGAGCGTGGCTGGCCAAGCGAGACGCGTCGTTTGATCGCCCCATCCACGCGTGTGCGCCGGTCGGCCACGCCATGAAGCGGCCCAAAATACTCGCAGGAGGCAGCGGCGCCGAGTCTGCTGCCCACCACGTCAGTCCGACTCGTAAAACTGCTCTCCCGGAGGAGGAGGTCCGCGGGCCACACGCCCTTGAATGCCGACACGGACCCACGCCCGAATCCACACCCACGAGTGAGGGGAAGGCCGACGACGCCCACGATGCTATTAGATGACCATTTGCCCTATCGGCTCTCTCGGTTCACGAAAATACTTTGGTGTGGACAACACTCCTATTCGATGCCATATTCAAAGCATCTGGCTCGAGTTGAGAGACATTGAATGTAACGGACATGTGGAAGCGTCCTACTCGTTAAAAATCGATATCACAATGTGCGTTTACGATGGAAACTATTATTAAATACTGCTGTAAAGAGCTTCAAAACAAGACCAAGATCTTGCTTCTACTGCTTTTCATAACCAAAAAAAGTTGTTTCATTAACTTGGTAACAACTTTTTTAAGGCGCATTACAAAGAACTGAACGTTTAAAGATACATTTAAATATGTTTTTCCACCACAACACTACACTACAGGTTAATTACGATTGAACTTCAAGTTTCTTCACTATTACATGTAAAAGAGCTCAGTTCGAAAACGGCAAAAACCGGAACTTTTTTGCTCTCACCGGAATAAAAAATCGGATGTGTTTTGTAAAAATAATCGGAAACCATAGTTAAACGTAAAATAAAACAAGCTAAAATTTGGTGTAACTCGCATTCATGTGGGCACCACGGTTCATTTTTAATCAGTGTCCAAACTCGAGTCTACATAATTTTTGCACCGACAGTAGCTTGTTGGGGGAAGGGGAACACGTGACCTAAGAATCCGTGACGTTGGCCTTTGTTCAAATCATACGATCGTTAAAAAATTGCTGACTTTTCACTTCTTCCCATGCCAAATGAGTATATTTAAACAGCGTCAACATGTTGGGTCATATCTAGTCTCCACATAGAGACACTTCGGAACAGGGCAATTCATAAATATTTCTCTCTCCTCTCTCCCAGAGGAATTTTAATGGCAATAATGGTCGGTTAGATGTCAGGTTCACAGGTGTCAAATCTCGTGGTGGTTCATTAAATCTCAGCTAAGCACGTAAAATATTAAATGACTCATCTTTCACTTATCTTACAAGCGTATTTAGTGTTTGCATTTCATATGAATTTTAACACAGAGGTAATCTCAAATATTGACAGAAACGAACCCAATGTAAATATAATGATAGGGGGATCGATAATACAACAGGTTGAAGAGTTCAGCTACCTTGGGAGCATAATTTCAAGAGATAACAGAAGCACCTATGCAGTAAAAAGAAGGATAGCCTTGGCAAAGAAGGCAGATGAAAATACAAAACATAGGTATTCTAGGAAATTCACATTAAAGGTATTTATACATTACATGTATTATACATAATTTTAGTATAAATACACTATACAGTATATATACAGTATTTATATATTATATGTATACATTATATGTAACAAAACATAGGTATTCTAGGAAACTCACATTAAAGTAGAAATAAGGAAATCTTTTGCGAAAACGTTTGTATGGAGCACACTGTTATATGGCTGTGAAAGTTGGACATTGAGAAGTATGGAAAAGTCGCGGTTGGAAGCTTTGGAAATGTTGATATGGAGGAGGATTACAAAAACAAGGACAGACAGAAAGAGCAATGAAGAGGTGCTGAGGGAAATAAAAGAAGAAAGAAGACTGACAAAAGATTTGGAGCGAAGGAAGGATAAATTCATTGGTCATGTTCCTCGACATAAAAATGTTTTAGAAAATATAATGGAGGGAAAGGTGCTCGGCAAGAGGAGCAGAGGAAGGCCAAGAAAGAAATTCCTAGATGATGTACGAAGTACGTTGGGATTAAAAACATATGCTGATTTGAATAGAGCAGCAGTACACAGGGACACATGGCTGCAGAGACATGGCTTAGCTTGTGAAGATGATGATGATGAACCGAAACGAATTAATATAATGCCAGCAGCGTTTTGGCGCCGAATAAAATATGTCACACGATCTTAGTCTCAAAATATCCCTTCAATTATTCAAAAACAATATCGACTGTTGATGAATCTCAATCCAGGTAACGTCCTCTGTACTAAGCGACTGGTCATCACAAGTTAATAATCAAACAGAAAGATACCGCTGAAATTAGTCATCGATTAGATCGGATCCACCAGAGATTTCAGCACATCGAATAAATTTCGGATTCATTCAGAAGATAAAAGAGGAGAAGAACGAGCCCAAAAATATGAAAAGTTTACACGACACAAAATGGAACTTCTTCACCGCTGTAAAAACATTCCGTTCCGCGGCAAAGGCAAAGACTCATCAGCTTTGCGTATTTCACCCCAGCAAGCGGGAGCACCAAGGAACGCGATGCACAGATACAACGAAGAAATATCCGATATCTACACGAAAAAGCAGGAAAAAAGGGCATAATCGACACATGCGAATCTTTTGCCTAAGTTTGTGGATGAAGCTATTCCTGAGGTAAACTATCCTTTGCTATCTTTCTTTAGTTATATCCGGTCATCACCCTCCACGAATACGACCAAACCAATGAGTTCATTTATAAATATATACCTACGCGTATAGATAGCGTTTTTGTCAGCCAAAATGCTATCGTAAAAGTGGTCACAAGTAACTTAGCAGACAGTAAAAATCCAATATTAATTATATTCATATCGGTGGCTGAAGGAATACTGCACAACGCATTACAGTACACGACCGAGCAAAGGTCTAGAACGCTAAGAATTCAAGCCCGTAAATGTGACTTCGGCAGTCTCCTCAAATCTTACCGCTGCGCCCAAAACCAAATCCACCTGTCAAGGTGCCATGAGACAAAAGACGGCTAGCGGTGCCGACCGACCCACCGACAGTGCACTGCTTCGCAGAGGGTAAGGACGGGCTTCGGCGTCAACCTTGTGGGCCGAGTGTGACAGCGAGCCCTCTGGCAAAGGGGCATTATCCTCCTTTTAAAAGTTCTCAGCTCACAAACGGAGGGAGGGAAAGGCGACGAGGAAGCGGCCGAACGCACTCCTCTCCCACCAAATCCACCGAGAAGAAATCCTAAACGGATTAAAGGATTAAAGACTTACTGCGGCTTCCTCGCCCTCCGAATATTACAGTCACCAACTGGAGTGGGCTCACATCGCCGTCACAGAAACGCCCTTTTGCTCTTCCTACGGGAGTACCTAATTGTTACGGTCAGTCCGTCCACGAGAATGAGTTATGAGACGGAGTAATTATCTGCCATCTTGAGGTCACGTTAGTTTCAGCGAGATTTCTCCCTAGTCATAATAGAGACCACATTCAGATTTCATTTTTAAATTTAAGTGACTAGAAGTAGCATGAAGTAAACATTGACGTATGGACAGAGCGAAAAATAGTTAATTACCGATATTCTTCGAATTTAATTAAATATGAAAGCATAAGGTTTCAACCTAACTCATTTCTATTACGCAGTATGCTGAAAACACTTAAATTGCTAAGATTTTTTTGCGATTCGATAAAAATTACTGCGCGAAGTAGCTGATTTATTTCTACAAATTGTAGATAAACTGCACACACTGTCATATTTCTGACGAAACGACGAAAAGTAGTATATATTCCTTATATCTTCAATAAAGTCTTAATGGAGTACATGCTCAATGGTTGTCGACAGAAAATGGCTGGAAATATTTGGTCAAATATCTCGAAAAGTAGTATTGTACAACTGCTTCATATTTTGTTATCACTGGAAAGGTGAGATATTTTTACTTACGAATTTGTCAAATTAATCTAATTATATGCGAAATGATGTCTCGCTCATACGACCTTAAAGCCATTCATCTCCTGCCCTAGCAACAGGGGTGTGGAACAACATATCGGTGGTATTGGTTACATTGCGTTAGATCGGTATTTGCAATGAAGCAACGTGTGACAATTTAAAACAATCATAAGCGTCCCGTGGCTATAAGAGCTTCGAGGTCAAAAACTTTTAAACACCCGAAGGTGTACAATACACTCTACATGCTTTATTCGTGATTTCAAGCTCATTTTTCCGAGAGCTTAATTGAAACTGAGGATTGCTAAAGGCCTTTGATCAACGATTTCTGCCGCCAGAAGAGATCGCCAGTAAGGATAACGGAAAAGTTTCGATACTTCACTCTTATCGACAGATTTATTTCGATTCCAAGTATCTACTTTTGCACTCGATTCATTAATATCGACCATACACTCGAAAGAAAACCTCGAAACCTAAGGTCTCGAACATAGTAGAGCGCCGATTAACCGTGCTACTGGAAGGGGAACCCCATTTGGATAACCGTAAATGACGGATAATGCATTCATTTTCAATTTTGTTGTAATTGTGGCCTTGGCTTTAGCGCCATGCTCTCTCAAAGTCTTGCATCTTACACCCGCAATAATACTTGTTTTTTCCTGTCATTTTCTTACCTGAACGATGGTTCATCACATTAACTTCTCTGAAACATCGCATCGACAAGTATCAATATAGATATATGTAGATGGTGAGTTTCAATGACGGGCGCGCAATGCGTCCCGTTTCTACCTACCTACGCATAGTACGAGTATTTGCCTAGCAGGAGAGCTATGCAAAGTTTTACAATTAATAGGCTGGAGAGAAAGTTGGCAAATAAGGATAGATGGCGTTCGTCATTATCAATGAGAAAACTAATTTGCAACATTTATGCATTCTTCAAAAAAATATTCTATGGAAACTAACTGGCAGGCACTAATGTAGGTTTAATTCGACAGTTACCTTTTACCATAATTTGCTCGTTTGATACATACTGATATCGAGCTATTTGTTTCAACACTCTTGTGGCATCGATACATATCATTCAATACTCATTGGCGATACTTTGGATGCGATACCACATCTCTAGCGGTTAGGCCCCTCGGCTAAAAACTCAAACTCCAAGAACCAGAACATTCTAAGAAGCGATATACGATACAAAGGGGAAAAATCCCAGACATCTGGCATTAGTGAGTGCCAATAGACAAAAGACTAAGTATTACGAGATCGCTAACCTTAACAATCATTAGAATCAACGACTACAATACTTGTAAGCAGCATCCGACGTTGGTTGCTGGTTATGTCTAAATTGTATGATTGTAAAAAAGTAAATTTTTGAACTAGAAAACTAAAAATCATAATGAGCTGATGGCAACAAATTAACTTTCTCAATTGGACTATGTCACTTTATTACATCATAATACTTCTCACTCTAGTATTCATAGAGGCAATGGATAGCAGTAAAACAAATCAGATGCAATTCGTCTTCGTGGCTGACACGGCGCGATACGTTCGCAGATAAATATTAACACTAAGAATGCTGGTCATTTTAATATTACCTGCTGCAGAACTGGTGGCTATTTTTACTGATTTATGATTTTGTTTGATTTTGCCCCGTAAAACAGGAAAATGCATACAATTATTCCACCTTTTACTTAGTGACTTCAACTTTATAACGTCAACGTAGTCGAACGATTCCTCGAATGGGAGTTAAAATATTTCATATAACTTTTAGGTGAAATATGTGATATATTTGTTAAAATCAGCAGGAACCAAATATTACGTTGCCAGTAGTGCTTGGGAGATTAATGGCAACGAAATATAACGCCATCAGTACTCAAATGTTAAATAACAGGCCCACAGCAAAGATGTGTCACCATTGCACATTCCAGATAGCGACTAACTTTTTTCAAACTTCCTCTAAAAATACTGAGCATAAAATGTAAGACGCTAGGTTCCAAATGTGAAAATGTTCAACGTAAAACGCGTACACTCTAGGATCACTTCCTCACGATCGAACGATTGGCGGTCGAACGTTTAGGCCGGCAACCCTTTCGGAGGGGGGGAACGTTGGAGGAGACAGATATATTATACCTGCGGTGGAAAAGGGAACGGTTTCCTAGCAATCAATGTGTCCGCCGCACGGCATTCTCTTCAGTCGCTCGGGCGATGGTGAGCGTACAAGAGAAAGCCGTTTCAAAGAGCACCTGGGGCCCTCGAGGAGGATTTACGAAGAAAAAAGAAGGGAGGGAACAGAAGGAAAGGTTCTTCGACCTTTTTCTCGACATAAACCCTTTCCCAATGCCAAAAATTTTCACTCTCGGATTAACTTCACATAAGACAAGTGGCCAAACACAAGGGTGACCGCTAAGAGCTTTCCTTCGCTGCAAACTCTCCTCCTTCAGAGGAAAGACTCATGTAACTGCATTGTCTTCAATCCCACCACCAACCAATCAAACATGACTCGATCTACTTTAGTTTATACGAGGACACTTTTTAATATGCGAGAGAAAAAAGGCCACGGACGGACGTGGAATGATACAACTTTTCGGCAAGGCCGGAAAACATCTGTCATTGAAGGAGGGATTTTATCTCAAATCTAAGGCAGTGTAGGCGAGATTATACCGCGTAAATGTCGATGTAACTGGCCTCATCATTAAAATAAAGATGTAATCTTTTCAATAATAATATAGCCACCACCTACCATTATACTTATCGAAATATTTGCGAACATAATCAGCCACTTCACACTTGAAATGGCACGGGTATATATACAATCCAGAGGGACATTATTTTTTTCATGAGGAGTTTCTAACGCATCCATCTCGTCAAAAATTATACAGCGTTTAGTTTTTACGCTTTCTTTAATATAAAAAAAGTAAATTAACGACTCGCCACAGTAAGCATTACGGGATCGCAAAAAATCTTCGGTTGCGAAGGCGTTTTAACCGTACGGTGTGAGAAGGATGAGTCAAGCAAAAGAATAAACTTATTGGTTGAAGGCGTAACTTTGTGGAATGTTTCCGCAGACATGACGAAAAAGAAAAATCTCTAAGTAAATTCAACACTAAAAACTTTTATTACAGACCTAGGTTTGGATTGCCTAGCAATCATTTTCAAAGGACTTATTCATGCATGTTCAGTTCATAAATGAGAATTTCAGTAAATGAATACGAAGTTGCTGCGTCGTTGATGTCACATTATTCTTTTCATTCTTCTTTAAGCGGCTTAAATTTATCAATAAAATTAGAGTATGGTCTATCTCAGCAGTTCCCAAAGTTGGCGCTACCTCGGGGACGGTCCTTTAAGACAGGTGGAAGAAAAGACACGAAGCTGGGGGATTGAGGAGGGGGGGCACCAGAGGCAATATTCTCATTGATCAGTTCCATACACATATGTCCTGGTATGAATAAACTATCTATCCATTGCATCTGAAATAAACATTGATTTAATGACGATTGGGGGCGCTGGGTACAGGTTTGTTGAGCCAATGTGGCAGTTCAAAAAATTTTGGGAAATACTGGTCTATCTTTAATGGTAAACGAGCTTACTCTGAGGAATTTCTTGTTCATCTAACGGAGTGAAATAAAATGAAGTTTGTACTTTCACACAATTTACTAGTAATCCCAGACCAGTTTCTAAGCTTGAGTATCATTTTCAAGGGATATGAACTCCTATGGTTAGGCAAAAACTCAGAAACAGTGCCAAAAAGTTGCTGAGTACCCGGGGGCTAACCATAATTTAGTCATGATGGAATGTGATTTTTGATTCATAATGCTTAATAAAAGAAGAGAATAAAGAGAAGGAACTTGGAAGCTTTGAAAGGGGAAAAAAGGAGGGAATACTATGAGCTAAAGAGAAGGAATATGGGAGAAGCAAAGGGAATCGGAACGATCGAGGAAGAGTGGGAGAATTTAAAGACATGCATAGTGAGATCGGTAGAAGAATCAACAGGATGAAAGTAAAAGAGGAGGGTAAAGAAGTAGTGGGTTACGGAATAAATGTTTAAGAAAATGGAGGAGAGGAGGAAGAGGGAGAATGTGGGACAGTAAGGGGTATAATAACACAGAATTGGTAAAAGCCACTTGAAAATGCCACAGAAGTGTAGAAACGGTTGGGGTTTACCAATAAATGGGGTAGGTAGAAGGTAAGAAGTTTATTTTATTTCACTCTTTAAGGTAGAGTAGGGCTTCTAATATGAACAGGGGAAAAATTTCACTCAAACAACCAGGAGGTAAAGAGAGGCAGTTGGATGAAATTGTATGAGCAGCATCTAAAAAATCACGAGCCCGCAGCCACGAATTCGACTGCCCACGGTGAGTGAAATACAGGCAGCTTCCATATCAATCGCTTGGGTCTGAGGTCACGCACTGCAATAAATGGCAAGTCTTAATAGCTCACACTTCTACGCGACCAAATTTTATTCTCGGTGACAACTCGGTGAACCCCAAAGTCTATCGATAGATCGCTTTACACTGATGACAACACATGTACATAAAATACATGGACTTAACAAAACCAGTAGTAAACCATGAACTTAAAAATTGAAAGGAATTAACTTACGTTTCAAGAAGATAACTTATTTTTTTTCTTTTTGAAGACCTGGGAAATCGAGTTTTGTTGCCTGACAACGAATTTCCCGTTTTTAGCTGATGCCAGAAACTCGGGGTAATCCATGAAATGGCAGAATGGAGTAGTAGCGGTACAATTTTATTACGGCTATTACTCAAAAACCCGAGAAGAACTCTTCGTAAACGTAATGTTAAAAAAAAACAATACGAGCATCCAGCGTGCAGACACCGGCCGCAGGTGAAAAAAAATGTATGATATATAAGTATCAGTGCGGGCGGTGCAGCTTGAGTCAGCCAGCGTGAAATCATTGTTTTAAAAGAAGGAAAAAAAGTGGCAGGATGATAGGTATACCCGGGGCACACTCAACTCTGTCCGGCGTATGAAATCGTTGCTTGGGAGTAAGCGGAAAAAGAAGAAAGGAAGAACGGCGAAATATCCACGGTTGCATCCGAGTAAAGACTGGAAAACGGATAACGCTCCGTGGAGAGCGAGGTTTGTCGGGAACGAGAGGACGAGGAGTAAATGTTTCAACAGAGGTGGGGCGACGACCTTCAACCGAGGAAGCCATTTACACCATACTGAGTCCCGTGAAATCACGGAGTATAGAAGAATTCCATACTCCTAGCCTAGAACACTGTTACTGCAGTACGGGAGAGCAAGACTAACGTCGTATATTCTAACGACGAGCACTCGATTCCTGCTTTAAAGTGAAATATTTGTACTTTTTTATTTCATTTTGAAGACATTACCTGTACAATAGTCACCAAAGAGCAGGTGATAAGCTTTTCAATGCTAACACATGCCTATTTCTCTAATAGATACATAGTAAGAGACGAACATATATTTACTGAACCAATATTATCCCAATTTCTCACTCATTCAGCATTAGATGTACAGAAAACGTGTTGATAAATATGTTTATGCCATTTGCGCTGATGGAAAATCATGGACACTCGGTTTGGTGGAATCGGGTTCGCTTCAGCTAACGGCCGAGTGTGGGCAGTACCATTTCTGGCACTTAAAGATAGGAGGAGCCCTAATCGTAAGTCATCGAGGGCACATTTGAATAACTTTTCAAGTTCTTCGAAAAAAATAATGGACCACACTTAATTTAGTCCACCTGTTTATGCGGTGGAATAAGCTATACCTTTAGAAACAAATTATTAGTGTAATCACTTAAAAATTTTGCCTCGATTTTGCCCAGAGTTATCATGTTGGTTAATGGCGAGTAATTCGATATTTAAGTGATAACAGTATGTAAATGTGTACGCTTTAATTCGGCATGATACCTTGATATTTATTAGAAATCATTAAAATTTTATGGAAGGAATATTTTGTTTAGGAGAAAGCCTGTACATATGTGATCTAATTAAACGGCAATATATCTCAAGTAACGTACGGCTACGCGTAAAGATAGCATTAAATTGCAAAAAACAAAATCAGGAACATGCATTTTTTCGCTCTCATTGACATGTATTACAAATAAGTATACATTTGTAAAGTTTCACGTAAATCCGTACAACAACAAAAGTTGCTCCAGCCACTTTAATGACTCTTACAGAAGAGGACGCTGCAAACAGCGGCGAACAGTGGGTTCCTCGGCAGGAAGACAATTACCCCCTTCGGCAGCGATCGCATGCAGAACCCGGGAAAAGGCATCAAACATTTTGAGAAACACGCAGAGCGGGACGAGACCGCTTAAAATTGCGAGGGGATGCAACTGCAAAAGGGGGAGAAAGTTAAAAAAAGACGAGAATCGAATGCACTCGTTCGTTTTTTGAAATGTAACTCCTCCTCCTCGCCCCAGGGGAAATTCCGAGCTCAAAAGCAATCCTACTAGCGAGCGGATGGAATAGGAAACCCATTGACTCGTCCCCCGGGGACCACTTGCAGCTCACGAGAATTGGCCGGAAGCCACGAGCCCTGGCGGCGAGTTGAAAAAGCTTTGTGAAAAAAAATTAATCTCTCTAGAAATTACACAGACTACGCCCATAATATTTTCAATGTGCGTGACCTCTCAAAGGAGCGCATTTTATCCAGTGCAAAATTTTCCAGATGCGCTAATCATGTGCCTCTGCACGAAGACGAAAACGATTAGTGTCATCCAACGGTAAGAAACTCATTGCAGCTACCCCACCAATATGAAGGTCCTCGGATGAAAAAGTAGAAGAGAGATTCTACTTCGCTCAGGTTAGGCCACATCTCGAATACGCCGCGAGCATTTGGGACCCTGGTCATAAAGATTTAACCAAAATAATTAACAAAATACAAAGGAAAGCAGCACGCTTCGTTGAAAACTACAACGGACGAACATATAGTGTTACACAACTGTCAGAGGGATTAAGGTGGGAGACCCTAGAGACTCGGAGGCTGCACTCTAGGCTCAGGCTGCTTGAGATATTCAGAACTGGTGTGTTTCAGAGCAACACAGAGAATAATATCATGACGTCTCACTACATTTCTAGGTCTGACAGATGCGATAAAATAAGAGAGATACTCTACCGAACAGATAGGTACAAAAACTCGTTCTTTTCGCGCACAATAAGCGATCACAATAAAAACTGAGCTCCTCCAAATACACTCCCATAGGACGTGCCACCATTTCACCTCCAAAAATTTTACATCTTTACACGGCTGGTGACCTACCACTCCCTGCCACACGCCCATGCGGCGGCTCGCGGGGTAGTATGTAGATGTAGCATATCTTACGCATTAAAACGTTAACGTGTGTCCCAGATTTAAAATTATTTGTGAAACACTAAAATATTGTTTGAAGTTTATATAACCCAAAGTATAAAAGCAGCATTCCCCTTTTAATTGATGAAAACGATGAATAAATAATAAAATAATTCTATCAATGCATTGCACCGAAATTTTAAGAATGAATCTGAATGCACGAATGTCAAAGTATCCGCACTGAAAGTGATACCTAAATCTCCATAAAATCACGGATATTAAAGAGAAGTACAAGAATAATAATAAAAACATATTAATAAGCATATTCAACGGATTTTAAATAATTTCGGCACCTATCCCCACTGGCTTGCCGCTCATTCACACGACACGGATGAAGAATCAATCATAATCACCAAAAATAATTGTACTCTATTTTTTACCGATTCTTGGGGCAGCTTGTTAAGCTTTTTTTCCTCTATGTGTTTCGCCGCAACTAATTGTAAGTGGCGATCAAAAGTCCCAAATCGAGATAAAATTGAAATGACGGACCTCTATTGATTCAACTATATAGTAATAGGTCATCCAGTAATTCACACAAGCATCATGCAACGAGGAAAGGGGTACAAATAGAAGCACAGCGGGCGAGCATTTCTTTATTAATCTTCAAAAACTCCAAAACCACCACCGCTACGTAACAGCAAAACTTCATTCACCATTCATTACCGGTATGTTCAGACGCCATTTACAGATATCGTCGACTAAGATTTCGATCACACAAAGCAGCGAATTTTTGCACCGCAAATGATGAATCAAAAGAATATGATAATCGAACTGGGAGAACGAAAACAGGCGAACCTTCCTCAGTAAGTGCTTCACATAATGCACACGCAATAATCCACTTCCGATGCAACGAGATAGGGACAATTTTTAACGACGATTCCTTTTAAGGAGACATTGACGCTCAATTCATCGCATGATAGTCGCGCTTCACTTACGGGGTGAAAGACCAAACCTCTTCCCCCCTGAGGTGCAATTTATGTACCAGCCCATAACGATCCCGGGGGACCCGGAAGCCATTGCTTTCCTACCTAAGCGACTAGGAATTACTCCGTTTAATATGTCGCATTCACTTGATTAAACGAATAGGCATCACAGAATAGACGTCATTAGCCCACCTATAGGTGAACTTTAATCGATATTATGTCCCCACACCAAGCACTAATGGCATTTTTTTGGGAACGTATGGATCTACAGGGTCGCAGAAGCTTGGCGTTCAGGCTTCTCTTCATTCATTTGAAGCTACGCGGAGAGAATAAAACCGCCTACCTTCCAAAAGTGGTCGACTACCACTTCCCACGCAAGAGCCAGAGAAGCATGCGAAAAAATTCAATTACAGGGAATGGAGACGAATTCGCCGCGATGACACATGCACAGTTGGCCACAAGTTCCCCGCGTGAAATGATCACGAGACAAGCGCGAAGCTATTATTGCCTCCCCGCATTTTTTGTCTCTCGCCCGGAACATTGCAAGACAGGTCCTTGTTTTTCTCATTAATCCCTGCGGTGCTCAACACGGCTAGCAATGGCATCCCGCGCCACTTTTTGGGTTCTCATGACCTTAACAATTAACAACATATGATTGCTAACTTCCATGCCACTGTAATAATTAAAAAAATAATAAAGAGTTGAAATTAGAAATGGCAACTTTCATTTGAGCTAAAGGCGGCCAGACTGGCGAAGAAAATGGGAGGAAGCAATTTGCGGACTCTGAAGAAATTGCAGCGAGTAAAGGATGACGCCGCTGGAATGGAGTGTTAAGTCGCAGCGGAGAGAAGAGAAAAAAAATGACAATCAAGAAGCTGGCTGCCTTTCCTTAAGGTGTCTGGAGCATTGGTCGTGAGTCTACGCGCACGACTTAATAACGTTTATAGGAAGAACAAAAAAATCTTAAATCACAGTTAACTTAGGTATCTCTGTATATAAGGTGAAAATAGCCATACACGTAGTAATATAAATAATGTTCGAGTCATAGTTTAAAATTTTCGCCTTCATTTAAGCAATGCTCTCTAGGGTTAACGGCGCGGAATTCGGAATTTAAGGTAGTTTGAGCGAAATATCATTTTACCTAGAAATCAATGAATTTGGTCTCATTTTAAAGAAAAGTACATCACCCTTTCATTGACATAAAAAATTCTACCCCTTACTACATTACTTTCCGAGATATTTGACAGAAAAAACCAGCCCTTTTACATGGGAAATGGTGCGTGTACGCACTCCAGAGAGACCTCATATGAAAAATGAGGCATTTCCTACACTTAGATCTCGTCAAAAAATCAAGTGTGTAGTTTGCGCATTTTTTCAACTTTTTTTGAAAATTAATCGATGGAGTTTCAAACGCACCGAGTGAAAAAAATGAGTCAATTTAAACATTTATTTATATATTTTCATTTGATTACTTGCAATTTGTCATGTAAAACTATTTTATTGCATCATTAATAATGCAATATTTAATTTGTGTCTCACAGTTGGTGAAATTAAATCGTATATGTCGAATATCGTCGCTATTATGATTAGGGAACTAACTCGCTCGCACTTCCTTAAGCAAAAATCATGTGTAAATACGCATTTTTTCACTCGGCATGGCACTTCGATACATGTAAGCCACCAATATTATAATATGAAACGCATTAATTCGTATTTAGGAAAAAATTTATACACATCTAATCGAAGTATTTCGATACGTATGTCATGTGCCATAAGGCACCGCGTTAAAATAGCATTCAATTGCCAACACCCAAAATCGGCAGCATGCAAATTTTTCGCTTTTATCTATCTAAAGATGTCACTAATAAGCACACGTTTGTAGAGTTTAAGGTAGTCCGAGCGTGATAGTTCCCTAGTCATAACAGAGACCATATTCGAATAATACATTTTAATTTCACCAGCTGTAGGATACATCAATTAAATATTGCATTAATAATGGCGCAATATTATAGTTTTATGTGACAGAAATTGTAAGTAATCAAATGAAAATATCTAAATAAGTCTTTAATTGGACTCATTTTTTTCGCGCGGTGCGTTTGAAACTCCTTCAAAACGGAAGGTTTTTTGTGATACCCAAGAACCTACTGCGGTGACAATATGATTAATTTTCAAATATAGTTGAGAAAACATACAAACTACTCACCGTTAGTTTTTTTTACATCTAAGTGTTAGAAATACCTCATTTTGTAAATAATGTCTCTATGGAGTGCATACACGTACCATTTCCCATGTATAAGGGCACGTATATTTTGGCATTTTGGCTGGCATATCTCCGGAAGTAATATGGTACGGGGTTGAATTTTTGGTGTCATTGGATAGATGAGATGTTTTTCTTTGAAATGAGACCAAATTCATTGATTTCTAAGTAAAAGGATATTTCGCTCGGACTACCTTAAAGCAAATCTTTACGCGAACGAAAATTGCTCCAACCTCCTTGATCTTCACTCCGGCGCGGAGGCGACAATGTATTCTCAGTTCACAGGAACGCCTGAGGGTGGGCTTGGGAGACACAAGAGGAAAACGACGCGACGCTTATCCAACGCCTATTCCGCAAGGTGAGCGCCTCGGGGCGATTACGACAAGAGCAATACAATGCAGTGCAGCGGCAGGTGCACGTGCATCGCGGAAACACAGGCGGAAGGAAGAGGGAGAGAGAGGAATGGCACAATACGAAGCCATTCCCTGAAGCGGCTCAAAGGACTGCTCAACGATTCCTCCACATCGTTGGCTTCCATTGGAGTAATTTCACGATGCCACGGCGCCCCTTACATGACGAGGAAACAAATGAGAACGATGGCAATATAATTTCGTCAGCCGAAATGCGACGCAGCCCAAACGTTTTCCGTGAGTAAGTTGTCCGATAACGAGACAGGGAGAATGCTTTTCCTGTATATCAGGAAAGTGGTATATCAGTTACACGAGAGTATTTATTATTATTTTCCAAAATATTGCATAAAGCGAGCCCTTCATTAAATTGAAGGCTACAGTCCTAAAATCCAGGTGGAATAAATCGCGCGTTACATATGTGATCACAAGATCTGCTGCTCATGGTAGATACCAGTTTTACTCGGCTTCTGCATAATATGAAATGATGAATATGAGTACATTGTAATAGGGATTCGTTCATCATATCATCGGGTCCTATCGCAATTATTCGAGAAAGCCCAACCCGGAGGTATGATAACATAAATTTACATTATATTACCGTGGTAACTTCTGTATTTCCACTGGCATTTGAGTATTGTGCCGGCTTATTTGTACGTTTTTGGACAGTTCTTATCACTAAATCCCAATATCTGACACGTTCTATTTTTCCACTTATCGATGATACGCAATTATATCTCTCTCAATCTATATATTTCATCGTCATATTGTCCCCCTTTCTTATTTCGTCCAGAGTTCCTATCCACTTTCTTCCTTGTTCATGCATTTCCAGGGCTCACCCCTCAATTAGCCACTTAAACTCCTTTCAATACGTTATTTCTAGTTCTTTATGACAAATTGATGGTGAAACTGATGAATCCTATGGGACCGATAAAACACGCCGACAGCGAAAGCCAGGAAGTACACGCGTCGGTTCAAGGTCGTAGGTTAGAATCCCGCCAAGGGCATGCCTGCGTTGTAGGATAAGAAATCGACAGTCATGCGGAACCCGAGCGGAGTGAGAACCAAAAACCCAAGTCTACTGTACCAAACTGGACGTTCGGTGATCGCTTTGATCCTCTCACGTGTTATCACGCCGTAATTTTTCATTGATCGCCCCATCTCAGTCTACTATGCATCCAAACCGGAGATGTTTCACCCTCGGTGCTATAAAGGAATATTTCCAGACAAACCAAAAAAATTATAACCTCAGCGTTTTTATCGAAAAACTCGCAAAAATAACACACGGTGATGAAATTACACTATCCTGGTTTCAGTAATTGATTGGTATCATCAGATGTTTCAAAGATCGTTTTACACGATACATTTTATTTGGCCATCTGATATAAACGTTCGAATGTGAAATGAGAATTTCCACGTGCTAAGCAGCGAATTGGAAGAATGCATACGCAAATGCGTTCAAGACAGATGTGGAACTATCCCCCCTACTCTAATTCCCGCGCTCTTGTAATTTCTTAACATCAAACTGTGCCACGTGTACAACAGCCTTTACAGCAGAGCATTTCTCTCTTGGGTATACATATATTTTTCACAGCCAATAAGAGGGGGCAATAGAGAATGACGGGGAATTGTTATTGGTGGAGGAAAGATGGCAGTACGTTCAAGGACCATGAGTGGAGGTGGAGGGGAAAGCGCAATCGCATTTAGGATTGGGGTGGAGGCAGGGATCAAATTTTCATTGATAAGCGTTTTTTTTAATAATTACAGGGTGGTATGAGTAAAAGTTGGTCAATAAAGACGTTAACTATGGAGTACCACAAAGTTACACAATACAGAATTTTAGAAATTATTTCCACCACACGTAATTTTTTTTTTCAAATAACTTTCCCATTACGGATAATTAAGGGTCCCTTCCACCGATCGTTATAAAGAGAAGGAAATAAAACAGAATGACAAGAGTTCTACCACAACACTTCATAGGAGTAATTATTGCTTAATAGTAGCCCATTATATAGCACCAAAAGTTTTTATGCAGTTACCACAAGAGTTATAATGTTGTAACAACCAAGTATTGTTTACAAAGAAACTGTTAAATTGGTTAATTTTACAAAAAGATGTTGAAATATTATTCAAACTTATAGCTAAAGCCTCTTCAATAAGGTTTCCATTGACCATGTTCACGGATTCTATATAGTTTATGTAGAGTTGCTCCATATGCATTGTATTCTAGCAATTGTGATTAACTGAGATATACACTACTATAGATAAATTGTCACATCTGTGTGATAAGATGATATTTTCATATTTTGTAAGGACACTACTTGTATGTTTAGTTGAATAGCCCTTTGTATATTTTATTTAATATTGAATTGAATTTAGTTTAATACTGATTGAATATGAATTGATAAAACGATATTTATTGAATATTGAATTGAATTGAATTTAGTTGAATAGCCCTTTGTTATATTTTCATGTAACTGCCGAAAAACGCCATATCCAAGGAATGGCAACCCCATCACACGAACTTTCCATCAGGGGTGCCTAATACCATTCTTCTGTTTAATTTATTATTTTTGTATTTCTTGTTGGAGTACAATAGATATTTATTATTATTATTAGTAATTTATTGAAGAAAAATGGGAGCAGTGCCACGAAAGGAGAAAATAAACTAATATTGAAACGAAAAGGCAAATAGGAATAAGACACGGAAGACCATTACGGAAGGAGGGACAAAGGAATGCAATGAGGCTGACAGGCAGGACAGTGGGTGGGCCGAAAACGACAACAAACCCAATTTTTGTTCACACATCACGTGATTATTTGAGCAACAATGGTTTGTGTTCGACTGATTGTACAATCAGTTGCTAGGAGTCAGAGCGCAGGAGGGAATGCGCGAGAGGTCATTTAGCCACTTAGATATCAGATGAGTGATTACAGCAATTAAGGAATTAGCGGACGGAAAGGGTGGGATGGGTCGGTGGATGTGTGGTCAGGGGGTAAAGAGGGCGGCGGCAACAAAGCTACGCTTAATTAAGGGCGAGTGCGGGCCCGCATGCCAGCGCGCGTTCAATCCACTGACGGACACTGCATTTTAAATGCTTTTCATGTGCCGGGACCCGTGATGGGACCGAAACCTCGACGGAAAAATTCATACGTCTCCGAAAAATGAAGATAGGATTTGACAGACAGGGAATTGCCCCATCCCGCGAAACCAATCGCCTGAAATATTCACACAGCCACAGGGAAAGCGATGTACACGGATGAGCTCAGCAATCGCTTACTCCTCCCAGGGGACTGCTTAGTGTAACGATCCGAACTTCCCACGAAGGGGCGGGTGACTACTTCAAAGAGTGAACCTTTATTCATGAAAGTCATACATAGAGTAACTACTTGGATAAACTTTTGATTGCCGTGGTTCTTATTTCGGCATAAGTCACGAAATACCACCAAAAATCTATCCATGTTGCAAGAGTGATCAGTCAAACTTCGAGGCACAGGCGTGCCTCGGGAATTTGAAAATACTCAGAGAGATAGATTTTTTGAATGCAATGTAATCTAGTCGTGTGGCTAGTCAAATTTGAAATTCAGCACCGCAAAAGATCTTCCATTCGAATCATCATCATTGGTCGCTTAATCCTAAGATTGGTAGCATTGGTAGACTGAAAGACCTTCCTTCTCTATCAAATGCTAGTTCCCTAACTCCTTTTGCTAGTTCTCCGGATGCACTTTCTCCAACACCATATTTCGAATACTTCAAGTACTTCTTGGTCTGCTTTTCCAATGGTACCAGAGTCCGAGCCAAAGAGTGTCACACGCCACATGAATTCTTTCAATAATGTTTCCTCATTCCAAGCCCTATCCTCTTCGAACACATTAGCCGTTCTTCCTTCATGAAAGCTTTCTCAGATTGAGCAATTCTACGCTTGATACCCGTCGTACTTCTTCCGCTCCGAGTAACAGTGCCTCCGAGACAGGTGAATCCACTGTGTTACCTCTGCATTCGGCTTCTTATTCCAAAATTATCACTAGTAAATTGAGAAACTACCTGATGGAATCCATCGCTATCTTTCAATGACTGATAACATTGATTAACCCTGCATGTTACCAAGGGCACAACTTTGATAATGATCTAAAAACAAGGAAACCCACAAGGTTGCCAATTATTGGAGAGTAGAAAGTTACGAAATATTTTCTGTCCTTGTAATGAGCAGCACCTAGCAACACCGCAACGCTTGCATATGGAAGTAATGTATGCAATACAGGGTGTAAAAATAGCATACCTCCAAACTTACAGGACGCATTCTTCAAACGTAGAAGAAGAAAATATGCTGTATAGATATGGGTCTGGAAACGCTGAATTTCCATCTCAATTCACTTTCCATAGCGCTTCATGATACATTAATCTTGTAAAACACACAGACACAGAACGTAACTACATACCATATGAAACTATCTCACATGAAATGTACAAAATGCTCTCCTTCATCATTAATAAAAATGATACATGCATCAACGCGCTGTGGCAGTGCATCCCGAAGGCACTGATAAATCTCCGGAGCACTGTGTATGGTTTGCATAACACAGGCACGAAGAGTCTGTTTCTCGCAATACGCAAGATCTTTCAAATAAAACTCAAGGGTTTAGGTCGGGAGAGCGAGGAGACCAGGGATTTGGGTCCACCTCTACTTATCCGTCATTGAATTTCCGACGAATGAGTTCTAACATGGAAAGAAAGCATTTCCGGGCCATATCCATGAAATATTTTATTGTCTTCTCTAACGCGCGAGGAAAATGTCCACAAAGTTTGGCCATACCTTATTGTTTCAGCCGATATTTAGAAATACACTACTGAGCCACCATCGACGTCGGTGCGTCGGTGCGTCGGTGGTCGATCCGTAACGAAGCATTAACTCCACATCAAAGTCAGTGCTTTCGCGGGTGAGGGGAAGTTAATGGGAAGAGGAGAGTGGGAGGGAGGGAGGGAGGGAGGAGGGCGGGAGAGAGAATCAGGGAGGGAGGAGCGTGCATCGCCATGGAAGCAGCGAGAGGATGGAACAAACAGCCGAAACTTCTCCGCAAGATTGTAACACTTGGGAAGATGGCGACGACGTCAACCACGGGCCCCGCAGGCAATCTCTTGATGAGATTTGAATAAAATTTACGGGCGTGCCACTATAAAGCGTGCGAGTTGTTTCCCTTGAGGTATTAAGCATCCGAGAAACGTGACCCGAATACACTTTAAGTACATTTTACGAGCACTTGGTCTCGTCCGAGGAACTTCGTAATTTTGCTTCATTGGACTAATAGCGATTTTTTGCTCATAGTGGAATCCAGGCAATTAATGCGTCTGATTCTTTTTTTTTATCTTTTCCTGAACTACAGAGCCCTACTTGAAGAGTGTATGTACATAAAAATTGATGACAAAATATATCGCGATGAAAGGAAAGGCCAGTAAAAATATGCACGCAGCAAAAGCCAAAATGACAATTATTCACGAGTATGTTCAGAACCTTCAGCTCTCAATTAAGGGCGCCGGTAAGCATCCTTAACGGTATATATTACCTGATTCTGCAGAATAAAAAGTTAAAAGCTAAGATTACAAGAAATAATTCACCGCATGAGTCCATCTCAAACTTCAGAGCGAGAGGAGCCACTGATATATATCCGAGCTGTTGTTTAATTAAGCCATCTAACACGAGTGGGCCACACTGGGTTCTAACACGAGCCATCTAACAAGAGAGCCACAACTGGGTTCTTTCGTCACAACAACCATTTTATAATATTTTTCTTGTACTCAAAACCCTCCGAAAGTCATCCTACCCTACTGAAAATAAAATATCAAATAACTTGGCCATACGAGGCTTTAAAGAGAGATGATCACTAAAGGCGAATAAAAACGAGAAAAATATACCAAGAGCCAAAGTAAAAATGGGTCACCAGAAATTGTTCGATTACCAAACCGTTGAATTAACTAAGATATTCTGCTGAAAGGCTAATTGTGCTTCATGGTAGCCGAGGTCACATATGTCTCTTTAATTAAATATCAGAGCAGGATTACAAAGATTCTCGATAACGTTTGGAATCCACGGAATGCACTCCTGAGAACCAGCAACTTCCAATTTGTGTGTTCTGCCACAAAAGCAGTTGGATATCAAATGTTGCAGGTTAATTGGTCACTCCGAGTAACTCTGTGAGTGATTTAATGACAGAAACCATTTAAAAACCTTCCTCTCGCACTCACAGACAGCATCTGCAACTGCGAAGTTCACGATTGGGACTCACCTGAAAAGATAAAAAAAACAATCACTCTCAAATTCGGCGCAAAGACATCGGAAGAATATGCACACAGAGAAAGGAAATTTTTTCATATGAAAATGCAGTGAATCGTGAAAAATTCTAATAATACACATAAAAAACACCAGAACTGGGTATGAATCACGAGATAACCTCGCGAAATCTAAGAGTCCAGGTAGTATATATGGTCACGTGAATACAACCTGCATGATATAAAATACGACTAAATGTTATTCCGTCTCCTAAAGGCTTATCTTTGCACAGGATATATCATCCCCAACGATAATTAACCACGTTCCAAAACTGACGACAAGTAACGAAGACCGACTACCCTCCGCAATCAATGACCATCGACAGTCGATTGACCATTCATCATCGAAAAAAATATGTCGATGTCTGACATTTATTTCGAAAGTCAATATTGCATCGTAGATGGTCAAAACTAGGGATGAGTCGAATCCAAATGTCGATTCTCGATTCCACCGATTTCCAGGATAAGAATGGGCATCGAGATTTGATCACTTAAAGTCGCTTCCGTTTCCATCGATTCCAGACGGATAAATAATCAAATCAAATTTCATTTATCACATCATATTTGTCTCCGTAATTTTGGGTGTACGCTATCAATTTTTACTTTTTAGGCACCTCAATAAGCTGAGGATATCTTTGCTATCAGTCAATAAATATACTTTTTGAGAGACTTAATTGTCTTTCTTATTTTATTCCAATACTTGAATTTAAATAATAGCCGTACGCTACTGGTATATCAATATCCCACCTATTAGTAGGAATAAGAATCGATCGAATCGGAATCGAGAATCGATTTGAAAGAATCGGAATCGGAATCGAAGAAAGTGGAATCGACTCATCCCTAGTCAAAACCAAAGATGAAGGTTTGGATGAATGGAACAAGCACACAGTGCACAAGTAGGAATCACGATGCGATTATCCCAAAGAAATTAACTTTAGCCGCGGACGGGATTCGAGCCCAGGCTCCAGGAACGTGAAGCCCGTATTCCAGCCACAAACACCAACTCGATTCGCGTCATTCCACTCGACACTCTGCTTCTCCATGCGATGCGCTTGGAGACAGAACGGGAGTTTGAATCGAGCGGCGAAGGACGGAGGGCGGGAAGAGCGGGCCCCGCGTCTCATCTTTCGCAGCAGAGTCTGCCCGAAGCGGGGGCGGTGGACGACAGACGTAGTAGTAGTGGCAGAGACGCACGGCGCGGCGACCACGCGTGCCTCGAACACACGCCGCGGCCGCGCCGCCTCCGGGTGGGAGGGAGATAACGCCGGCGCAGGCGGGTGTCGTATATGCGGAGAGGGTGAAGGGCGGAGGGGGGTTCGGGGCGTGAGAGTCCAGCCTGCGCTAGCGTGCGTCCTCGCCGGTGCACTGGAGGGCACGCAGACGCGACACATCGAGTCGGCAGTACAGGGGAAGTGGGGGGGCGCCCTGCCCCGCCGCAAAGGCGCTGCCCTCCCCGACACACCCCGCCCACGACGCACACGCAGGCTAGTAGTCGGTTGCCAACTCCTCAGGACTACTACTATAGGACTACTACTACCCCTCAGGACTACTACTATAGGACTACTACTACTCCTCAGGACTACGATAGTAATTGTTATTAAATACTGCTGTAAAGGGCTTCAAAACAAGACTAAGATCTTGCTTCTAGTACTTTTCACAACCAAGAAAAATTAGTTTCATAAACTGGATAATAACTTTTTTATGGATAATTAGAAAGAAAGAAATATTTAAAGATACTTTTAAATATGTTTTTTCCTACACAATACTACAGGTTCATTAAGATTTAACTTCAAGTTTCTTCACTATTAAAAGTCAAAGAGAGCGTTCCGTTCGAAAACCCCAAAAAACTGGCACTTTTTTTGTTCTCACCACAATAAGAAATCGAGAGTGAATTGTAAAAATAACCGTCAAACACGGTTAAACGCAAAATAAAACAAGCTTAGGTTTGGTGTAACTTGCATTCATATAGGTACTACGGTTCATTTTTAATCAGTGTCCAAACTCGAGTCTACATAACTTTTGCACCGACAGTAGGACCTAATGGATGGAGACCTTTCCAAGAGATATTAAGGAGATTCCTCGGCGACTGTGTGAGTCAAAACAATTACGAAATTCATCGTTTTTCGAATGGTTTTAAAAATCCTGCTTTGAAATCGAAAAACAAAGCTTTCACTATTGGAATTCACTGACAGAATGCGCTATCCAGTGAAAAGCAAAACTAATACACAAAACCAATGAATCCACAGATATAATTCTTATGAACACTATTTCATAGCCATTGACGCATACAGCAATGTCTTGGATTGGATTGCATATTTGGGGAGGCGACCGACAGCTAAGGTCATTTGCGCCATAGGGGATAGGTAATGGAGGAAGTGTAGATAGAAACCCGGCTTCGGCATTAGCCTGCTCTTAACGATAGGCGCCAAGGGGACCACTGTTTAACGTCTCATCCAACAGACGGAATACTGTACTTGCAATGCCCTCCACAAGACACTCAAGTAGGGATCGGATTTCCTCTGAAAAAAAATCTTCCTCTGCAGGGATCTGAACCCAGGCCGTCCGTATTGTTAGCCAGTACCTACTCTAGCCACCACACCAACCCAATCCCCTACAGCAATGTCATTTCTACGAACTGCCTCATCTCGACTTCAATTTTCGCAGAAATTAGCTAATAGCTAAAAAAATAAGGCAGTGGCATCCATCAATTTTATTTTTAATCAATTTACAGGGAGTTTTCGCTTCTTAAAAACAGTTATCCGTGAGAGATACATTTAAAATAGAAATAAAAATAATTTTTTTCCGTATTTCGACCATTGTACACCATACGATTTCAAGTTTTATTGGCGAGAGCAACATAAAGTAAAGGTAACATTTAGTTGTTCACATCAAATAGAGGACATTTTTCCAAAAGCATCCAGAATTAGAATAAAATAACACTCAAGTCCTTTCTCGGTGGAACCACTTGATGACGAAACCATGACTACGCCCCGTTTCCACTCCGCTCTGTCTCACGGAGTTTGGTAAACGCCGAGTTTCCCGGCATGCGTTCCAAGAGGGAGGTAATGAACCTGGTCGAATGAAAAGGTAGCGTGTTGGGGCTGATTGTGTAAACTTCCATTCGAAACTCCCGCAGCGGAATCTGAGCCTAGTCCGAGAACGAAATACTTGAACCATAAACATTCGTCAAATGTTGATACATGTGAAACTAGCTTTCCTATAACGATTTCTGACCCACGTTACCGGATAACTAGGGTCAGCCAACCGCGGTTAGAAATTCAACAACAATTACCGTTAATTGGCTTTTCCATTGCCAAAAGATACTGGCGTCAGGCCTACAGTGTGCAGGGACGTTAGACTCCGTCCAAGAGAATGGCGCAGTTGAAACACTGACTCAAGTAGAAAGAAAAGGAAAAATAAGCAAAATTTTCAGGATAGCATGGTTTGAACAAAGGCCACCATCATGGATTATTCGGTCACGTGATTAAGTTTCCCATGCGATATTGGACGAGTATACTTATTGACTTCATTTCAAACTGTTCACAACGCTATTAGCTTGGTTAGGGAACATACCATCGTTGAATGCTTAAAATCTCAATAAATGAGCTGCATGAATTCTACAATTTGATTACGATGGAACTAGGTCAACCAAGAGTTCACTTGAAATCAAACTGAATTATTCACCATCATGCTCCTATCATTTAAATCACGAAATATTTTGATAGGTACATACATCAATTTTCAATGACAAAAGTAGCTATGCTACATTGGCAAGCAACATTGTAGCATTGATGCACGAACAATATTATACATCGCAGCAAAAAATATAATTACGGGACGAAACATTTTCATTTAACTTCAGTAAAACGCCTCAACTCTGGAAAATAGGGATTGGGAATATATCGCTCGTATCCGGGAGCCTCCCAGAGATTCCCGGAGGATAGTTGGCAGTCCGGAAGACCGACGCGGGGCATTCGCCCCTTCGCCTCCGCCGCCGGGGCAGGTCCCGTTGCCATGGTTACAGTCGCCCCCCCTCTCTCCTCCCTTCGTTTCCAGCCCCCTTTACGTCCTTGCTCACTGCGTCCAATATATCCTGCTTTGATTAACTTTTACGCTCGAAGGTAATTCATTTCGGCAGCGTTGAAGTGGGTTCATTCTCCTGATTTACATGTAGTACACTGAGGAGATGATCTGTTTCTTCACATTTGTACAGATATCCCCTACGAATCCATCAATCAATTTACTCGTGTACTCAGAACACGCTAATTAAGTCCGACCTAAGATTTCTAGCATTATCACCCCAAATACTCTTCCAGAATATTTTACCTATATTACTTCAAACATCACTGGGTTAACTTTAAGTTTTAAAATCTTAATACCATCCACTAAATCCAATCACACTATTTCTAACTGTAGGTAATGTAAGTCGATGTTGACCACTTTATACAATTATTCCCAGAAAAATGGTACATACTATTTTTAATGGAACTTCAAGGGTAAGACGCACAGCACGATGTCGAAATTACAACCATTGCAAGTGCCCCAAAAACATATGAGGTGTATTTGGACAAACCTAGCCTTCTCTTAATATCCTGAACTACAATCTTAGAAAGCAAACGCGACAGCGAACACTCTTGCCTTACTTCACGACATGTAACTGCCCACCCTTATTCACCGTACGCCACCCTCACGTGTGCCCTCTCGGCCATGCGTATGTTTCGTATGTATCTCCTATCTCGCCTATCCTAATTTACTAACTACTCCCATTTTCCCGAGTATCCTCAAAAGTTTTCTCAATTCACTCTTTCAAACCTCTTCTGAAAATTCACGAAGCGAGTGAAAACGCACTTATTATACCCTTATATTTTCTTTTTAAGTCTTATTAGTATCCTCGTCACCGCAGTCCCAGTTGCCCTCCCATTCCTCAGCATTTGTTGATCTTCGTTCAATAATTTACTTCACTTCTCAGCCTTTCATGTATTTGCAATACATGCCTTTCATAGCCAAGCATGACTTTCGCCGCGAGCATAACTGTCAAGCATAACTTTCGCCGCGAGAGAAATGAAATTTATTGTTTCATACTCCTCACATGCTAAAGCTTTTCCCCTCTTCGGGATAGGTATTAGGGCTCATCACGAAATCCAATAGCCATATCCATTCCTCCTAGATCCCACATACGAATGAGTGTGAAAACAGATCGTCTTCCCAGATTCCAAAATTCTTAACTCCGATTTCCCAATTAACTCCGAAGGTATGCGATCCAGTCCTAAGGCATTCCTTGCCTTCATATCTCATATTGCCCTCTATATATCGCAATCGAGTAGCTTCAGTTCGATGTCATCCTAGTCCATTGTTCTATCCAGTCGAGGTTACCAGGTCCATTATCGCAGTCAAATAGCTACTCATGCTATTCAGGATATCTTTCTGATCAATTAATATCTTCCCTTTATAGCCTTAAACTTTTGTATAGCCTTAAACTTTCTTCCTCTCTTACCCCCAGATATAAATTTCACTTTAGCGTATAACGCGCCCACTTCCCCTTCTTTCTGACGCTTCATCATGTCCTCGTATTGTCACTTCCACCACTCTAGATGCGTAGGATTTGTAACGCGCCGGAGGTTATTATTTAATTCCACGTACTTCCTCTTGCCTCGGTTGTCGTAGACGTTTTTTCATAACCTTCTCTCCGCCCATTTCCCGGTCACTTTTTTGTAACCAACTGTTTCTTTAGTCCTCCTCCCTTCCACTAATCCCATTGATTTCACTGCCGCTCTACAATGCCTGTTTTTATCATATTCCATCCACCCTCGATTGTTCCCACTCGATTGAATTCACTAACGTTCTTTTCCAATAGTTCCTGGCATTCTCTCCTCTTCAACCCCATCATTGTTTCCACGTTAAACTTCTTCCTCATCCGACTTATACAAAGCCTTTTGAATCTAACACAACTGCAGATCATTACTAAGTTATGATCTATGCCCGTATTTCCTCTCGGATAGATAGCTCGCGAGTTTTTTAATATTACTACATCTCTACATCACCATAATGTCATCAATTTGATATCTCACAGTACACGGCATTTTACGAAGGAATCTACGCCCACGGTGGTGTCAATACTTTTCGTTAATACTAAGCGTATGTACTCATCGTTGGTGCTACTAAATTGTTTCTCTCTAAACATTCTGCTGCATTTTCATCGCAGTCATTTCCACCCCGATCCCATACCTCCGTTCCTCCACTGCATTATAGTCGGCCGAACTCGTGCGCTGAAGTTGTCCGAAGGTTTAACTTACCCGAACTTTCCCTCTTTATCTCCCCTAGTTGCTCCTCTACGCCATCCGCCTCTTCCTCCCTATGGAGATTCTTGGCGTGTACACCTGGACCAATACGAAATTCGTCGGGCATGATTTTATTTCTACCATATCCTGTCGGTCACCTGTTCAGTTTTTACCACACTCTTCACAAGTTTAGAATTCCGTACCATAGCTACCCTACGTTGGCACGCATCCCCCCTCAATAGACTACCCTGAATTTATCACTACAATTGTCTCCGCAATCTCACTCCGCACAGCCCCAAAAGATCAATTTTCCCCTTTCTCTGTTTAATATTTTCTAGCTTCTCAGCCCACACCATTGTCCTATCGATCCAAGTTCCTATGTTTGCCACTGCTTTCCTCTATCTCTTTTTCTTTTTATTCTCTCTATTTCCCCCTTTCCTTGTACCCTTTGATGACTTAGTTGTGCTTGGATTTCTCGGGTTGAGATCACGGGGAATTGCTATCGCAGTAGTCAGGATTTATTTCTCTATGATTGACTTCCATACTCAGAATAATTGATGATTCAATGGGCTTCCCCAACCCCACATTCCAACGGTATTTGTTATGTGGTACCATCACATTAACTTCCTTTAATCTCGCTCCAACTCTAAAATCTACCAGAAAAGGGTGGCCTTTCTAAGAGCAATAGTGATTGATCCGCCCAATGCAGCTCTAGGGGTCATGGGAGCGAGGGAGACCTTCCACCACGTCAAGGTTTTAGTCCAAGTGAAGGTATCTGAAATTGTTTTCAGCTTCATAAAGAGGTCAATGCACATGGACGTGTTACTATCTTCCAGTAAAACAATCATCTTTCGACAAATTTATCCTAAACTATCATTTTTGCTAAATACAAGACTTCTTGATTTAAAAGTGTCCACATGTAACTAATTGTTAAAAATCTAAACTTGCATAGACAAGAAAATAATGACTGATCCTCAAAGTAAAAACCATTTCTCGCAGAGCTATTAGAGAATGGGCCACTTCAACTATTTGAAATGTGAATTGAACACGTCGCAAAGGAGCATAGATTGGTATCGATGGAAATTCCATCCCGTTTCAAATCGACAAGATGTATGTATCCATTGGGGACCACGCCGGCCGATGATGGGTTTGCCATTTTGACGTGATGACTGCAAATTCATCACGAGGGTCCCTTCGACGCCTGAATCTTAATGAATGAACAGAGAGAGTGCCTTTCGGTAATAGAGAGGGGGGAATGTTGATGGCGTGGGAGGGGCAGAGAAGAGAGAGGATGAGGGCAACCGCTGAACAGCTTCCGAAGAAAACCAAGTCGGAGAGAAGGAGTGAGAGAACGGGTGCAAGGGGTAGGGGTGCGGGAGGGCGCCGGTTGCGCGCACCGCACCCAAAGCAGGAGTGGCAACACCCACACTGTTCCCACGTCCACGGCCCCTTCTATTCCCCGCCAAGCTTGCCACCCCGCCCCACGACCGACACCCACACAAAGGGGGAGCGTGACAAGTGGCAGCCGCTTGCGGTTATCCCATGCCCTCCCCCCCCCCCTCTCTCCTACAACTGCATGCGCACTGCATTTATATATTCGCGCGCCCGCTCTCTATTTGGAAGGGATGTATCATCATCACAAAAGTATCGACAATGTACTCATAAAGAGTATTGAAGGAAATTTATCGATGCCATATAAGTAGCAAAACAAATATCTTAATAATGTATAGCTCTCGGGTTTCCAACCGGGTGATGATGGTTTTTGGCAACGACGTTTCGAAGGCGTAGTCTGCCATCGTCCTCAGGGTGATAATTTTGGCCAGGAGGGTGTCACTTTATATATGATCTGTGGATGGGCTAGATTGCTTCTGATTGGCCCTCTTTTCCCGCTCTTTTTCTTATGAGACTTGTAATTGGTTTCCACGCATTGCTGATCTTAAAACCTCTGTCTCTGTGGTTATTGATTTCCACAGCCTCCATCACAATCCGGTCCCAATAACTCGGAGCGCGGTGAAGGATCTTCGTCCTTCGGAACGTCGGTGTCAAAAACCACCATCACCAAGTTGGAAACCCGAGAGCTATACAATCTAAGCATTCGCTGGGAAAGCCATAAGTATTACAAAAGATCCTAATATTAGTATCGAATCAACATATAAATATAACCAACCACCGACTTCAATCAAAACGATTGCCAGGAAAATAGTTTCCATTGAATATTTTTCAAAAGAATAAGAGAATGGCGTTAATTTGTTTACTCACTGGTGGTGACAAACGCATTCTGTGCTGATGAGCTAGCTTTCTCTACAGCCAGCTGGTTTTCAAACCTTACGTAGCTGTACTGAAAGGCAAATACGACACGTTCGAAGGTAAAACCAGGACGCACTTAACGTCTGAGAATAAAATTCACCAATCAACAGATATTAATTTTTTTCGGTGAAATTTTTCGTAAAAGTAAATAGAATGGACAATCGCCTGGTACAGGAAAGAGTGGAAAAAAGCGCGTGTTTAACGCAAAATTCGCGTAAGACGCTGAGAAAGCGTGGCAATTAAACCAAGGCCACAACTACCAAAAATAATGAACTTGAATGAATTATTCGTCACATTTGGTCATCCGATTGGGCTTCTACTTCAAGTAGCACGGTCAATTGGCACTTTACTGCATTCGATAAGACAGTATGAGTTCTTTTCCGAGTAAATTATCGAAGGAAAAGTATCACACACGAAAATCCTAGGGGCCAAATAAAAGTAAAGAAGCGAGGATATTACCACATCCCTAATGTTGAGTGCAAGACCATGAGTCTATGTGTGAGCGGTGGACGCGACAAGGGGGAAGTGAGCATTAATGTGACCGAAAGGGGGTGGCGGCGGACCGCGATGCTTTTTTGTTCGCCGGATAAGGGCTCCATGAGAGGGCGCATCATCATCCTTCCCCCATCATCGTCGTGGGTCCACCACCTGATGATGGCGCAGCTGCCACCGCCGCCAGCCCCGGACATTCCCCGCCGTCCCTGCCCCCCCTCCACCCCCCTCCCATGGTGACCACTGCCCGGTCGACCTACCCAACCCACACATCCTGAAACAGACCACTGTGAGTGAGAATGCAACAGTGGCAAGAGTGCGATAAAGAGCTTTGCCGAGGGAAGTGCCGAAGTAACGAAAGAGACAGTGGAAAATAATATTTGCATTATACACCTTGATATCAGCCTTCACAACAACGAGGCAAAAATTTCAACTGATCTCTAAAGATTCTGAGAGGCCAGGAAAGCCAGGTTTATCGTAAGAGTAGGGAGGCGTACACTGCATCGAGTATAATAATTTGATTGCATGGGCAGTACGCTAGAGGAAAATGGAAGTAGTAGTAATGACATTAGGAGGAGAATAGCGCTAGGGAAGGAAGCGATAGGAAATATATGACAGCTGATGTCGGGAACCTTGGTAAAGGGAAGATATAAAAAAGAGCCTGGTGAAGAGTTTGACATGGAGAGTAGCGTTAAATTGGGTGGATACGTGGACCCGGAGAAAGAACGACTAGAATAGGCTCCACGCTATCAAAATGTGGGTTTGGAGGAAGATGGAGAGGTAGCGGTGGACGGAAAGGAATGCAAATGAGGAAGTGGTGAGAAAAGGACACTTCTAGAAGAGATTAGGAGAAGGTAAAGTAGGCGGTTGGAATAGGTAATGAGGAGCGAAGGGTCATGATAGAGGGAAGGACGTTGGGCCAACAGGAAAAGCAGAGTGAACGTTTTATAGGCAGGATTAAAAAGGTAGAAACATACTCCAAAATGAAGAACGAAATATTATAGGTATGTTAGTAGGATCTTCCATTCGTAAAAAAAATCCCTAGGATTGTCACTCGCTTCGATTTAAACCTAACCTACCCGGTAGATAGCTGAATATTAATACACACCTCAAAACTGATTTGTCAAAATAATCTACACTGTCATACATTTATAATGAACGAAATATTCTACTCGTCGCTTTGCCAATCTATTCTCTTACATCGCAATCCCACAATGCCATCAATTCTAAGTTTCAAGGAGGGGTGAGATAATCATTGATAAAGACAATTATTAAATGAGTGATTGGACCTTTTTTAAATTTATTTATCAAAAGTAGTTATTAAAAAAATCACATTTTTTCGATAATCGATGCAAGAGAAAATAGAAGTAAAAAAAATGACGTCGTAAGATCGCGGATCCACTGACAGATAGTGATATTCAAATGGGCCATCTAACATGAAGACATTTTTACGAGCAAATGAAAATAAATAAATATTAGAAGATAAATAAATAAATCGACCGAGCTGCAAAACATAGAAAACATTATAAGTTCCATTTGAATCTAAACGAAATATGTCCCCAATATTACCTAAAATACGGCTCCAAATATCAGGACAAATGAGAAATGGATCAATAAAAATATTCTTTTCTAATACAGCAACAACAAAAATATTCTAATCTAACATTGCAGTAACACAATAATCTGACCTAATAATCACTCAAACATTCCCGCAATTAGGGAAATAACTATAAAAAATGAAATTTACGAGTTACATGTCGGTTGTTTTGAGAAAATATCAGTTGCCATATTCTTTTTGAGGCTTATATTACTAGAAAACTTCAGGCAATGCCAGTTTCCGCGTGGCACGGAGGATATCACATTGGCCATGAGCTCTACCTCCGGAACAGATAGAATTGACAACAATAAGAGTGAAACACGGCCGAACTGAAGGATACAAAATTCCTTCTCTCCGCGCACCATTAGTGACTGAAACAGAGCGAGCCAATGAGACACCCCGGTAATATACAATCCGCCTTATCCTCTTCCTTTTCACTATTTCCTCCCATTTCCATGGGCATTATCCCAACAGCCCCTACCACATGCCCCTGCGGCGGCTCACTGTGTAGTATGTAAGACCAACTGTAAGGGCAAAAACATATTGTGCGTGACCTTCGTGAGATAGTCCGACTGTAACTATTCCAAAAGCAACGTAGGAAGCTGTATATTTTCTCTAAGTCGTAGCGAGTGCTAATAGATTAAGAGTTTCGCTTAAATTTTGATTAGGAAGCACAAAGAAAAGTAATTTTTATTATTACATTATACTGGCCGTTAAACAAAATGAAATAATGCAAAGGGTAAACGTAATTCCTACAAGACGCATCCTTAATATTTCTAACAAAAGGATAAACAAAAATGTGTTACATCATTAACAGAGGGTTTATATCAAGGTTTCACGAAATTAAGACAGATGAATTTCGACGTCCGAAGTTTCGACATTGCACACCCCTAAGTGTACCAACTTCCAAACTACGTACCGTCCCATTTCACTCAAAACTCCATCCTAACGTTCCTTTTAAATATTTTCAGGCTCGTAGTGCATATAAATATCATCGTTTCAGCACGATCGAAGCCATCCAGGAAAAAAGACGCGGATGGAAATACAGAAGAATCATGGAGATGTCCGAATTTGAAAGCTTTTTGAGTGACCGCCCAGGGACACAGATTGAATCGACTCTACTTTACGGGGAAATCGCGCCCAATTACTGAAAAACCTCTCAATCCGTGTGGTGGGGGGAGGGGAACGCAAAATACACATGAAAGGTATCGATTGGAGAGAAATTTCCATTAAATACATATCGGTTAAACGAGTAGTAAGTCCTGTAATTAAATAACATATTTACGTAGTTCCTAACAAAAATATGGCAGGTATATTTAATCCATTACAAAAGAATGAGACCATACCACTGTCATTCTGCCGATGAGCAAGATAACCGACCTTGTAAAGAATGGAAAATAAAAGAAATGCAGATGAGAGAGGTTAAACGCACTCTTCCACTGATTTTTAATTATGGTAGTTGCAAGTCATCTTCAGGTACAAAGTTCGAATCTTGTAACCGTAGATGACTCCTTTGCGTCGAAGCTACTAGTGCCTGGTGATTACTATAATTAAATATCAGAGGAAAGAAAATGTTTCTCTCTTATTTAAAAAATTAATTTCCACACAGTTTAGCCTGAAACCTTCAAACTTATAGCAAAAAAGTATACTGGAAATTTCGGCGAGGCTAATGTTTTACGATCAATAAATAGGCTTTGTAAGGCCAAATTTACAATTAAAAATTTTTATTACCATATAAACCGTGTCCTTAACGCACAAACACCATTAAGCAACACTCACTAAACAAATTACATTAAATCGCGAGGCTTAGCAGCAAGTTAATGACGCAGAGGAAGCTTCCCGTTTGAGCTGCGTATAGAGAATGTTGCATAGTCAAGCGTTTTCCTGCCGCTACAGAGACTAATTCCAAGGAAAGTGTCAGAGGAACTGCAACGATAAGAGGATAACGAGTGATGGTATGCCCCTCACAGCAGCTCAAGCTGAATTCAACTGAAAAACAATAATCAGCGAAGCAGCCAAGAAGGCTGCGTTTCAAATGATAAAAGTGTACTGCGCTCATTGCTTCTTTAGCTTGAAATGATCCCTGGAGCAATTCTGCACCCCTTTAAAGCATATTTATAAAGAAAGTACATAGTTTTCCTGGTATGGTAACTTCGTATCACTCCTAAATATACGATTTGTTGATAAAACTGAAGCCGAAGAGGCGGCATTATTCCGATAAAAAGAGGGGCCATTACTGCGATATATGACCACAAATTCAACGCCGAAACCAGTAGTATTATTACCTTCGAAGTAATCGATAAAAATACAGAGACATCCATAATTGGGCCATGACTTCAAAGACATGATTCTTAGAGAAAATAATTGTTAACTGATTGTGATGTAATATTCTATCCTCAATTCTGATATCCTCAGGCATTTTTGAATGGAGTGAGAATTAGTGAAAATAAGTCACCTCAGCCGGTGTCCTTGAAATAATACTTAAGGAAAAACAGTCAACCGATTCACGTGCCAAGCGAAGAAGAGAGGAAATAGAGGCCAGTATCGTCAAAGTAACAATTTGGGAAAGCATAACTGAAATCAATGAAATACTGGGTGCTTCAACGACGACTACTAGTAAGCCTCGACATTGTATTGAACGTGAAATCTCAGCCCCGAAATACTTCAACTTTTGAGCAGCATTATTTGAATTTTTCGAGGATGTGAATGTCAAATTTCCGTTATAGTATAAGTTTGAAATTTTCTACCTGATCATGGCACCAGAGAATCAACCAAAAACCACCTTCGCCTGGAAAACAGCTGCGAAGAACGTCAATGCACCTTTTTGTAATTAACAATAATTTCAACATAGTTCAATGGAACTTCATTTGATGCATTTTTCTTCAGTACCGCTGAAATGATTATCAATTAAATATGTTTCAATTGAATTTAGCCCGCCGAGCAATGCCTTATCGAACGCCTTAGGATAGCTCACCGCTCACCTTGATAAACACACTACGTCCCACATAGCAATGTGTGAATTAGAACGCATCCCTCCATTAACGTATTTACAAGAGAAGAGGATAGTGAGGGATGATATAAAATGCAATTGTATGGGGCGGGGTGCCGATAGCTTATCATCGTCCGCAATCTTCAATCTCTTCGCTGCAGCTCTCCACTCCAGTTCCCTTTAAGCTTCCTTCATGAGTCTTCACTACAATCACCCACATTATTCCCTAACGCAGGCGTTTCAGCCAAGACCTTCTTCGAATGTTTTTTGTTAACTCATTTCCCAATCCATCATAGCTATCGTGAGGCTCTAATGCTTTAGAATACGACAAATGATTTCCTTTCTTCTACTGAGAACAGCTTTTATCAAACATCTTTCAGCCCGGACTCAACTTGAGAATTCCTCACAGGCGATTCCCTCCACTCGACTTACTGCCACCATTATCTTTTGACACCACATTACCACTCGCAAAAACAGTGAAGTAATGACAGCTATTGAAACGACAAGATAAACAAGACGACTTCAATGGAACATAATTTTAGAAAAAATTATTTAATGCGGCAAACTCCAAGAAAACACATATCAAACAAAAAACAGGCAATTTACGATAAAAGCTGCTAGTTTTAAATCAACTTCAAACTTTGGTATTGAAATTCAATAATGGATAGGATGTTGAGAGTACCGGGGAGTCGTGGAAGAGTGGGGAAGAGATAAGGAGCTAGAGCATGATAGATAAGAGTAAGGAAGAGTAAGATAAGAATGTGTTCCGCAAGATATAAGGAGTGGTAGACGACCTGAGGAACGGAAAGGCGAACTAATGGCTGGGCATCTCTGGGAAGGAAAGTGGGACGATGAACCGGAGACTAGGATTATAGGACAAGGACTGTCCAAAAACATACCTATCAGCCGATATGACACTCAAATGAATTTGATGAATTTCAGAATATAAATGAAATGTATCAATCCTTCGGTAAATCAACAGGTAGAAAGAATACTGCTGAGTCATTAGGGAATCCGTTGTATCCCAGAGGTTAGTTCTTCATCGTTTTCCTCCCTAAATTCAGTGGCATTTACAAGTCATCCGCCGAACTTTGACAAACATTCGTCAAGTCGTCAGTGAATTTGATCGCTGAGGACAGTCTTATCCAGACAATATCGTTTTTACTTCACAAATTTATCCACGATGATAAGCGTAAAGAATACATAACAAATTCGCCAAAATATGTATAGTAACATGGCCATTTTTTGACCCTGATTACCACGGATTATTGTAACAATGGTGGTGGTCTAATGTATGTTCTTATGATGTTGTACCTTTACACTACTCCTTCCACCATTACCAGGAATAATAATAATTTCTTTAAAGGTAACAGCTTTTTCCAGTTCCTCCATTTTTAATATTTAAACGACCCCACATACCCTCAAAGGCTAAACATCCTACCCATGCGAGATTCGAATCCACGACCCTCGAGCTGGGAGACAAGGGTTTTACCGCGTGGCAACCGGGGCCAGCAATAACGCCGATCAAGGTCCGAAACAGAAATCTTTGTGAAATACCCTTTGAGATCTCCTGTACATGCCTACGCTCTCAACCTGCTCCTTTAAGTGCGAACGATGAAACTCGATACATCTCAATCGATCGCAGGTTACGTAACGCGAATCGACGGATGAGAACGACACGCAGGGTCACAAATGGCCGAAGCTTGACTTGAGCGTGGTTTATGGGAGCCGGATAAAGGGATGTTATACACGAGGCTTATTCGAACAGAACTCATGGTAAGCATGCTTAAAATCGTACCGTGTAAAGCGGCCCTTACACATGGCAGGAGACCTCTATGGAAGCAGCGAGTGTCACGGTACCTCATATGTCGCATCGCTACTTCCAGGGCACCGTACTGTAATACATCTAACACATTACTTTCGGATTTTCCCGAAGAAACGTCCGACGGAAGAAAACGATGAAAGTAGTAATATCGAAAACGCCAAAATTTTGCAACATTTGGCAATTTGCGATCGCAAACCGCTGTTCGAGCTACGTGGTTTTTTTACTTAAATAGATTTGTATAAATTACATTAATTGAGCTTTCCTAGAGCATATCAAGTTGAAGAATTGTTATGATTATTATTAATTATGTTTTATGTTGTACTATGTTATATTTTGCTGAATTCGTTGTTGATTGTTTACAATTCCGTGTTTCTAGGCAATCATAATGAGCCTTAGCTGCATATTTATAACCTATTATAAATTATTGTGTTCTATGCAATTATTATGTATGTCCCGTCGACAGACCATACGGTCTGACGGAACATAAATGTAATATAAGTTCAAATAAAATAAAATAAAAAATAAATAGATTCAATACTAAAACACTATTTAATACTTACCGTTGTGTTCTCTAACATTTAAATCTTTCCCATGAACAAACAAATATTATTTGCAACAATCAGTCTTCTTCCTAATCATTTATTCGTTCATTACACTCCTCATCTCCGCTTGCACTCACGTGACTAAGAGTTCACCAGACGCGATGCGAGTTAATCGCAGAATGGAAATGCTGGCAAGCTGGCAAAATAGAAACCAGTCTGTATTCCTTGCGAACGCAAATCTCGGTGTAATACGACATACCTCGGTGAGTACGCGCGGAGCCCAGTTCGAACCGGGTCCCGCACGCCGCATCCTATGGCGGAAGACGCTTTGGCTCCTCTGAGTCCGAGATTCGAGACTGCACTCAATGCGATGCACAAAAATTAAATAACAGTAAATTAATCTTCTCCATTACCTCACTGAATCCTATTCTCACCGCGATCATAGGTGTCACAGCTTACTACTTTGCTGACTAGGGGTCTACGGAGGACGAAACTCAGTTAAGAGCTCCAGATAAGGACTGATAACATTCAAATAGGAAAAAGATTCGTCAGCACGAATTACGCAGATGAATGCTTTTCGTCGAAACGCTTGCCAAGTCATATATTTCCGACGGTGTATTTTGACTGTCGCCATCCGGCGGCCGTGTGATAACACGGAATTTTCTTAGTCAAACACTTTTTAATCAGCAGTATATGCCGCAACTCAATGGACGAGAGCGAGCGCATTGTCATTAACTAGCTTCACCTTACTGCGGATGGCAGTACAGGGTTGCTAAGGTGACTCAAATTCAAAAAGCGAGTCCTCTTTCGTCTGTGCGTGAAAAATCTTGCCAAAGCAAGTAGGAGGATCACCAGCGAGTGGAAGGATCATCTAATTCCTTTTTTGGAATAAATAGCACGTAAAGTTAAAGAGGTAGCTTTATCATGGAGATAGAAATACGACATTGTTTTTCTTTTGATAATAATGGATACGCTATTTCCCAGGTTTACGGTAGGAATTCACAGCCTCCCAAAACAAATTATGTCATACGGTATGTGCGACGCTTAATGTCGAATATTGACGAAAGGTTGAGAAAACTTAAATAGGAAAAAGGGGCGTTTTCTCACGAAAAAACAGAACTGTCTCCATTTGCTAGGAGACATAAAAATATAAAAAATAGCTGGCAAAAACTGCTGAAGAGAAAATTGCAGACGTGGGTTAAATTATATTACCAGCAGATTCAGGATAGAAACAGATCAAGTTTAGGATACTCCAAAGCAAGGCGGAGGCACAACTAATGATGGAAACACTACCTGACAATTTTTTTGTCATTAATATAACCCTACTAGGCTCCTAATCACTCTACTTCATAGTTTCTATCACAGGGATAGACGGGAACTTGATCAACAAGTTTTCAGTTATTTTTTTCTGCAACTGTATCCAAACGTGAAATCCATCAGGAAGCCACAAATCAATACACTCTTGCTATACATATAGGCAAAATTGGACGGTTGGATTACATGCTCGTCTCCATCCACAAGATTATTTTTCAAGAAGCGAAAATTTTTGCTTCCGCTTCTTGGTCCATTGCAATTTTATAAGAGGAACGTCAAGGATCTAAAAACAAGGGCCATGGAAAATAAAGGGAAAATTAATTTTATTTTCCCTGTCTTTTCCTGATTATTTTAATCTTCATTACGGAGGTGGCAAATGAAGATTTACTGAATATAATCTGGTCTCCTCAGATCAAATAATCACTTTGCAGAGTAAGTTCTAGAAAAAATATCAACCACTTTATCTCCTGAAGTCTTACAGCTTCTTATGATAGCAGAGTCAGACTCACAATTCATTTTGTGTGCTCGAAAACCATCGTTTCACCATAGGTAGAGTCATAAAGTGTATTTTCATTTTATCTGATCATATGATCCAATTGTGACGATATCCGACAGTGTTTTCATCAAATGTTCAACCTATTTGTTATAAATGCTTAAATTATATTTTACCTGAATATTGAATGAGAAGCAGTAACTTTGTGATTCCACATTAATTATTGTAAACGACCCGGGTTTCGACGTAGCACGTCATCATCAGGTACAAATATCCCAGAACACTCAGCATATATAGTCACAAGCATAAGGGGGGAGAAGGGAGGGAGAGGAGGGGGGGAGGAGCGGGAGGGCGAGATGCGCCCCCTCCCCCGCCCCTCCCCCCCTCCTCTCCCTCCCTTCTCCCCCCTTATGCTTGTGACTATATATGCTGAGTGTTCTGGGATATTTGTACCTGATGATGACGTGCTACGTCGAAACCCGGGTCGTTTACAATAAATAATGTGGAATCACAAAGTTACTGCTTCTCATTCAATATGCTAAGCAAATTCCATAAAGTTACGCCTGAGACAACGGATTTTACCTGAACTTCCTATTGACTATCTCAATCATTCAAAATGAACACCTAATTCACCGAAATAGAACTGATAATTCCGTATAATTCATAGTGTTTACTCTCATGCTATGGGTACCTTCGGAAAGTTATGGCACGAATAACTAAAATGAAGTAAGCCCTATAATTTAAAAAAAATCCTTTACTACGAGTAATTTTCAAGTCGAGATATCGCATCTGTACCAATAATTACTGATTCTTGAGATCGTATTTTTCCATTCACTTCTCCAGGCCTCTGCCACTATACGAATCTAAATAAGGGTACTCTTTATTTAGTTCTAACTATTTAGAGCTGACAATTCCATGCTAACTCTAACTGATACCGAGTTCCATAAAATCTGTAGGAGTGTGTCTATAAAAACCAATATTTAAAACATAAAAAAGTCGTTTTATCTCTATAATTTCTGCGCGCGACTCACCACTCTACCCCTCCTCGAAACGATAGAACAGCCGGAAAACATAGAACAAAATTATGTACGTAGCCATGAATATATTATATGTGGACCCCAGAAGTCAAGGGGTCAAGTGATATTTAAAAACACAAGTTTGGTACAGGAATGGGATGTGAAACTATAAATCTTTGAGGTGGTAAGGGGATCCAAGTGATTTTCTTGACAGGTGATGCTATCTAGGGTAACGCCTCTTAACTACTTAGTGGGTTGTACCAAACATTTTCAACTTTGGCTTAAGTTTTCTCAAAACAACGATTTTGGTACTTAAACCCCTTGACTTCTGGGGTCCTCATATGAAAGTCAGGCTCACTTTCAAGCAATACAAATACACCTGAGACATTTAGTCCAGCGAGAGCGGCCTTACCGACCACTGTGCGACGCGGTGCAATGGCAGTTCCCATCGGCTCGTATGGCTGATAATCGGTGAGATCGAATAGTGGGAAATTGGTATACGAGGGATTTTAAGACACGCGGCGGAAACTGATGGCGCACTGGGCATCACATTCGCTGTGTGCAGGCCTTAGGGCTCATCGACGCCACCTCCTGTGCTGATTCGGCTCGTGGCGCCGGATATCCCGCGGAGAAGTCATACGATTGAGAGTCGCGACGAGTGACAGTCGAGTGAATACTAATGGAGGAGGCGTTAGCTTTCTCTCTCCCTCTATCTCTCTCTCCTCCAATCCCACATCGCCGTCGCCACTTCCTGCGCTCCACCCCTTTCCCTAACAAACAAATGAAACTTGCTTCCGCGACGCTGCAATCATCGGATGCGCTAGGAAATCGCAACGCCCCGGGAACGTATAACCCAACAGCGGTGCAAAATTGAAGCAACACGAAGCCGCCAGAAATGTAGTGATATTAGCGATACCCCTTCCCTGGAAATACAGTAATTGCTTTATCAAAATGCAGTTGCTGCTCCGAGTCGCGTCCTGAGCGAGATACTGGGTCATCCAAACCTAGCTACGCTCACTTCAATTCTAAATCATAGGAATATTTTTTATATTTATTGTTGTATTCATTTATAACACAGTTTACAAAAAAGTAACATATTTTAAATACATTATTCGTTTGTATAAAGTTTTTCGGTAGAGAAATGCACCTTGCAAATAATATTAATTATTTAACAATATTATTTTTAATTACATGTTGAGTTCCTTCACTTGGACGACAACCTTGACACAGTGAAATGGCTTGCGCGATCCAATGACACCAAGAGCAGGACTGACAGAAGCACTGTAACTGTTTCTGTTAGGGTCTTCCATGGCAGACAGGTAGAAGGATAGGAGCCACACGAAAGGTGGTTCACGTGATGGTGGAACGTTAAAAATTCAATTGAATACGTCGATGTGAAGCCAACCCAACTATCTATTCCCCAGAAAATTGAAACCGACCGTAGGGTATTGAATACAGGCAACAACGGGACTGAACGCACTAAAATAGGTGTCCTCCCCGGCAGAGGTATGGTGGCCGGGAAGGCAAGGGCTCCAAGGTAGCCAACTCACGGACTATCTCCGCAAAACTGGCAGAAAAGACCTTAAGAAGGACAAGACCGGAAATAAGAAAAAGGAAAGCAACAGTAAGTATTGGATCTTGAAATTTTTGGACAATCATGTGGGCATGGATGCCACAAATATTAAACATGTTAAAAAATTGAACAATAGAAAGTAGCGAGGTGAAAAGGAAGGCCAGCGGGGAATATGTCCGTACAGCTACACAGTAGTTTTATTAGTCATAGGGGTGAGAGTTAACTCGGGGTAGCTATAGTATTTAATGCAAAATTGGGAAGTTATCATTTCAGTTTAGCAGCATTCTTTCAATCTAACTTAGATCCTTAATTACAGTTACCATCTCATTTAATGCTGTAGCACGGTAATAATAGCAATAAGTGATCGATGGTAAATATGGTGGTTCGATGTTTTTTGATCTTGTTAGAGCAGTTCAGAATTCTCCCAACTGGAATGGAAATTATTCGCTGGTCATTTATTATTTTTTACTTCATTCCTGAAGAAATTTTCATGCTAAAGTCTATTTCTTCTACGTCAAAACTGCACTGGCAAACACAATAACGAGTTTTGACGCTTACAGACGTCATAAATCTATTTTTTTACTGGAATGAATTTTAGCGCTCATGCCCAGGTCATTACCATGAAGCATAACAGGACCTATTATTACATAAAAACAAACAGCAATAATAACATTGTCGAAGGAAATACAGTAAATAGGAATGTCCAATATAATTAGTAAGAATGTACAACAGCCAACACCAGACGTTTTCTTCATATATGGAATTATGGAGGTATAAACATTTGAGGAAAAATAGAAACATTGGTAACGAAAACAACGTGAAGAAATGATGACAGGGAAACATTTCAAAGAAAATAGTGAATGCAAATTAATTCGAAGAAATGTCGCTCTAGGTGACCTACGAGAAGGCATTCTTAAAGAGCACTTCCATACCTGAACTTTTAGTAATATTCTAGTCGACATTTTCACGATAGCTACGCGCCTAGCAGCAAATTGGCTTCGAAATGAAACACGGCGAAATGATTAGAGTAAATCTACCGTAAAAACTTGCACTCAAGACGCAGAGCTAGTCCGGCGCCTTTTTCCATAAGAAAAGAGCTGGCGAAAAGGAAGCGTGAAGACCTCGTTTGTGGGGCCGATTATTTAGGATTTGGCCTCGCTTCAGAAATCTTATCTTATCGTCGGGATTTTCCGCAAACTGTATCATTTATGGCACAAGTGCGTTGAGTAATAATGGCGAGAGAATGCTTTATGGCCGTAGCGGAGAGGAAGGGATTACGAGTCTTTCGGGCGGAGAGAGAGAAGAAAAAAGCACGGCGAGATATTGGGTTTTCGGAGGCAGTAAATTGCATTGCGCCAATGTATTTTGTCTCCTGGCTCCATCGCCTGCCTGCAGCGATGCATCTTCCGTTTAAGCGTCGCTCCAAGAAATTTGGCGATCACACAGCACGTCTCATTTCGGAGTCTGACCCCATTAATTGCTCTTCTCGGAGAGCGCCCTCCCAGCCACACACAGTGTGTGTGTGTGAGAGAGAGATACAGAGAGAGAGAGAGAGAGAAGCACCCTAATAGCTTAGACGATGCCGCCGCCGTCGCCGTGGGAGTGTTTAGCATTAAATTTTCCTGAAAACCTCCGACAAGGCAATTAACGCTCTGATGTTTTAACCGTTCCGTTCGGGGACCCCTCGTTGAATGCTCTTACACGCACGCTTAAGTATACATAAACACAATTACTGTTAGCCTCCGTTTGACACGATGGGAGGGGGAAAGAGAAGAGCCGCGAATCCCCGCCCCATTTACGTTAGAACCTAGAGCAGATGTTCGGATGCAAACTAGGAGCTAAGGGGACTTAATGAAGACGGATCCCAGTCCAACACACACACCAGTGCGAGCTGCAATTCGTCAAGCCGTAGCGATTCGAGACCTTGCCTTTGGGAGGGATATTGAAGGTCAACGAGTGTCTGACCACTTAGAAACCGTAAAATTTGACCTTAAGTCGCCACCAAAAATTAGAATACGACGCAGGATATTTTCAGGACGATCTTTGATGGAATATTAAATCATAATGAAATCCCTGGAAGCGAAGAGTGTAAACTGAGGAGATGAAGGGCTCCAGGCGGGCTGAAGCAGGGCGATAAAGCCCACGCAACGGGCAGCGAAACAGTTGAGACAAGTAAAAGAGTGGGATAAAGTCAGTGTAAGACCACGGATTACACGGACGAAGACGCCAGAAGACACCCGACGGGTGGTATCAAGTAATCGCATGATCCAGTCCAAACGCCACATTCGTGCGTCTCGTATTTTCCATCCCAAATTCAAATCTCGCAAATGATTATTAGGGCATTCTTCGAAGTCGTCATTTCCGATCGCCATAGGTAAAGAAAAGTCACCACTTACTAGACATATACCTATATATTTTTAAAATCATAGAGTAGAGCAATCAGAATTATTGTCACTTTATTCAATTTATTATAATTCCTATTGGCTATATATTACTTAAGTAAAAACCCCATATTTTGCGAAAGAAATCTCTAAACAACACACGAGACATTTCATGCAAAGGAGGAAGATAAGTACACATCTTGAATATTTCCCCAGTATAAGCCAATATCAAAAGAGTAATAATACCGCATTAATTAAAACTCTGTTTTCGAAATGTGTACCGAGGACAGCCAATAATGACACCTCTAACAAATACCTTTGGCAATTGCAATTACAATGCCGATGGGTTGTTTACATGGATGTCCTATTTTTGACTAAGTCGAGAAGAAATTATCCACCTCGTGGGAACATGAGCATCCATCAAAACCTCAATTTCACCCATGACCACTCACCGTATTGCAGAATGTAGGTCAGCCAAAGAGTATTAAGGGCAATGATATGAGAATTTAAACTACTAACTTATCGATTTTTTGTCAGTATGAGAAAAAATAACACTGAGAGAGAGAATATCGATTGGAATTTCATCATTTGGGATTCTGAATATTAATCATAGATGTGGAAGAGGCATTTATGTTTAAAAGGAGCTCCACTCTCAAATCGTCCAGCCGACTGCAACAATCGATCACATCACTATGCGTTACACGAGATATGAACCTTCGACTTTTAATAATACCCTCAAGCTTATTGGTTCGCGTCGACTTTTCACTAATTTCAGTATTTAAAAAAATAAATTTTAAGACCAAATTCAATGAATAATTAAGGCAAAGTATTTACGACGGAGGTTATCATGTGCTTATGAGCAAGAAATAAATCTGGAAATCATAATCAACTTGAGGAAAGTTACAACTAAGGGCGGTATCTTTAGGGTACTGAGATTTATATGTTACGAATACAAGGGATTAGCAGAACTACATGTAACGAGTGGAAAAATATATATTTTATTGGTAAAAGATCTAGGACGGGTAAAAACATATTTCATGGCCAGAGAGCATTATGCATTCAAAGTACTCGCGTAAATAAAATTAAAGGTTAAAGACCAGAATAGGTGATTTAAATCTTAAAACCTACGTTGACCATGTGTCCACAGAAACCCTATCTAAAATATAGCATATAAAGGGCTGGAAGTTAGGTTAACATTTCATCCGAGACTCCTCTCTAGAGAAAAGGTTCCCAACCTTTTTAATGCCCCACACTCCTAATAAATTTTAACATGTTCTCGCATGCCTTAAAGTAGGTAATCATTTTTTTAAGAAAAAAATTAAGGCCAAATCAAATTGGTACAATCAATTTTTAATAATATATAAATAAAATATATGATATGGAAAAGAAAAAATATTACTTATAACAAATTTAAAGTTGCATAGATCCCCCAAAAAAGTATTTTTATTGTAAAAAAACAATGTTATCTCGCACCCTCTTGAGTACTACTTCGCACCTCTAAGGGATGAGAGAACCCCTGGCTGTGGAACCCTGCTCTAGAGGTGGCGTCGAACTGGTATCCTTAATAAACTATTCAGCCAATAACCACGAAACATTTTTTTTCTAAAGAGTCCCTGCTAACAGCGGCTCGTTTTCGCGGTCTTTCAATAATGAAAAAAGAGAGGCAGGGGGGGGAGTGGGATAGGAGAGGATGCAGGAGTAAAGGGGAGGTGGGATTGCCGAATGAGAGTTCCGTCGCGGGGCGCCGGCGATTTGCACAGATTCTCCCGAGTGCTTCGTCCCGTTCTCCAAGGATTACAACTTCGCTGCCCCTGTTAAGCCTAACGACTTCAAGGGGGCATTACGACGAGCCATTAACAAATTGACCGCGCCACACACACATGCATCTCCTTCAACCGCTTTCACCACTGCATAAACCACATCTCCGCACACGAGATCACTCGGTCCCGAGAAAAAAACACCAAGGAATAATTTCATTTAACCAGCCTTAGAATCGTTTCGGAACCTTGGTGATTAATTTTGAGGAATCGCACCACATGCCGCATGGACTTAGAAGAATTTTTTCAAATGACCCGAAAAACTACCGTCGAAAGACAGGAATATTCATGCAGTAGGCAAAACTTTTTCATATTTATTTAATGTGCAGCAGGTAAAATTCAACAGCAATATTTTAACAGCACAGAATAGCCCACGATCGTCTTGGCGTACCGTGGAAACAAGACGTCACGAGATCATGATTAAATGGTGAGTGAAAAAAAAATATAGAGCGCACACCATCTAGAGGGCGGTATGGGCATTATAGAGATCACTGTCGACAAACTTATGATACATGTGCTCAAATTTCAGCCACGTAGGTGACCGTTTCCAACACCGTGCTTAAGTTGCCAAATTAAATGTTACTTTGGGGAATAATATTTTATTATTTAAAGACTCTTAGAGGTGCAGTAAATTCACGGTAATAGTACTAAGATACGTTTCCCACTTATAATGGCAACATCGCAACTTCGCAACTTACACAGATTGACGCAGGAATTCAATCTCCATTAGACAATAAGAACCTTCAGTTACACAGCTAACTCCGTCTCCATCACTATCAACAAAATGAGGAACAGACAATAGTAAATATCTTTTGTGAAGCGCACATGCTAATTCGAGTTTTGGAATGTTGTTACTGAAATGAATAGAACTATCGATGGTCATTTGTAAAAAAAAACATTGCTCATGAACATTAATTTTTCGGCATTAATGTAATATACCTGCGACCAGGGAAAGCGTCAGGTATTTGAATTACATGCTAGGTTGATATTCCGGGGTTGTTCTAACACTCAACATAACGGCACTCTTAAAGAGGGCTTTGTTAAGAAAGTACATTTTTCTTCGACCCCGCTCTCCTGGCCATTCCTCTGCAGCAAGTGGACGTTTGACGCCCAGGTATAGCACCGCCCACACACTCGACCCCTGCCCTCCACCCCTCGACCCGGCCCACACAAACACGGGGGGGCGGCGGGGGTGGACAAGGAGTGCGGGAGCGGGGTCGGAAGATTCCCGGAGCCAGATTATGCGCGGCACCCGCGCGTCGCCCCTCCCGACCCGCCGCCGACGTTATGTAGGTCGTCGCCGCCGCCACCGCGGCCGCTTATCTGCCGACACCCCACGAACACACACACACTTGCAGAGAAGACCACGGAGGCCGGGCGGCGGCGGCCGCAGGGCAGGGAGAGGATTTTTCGCGTTAGAGATCTTCTCTCCACGGCACGCCAGTGTCAGTGAGTGAGAGTACGGATACGAGATATGACGAGGGTTTCAGAGGACGTGGAGTTAGGCATGCATATATAAATACCCATGTACTCGGCCGACTGTCCTAGAACTCCCGAGCCACACGCGTCTATATAAGCGACCGAGGAATCTACACTTGGCGCTTATTTTTTCATCAGGTGTCCTACGAGTTATGGAACGTTTAAATGAAAGTAATTACATACATACATACATACATACCAATCACACCATTCCCTTCCGGGGTAGTCACAGTCACAAAGTTTCACTCATAAATACATATTTGCACACATAACTCTGCTTCAATAATTTCCTCCATACTGACCTGTCCTTGCAAACATCTTTTGCCTCATTTACCCCCATACACTGCTTCATACACGCCCTCCTGTTTTTAAGACTCCTAATATTCCTCCTCCCAAGAATTAACCCAACCACATTCAACCATAACTTTCTCGGCCTACCTCTCGCACCATTCATTTCACTCTTATGTATCTGTTTCGTTATTCGACTCTCATTCATTCTCTCAAGATGGCCAAACCAACGAAGCACACTCCTTTCATATATGTCCGTTACTGGAGTAATTAAAGTAAATATACTTAATTTTTTAAACGAGCATGGCACAGTCAACCAACGTTTCTTTTTTTTATCTCAGCATACTTCTCAGCAAGGTGGCACTGATATTTGTAAGCAACAGTAATCAGAGTGAGAGAAAGTAAAAGTAACCATGTAATACTCCACGAAAGGTTAATAGGAAAGAACAACCGATCAGGCATCATCATGAACAATTTAGAAAAAATGTGGAATATTAAAAAGTTACTTTTACTTTATTTCAACATGTCATCATTCCTCACCTTGGGGGCACACGCTAGGCTTAGGTTTATATAAAAAAGGGCATGTTTCAGGGTGATACAGATAAGATCATTCTCACGTCATTGGGCCTCTCTAGGTCCGACAGAAGCGATAAAAGAAGACATACACTTTGCCGAACAGAGAGATACACAAATTCATCCTTCCCACAAGCAAAAATTGATCACAGTAAAAAAATTGAGTTCAGTTTAAAACACTCCCAAAATACACTTCATCCATTCCCCTCACGATAGCCTTCTTCTATACCTTTTTACACGGATGGTGTCCTAACATCCCATGCCACAAGCCCATGAGGCGGCTAGCAGAGTAACATATAGATGTAGATATTACGAGTCTATCCCACCAATGAACGCAAAGCTGAATGAGCAAAAGAGTTGTCATTCAAAATTCTCCAGGGGGGTAATTTCAGTCCTTGCGCAGATGAGGGGGGTAAGATTTTTATGAATTGAAATCCTCTCGGGTTTTTCTAAACATGTATCTCAGCTTTCGGTTGACAAAATTGTTTCCCCATTGCAGGACTCACCTTCAGGCGTACGTTTTTAATGGAAGGCAGGCGATTGTATCTTAACGTCTCGGAAAATATAGTTTTTGCATAAGCCATAACCCAAATTCACAACCATAGTCACCATTAAAATTCAAAATCGATTAAAATCTCTACCTATACTACTCACGCGTATATAGAAATAAAGAATTCTGATGTAATGTTCACATATACATATATTCACTTATGTTTTAGGCAAGAGCCTCAAAAGGCCTCTGATCTGCGAATCAGTCACCAAATCCACCACTAGATTTGTCGGAACTTGCTAGATGTTTATCTTCCTCATTTCATCGGTACTTTTTAAGTAGGTATTAATAGAAAAATGTTGGCTCTTTTCACGCATTCTCCAACGCGCGGAACCTTCGCGAGGAACAGTCCATTTGGAAAAAAGCGAGCGCATCCCATAGTGTATCTCACAAAGAGAAGACACCCCACCGGCAAAACGAAGTCTGCCGAACTTGAAACAGTAAAACCGGCACTGGCTCCCAGAAACATTGTCAGCGTGATGAGTCGGGAGCAGATTTATAAAAATGATGACGCTAACAGCACTTTTGTGTTTACTCCGCATTATTAAAAATTGACTGTTGCGGTGTAGTTCTTTAAAATAATTAAGAGCAGGGTTGCTTGTACGCTTAGCTTCTTTATTCATTTAAATGTACTTCGATATTTATATTTGACGATTGAATTTAAATTTAGCATTTAATTTGGATGGAATAAGTATTTACAATTAAAATGTATTTATTTTAATTTAATTTATTTTTGTACTATATTTATAAATTTCATTTACTATTTCGAGTGGACGGAGCGTGCTAATTTCTGTACTATTACATATAAGCACGTAGACCGTCCTGCACTCATACGAAAACCCATTTCATTTATGGTGGTTGGAGCGGTTTTTGTTTATGTACATACATATTTGCGGGAGAATTTACATAGGTGCTGAAAGATCTTAGATTTTCCCGGTATATCCAAAGAATAAAGGTCCTTCGGGTATTCCACCGGTTTAGCACCTCCATATCTCTCGATGTTTCGAAGAACGACTTGTTCTTCATCCTTACGGTCCTTATGAATGCCGTCCTCTCAGTAACCAAAACGGCCGGTATTCATACACCGTCTACGTTGGGGTAAATCCTTCTTCATCTCAGCATACGATCTACCCTTCTTCATCCCGCACATAAAACCTATTCTCTTTCTTCTCCTCCCCCACTTGCGCAACATCTTTACCCCTACCTTAGTATTGAGAAACTCGTCGCTCCTTAATACCTCCTCAAGCCACCTACCCACCCCATCCCGTATTTCATTCATATGTGTCCTTCACTCGCCAATCACACTGAGCTCTTCATCGGTTGTCTTCATTTCCGTCCACCGCACTTTCGCCATACCCACATCCCAATCGCCGGTAGCCTGTTTAAGTACTCCTTTCCCAAGGTCAAGCTTCTGCCCCAGACAACACCTAAAACTCCATATCAAGAGCCAAATTGCAACGGCCAAAATAATTCATCGCCTTGTGATTAGTTTTTTACATTATGAGCCTCGGTGACAGTGAGTTGAGGCGGGTTTACACGACGAATGTACCCAGGCAAGTATTTCGCCGGACAGATGCGTGAACGAATGCTCCAAGTCACAACAGCAGCCACCCATCCTCCATTATTACTTCCTCTATCCACCTGCCCTGCCTACTCCTGATTTCATTCGGATTTTTCCTTTACCCGCCCCCCATACTGAGCACTTAATCGTTTGTCTTCCTTTGTGCGGAAACGAAGAGACAAATAAAAAGCCGAGGTGGTCTCTCTCAACCCGGCGAAACTTCATCCAGGACAATGTGACGAAGTTAAGGCGCGTCCTGCGCACGGCGAGGAAACATGATGCAATTCATCGATGCGTGAGAGAGGCTTAGAAGGCTTGGTTGACCCATCTACCCACCTAAATCACCCTTAACCTTTTATTTGTTGGTAGTTTCCTATCACAGCAAAAATAAAAATAACGCCACCGTTAAGATTTTATGAACACAACACTGATATCGACACTTAGGCCCGGATTCATAGTCAGGTCTCAAGTCATTACTTGAGACCGTCTTGATGGAGATCGCCTTATTGGTCAAGTCCATCTTATTTTCATTCTGGTTTCATAGTCACCGAATAAGACCGTCTTCATGAAGGCGAACTTGATTAAGATCAGTTTGATGATAGCAGTCAAAGAAGTCACAACACATGGTCCCAAAGCGTTGCACAAGTTGGCACAAGTTAACACGAAATTGAATGCATAACTTGCAGGATAAAAGAAAATATCAACTTTTAAATCATCAACTCATTCTATAAATAAATCTTTCCGATCCTTTCTCAGTGCCAGTGTGTTTCAATCTAATATCAGTCCTATAATATCATACCTCCTATTTCAAAGGAAAAGTGGAAGTAGTTCATAAAATAATTGATATAATTGATGATTGCTACATATTATCTACCATGAGATCGTCAAACAACGATATTCCAGCGGATAAATCGGCATAAAAGCAACAGATGCTTTTGCTCAAGACGAGGTGGATGTCGACTTGACGAATGCGAGCTTATTCGCGGACTTATTTCAGCAACAAGGCAAGCTTCGGCGACTATGAAACCATTCTTGCTTGAGCATTTGCTTGTATCCAATGAGACGCGACTATGAAACTGCATAAGACCGTCTTACAGCAAGACGATCTTCACCAAGCTCGACTTATTCGACAAAGGCTTGAAACCGCCTTGTTTGACGACTATGAAACGTACATCGTAATTAAGCTTGTGCTTGAGGCGATCTTGGTCAAGCAAATGCTCAAGTTCGAACTATGAATACGGGCCTTAGTGTCAATATAAAATCACAACAATATAAGTCTTTGGTTGTACAATAAATAAATAACAAATATTTTGTCACTACAAACCTAACTATGACACAAAAGGTTAAACACTCGGGTCATACCCATTACCTTAAAAGTGGAGCTGAAAAAGTTAAGTAGGATCTGATGCTTTCCCTGTCATTCACCTTTGACCTGAGGACGACGCTCGAGTCGAGCATCGAAACGTCGCGTCGGCATAATGGACCCACTCACCCGGACGGAAGCCCAAGAAAACTTTGAAAAAGTCGTTTCATTTTCGCGGCGATGCAATGGAATGTTGAATGCTTCGACAGAGGGCGACAGAGGTGGGCAAGGAAGAGGAGATATGAGCAAGGGCTGAGCGGAAGAAGTAAGTTTACCAAACTGAGAGAGTCAAACTAAAAGACAGTCCGGCACGGAGAGCTTTAAAATACCTTTTCATTAGATTCCATTCTAGCCTCAATTGAAAGAATGAACGCAGTAATAGTGACAATTTGTCATCACTCATGACATGACGCCATTCATATTCAGAGAAAAATGACGGCAGCAAAAATGTTTATGAGTCGCGGGCAGCCCTTTCTAAAGAATAAGCATAATATGCGTTTTGTTTTTCGCTTCTCACATTGGTGGGGTCACACAATCGATCTCTTTCAACGCGTTGTCTTCGGGTTATGGATTACGGTTTCGACTTTTCGCTGGGACCATGGAACGCATTTGCAACTCTCAACTCTCCCTCTCTCTCTCTCTCTCTCTCTCTCTCCATAAAAGGAGGGCAATCATCGAGTCTAGACAGGAAGTCTTAACTTTAATACAAATCACCCCATTAAAAAAATTTCCATTATCACTTGGCACAATGTCTATCGATCGGAGATATATATAACTCTGTGGGTCGAGGACTACATATAACCTCCATTAACATAAGGACCGGTAACAGAATGGGCAGGAATTTTATATCTGCGTATTCTACGAGGAGAGCTTGAAAGTCCACTACAGTGAACGTAGCAGAAAGACTATCCGCAGTCAAGAGTTAACTATCGGTACCATTTAAGCTAAAGTTACGAACCGACTTCCAGATCCCAAGGTTCGCCCATACTGACACTATGATTTATAAGAGGGCAGGTAAAGAGATTTTAGATCACATTTCCAAATCACTTAACTGATAATAATATTAACATTTGTGAATTAACTGAGCTAATTGCCGTGGCAAATAAAAAGTGTTGAATGAGCCGACCATGAAAATGTGTCACCCATCACACAGAAGTAATTTTGAAGCACGCAAAAAATACTTGGATTGGAACTCCTGAGGGACACGAATGAATCATTCACCCAAAGACAAGGGATTTTAATTCATTCGCTGCAGCTTCATATTTATACTACGAAGTGAAGCCGCTGGAGTTTTCATGGCATGCGACACGCTAAATACTCCCAATAAAAATCTCATCAAACACATTTGATACTGAAGCCATTAGAGACCACGAGTCATCAGATTAGGTTACCAGTACTACATTATTAAGAACAATGCAAATAGCCAATCAAGATCACACTAAAACGCGAAATGCAATCTTCAACTGTTAATCCTAGGATTACCAATTGCTCCACGAACTACGATCTCACGAACGTTCCACCAGCATGCCACAAGGAAGGTGCTTCAGCATCGCCATTGAGCGCCAGCTACCAAACGTTAAAGGTGGTTGGAGAAATTTTCGTTGACGCGTATATTTGGGTAAATCTTTGCATACGTGTACGTACCATTAAGTTATATGTATAAACAAATTTTTTTAAATGTTACCGATTTCGTTTCCTGGCAATTTAGAGCCATTTTAGCACGGAACCTCATAGCACCTGCCATAGATTTCGAAAATACACGTATCATTGTGAATGGATTTTACCACGGACGCGAAATTACACGTTGAACATCATTGTAATGGCTGATAACAAATATCTTTCCGATTCATGTAAAATTCATATTTACATAAGATTTTTGCTTAAATTTTGAATTCCGCGCCGTTAACTCAAGTCAAAACGCTGCCAAAATTAATATTAAAATTTTTACGTATAACTCTAGTATCGTTTATGGTACCATATTTTTATGATAATTTAAAACGCATAAATAGATGTACTTAAAAGAACTGCGGGCCAAGAATTTCTTTTTGACCAGTTTGAAAAGTTATTAAAACGTGCACTAAATGACTCACGATTTCCGCTCCAATCCCCTTGAGCCCGTTTCACGCGATACATGATCCTGCACAAAAACTAGTGTACTAGTAGACAATAGATATTGAGGACGGAATCTAATATGATATGTGACGTCCCAGAGGATTTACACGATCATTGGGCTGGTGCTGACGGGAAATCGGCATCTTCGTTCATGTCTTAACGCGTGTCTACTTAAATATGAGATACATCCATTTATAACAGTAGGTGAACAAACAGCGCATGGAATTTTTTATTTTTGTTGATTTCGCAGCTTGAAAATTACTGATAGCCCGAGGAGGTGTAGATGGCGCTGATTTCAGAAAGTTAACATCGCACTGATTGCATTAAACCTACTGTGATTGGTCGAAGACTCCTGGGTCTTACTGAGAGCAAGGAGCAAACTAGCACCGTATCAATTAAGAACTCAAGTAACACAGTAAGATAGCAATCATGCTTACTAGCCAGAAGACTAGTTCTATATCACACGATGCTGGAAACCTGTCATGTTAACGATTATCATCGAATTTATGCTGGATCAAGTATCGTAAGAAACGGGTCTTAGTACATAAAATATGCAGATGTTTAAGGAAGTGCGAGCGAGATAGTTCTCTAATCATAATAGAGACCATAATCGATATTAACGTTTTAATTTCACCAACTTTGAGACACGAATTAAATATTGCATTATAATTGGTGCAATAAAATAGTTTTAAATGACAGAATAGTAAGTAATCAAATGAAAATACCTAAATAAATCTTTAAATTGACTCATTTTTTTCTCGCGGTATGTTTGAAACTACATCAAAACGGAAGGTTTATTGTGATCCCGAAGAATTTACTGCGGTGACAATATGATTAATTTTCCAAAATAGTGGAGTAAACACACAAACTACACACTGTTGATTTTTTAACGAGATCTAAGTGTAGAATATGCATCATTTTTAATGTATGGTCTCTCTGAAGTGCATACACGTACCACTTCCCATGCAAAAGGGCTTGGTATTTTTTGCAAATATCTCTGAAAGTAATGCGGTAAGGGGTTGCATTTTTGATGCCAATGGAAGGGTGATATATTATTCTTTAAAATGAGACCAAATTCATTGATTTCTAGGTTAAATTATATTTCGCTCAAACTACCTGTAAGTGTAAGGAATGGATTTAACTGCATGACCTAACTTCAAATTGAAAGATCGAAGGAAACTGAAGAGGAGAGCCTTCTCGCATCGACCCGCCATCGAGGAGGAGGAGATGGACAAAAAGAGAAGCCCAGTACCGTTGCCACACGAACGCGCTCGTTCCCCCGCGACAAAACACTGCCGCATATAATCCTTCATTCATGGTTTCAACCTTCTCTTTGCCTTTGAGTCTCCTCTCGTCCGGCACGTCGCCAGCGCCACAGCAGCGGAGGAGAACAGAAGAGGAAGAGATGGGGTGGGAGTGGGGGAGAAATACACAGCATGACACACACTCCTCCCCGTCCGTCTGTCTGTCTGTCCGCCGCCCCAAAGTTCCCCTTCCCCCACACCCCCATACCTCACGTCGGACATGAATCCGAAGGGAAGAGGAAGGGGGGGGAAGACGGTGGACGAAGTGAATCTAGCGAGAGGACAAAAAGGACTCCTTGGCATGCACTCCGGCACTTTTACTCCTTTCGAAATCCACTCCATTCCTCTACTCCTCCGCTCCCCCCGGACGAGATCCACCCCACAAGCTCCCTCGTTCCCACAAAACGTAGGCATCCATCAAGGAGGCAACATTAATGGTCCACAAAGGGGATAATATCTTGAATAGAGACGTTGATGTCAAACTTCAGAGTAGATATTTCTTGATTGAAGCTTTCACGGCTCATGTTGATTAATAAAATAAAGTATTACGGGTAAATGCCGCATGAGGTATCGGTTTGGCTCGACGTTTCGTGACCCACTGCTGGTCACTTATTCATGGGAATACAGAGTAGATAAATTCCCTTGATGATCAATGATAATTTTCGGGATTTCTCGAATTCATCACAACACAGTTCACGATTAATTCACTAGTTCAGTGACGAAAATTATGCATATAGAGCTAATGGTCAAGGTAAGGACTGTCAATGTTTTCAATAGCTCAACATCATCATAAAGTATTCTACCCGCTAAATGTAGATTTTATGGAAAGTAAGAATATACCCTCAAGATTTTTACACGCACAAGGCCCTATCTTCCTCAAATGTTTCTTTCTTCCTCTCTTCGTACGTCCAACCATTCTTTATCCAGTCCATGAAACCTATTTTTCTACTCCTTCCCTGCTTGCACAACATGCTTCCTTCAATCACGGAAACCCTTCACCTCCATCAGCTCTTGCACCTACCCCCTTGGCCTCCTAATCTCGTCCAGAAGTTTCCTTTCCCCGCCAACCATACCTACCAAACACTTCCTCGCCTGTCTTCCTTTCCGTCCACCGCACCTTCTCCATCCTCCTCCACAGCCGAATTTAAAAAGTTAGCAGCCTAGACTCGTCCTCGTTTGGCTGATTCCCCGTGTCGACCACATAAAGGGTTAAAATTCATATCAAACTCATCACCACCCCTTTTCACCATAGCAACCCAGTTAATTTCCCGTGACGCTCACGATTTTTTTTACCAGGCATATCACATGAGAGTCCGCCACATTGGGTTCACACACCTTTTGAAGTCACTTCACCCGGCAAGGTTGGCTTCAACAAGGAGGAATGAACACCGCTAGAGTCACTTCAGAGGCATGGTCTGAGCGCGCATGCCCCTCCACCACGCCAATTTTTGAGTCCTCGAGAGCAGGCTCGATTAGAATAGAAAGAAGACCATGACAAACGGGGAGAATATGAGTGAACGGGGCTGAACCTTAAAAGAGGCTACAGTAAAAGCGGTTCGCGAAACGAGAGATGTACCCCGATAAAAGGATGGTGGCGAAATGCTCCTACATCAAAGTACAATTCTCCTTTCGCACCGATCATAAGGTATAATATTAAGACTTGAAATGAATTTTCACATGAAACCGAGAGAAAATAATGCTGCGGGCATATGTTTTTTAACTCTAAGCCAATGCATTTGAACGGAAGAAATACCGAAGAATGCGGACAAACCGAGAAAGGAGAATATTATGAAAGACGGGATGAGTTCTCACTACATAAATGTTCCTGAAAATTGAGAAAGTATATAATAACACCTTAATTTGTACGCTGAACTTATACATCAGATTTGTTGAACTCTTAATACATAAAAAAAGTTTCATTAGCAAGCAAAACCGATTGTAAAAACAGCGAACAAATCACACAGTTAACCGATCATAATCGCTGAAATATCTTTGGTGAGATTGTAAGATTCTTTTGAGTGATTAGAAGGCAATCTTTCATATGCCACATCCCCTGAACGGAAAAACTAGCGAACAAACGACGAAGAAGAGGGTGTACGTAATGTTTATAAGAAAATTGATCAGAAGGTAGTTTGAGCGAGATTTATCAATAGTCATAAATGAGGCCTTATTATAATTTATTTATATGTTTTGGCACCTGTAAGAAGCATGGAGTTTACATATTTCATATTAATGGTGTAAAAATAATGTTGTATATGGTTGAAATTCCAGCTAATTCACTAGATATGCATGGGTAAGCATTAACCGCGACTAATTTTTTTCACGCCGCACGGGGAAGAAGCCTTCACGTCGGAGGTTTTTTTTCGATTCCGTTAAGTTTTCTGCGGTGAGCAATTGGTTTAATTTTTAAAAGTATTTGAGAAAGCAATACAAGGAACCCACAGCTAAATTTAAGGCAAGATCTAGGGTTAATAAATCCTTAATTTTTAAATAAGGTCTATCTGGAGGTCCTACCCGTACTATTTCCCATGGAAAATGGCCGGCATTAGTGGGCAAATACATATCTCGAAAATTGATGAGGTGAGTGACGAATATTTTGGTATCTATTGAATGTTGAGACATTTTTCTTTAACATGAGAGCAAATTCATCGAATTTCAGGGGAAATGATATCTCGCCAAAACTACCTAAAGTCTTCTAACAGCGACGCGTTCACAGCATCAAGTTTTCAGCGTACAGAGAAAGTCGTGCACCCACCTTATCGTGGGCATTTTTTAGTACGAGAGGCGCCAAAGGGTTCCGATGGGTGTGACGTCACGCGAGGAAGGTTTATCGATGCGAGATTATTATTGGACGGCGCTCACTGCATGGGGTGGGGGGCGGGGGGTGGAGAGGACTTGGTCGGTCGGGCACGGCTGGGCGGCGGAATTAAAGGTGAAAAAAAGATATCGCATTTTTGTTTCGGCGGCTGTTTTTCCCCGGATCCTTCACGGAACAACACACTCGATCACGTCCAGTGTGTCACGCAGGGCCGCCACAAGCACAAAGAAAGGTCACGAAATGGTGCACGATAAAGGCGATCGATGGCCACAGCACGGTAGGAGGGGAATCCGTCGGAAATTTTGAAAAACTCGGAAGAGAAGACTTCCAAACAGTATGAGAAGAATAACGCCGGATGGTTTTTTAGGATAAAACCAATTCCGGGAATAGATGTAGTATTTTTGAGACTGTGACAACTCTGAGTCATCCAAGAAAACGTGTAGGCTAACAATATAATTCTGGATCCCTGGACATAACTCTTCAGAAAAGTTCTTACAATGAAGCATTCCGGACACGCCACCATGATAGCGAAAGCAATATGTATTAAGCAATGGGATAAATAAACGATGGAAAACCGGATGTAAGCAGAGAATGGCATCAGCCGTTTCACATCTTCTATAACGGACAGCCAAGAGTTCTCAGGAACTGCTTCCGAAATGAAAGAATGCCGAAGTCAAGTATGTTACCTGTGCGAGCAGTGCGCACTCGACTGAGCGATAATAAGGTATTTTTAGGCTAGAATTCATTCCTGCAAGAAGCCAAATAATTTGGCCTCATTTTAAGGAAAAGTATCCCACCTTTCTTAAGACAACAAAATATCTACCACATACCTCAATATTTCGTGAGCTATTTGCCATAAAAAGCCGACCATTCTCCATGGACAATGGTACGGTTATGCACTCCACCGAGACCTTAATTGAAAACAAAATGAGGATTTTCGAACGACTTAATCTCGTCAGATATTTAACAGAGAGTATTTTGTACGTTTTCTGAATTACTTTTAAAAATAAGTTAAATCATTAACGCAGTATCTTTTGTCTGAATCACAAAGAAACCTTCCAAAATGAAGGACTTTTAAACGTATCGCGTCAAAAAAAAGTGAACATAGTCGAACGATTATATAGATATATTTAATTACTATGTATTTCAGTCATATAAGGACAAATTGCACCAATTATATTATAATATACTTAAAGCTTTCCACGCCAACTGAAAATAAAACGTAAAATCCAAATATAGTCTCCCTTGTGATACATCACAGTGGAAGTTGCCTATTTTTTTATACTTAGTTATGTTCCGATTCCACTCCATCAAGCCTGAAGCCACAGAGTATATGGTCTCCGTTATATCTTGGGGAAAATCCCGCTCCAACTACCTCATTAGATCAACACCGATAAGCTAGAAACCATTTGATTTGTCGTCACGTAACGCATAAGAGAATACAAAGTGTAACCAATCCTACACACCAGAAGAGACACAGAAGCCTTGTTACGACAGAAAAAGGCCAATAGCTTTCACGTGTGAGCCCACCATCAATGGGAAAAGTGTGCTGCCTTCTTGCGCAGCCGCTTTCTGGAATAATGTACCACACGTACAAGGAGACTAACGCGCATCTCATCAATCCAAATGACTTGTTTTGTCCTTCTACGCAACTCCCACTCTCCAGCTGCCAATCACACGCCATCGCGATACTTCAAACCCCTGAGTGGAAACCGCCACAAAGTTTCTCGTTCGCAAAACCACGATATCGTATAACGAGATAAGCGAGAATACCCGCACCGGCAACGACCGATGACGAAGATATTCCAACGAAGAAAATGATTTCCACTTCGATGAACCTTCTCACCACCATCTCTTTCAAAAATATAATCTGAATGCAGGAGGTTACATTTTTTAAATACAAAATCAAACTTATTCCACAACAAATTCATTTCTGCCATCTTGAACCCACTCACACGGGGAAGAATCTACTTGATAATAGTCGGGAGTCTCCGCTGAGCGTAGTTGGCTGTTTAAAGGCAACCAACATTTCTACGCAATGTAGGAAAAGAAATAATATAACTTCATACAATATTTGGAAAATAATTTTACTAAATCATTTGACTTAAGATAGGCTAGCCTGCAACGTATATAATAACATTAATCCTTCTTGAGCTAACATTAGTAATGGCCAAGTTTTTAAAAACTATAAATCGCTTCAAACTCGAGTTGGTCTTGGAAAGGTTGTAATATATCAGGATCACTTACCTCAATTGCAACCTTGGATACCTCAAAATGTTCTCCATCATCATCGCCCATCATACTTTAATGTCGTCAAAATTTCTGACACAAAGCAACTAACCTTTCATTTGAACCTTCAATATCCCATCCATTGCTAAAATACCACCCGTACATTTTTTTCTCCCTTCAAGAGTTTTTCCTCTCTGACTCACTACCACCAAAAAAACGCTTTAACAATTTTCTTTAGCATCACTCTCCACCGAACTACTAACATGTTGTCTCCTTCGCCGTGACACCAATAAAATAATTTTTGTCAAAATTGAAACATTTAAAATTTTAAATATGGCCGAGTTTTGAAAAGCCAGTGGCACTGTCAGGTAAGTGTAGACACTTTAAAATCATTTTAAATCTATTCCCGACAATGGAACGTTGAACGAGCTCTACTCTACAATCACTGTCTTCACTCCAATACAGTTCTCTATCGCATTACACATTAAACCCCTATAAGAGCAGAGTACCCACAGCACAATATGTTTAATCTCGCCTGACATTGATATTGGGCAGACCCTTCGATCCTGCATAAATACACGATTGATGGAACAACAGATCCAAAATTTCAGGGCTAAAGAACTGGGGAAGGAATCACAAGTACGATTCACGAACTGGCCGAGAAAGTCTAGTTGCAGTGGGCCTCAGCACGGAGCAAAGCGGAGCAAAATGAATTCGTATCTTCTCTGGGTTATTATATGTATCGAATGAAGTAGATGGCCCATCTTTGAAATCTTCTTCTTATAGGCCATAAGAATTCTCCGTAACTGCCTCATTAGCTAAAATCACCCGTGGAAGATGTGGTGGATCGCCTGTCACCTCACTGTCTGACACACAGGAAACGTCATCAGTGACGATACACGGCAAATCAAAAGGAGACGAAAATAGTAATCTTGTGCCCCAAGTTTCTGTTGCAGTTTCCTCGTTGTCATCGAGCTTGTTCATTAAATACGTCTACGTAGACGTAATGCGTAAATTATTTTAAAAAAATGAGAAACTACCATAAAAAGTCATTTTATCACATTTAAAAGTCATCAAAAGACCCTATGGTATTAACAACTATTTGCGGCGACAGAAAAAATGCCAACGATGAAAATTATGTTGGCCACCATGCGAAACGGCGAAAGGACAGAAGTAACTTCAGTTGCCTGCGAAGTTTCGCGGCGTGTAAATCACAAATGCATAGTAGAAGAAGAGAGATTTTTTTAAGTGTCGTATTAATCAAACCTTAAATAAGCTTATTCCGAAATATCACCCCAAAGTATGCAGAATCCAACACGAAAAGCATGAGTGAACACTTCAACGCAAAGCTTGGAAATGACCAACGGTGCGTATGATGTGCGTATGCTCCGTATTACATGGTGGTGCACCCATCACCGATTTCCCTCTTAAGTAGAGCTTGGCTTTATGTTAAATTAAAAAAACACACACTTTTCGACAGGGGGGAGGTTAGAGAAACCAACGAATGGGGAAAGTACGGCGCACATTGCGGGAGAAGTGAAATAGTGAATTTTTAAAAATGTAGTAATTTTTTGGCGAATCAGATTGCCAATGGGCTTCAATGGGTTAAAGGAACGAGTGATAACCAAATACACGCATACAGATATCTAGACTTTTCCCGACGTATAGAGCTGCCTAGAGTCTTCCATGGACACCTCCTCTGCTATCCATCCATTCAACTGTCGCTATAAGCAACACTCACGAACAGCTAAGAGTCGTAGCTCGAAACGTTGGCAGCACCGCAGTCCCAGACCAAGACGAAAACGCGAGAAGCACACGTCCAATAATTACGTATCCATCCCATCATGTTGGTAACTCTTTAGTTTGAAACTCTGGCGACCACTTTTGCGCACCGCTTCAGGGAAGATGTAGGGACATACACATTACGTGTAGTGCAGCAATAACTTCCATGACTACAGCGGCGTGAGAGGAGTCGGATATGTATTTTCCTGGCGCTCACACAAAGAGACAATGGGCGAAGCGCGATGACGCAAGAGTGGTAAACGCGTGTTCCGGAGTCTCAGCTCCGCAAGCTGCGCCTCCATGGCAACTACGATCAATTACTCGCATGAGTTTACCGCGCCCTCCTTCTCCTTGAACATGCGATCGGCTCTGTTTTGACCTGGTGCAGGCACCGCCGCGAACCGCGCTTAAGGTACCAATTCCATTATCGAGGCCACGAATCCAAAAACCAAAAACCTATAGCTATGCCGAGATTAATATCCTTTAGTCGCGTTGAAAATTCGGTCACTTTGACTAATTTAAAACCTGACAGGCTTAACGCAACTCCTGAATAATTTGTTTATTCGTAAATAATAGTTATTCACTTCTTTTCAGGGAAATTCAAAGTGCAGTTATTAGATTGCAAAATTGCATATTAGATTGCAAAAAGTACTTGAAGTAGGGAAGGATCATATTAATTTATTAAAAAGAACGGGATAGGTGCACGAGGTTGTGCATACCCAAGTGAAAAATTAACATCAGGTAATTTTAAGCTAATTTCTGGGGCATTGTTCAGTCAACCGGGTGAATATTGGCTATCACATTAATCTAGGCCAATTTAAATGCAATTTTGTTAGTGCAGCAACGATGAATATTCATAACCAATTTCAATGGTTTTAAAGAAACACCGCGCCGGACCAAAAGCTTTGAAATGAAATATTCGAAGCTATACTAACTCATTAAAAGATGTAAATGACGGCATAACGATTTTTCTCTCGAGCGAAGGTGAAGTTAAACAGAAACACTGGGAAAGATATGGGTGCTCGATGAAACGGTCGGACTCTTGCGAACACATTCTTGCGATCACTTCGGCAAGCTTTCATGGCTTAAAAAAGTTTCTTGACATTAAATTTTCAACCGGAAAACACCAGAAAGTAGAGCAGAACCCCTAAGGTCGGCAGATTAAAAATAATTTTACGAAATTGTGACGGAGGGTTCAGGTGTATTTTCCTAGAGGGAGAAGCCATTTGCGAGTGAAATAATGGGCTCGCAAAATGGTAAAATCACGGCAGAGGAGGGATCCGATTGCTTTACCAAAAAATTAAATTCTCTTATGCCATACGAAATGGAAACAGGCCGACTCCTGAACATAGAATCAAAACGCAAACAAAGCCCGTAATCCAATGCGGGCTTCACCACATAAACATATTTTCCCATAGTTTGATCAATTATCGAGTTTAAAGTAAACACAGAAGAAAGAAGAAAAAATGGAATTCAGTGGTTAAGATCCGTGACTTGTTTTTCTCCCTTTAAAGATATCTTTCAATCTTTTTCAAATCTACCGATACTCTTTAAAACATTTCCCGTATCCAAACTGATTATCGTATTTTCTATCCTTCGCTTTCACGTTTCGATTTAAGCAAAAAAAGTGAATTTCCTTTCCGATATAATACTATATCAATTTACAGGCACATAAAGTCTCAAATGGTTGGCCTCAAAATTCAAGTATACCGACGAAGCCAACACTACGACAATCAGAAGTTAATACTTAAATTTGCGTACACTGAGTTTACTGAGAGTCCGACTGATTCTGAAGGTCCTTGAATGACATCAAATCCTACCCAGGGTGAGCATTAAATATTTAAATACATCATTAGATATTAAAATAGAACGATTTTCAGGCTGCGGATCTCATCATAGTCCCATCATAATTCATCCTAATGTAAATACATTATTGACGGTTTTGATTTCAGCAACCATGAATATGAAAACAAAAAATGATGGAAATCCAGCAAACGGCGCTGCACATACACAGGCTCTAAGGTAGAATCAAATGTTTTATTTACAACTCGTAATCCAATCCGAGAATTCAAGAGAACACAGTTCGGGCAGAAGAAGGAAGTTTAAAAAAAATAACAGATACACGGAGTTATTCGTGTGATTAAGTTAATCCAAGGCTGCATAATTATGGAAATGCTAATATCCCACAACTAGGCATAACGATAACTATACATATAGACAAATATGATGGGGATTTTTATCGCAAGTATAAAAGGGCATGTCCTCGACAATGGTTGTACCACTGTGCCAATGTATCATAATGTAACCACAGCGAGGAATCGATAAACAAAATGCCAAAACTAGGGCTATTACGGCATAAGGCCATTCATATAGCAGCAGAAGATTAGGCAGGATGCAAGAATGATTAGCAAACGGAATCTCACACCGAACTCAAGAGAATTTGCTACAAATTCGGCGATCATAAATAAATACTCGATATTATCGCTTGCTACCGATTTCAAGATATGCAAATATTAAATGTATTGTATTAAGGAAGGAAAGGAAATGAGACTCGATAAAGTCACATTGTTACCCCAGGAACGCTTCATCTAGGAATTTTTTTTCAGTATTTCATACCATAGTAATATTTGAAGCGTGACTAATTAATCTTCGCTGCGACTGACAGCACTGGGGACGACGTATTACAGCGGCTGACTGACGTACGCTGGCGTAACACTCGTTATATTAAGGGAAACTTCATTAACAGTCTTGACATGGACGCGTAACTCATTGAATATTCCCAACGTCAAACTTTCCTTCTTCCGCTCTTCCACCAAAATGCTCACCACGTATCGCTTTCCTCTTTAGGAAACCTGGCAACCCTGACATTTTTCTCCCGCTTGGAAATTCGTCCCAATGCATGTAACTACGCTTCCTTCTTTCAAACCCATCACTTCTGGTGAAGAAGATTAGACAAGTCAACTAAGTAAATGACTTCACCAGCATCAATGACTTATTTCACATTCATTATCATCGAAATGACGAGACTAACAAACACGATACATACACAGTGATTAAAGGTTAAATTCTCGGAACCCCTGGTGTAATACCGACTTCTTAATTCAAAATATGAAGCCGAACGATGGAAAGAGGGGCTAATAAAATAGGATTGGCTACGCAGGATGAAAAATCACTAAATTTTTGTGTGTCAGGAGATCATCACCATAAAAGAGAAACAAACACTACTACTACATATTACAAAATGCATACTAATTTTAAATGTGTTACATCAATACTAACTAAAATATTGTAATTATAAAGGAAATAACAGAGCAAGATATATATGAGACAGAGAGCAGAGATATCAGAGGAGATAACAGAACGAGAAAAAAATGGGTATAGACCTCCAAGACGCTACTATGCTCCGGTATCTTACAGAAGGAGTACTCACTCAAGTAAGAACATAATTAAAACAGTGGTGACATATGCCCAAGAAACAGACATAAACACAGCACGGTAGAACTCGAAAATTTTCAGTGAGAAATTCCTTCCAGCATCCATAGCCAACTCCAGAAGAAGGTCAATGAAAAATTAGACATGCACAACTGAATCAACTAATATAAGGAGAAACCATTCTGCGTTTTACTAAGATCGTAAATTATTTTATGGCTGAGGTGCATAGCACGCACGGAGAATTCTAGACAAGCTAAAAGAATACAGGAAAGAAGACCAAATTGATAATCGCCGTGTTCCGCTTCAGGTAGGAATACTTCCTCAGCACTTACTAAGCACAATATTCAGTACGAGCCTGGGCATGACTACCTAGCTGGGTGGTCATGGCCTGGGCCACATACTTGCGAAGTCGAACAGACAACTGGCGCTTTCACGCGCATGTGGTCGAAATACATGTAAAAAAAAATGATTGACTGCACCCGTCATCTTGAGATCTCTAGTGAAAACGCTAACAAATGATTTTTACAGCAACAGAAATATCTATTCAGTCGGGAAAGAGAATTATAGGAAAGCTCAAAATTCATAGAGGTAGAATGACCAAATTTTGCATTTAAAGCGGCCATCCTGATCTCTCAACAAGTTAGCGTCTCTTGCCATTGCGGTCGCTACGATGGGTACGACTGCCATGGGTGCGACTGCTGTATAGTTATGTCTTTTTTATGCTAGCCCATGCCAGTCCATTCGCGGTCGTGCAAATGGTCCAAAGATTGATATTATAATATCCCTCACTGAATTTGGCGAAAATCAAACATGACTAGTACATTATAACGTGAATTAGATACTGGCACAAGACAAGAGGAAGAGTCAGATAATCTAGGTGTAGAAAATATATAGATAACGTTTCGGAGGCTTTGCAAAGTACAAACATAAATCATTGGGTAGAATTAGTAAAGGATGGAAAATGGGAAATAGCTGCTGCAGAAGCCAAAACTCGATGGATGTATCACCAAAGGAAGAAAATAGATGGCAATGAACAAATTATTCTTCGCATTGTGAGACAACTAGAGGAATATCCAACTAATCACGGAGATCAAGGAGCCGAACCGATAATGACGTTTTCATATTCCCCAGCGAAAATTACATTCTTCATCAAAATGGAACAAAATAATCAAAGCTCAAATACCAGACAGGAAATTACTTCAGAGACAACATTAAATCCATACATGACGGTCGAAAATAGGACTCTCGTTCACGCATCCACCGCGCTCTACGGATTTAGGAGGAAGGAGGCCGAGTGGAGGGAGCACGTAATTAGGAGATGGGATATTGAAGATCATTTCCCGGGGTAAATGCTGGAAATCCGGCGATAGGCAGGAAAAGGATTTCAGAGAAAGGGAAGGGTAAACTAAATGAAAGGATGGAATTGTGTGACGAGAGAGACATTCAAAAGGGCATTAGAAGAATAACGACATACCATCAAAACCTACCTACTCTGAACGGTAGAATACCAAATAAGAAAATCATTCACGAAGTACCCTCAGGGGTCCAAGAAAAATTGAATAGTAGTCAGATCGGGCAAGCACGACGTGCTGAAATATTATGAATGGAGGTAAATGTCCTTCCGGTCCTTCTGACAATTAGCACCATACACATAGAGGTAGATCTTACTAATATATAAAAATCTAGTGGTGTCTGTCTGTCTGTCTATTACTCAATCACTCATAAACCCCTGAATCGATGTAAACAAAATTTGGTAGGAAGATACTTGATATATCCGGTTCACGCATAGGCTATAGAACGAGGGCCTTAGGGCCCTAGAAGGCCCTCAAGTGGGCCCTTTCATCGCCAAAAAATGGCCCTGGAAGATAATTCTTGCCTGTATTAGAAACACGTACAATATACCTATACTGAACGTACAACAATTATGGGGTCGTAAGTCACGCTGGGGCCCCAGAGGGCCCAAGGTTCTAAAATAATGCTGTCTTAAAAGCCTCATAAGTATTGAACGAGTGAACCGATTTTAGAGAAATTTTCACACATGCGATCAGTATTGCTTTTTTAAGGAAATTGGGACTATAAGGAAGGCCCCTGGGCCCCAAGGGCAGCGTATTGGGCCGTCTGCTGTCTTATGTGTTTGAAAAACCCAAGTCTTAAACATTTTGGTTGAAGTGCAGAGGTTTCTCTTTTTGCATATTTTTATTAGTTCTACTAAAGATAGAAGGCTATAGTTTTCGACATCAGATGGACAGAAGACTGCAGTTTCTTATGTTTTAATTCAATTTTCTTATACGAATAAAATGTCCCTAGAAATTGCCTTTTTAATGTCAAAATCATGCATTTTACTTCTGTCAACAACAGGATATTTCCTTGGTAACCGTGGAATTAGCATTAGCTTTAGAAGGGAAATGGGACCTTTACAATGGCGGCTGCCTATTATATTTACAGATATGTATTACAGTGGAAATCTAGGCCGTATACTGAAATGTTGTAGTTCACGATATTTTCAGGGATATTTTTGCCTAAAATTGGCAAGATTCATTCCAAGTGGACTAATTTAAGTTGGACCCATGTAAAACAGGAGAATGCCACGATGTTATATTAATAGGGAAAGCCTCTGGAATGCAAATGGCCTGTAGTTTAATTTCTATATGTTACTGTAAAAGAATATCGAAACTCGGTAAGCATAATACAATGCGGTTTTTATCTGCTATTTAAAAAAATAAAACTAAAATTATAGCTGATTTGCCTAGAAAAAAATACACCTCATGAGTGACTCGAACCTACAACCTATGTCCCCTGTCTTTCTTTATCCCCCGTGAATTTCAACGGGTACCTTTGCTAGTTAGGAAATAAAAGATAGAGAAACGAAGGAATTTTTAAAATATTCAGGGATGATAAACAGACAATTTTCTATAAATCGAACTTTTAGTAGAGAAACCAGTTAACATGAAATACTATCAACCAATTCCGGCGTGTTTCCCACCTCTAACTTGAGCAAGTGTCGGCTGCATTCACCAATTATAATTTCTAACATGAATGACTAGCCCTTTGAGTATTATGCGTAATTGTTACAGACATGCGAAAATTGTCAGGGTATTTTACTAAAATATACACGAAATGAATAAGCGATAAAATTCAAAAATTGGATCATTAAGACAGAATTGAATTAAAACATAACCTGGAACACAAAATGATAATAAAACCAAATATAAATTATTCCATTGCTATTTACAATAATAGCCATCAGAAAAGAGTCGCCAGAGCGACGTTGGCACTGTTGGGAAAACTAGTCAGTGTCTCTCAGAGCGACGTTTGCACTCTAAGGGCTACAGGGAATTTGATGACATGATATACAGTAACATAATACAATTACTAATTATATTTACATCATCGAACAATATTCATTTCAAAAGAGTTCAATGGTGGATATCTCATGGAATGCATGACGGTGAATATGTCGATGCACGATCCTGATACGACGCGGGATGCAAGCATACTGCGAGAAATGAATGAATGAAAATTTTCAGCCAGGAAACACAACCTGGCGACAGGACTCGGGACATATTCCGGGGACCTGCGGTCTTCGAAGTCCCAGCAGAGGTATATGAAGCCTTTTATATATTCAGAAAACTGAAATAACAAGTGACAAATGCGAAATCTTTTATGTATCACGCGAACGGTGCATCTGGGTATCGTCCCCGACCAGGAAGCAACGGCTCGAGTGTCACCGAAGGGGCGAGGACGGACGGGTGTGTGGAAACGGGGGTGGAGTAAGGATATGGATGGTGCACGAGAAACACGCCGGAACCCTCTCCTGCCCCTATTCCCCCCTCCCCCCCCACCTCACCCCAGTGTCATAACTCTCTAGTCTTTAGGATTCACGCACAACGCGGACGCGGCCTGTCTTATCGATCTACGGAGCACCCAACCACGCTTCCCAAAGGCACCACTCTTTAGAGTGGTGGTATTGACCAAAGGGGAAACCCACCGGATGGTGAGTGGTGTGGGGGGAAGCTTTGAGAGTGCCATTGTTCCGTAGATGGCAACGGAACGTATCTGGGAGGGAGGGAGGGATGGAAGGAGAGAGACTGAGAAAGGAAAGACGTATGAGAGGTTAGGTGGTGTGAGTGGAGAAGGGAGGGAGGGAGGGAGGGGGACGAATGTAACATAAGAAGGACACAAGCGCCATTACAAGCTCGCGTTGCACAGCATACCGATGAGCGATTGACGCTGAGCACGAATGAGACTCAGTTCCTTTCTTCGCCGGGGCTTCAAGGCGGCTGGAGATTTTATTGTTGAGGAATAGATTTGCGTGAAGCCTTGCATAAGTGTTTTCATCAGTGATGTTAATAGATAAAAGAGAAATAACCCACGGAATTGGTTTTCTGACCATTCAATACCATTTAAGGTCAAATAGAAGTATCGCCAATCTGTTAAAAATTCTAAAATACAGCCAAATGGCACACGACATATTTCGTAAGGATTCCATTAAGGCAGTCCGAGCGCGATAGTTCCCTAGTCATAATAGTGACCATATTCGAATTATACGTTTTAATTTCACTAGCTGTAGGACACATAATTTAATTTTACATTATTTATGGTGAAATAATATAGTATTATATGACAGAAATTGTAAGTTATCAAATGAAAATATCTAAATAAGTCTTTAACGTGACTCAATTTATTCGCGCGATGCTTTTGAAACTCCTTCAAAATGGAAGGTTTTTTCTGATACCCAAGAACCTATTGCGGTGACAATATGATTTATTTTCAAATATAGTTGAGAAAACATACAAACTATACACTGTTAGTTTCTTTACGACATCTAAGTGTTAGAAATACTTCATTTTGTAAATATTGTCTCTCTGGAGTGAATGCACGTACAATTTTCCATGTAAAAGGGCTGGTATATTTAGGTAAATATCTCCGAAATTAATGAGGTAATGGGTAGAATTTTGGGAGTCATTGGATAGGTGAGATGTTTTTCTTTAAAATTAAACCCAAATCATTGATTTCTAAGTATAATGATATTTCGCTCAAACTACGTTAATTATGAAAAGATTTTATTATAAAGGCGAAATGATTCATCTCTTAAAAAATATAGGTGTAGCGAACAAATATCAAGATGTCATGCTGAGTGCCATTTTCAAAAACAACATATTGCAATTTCTTTTCGCCTAAATTTGGAATATCGCGCCAAAATCTCGAGTCATATAATGATTTTTAAGGCAACAATGAAACAAATTCCTGCATCATTTCTATTTCTGTCGGTACCTTGGGTCCCAACGATTAAACAGATGTACTTAAGTGAAATGGTCCGATAATTATTTTCTGACTTAGATACTTAAAAAAATATTCAAATAAGCACTTCATGACTTACGATTGCTGCTTCAGTACCTTAATTCATCAAATGGCTTCATAAAGGCGGGTAGGCTGTGGCAGTGCCTTAGACTCCAAGGTCCTTTGAAGGCCAAGACAACAGTCAACTTTCGTCTACATAAAATCATTAAATCGGTCCAAGGCAGGATATAAACCTTGGACCACCAACAGAAACATCGAACGTCAGGCTCACCAAGCTAATGGATAGTGAGAGATGGTAGGATAAGATAGAAGGCCTAGCTCAGGGTTAGCTCCATGAATAGACCAGAAACAAGTCTAGCAAGAAACGAGAGCGCGAACGCTTGAGCACGTAGGGGAATTAACTTTATATAATTATCTTCCAGGAAATCCGACTCTTACTTTCCCTTTAAAATCAATACAGAGCAAATCCGACAGCAACAGAAACATGGCTCTTAAAGACTCAATCCGAATCATCCCAAGCCTCACAGTATACATCATTATGCTATTCTAACCTACGCTACACTTCGTAGTCGTGAAAGCGATGAAAATTGCACTGCATCAAACATCTCATTTGCTCATGACTTGATTAAACCTTTAGACTCGGGATTCCTTCCTGAACCACATACAAAATCTCTTCGTTAGAATTAAACCTGGGATCCGGGTCGGCATGGAGCCGGGGAAGCAATTAACACATTACCAACTGGAACGGTCGTGTCAATCTCTCTAGTTAACCTCTCCATCGATAAGTCCAAAACAGCGGCGAATGCGATGAAGGGTACTCACCTGAGAATAAAATAAAATAGAATTAATACAAAGAGTAAAATCCAACCAAAAAAACACGGATACCAACAACTAAAGAAAGAAAAGTCGTCGATCTCAGCAGATAATTTCCATTATGTCGAGCCTTGTCGAGTTTAAATTAATGTAAATCATTACCAAATGAAAGATAAGAATATATTTGCGTTACATTTCATCCTGAAATTCCATCTAAGCAACACGTTTGATCGGAAAATTAGGTTATGAATGGGCAGATGATGTCAGCCGGAATGTGATTGACATAAAATTCCGCGGGAATATTCAAGTTTCTAAAGAATTCTTTCTTTAAATGAATCCACGATTTTCTAAACCGTGGATAAGCCAGTCGGGAAATGGAATCGTCACCATATTTGACGGTCTCAAATGATGCAGGTCTATTTCCGCTGTAGGTCCCTGTGGTATCGTGCGACCCGCATAATCCAGTAGTTCTTGAGGGCCTTAGGGAATAACTAACGTGAGGGCGAAAGGAGTCGGGGTGGATGCAGGAGGGCACGCACGGGGATATCATCTTCCGTGCTCGCTGTGCAAAATGAGAGGGAGCGGAGGGGACACCATCGTGATGCACGCTGCGAGTTATACACCGCCTCCAGGTCATCGAAACCTTTAAACGCCTAACTCCCCTGGGAAAGTAGTTGTGGAGAGTAAAAACATTTCTGAGAATACGCAAGTATTGAGATGAAAGTGACACTCTGGTAACGAAAAAAAAAACAAATAGACATATAATACACCGCATGTAGTTATTGTAACCCTTGAAGTGTAAATTAGTCCATTTAAACAACGAGCATTGTGTGTCAATCGAGGCGTAAACATGAACTCGCTGAAAATGACAAAAAAGACACCACTGAGAAATATTCTTTGAATATAATACAATACAATTTGACATTAATATTTGGCCTTATATTTACCACTTTAATACCACTATTCAAAATCTAAATGTCGCACAGATTTAGGAAAAGAAGTAAGTCGATTCTCATCCGTTACCCAGCCGTACAACACGGTACTTCTAGTATTTGGGCTAATTAGGAAAAATATGTTAAATTTACAAATTATATATTTGGTTTTCCCTTAGGATAACAGGCTTAGACGAACAAAATCCATATATTTGGTAAAGGGCCATTACCGTATTTGTAATCCGGGCTCTTAACCGAGAATTCTTAATAATACTGCAATTATGTGCAATTGATTCTAAGGTGGATCTGAGAGGCAATAGAATCGTAGATCTTCAAGGCAATAAAATGTATGAACTGCAAGACGCAGACATTTTTATTGCATTTCAGTAAGGATAGATTGGCCTAATTTTATGACAAATAATTACAAAATGCAGAAAGATAAGGATAGCAGCAAAGTCACGGGAATGCAGTAGAACAATTCATACCAAAGTAAAGGTAACTATAAAATGGAACTGACGCAGGGAGTATATAATATATAAACTCACTCGGAAGTAAAAGCCACTTTATATCATTGCAGGTGAAGCAACACAACTTTTAGTTTACCATATGGTTAAGCGGAGAGACCGCTGGTACGAAATATAGAAAGCATGAAACTCACTCCAGAAGTCCAGTACAAAGAACCCACATATGCCGGGAAAGTTTATTCAATTTTTTTATGGTGATATAACTTTAAAGACGCTTCCCTGAATAATAAAGTACTAGAAGAGATTGATTTTTTGAGTTCACCAGCAAGTGGATTACTACATGCAGCGCAAGCTGAGATCACAAGTAGTAAGCTTAAGCAGTGGTATGCAAAATACTAATGCCAATAAGGTATTGCGGTCTCTTAGAATCGATGCGAGATAAACTATAGTTGGAGTAGTTCGTAAGACGACGAGGACCACACTATAGCTTATACGATGAAACTTTTGGTAACGGGATATCCAGTGTCGATACTATTTTCGCCTTCCAGCTTCCAAACAAATATCTAACCAGAGCTCCAAAACCCATAATGTTGCAGAGGAAATGTGTCGCTGTAACCACCATTACCACAAGTAAAGGTCAGGAAATTTAAGGAATAGCTATAAAAACGCAAAAGAAAGCCACGGAACATTCTTTACCCAAGTCTATCCCAAGAACCGAGACGAGATCCAAAATTTGTTCGAGCACATATTAAACGAGCGTCACGTTTGTTACGCAAAAAAAGGAGAGGAACAGGGTCACATTAATCCCTCGACCGAACCCAACCTGACTCACCCAGTTCCCCAAATCCAACCCCCTCCCCCCACCCTCATCTCCGGCGCTAGCTACGTAACTAGGGGGGAAGAGGGGGATGGGAAGTGCTCGTGGGAATACCACGGGGAGTGAGGGGGGCCGAGTGGGATGGAAAGTGGGAGGAACGGAAGAGAGGGAGTGAGTTCAGGGGGGATCCCCCCCCCCCGGAGGAATCTCACGTGGCAGTGATACCTTGCATGGAGTCCCAATCTCCCCTCCTCCATCTCCGTGCATTTCTCACGGATATCCCCACCCGCTTGCTCACGCCCCTCCCCTCTCACCCTCCCCCCCTCAGTGAAATCCGCACCCCCTGCTCCTGCCCCGCTGAATCGGCGCCCCAAAGGGGTAGAGAGGACGATGCGAAAGTAAGGCAGGTATTAAAAGGGGAAGGTGCAAGCCCTGCCATTCTTACAGGGGGATGAAGCGGAAATCGTGGGTCACTGATTGCATGTTTTAATAACATTTTGAGTGAGTCGATAAAATGTAATTGTACCGCACTTGTACACTTAAGCCTATCTGTTTCGACGGCGAATATGTCCACACGTAATATATAAGATGCAGGTACTGTTTTAAAAATTTGGTCCTAATTGAAGCACTGTTATCACTGGGTTTTACGGCGCGGAATCACAAATTTAGGCGAAAATCATACATAAATGTGATTTTACTCGGCATAATACCTTTGCATTTAGTAGCGTCCGTTAAAATAATATGAAAAATATAATTTTGTGTCTTAGGGAAAGTCTGTACGGATAGGATCAAATTATTTAGGAAAATATGACAAGTGCCACAAGACTACGACTTTAACTTAGCATTAAATGTCCAAAAAATGAAATCGGTAACATGAATCAAATTAATCGTCGACGGGCTTACTTTGTGGAATTTTTCCATGGTTTGGAATGAAATAATTTTGTACTTTTCCACACGGATTATTATCCTCAACCGGTTTCAACGCAATAGCGTCATTTTCCAGAGGGTACTAAACCGTGTGGAAAAGTACAAAGTTATATCATTCCAAATCACGGTAACATGAAATTTTTATCGCTCTCATCCGAATATATGACCAATAAGCACACGTCTGCGTAGTTTCACGCAAATCTGTACACGAAGAAGAAAGATCCCTCGAATCACCTCTTCCGCCCCTTCCCCCCCTCCCAACACTTTCCCCACTCCACGTTTCTTCCCTCCCTCTCTCGCGCGAAATCGATAACGGTGAGGGGCGGAGTGGAGGACGGAATGGGGCGAATGGGGCGGGGTAGGGGGGCGAGTAGGGAGGAATAGGAGGAGAGGAGGTGGAAGGGAAGAAGACGGGGGGGGGTCTCGGCTCCTGGCTCGCCCGAGAGGGCATATGCGGACTGCAAGGCCGCAATGCGGCCGGAAGGAGCGACTAGAGGCCACTAGTGTCGGAAGAAGCGGACGAAGGAAAGGGTGGGGGAGAAAGAAAGAGGGAGAGAGAGAGAGAGGGGGGGAGAAGAAAGGACAAGAGTGAGAGAGAAAGAGGGGAGGGGGAGACCCTGATGTTAGCAATAAAGGGTCGGGATGAGGAGGGGAAGAGACATTTCCCCTCTCCTCCTCGGGTCCATCTCTTAACGCACTCAAGTGAACTAGTGGGCAGTGGGGGTGGGTAAGAGGTGGAGGGGGCGGGGTTAATGAGTGGTTGGGGTGGGGGGTAACTTGAGGATCGCCCCCGGAGCAGATGGGGAAAAATTGTTCGAAAAAAAGTTTTGCCTCAATTTTTTCTCCGACAATTCATCTCGAGTCCAATTCAAACATTTTTTTAATGCAAAGATTTGCGTGATTATCTGCGGCAGAATTTCCGTTTCAATCATTATAATTATAAATATTAAATAATCTACCGGTAAGGATAGGTTTAGGTGGACAAACGGACGCACCTATTCATGTATAGAGGCATTGCGAACGTAATAGACTTTATGCGGCCTAATACGAGGAAGGCCCATCAATGTCATAGAAGGATTCCTGTGCCCCAATGAAGACATGAAATGGATCTTTGAGTTCTGTCTTTCATTCCCGTGGCTTCCGAAAACGAGGACGATTTAGCGACTTCGTCTTCCAACCAACCTTTCTCTCCATGCCTCCCAACCCCCACACCGAGGGGATAGCACCGACACAATAGACCCAGCCCAATCTCACCCCACCCCAGAAAAAATCCCTTTCAGTTCAAAAATTTTTGCCGAGGGGTGTTTCCTCTCGTCGAGTACGTTCCGAAGAAGGCTTCTTTTCCGTCCCGTGCGTTTATTGCTTTCCCGTGCAAGGGGGCGTGGTTCGACCGTGTAGTCACATCGACGTCAACTCAGGACTTAAAAATTTTTCGGCTCCGAGATGGTAAGTTTTTTTTGGACAGGAGTATACAATGTATCATTTTTTATCTTAGCGTAAGACCTACTCTTGTTTATCCCGTCCATAACACCTATTCTCTTGCTTCCCCATCCCCGCTTACCCAACATCCTTCCCTCTTTCACAGCTTTGAGCAAACCGTCGCCCGTTGTCACCCCTGCCAACCACATACGTTGCCTCCTATCAATCTCATCCAAATGTTTCCTTTCATCACCAACCATACCAAGCACTTCCACTTTTGTCATCCTTATCTTCCACCATTGTTTCCAGCATATTATTTATTTTCGGTGAGAAACTAATATTTGAGACTAAGTTCAAATATCGGCTTAAAATTTTAATCGGAAATTATTTCATGAGCAAGAAAAGTAGCAGATGCCTTAGGTGTTGGTAAAAAATTCCTCGAATGTCATAAACGTTTTATTAGTGGAAACAGTGAGGAGCTCTCACGAGTATTAATTTCACTGACAACCCAGGTAATTCATTAAGGGAAAAACAGCAAATTAAATTTACATGAAATCCATAACCATTAAAACTAGGGATATTTCCTTTGGAGCCAAGTTCCCTTGATTGGATAATCTAATCATTCACTTTAGCGGATTAAGAACTTCCAAGCTTGTGATTTCAAGAGCCGTGAATAGGCGATAGGCGACTCTTTTTATGTCTTCTCCAGGGGAAATTCTCAAACATCTGAGGTACTGATCGCAAAAACAAAATTAGCTACATAACCCAAGCTTCAATAGATTTCCCCTCCACCGACCCCGGGCCCTTAGTTCCTTCGGACCCCCGGACCCTTCGTTTTCCGAACATTAACCAACGACTACAATTCCGTTCCAAATAAAGACTAGCAACTAGTCCAGTACTTGCGTTTAATCCGATATGCCCTCATTTAAATCACCGCCCAACAGAAAATTATGTGCGATTAAAACCTTCCTCGGGCCAACTCACGAGTATGGATTGGTTTCCTATCTTCTGCCAGTGACGCGATCCTTCTTCAGCTCTATAACATGAACTCCTACTTTCCCAACCCCAGGCAGTTTCTAAGCTATCTCAGCTTTGCCCCCCCCCCATTTCCAGACTCTTCCAGGGACATATCCCACAAACCCGCTCCACTTCTCCTCGACGATTGGCCCTATTCTCTCCTCAGAGCAAAATTGATCCCGCCTGTCGTCCCCGAGAAAGCACTGGGATTCGACATTTGTCACGAACTCGTTATGTCAATACCATTCCATCACAAGCATGAAAATCGCGGCGAATAAGAGGAAGGGTATTGAACCATTCCAATATGTTTTCATTTGAAGTACTAAGTGGTGATTCAGGAAATAAACATCTTCACAAGAGGGCTAGCCTAAATTGAGGGCTGAGAGGTCTTGGGGTCCGAAACGTAATGTGCTTAATATATCCCGAAAAACATGGAATTTAAACTTATTTTCCTCAGATTACAGAGAGTAATTAAACACTTAAATATATTAAACTAAGAATGGTCATTATCAGAGTAGTCCCAAATAAAAAAATGAATAATTTAACTTGACTTTTATTGACTTAGCTTGAATAATTTAACCGGCCCCTTGTCGGCCCCGGTGGCGGCGGGGTAAAGTCCTCGCCTGCTAACTCGAGGGTCGAGGGTTCGAGTCCCGCCTAGGTAGAATATTATCAGCCCAGGACATGGGTGTTTGTGTCTGTGTTAGGTTGGGGGAAGAGGGGACGGTTCCGTCTCATTCAACCCAGGATAAATAAACAACAATATTCAATGAGACAAAACTTCCTGGTTAATATTCGAACCTTAATGTAAGACCTTTATCCAATCCTGAGCTTCTATTGGAAATTCGGATTAGTCTTTCATTTAATCATAAAATGAATATAATACGTAGAAATTTGTAGTAATAATAATAGTTCCTATTCAATAATCAATCTCAGAAAAATGACCACATGTGTCCCTTTTCGTAAACCCCGATAAAGCCCCACTCCTCCCGCCATAGAGCTCCTACAACCCCGGCCCTATCAAGGGAGAGGGGTGTTCTTGTCAGGGCTTGGCTCGCCGAGCGGCTGACCCTACTTTGCCCTCTATACTCCCACCCTATTCCACGCATCCTGTCCCTCTCTCAACCAGTCCAAAGGGGTACATATTTGTAAAGGGATGAGACCATTGGAACGGATTTGCCCAGGCGACTGAAGGTTGTGTGTCTTACCGGCGGTAACATATCTACGCGTGAAACCAAAGCGGAAGTAAATTAGTAATTAGGAGGCATGAGAAGAAGTATGGACGGCAGAGTATGTAGGAGTTAAAGTTTGGGGAGTTCCCTCATCGATAATACGGAGCCGCCATGAAGCCGCCGCGACGGCAGTTTGTTGGTTATTTAGGGAAACGGCTGACAAGTGGGTTTCATTGGCTTCCTACAGAATAAGTGGCTAGATTAGTAAGGAAAGATTATATGGAAAGGGAGGAAGGATGGAGAGAAACCCAGCGTTAGAATAAGCTTATCCATTTGGCTTCTTTATTAGCTTAGCATATAAAAAAGGGGACAAGAGGTTCACAGGTTAATGTTCCAGCCGACGAACGGACTAATACACTCGCTCTCCACATATCACCCGAGTAATGATCGATATATCACTGTAAATTCGCAACCACCGCCGGTATACGAATCTGGACAATAGGAAAGGGAGCCCATTATCCACCACACCGACCCTATTCCCTTCACCGTGACGACGAACTAAATCAACGCCTGACAGAAAGTTTGACTCCAGTGACTCGGGCCAAAACAGAAAGTCGAAAACTTACCCAGAACATATAACAGTGACTCATCGTTTCACGTAAATAGTCTGATATATCTGCTGCCCAAAACTCCATTCCTTGTGGTTATCATTTTCAATCCTGAATTCTCTGCGTATACGCGAACTGAAGATGTAAACAGCGTGTAATGTATTCACTGATTGTAGTTGCTCCCAGTTTTTATTTGCCATAATTGGTACTCGTAATTTTGATAGGCAAAGTTGTATAATCTTGAAATAACCTTTAACGGTCAGCAGACAACAATAGTTTTAATACCAAAACATAAAGAAACCTGAATATTATTGATCACGTGCAGTAAGCCTCTGACGCGGGTTAAGCAATATAAGCCACGCTTGGGGAAGGGGTAGACGTTTGGGAAACGATGTTCTTACAATGCGAGTAGGAGAGGTTTAGACCAAAGGAAGTGGAAGGAGAGACGTATTGAAGGAGAACTTATGGATCTTTGACGGGGACAGACAAGGGAAATACCATCGAAGGATCGTAGATATTCACATTTTATTTTTAATCTTTGATTTCCAATTTCAAATTTTGTATTGCCCACTCATTATTTCTAATTTGATCTGGTTTGGAATTTAATGCAAGGTATTTGGGGGACGCCCCACCAAATTGGAAAGGTTTAATTGTTTTTACTGCCAATCATACTTAAGTGACTCAATTTTGTCCTGCGTCAGAACTTAATATTTCATAACTGATGTCAATTTATATATTTACATAAGTAGAAGTCACTCATATTTGAGAATTGTAAATTGGACACCAAATTAATTATTCTAAAGCATTCATGTGAAGTGAAGCGGAATAAATAATTAAATTTTGTTAAATTTGATAAGGAATCAGAGTAATAATTTAAAAAAAAGAACGTCACATTGACCCGCATGATAACCTTATTTGCCTACGTAGTATAAAATTAATAGGATAATAACGGATCCGAATCCCTCAACGGACTTCGCGGAGAAGAAAAAGGGTAAGAACGTGGTGAGAAGGTAGTCATCCGGAGCTAGACTGATAGCGAAACGCTCGTCAATAGCCGTTTCCGTATTTGAGAACGGCAGTCGTCAAGAATATTAAATTAGATTTTTAGCATCCACATCATGGGGCAACTAGGGAATTTAAATTATATTACAAGCATTAACAACACAGTATCCTTCGGTGACACCAAGAAAAGCTCAAAACATACTGACTATGCATGGCGTGAGTTAAGCGATGTTCATGGAACGATAACCCTCTTTAACTAACCTGCCGACTTTTACATGATACCTGAACTACTACACTACTGGGGGGCGAGAGTCTCAGCAGAGGGCATTGATGATCCAGGAAGATCGGGACAGTCACAGCATCGAGCGAGATCATGAAATTAGCTGGGGTAATGGGAAGAGGAAGGCATCGGGGATACCACCAGACTAACCTCCACGGAAGGTTCAGCCTCACATTCGAGCAATGTATGACAAGATAGTATTTCTGCTGGTACAATATTCCGCAGGTAAAATAGTCCCACAGTCGGATCTCCGGGGTTGAGACATCTGGGACGGGTACATCATTCAAGGAAGGACATATACAGGATACGGACATGGAGCGCGAGATCTTTAAGGGTAAGCGGAAGGCTTGGAAACGTGAGGATAGAGATGGAGATGCTGGGGGTAGATATACGTAGTGGTAGTCAGCGATACCAAATGAACTGGGTAATACTACTACAGGAGCGACGGATATTGAGTGATATATTCGGGAGACGACAACTGCAGGTATAGGCTTAATACTAAAGAAAGATTGGGACAGATGAGTGAGACGTTCACAGACGGAAATCGCGATTATATTCAAAGGTCTCTGAACGGAATGGACCAAATTCTCCAAGAATACATCATGAAAATAAATAAGACGACTACCATCCTAGAACGTGGAAGAGGAGAGCTGAATGTAGAAGTCTCTCTGAGAGGAGAGAAATTAGAGCAAATGGGTTCCTTCATCTACTTCGGAAGTAACATCACGTGGCACGGAAGAAGAACAACCGACATCAAGCGATGAGTAGCCCAAGCCAAGGTAGCGTTCATGGTAAAATAGCAAGTGATGAGCTCAATGGAGATATGACTGCACATTAGGAAACAGTATGCAAAAAAAAGCGCGAGTAGCGTGGCGCTCTATAGCTCGATAGCATGGAACAAGCTCAAGTAATGATATTTTAGACATACGAAATAGTCAATGTATCAGTGATAGTGTTGCTGTAATAAGCTTGAATTATTTCGACATTAGTACAGGTACGAAAATGTCGGGTGGAATACTCTTCGACCTTGGAGAAGGACCCAGCGCTAAGTCTGTTCCATCGTTTACTCCCCTGCATTGAACAAATAAGGCACGAATATTCAACAGAAGAAGCGTGTTACAGCTGTAACATGATTTACGAAAAATACGATACAACAATGTGAACTAAATGACAGAGTCATAAAAAAATTCTAGAGAAACGCAAGGACTTAAGAAATCATCGTAGGCCGTACGTATGCCTTTAAAGAGGGTGAAGGCCTCAATGATGAGGGGAAGAGGATGAGTGTGAGATCGAAGTGACGAGGAGGAGGAAGGGTTTCATGGGGCGATATTGTCATTCATGGGACCTAAAACGAAATATATCGCAGCCCTGGAGCCAATTCGGGGCTAAAAAGAAGCATTACAGTCGCCAGGGGACCAACGACATCGTTCATAGCTCTATGAATCACTTTATATAGCACACCGTCCAGCAGATCCAGACGTTGCTTATTCAACATCCGCTGAAGTCAGTAATGTTACAACAAAATGGATTATCATGAATAAAATGACACGTAAATAGGAAAAACGAGCAGTCAATGGACGTAATAAAATCCAAATTATGCGAGCAGTCCTACAGCTTGAGATATATAACCCAATAGCCGTGTTATAAACCTAATAACGCGTCACGTATTAGTGTTCGACTCAATCATATTTCATGACTGACTTAAATATAGGTAAAACAGAAATGTAAGAGATGAACAGCGAATTAATTCCACGCCTAAATAATAATAACTGGGACTGCGAGTTTCGCATTTTATAAACTGACAGAATTACCGCGAAAAGTTTAGGTGAATGCAAAGGATCCCTTTGACTATTCATGTGGCATTAATTACAGGGAAACTACAACGGGATTTAGCGGGATCGGACCTTAACTATTATCAGGGCACAATTACCAATGAGTTGACCGGTGAGGCTTATTTTCTGGTACCCAATGCAGTTCCTTAGCACGGATGGGTAGGATGCCCCCTTGACAACATAAACTAACACCACCATTTCAATAATTAAACTTTATGACTACATTATTCCACAGCAAACAGAATTCATAATCAAGCATGGGAATTTAATAAAGCTACCATGATTTGAGCATTTAAGTCAAATTTTCGACGACTTGGAATGAATTTTGGCGCTCGTTTCCTGTTAATTTTGCATAAGAGGTAGGTAATGGAAAGTCCCTTTTAGTTGAACTCGCTAAAACTGGACGATTTTTTTCAGCTTCTGATGCACTTAGGCTCATCGGTGTTAGACTTAGATCAAATTTTGCCAATCAATCGTCACCCAAAAGGACCAAAGGGAACGGAAACTTTCGCGAAGCGACCATAGCCAGCGATATTGAAAATATCGGCCTTTCATCGCTCATTATTTGGAGATTCATCTCATCACGGAATCTACGCTTTGCTACTCTCATATGCTACAGTGACTGAGGGCAGTAATTAATTAAACTATGCAATGACGAGCGTTTGCCTGACACGGCAACGTCCGCCGAAAAGCAGCCGGCTCTGGAATTCGGCCGAGTTCGTATAAACTCATTCGAGTGCTTGGTTAGCCCTCCGAAAAATTCGGTCCCACGGCTCGGGCCGCTACACTCGGTCCGTCATCCGCCGCTCCCGGTCTCGGCCCCGATCCCAGTCGCTGCCACCACCGCCTCCTCACTTCAAAAGCGGAGCGAAAAACGAACGGGCAGAAAATAGCGCGAGGGGGGTTGAGTGGGGGGTGACGGGTGGGAATGGAGGTCACGTGAGGTCAGTCTGGGGAGGGGGAGGGAGAGATGAGGTGACCTCACTCGTCCCCCCCCCCCACCCACCGCCACCGATGCCTCTGCTCGCCCCCCCTCCCACTTCCACCCAACACTCGCGCCATCTTTCGGTCGTTATGACAACGATATTGCTGCAGAGACGTCTCCATTGTCGAGTGGGTCGGAGGGTGTGTGGGCGGGCGAGCGGGTCGTAAAAATGGCCCCACCGCCCACGGCGGGCCGCCCGGACTCAGTGCGGCACGCAGGCGCGAGACCACTCACCCCCACGATGCCGCTGCACCGGAAGAACATGCGAGGAGGGGCCATTATCATAATTACCAACGCTCCATGGCAAAAATGCTAATATATATTAACGGTATAAGAAACAGTGTATAAAAAACGAGAGGAAGAACGGACGAACTTAAAGATGGAACTTAAGGATGGAAAAATATGTTTCGAAGCCTCGTTTCTCGGTTTAACTTCACCAGAAGACAAAGAAGAGAACGAAATGAGGAGCAGCGAAATATTGCATTCCACGAGCACGAAATGGATAAGAAAGACGACATTAACACAGCAGCAGATTAGACGAGTACGAGTTGCATTAAATCACTAGCCTGGATAACCATAGCGATGTCTTAGATACTGAGGCAGCGATTACTATAAACGAAGAAGAATACCAAACATATGAGACAGCAATATCGACTGTCAATACAACTGGCTAAAACAAAAATATTTATCCTAAAATACTTATACCTTTTAAGCAACTTAGAATAAAACAGAAGATGAATGATTTCGCGTAGAGTTCAGATTTACGATATTTAGGCTGAGAGCGTCCTTTCTACCGAAAGGCAATGGCAAGTTTCATTCGAGCAAGGAAAGGTCAAGAAACTGGGGTCACTTTAGGTATAAAATGGGAGGAGTTTTCAACAAATCATAATTATTTTCCGCACACCATTTCCCTAGCAGTAGAGACTGGAGTGCTGATTGCGATCATGAAAAGCCATGGCTTGTTTTTACGTTTCTATCGTGCCAAACCGGCAATAACATGGGACACGCACAGCAACGCCGACAACGCCGCGTGATTTTTCCGCCAGAAGTAATTCACAACTTATCACATCTGAGTAGCCTTCATTCGTCTAAATTCTATTTAGTAGGTCGAGATATTCACTGAAGGAGAGGGAAAGGATACGTTTCCGAGAGGGGATATCCCATATTTCCATTATAACTACCTGCAAAAGTTTCAGAAAGCCAAATAAATGCACTCTCCTGCGAAAAAGCGAATAGAATATTGTGACAGAATGGGTTACTCGCGTCCTCAAACATATTGTAAGGGCAAAGTGAAGCCAAAGTATAATAAAACTCACGGTTTTTTAAACATTCTCTTCAAGTTTAGACATAATGGATGAAAATACTTCTTATCAATAAAATGGCACTTCGATTCTCAGATATATACTGACTGTTTGAGGGAGCAAGTGTAGCTTCAGGATAAACGCGAAAGCAAAATGCAGATCAAAAATAACATAATGCTACTACATGAAGACATGCAAAAATTTTAACCTAACCTACGGAGCAGCTGCGGTAATTCCGCTGGCTTACAACATATGTAAATGCAAAACACTAACGAATATCAATTTCAAAATGAATATGTCATAGCGGTCATGGTTCTGCCCTCACGTCAGAATATTCATTAAACTGAGTAACGGTAGAAGTTAGAGGAAATAAAAATATTGCCCAACTGACCAATTCCGCGATAAACATGGTGAGTCTTGTGAAAAAAATATAAAAACACTCGTAAAGAATTTTCATAATACGATTGAAAATATTTCCTGATGTCAGTACTGGGCGCAACAAAAGTCTTCACTCCGACGGCTTACTCGGCAATAAAAATTTCCAACTAAAAAAATAATGGCCTTAAGTAATAATTAATTCAAGGTTTCCCGAGATATAAGTTTCAAAATTAAACACATTTTTTTCTTGTACTGATTTGATATGCAGTTACCACTGCTAATTTAAGTGAAAGTTCAACTAAACTTGGGCAGTTTTACACGTGAGTAGCCAAAGAGAAAACTAATGCATGATTAACACCAGGAACTATTGAAAACTTTTATCTTCTGGATTTCCTCTCCGACCTTTGAATTAGAAATCTTTAATTATCGAGGTCCATTCACATCAGGGAGGATCAGCCCCATCCAAGTTTAAGCATGTGGTTCACAAAATGCAGAATTGGGACGAAGTCAAAGCACTTCGTCGTCAACGCGCTTTTAGGCCCGTTTAACAAATTTAACTCACATATAAATGCTTTAGAGCACTTAATTATTCGCGCAACTCCCACGGAACATGTGAGGATCGCGCATCGCTTGTCACAATATGGCGAGCGCTTACAAACCCAAAAACCTTTCATAAAATATATATCCTCATCGCCGAGTAGGATGAAATTTAACGGGTGAGTAAACCACGGGTCCAGAATAAAACAGTGGCATCTAAAAATCTTCCCGGATAATAAGGGGAAATAAAATTTTAAACTGAACTCGGATACAAAAAGCGCATTCGCCGAGTAAGAGTCAGTGGGTACGTCTCTCCGTACGTAGGAGGTGTAGGGGGAGAGGGCGAGGGGTGGAAATGCACTCGGCACAACGCGATAAACCCCACCGCGAGCAGTGAAAAGAAAAACCGCGCTGCAGCCGAAACAATGAGATGAGAGCAAGAGCTACGAGAGGGGAGCATCGCCATGCGGAGCCAATTCGGGAGGGGAGGGTGGTGAGTCGGTGGGGGGGGGAAGAGGAGAAAGAGGGGAAGAGCATAGATAGGAGGGGGTCACCCTTCCTCCATACCTGCAGTTCAGCAGAGAGGGGGGGGCGGGAAGTAGGGAGAAGGGGGTGGCGACGGCGAGCTGGTATGCACATGGGATTTTTTCTGTAATTCCCACCGCTTTTTTTTCTTCTTCTCTGGAACCGACCTATTTTGTACTTCTTAATATCGCCAAAAAGAATTCCACGAGAAAAATGCTTATTTATAATAAAATAACGCACGTAATCAACTATTTTTTTTACAAATCAAAAGAAAATAACATAAAAAATACTTTAAATAACAAATAATTAGTAATATTCGACAGCAAATAATCAGTGAATAACGTTATACAAAGCAAATACAAAAAATATATAATATAATCAATTCTATGAGGAGCAAATAAAAGCATTGTCTTGCACACCCAGCGTACTTTTGTGAATGAAATTTCAAGAGTCACTTCACGTTTCTTTTATCACACTTAACTCTTACGAACGATTCCTTTTTCATAGAAAAACGCATTTGCTTTTTCCTTCGTCTCAACTTTTCGCGCAAGGGAAACCCATCTACTTACAGCACTCGACATGATAATCAATGATTCTGCAGGTGTAAATACGTTCATTAGTAACAACACCTTAACGACATTTACCAACAAGACCTTATCATTATTGGACATGGTTAAAGAGGACAGGAAGCTGGAAGTGGAAGAGGTTCGAAGAAGGCAGAAAGGATGGATGGAGGATATTTTGAAAGGAGAGGGAATTTTGAAGAGGTTGATAGAGGGGAGAACACTGGATAAGCGTGGATAAAGACAGGTATTCTGAACAAATTAAGAGGTGGTAGTTGATATGAGTAATTAGGGGATCTTATGTCAGGACATCTCAACAGGAGATAAAAGGAAGCGATGAACCAGACATTTGAATGATAAGGAGTGTCCAAATAATTACCAATTAGCTGGAAGAATAATTAAATCGTAAATGATATTTGTGTCGAATGCCTCTGCGGGAATAATAGAAAAGAACTAATCCCCTCGCCACCGCAAAAAAAGACATCGGGAAGAAAAGGGGAGGAAGAGGAGGAGGTTGGAGGTAGAGGTTGGAGGTAGAGGTTGGAGGTAGAGGTTGGAGGTAGAGGTTGGAGGTTGAGGTTGGATGGAAAGGACAGCAACTTGGAAGGAGGATGAGGCAGATTAAAACAAAAAAAAATGAAGATTTTAAAAAATTATTGGAATTCGGAAAACTCATGTACACACATCCCCCCTCCCCCTTGCCCCCCCGTCAACCTTCTTCCTAGTCTCTCTCTCTGGCTTAAATCATCTTCTTTTTTTATTTCTTCCGCGAGACACATTGGACTCGTGCTCGTGTCAGCCCGCAACGCTGAGAGAGCGCTCTCCACCAAACTCATCCCTTTCTCACACACACACAAAACAGACACTCTCGCGCCCACTTCGTCTTCCGTTCCAACCGTTCAGGGGGCGGCGGGGGAGGATGGGGAGGGGGGCCCTTTTGAGTCGGCCGGGAAACAATCCAAAAATGTAAAGTAATGCGCATACTCGAGGCAAAGAAAGCGGAGGTGGTGTACGGCGGCCTTCGGATTCCGGTGGTGCACGAGGGTGAGTGAGGAGTGGTGGTGGGGTAGAAAGAGAGGATTCGGGTGCAAGAAGAAGGGTGCGGGAGAGAGAGAGAGAGAGGAAATAAAAAAAGGATGATGAGAGGGGATTTGAGAGGACGACTGGGAAGAAATGATCTCGATCTGGAGGGGAGGAATACGGAGGGCTCAGGGAGCGATATGTGGAAATATAGATGGGAAGGAAATAGTGAGAGGGCGGAGGGAAGCTATGGAAACGGCAGGAGGAGAGAGCTGGAGGGAGGGTCCACATGTGCTACCGCCGAAGGACACACATGTCTCTCTTTTTTCCACACTTCTCCTCTTCACCCACGTGCATCTCCCACTTCATATCGGCCGTAGTGTGGCATGGGCACCGTCACAGCTCCTCCGAGTGCGTGTGTCAACCGCTTACATCGCATATTTTTAGTATTTACCGATACATTTACAGCTGAAAGTCGGAGAAACTCTACCCGATTTTCTACACTTTCGGGGTCATATCTATCCCTAGTATTTCCTTTTTCGCTTCAGCACACAATCTACCTATAATTCATCCCGCCCATTAAACCTATTCCTCTCCTCCCCTTGGTTGCTTGCCCAACATCCTTCCGTCTATCATCATCTTAAGTTAAGTATCGCACCTTATAACTTCCTCCAGGCACATACCCTACCTACCCCAGATTTCTTCCAGAAGTTTCCTTTCTTCGCCTACCAAACCAAGAACTTTCTCGTTTGCCTTCCTTTCCGTCTACCGCACCTTTTCCATCTTTCTCCTCTCCCACATCTCAAACGTCTGCAGCCCATTCACGTCTCCTTTACTCATTCTCCAAGTTCTTCACCATACAACAAAGATGATAAAACCAATAAAACGGTACCAATATGATTACCATTTGAAGGTAGAATTAAAATAGCGTTCGGTTACAGATAAACGAGTGAGCAATGAATTATAAGTGTTGATAAGTACAGGTACTATTAGGTAACTTTACTATCACAACTTGGTTCCAAAAATTTTGGCCCCTTTCAGTCAGTTTATTGCATCACTGGGAAAATGTGAACGCATGCACTTACGATTTACACTATTCAGACTGGCAGGTGAGATTAGGCGTTATCGTATAGTATCAATCACATGCGCAAATTCATCAGCTACGTTCTACCACGATTCCAAAAATATGCAAAGCGATCGAAAACTATTTCTCACCGTTTTACGGCATAAACGATAAAAATAAAAGATGTGGCAAAAGAATAGGATTTTTGCAATATAGTGTTTTTTTCACAAAGATTGTTTCCAGGGACTAATTTAATACAATTTAAGAACCATTGCCATTTTATCTTTACCATCCGATAAAATCCCGGTAATTTGTAAAAGATAAAAAAGGATTTTTTTTAAATTACTATACCGGTTGTGGCAGGTTTTGTTGAATGTCAGAGAATCTCATCCCGGTTTTCTACACTTTCAAGGGCCTATCTCGCTCTAGTACATCCTTTTTCGCCTCAGCATACGATTTACCCTTTTCATCCTGTCCATGACACCTATTCTCTCTCTTCCTCTTTCCCGCTTGCTCAGCATCTTTCCCTCTATACACACTTCAGCAACCCATCACCCTTCATTACATCCTCCAGCCACCTACTCTGCCGATCTCTATTTTCATTAAGCTATTCACCTTAAAATCAGATACTTCCCACATGTACACAAATGAGCCCAATTCAATCGCATAAAGCACTCTCCTCTTCTTCATAGTCTTGAAACCCAAAACTTTCGTCGCGTAATTAAATTAAATAAAACGCTGTCACAGCAGGTAGCTGGCATTGTCAGGTAGTAATAAATGTTTTTGTTATTTCTTCAGTATAATATTACATTAGATACACGAAGAAAAGAATAACTAAGTCATGCAAATCTCGTGAATATCTTTGCGACTGATGACATTAATAGAGAGAGTCGAAAGCATTTGATTACTGAAGCTATTTCAGGTATTCACTCTTTCAAGAAGCGATTGAAGACAGTGAAGAAACGATTTTACATATCGCTAAACCATGGCGTCAAATTCATCCGTATTAACATAAAAATCTCGAAATGGCCAAAAGGAATAATGAACTGTGACATATTTTCATCTTATTTCGATTGATATCGCCAAAGGATCCCCCCAAGTAAGGAAGTATACTCGTTTTAATTGGGTTACTTAATAAGCGCCGCCCTGTCGATCAGAGTTCAATCCCCAGAATTTGCCCTACGCTACGGATGAACTACTCGCGTTAAGAATCACTCAGCTATAATAGATGGAAACTCTGTAAAACGGCGAACTTGCTGCATGCGTAATGAATACTTAAAACACTTTTTTGGTGTGCGTCTGCATTTTTGCGCGGTGAGCAGCACCTCCAACTCCAAAGTGGCGAGTCAACAACCTTACCTCCTTCGTTCTTCCAAACTTTTCCAATTCAACTCAGACCATTGAGAATAACTATTACAGTTGCGGAAATGTTTCGGCGGCTCAAGGAATCATGCATACATTGCTCCTCTGCTGCGTTTCATTCCACCCTCGGAAGCACAAAAGCCATTAACCTTTGCATTTCAATTTCATCGTATCCCGTATAATATTAAAAGCATAACGAGAGATAGATTATAAATAATTCTCATCGATACTTATGCTGATATGAAAGTGGATTGGAACACATAAGAAGTTCCTCGGCACGAAGAAGAGCCGCATCGGAGGGAGAAGCATAAGAAGCCACAGCTGCGGGACCACTGCACGGAAAATGGACGTTCTTCTGGTAAGTGATCGGAACGATTATCGTTTACGAACGGATTGGCGAGAAACTTCGCAGATGGATTTATTAGCAATGTATACACATAAAAGTGAAAAAAAATGCTAACCACCAATATTTTTTTAAATTTTAATATTATTTTCCACGTAGTCTTCTAGCACTCGAAAAATATTTCGAAATAATATGATCCCATTTGTATGCATTTTCCTCAAAACTAGAAATAAAACTTTTCGTATTATTACCATGGTGGCTAATTAATATAAAGGAATCATGCCGAGTAAAAAACGAGTGTTTGCACGAGATTTTTGCAGTCCGTAAACTTATGCCATTACAATGCTTCAACTAATACGACATTTTAAAACATAATACTTGCGTCTTATACACTAGAAAATGTATGAAAATGTATAAATAAAAAATATGTAAAAAAAGTGAGGTTCGAGAATTTTTTTCGACTAACTTGAAAGTGATAAAATGTGGACTTCAATGACTCACATTAACCCCTCTCCAACCACCCAAATATAGCTTTAAAGAACAATGGCGACTTGAAGTGGTGGATAATGCTCTCCGATGCTGTTCATATTTCCTCCGCTCACCCGTCACAAATGCCGCAGGATAACATCCTTAGGCAAGGTTGGCTATCATTTGATACTCAGGAAAATACCCTTACACATAAGGGAATGCAATACGTCGTCATCGTGGCTGCATAAAGTCATCCATGTGGATGACAGCAAAAACAATATTTGGAATATTGTTATTTTAGCATTGTAGGTCAAATATTGAGTAACAGGAGCCAAAAAGCCACATCTAATAAGCTAGAGCTGAAACAAATTTGAATTTTAATTATGGTTTAAACCACTAGGAATGATATTAACCCATGATGTAACACTAATTCTTTTCACCTAAGCTTCTCCCACTGATTATCCTTCGAGCATACAGCAACGAACCGTGCGACGGAAAGGCCGCCATGTGACCGAAGCCATCATTCACGCAAGCAAATGGGGCTTGTTCCGCAAGGAGCGCCAATTCTGGAGCCTTCTGGAGACAAAGCAAAAGGATATTTCTCCGCTCAAAGGGTTTCCACCTGTACCGCACAAAGCCGTGAGCTATGGCAGAGCTCTTCTTTTCAATCCTAGAGCTAGTAAATTATGGATTTATAGGAGAGGGGGCGGGAGTGGTAGGCGCCCGGGACGTTGCCTAAAAGAGTAATATCGCTGGCGTCGTGGCGCCCTGTTGGCACCAGTCGCCGCGACGCTCAAAGGGAAGGCTGGAGCACATCACTGATGCCCAACACGGGGTAGCAGGAAATGGCTTTGCTCCCAAAAACGTATTCCTGCGACGCATACCGCAAGGCACGACGGGAACGTGGGAGGGAAACATGAGCGAGGAGACAGGGAATCGGGGGAGGAAAGATGCACCCTTTGGCTGCTTGGTGGCCGTGAGTGGAGGTTGGAAAAGTTTTGGCTCACACTACACCCGGGAGGCAATAATTTCCACGTGCAAGGCAAGAAGAGCGATTTGGCTTCCGTGAAATACTCCGCCAATATTTCTCACTCACTCGCTTTTCCCCCATTCGATTCTGCACTCGTAATATCTGGACGTGCTCCTCGCTGCAGTTCCATAATGAAAGCGATACGCTGCAGATATACTACGGAATATTACTGAGCGCGATAACAATTAGAGTCTATCGTCGGCGAAAAACAATTATCCTTCAATGAGATGAGAGGACAGTAAAAAATATATTATGTAGGACATATTTCGGTTAATAGTAGGGATGAGTCGATTCCACTTTTTTTCGATTCCGATTAAAATTTTTTCAAATCGATTCCCAATTCTCGATTCCGATTCCATCGATTCTTATTCCGAATTACAGGTGGGATATTGATATACCAGTAGGGTACAACTATTATTTAAATTCAAGTATTGGCTAAAATAAAATAACAAAGACAATTAAGTCGCTCAAAAAGTATATTTACTAACAAATAGCAAATATATCCTCAGCTTATTGCGGTAGGTAAAAAGTACAAATTGATTGCTCACACCCAAAGTTACTGAGACAAATATGATGTGATAAATGAAGTTTGATTTGAATATTTTATCTACCTGCAATCGATGGAATCGGAATCGACTTTAGGCGATCGATTCTCGATCCCGATTCTAATCCTGAGAATCGGTGGAATCGAGAATCGACATTTGGATTCGACTCATCCTTAGTTAATAGGTAATATCTGAAAACTAAACCTAAATTTTTCATTGCTCAAATAACTAAGTAATTCAGCTATACACTGGAAACCAACCAGCAGAATCTGAAGTGATCTCATAAATTCACGCAAAATATCAATCAGTACAAGCAAACACAGCACATAATAACGCAAACGAATAGTCCTTAATAGGACCTTAGCCACCATAGCTTTATAGAACCGAATATCAAAGCATATGTCACTGGACTCACCTGGCGGATGCCACAGGGAAAATCGCATTCTACTTGAAGTACCTAGCGAAATACAGGATGGATTTTGAGCGGCAAAGAAAAAAGCGATAATAAAAAACATAGGACTTAAACTCCAAATTTCTATTCTAAATTACCAAACCCAGAGAGTTATCCAGTGTTGAATCTAATTTTGTTATTTCAACGGAAAAGAAGATCATGCCACATGAACCAAGAGGACGTTAATTTTCATAATCTCACTCCACGATAGAATTATTTACCACAGCAATTTAGGTGGATGTACGATTACTTGGAAGTTGGTTCAAATGGGCGTGATAGCACTTTCAACTGTTTCCATTAATTCTAAACTATATATAGATACCTCATAGTTGGTGATTTGTTATTCGACCGGTAAGACTTATTATCCTTTCGGTTATAATAATCACCTCCTCCCTTCTACGTTTATCCAGTCTCTCATCTATCAGAGCTATTACCATAATGACTGGCCCTACTTCCATGGTCTATCCACCGAATGATTCCTCGTTTCCTCCATCAACTTTCGGACCTAACCCATCATTCCTTCATCACTTTATATTTTGCATTCCTTTCTATTCAATACATATCTTCATCATTTAACTGCCAACTTCAGAAAGGCACTTCAATCTACTTTTCATTAGTTCCCTTCAGGTATCATGTTTCAGCACAAAATAGCACAACGCTTCATATCAGACAGTTCACCAACCTTATAAATAACATTCTCACGCAGGGTATTTGGCATTAAGTTCTAGCAAAAGCTTTCTTTCGACGACAAATTGGCTTTTTATTTCCACGATCTATTCTTCTTATCGTCCATGATGATTCCCACATGATTATTGCTTAAGTCTTCCTAGTCAATCTTACCTTGAACCTTACCAATTTTGTCAAGTCTTCAGCTACTCAAATTTCAACCTCCAAGACCCATTACATTACTGCCCCACAGGATCCCCCATCCGCTACCGGCGCAGTCTCAGCCTTATACCAGTTCCTAATCAGTAATTAACTTCTACAGTCTACGGCAACGGTAATTTAAATTTAAATATAATAGTTGTTGAATAAAACGAACGAGTAAATAATTTATTTTCTGAGCTAATGTTATCAAAATGCTTCTATGCCGCAATACAAGCACATCTTATGCATATTCCTATCATTGAATATTCAAAATAAATTTACTCACGAGAAAACAAATGCACCACACAGGATACAAATTAATTAAAAAAACGCATTTCACCATAATAAAGCCAACTGATTCGGGGAGAAAAACTTTTAGGGTGAAATTAGCCATGAAAAAATCATTTGACTTGACCGGGATACGAAACCGGATCTCCCAATTGCCGGTCAGGTGTGTTAGACAGTTACACCACCAAGCCATCTTCCTTCAAGGAGAATTTCGAGGGATTTCGAACCCTGGTGTATATGCACCCGTGCGAGTGACTTCGTACCACATCATTTGTTAATGCAATGATTGGAAATTTGTCAATTTCGTCGTTTTAATAACGGCAATGTAGAGTTTATCCACCGCGACAGTGGCTTTGTAAGCACGACTTCGTCTCATGTGCTACAATGTAGACTTGAGGCCTGAACATCTAGTTCGCATAAACCCCCCTCGAAATTCGCCTTGAAGGAAGATGGCTTGGTGGTGTAACTGGCTAACACACCTGACCGGCAATTGGGAGATTCTGGTTCGAATCCCGGTCAAGTCGAATGACTTTTTCATGGCTAATTTCAACCCTGGTGTATATGCACCCGTGCGAGTGACTTCGTACCACATCATTTGTTAAATGCACTGATTGGAAATTTTAGGGTGAGCTGCGAGCAATTAACATGTCGACACGAGCGACGGAGGAGGAGGTTAAGGGGGCTTTATTGGCCTGCAAAGTTCACCGAGCACCTTAATAAACGCTCCGACAACGACGGTAAGCAGTCATTTATACATCCTCCGCAGCGCAATCCAAAGGAATGCTAAACACGCCAGCGGAGGCAGCGAACGAACGACGAGAGAGAGAGAGAGAGAGCGAAGGAGATTCGCGAAAGAGCGAGAAACGTAATACGGCAAAAGGTTTTTTGTTAATTACTTCGAACGCCTCGGAATTTCGCGTAGGCGCGCGAGTCGGAATAAACTGCAGTTTGCGTTTCCGCCTCTGCGGGTAGATTGGGATTCTACAGAGGCCGTCCGTCGCCTCTCTCGTATGGACCGAAAGGAACGGAGCGACGCAAGGTGGTGCGAGGAGATCAAAACGAGGAGTGACGGAGGAGGACGTCGTCGCCCGTTTAAAAGGACAGTCCTATTAGCAAAAGGACGAGCACGGAGGAAGGAGATCAGCTCAGGCCGTTCCGTGAATGCGAATTGCGCTAATGATGGGTAGCTAGGCAACGCTGAGCACATAAATCGGCCGAACAGAACTACAGAGCGCTCCTTCACTTCGAGTGTTCCATGAGCCGAGACCAAAACGATATACGAGAGACGGTTGGTTCTCATTTCCCCCATCCACCACTGCGATCCTCGTCTCCATCGAGAGAAAAGTTGATGAACGGTAAGTGGGGAGGGGAAGGAGTGGTGGGGGGAAGGGCGTGCACTCGGCAAATGGATACGTCCGAAGTGTCGTGATGCGACGTAAAAATATCGGATCTCTGCAAAGTAACTCCCCAATATGCCTCTCTCGTGGAAGAGAGGAGAGAGAGCTCTCGTCCAAGCAAATAACAGGGAGTGACGTCTACAAACAACCTCATCTGAAAATTTGAACGAGTTTTCCATTGGAAATACATTTAGCTTTATCGAACACTGAAATGTATTTTCAAGCGCGGGATTCAACCGAAACACGTAATAAAATAACGGGATTGAATACCATACGAAATAATTTGCATGAGGCTGCGTAGTATTTCGCAATCATGATAAAACATGGGAAAAACTACAAGAATTCAGACTCAATTGAAAAGGTTCTCATAAAAGTAAAATTTTAAGTAAAAAAAAATGCATATGAATTTCCACAGTAACTAGAGCACTTTGGAGAACAATAATTGTCTAAGTCCTAAAGGAAACACCTTATGTCATAATGTTGGTATAAAAAAATAAATCATTAAGTTGTCATTAAAATCATTAGGTTTTGATAGCCAGGAATCATTATGAATACACGCCGATTTCGTCTTTATATGCGGGGTGCGTGCGGTGAACAAAATTCCAAACGAAATCAAACTACTTCACCAAAAGAATTTTAAGCATCAGATGGATTGAAAAGGGTTTGGAGCAGACGAGAAACTAAAGAACTCACGGAATTCTTGGAGGGCCAACCCTTCGATAAGTTTGAAAATATGTCTCAGCAGAGGAAACTTGAGAGTTTTCCGGGCACGGGCTTTCGTTTTCCTTTCAAACAAATACTGTCGGGAAGAAGTTCGGGGACCAGATGGCGTTGAGGAGAGATTTATTAAGAACCCCAGACCCCCTTGAAATGGGATCACACGAGCAAGGGAAGTAAGCCCCTCTGAAAACACCTTCAAATCCCGTGACGACGAACCCAAGCCCGCATAAGGATCTTATAGAAGAAAAAAGAACCTTGGAATTCCTCCCGCCATTGACTAAGACGTTACTCGACCATAGTTTGCAAATGATACGAGTAATACGAACGAATCTTCAAGAATAATCGACATTTAAATAGACATGATTCATGTAAAAGGCAAAAATGACCGAGTAATTAATCATCTCCGCCTTCTCTTGACGAGAACGCTTCACGAGCAATGAGAGAAGATAATAACAGAAAATAATTCGACCTGGCTATTTTCACACCAAAACTTTAATACTGACATATTTTAAACACAACTCTGTCACTCTAGATGTTAAACACACGGCTATTCCCGGTTATTTATTCAAGTACCTCTTACCTTTGGGGTAAAATGAGTAAGAACTTGAGATCATAGAAGGGGGCGATGGATGGCCGTGGTGAGCAAAAGGCTTGGAATGGTTGTGAAAATTTGGTATAATAGAGGAGGGTTAACTTCAGTTTTTTTAAGTTCAAAATCTGATTCTCCAGGAAGAATAAAGGCAATTATAAGTTTAAAAAAATAACGAATAATTTACCTATTTCATTCAGCATGTTTGAAGAGTATTTGAACTGTGTTCACGCCAGTCACAATATACTAACTCTCGAATATACATAAAAAAACTTATCCGAGATTTTTCAGGTCATTAACTTCAACTAATTATTTTTTATAATATATGCTCGCACAAACAAAGAAATATTTTGTCAGGGTGAGGCCAGACCCTACTACGGAGTAAATTACGAAAGTACTTGAACAAATACTTCCAATCATTTTGTAGAGCAAGCAATTAGTAGTTAAGACAAGACGAAAAAGAAAAATCAATCAGTAAATTCCACACTTAAAACTTTTATAAACGACCTAGGTTTCGATTGTTTTGCAATAATTTTCAAAAGTTTCAAGGCAATCGAAACCAAGGTCGGTAATAAAAGTTTTAAGTGTGGAATTTACTTAGAGATTTTTCTTTTTCGTCATGTCTGCGGTAACATTCCACAAAGTTCAGCCATTAAGTTTATAGTAGCTAAGTTCTAAGGAGAGAGACAAGCCAACAAGTAATTCAATACCTACGAGTGAATAATATAGAACCCATGTCCATAACATCCAAAATCATGAGGATACTAAACAGCGGGACATTTACGTTTGAGGTAGATTGTGCGAGATTTTTCTCAAGTCATAATGGAGTCATATTTTAATTCCAATTTTAATATTCACTCATGTATAAAGTAGGAAGTAAATATTGTAATATTCAGGGGACGAAAATATAGATTTAAAAGACGGAAATTCACAGTAATCAAATTATTTACCGGAAAGCGTTTAACCTTACTCATATTTCACGCTGTACCGTTGAAACGCGTTCACAACGGAAGGTTTTTTTTTGCAATTCTGTAAAATTACTGCGATAAGAAACTGATTAATTTTTGTAATCGCCTTGAATTGATACATACTACACAGTTAAATATTTGATGAGATGTAGGCGTCATGAATTCCTCAAGGCGGCCCAAGGGCGAACCTTCCATAATCGAAGGAAAATGGTTTCTACTTTTTGGCAAATATCTCGAATAGTAATACGGTAAAAGAGGCTAACATTATGATATCTTTTCAAAATTGAGATTTTTTTCTCTAAATGGAAGCTAATTTCACTGAATTTTATGCGATATAATATATCGCTCAAACTGCCGTAAGGGGTCGACGTTTCAGGTATTGTAAACGGCTTAGGTTACATCTAGTGGCTAATACTACATTTCCCAATTCAGCATCCTATCCTGAGGGGTTGTTTTTGAAGACAATCGGAATTATTTCGATCACGTAACTTAATAGCCACGAGATACAATCACGAAGGGTTCGAGATTTTGATGTATTCAAACCACTCTTAAAAATCTCACGCAATCCTCCCGATCGAGTTTTTCTTGCGGAAATATAGTTGATGGAGTTGAATATACGATTTGAGACACCATTACCAATATATTGGACCCTTAAGTCACACATCCATGTGGGTGAAACTCACCTAAATATCCAGAAGTCCGTTGTTGTACCACGTGACTCCTTCGTTATCACGTGCTCAGAACCAATGCGAACGGTTCCAAACATAATCCTCCGGTTGGAAAGCGGGATACGAAATTCGCACTTTTTCTCCTCGCCGTACAATGGCGTCACCACTTAGAGGACTCCCACGATCGCTTCGCGGCGGATCCGAGGAAACGATGCGCTGATGGCCGGCGAGCCAAAATTGGGCGGTGAGGTGTGGGCGCCCTTTCAGGCAGCGACAGCGAAAAATGTTTGCGCACACAAATGAAGCCCGCGCAGACACACACACATAAAAAGGCGTGTTTACTCAGTCAGTCCATTGCCGAATGCTCGCGTGAAGGCCGGCCGCTTGGTGATCGATGCCAAAATCCTTTGACACGGACGATGACGACGCGGCGCGCAAAAGAAAAACAGAAAACGAAAATGTTTTGCTGCAGTGTGGGCGGAGAGAGAGAAGTAGTGGAAGTAGAGGATTGGGGCGAGCGCGATTTGGAAGGAGTGGAGAAAGAATACGAAACAGAGAAATTAATGCAAAAATATTCTATGAATGAGCAAACACCGCTGGGAACTTCGAAAGAACTCTTTTAAGTCAAAACTAAACCTTAGGCACGCAAAAAGTCTCCATTTTGTTTTGAAATAAAGGGCTAGCTTCGTATGAAGGGATTCGTATAACCTTCCCACAAATAATATATCATGGGAAGTTGTACGTAGAATAGCTTGAGGTCTGCCAAGGCCTGGGCTCGCGGTTGTAGCTACGGTAGATTTTTTTCCGAGGCAGTGCGCATTTTATTATCCGCTTGCGAAATATCTATTGCACAACAAACCGCTGAGCTTAAAGAAAAAAGATCACATGGGATTTATAATGTATCTATTTTTTTATTAGACTTTACACCACTGCGACGAAGCGCCCGCAGTAAAAACACCTCTGACCTCGTTTATCAATATATCGTAAAGAGCCCTAAGTTTTGTTTTACCGGTACTTCTACAGAAGATGTTTCGACAATAATTAAAAACCGTGCACGGCCACGCGAAGAAACATCTTGGCTTGACGTCCCTGAATAGGTTGAAGAAAAGAGTGCGCCAAGTTCTTTGTGGCACTGCTCGACGCTCGTCGACCACAGAGGACAGCCGAGGTCACAGGCGGGCCACGGGGGATAATGAGGGCCAAGAGAACAGTGGATTCGGGCGACAAATCTCAAGTCTACGCTCTCATCGCATGCTATTTTTACCAGCCTTTTTTAGGCTACACAGATTTTGACGTTCGTTATTAGTCTAGACGGCGTGAGATCTCACGGCCAGAAAATTACGGAGGAAAACAGTGCGAAGCCTACGCATCACCCCCACCAAGAACTGCCAAAGCCAGGAAAGTGCAAATTCAATCATCACCCTATACCTCGGAATCAAATAAAGAATATAACTAATCCAAATGAGAAAGATTAGACAGTGCACATTTACAGATGACAAGTTCTGTGAAAGAATTAAATATTACAGTCATATTTAATGGATCGCCATGTACGACTTCATTCCTCGAATTCCAACTGGGTACTATTAATTTTACGCTGTTTCCGCAAACCCAACGAAAATTATAATCACCATCCTTCATAAAACCAATTGATTTTGTGCACATAATCTGCTTTCGAAACTTTACCTTATGGAGAGAAAAGAGTAATCTCACCATAGAGATAAGCGTATAGCGGTGGTATGAATGTTGATATACGACCCCAGCATGACTACACATCCCATAACTTAACAAAAATTTTTAATCACATAATTTAACATAATTAAGCCAGTCAACGCCGATTCTCAAGTCAGCAGCAATTTATAAGTCCGAGATATACTTTTCTGAATTCGTCAACCCCAGTCCGTGAAGAGTTGATCCCATTGTTAAAATAACCAAGCATGAGCATTAAGCTTCACGGCTTAAGACTTTTTGTTTAGTAGGCATGATTTTTTTTAGCGCAACTAAGTAATCTCAATTATACTTACATTATGGCTAAAAACATTTAAACACGTTCAATTTTCAAAGGCTAGAAAAATATGTCGCACATTGGAAAAATTTCGCGAAAGTCGAAATTAAAGAAAGGTATGTGATTAAAGCAACGCAAGAATAACAAGAGTAATCAAAGTTTCCATCACATCAACAATTTCCTTCAGATACAAGCACAAAAATTCAGAGAAGCCGAGATATTATGGGAATTATGTTCGGTAATCAAAATTAAAATTAATGGACGTTTGCTCTCGCGGATAATTCTACTCCAAAAGAATTTTTAAAACCACCCCCGATTTATAAGCATTTGTGACACAAAAGAATCCGCGTGGATACCCCGTTGTCAAAAGAGAGACTCACTCCATAAGAGCGGCAAGAGGAGGAAATTTCTTTACGTTTCCCACACACGTAGGCGCGAAAGCCTTGTGGTAGGCAACACGCTCAATTTATATTCATTATGAAGAGAGTTGACGCCTTTTGTCAGAGCCGTAATTGAATTTGGGTTTCATTCTCTCCTTTCTTTATAGCACAGGATGAGGAGTCGGCGATTCTGCTGCGCCCTTCAGGGGGGGGAGAAAAATGAAGGGAGGGGGGAAGCAGCGGTGTGAGGATACTGTACGGTCTTCCCTTTTCCGGCAATTAGGAATATTGTGTTCTTTCGCATCATTCCTCCTGGGCTCGTCCTCCGAAGAGCACCCTGGCTCCTCCCTCTTTCTACCCCCTCCCCCCTCGCTCCTTACCCCTCCCTCCCCCACCCTCTTCCGTGTATCGAACGACGCGGGCGGGCGGAAGTGACTCGACTCGTCTCTTCCTCGTCGGGAGCGTGTCGAGCCATAATGTAGGCCACTCCGCAATGCACGTGGGAGAGGTTTGGGGGGTGTAAAAGAGGTATTGGAGCGATTTTTGTTTGCACGCGTGAATGTGCGTTCGCACGCGTGTTCTCATCAGTGACATCTATTCACAGAGAATTGAAAAAAATTACAGAATGAAATTTTCTTTTTGGCGCAGTCTCTCTCTTAAACCGAGAATCGGTGCCCGTTGTCTCCTTTGCTTTTTAAGAGAGGCCAGGGCAGAGTTGGAAGAGGGACTCGAAGTAGGATGCCAGATGATAACTTAGATAGATTGCTGGACCATCAGGCGTTGGTTGGTCGATCTTCGAAATAATCAAAAGCTATAGTAGATGCTTTCGAATTTCAAAGTGGGGCATACAAAATGAAGATAGTATAAGAAAACAAAGTAATGGGATTCTCAAAGATAGAGAGAGCGAAGTAGGAGGACACAAACTGGAGTAAGTAGAACATTTGAGCAACTTGGGCAGTACGCTAGAAGAAAATGGACATGGTAGCAAATAAATAGAAGAAATTCGTCAGCGAAGGAAGGGTTCGATATTAGAAGTTAGCTGATGACAGGCATATCGCGGGTAAGGCTATAAAGAAGAGGCTAGTGAAGAGATTGTTATGGAATGTAAAGTTGCATGGGGCAGAAATGTGGACAATGAGGAAGGATGACGAGAATAGACAGTAGTAATTTGAGATATGAATGTGAATTGAAAAAAGGTGCGGTGGACGGAAAGGAAGACGAACGAGTAAGTGCTTGGTGTGATGGGCACGGAAAGGAAACTTCTGGAAGAAATCAGGTAGGGTGGTTGCTGGAGGAGACAATGGGAGGCGATGAGTCGCTCAAGGCTATGACAGAGGGCAGGATGATGGACAAGCAGGGAATCGAAAGAGAATATGTTTCATGGACGGGAAAATGAAAAAGGATATCTCGTACGCTGAGACGACGAAGAAAATACTAGCGGTAGATAGGAATCTGCAAGTGTAGAAAATGTGAGACATATTTTTACTCCCAATAAAACCTACCAATAACCCGTAGAAAACTTTAATGAAACATTGAATTTAGGGATAGGGAAGTGAAAAATGTTGCATTATATCGATTTTATTATTTAGGAAAGTCAATGCTATTCAATAGCAGAGATTTTTCAGCCTTACATAGTATGAAGGTACTCCTATAATAATTTCGTCACATTGGTACGTATTTTTTTCTAAACCACACATTGCTATTAACATAATCGTTGAAAAGAAATATCAAAGCTTGAAACTGTAGAAACTCCATTTTGAGAAATGCATGACGTTACTTCTCTCTCCCACTCTAATATTCAAGTGTATGAATAACACCATTCACATTACTGTTGATATTGCCATATGCAACATGAATAAAAGTACAAAATTAGAAGACAGCTGCGAAACGAAGACGTCAGAAGACGAAAAAAAAAATTGAAACAATCTGCCGAGCACCTGAACCCCGAAATGATAACAGCTTTTCCTTAGGCCTAACAAGCAAGAAAGAGTTTGCTAGAGGTTGGTGCTAGCATTTATGTAACATTGCACCAAGTTATAAGGTAAATGATGACTTACACCAACCTTGTTGCATTATAATCATTGGGCAAAATTGTAAAGACGACAGTGAAAGAACGCTGCAAGTTTCCATAACCTCAAATATACGTCAACAAATTTTGTGTAAATGTAAAATAACTATCGAAAAGCATCATTACCAATAAAAAATCTTATATATCAAAGTTAACACAAACTATTCAAATAAAAGTAACGACGAGTCTTAAAGCGGAAAATTCATAGGATGATTGTTGATATTATCCCGTTAATTAACTAAAAAAACATTGTTTCAGGTTTTTTGACATTTAGGTAGATTGTCTTTTCTCGTATTTGACCTTCGAATAGGGTCAAAAAGGATCCTGGAAAGTCCACACGCAGACACCTTTCAAAGGATTTGCTATATTTTTGCTTGTTTCTTCAAGCGTGCAGTATTCTATAAAACATAAATATTAAAATGAAAACGATTTAGAATGACAGTAATTCACTCTTATTATTTCAGCGAACTGATTTAATTTACACTTCAAATTATTCACCAGAGGAATCAACTCACGTCGTTGAATATCGAGAAACGAATTTCACGTGCAGCCGCCTTAATGGAAGTCTTCTCCTGAGAAATTAGGTCTCAGAATGCCAATTAGGATCATCAATTAAGGCAACCGTTGAGTCGAACATGAGAAATTCCCACGCCCGTATACCAGCGCTTTGCACGTTTGGTAAGCAGATTTACCGCTTTGGCCGCAGCACATTTCACGAGGAAAGAATAAAAGATTGAAGAGACGGGAACAACGAATTCTAAACAGGATCCTGGAAGGGTACTTCAAAAATAAGTTACACCGCACCAATCGGGAGGCGTGAGTCAGCCCAAACCATCCGTTAAGCCACGAGCCGAATTCATCAGGAGGTCGGAAACACTAGTCATATCGTACACGTAAGCTACCTCTCCCTGAATTAACCGTCTTTTAAATGACCAAGAAGTCTAATCAAAAGTGCAATAGGAAATAAAATAGAAAGCAAATCGAACTTCATGCCTATTTGCAAATCACGACGGGTTTACTACTAACATACATCCATCGTTCTCAACCCTTCTTAATCATTTGTCACAGATAATCTATCCAGAGAAGGTAAATAGATAAAATAAATACATGCACCACAGAAAATATAGATAATCTTGCTTAAGATGTCTGAGAGACATAATTATAGTCTGAATCATGATGCATCAGATACAGCGGTAAGTGCACATGGCACGCAATTAAGTATTGACACAAGCCTCACGCACATTCTCCATTGCTGACATTTCGCTTTCATTTGTTTCAAATTAGAGAGACTGCATAAGGTTTAAACGATAGCCATCAGCTTGTATATTCTATAAATTAATAGGGATTCTTCAAGGCAAAATAATAGTTAGGGTAATGGCATAAAAAATGAAAGATTTTCAACAGCTACAGCAGATAATGTGGTCGGTAGAGCTAACATCAACCCCTTATTTGTAATTTCCTGAACCCTGGGTCGGATTCACAGATATAATAGAAGCCAAGGCTCAGTAAGTTAACTGCGTTGAATTCCCATAACCTTCCGTTATTCTCCACTACTTATAGGTACCTAAACAGTTGATGTCCACACTATGAACAAAATTGGATCCCATTACATTCTACAAAAAGGCTTAGGGTCTCATTAATTCACGGTAAATATACCTAAACCAGCACAACATAAATTCTCAATCTTATCTTCAGTCCATAAACGAAACAGCTACCCCAATGACAGCATTTAGTGCCGAGAGGGCGATATTCATGAGCTTGAGGCTTTCTCATCACAAAAAGACTATCGCCACATAGGAGAAGAGCGGAGGGATGAGTGAAATATACCCACGTGGACTTTAACGGCAGATAAATCTCCAAAGCTGATGGCAGAGCACGCAATCTCCGAATTCTTTACCCGTCTCGACTCCATCCCCCTCCCCTGCCCACTCCACCACCAATCCTCCGTCCTCAATCGCCCGCCTGCATAGCTAATGCATCGGCCCCGTTATCCCAAACTACCAACCCACCTCTTCCCGACCCCCCATCCCATTGCATCCCAGTCCACCACGCCGCTCTTTCCTCGTGGGCGGCGCCGTTTTTCGGCACGGCCGAGTGAAATGATGATGGGCGGATTCTGTTCCGAGCGAGATAGCTGTGCCCGCTCCGTGTTACCGGACCAAAGCATCCGAGGCCGGCAAGGCGCGGGGAGATGCTGTGCGCTGGGATGTTTGACGGCGTGAGGACGCGGACAAAGGCAAATGGAGGCCACACAGCATATGGGACACTCCAAGAAAATACCTACAGTTATATCAAACAAAGTGAAGCTACCGGTGCCAGCCAAAACCTACCGCAGTAAAGCCATCACAAACTCCAAATGAGCAAACATTCATGGATATAGTCAGGGGAAGATTTTAACGCGATGAATCTACTTACACTTTTAATTGTGATTACCGTGAATTAATGCAAATTATTTGATGCGGAGTCTCTCATAACGGTAATTTAAGGCAAGACTGCTCATACGTTTACCTTTACTATTTTGAATTTGTTTCACAACTTTGGTGATTGTTAAGCTTTAAGAATTCGGATCAAATAAATATTTGCTATTTGAATATTTATTACATTTGAAGTTAATTGGTAATATTATTTATAGTTATAAGCAGCCGAAGTATGAAAATTTCTCTAGTCTTTTCCTACTTGGCAAATGTGATGTCTATCTATATTGGAAATAATATTTTAGAGTTGTAAATACTTTTAAATGGACATTACGCCCAGGAAAAATCATGGAATTGTTGAATATTGAATGTCCAAATAGAAGTACTAAATTTAGTTAAAGTTATACACGCTAATGTAATTTTAACACAATGTTTTATTTAGAGTCAATATAATTGACTTAATGCCATTTTAAATATTTATTTGATAAACTATAAATTCATAGCTAGAGCTAAAATGAAAACATGAACGAATGATGAAATTGTTCACCGTAAGTAACCATAAAATTCTATTTTTATTCAAATTATTCTTATTGCTAAAGTAAATATGTATTAGATAAGAACTTCCTAGGCACAATAAACTATACCAGTACATACCAGATTAGCAAGTAAATTTAACTATAGGAAACATATTCCTACAATGTAAGTGGCCAGGATTTAAAAAAACGCATCCGTCCGCATTGACCGACATCTAAGTCTGTTCGTCCAGTCATAGCAATGGTGAGGGCCATAATTGATTGAAGAATTGAGACTAAAGCAGCTGTAAAGATAAGCACGCAAGAGAAGTGAGAGCAAAGGGTAAGAGAAGGAAGAAAAATCCCAGACAAAGAAATATCAACTTTCGTGCTCTTCCTCTACGAAGAGGGCAGGCGGAGAAGACAAAATTGAGAGCGATCGTCCTTCGCGGAGTACTAACCGTTCACCCCATTAATATACATTACAGGTATATATTAAAGTATTTGGCCCCGCTGTTGCTAGGCTACGCTGTTTCCTCCGATTTCCGCAAAATGGATGGTGTAAACAAGCTTGGCGGCACCGACATCATTAACACATTATGATGAGTTTGTCGGCGCTGGAATCGCCTACGTTTGCTTCATCTACTGGTGAAAGACAGCTCTTAGTAAGAGTCAACGCGATCACGATAAGGTAATTCATTCACAGTCGGAAGTTTTCAAGACCACGTGAAGTTTTAAAATAAGGCTGATTATTTTAAACATCTCATGAGTAACTTAATTGACGTATATAACAGAGGGATGGCGCAACCAACGGCTAATTTGAGCAAATTCGTAATACATAAAAGAGGGGAGCTTCACTGACTTCCAACAAAACCTACCTTCACCTGGAAGAATACTTAAAAAAACGATGTATTGTAGTCTATTCATAACTAAAACAGTCCCTACCATTTTTGTTTTTTTTTCAGTTCAGCCGTCGCCATTTTCGCCGCGTGGGAGAGCGACCGCCTGTTGTGCGCTGCAGCCGGAGCAGCGGCGAGAGTCGGAATCGCCGGCTCTTCTGGCGACCGACGACCGCGCTTTATCAATTTGCCGCGCCCCGTTGGCTTTTCCCTTTTGGCCGACAGAGGGAGGAGGGGTGGGTAAAGGCGGGGGGAAGGGAGGGTTGGGAGGGATTTGGGGGCGATTTGAAAGCGAAAAACGCGAGAGAGTGCTGCTGCTTATTGGGGTGGGGGGAAGGGAGATGGGGTGACGAGAATGTGGCCAAAAATAGCGATCCCGTTCGATTTTCAGACCCTGGAGAGGAGACGGGAAGGGGTGCTGGGGGGATGACGGGAGGAGGAGAGGGGGTGGGTATAGAAGCGGCTGCCGCGAAGCAGCGAACGAAGCGGGAGGAAAAAAACACATCGTCCTGGGAAACAAAGCAAAGGGAGAAAATGTGCCCATTCGGGCCAGCCTCGCCTGTGGACCCGGGACTCCTTCAACCCCTTCCCTCTTTTCCCTCCCTTTCAGGACGGCCTCGATCAAGTCAAATCGTCCACCAATCGGATGCAAAAGATGGAGTGACGATGAAGGTTACGAAAAAATAGTATCAAATATTGCACCCGAGCACGTAGCAAAGTATTTTTTATTGGAATATCCTACCAGCTGATAGGTAGGTTTTGGCCAGTCTTCATCCTAACATTCCAATTTCTTGCTCGTCGCTTCGTTTTCCCCAGTATTTAGATGACCCGCCATTAGATTTCTCTTATTATTCCTCATATCGTCCACCTGCCACTTCTTACTTGGTCCAGAATTTTCATCCTCTTCCTTGGATTGGATTGGATATTTGGGGAGGTGACCAACGGCTAAGGTCGTTTGCGCCACTGGGGATAGGTAAAGGAGGAAGGGTGGATAGAAACCCTGCGTCGGCATTAGCCTGCTCTTAACGAAAGGCGCCAAGGGAATCACGGTTTAACGTCTCATCCGACAGACGGAGTACTGTACTTGAAGTGCCCTCCACAAGACACTCAAGTAGGGAACAGGTTTCCTTTGAATAACATCCTCCTCTGCAGGGAATTGAACCCTGGCCGCCCGTGTGGTAGGCGAGTACTCTAGCCACCACACCAACCCGATCCCCATCCTCTCCCTTCTTCTTCCACACTTCCTTAGTGTTCTTCCCTCTATTACCCTTTTTAACGTCCCCTCTCCTATCAATACGTCCTCCATCCATCTCTTCTGCCTCCTCTGGACCTCCGCCACTAGTTTCCTCTCCTCTCCAGCCATCTCCAATACCTCCCCGTTCGTCCTTCTCGTCGCTTTGCTCACCCTCTCCATCCTCCCCCAAACCTAATCTCAAACGCTTCAAGTACACGTGCATCCTGCCCTCGCTATGCACAATGATCACATCGTCCACAATGACGGCGCATCCCTTCATAATAGATTCTTCATCAGTGTTTTCTTAACGTCTATTCCTACAATTCCCCTCATCGATTCCCTTCTCTTGAAAAATGCTCCTTCAGCTAGAGCACTTCTAAATCTAACAATCCCAACCACTAAACATATTCTCATCGAAAAGCCTTCCCAGATACGTGAACTGCTCTAATTGGTCCACTTTGTACCCTTCCAGCCAGTAGCATGCGATTATAACAAAACGCATGCGGGCTCATTTTATTCAGTGAAATACAGGGGCCCACCTCTTTGACATTTACGTATAACGCCTAAAATCAAGATCGTTCTTTCTACCTAGAATATCAGAAGGATTAGGTACGAAAAGGATTATTCGAACAATCTCAACGAAAAACTCATAGTCAATAGTTAACTCATAGAATTCGTTTATTCGAATAGGTTTATTTGAACGATCTCAACGAAAAACTGTCCACCAATAGTAAACTCATTGAATTCGTAAATATTGGTCATCTATTAATTTAATTGGAGGTAATTCCATACGTGGCAGAGTTATACTAAAAACTTGTAAAAACCTCTCTAAAAACCCAGTATATTTTATGCGCAATGTCGTAAATAGCAGACGGCACTCCGAAAAGATTTCAAATTCACATTTAACTAATAAAAAAAATGATTAACCTGTGTCCTGTGTGAATGCAAAATCGGTATCTGAGGACACTTTGATATTTTACTGCCCAGTTGATTGCCCAGTTTACTGCCCAGTTACACCTTGATGAAAGAAGAGAATCAAATGAGAAGAATCAATGGATATGAGAAATTTCAGGGAACATCAAATATTTCCCTAAGCTAGCAATTAAAAGGCAGAGTGACGCATGTTGCTATTCGTAGATACAAGAAGATTAATAATACGACGCTCGTTAATGAAAGAAAAATCCAGAATAACATTAAAACGTCCGAATAAAACATGTCGCATCATCACAATGCATGGCGGTGTGACGGTGATATCGATTAATCCCTATTCCATTACAAATAGACAGCGACACACCGAAACATACATTTCATTCGTCACGTACTTTCCCCCGTCAAAGCTTTTATTTCACCAGTATAAAGACTGACACGTTCCGGCGCTCCCCGACGGGATCTGAAAACGACGAATAACATCGCATTAAACAAGTAAATGATCGCAGACCGACACGCTTCTCCCAATCCACGAACATCGACCCTCCCTCATGAGGTCGGGAATGTCGCATCGGGGAAAAGGTAGGAAAGCGACGGCAGGGCCGACGAAACCGAACACGTTATGTCCGCCTGCCTCCAAGGGGTGAGGGGGGATCAGGAGGGTCAAGAGAGGGGTGGGAGAGGCGAAGGAGGGCGATAGAGGGAGGGAGGGGGGTAACAGCGCAACCCCTCCCCGAGTCAAAAGGTCTCTCACCCGCGGCTTTTGCAGAGAAGGCACCGCAAATCCGTCAAACGTCCCGACGCGCCGCCAATGGCCCCGCCGGGCGCAAAATCCGTGAAATGGTGACACAAATGGGTCGCGCGTCAAGGACGCCAGCGAGGGAGAGAGAGAGAGAGAGAGACAAATGACGGGCGCTACCCGAAGCCGAGTTGAGGATAAGCGCATGAATCTTCCGGTTACATAATTTCCCAGAAATCCTCTCTATCCCTGCCTCCCGCCCCGACGCCCATGCCAATACGCCGGTGCGCTCTTACATAGGCACTCACACACGAGCACCGCACCAACAAGCACCAACGGATCAAAGCACCCACTCCTTCCGTGCGGGCAATGCACGCGCCGCGGCCACGGGGCACTCCAAGGTAAGCTATGACGTAAAGAAATCCCGCCACGTGACTTTTTTAAAGTACTGATTGAGAGCACTAATCACATTTCATACGTCTAGAATGTTTATCGAATCAATGTATCCTCCTCTTACAGGATCTGCTGCCATATAATTGCAGAATAACTTCAATTTCCCTCCCCAAGGTATTGCTGTCGCCTTTCTACTGGAACCTCCCATTTTCTTAGGTCGTTTTTAACCACGAAGTCAATTTCCGTTCGCACACATTTCAGATACCAGTAACTGGGCCAATCCTAGAAACTATAACGTGTTAAACAAGTTTACTAGGGTTGGCGCTAACTAGCGTGCAAACGGTGAAATTTTTACTGGAACTGAAGTGACTAGAGTCGGTTCCACATTTAATTGACACGAAGAGCTCCGACTGAGATTCGCTTCCTGCGTAAATCTCCTTAAGGCTAAAAGGGCGAAGTTACCAGTAGCAGTAGGAAACGTAACTTAATACTTCTGCCGTGTAATGACTGAAATTCTAGGTGTCTTCCAATAAGCAAATATAATTCCCTAAAAAAGGCATATCAAAAGGGCTCCCTGCATACGACCAGTTGAAAGCACACCTCGGGACCACACTAAGGATACGTAAACCGGCAAAAATGTCATTACAATTTCTTAACGATTTATTTTGGATGTATTTCTTTGTGATATTTTTAAGTCTATGCTTCCGTTTTAAATTTAGTCTAACTTCCGTCATTTTTTGTCAAACTGCTTGCTTACAGAGCATTCTTGAATAGGGGTAGCCACGAAACCATTGCTTGGCACGTATTCTGTTCGAAAGTTTTAGTAATAAAAATATTCTGCAATGATTTTTTTGTATTTTGAAGTACCAAGTTACCCTGCTGTTTCAAGCATCTCAATATCATAATTACACCTGCTAAGAACTTAAGCAGCTGAAATTATTATTATTACTATTAAACAGTTACAAGTAGACCATTGGCCTGGTGGTAACATTAAAAACAGAATAAACCTCGAAACCTTTACTTCTTTAACCTATTTTTAAAAATACATAATTGTTTTTGGGAGGGCTCAAATATTTTTGCTGGTAGGTCGTTCCCGGTGAATCAGTCCCGTATGGTCCTGTTCAAGAAGGAGAACTGTTTTACATTTGTCCTTTGTAATCGGCACTTTATCTTGAACTGGTGATAATTTTTTCCCACAAAGTTAGGCTTTATTATGTCCTTCCCAAATTCATGCCATGCTTTTTCCTCACTCACTATTTTGTACATCCCACACAGCCTGCTCCTTTTCCTCCTCACCTGTAAACTCTCCCATCCCAGTGCTCTAAGCATCTCTGTTTTATTGTGTTTCCCAAGCACATAACTAGCCGCTTTTCTTTGCATCTTCTCCAAGTTCATCACCTCTCCTTTCTTCTGTGGGATTTCTCTCTCAATTTCTTCGAAAAGATTTCAATTTATAGTCAAGAATGGCCCTCGTGACAACACGAAAGTGACCAATATGGCCCCCGGGGACCGTAAGATTGACATGCCAGCCCTAAAGTATCTTAATTAAATGTAGAGCGATGTTGGAAACACTCACCTACGTGGCCTGGAGAAAAGCAGAAAGAGCCTAAATTTGGCTACGGTCACCTCCGTGAGGCCCATGCCGTCAACAAAACGTGGAACAATCTTATAGGATATTCTCTCGAGGAAAGGTCGTACAAGTAATAAGAAAGCAACTCGACTTGTACGACCTTTCCTCGAGAGAATACCCTATATCAATGGAGGTCGATATAGTGAACAACGAGATGAACAATCTTATAGCTTAGAAATCTAACGATGTATATACGTAAAAGAGGCGACAGAAACAGCCATTACTAGCGGAGGGGGACTTTCACCGAGGCGAAAAAATTTCAAGCACGTGCCTTCGAACGGAAGGGCTTCCTCCTCCTCATCCCCCCTCCTCATCTCCCCTCCCGTCTATCCTCCTCCGCCACAGTCCCTCCCTCCCTGCGCAAGGTGGGAGGCCGAGAAGAAGGAGGCGCAGGTGTGTTCTTCGGCACAGGAAGGGCGGGAGCCACTTCCCACCTGTCTCTCTCGTTCTCTCCCGCCGGAGGATCGCGCTCGGCTGGCCGAGGGGAGAACACATGTCCGGGCCGCGGCGGCAGCGTCGGGGGCCCGGCCCCACCACGGGGCGGCCCCCCCACGGGAGCAAGCTGTCGCCCGCCTTCTCCCTTTCCAACCCGCATATTACGTGCCGCGACCTGCTCGGTCAGTAGAACGCCTGAGTCCGCTCCCAGCCCGTTGCAGACGTTTCTGGATAATTAACTATGAAAAGGCTTGGACACTACGATAACATAAAAAAAGAAATAATCGGAAGTTAGCGAAAACATAGATAGTTCTAAAAATTATAGGGATAAAGTAACTTAAATATATTCCTTGCGAGCATGTAACTGAGGGTATGAGTTTTAGTCTAGTCTAAAGATTGGGTGAGTTTTAGTTAGTCTTGAGTCTAACTTAGAACCATATTTAATCTTTCTAAAAGTTGCGCATCACCATCGGGCGACATTTACTGTTTCTCTTTCCCAGTCCACTTAGAGCCATAATAATTTCAAAATAAGTTTGAAATTCCTTACCTATATTTTCTTTAACCTCTATCTATACCGATAGCTCTGTCGTTAGCACGGTACTACTGTTAAACAGCCTTTTGAATGCCTAACTAGCCAAGTTTCTCGGTCGGTGTGTCAGTCTACCGATTCCAATAAGGAAATTCACGTCTTTTTCCTCTTTTGCACGATAAAATTAAAAATACTGTTTCGTAAAACGGGCGTATTTTACAAGCGTAAAATAAAGACTCTTATTCTTTCATGCAAGTCTCGATTAATGTTCGAAATCGGGAAAAATTTGATGAAATATTGATAAAATTGCTCAATATGCTGCGTTTTTGCCAAACCGTCCCCTCGACCACCGATAGCACCGTAGACGTCAAGTCTCATTTATGCGAAGAAAGATATTAAAAGGCCGATAACGGATCACCAAGGAAAGCATATCCTTAGCAGTGGAAAATTGAGTCAGGGCGCCCCAAGGAGAGAGAGAGAGAGGTGGACTTTGATAAATTGAATGAATACCACAGACTCAATTTGGCAGTAGCATCAGGTGTACAGTACGAAGCACAGGGTATCATAATGAATGTTCGTATGGTGACGACCGTCAATTGAAAATACGTACAAAGGTTGGTAGTATCAGGCGTAACTTTGTGGAACCTGTTAAGATTATAATGATAACACTTAACTTTGTCGTTCCACATATCTTTATTTTATACGACCCGGGCTTCGACGTTCGACGTCATCTTCAGGTCACCTGAAAATGACGACCTGAAGATGACGTCGAACGTCGAAACCCGGGTCGAAGAAAATAAAGATATGTGGAATAAAAAAGTTACGTGTTATCATTAAAACGCACAAAGGTATTTATTGGAAAACCTTTGTAAAAAAACAGTACAATTTTTAAAAAAAGTCAAAGATCATCGAGAATATATTTCAATTCAAATATAGTTATGTCAATCACGATGAGGTTTTTAACCACTTTGAAACAAACACAATTCATCCAAAAGCATCCTAATGAGCCCCGAACCCTCGCGAATCGTTTCTACCCGGACACAATGTCGGAGAATTCTGTCACGTTGTTTTTATTTTTCCTTCGGAATCACTCCTGGATGGGGTGAGAGAGGGAGGATGGTCCAGGAGGAGGATCCCAATGAAGGCGTCGCATCCCTCGAGAGAAGGGGGACTCGTAGTCTTCGTCTTGAGTCAACATCCCCGGAGGATTCGAAATCAGCCCTCGTCCTTTGTTTGTGCATCCCTCTCTCTCTCTCCGAAGGTCCTCGGGGCGAGCACCACCATTCCAGACAACCCTTCCGTTCCACCAGCTCCACCCGCCACCCACCCATTCACCCACCCTCCCCCCTCACCTCGTTTCCGCGCGTCCCCCAGAGGCCAACAACCAACCCCCCCCCCTACCCCCCCTAGCCGTTCGGTTTCCAAGCAGCGGGGGCGGCGAGCGGGGGCTAGGGGCGAGGGGCCGAAAAGACACGGCAAAAACGGCACATATACACGGACGTCGCCCGACTTTTCTGGCTTCATTCAGGCGCAGAGGAAGGCAGGCTCTCTCTATCTCTACTGGGCTCACTCAATTCTGAGGAAATGTGAGGACTCGGCGAAACAATATAGTATTCCCCACCGTGTAAAGAGCGAGTTTGACTGCATTTATACCACACGATTTTGTTCTTTCATTATGCAAAGGAAGACAACTGGCTATGCGAGTACAACAAAGACGATGCGATTTGAACAACGTCTACTGCAATGAATACACAACCATCGTCTAGATTCGCACGTCACATTACGGGAGGCAAACTATTTTACGAAAAAAATACCTCTATCGATATACAAAGCATTAGCAATTCAGAGGAATCACATCGTATGCCTACTGCGTTCAATAAAACCCAAAAAAGGACAAGATAACCACTAATACTTATACAACTACCACTATCTTGTGCCCAATTATGACCAAAATAATTCATCATCTTCCGATTATTTTCTTTATATTCAGAGCCATGGTGACAATTCGAAGGTAGGTAGCTATCCGTGAAAAGCATAACAAACACAATTAGGAGGAATTCTAACTTTAAATTTATAATATTCGGTAAAAGTAAATACTACGTGAGTATATACTTCATTTTTTCCACATCTTCGGCTCTTAAGGTCAGCCACAAATAAATCGGAACGCCAGTCATGGGAGGAGTGACGCCATCGCTATTATAAGCCGATCCACGGTACCCATGAGAAACTCTCAACCACTTAGCTCTCATTCGAAGAGGCATTTGATCAGTCCTCTAAGTACCAACGAGTGAGAACAAATATTATTCAAAACTGATTCATAAATTTTATTTAATGCAATGATTATTTAATTGAGCTCTCCAATTAAAACTATACCTCCTCAGAGATTCACCCTGACACCAACACCAATACATCTCAATGGCAACGTATAAGCAGCGCATCGCCTTCCAATCTTGCCCACAGTGCACTTTATGTAGCATTGCCTCGGGTCTCGCACCACGGCCAACTCCACGCGGTCTGCCTCCGCTGAAAGACTTGAAGCATGAAAACCCTCGATTCCGCAGAGCACCAACGAATGCACGCACCGCGGCACGGCGGCTAGGAAGCTCCGCCGTGTAAATAAACATCCACTTCTAACTCGATCGATCGATCATCGGGCCACCAAAGTGCTTTCTAACAAATCGGAGCATCTGCTATAAACCGCACTGCTACTTTCAACGTTCTGATATTCCTCCCGACTTCCGCAGTACAGAATTTTATTGAACAGTTAAAATTCTTCTTTTTGTTTCGCGATAAGATTTAACACGCACAATTTTGATATTATTGGAGGTGAAATAAGTAAGTGAATTCACTCACACACGTTTCCTTCATAGTCATTTGCGGTCTTAAATTGAAGGTATCGACGGACTGTATTTGATCCATCGACCTTATCAGCAGAATTTGCGACCCACAGAATAAGGGCAAGCTCTACCTTCATTATAGTAGTGACAACGAAGAATCGCTTAAATACGATATTCGTGAAACAGCTCGAGGAGGTGAACACCCCAAACCAGTTCCCTCGCAAGTTGAGAGCATGTTTCATAGCGGCTGCTCAGTAGAAATGCTGGGTGAACTTGTCATGTAGGTCCAAGTAGGTAAGCACGGCTATTTCCGAGTACCACACACTAAGAGACAAGCTGTGTCAAACAAAGGACCTTGAGCAAATGTAAACGATTAGCATCAAATCAGAAGTTACCGACGATATAGATAAACTGCGATCTAAATGAGCCATAGGATCGAGCGAGTTCCGTATAACGTGGATACGTTTGGATGTATTTACAATGTTCTAAACAGAAACTTCTCCGGAAAAAATAGAACACTAGCGTCGGCTAAAAATAAATAACATTTTTCTAAAAAAATTAATTCTTGTACCATTTCTATTACTGCCTGTATGGTGAGATCCAATGCATAAACAAATGCACTTACATGAAATGTGCCATACAAATTATTTTCGTCCTCCTTAAGAAGTTGTTAAAAAGTTCACTTAATGAGCCACGATTACCGCTCCACCCACCTTGATATCTCGGCCTGAAAGCGACGTATGGGACACCAACACATCCTTAGACGGTTTTCTTCATTAATTTCATCGCAGTAATCTACTGGTTAAAGGTAAGATTTGCTGAAATTCACAGAAATTCCGCCCGATATCCAACACTTTCAGGGGCCCTATGTATCTTTAGTACATCCTTTTTCGCCTCAGCATACGATCCACCCTTCTCCATCCCGTCTATGAAACCTATTCACTTTCTTCCTCTTCCACACTACTGCAACACCCCCATCTCTATCCACAGTCTTGAGCAACCCATCGCCCGTTATTGCTTCCTCCAGCCACCCACTCCGCCTACCCCTGGTGACATCCGATAGTTTCCTTTCCTCGCCCACCATTCTTAGCATTTCCTCTTTGGTCTTCCTTCCTTCCATTGCACCTTTTCCATCCTCCTCCACAACCATATTTCAAACGCCTTCATTCTAATCTCGTCTTTGCTCCTCAAGGTTTACGTTTCTGCCCCACAGAAAGCTTCACTTCACACGAGCTTCACTTCACTCGCATCAAGCTGTTTACCAGCCTCTTCTTTATATACTTACCCAGAGTCCCTATACTCAGCTTCCTCCTATTACTAAACGCTTTCTTAGCCAATGCCATTCTCCTCTTATGTCTTAGCTACAATGCCCATTTTCACCCAGCATGCCACCCAAGTAACTAAAAGGATTTATAATGAACGCCGGCCTTTCGCCCCGCGTGGGAATTGCCTCGGGAAATGCCCACGCGGTGGAGGTAGAGGAGATTTTGTAGGAGGGGTGGGGGGTGGAAATGTGGGGAGGAAATGGGGGCGGAGGGAGGGTAGGGAGGGGGAGGGATGAGTCATCCGTCTGTCGAGCCCTCCATTCGGCAGCGGAGGAGGAGGAGGAACGAAAATCCTCGACTAAGGTCATCGCTTCCATCAAGGAGCGAGGGAGACCAAACAAATGAAGAAGTCTATGGAGGGAAATCGGGGGCGAGTTGGGGGTTTAGAAATTGGGAGGAGTATGACACGCCGAGCGATTAAATCTCTAGATTCGAAAAGTATGTAAAAATTAAATAAACATAGACCACGAGCCTAAAACAGACCTATCCAGTCAGACCCCAGAAGTCAAGGGGTCTAAGTGACATTAAAAAAAAATAAGTTGGGTACAGGAATGGGATGTGAAAATATAAATCTTTTAGGTGGTAAAGGGATCCGAGTGATTTTCTTGACAAGTGATGCTACCTAGGGTAATGCCTCTTAACTACTTAGTGGGTTGTGCCAAACATTTTCAACTTTGACTTAAGTATTCTTAAAACAACGATTTTGTTACTTAGACCCCTTGACTTCTGGGGTCCTCATATAACATTAAATGTTATAATGCCACGTATCTCCCCCAATTTCGTCGGTTGTCGGCATCAGTTGAAGAAAAATGTTGTCCGTACTTATTTATTACAGAGCTTGACGAGGTAACGGAGCAGAGAGACGGTGGCGAAGGAGGGAGACAAAGGCTACAAAGGCGAAAGACAAAATAGAAAGAAGATGAGAGAGGAGGAAGTAAATAAGTCGGAAGAACTGACATCTCTCGTTACCAAGCCTTCCTCTAAGCTATCTCAATTTGTAACACACGAAAAAAAAAGACCCTTCATCTAGTGTGAAGCAAAATATGTTGAATCATCTCCCTGTTATTTCATTATTGTAGGTACAAGGCATAACTAGTTTCAACACATATGTATCGTCTTCAGGTAAGAAATCGGGGGTATTTGTCTCTCGTTTAAAAAAAGGAATTTCCACATCAACATAGCATGAATGTATATGCTTCTGAAGACGTGTACGACACGACTTTGCGCCCTTATGTCATTGAGTGAGTAGGTACATTTATCTCGACATCATCTAAGGAAATTTCCGTGGAATTTAATACAGACGATCCACCTTTTCAGGTGAATGACTTGAGGATGGATGTTCGAGAACAGCGGAGGAAATAGGATGAGTGTGTCACCTACAAGCAGACCGTCTGGGAGAAAAAATTGTTTTCCATACGGTCGGCGATAGAATTCGGAATACCAGCAAAAAATATATAAATATATGTATAGCAAAGAATAATTAGGTAAAAATAATAATTCCGACACTCATACAGATAACTCATCTTTTTATTCTAGTTTACAACGCTTAAGATCTCTTCCCTATAATACTTTTTGATTGCTCTAAGGTAAGTCGATAAACTAAAAGAAAATGAATTTATCAAAGAATTCCATAAACAAAAAAAGAGAAAAACAGCAATTTACAGCAATTTAAGCGCCAAAGCTAATAAGTATATTTTTTACCGATAATTTGAGGCTCTTAGCTCTCAGGTAAAGACGCTTTGATATTACAACCAACCCAGTTTTCATTTCAAGTTTGCCAAAATCTCTTTTTTCGAAAGCGGAGACTTTTCAAACATTGAAGTTTTAGATAAAAACTGCCTCAGGCTGAGTTCATAATAGAGTACAATCATTTGATACATGGGAAGGACAATACACACAAATGTAACCATAGAACAATCAGCGTCATTAACATTGCAACCAGAATACTGAACGATAACGTAGACAGCCTGCTCTGTCTTCTCCCGTATAATACAGAGGAAATAGATTTTGAAACCCACTCGCTAAAAGCGTACAAAACACTAATCCTATTACCGATTCCCAGCGAATAGCGTCAAAATTGAGAGGTCTTGATCCTTTCTTTCACGAGGGATACTTGAGATGATGGCTCTCATCCCTCCCTTTCAGTTCCACATTCATTCTCCGCGCACCGATCCTCCGAACCCTTTTTCTCCAAAGTGGTCGACGCCCTCCCGAATCTTCTCTCCGTCACAAACCGTTTTATTCTCCCGAAAGACGATCTTCTCCGTCCCTCCTCTTCACATACGGATGGAAGTGGAATGCCTCGAGTGTCTCAGACCTCCCTCCTCCCATTTTCACACAAACGCACTCGAGTAATAAGCGATTCGGGATTTCCGAAAAGGCGACTCTATTATAATTCCCGATGGCCTTCGAGGACGCTCCTTCCCTCTCGCACACCACCACACTCCATCACGCTCCATCCATCCTCCACGGCTCCTCCTTTATCCCATTGCTGAAACCTTCTCCATAGCTCTCCCGGAAGGGCGCGGTAGCCGAGGGACGGAAACGAGGATAAGTAAATGTCCATCAAAAGTTCCTGGCGTAAACCTGCGCAGCAAGGAGGAGAGATTAAAATGAAGGAGGGGAAATGAAAGAACGGAGGATAATAGGGTGAGGAGGGGGGAAATCGAAAAAAAAGGCTCAAGGCACTTTCATTAAATTCAAGTGGCTAAAAATCACTCGTCGATATGACTTTACCTGGGACCCCATGTTGTTCTCTTAATGCGAGACATGTCGAAATGAGATCATAGATTGTGGTAAATAATCCGACTTTTCAAAGAGCTAGTGCCAGCAGCAATTACCGATTTTTAGTAAGTAAGCAAGCAAGCAGTAAGGTTTTCCGACTCATCCTCCACACGAAACACTCTTCCTTTCCCCATTTCGCAGTCTTTTTTAAAGTTCCGCAGCCCATGTCTCGAACTCGTCCACTGCGCAGTACCAGGAACTTTTGCAGGAGCTACAGTCGTGTTGGAGAGTTGAGCTAGAGAGGCGGCGAATACTTTCACATCGGATGAGTTGGGGGAACTCGACTGAATTTTAAAGCGGCACTTCAAAAGGTTTTAGTGACAGAGCGATTAAGCACGTTCTGCGGCCGAATTAAATAAAATTCTAAATTTCTCGTCTTGAGGACTTAAATTCCCCCAAGGTTATAAAGTCTCCCATACTGCCTCGTTCTTTCCCAAATAACTTCTCACGGGCTGAGTGTGCACGACGCTTGGCTGCCAACCGAATGGCTCCATTCCCCGTTAGGATGCTCATCGAATGGCTCAATCAGAGGATCCTTCTCCAGTAAAAGCAAAGAGATTTATTGGGAACGAGAACTCCGTGAAAACCTTTAAGTACACAGCAGTGGGGCTTAATGTAACGACCTATGAATGTGCAATACACAATTATAACATCCAATAAGACGAAAGAATATCTGACTGCAGAGCAATACCATTTATGCGGAATGAACATAAACGTCATTTTATGAAAATCCCATTTTACTACCCATTCTCAATTTTAAGCGGTAATAAGAAATGACGGTTCAAAATAATGGTAGCCAGACGCTTAATAAAAATGATACGTCAGCGTCATAGGCATATTCTTGGTTTATATAACGACACTTGGTTATCAGGTCTTGATATGGAAGAGACTTCATCTCCAAATCTTCTCGTTGAATCTACAGCGCGTAACTTAGTATTATTTCCAACAAAGGTGCAGAATATTTTTTGCAGACTTCCACGTCTATCACCCTCCATCTTGCCACCCGAACCACTTTAGATGCGTCTCTTTTTCGACGGAAAAATCCTCTCCCGCAATCTCAGAACACATTTCGATGACGGAGAGCCTCTCACAAAAACTGAATTTAATTTATTACCATCGTTCAGTAACACGGTTGGACGATACCCAAGGAAAAGAAGAGTTTAGAGAAAAAACATCGCGTCGTCAGCAACAACGTTAGTTTAAGGAGAGGAAATGGCTTTATCATGCTGTCGGGCATTTAGTGACACAATATTTTCTTCCACCTCGCGCTCTTCACTTTCTCCGCCTGCGATTTCATTCGGCGACGACAAATATTTGCCAACCTTGAAGATGAAGATACGAAGAGAGCACCTCGCGCTTACGAGCATGACATGACAGTCGACAATGTGTCACGAAGATTCAAAACCTACGTTCACCGAGAGCATTTACTCTGTGCCCGCAAGGTAGGAGGTAAGCCTTATCTCAATGGTGAAGGACATGCACCCACAGAGCGTTCCACATTTAGCTGTCAGTAAGGGCTCTTATGGGGACTAGTTTCTTAAATAAATCTCAATACTCCCGGAGATTCAACGTTGCCAATATGAGCAGGATATTAAAAATAGCGCCTTGAAGTATACTATACGCATATCTATAAATCCTTCAATATGCAGAAACTATTCCCAGAAGTACCGCACTTAAACATAACGCGATGATAGATACAGTTGCCTCTGAGGCAAATTGGTGAGCGCACGGAGAGTAAATTTGGCAGTAGCGTCCCTCATTAAGCCCATATTTAAAATGGTTCCCGAGCATACCAGTGGAATTCCTAGTTCATCATCAAAGAGTGGGATAAAATAAACTTTGCACCTTACAAGAAATTTATTGGCAACCCCCCAATTATCACTTGTGATACGCAAGATGTTGAAACTATTCGGGGCTACGAATAAATTGCGCAGAGACTACAAAGTTTATTTTATTTCAGTCATTTAGGTGTTTGGTGCGATTTTCATTCATGCGCAGATTTGCGTGAATATGGCTTTCACGAACTTATAACTAATGTGTACAGATTAAAGTGAGAAAAAAAATTGCATGCTACCGATTTTGTTTCTTTCCATGTTAATGTTATTTAAACACGCAGCCTTACGGCACTTGACATATATTTCGACATAATTCGATTTCATAGTCGAGCAAAGATTCTCACATAAACGCGAGGTAAAACCTTTCATATCACTGTAATGGCTGCAAACAAATACATAGTTGGCATACCGAGTGAAAAAATACGTTGAAATATGATTTTCGTTTTAAATTCTAATTCCGCGCGGTAAATCCATGTCGTAACAATGATTTACTCATAACAAATTTCAAATAATATAATATTGCATCATTAATATTGCTACATACATGGTTATTTCCCTTGTCTGAAATTGGGAGCACTTAAGAAGAGTGTGGTCAAAGACATTTTTGCCGTATTACTTAGAAGGTAATTAAAATGAGCACTCAGTTAGCTCAATGAGCACTATTTGTGCTTGGATTGAATTGGATTTTTTGGGGAGGCGACCGACAGCTAAGGACACTTGCGCCGAAGGGGATAGGTAAGGGATGAAGGGTGGATAGAAACCCGGCGTCGGCATTAGCCAGCTCTTAACGAAAGGCACCAAGGGTACAACGGTTTAACGTCTCATCCGACAGACGGTGTATTTGTACTTGATGTGCCCTCCACAAGGCACTCAAGTAGGGATCGGGTTTCCTCTGAAAAACTTTCTCCTCCGCAGGGATTTGAACCCTGGCCGCCCGTGTGGTAGGCGAGTACTCTAGCCACCACACCAACCCCCGCTATTAGTGCTCCAGACGCCTCACTTTGTAACCTACACAGTTAAAAAATGTGAAATGCCCTTTTAACAGTCCTCGTGGAGCCCGAAATATTTGTTCATTTCTTTTTCCCTCGTTTCTGTTTCTTGATATTTTCATGTCTCCCGCCCATCGTGTGTCTAGGCTTAGCAAGGATACTTACCCGGCGGCAGCAGACGAGGGATTTTAGGGAGGACACCACCAAATATCCGCACGAGCCGAACCATGGCCAGAAACAGACGAGCAATAGAAGTGAAGGGGATTGTGTACGATGGGAAGATTAGGTGGGAGGAAGGACCTTTCGAGGACGAGACAAACAAAGGCCTTTGAGCAAACGCCGCAGCAATTCGCGAGAAGGTGGAGTCGACGAGAGGGTGTAGGGAGACGAAGGAAGGACGCAAGGGGCTGAGAGTAGCGAGGAGAAGGTGGAACAGGCCGCCCAACCGACGCACCTACCCTCTCTTCGGCAATTCTCCAGTACCTCGGCATATAAATACACACTACGCAGAGGGATTCCACCCAGAGGAACGTCCCAGGGACTCATGAATCTCCGGGAAGTATCACAAGTCACGAAATACATACACAATAAAATCAACGAGGTGGGGTGGGTACACATGGAAAACAAAAAATGAAAAATCTCACATGTGAAATTTTTTTATTTTCGACCACATCTGTGGTCTTTTTCAGCAGTAGAAACCTCTGATTTTATTGTGGTTTTTCGCCGAGAGTACGGATTATAATTAATTTAAATAAAACATTCAACAAGAAGAATTCATTTTCACGAGGCAGATACACGCTCAGTTCAAGTGAGTTACCGATGGAAAACATTGTAAAATTGCCAAATTAGCACGTCTGCCTGAAAGCGCAAAGGTTAATCGGGGGTATGAAATTAACGGATCGGACACACCTACATTACAGCTTTAAGGATTGGCCAGTATAGCTAGCGCCCTCTCCATCCTTCTCGCATAATGGAACTCTTACGAAGACCCGTATGAGATGTGGGAAGGTGGCTCATGATATAAATCTAAGAAAATATTACTCCAAGAGTTCTTCCAAGATAACACCACGGTTGAAGTTAGTAATGCAGCCGGCCAGTTAACAAGTCCAATGCCACTTGGGGAGGAAATCACTAAACCGAAGAATTATGATGGTGGTGATCCAATCCATGATGATCCCTCATTTGAATCATACGAATGTGAAAAATATTAGTTTTTTATATGTTTCGGAGAAAAATCAGTTTATATCAACAGCGATATTATCTTGGACGAACTTACCTACTATTACTCGCCTTAATAGGGCAAGAAAAACTTAAACGTTGTCGTAAATTATACCAAGCAAATCAACACTTGAGTGTCAAGAAAATAATTATGTAAATTCATGACAAATTTATGCTATACAGGCACGGCACTTCAAGCCCATGAAAATAAATAAGCTCGTAAACATTTCCATAAATATTTCACCATTTATATCATGACGTAACATTAAAATTTTAAAAGTTAACAAAGGTTTACATTCCAATCGAAATACTCTTCGTAAAATGATGGTCATACGAACTCCGAGACCATGAATATAAGCTCTTAAAATTGTCAATAAATATTTCAATAGTAATATCATCACGCAGCATGAACTTCAAAAATTTATAATGACAGATGTACTCAACGAAAATATTCTTCCTAAACATCGTATTGTGAAATTAAATGAAATAGAAAAACGACATTGATTCACTCGAAGTAGTGATCTATTTCGGGTAAAAATTAATTAGTGAAGAAAACAATAATTATATCATGGAGCGTAAATCGGTTACCAAAATGTTATATGAAGAAGAGAAAGAATAGCTTAAGCTATAATTAGCAAGAGAAAAATTATAAATGCACCAAAATGTAATTTAAAATTATAAATTTAAATATAATAAATCTATACATGTAATGAAGGAAATTATACATATTAATGTAAAATAATGTACCTAATAAATGTAATTAAAAACAGGGAAGACATGAACTTTAACAACATCTTTGCATCGAGTGAACTAACGGTCGCTCGGAGCTAAAATTAAGGGACAAAGAAGTACGAGAAAAGACTTGTTCTCTCCGTGAGACTCGCTTTAAAAAATGGCTATCCGGTTTTTCTGGAGGATTTCGTTTGGAAAATAGCAGTCACTTGCCGCGACAGACAGCCATAAAAGCTTTTAGGAAGAAAAGGGGAGAAGATTTATGATTTCCAACAGAAATGGCGCTCTCTCTATCCGTCCTGGGAGGGAGGGAAGGGAAAGAGTGAAGGAAACTAAAGATTGACTCGATAGTCTGAAAATATGACCAATCGGCGTCCACTAAGCCTTAAGGGAGGCGGAGAGGAATGAGGGAGGGTGCGGTGCTAAGGGGGGTGGGGGGGATCGGAGGAGATACATCTGGCAGCCAAACGAAGCGCGTCCAGATAAACACGAGCCAGGGACCGCTTCAGAACCCTGAGCGGGGAGGATACATAAAGTCACAAAAATTACGCTCCCTAAATGTCACTGGTATCGCATCCATATCATTTGCATGTACCGCAACCATGAGGCTGATCTAAAGCGATTTCGAGTCGCAGAGGAATAATAACTGTTTGGAAACGATAGATATACACCAAAAAAAGAGTTGTCCAAGAGACAACGCGCAAAGACAAAACCCATTAAGAAACTTTTTATTCCGTCAGGCTGATTTGACTCCGTCGAGCTGCTATTTTGCTATGCGAGGCCCAATGAGTTGAGACATTATATCGACTGATTTTAAGGTTCTATACTTATAGATTAAGTTATACATTTTTCCTTTCGTAAATATACATACATTGACACAGTAAAAGCTACACTCGTTGTCTTAAGAAATACCGTAAACCCCTTTGCTGTAAAATACATCTCCCACCAATTTGATGGCAGTGAAAACTTTCAGTTAACTACCTCTAAAATATTTAAAAAATATATGATACTGAAATTGTTTTAACAATATATAAGGTACTCAAAATGATTTTAGATCACAAAGGAACAGCATATGTCGAACAATAATTAAATAAATAGATGTATAAACAAATTTCGATGGTACCAGAACTGAAACTTATGATTTTGATATAAATAAATAACGTGAGATACATCAACTGAGTACTGGGAGACACATTTTCAATTATCGCCGGTTGAATCTCATTATAAAATACGACCAAGATCAAACGCTTTCCTTGGCCTGAGGCGATGCCGAGTTGACCGTTTTAAATAGTAATAAATGAATTCACACATTGATGACGGCGATATAAAAAAAAATTCATCACCAGCGCTCGCTCTTTCAATCGCAAACTTACTTTTTTATAGTGTTTTCAAAAGTGACATCAAAAGAATAAATATGTAAAAAATATCGCCGGGATAGTCGCAAGCCATTGACAATATATTCCATATTACTACACGATCACAGCATTTCAATGGCGTTTTTAGAAGCGCGCAAAGTAAACTAACTTACGTTTGAATGACGACAATAAAAGAAGCAGTATTCGCGTATACCAGGTCGCGAAGTCGCGGGAGAGGAGAGGTGCGAAGGTGGAAGGGGGTTTTGGGGGGGGGGGTAGTGGGAGGGGGAGGAAGGCAGAGACTCCGACCCTCTCTTGAGTGTGGAAGGGGAGCGTGCAAACATTCATCCAGGGGTGGCAGAGGGAGAGATAGAGCTTCGTTCCCATCCCGCTGGATCTTCTTCATTCCGAATTCCCTCTTCACGCACGGAAACGATTGAATGGCACACTCCGGTCGACGGGGGCTAACTTGATGGCATGGCCGGCCTCCTCCTCCTGCACGCCAGAATTCGGGACAATCGACCGATTCGAGAGAGAGGGAGGGAGGGAAGAGGTTCCCCTTTTGCCGGTCGGCAGAATGCGGGCGGGTCGGTAGAGAGCGAGACGCGATAGGGCAGCGAGCAATGCGAGAGCGTTGAGCGGAAAATCAGCGGGAGGAAGGGAGGGCGTCGACGGCAGGGGAAGCCGGAATCCTGTTCTGGTTTGAACCACTATTTTTTTCTAGTAACAGTAGAGACCACCATCAAAATTTATCTTAAAATGCAAGCAGTTGTGAGATCCATGAAGTCAATGCAATGACGTCATTAACGCAAAACTTTTGTTTGACACGATTGAACTTTTCGGTATTTCATTCACTCATTAAATGATTCCACCAGTAAAAGATAGGTTTTGTTGAAAGTCAGAAAATCCTCCAGATTTTCTACACTTACTGGGCCTAATCCACCGCTAGTATTTCCTCCGCCGTTTCGGCATACGATCTACCCTTCGACTACACAAATATTTTAGGCATTACTTCGCTTAAATTTTCTTAAAGAAGTACAATCAAAACTCCTTCACACGCCAAGGTTATATGCAATTCAATAAATATTATTACGGAAATTTATAATCTTTTGATGCAAAAATGACACAAAATCTTAGTTTTACATTATCGAGATTTTCAGATATTACCTACAAAGAAACATTTGGGGAATTAACCTGGATTGATTTTTTCTGCCACACACAAAAACGCCTGCACAAACTAAGATTTATTCACAAAATTTAATAAAAATTATTAGGGGAAGTTATGACTTTTTATCAATAATTGAGAAACCATCTGGTTTACCGCACCGAGAAAGCATTTGTTACACTTCTGAACAGATAATAAATCGTAAGATATTAATAAGATATGAATAAATAATCTCTCATCCAAACGAGTAATAAAATGTGCAAATTTCCGACTTAAGATGATCAATGACCAGTACAGAAAATAGTTTATCTCCGTCCTCAATAACTGCAACGCACTCCCCCGTTTCATAGGAAAAGGAGGTTTGAGCAGACGGGAGGATTTCAACGGGGAGGAATACTAGGGAAAGGAACGATGAATGAATGGAGATATCTAGGACATTTCGGCACGTCCATTCGGGAGGGGCCGTTTGGGCGCGAGCCGTTGCGGCGCAAGGACGTCTGGGAGCCGCCGTTTGGGCGCCGACTAGTTTCGGCGCGAGACCGGTTAAATATTACAGACGAGGATGCTATGCTTCCGTGCGTTACTAGGCTGGTAACGGTGGTTCCATGATTTATCACCTCATCGAATGCCCTAAAATACGACTAGTGGAACGTAGCAGAACTCTTCTTCGATAGACGGTCATTGTGGATAGGGTGTACAGTGTTCCACACGCCTGAGAGAGGGCGTGCGTGACATGTTTCTTCTGTGCCTCACCAGGGCCACGGTGATAATTTCATAAACCAATGTGAAGAAGCCCAGAAATTATATATTTGATCTTCCTTATTCCATTATATTAACTTTCACTTTTTGTAAACTGGTGGGTCACTGGCACGACGTAAACCCCTCACAATCTCTAGATGTGGGCGTGAAGGAGTCTTTGCGCTGCACTTGTTTTAATTAATGGACCTTCCCGTGTCATCTCACTTTTATATTGTTTACCCATTCTAAGAAATAGTGCTTTTAAAGATTACGGCTTCGAGTATTTTATTCTTTAGCCCCAGAAATTTTCCACATATAGCACTTACGGATGCGGTTTCCACTCGAAAATCCTTCTGGAATGCGGATTAGGGTAGTGAACATGGCAAGCCAGTACTTTGGCGGCCATAACAAACAGCTAGATTCCTGGTATCCCTCGAGTAGGGTAGCATGAATGCACATATTTACGTTTTATATCCCCACCGGCAGCGAGCATCGGGATGAGCGCCCAACACTCGAAGCGAGCAGCATCTTTCTGCAAACGCAGCACAATGCCCTGAGGATAGACCCTCGCCATGCTCTTTCAACAATGCCTCTTAAGGTTCTCGGCACTGGAGGGTGTACCCCTTCACCCCCTCTCCCTTCAACCATCCCCCCACTCCTCCGCTCCTCCTCAAACCATTCCACTTTTTCGAACTGCACCTCTGCTAAGACCGTTTCCACTCCGCCCTTGCATGCCTCTAGACCCAGGAAGTTCAAACGTACGGTCTATTATTTGACTTCGGTCCTCCCCACTCTAAGGGTATTTTTCAACTCTTCCTCAAAATAAAATACTAAAAATAAAAAAGACTGCAGGGATAAATCATACGAAAAGTCGGCCGAAAACGAAAAAAGGCGAGCAACGGCACACAGTTGAAGGAGGGCGGAATGCGTGGATTTAAAAAAAAAAAAGCGGATAACGGAGGAGGGTTCGCCTTTCCTGCAACCAGCGGCGGCTTCCGCGCCGTTTTACTTTTATGGAGACGTGAATTTTTCATACACATCGCGCACGACTTCCAAAAACCCTCGACGCATCGCCGGTCCCGCGAGCTCAGGAAAACACACACAAACACACCTCATTTGAAAACACAACCGCGCCACACGAGGGCGGGGAAACTAGGCCAACTCATGAGGAAATTTTTTCAAACGCGCGTTGATTGCATCTTTTAAAGATAAGGAGCGCTCCGAATAGTTAAATTATTTCCTTAGTTCCGCGGAACTGCATCAAAAAATATGCTGCGAAGTTACCCACTCCCTCTCCTTCCCTTTTCTTTCCTTCTCGCCGGTGCGATGAGCATTCGAGACTGCGTGTATAAAAAGGGCGAAACCTTTTTTTACGGTGGTAATAAATGAAGACCCATCCCAATTTAGTATGAACGTTTTCCCGACCGCACACCAGGAATATTAGCTTAAAACCTTCCGATAATGCACGCCAATTCTTTCATAAAATCTTTTGCAAGTCTCGTCTCCGCCTTAATTTGTACATTGCCTTTAAACAAAAAGTCCAACACGGCTCGGCTCACCGAAGTGAAAAATTTTTATTCAGAAAAATTCGGTCGCGTACTGAAGCAAACTTACAGGTCGCAGACATTACACTATGAATAAATCAGCTGCAAAGGCACACCAAATTCTGCGGCTTCCTGCATAAATTGAGGAAGAATTTGTATTCTTTACAAAAAAATCATCGCCGCTGAAACTACAGGAATGAGATGCAACCACGAAACCCTAATTCAAAACCTCATTCAAGTATATTATACTTAAGAAATTAAATCCACATACGATGGGAAGAAAACAGATGGCACAAACAAAAAATCTGTAAAACCTATCAATGAGTTGTAAGAAGATTTAATTAAATACGAAGCACTGTCATAATGAACTATAACTATTTTTGCAAAGAACCTGAAGACAAAGTGACCAATATAGGCACAGGCGGACACGGTGAACGGAGGATTTCAGGATCAGTTCATTTTCTCGCTTGGTCAATCACGCATTGAAAGGGGTCGTCACACTAAGAAACAACCCTCTTCTCGGAGTTGAACCAACCCCCTCGGAAGGCAATGCTTCCGGATAAATAATGAACTGGCCCAAAGAAACATCAACTAGGAGCTGTTACACAGACAATAAACATAATTAAATGGACTCCAGAACTTATTAATGAGTCAACGTAATAATTGAACAGAAGTTAGGCAATAAAAATTGTAACAATAGCTAATATTTCCCGATAACGTCAAGGCCTTGTAGACAAGGCAAGAGGGGCAACAGGCAGCGAAACAATCACCTGTTATAAAGGAAGGAGAGAAAAGGTTATAGGGCACATTTTGCGATATAACACTCTTGAAAACAATAATGGAAGAAAAATGAGAATGATTACCGATGAAGACTAGGGATGGGAATCATCAGGGAATTTGCGACAATGACGAACGTCCGGGTGAAGACTTAGTAGGAGTGAAACCGTTAGCTGACAGAAGAGCTGAGTGGTATACATTATTAAACCAATCTACGGATTGACAACAGCTGATGATGATATAAAGATAAAATACGGCTATTTTTAACGTATGTAATATTTATTGCAAGGTTATCGACACAGAACCTTCTTGGGGACCACGCATTTAACCCTTCCGCCAAGAATCAAACGAACAGTTACCACCATAATCATGATAGTATAATAACAGCAAAAAATAAAATGGAAAGTTTTACACTCCACGATGGACACTTTAAGGGGAGCTAGTTAAGAAGCCAATCTCCCAAAATGGCAAATAAAAATGCCTGTTCGAACATTCTTGTGAATTACGCAGGTCATTGTATTAAATCGGTCGCACGAAATATCGATGCTTATTAGAAACTGAATTCACGCATTCGCCATTACTGTCAATTAACAAACGTGCAAGGTCTAGTAGACCGTAATTTTGACGATAGCAGGATATTTCCCAAAGAGCTTAAAATAAGCGACACATAAAAGACATCGAGAAACCATAAATTCCATCGGTTATTACACCGCAAGCAATGAATTCGACGCCGGTTGGTTCTCTGGGGAGGGGAGTGAGAGCTACGGGCATTTTCGCACTGCATGGATAGTTGGATAAGAGGAAATGGAAGGAGGGGAGGAAAACCTGGCATCAAAATTAGCCATCTCTAAACAAAAGGCTCCAAGGATTCCACAATTTCCAAAATCCCATCCGAAGATCGCCTACAGGCTACCCTGCGAGCCGCCGGATGGGCGTGTGGCACGGGGTGTTGGGATACTAACCGTGTGAATGTGTTAACAAGAAGGCTATAGGGATGTGGAAACGTGGATTGTATTTTTCAGCAGAGCCTTCAATTAAGCCAAATTTTTACTACACTCACATACGGCCCATGGGAAGACCAATTCTTGTACCTATCTGTCCGGTAATGTATCTCTCTTGTTTTATCGCTTCAGTCGAACCTCAAGATACAGTTCGCCACCTAAATCATATTGTCTGTGACACACTGTTAGACACCTCTTCTGAACTTCTCAAAAAATCTAAGTCTAGCTTCCGAGTCTCTATCGGTCTGAGTACTAACTAGAGTGCTCTCCAAAGAATACCCAAGTAGGGATTACACCGAAAAATCTACGCCACTCCCGGGATTCGAACTACTTCCTTCGGGATTGGAAGCCGGTACTCTAGAAACTTCTGAAACAATGGAACTGCGTTAATTGTGGCACGACTCAGCGTTGCAAAGCAGGTTTGAACGAGACACGCACAAAACCGAGTTCTCTCACAAATGTGAGCAATGATAGGAAGAGCAGCCGTGAGTGAAAGAGTAAAGACCTTTTCACACTCTCAAATTCCCGTCCAACTCCATTCAAGAAACTTTGATCAAGCTTTCTCGAATGAAAATCACGTCACTTGATACGTCATGACGGCAAATATATTTTTTGAAAGGTCTCTATATTTTAAGATATAAATTATTTTAATTAAATAGTCAAATTATATAACACCTGAGTGCACCTTACGTCACTAGTTTTCCAGGCACTTTCCGTCAGAAGTTTATTCTTCAGGAAATCGCAGGAGAAGTTATTCAAACTTAATGAACTTGAAAGGGTGAAAGACCGTTCAAGTCGTTTCAAGTATTTTTGAACAATCATCATAGAAAGGCAATCACGAAATGTCTTGAATGAACTGGAAGCGCTCACAACGTTTCGCTCAGCGTTCCTTGCTCGAGACTCCGAATAGCGGGAAAATGGCGGCAGATAAGCTAGCCCATCACCCTCTGGAGGTTTTTCCCGCCGACTCTTCTCGCCGTCCAACTTCTCGTAAATCGAAAACGTCTCGAGGCGCACAAGGTTTAAAGCCGCTCCGGAGGTTACCTACGCCGAGTGAGTTGTGCCGACGCCAAGTGGTCGCCATAGACAGACAGACATACGGCGGCAGACACGCCCAACCCTGGGGAGAGAGACCCTTTTGTCTCACCCAAGGGAGTGCGTCCACTCCGGACAGCGTGACATCCTGGGAACTGACCGGGAGGGAGACCGCAGACCTACGGCTGAAGGTCCGGTTGGCACCGGCACCTCGCCGGGCCGAGGGATGGTGATTTCGGTAACGGACGGAAAGTATGTTTATGCGCAGGCAATCACAGCACAGAGAGGACGAAACAACGATGTTCACGAACAAGTTTGACGTTTTCCCATTTACATTTCAAATTGTCTTTCTGTACACCATCCCTTTTCACTGACACCCGAAGCCAAACTCCTTCGTTTCGGCTTGGCCGGGCGGTGTTGGGAAGAAACCTTTTTCATCGCCCTTCGGTCATAGTCAAAAATGAATTGTTCGAAATGAGCGGGGAAAATCACGAAAATACATCAAAATTTATCACTAAGTCCTGCCTTCTTGAAGAGAGGACAAAGAGCGAGGAAACATTCGTGGGGAGCGTAGCACTCTATGCATTATAAGCAGGGACCAATGGGAAAACAGGGAAAAAAAGACTAGACGCTCTCGAAGCATGATGTTAGAAGTAGATGCAGAAGATCAACTGGACGGGAAAAATACGAAATGAAGAGAGAATAGCTCAGTAGTAAAAGACGATAAGGAACACGATACAGAAAAGAAGAAGCATATGGATTGGGCACACCGTGAGGCACGATAAGTTTCTGAAGAATATAAAGTACGGAAAAACGGGGTTAGGTCCCAAGAGGAAGGCCAAGGGGTGAAAACATAGACCAAATGATGAAGACGTACATGAAAGAACTACCAGGGAGTATGGGAACTAGCTTTAAATATGGAAAGAATGGCGGACTGCAGACGGCAGATCTTAGGACTGAACTACCGATGAAGATCGCCGAAAATTCGACAATTAGGAGAGTATAGAGGCAAATAGGCGTCTTTCTGCGCACACCGCCCCGCGCAGGAGATCACAGTGAAGTCGGGAGCGAAACGCCGCTAGAAAGGGGAGTTAAAACGCAGTAAATCGCTGTGGCTTCGTCGTCCGTGAGCTTGCCACGGCAAAATCAATACGTCGCAACGCCGAGCCTGAAATAAGGTGGTATTTAAGGCGAATCCAAGCATGAAGGAAAGAGAAAGGTCACTCTCTTCTACACGGTCGTCCGTCATCTCGTACGTTCCGCCCGCCGTCGCGTCGGCGGCGGCGGGAGACGCCTGTGACGCGCGGCGCACGGGCCGCCGCCGCCGCCCGCTGACCCCTTCGCGCGGAGAGCACAACCCGTCACGCGCGTCGGAAATGCGAATGAGGAATCATGACCAACCTCCCAGGGTACCAGCCAACGGCTGACGTCACGTCTTTTCTGCCAGTGGTTTCCCTATCCCAAATAAAAATTAAAATAGCTCCATAGGATAAAAAGAATCCCAAAAATGAGTCGCACAAAATTCATTTACCGTGTGGGTATCATCCATTTACCACCCAAGGAGAGAATTTGGTGCAGTTTTTCCCTGCTAAAATTTCACTGTAATTCTCATATAGACTACACAAGGCAATGAAGGCCTCGGGTATTATTTCCAATTAAACGTCCAATGCTGCGGTTGCTAAGGAAATTATAAAATATCTGTACCACCCCTTCATCACATTTATCAACATTTTGATTATACAGCTACAAGCCGACCATCAACAAATTCTGCGACGAAAGAAAAAATCAACTTGATGAATACTTCTTACGGGAGATTGATGGCAGCGCCCCTAGCAGCGTTACAGAGAGGCATACCTCGGTAATCATATAAATGGCTCGAGTAATCTACTGATAAGGGTAAGTTAAAATGGAAGTCAGGAAAATATCTTTGATTTTTTACAAATGGAGGCCCCTTTTAACATGCACGGTTTGAGTCATCGTCTCCTACCCTTCTTCATCCACTCCATTAAACTTATTCTCTTTCTGGCCGTTCCTCGCTTGCCCAAATTCCTCCCCTATACCATAGCCTTCAGCAACCTTTTGCCCCTAATTAATTCTATAGCGTAATTGGAGGTTTCCTCCATAACTTTATGGAGTTTGTCAATATAATAACGGCAACTGGTAACTTTGCGATTCGACAGCTTTTTATCTGAAACAAACCGGATTTCGATGTTAAACTGAAGATGACGTTGAACTTCGAAACCCAGGTCGTTTAAAGCAAAGATATGTGGAATCGCACGATGTACTTTCTACAATCGCCACCTTACTCACATTTCAAATGCCTGCAGCGTATTCTTGTCCTCTTTCCTCTAAGTTCACTCTTCTACACTATGCAATGCCTTATTCATAAATAACTATAACTTATTTATCGAGATATTTCCCAAGATATGAGATGAGCACGACAAAAGACATAAAGAAGGCGATATCACTTCGAAATGAAAATGCGGCGTTGCCGATTGGTGATTAAAATATCAGCTGAATTACAGAAAATTAAATGCAATAAACTGACGTGATTTATAATATATATGATAAAATCCGTATACACAACTGAATCTGATCAAGATCTCCATTCGGTTATATGAGATTTTGGCGTTATTCCTCACCCGGAGTCATATTCGTCCAATTATAGAAGGAAAACCAAATGAGAGTATTTGCAATTTTATGGTTATTAATTGCCACGTCAACAGATTTATGGATACTTGGGAGTCCAGTTTGTTGATGGAGAGGTAATTTAAGAAAATTGGTTTACTGTTTAAGTGATTTCCATCCACTACTTAACTTCAGAACCACCCCATAACGACAATAATCACAGCCAAGTTCGCTTTTTCACTGAGAGAAAGGGCAAAGTCGTCCTTTCGTACCGCTTTCCGCAGATTGAAAGATTCACGCGAGGAATCCATCTCAGAGGTAGGGAGATAGAGACGTGTGGATAAACTTGAAAGGAACTATGCAAAAGTCAAGTTCTGGAGAAACCTCGAGAGGAATTCCTCCGAGTCAAGGCCGGTTGGCGGGATGGAAGAGAGAGACCCAGTGAGCGGGTGATTCATTCGGTAAGAGTCGGCATCCACGACGTACTCGTAGAGGGTAACAAACCGAACCCGTAGCCCCCCCTTCCGGTCCTCCCCTTGAGAGCCTTAAAACCGCACCCCTGCCTCCGCCCCAAGGGGTGATGACGCCATTTACGGACCACGCCATCGCACCGCACCGCACGCAGCCGCACCACCACCTACGAGGGCGACACTCAGAAGTGCCGATAGCCGCCACCATCGCCGGCGGAGAGGCGCGATTTTAAGAAAATATCAACGAAAATATTTTTAAAAATAACTTCAGTTTGTTCGTAAAAAAAGTGGCGTGAATCGGACGTCAGCTGTTCAACAATTCTTATTCGTGGTGAACCACCGGTGAAAGTAGGTCCACGTGGAAGAAGGAAAATACTTGAAAATCATGAACGGTCGCTATCCCTTGACTTCTTGTGTGTCCAAGATAATAACACAGTCGAAGGCCATCAATGCAGCCAATTAATAAACGCGCCCAATGCCGTTTGGGAAGTAAATCATGTGACTGAAGAATCCTTGACTGTGGCATTTGTTTAAATCATACAATCGTTGAAAAATTACTAATTTTTCATAAATTTCTTAGCCAAATCAGTGTATATTTCAACTGCGCTACCATTTGAGAAGGACTAAAAGACGGACTCCACACGATATCACTATTCAACTTGGCATGCGTCCTTCCTATCTTCATACAATCCATTTTGCCTATTTATTCTCTTCCTCTCCCACGCTTAGCCAACATTTTCCCCTCCATCACACCCTTCCGCATCCTTCCGCCTTTCTCATTACCTGTGGCAATCACATAATTTCATACAGCACATCCCTCATCTATCATGTCGAAATCTTTCTCATTATCATTCCTTTCCGTTCATTGCACTTTCTACAATCATCACCATAACCACATTTCAAACACCAGCAGCCTATACTGGTCCTTTTTTTCTCTAAGTCAACCATACAATGACATGTTCATAAATAACTAGTGCTAAGCACTCGCTCAATATCCTCCATACTGCTTTGAAAACAAACTCATAAAATGAACTAAACGCCTAACGTAGAAATAACCATGAAAAAGATTTTTCACAAGGAATATAACCAAAGGAACTTTGGCTAGTCGGGCCATTGCGAAGGCTACCACTACTCAGGATTCCTAATTTCACAGAAATTATTAATGATTCATCGGAAGTAGATGTTACACCCCTGCCAGATGGATCCAAATGACAAAGATCAAAAATACATAGTGCATTTAAATTCCACGTAATTCAACGCTACTAATTCCATCACTCGATGCTCCTTTGTTCTTTGAACGCCACCATCACACTGACGAAGGGATAAATTATGCCTAAAATAGTCTTCATCCGCTCATCCGACAATTTCCCACGGCCTTAAGGTGGCTGGAGCGGCAGTCGTGAGTCACTGAGTTCACATTTTAATAACTTTTCAAGGATTTCGAAAAAAAATTCTTGGAGCATATCTCTTGAAGCATATCTCTTGAACGCAACTGTTTATGCGGTGGAAATAACCACAAATGTAAAAATATTAATGATTCAAGAACTATATTTTCACATTTTAGTCTTAATTAAAGCATTGTCATGACTTTGATTCACGTCGCGGAATTCGAAATTTAAGCAGAAATCATTCGTAAATACGTTATTTGTACTCAGCATGACACAATAATATTTGTTAATAACCATTATAATACAATTAAACGTACAATGTCGCGTTTACGGGAAAATATGGACATATCGAAACGAATTATATCGAAATACCCATCAAGACTACGAAGTAAAACAGCACTGAATTGCCAACAGAGCAAAGCGGTAACATGCATTTTTCTTCACTTATACTGCATACCTATTGCATATAAGTATATCTATACAAAGTTCCAAGCAAATCTGTGCAGGAACGAAAGTCGCTCCAAGCACCGAGATTAGGGTGGCCGCGGGCCCCCCCTGCCGCAGCTAAGTCCGCATTGCTCGGCCTACCTTAACAGCGGATAGCCGCAGCCAATCAAAGGCCAAAGACACGTAACGCTTGCCAACCTCAGTCAACTCACGCGGAACATACAATCAAATCCACTACACGTCTCCCGCAGCCGTAAATCCTTAGGCGGTAGGCGAAACAAAACTCAACTATGAACGACCGCGAAGACGTGTGATTGATCACCACCGCAGGAATGAAAAAAATTAAAACACCCATTGACACCACAGAATGGCACCCTGCCCAAAAAATGAGTTTTCCCGATCAATTTTCTTGACCAACAGTAGATCACAATCACAATTCATTGTTACTCGTCATGTTTGCTCACAAAAAAGGAGGTATGTTTAAACTTATTTTTGTTATAAGCCCCTTGTCCCATTGAATGCATCCCCAAAGATCCCACCGCTTCAGCTACTCATCATTGAGCAACTACAATTGCATGTAAATGACAAGTACTGCAGCAAAAATGGATACCAACGATGTAATTTGAATTACTTCCGACGGAATACCAATTCCAGTTCGAACGCCGAATTCCCAAGTCTAAATACTAAAGAACACACACGACTCCTTGCCATGAATTACGTTTAAATCAATATAAGTTCATGACACCAGAACCGCATTAGAAGTACAAATTAAACACTAAGGAATTTGAGTATTTTAACTTAAACCTTTTTACAAATCACGCAAATGACGTGAAACTCTTGAAAAGTTACGAGCTTGAACAGAATGGAAAAAAATGAGAAAGAATCATTCGCAATATGGGAAACCGTAAGACATTAAATGAAAGTGATTCTCGAGAAAAGAGCAGAAAATTCGAGAGAATTGATTTCTATGTTCTGACACGTAAGCACGCTGAAGAATATGGAGGAGGGTTCACGTAACACGAGGATAAAATTTTAGCAGGCCAAATTTATACCCTTCACCTGAATAGCAGTCCGTTTACATTAGCGCCACGTAGGAAATCGTCCACTAATCCCATACATATCTTCCCGTATTGATTCATTGAGACCGCTATTGATCACGAGGGAGAAAATCTGTGCCCTTAATGTCGACCGTCGGCGCGACACACCCCGACCCCGAGAAGAGAAGTTGGCCAAGAATTCTGAGAACGCCGTGCTGCCAGCAGAAAATAGAATGGAATCCCTTTTACACTAAAATAAACAGTGAACTGCAGTCGTAAAAATTGCTCTCGAGTCAATTACTTTTCCGAGAAGTCGAAGAAAGAAGTTGCATCAATGGCATTACGTAACTTCCTCAAGTGTAAGAAACGCTTGAAAACACGAAGAAACGGACGGATGTTTCACAGTAAACATAAAGAAAACAACGGAACAATCAACATTTTCACCATGGTTGACTGCAACAGGCGACATTATGCCCTAAAGAACAATTACATTCGTTGAGTAAAAAGCAGGCCGACAAGTAGTAGTCGCATGGAATCGCACAGAAATCCTAAGGAAAACCAAGGCATTCCGTCTATTTTCAGTTGATTATTCGTTAACTAAAACAGTTCAAGTTCACGTAGCTCTAATGCCTAAATAAAGGGGAAGCGGAAGGAGGGAAGGGAAAAAGGGAATTATGGCAAATTGGTCAGCGGAAACGCGTATTGACAGTCATCGTGAAGTCTCCAACTGTGCCTTCAAACTGTCCCAGAAAACAGTGATCCTCCATTTAATTCGCTAAAGGTCGGCAAACTTCATACGGGATACAATCTAAAATAATAACCATCATTTCCGTCGCATGAATTTGAGTAATCCATACAATATTGCCATCACGAGGTGTTCTGTTTCGGGAGCCCAGTTTATTTTCACATATTATGCGGAAACTTTCCCGCAAGGCTTATCATATTGTGCGCGGCTAACCAAATTGTTCATCACACTAAGACGGCGATTGAAACGCAATTTAAAATGTCAAATGTTTCCCGTATGTGGTTCAAAGAAACTATCAGGAAACAGATAGATCCTCTAAATGAAAAGGTTACATGACTTCAATCGAGTGCATAATGACGGACAACGGACATCAAGTCAACGAGATCAGAGAAAAACCATCAGCATTTTTTGCTTTAAATGACTGCGATTGAAATAAACAGACAAATAAACAGATATGACACCTCATCTCTGGACACCCCTAGACCTTATAAGATGGTGTCACTGAATAATGACATTTCAAAGAGGAGGAACTCCTAGCATCAAATGCCGGGGAACTCTTGACTACGAGAAATTCGAGCCGCTGGACAAAGAAATTGACAATGGAGCAATATTGTTCCAATCATTTCAAACACACTGCCATTCTTATCTCTCTTACGTTAAATCACATTAAAATGAACTGTATTTCTATAAAAGGTAAAAATAGAGGTGGAATGCAATAACTTGAATCTTTCTTTCCCAAGAATCAACCAGAAATTTTGATTGATTGGCAAGGGTTACTTGCCACTGAATCGAACTTTTGACAGTTGAATTTAACCCATGGATGTGAAAATACCAACGGGCAGATGAGTTCCCTACGTAACCTCCGGTTTCTCAGGATATTCCGGTATCCAGGAGAGAAAAGTTGGATTCGGCATCACAGGCCTGTGAGAAGGAATAGCAAGGATTTTCCCCGACAGCCGTTTGCCGCACGCTCTAGAATTTTGACTTTAAAGTCAAAGTTTGACTTTAAGAGTAACTCAGCGTCTTTTGGCCCTCTGCACCGCAAACGCACGATAGGAATCATTGACTTCACTGTCACTAAAGAAGGGACAATGGAGAAGGCACTGATGACGGAGAGGTGGATGCACAAATTTATATGTTTCTTCAAATCTAACTCACGCAGTGAATTGATTTTAAAGAAGTAAATGAATTTTGCTCACAATGCAACACAGATGAGAAATCATTATTATTCTCTAGATTCAGTCCACAAAACTGGACATATCGTACAAAATTAGAACTGCCGATATTCTAAGCTTATTCGGCATAATGAATCAAAATGGATGTGACGTTATAAACCTTGTCACGTTTTTCGTAAGGTTTCCCAACTTTTTCGACAGTTCGACATACAAAATAATAAAATCTAACTACGCCGCAGCATACGACAAATTTTATCAGCCATAACAACCACTAAAGTCGGTGTTCCACTCGCTGGAGTAGGATTCAATGGTCAATTCGAAATAATCTTAGTTTCCAATTCTCAAGTATCTGATTCCGTACACAATTTCTCAGCCTAAAATGAACGTGCCTCTTACACATCTTCATCCCAACCGAAATACCAGCCCTCATCTTTCTCCATCTTTCCCTAAGGTGTTCCATGATGTAAAATGTACCCAGAATTCTATCTTATGACTTCTATTATGGCCGCTTTACACGGCACATTTTATTTTACTAATGAATATGAACGCCTTCATTTGGAAAATTGCACCGTGTAAAGCGACAAATTGTATGAACGCTAGCGCTTTTATCTGAATGACTGAACGGTAAATGTAACTTACTCAAATTATATTCTGGCAATTACCCATACAATTTCGTGCCTGCTTGTACCTTATGGTATATACATTCGTTTTAACATAAAATGTACCGCGTAAAGCGGAATTTTTGGCCTCGTTTGCTCAAAATATTTCCTGCTCCTCCAATTGTCCTCCGGATAATTCCCCTTTTTCCCGTCCACGATCTTAGCCGACGAAGTCTCCCTTTCGGACCCAATCACGCCATTTCTCCACCCTCGCCTGAACCCACGCGTCGAACGCCTCCCAGGCATAAGCCAACGAAGAATGTCAACGAAACTCTGTTTGGCGATTTTTCTCGCGACAATCTCTACGCCACCTCCCTTTCCCCCGGGGGAATGATATTCACAATGTTCACCGTAACAGAGCGGCGATCGGATTGTGGTGAGAATGCTGATGGAGCGAGTCGAATGACGGAAGGCACTCGTCCCTTGCGAGAGGGATGCGTGGCCGAGAGGCGCCGCCGGGCGCCATGCGTACGCGGCGAGTCAGCCGGGAGAGGGGAAGAGGGAGGGGGGGGAGCAACGCGCTCCCTAAACTCACCCTCCCAGCCAACGGCACGCCCCTGCCGAACACACGAGTCGTCGTCTGTCCCTGAAGACGGGGGAAGGAACACGAGGGGGGAATTGGGGAGAAGGGTGGAGACAGGACATTTCTCAGTACGCCAGGATCCTTCGACCCCACACGATTTAAGCCAATCGCAATTCGATTTCATGGAAAAATTCAATGAATCGAGATTCGAACTAAAACTCTATATTGAGTAACATTGTGGTACTCCATTGTCGACGTATTTATGGACAAACTTTAACAAGTGCCAGACAATATAAAGGTTAAAAGACACGGGTATCAACGATTTATCATCATCATCTGACTGAGAAATCTTTTTCATCGAGTGTTACAAGTAACAGCGTGAAAATAAATACGTTGAACATTCGGAATAAACCCTCCAATCGCTGATTGGCCTCAGGGTAAAGTCATCACGAATCGCCCGACAATGCTCCATAGTTTCCAAACCCCCGGAAGGTTAATCTATCCTCCCTCTGAAGAATAGGACTCCGATGAGGATGAGTCAACTCCAGAATGGTTCGCAAGTACTCGGGGTCCATTGAGGGCCCCCTACTGTAATCCGCTTCATTCATCTTCGAGGGCGAGATTTGCTACGCATTGAATCACCTCATACGCCCTCGCACCTGATATTCGAACTCTTGAGAACTGCTGCGAGTTACACCAATCTCACCAGTCATTTTCCCGAGATTCGACAAGTAGTCACAATATTACACGACACCTGATCTTACATAAAAACTTAAGTCCTGATGCATTTGAACTCAGACGCGTTTTAAAAGGGGATTGCGAAGATCATCTGGAGTTTACCAAAAATTGTGGTAGAAATATTCTAAGGAATATTCCCTCCGAAAGCGGTTGGTCAGATTCCACTATAAAATAAGGATAATCACGCCGTGGTGCACATATTTTAACCCGATTATAAAACCAAAAGACAAAACTCTCACTCCCCGCAGCAGACATGATTCGAAACGGTATCATATTACATACAATAAATTTATGCCCAAAATACCTTCCCCTGGAGCGCGTATGTTCAACCTAAAAAAGTCTTCTAGAAGACAAACAGTCTTGTTTTCATCGATCCCCACCAAGAATTACATCAACTTTGGGTGCGAGCATGCTTTCATCATGGATATGGAAGGCGGACACACCTTGGGTGTTTCTCCATGAAGCGAAGAACTTGAACAGTGAGTCATGCCTATTCGATTTATCATATATATCACGCGTGTCGCGAGGCCAACGATCCAAAAAACTACAAGGACGGGACCGAGGAATGCTGTTACAGAGGAAATGATTGATGGTCGCAGAGGTGACAGCGAGATATTCGAGCATACACTAGCGATAATTTTCTAGCCTAGCAAAAAGCATTGAGGAAGACACCCGATAACGAAAGTTCCCACGATGCCTAGCACAATTGCCCAGCTCTGCCGAGTGGATTCCCGCTGTTAAGAAACAATACCCACCAGTTGTCGATCAGTTTAATGAGGAAAGCACGGCATCTCCGTACTTTACGGTCAGAGGGCGAGGAATGACAACGTCCCCGAAGCTACCCTCAAGGGGTTTGAACAGGAATGTGTTTCCTTTTGCGAGCACGTCTTCCCTAAATGTCCGCCCAACAACCGTCCAACGTGCGCGCGTGTTGTGTTGACGGAGGGAGGGCTCTTACCTCGACAAAACTGAATACTCCAGCCCGGGACACGACGAGCACGCAGCAGAAGGTCCAGAATCTCCCTATTCCGAACATCTCGAAACCGGGGATCCCTTCCTTGGCGAGACTCGAACAATCCTTCACTAACTCTTTTCCTTTAGAACAGGACACCAGTGATGAGAGAAACACCTATATCTGCAGGCAACTGCAGATACCTCCTTTTTTAATTACGTTATTCGCGAAGGAACACGCACACAGCCCTTCCAGAGATGGCCGTCACAAGTTGTGGGTGAACGAGGTGGGGCCAGTGCTGGAAGGGGGGCAAGAGGAGGGGGGGCGGGAGGGGCTTCAGGGGAGGGGGCGGGGAGAGGTAGGCGCGCAGCACCGCTCTGAGTCCTCTGCGCATACGAGGTAGAAATCGATAGGCGGTCAGATTATGAGAACCCCCCTGCCATCTCTTGGACGATAACCAAACCGCGACGGCAGCAAATCGTGAGGCGATGGCCGCACGGTGACTATGAGTGTTTCGAAAAGGAATTTCACATCTGTATGACCATATGTACATGAAACCTTTGAGTCAATCTTTCTGGATCCTCAGTGCTTTAAGTCCATTAATTTTTCTGTATCATTGGGGAAGGATAGTACTCTAAAATGTTGAAGTAGGTGATAAAACCAAATGCTACTCAATTTGTCTCGTAGGCGTTCCATATCTGAAGTGCTCACCCTACTTTGCCGTACCTATCGAAACTTACTTTTAAGAGCTATTAATATGCAAATTTACTTTAAGCTGATGACGGCCATTAACCTGCCTCTTTCGTCTAGTCGGATGATTTCTGTTTCACTCTAGGAAATCATAAATGCAGAATTTGGTGGCAGTTAGCATTGACAAAATTAATAAGCTGACCCAGTCCTTATCAACGTCACTGAATTCATTATTCCTAAAAAGCTCCCAATAACACTAGTTATTGAGCGTTTGCTACCACATAGATGTCATCGCCTCAAAAGGCATTTTGAAACCTGTCTTTGACATCACCCATTTACCTATGGTCATCAACATAATCACAAAATTCAAATTTCACTTCTAGCTTTCTTCTTTAGCAACTTAATCCGTACGACTGTAATGGCATGAAAAGAGCCTTGCCCTGGAAGACTTGTTTGGATTTCAGAGCCAAAATATTTCTTAGATACAACATTGGTTTTCTCAAGTCAATACCTCAATGCACCACTTAATTTGATTGGATACGGCTGGCACCGAATGTGAACGTGCCTTGACCGTACTTGGGATACAAGTAAAAGAGAGGATAAGTTTGGGAACTAAGGGAAGCTATAGCTACCTTTTTTCATTCTGAAAATATGAAGTCTAACTTAGATAAAATATCCACAAAAAAACACACACGATTTTCTGTCACCAGTGTTTTCTCTCATGTAATTTACCAATGCCTTGAAAGCAGAGGCAATTGCGTCATTGGTACTTCAAGATGAGTCTAAAAGACATGAAATAAATATGTCTTGGCATACTTATGAGGCATCTAGCATTTAAAATCAGTAAAAAAAGGTTGAAACTCACTTATCTGATGTAGTGCATTTCAAAGGATGACCTTCTGCTTGCCCCAGTCATAACATGTCCGTATGCATTTATAAACGTTCATAATTCCAAAAACATCACACTTTATGATGAGTTTCCGGGATAATGTTATAACCAAGTGTGGTCACTACTCTACGTTTAAAGCTGCATGGAAGATTCAATGAACTATTTTTGAGACAAAAAGTGGCACAAATGGCATTTTATGTGGCATGTCAGGAGGAAGATGCTATGTCAAAACAGTATCCCATCACCATTCAATTTTGAAAGCTTCACTGGTGGGTATGGCATTTCACATGGAAACTTTCTGATGTCTGAGAATAGACACCTGATAGCATCTACTAGCACTGCTTTTAAATGGCTACCAAATGGTTATGGGTCTAAAAAGGATTGTGAGAGATGGGGAAAAACATGGCTATTCTCTTGCAGTAAAATGTGACAAGAGGATTGAGAAATTGAACCTGAATGCAAGTTGTACATCACTCTACCATTCATCGTAGGAACCTCATAAAGGATCCCTGGGATATTGAACAGATAAAATGTATTCATGAGATGCAACTCCATGAACAAGACAGCCTTCACTCTACCCGAGCTCAAGAATAAGATTCTGCCATAGTAATGTGATGGAGCTGTATGTCTTTTGCTCTGGAATATTACATCCTTCATGGGTGAAACTTGTCAGCCATTGAGCATATACAATGTACTTGAAAAAAAAATAGAAAGCAATTGGAAAATAAAAGAAAAACCTAGAGCTCCACCATCATCATAAACATGCATGGAGTGAACCAGGACATGGCACAATGCGAAATTTTATACATAATTGCTATGGAGAGCTGAATTTTCCCATAACAAATCCGTTAAGTCCAAAATAAAAAGTTATAATAATGCAAATGAATTTCAACAGGGAGGACAGGTGTCCGCTACTCAGCACCTGGAAAAGAGTTGTATGAACCTGAACTAATGTGAGCACAGCTGTCAAAAATGCAACTTAAGTGTGGCTAAAATCCTTCATGACTCAAAGGACCTACACATGCTGGCAGAGTATCAAATAAAACTATCTCAACACCAACTCATGCAGACTACATCCTGATAAATGCAGAGACTAATGAACGTGGAAGTACGTAGGTATGCACTGTAGAAAGTGAAAAACCTGAAATTTAAGAACACACATAACTGCCTTGCCTTTCATGCCTTTCAGAGCAAAATATCCACTTGGGCTGTCTAATGTCGTCCACTTCAGACAGTCCCAATTCCTCATCATCCAACCACTGTGAAACGACCAATCGGTCTACCTAGAACAAAAAAATACATTGAAATATATAGTAAACATAGGTGAAATAATTAGGGAAGGAACAGTAAAAATGAGGATTAGTATCAGCAAAATTAAAATTATATAACCAAGCATATCGTTTTCCCTATTAGGAGAGGGTCTGGTAGCCCCGGACATTTTTTAATTTTGTTGGCTGACCTTACCCTTTCATCAAACTTCAAGCAATATTTGTATCATTACATATATTACAATTTTGGAGGAGTTATGGGTTTGATAAATTTATTCAAAATTCTTACATTAGACTATCTGGCTGGTAGCCCCAGAAACACACATAACTCTTCTAAGTTCTTGTCCAAGATAGAAATGAACACCAAAAGTCATCTAATTGCATATATCACAGATATAATTATCATTATGAACTGTTTCTAACTCCGCACAACCATCATGCCTTGCACCTACAGTACTGTATCCAGTTTTCAGAGGTCTCACCGCAAATGATGCAATGAGTTTCTTCTTCCTCTTGAAACTGCAGTGTTTTCCTGCCTTTAACTTTGTTTCCACTGCCCTTTTGCTTCTGCTTTTTGTTCATTTCCAAAGATTCCTTGTATGGACTGCTAGTGAGAATTTCCGCCTGAGCAGCACGACGTTCTCTTGATCTGATCCGATGATGATGCGTGTCTGGGAGAGGTGAAATTTGCTGCAACACAGCTGCTGCACTAGTTGTTGGACTTCTGCTGGCAGTTGCTTCATTGGTGGTGCTTCTTGTTGGATGGACCAGAGTGGTCTGATCAACCAAGCATTTTGCTAGCTTCTCTGCATCGGAAACTTCAGGAACATCAGTCATTTGTCAGGAAACGTCAGGAAATCAAAGTCAGAAAATATGTCTTTGCTCAAGGGATTAATTCCTGTGACAGAGAATCCATTTTTAGCGGTATCCATACTGCATGCTTTGGTTAACGCTTCATTGACTAGCCCAGCAACATCATACATAGTGATCCGTAATCCTGGATTCCTCCTCATCCATGCTGCACATGCCTCATTGCATGAAAGTTTAAATAGTTTTATAAATGTTCGGTCAAGAGGCTGCAGTTTGTAGGTCGTGTGAGGAGGTGCGCTCAAAATATGCACACGGTGAGAATGTGTAAACAGAATCACTTGCAAGTTTTTATGACTGCAATATCCATCAACTATCAGAAGGACAGGGCTATCCTGAGTGAGATGCACATGCTTCACAATTCTATCAACCATATTAAGAAATTTTCTGCATCCATCCATCCATTTTTCTGCGTCACTGCAGTTGATTCAGCTGGTGAATTTATCATAAGCCTGTCGTTGAGCTTTTTCCAGGGAACACAGACAGAGGGTGGATGAACTGCCCATTTGCACTCGTACAAAACAAGGTAGTGACATTCTGACCTCTTTCCCCTGATGTAATTTTCCCCACTTGTTTCTTCCCTTTAATAGAAACTACTCTACTGTTGACATGTACACAGGATACTCCAGTCTCATCTTCATTGTAAATACATGATGGTGAGAAACAAAATTTCATCATTAACTCTTCTAGCTTTGCATAGAAACGCATCACTTGTGGTTTATTAAAACCAACTGCTCTCATCAAACTGGTAGATTCTGCATTTCTAAGGGATAACTCAGGATTTCTTTGCATACAACTGTAGTAAAATGCTTTACCAGCACTCAGTGTTGAATCTATGAGGCATGTTCATGAGTTTGGCCAAATCAGATGCGAGTATCAGGAACTCCTATCGAGTCAGTGGAATGAGATGGTTGTCCAAGTCTTTTATATGTTGCTCCAGCTCGTACTCCAGTTGTTCCGAAAAAATATTTTAGAACCTGCCAACTTAGGAGAAAGTGTCAGTTCAACATCACAGCTTTTTATTTTCTTAATTTTATCATGCAGAAAGCTTTCTGGCACACCGTAAATTTGAGCAGCTTCTCTACATGACATAGTATTTCCTAACACCCTTTCTATAGCTTGATTCATGGCATCCTTACTCCACGTCCCTCTGTCAGTATTTCTGCCTTTACACTACGGCATTTTTCAAGTCCAGAAATTACCTGGAACAAAATAACAATGTTTATACTCTGTCTGGGGCTACCATCACAACTAGTGTCCGGGGTTACCGGATTGTTTACATTGGGAAAAAATTCATTCACATCCGCTAAACTACAAATACCTACTCTCATAAAATTAGTTGGCTGTGTTTTTAAATGTATTGCTCCATGTCTGTCATGGTTGCTTGTAGACGCTGCTAACACGATGAAGTGGTCTGCAGAGTGCCATGGGAGATTTGCAGAGAAGCCCGTGTAGCTTGGTGCTAGTTGAAGAAGGTTGCCGATGTTGTCCGTTGTCAGGAGTCACCAATGTAGCATAGTCAGCGCAGAATGAAGATAAGTTGTTTCTACTTGGAGAAGAGACATTTATTGCATTCCTCGTACAGACTGAATTTTAGTGGCAGGAGACACAGCTTTTTTATAGGTGAGGAAGCATCAAGATTGCCACTCCAAAACAGAATATTTTATAAGTTGTCAAGAAAAATAAAAAAAAATATTCGCCGGCTCTGAGGCCCGAACATGGGCTGCCCACTTGCGAGGCGAGCGCCGATCCGTCAGGCCAAAATGGCAGGTGTAGTGGCAATACACCGCATATCGCCACAGTGGTAAAGATCTGCGCGGGTTAGTTTCCATTTTACACAGCCCCAGATTACCATCTTTTTTCCTTTGAATTAAGATGTTGGGGAATCAGAATTTGCCATTTTCTTCCTTCTCCGTCATAAATTTAATGTTTTGGTGCTGGTTATTCATATGTATGAGGAACAGGGTCCAGTGCATCCATTCCACCAGCCAAACCACAAGTTGTCTAAGTATCTGAAGAAGCACTAAGGATGATTGGGGCTGAGTTTATTGCTTGCTTCTCTAAGTCTTCCATATAGGTAATAGTTAGCTGGTGCTGGTGACAATGGCAATCCAATGGTGACAATGACCTTCCAAAGTTAGCATAGGATGGAATATCTTCTTGCTAACTCTTCTTGCTAGAAGTTTCAAGGTGTCTGCGAGAGGTAAGCAGGTGAAGAGTGACACCATGTCAAGACTGACCAGAATGTAAGTCTCATCCACTCAAATCTCCGTGATGGTTTTCACAAAATATATCAAGTTCTTCATATGGTGTTACTAAGACCTACATGTGGTGGTAGGATACCTGTAAGGTATTTTTCCAAGCTATAGGTAGGAGAGCTAATATCACAGACAATGGGCCTTAGTAGAGTTCCTTATTAATGGATTTTGGGCAATTCTTATACATTCTGGAAGGCTCTGTTGCTTGAGGTTGGAAGCTCCTGGCTGTCACTAGTGGAAGGCATGCTTCCTTCAAGACCTTGATGGTCTTTATGGTTATGGTGTCTGAGGGGTCTTGTGGTTTTCTCCTGTATGAGCTGTTCATGAGCAACTCATGCATCTTCTGGAGATAATACCCTGTTTTCACAAGGATGGTGGCATTGCATTTGTTGGCTGGCAGAATGGTTGTGACAGCATTTCTACATAAGTAGGCTACTTCTGTCCTTAAATATGATATTGGGCTTGGGGGGGACATCCTTCTTGCAGGCCATAGAAATTTCCATCCTTACTTCCTCAGCTTTATCATGGGGAAGTTTATGTAATGCATATTATATTCAACCAACAGTATCTTCATCATACCTCTCATCGATAAAATTTATATCCTTGTGATGGTGATCCATAATCATGGGTTGTCTCTTGGTAGTCACCAGACTTCCAAACTTCTCCTTTAGTCTCTCCATGTCTATTTTGTGAAGTAATTCCCCCAAGGTGGCAGTGGCACAATCAACATGCCCCCAGTGGAGTAGCATCAGAATGGTAGAAAGACACGGGTAAGGGTCATTCAGTGTTCTGGCATTGTGATCATAAGCCTGCTTCTTGTCATGTCTCAGCTCTTTGAGCAGAGCAAAGCTCATTCATCAAAGAATCCGATCCGATGTCATAGATTTCAGAGATGATTGAACCTAGGCAAAGGTCGATATAGCTTTCTCTTCAGGACATTTCAGAAGGAAATGAAGACAACATAGGAGTTTGGCCTTATTATACAGGTCTTTGAATTTATAGGCTGTGATATATCTCCTCTCCATATAGATGTGTGATGAAAGATCTTAGATTTTCCCAGTGCATCTGGTGAATAAATGTCTCTCGGGCAGGGGTGCTGATCCCCATCAAAAACTATAGCTTCAGCACAAAAAAATCTCCTAATTCCTATTTCCCCCATAAAATTCAGTTATTTCTTCCAGCATCCTAGTATTAAATTTGAATAATAAATGAAATTCCATAACAGTATCATTAAAAAGCAATATTGAAAAAAAAAGAAAAGGATTGTAAGTTAAAACAAAAATCTTTATTTTCATCCTAAAAAATAATATAAATTTATATAAAAAATACTTTAAATGAGTTAAAGAAAACTTTTTTTTTCTCTGAAAAGTTGTAAACACCAATTTGTAATCTATTTCCTCATTTGGAATTGCTTTGGAAATATCAGATGCTAAAATCAATCAAATTGAAAGCCATCGATCACTCATGCTCAGGGGCGGCGTGGCCAGGGTGGGAAGGTGGGGATTCCCGCCTGGGCCCCGGGTCTCAAAGGGTCCCGGGCCCAGGTTGTGGCTCAGGCTCCGGGCCCCGGCTCCCAGGCCATGCACCAGGTTTCGGGCTCGGGTCTGAAGGGCCCAGTGGGCTGGGCCCCAAACTTTGAACGGCCAGCAGACCAAACATCTCTGAGTGAAAGTACAATTTTGTCATACTGTTAATAAATACCTATGAAATTGTAGTTAAATTAGTTACAAAATTGTACATAACTAAACGACCTGAAACGCATTTTTAACGCACAATTTTTTTCAGGAGGAGGGAGGAGGGGTCACAAAAACCGGGCCCCTCTGGATGTGCAGCGGCCCGGGCCCCTGAGCACCCATGCCGCCCCTGCTCATACTACTTCACAACCAATTTTTCACAATCTTCAGTCTATTCATGATTCACTCAGCAGAGCAACTTGTAACTGAGAGCAAAAGCAGGATTTTGAACATAACAGTTAGATTAGGGAATCCAGAAATGTGAACTAGATATCCATAAGGACGAATTAAGCCTTTTTTAATCCACTTCTACGACATTCTCTCACATCAATTTTTTTTCTTTGTTTTTCCACCCCCTTCTTGTTAAGATGGGCAAGGGCCTAGCCTCATTGAAACACCAGTTCCCATAAAATCACTGAAGTTTAGTAATGTTGGGCCCGGATGAGGATTGGATGAGCGACCATTCATATCTTCACGGTGGCGCTCTTGTCCCGTCTGCATGTGGCAGGCAGGTTAAACATGGGGTTGGCACAATGGACCACTCAAGGTTTAGGTGCCCAAGCTCCTGTCGAAGACTCCCCCAACTAACAAACTATCTACTTGTCAAGATAACAATATAACTTTTAATGAACAGTATTTTATTTATTTCCTTCTGTCATGAAATAACTTTTCCAAATATTCCACCCCCACTCCTATTCCCCCCACTCCAAAAATAGTATTTCTAATGCCAAAGATTACGTTTGTCACTCCTGCCTTGCATATTTTAAAATTTTATATTTTTTTTGCCTTTGTCATTAAAATAATTTTTCAAATTTAACCTCCCTCCAAAATTTCAATGGCGCAATTTGCGCCATGTAACCCCCAAGTAGGCACCCCTGCTCTTGGGTATTCCACTGGATTATCGCCTCCATATCTCCCAATGTTTCAAAGATTGACTTCTTCTAAGATCTAAGATCATATAAGATAAGATCTCTTTCATTGGGTATTATATCCATGACGCTTGAAACACAGCACATTTTGATTTAACAAACAAAAATTTTTGTGCCTCGTCCTATGTTATATCCTCCATGGCAATTAATGTCAATTTCATGTGGTATTTGTTTTATTTTAAGGTTAGGGAAGGATGTAATGTACTGTGACACATTATCTAACATGCCAATGGCCCTTAATGTAATATGTCATAATGGCTACACTGATGCATGAATGAGAAAAATGTAGTCATATCGAAATTAAGGAATGGCATGCAGAAGCTAGTGGTCTCCACCTTAAGCACTAATGAAATAATGGACCCAAGAGCCCAAGGGAAAGGAAATGATATGCTTAGGATGACCAGAGGAAGTACCCCAAGGGTCTGACAAATGGATACATGCTTGGGGTCCCAGGTAGGTGAGAATCTTACTCCAGGCTTTCCAGTGATTGACCTTCAATATTATATAAACAACTTATGCAAAAACTATTGATTAAAGAATACTGCTGTATTTGATCATTTTATGTGTTGAAAATCTCCTTAACATTTTTATGTTCATTCATTACAAGCCAGGCCTTAAAATTCAAAGAGCAGCCTTGAACACACTTAGGCATTACCAGAAAATTCAAGCACAGATTACTTTCAACAAAAATCAAAGCACCAAAAATATAGGTCACTATATAATTAGAACCAAAGAATTCTTATTTAATATCTTATGCTATACATTCTCTGGTAGATTTATTGAGAATATTTAGCATTCTTATGAACAACAGAAAAAAAGAATTTTAGACATAGTACCCTCCATGATAACTTCAGATATGGCAGTAAACCTTTGATGCCACTTATTCACCAAGAAACTACCTCAGCTTATGAGAACAAGACAAAAGATAACATGATTTTCTCTCCAACCCGAGAGCATTCTACAATATACAACAGTAATATTGTTCAATGATTAATTTCAACTGACGCATACAAATTCATTTATGATTTTAATGATTCCTTACCAGAAAATAAGTGTATACATTTACTGAACATACATGAATCAGAAGATAATATACATATTTTGAAAACTAGTTACTTAAAAAATTTAACCCATAGTTGGAAATTCAAAGTTTTGGTATTATTTTGTAAAAATTGGTTTTCTAAGACTCTGTATCCTGAAACTGTTGAACTGAAGAAATAATTTTCCTGCATTTTTAATGCATGCTTTTTCACAGCAATCACCATGTTATTAACTAATAGCTAAGGACCTACAAATTTTAGGGTTACATTTTGGTGGAACTCGAGGTTATTTTTCCTCAATAGTGGTGTCATTTTTCCAGGACGGTAGTGTTTTTCACATCATTCATGTTTTCTGATTAGGTCCATTCTTAACACTGTTAATAATGCTGTTTTATTATCAATTTATTATGGTGAGTTCTATTCACATGTCATTTTCAGTATCCTCTTCTTGGGCCCCACACCCAATGCCAGAATGATATTTAAAATCCAAAAGAGAGTCACACAGTTGATGTGCAATGATCCACCTAACTCTCCACTTTGTCCCCTCTTTCAAATATTCGGTTTATTACCTCTACCTTGTATATATATATATATTTATGGCAACTGTCCATGTCAAACAAAATATATCTACCTACCTATACAAAAAATAATATTTATCATTCTTATAATACAAGGAACTTCACGGATCTTCATCAAATATACGTAAGAACAACCAACTCTGCCTATAGCCCTCATCATATGGGCCTTGTATTATACAACAAGCTTCCTCGGGATGTCAAAAATGTAAATAATTTGGCTCAATTTAAACATACTTCATGACTATTTACAGAGTAACTTAATCTAATCTGTGGATGCATTTCTTCATTGATGGTCTTATGTTGTTTTATATTGATGGTTTGATGTTTGTATTGTATTTTTTATTTACATGTCCTATATTTGTGAATAACATAATGGCTGGACAAATAAAACTTCTTATTCTGGAGAATACAATTTAATGAAAATGTAAGAACAATTTTATTCAGAATACTGCCATTGAAACTAAATAACATAAAAAATAATAGCCAAATAGCAAAAAGCTCTAAGGTTTTAGACACCTATATTTTTTTCAGAGAGGATGAGGGGTAGGTGGATTCTATCATGGGATACTGGTAGAAAGAACAAATTTCAGAAAAAAACTTTTCAATCTTCTGGAAAATGCACAAATGTTATGGTATGCAGTCTAAAGATGGTGAGGGAACTAGGATTGACAGAGTGGATGGCAAACCAGGAAAAAACCTTCAAACAGGCTTAACAATGAGGATATAGGTAATACTCTGATCTTCATAAACAAAAATAGTCAAAGTGGCCAAATTATTATTTTCTAAGTTTTTTCTGTGGTGAGTGAGAACTCAATTACAAAGAGGAAGAAACTTCTCTGAATCTAACTCAGTGAAAGATTACCATGTTATTTTAACACAACTAAAAAAAACTCCAATGTCTAATGCCTCATCACCTGGATGGAATGATCTGTGATTGGAACAAGAGTGCGGTTGGGGTGCCCACCATTTCCACTGCTTTTTAACATATATTCCAAAGAAATGGTCCGAGCCATGAGAGGAATAATGAAGGGAAGGTATCAGAATATAATCTGTGAGATTTGCAAATAATCAAGCATTGAATTGTCAGTTAGCCAAGGGGTGAAAGTCAATGATAAATGCATTAGATGTGCAGTGTGAAAGGTATGGGACAAAGATAAACCACATTAAGACAAAAGTGATGAGATTTTCTAGAAGTAAGAAGGCAGGGCTAAAAAATAGGATAGGAAGGGACAAAATAGAGCAGGTCGAGCAGTAAATATGTCTGGGTAGTATTTTGGATGAAATAAAGTTCAGTGGTAGAGAAATAAGATTTAGAATAACCCTGGCTGAAGAAGCACTTTCAAAGACATTGATGTGGGGAGGTCTGAGAGGATAGGTTAAAAAAATGTGGAGGAAAACTCTAATATAAGCTTGGCATTGCATGGGTTGGAAACTTGGTTATTGCAAAGGATAGATGCACCTAGACTTGCATTTGAAATGTGGGTTTGGAGAGGGGTGTAAAGAGTGACCTGGGTGGTGAAGAGAATAAAGAAGACGGCATTGGATATGGTTGGAGAGGAGAGGGAGCTGGTGGTAGAGGTTTGGAGAGGGCAGAGGGGATGGGCGGAGGATGTTTTGACAGGAAAGGGCAAGCTGAGGAGGGTAACAGAGGAGAGAAAGGAGGTGTGGAAGAAGAAGGAAGAGGATAAGAATTCTGGATGAAATAAGAAGAGGGGGAGGAATTAAAGAGGGGTCTGATGGTGAGATATCTATCAGAGGGAAAGTGATTAGGAGGGGTAATGTGCCATAAATTGGAATGTTAAGATAAAGACTGTTCTAAAACATACCAATCAACTACTTAAATGATGATGATGACATGTAAGAATGGGAGAGCAGAAATTCTTAATGCCTTGTGAAGGCTAGCAACATCAGTGATTGAGGATATGCCGATTACACCACTCTCTTTTTGACTCGACTTTTTGCATGGACAGTAGAAAAGTAGGTGAGGAAAGGGGAACTTCAGGATGAAATCAGGGATAGGCAGGCTAGGTGGCTGGAGGAAGTGGTGATGGATAATGGGTTGATCAACACCATGATAGAGGGAAGGATGTTGGGCAAGCAGGGATGGGAATTGAGAGAAAAGGTTTCATGGACAGGATGAAGAAGGATAGACCATATGCTCAGAAAAGTTATACTAGAGGTAATTAGGACCCTGAAAGTCTAGAAAATTGGGAGGAGTTTTCCAGACTTGAAACAAAACCTACCAGTGACATATTTAAATGAATGGATGTTAAAACCCATTTTAATTCATTTCTTAGTTCATCACTGATGACCACTACCAACACCTTTTTAATTACTTTGACTCTTGAAAAACATGGATTACTATTCAGAAACCAAGTAATTTTCAATGATGAAAAATACAAAATAACAGGTCATAGGCAACACAATTGTGTTGTTCTTTAGAAATCTTCAATGCAGCAAGCTTGTCTGGAAATTCTTACCATGAAATCTGGATACTTGTAAACAATCAGAGTTTTTGGCGAGTATCAAGTAGCATAAAGGAATGCTCCAGGTGTAAGCAAATGGATTACTTACAAAAAGAGTTTTTACATAGTGTGGTTGTAAAATTGAAAAACAGTCAAAACGTCATATCTCTGGGTTTCTTAATGACTGCCAATATTCACTGAACTGATTAGATGAGGTTTTGACTGAACAACTACCAATTTTAACAGAACTTAAAGAATTAAATTTTGCATAAAAATTTGGCAGCATCTTTAATGCTACATTATATATTCTTCTTTTCAAGCAGATGCCTGGCATTTAAAGTTGTCGATAGTCCCCTGCAGAGAGGAGGGGAGTATAATAAAAATTGGCTGTGCCATGCCAAATTGAAGTACAAAAATAAAATTTTGAGGCATTGAAGTGGTATGTAAAATAAATTGTATGTATTTTCCATTTGAATCATATGAAAAAGTTTCACTTTCATCAAAAATACTATATTTTACACCTTCATTTATCTTATAAATCTACAAATTCAGACCAGTTTTTGCTGGGCAGATCTATTTTACAATTTTGCTCTGTAGAACAGTTTTATGACCACAGTTCCTTTACTGGAAACACATTATATAGGTTTATTAACTCAACAACTATATACATTAAGGTGTAGCCCTGCAAACAAAGTATATGTTCATCTCAGATTATTCATCGTCAAAGTGCAATGGCATTTCTCCTCTGAGAGGACTAATACTAGCAACTGGAGTAATTAATCTGGCTCAATTTACTATGTGGAACCACAATTGAAGGGTGGGGGAGCCATTTTAATGAAATTCTTGTTGAGTATTGAATGGATGTGCACACAATGTTATTGGATGAAAAATGAATATTACTACTGGAGACTGCAATGTTGCATGGATGGCAACTGGTGACCAGTTTGGGTGGTACCTAGGTAAGCTCCTAGATATCAACAGAAAAGATTATGGGGTAAATATCCACTAATCTAAGGGCATCAGTCGGCATCACGCTAATCCGTAATTTTATAATCTTGCCATTAACTATCGAATCCTTGTACGCTGACGGGTAGTGGTAGATAAATTATATGAATCTTCAGTTATCAGAGAGACTTGAGATTCCAAAATGAGTTATGATACTTCAGAAGATTGATTAGAAGTGGAATTGTAACTGTCTTAATCAACCACCCACTTCACAGAGACCAACACACAAGCAAAGATAATTTGAAGTGGTGGTTACACTATTGAAATGTTGCTGCATACATTGGGGCATGATGGTCATGCCTGAAAATCATGCATGCAGAAAAAACAATTGCTAATCTCCTGTGACTTCAATAATGCCATCCATGATTATACACAACATCCAACCAAAATCAAATCGATTATGCATTGGTAATTAGTATTATAAAAATGTCTTTATGCCTTATAAATTAAAGAGGCAATGAGTATTTATTGTATGAGTGTGGCTTGAATCTCCATTTTATTTGTTACATTTCTAATACCCATCAGGATCCATAACATATCAATCAGCAAACGTGATTATGACATAATTTAGCTTGGCAACAACGTTTGTGATGGGGCATGTATTTCAGAGAGAAAATCCTATGATGCATCCCCCAGTTCCCACGGTTCCTACATATAATTCAAGAGGGAATTATTCTCTGACTTTTTCAAATACATACATATAAGGACATCCTTCCGTTCAGAATTTTTATAACACTCCTCAGTAGTATAACCAGGGAAATTTTGCCCTTTTACCGTTGGATTGCACTTGAAACAGCACTCTTTCTAAGGGCATTTTGAATTTGGTCGATGAATAAGCCATTTATATTTTTTGAAGCTGAGAGAAGAATATTTTAACTACAATATCTTGAAACACTTGAAACTGTTCATAACGGGTTGCAGCTGAGCCAAATTTCGTAATGTAATCGATGTTAATTTGTTTATAGTTGCCTATCACACTGTTTCATACAGTTCTTCCATTTTTTTATGGCAATGAAACTATGTGGTTGTCTTTCTAGCTTCAGTTATGGATTCCATTGGACAGTGAAATATTTGTGCCAGAAGTATTTCATTGAAATTAGATTTTTTAAAGGATAAGCGCTGAATAATTTACCATTGCTCTCAGAAATTTGTTGGTCTTCCCTGATCATAAAACCATAAAACCATGATCAGTTTCTTTTTTTCAGTCTTTCAGATACATGTCATTGTATTAAAATGATTAATGTCATAACTGTGGAAGTTTTTTTATAAGGTCAGAATTATTGTAGGAAAAGAGCACTGCTTATTAAACTTTATTAATGAAATCTCCTGAGGTATTTACAGTACAGCATAATGTTCTCTTTGTCACATGGAAATGGTCATTGTTGACGTAAGTACTTGCATGAGGTGGTCATCATCACACAATTATCGTTGAAAGGGTTTGTTTTGCATTTAACATTCCAGAGGCTGCATCCAGTTCTATATTATTACATGAGAAAACCCTGGTGTCACACAAATGTCTCAATCCTATGGGAGGCAGGGGAAAGACAGGTGTGACAACCATTTGTTCTTCTTCACCAAAGGGACCTTGATGACACTGAGTAAGCCCAGACTTCATGAGTGCCTACTGATACTCAAAGTGGTAGATCATTTACTCGCAACTGTGACTGAGGAGCAACCTGTGATGCTTAGATTCAAGCACTGACTTAACTCGGTCAAATATGGAAGATATTTTCCATGGTTTATCAGGGCATGAAATGTTCAAGAGGCTTATTATTGCAGGTTAATTGTCCTCATTCTTGTATAAAACAGCCAAAAAGTACAATATTTTCAGATATAATCACTTAACTTACATCGATACATTGTGTTAAGTTATTCAGAAACAAATCAAAGCTAAATTGTGTTTCATTAACTCTAACAATTCTCATGGACAATATAAATGCTCCCCATTTTACATCCTTTTTTTCTTATGATAAATATGATTTGCTGTGAATGGTAAGTTAAATTTTCTTTTTGAATAGGAAACTCATTGGCTTACTTATTTAACATTCAGTGTCAGACTGTGTATTGAACCACTGCTGCTTTTGTACACCTGAGCAAGAATTTCAAACCTATATAGATTGACCAAGTTGCAAGGGGACCGACACTTAGGTTATTGAACACCAAAAGTAGTACTTCTAACAGCATAAAAACTTTGCAATTTATATTCTTATTGTACTTCAAACTTACTTCTACCTTTACATAGTTAACTTTTTTGTTCACCCCAAACTGCCAATTTCATTCCTACCCAGGGACACATACCACAGTTTGCAAAATGCTGCTGCTTGGGAGGGCTGTACACACACCCGCTTTAGTAGTGACTGATTCATTTAGATTAAGCAAAAGCATTATAATAACCTAGAGTGGAGTATACAAAGTTTTATTTAAGAAATCATTATAATAACCATGGCTAAGTAAAAATTAATGGTGCAAATATGTTTTATATCAAGTTTTCCATCTAAAAACCTAAAAATATTGATCATTCAAATTTTGAGATCTCTATTTTGAAGATTTTTCATTTGCACTTCTTTGGCTAAAGTACAATTTTGAAGTCAGCCTGTTGGAATAATTATAAATTGCATAATAATATATTTTTATCAATGATGTATTTTAATAAAAGGTGATCTTAAGAAAACTCTGAAAGATCTTAAGAAACTTAGAAAATCAATGTCATTAATGTGAATCACGTTCTATGCCTTTAGCATATATGTTAATGCTATGTAAAGGTTTTCCCTTCTTATATAACCCCGTGAATACAAATTTGGTCAATAGATTGGCAAGGTTACAGTTCTCGGGAGGAGCACATGTATTGCAAATAGGAAAATTGCATTGCTGGTGACTGGAAATTCCTCATCTCTCCTCCCATTGGATAATATCTCTGTTGGAACTTTCCTGGCAGAAAATGCATCAGATTTTCCAATTACTCCAGATGCTATTGCCAAGTATACAGATAAAGATCCATTATTGCTAAGAGTTAAGATTTTGACAGAACAAGGTTGGCCTAGTGACCATTAGGATTTGCAACAGAAACCTTACTTTTCGTTGGAACATTCCCTTTAATTCACGCAAGGATGTGTTATGGTTAAGGAGAAATTAGGATCCCTTTGCTCTCTAGAATGAAGTGTTTGAATTAAGTTATTCGATAGCTGGCAAAGTTATTGTACTTACATTTATGTGGATTTTGGAATTATTCCTACTACACAAAGTTTCAGGAGATGACGTTAATCCTTTAACGCCAGAAAAATTTATTTTGGATGGGGAAAGAATACCATGGCCATTTTGGTTTTTTTTTAATGGCCTGGTTAATTAATTTATGAAAATAATTTTATTCGTTTATTCCATACTAGTTAGTATCTGAAATTTGAGGCACATATTTGACAGTAGAATGGTGAAAAAGATGCTTTTCCACAGTATTTTGAAAGTGATTACTATCCATGAATTAATATTAATTTATGTGAAGAAAGTGCTGGCTGCTATATCAACCGATGGTACCTTTTGCGCATTCAATATGGGCTGACAGAGAATATCTGAGGGTACCTCTGGTAATAAATGGGTTAATGAGATAAAACATTTTTGAGAGAAAATTTGACAGTTAAAAAATAATCATGTTTTAGGCTACTGTTTCTTAAACGATCCCTGGGCTTCCTCTTTAGATTATGCCATCTTGCTGGCACCTTGAGTAGTTTATAACATATTGGTATGATTTCTTGATTTAAGATTTATGTTAGATAATGCTGATATTTAATATTAACTTCTGCTGCAACTGTTTGGTTGAGTTTGTTTTCATTGTCTTTGAGCTCATAATTCTTGGAACAAACTTTTATTGGACAGACATCAAGCTGTCATACTTTTCCATTGTTTTTTCTTCTTGGTGCCATCATCCTCACCTGTCCTGTATATGATGCTCATCAATCTTGAGTGCATCGATATTTTGCAGCACACTCCTGTCCTCTCTGTCCAGAGTCTACAGCCTCTTGTAAACCATAGACTATATGCTCATACTTAGGATTGTATGGAATTAACCTGCAAAGAAACATGTTTTAATTTTCCTCTCTCTCAGTTCTCCCATGATAACTTCTTTAATTATAATCAATCCTTAATCATTAAGCATGTATTTCTGTAACTAATTATTTATTTCTGCAATACCTTAGTGCCATTCTTTTTTGCAGCCATGTTTCCCTTAGCAATGTGTCTGCTGTTTCCACTATTTCTGACCAGATTTATATTTGAAAACAGTGACTCCTAATCTGTGATATGTACTACCCATCTGATAAATATAAACTCTGAACGCCAGTACAACTGTTGGAGGTATATCCATATACACTTCATGTTATGAGGGGTTTAACTGTCAGCTGTGCTTATGTGGGAAATGGGTCATGAAGGGGTACTTACAAAAGACACAAAAAATTGAAAACCACAATGTATTTCAAGAAATGAGCACCTAAGAGAAAAATATTATAGTAGAGACTATAAGGTATGTTCTTAAAATAATTCCAAGTACTAATTAAATCAAAGGAAATTGAGCTCTACGGCCTCTCAGGATAGATAAAAATAAAATTCTCCAATAGCCGTAAAAATGGCACCACTCGTCAAACATGTACCACAAAAATACACTTACTGTGTTGGTTTGCGGGAAAGGGGATTCACAGCAGGGACCAACCACAGCCTCTCCACCAGAATACCCTCCTGTGATGGTTTACGGGAATGTTACATCCTAGGAAGTAACATTCCCGTAAACCATCACAGGAGGGTATTCTGGTGGAGAGGCTGTGGTTGGTCCCTGCTGTGAATCCCCTTTCACGCAAACCAACACAGTAAGTATATTTTTGTGGTACATATGTTTGACGAGTGGTGCCATTTTTACGGCTATTGGAGAATTTTATTTTTATCTATCCAAGTACTAAGTCAAATGTCATTATAAGTAATGCATATAGGCCTCAAGTGGTTGAACCATTCCATAAAGACAGAACAAGACACTTGCAGTTTTTGGACTTCAAGAAAAAATTGTAGCTGGTCTCAATTTTACTGCATCATACTCATGTGAAGCTTTCAGGCTGCAATTCCAAATGTTTTTGTAAATAGAACTATGTGGGTGAGGGGTAGGAAAGGGTCTAATCCAGGCAGATCGGGTTAAGAGTAGGAAAACAGAAATGGTTAAGGCTCAGAGAAACCCCATGTAAGGAGAATGAGAATGTGCTGTGAAAGAAAGAGTGAAAAACAAACAGAAAAAGGATATGGGATTTCCTAAAAGTAGTATGATGGTTCTTTGCTGATTGATTCTTAAGGAGGTTGTAGACTATGGCCGAATGTGGTTCTGTAGACCCTCTGCTTCTGATTTAAGGCTCAACTTTGCTTCTTAAAGAAAATATCTATGTTAGGCTCTGGAACAAGGATTAATATCTTGCAAAAGTGTGGCAACTTTATGATTGCTGCTAGCTAGTTAATTATTTTATCTGCTTAAGAAACTTAAATTTATCAATAATCCGTCGATTGTAATGATATGTATGAGATTATTTCTTAAAAATCCTTACTTTCATTCTAAATAGGAATCCTTCATCTCCATTTAGGATGATTTAAATAATGTAAATGGCATATTATAACATCTCAGCAAACATTCTCATGAACCCACGCGAAGCATTTTCTGCTCTGCTATCAGTAGTGCTGTTGTGCAGGGCGGGGAATGGAGGGGAAGTTGGACATCTCTCCTGGGCTACAGCAGGAGCCAGGACTAAAACAGCATTTTTAAATACTGCCCCCCTGAAGGATAACCAGCACCAGCCACTCCTCCTAAATGGGCAGATAGAGGTGGGGGGGCAGAAGGTGTTACTGTCCCCTGTAATCCTTGAGAAATAGATAATATAGTAATCATGAGGTACCCCACACCTCTCAGACATCAGGAAAGTAGCAACCTGCCCCCCTAAAATAGTGACCTTAATCTGCCCCTGGCTTCAATTTGTCATGAATATATTTGGAATTGTACCTTGAAAGCTTCATTGAACATGATGCTGTGACAATGCATCCAGATGAAATTAAATCTTTGATTAGTGGAGAACTGCTTGCATTTTTTTTCCTTCATTAGGTTAAACAGCTGCCTGCTTTCTCATTCTAATTGATTTAACCAAGTTGCTGACCGAGGTACTGGCCTTTGGTACAGTGACAATGCCAAATACTCATTAATTTGGTGAATTTGTGCTCATGTATAAAGTGGTATATCTTTCAGATGTCTAGAGTTTTAATGTGAATTTTTTCGCTCGGATAAAAGAAGCTCTTAAAGATTGGTGATTTATGTTGCTGGGTCAGTGGCATACAGGGGAAGACTATAGAGGCATTCTATTCCCTCTCCTCCCCAAGGGCAGGAAGTTTTGACTTAATAAATCAATTTTAAGAATTCAGCCGCAATAAAACTTTCTTTTAAAACTGTTTCTATGTTTTAACTGTATTTGTTTAAAAAAAAAGTATTACAATGGAGTTTTGAGGGATCTGTGTTTATAAATTTTACCATTCCCGGCAGTGCCTAATTTCTAATCCACCACATCCCACTAAAGATAATCCTATGTTCTCCATTATGTTGGATTGTCCATCCTCCTGGAAGAATTTCCAACATATGTATTCAAGTTGATGGCATGTTAAGCCACCAGGAATGACAAAATACATAATTTGAATTGAATTCTTTCCAGTTGCTATGCCAAATTTTAATATTCGGCATTTATACCTATCAGCTTTACTTTCTTCTCCATTATAAATGAGACTTCAATTTTTTAAATACATAAATATTCTCAAATGGGCTGTTTTTCCTTATTCCACCACCCCAGATTCTGTGATGATATCTAATGGTATGAATTGGATGTCCACTCCGCCACAGACTAGGCTAACACATGGAGGATATTTTTGATGTTCAATGGAACACTTGTGGACCAACTCCTATGGATTTCCGTTCATGTATCTTTTTTTGGACTTTTATTGGATTTAAACTTGAGGATTGGCAGTTAAGGTTTTAAATTGTCTCTTCTTTTTCAAAATGGAGCTATGTGGAAGAGATCCGGAATAACCTTCCCTGTTGTTTCAATGACTTTGCGGAAGCCTTTGAATCCTTACACTGGAGGATTTTTTAAATAACGTATATGATTATGCTGTTCTGCATTGCTTGCCTATCTTGAGCAATTTAAGGAATTGCAAACTGAATTAAGATACCTATAGATTTCCATTATCCCAGAATAAAAAATGGGAAATGATTAAATACATCATAGACATCCCCTTAGTTGAGGGAAACTTCTATTGTGTGCATTGATCCAAACATTGAAAACCACCGGGGAATTTTCAATAGGTATTTTTAATTGTAAATTTTAATGGCTACCTTAATGATTGATTCAATTAACAGTCATTGAATCCATGAAAATATTGGAGTCTAAATGGCAGTGGTGGGACATAAATTTTGAACTAACCATGTACGTGGGAAACAACATATGAATATATTAATTGTAGAATTCAGATTACTGTCATTGAAATTGATTTTTGATTCATAGTAAGAAGTGTTGGTTCAATGTCAACTTATGGGTTTCATTTGTATTTCACTCTCCATAGGCTATATAGATGTCCATAATATGACACTCAATCCAATGAGCTTCATCTGGAAGCCCTTAAGGGATGCTGGATTTCTGGACTCCAGAGAGAAACCCATTGGATTCCACACAGTAGGTAAGTAGCTGGGACATGATAATGAACATCATGACTTGGCAGTATATCTAATATTCGTATGTATTTGAAATACTGTTTGTATTTTAGAATGTAGAATTCATGGGTTTCCAACCGGGTGAAGGTGGTAAGTGGCACCGAAGTTTTGATGGCATAGTCTGCCATTGTCCAAATTAGGGTTAAATTGTCCAAATTTATAATCTCATTTATAGGGTCTCTCTCAGCATATGTGAAGAAATTTTTCCCAGTGGAGGAGGATGTGGCTGCTATGACAATAGGAATTAGGAAAAAATGCAATAATTCATCAAACAGCATGATTGGGTTCATTACAATTTGTAAAATTTCTATATCCTTTTGAATTACCAATAAATTGTTTTTACCAGATTTTTATTTTCTTTCTGAAATAGTTTCCTTAGTGATACCCATAATAACTTAATATATATATATTTTTTTTTTTTGGCACATCACCAAAATATATGCATACATATATTTTTTTTTATAGATAAGATCGGTTGAGAGGTAAGTTGTGAAATTCTACTATGCAAACATGCACATAGCCTTTTAAGTGCTCATGAAATGTTCCTCAGGGTCGGTGAAATATAAAAAAAGGCTGAATTTTCTATGAGTTTGCATGAGAATTTGGTTCTCTTTGAGGAACTGTTCCAGAGATGTATCCTGTAAGCAGGGGAATGGCTCCTGAACACCTCCTGAACAGGCCAAATTGAACGCCTTATAGCACTTCATTTGTACCAAACACAGTTCGTGAACGGTTGAGCAATGCTTCATGAACACTTGGAGAATGGCTTCCGACCTCTTCATGCAACAATTTAGGGAGAGTTTGTCAACAGTCCATCTCCCCCTGGGAAGGGAGAACTATCCTCAATGTTTTTGTCTCTTGTGTTTAAAATAAAATACGTCAAAAAAGTATTTTGCATTTCAAATGCATATTCTAAGTATTTTCAGTATTTTGAAATCCTGAAAAGTGCTTCTGAGAAATATAATTCGGAGCCCCAATTCCATGTCTCATTTTTTTCCTCAGTCCTCAGTTTTCAGTGGTCCTCAGTTGAGCCAAAGTGAGCTGATAAGTTGAAATATTGCGTCATAAGATTATTTTACATTAGAGTTGTTGCACATTTGCATTAAAAAGAAACATTTGACACAAATGGGCAAACACAGATTCCTCCTCCTCATTGCTGTAGGTTGCCATGGGGAAGATGAGCACAACTCTAAAGAATTTAAGCAAACATCTCCCTTTAGGGCGGGGGCCTCTACGGCGACCTGCATTTCGCCCTCCCACAAATGCCTCAAGCGTTCATGAACCATTGGAAACGCGAAGATCAGTTGTTATTTTGCGAAAATCACTTCGAAGAATCACTGGCGTCGCCGAATACTGAAAGAAAACTTGCCGAATCTTTTTTTGGAGCTAGAGGGAAATGCAAATCTTTACAAAGGGCGTGCGAATCAAATCCTAAATCGCCTAAGTTTCATAATGGTCAACTCAGCTTTTAAATAAGATATGATTGCCCTACCTACTAGCCCTACTTACCTACTAGTAGTTCAATAGTTCCTTGAAATCGTCATGCTTCGAGAAATTGCGTTATTCATAAAACATATTAAATTGAGAGAGGCTGCGTTTCTACAACGAATTCCAAACTCTTCCATTTAATTCTAAGTCATATTTATCTGAAATGCAATTTCTTTAAACTTGTTATCATCTCTGGTTAATTATCCTTTTGGCGTATTTTCCTTGTATGACTTTTTTCGAAGTTCATATTTTCCGCTATTTTTAATTAAAAAATACCCGTTCATTTATATATTGATTTTATATATTAATTTTGCATACTCATGCTTGCAATAGTCCAAGTCTATAAATACGATCTTTTGGCTTTATAAGTTGAAAAAAAGAGCAACTTTTTTATTACTTGGCATCGAAAATGTGCATTGCGCATAATTTTATGAGTTTCAAGGACAGGCAGATCTCCAGGCCATTTATTCTGATCGCAGGCCGAGGAAGCCAGGAGAGCATGACTGAAAGCACTACATGAATCGTGAAAAACAATGTAAACGACGTTATTCAGTTGCTGTGAGGATAAAATATTTTATTGATCTCTCGACGAGAGCGGATGAGCTAGTAACAGTGACGTGACGTTACTGACGTCTTGGTCTGGAGTACAGAGGGTTTTGCGTGACTCTTTCTTGTAGTGGCATGATTTTTCTTTCACTCTTGAGCTTCATTCTCAGTTTTCACCGTTTTCACCTGTATAGTTTCGAGCTCGCTCCGAGAAGGGCTTCGTCGGCAAGTTGTAGAAGTAGTTGATATGGGGACGATACATGATGTTTAACCCTGTAAGGATTCTAGTCTCATATAGAGTCATGCGAATTGTATATTATTTAAATCATTAACTAATGTCTTACTAAATGCATTGCAGTGTGCGGTTTTCATTATGATACCTTCATTATTTTTGTTCTGATTTGGAAGATATTTTAGTATTTTAATAATATTTTTAAAGAGATGTATCTGTATTTATAATCAATCCTGCGAAAGTATTCGGTATTTCAAATCCTTTCTTTTGAGTACTTTGTTTTTCCTATAAAACTTTCGAGTTAGTATTTTGCCCAGACCTGACAGACATCCTATGTGACAGCAACCTGAACAAATTACCGTTACACAAGTAGAATTAATGATAATGGTGCATTTGGAGGAGAAACAAATGTTGAAAAATATTTCTTAAAAAGCTCTAAGTTAATTTAATCTGGCTGAATTTCCCTGCAATGCAATGATAAGAAGTCCCATCACATCAATCAAATTTCCGTTTGGGTTATCCAGCTATTCTTTTCCTATATCCATAATGCAAAAATTAATGAATTAACTCTGTAGGTTGCTCACCATGATCATTCCTTTGATAATATTAGACTTTTACTTATGATCCTACATTTTTAAAGAAAACTTCTTACCTGGTGAATAGCTTAGCTCCCTTGAGGAGCATCCTCGAGGCAGACAGATATTCCTTCGCTTGCTCTGGCTCCTCGCAGGCCACTCGGTACATGCAGTCGAACCCCTGTCCATTGCCTCCCGTGTCACCCATCAGGTAAGTGAGAATCAACAGAATCTCGCCTTCACTGATTCCCCTTCCCACGTGGGCTCCGAAAGAACGCACGAAATCCTCATCTCCGCTGCGCCTCCACGCGCCGTACGAGAACAGCGCGGCACCCAAGAGCAGAGCCTTGAGCACCAACAGGATGACCAGATTCGTCACGCTGAGGCTCAGAACCTGAGTGGAATTGATGAGTATTTTGTTAAGCGTGTTAACGTGCCACAAAGGAGACTAAGGTCAGAAAACATTGACAAAAATTATCCCACACTGGTTAAACGAGTTCAAGGGCGAACGCATTTGTGATCTTTCACTAGCTTGTAGCACTCTGTGTTGTATATTCAACGCAGAAACTTGAATAGGAGTACATAAAAAGTGTGCATGTTATGGCATTTAAAGAGTTTATATCATTTTAAACAAACTTTTTCCTGGTATCAAAATAAATGCTCAAAACTTTCTATCCGCATTAAATAAACATTTATTTCTTCTATGGAAATGGGACAAGAATGTGTCTTGGCGAAAAAAGGTTTTAATATAAGTTTCGTGTTTAGTTATTCTTTATAAAAACGAGTGTTATTGTTTAACCAGCGAAAACTCTGGCAATTTATCTCCTCGGGATAGCAAAAAAATTACCTGGTGGTATTATTTTTCAAGTCTTGAGATGAGATGCGATTGGCCATTCGGCTTTCGGGTCTGGATTGCCAACTGAGCACAATGCTACTTTCGGAAACATTTTTCTTCGATCATGAGCGCTATGGCGTTAATGGGAATCGACCGTTCATTAGTCAAACCCTACATTTGCCCATAAATGTCGAACTCTTTGTTTACCCTTCTCTTCCCGTTGGATCAGGTTACTCGCTAAAGACGAACTTCTCTCTTAGACAAGGTTTAGCGTCTCGCCTGTGGCTCACGGAGGATTTGTATTTCAGAAGGACAAAGAAAAGGATCCCACGATGTTTATGGTAATATCCTGAACCCTGTTTCACAAAGCCGAGAGTCCATGAGTGACGGCATGACTCGTCTCCAAAGTAAATGTCAACTCTTTGTTTCAATATATCTGTGATTGGACTGGATATATATTTTCTACTCATAAAATGAAATTATTTTATAACGCTTAAGTGTCCACTTCTCACCACTGACTTCGCCAAAGAATAACAACACCCATGAAGAGTGTTCGAGTCTCCCATTGTGTCATATTTTCAGGGCACGATTAATTTGACGACGATGTCAGACTCATCCTTCTGAGGTTCTGTGACAGCAAACCCAGAGTATTGACGAAAAACATATCTCTAACTCTTATCCGTTTGTCCTCCGCGTAATTTAATGCAATTTATCACTAAACCGACTTATCCAAGGCCTACAATCTACTACGCTCATCCTCTTTCCACAGCGATAAAGGCTTAAAAGCGTACAACATAATGTCTCTTATTTCATTCATCTTTTCTTAACGTCTTATTCTGGAGCCTCCCTCATGTCTCACTGCATCATCTCACCGCTCATCTTCCCTCCGTTACAACCAAGACTTTGAACCATTAAAAAGATACGCTTCATGTCAAGGTTTTGACTAATCAGTCTATTAGGTATATACTCAAATTAATCCCCAATAATCTTTACCTTTTCGAAAATTCTTCCTTGGCCATTTCAATTCTGGGATTTACTTCAATTCTCCAAAATCCGTTCTCCACAATTGTCAATTTAAGGTAAAATGTTCCTAGCGCTCCATTCAATGCTCTCGTTTAAGTCCCATATTTATTTTTTCTGGAAATATTTCCAGCCAGTCTCATGACTATATGGCTGGCGTTTGACACCCGCTTGAGTAACTGGCTTGATTTGTTCACCTTCAACTTTTAATTTTAATTCCATTTCCTCCTATATTTTTTACAATCCCTCGGATTACACATTAAATAACCGTAATCGGGTGAAGATAGCAAATTGTCATGTAAAGATAAATCACAGCTGAACCAAGATGAAGAGCCACTTCTTAGTTATTGTCCGAGAGATTGCAATCTAAAGGTTAGGAAACACAAAGAGTAAATTCAAGCCTGTCAAGAAAAAGGGCCTCGCAAGTCTTGACGAGACAATAAATAATGGTTCCAGACTGCAGCCGCATTAAACGATGGGCAATTACACGTTTAATGGCATTTTATCGGCTGCCTTTGCTTCTGGTATTTAGTCGTTGCATCGGCGGTTCTTCCGGAATGGATTAGTACAATTAAAATTAGCGGGAAATGTGCAGGGCATATAAGGTTTTATTTCACCTCTAAGTAAAGGAAACAGGAGTTTCTGGTTTGAATGCTTATATCTTTTTTTAATATCCTTTTTACTGATGCCTTATGAGGCGTTTAACACCATTGAAAATCCATCAATACTTGATTAAACCTGGTTACTTCATTAGAAAATTTAGAAAGGGAGTTGTATCCGTCATTTTTTAGATCGCTTTATCATTTGCCTTGCCTGCTCTCGCGTGTTTAATTGCGGGCGGCACGCAGGCAATATCTTTCCTATAAACATAATAAAATAAAAGGTTTATAAGAAGTGGCAATGCTGCAGTTTGACGACGTCTATCGGTTGAGATGGCACCGTTTGTCAGGAAACATGAAGGCTCCGACAAAAGGCTCAGGCGTCACACTGATCTGGCGGTGAGACTCCAGTCTTGAGTCGAACCTGTCTGTGCTGAGATCGAATAGAGAAGCGACTATGACTACGAGACGACGGTCATGTCAGTCTTTAGCTGGGAATTAGCGGAGATCGCCTCGAGGTCGAATTGCGAATACAGGGCTTTGTTTGCATTTTACTTCTCCAAAAGCGTTAAAAATATAGCTTACTTGGATAGTATAATATTGGATTATGAAATAGGAATTAGGACCTGAAGATGACGTTTAAAGTCGAAACCCGGGTCGTTCCAAATAAAGATATGAAGAATCACAATGTTATGAGTTATCATTATAATAGGAATTTCCACGGTTTCGTGAAATTCACAGTAAAAAATCACTTGACCGAATTTTTTCACTGTGAATGTCACATTCGTGTGTCACTTGGCTGCCGGCTGACTCCCATTCCAGTTTAGCGTCTTGGTAAATTACAGTGGGGACTCAAATCGCCAAGAATGTAAATTATTAGACCAGAGTTATCTCGCTGCAGTAAAGAAAACAGTTGCGCTTATGTCGGTCGCCGACTAACTTGGTACGCGACGCTTTACGAAGATGTGCTTCATTTTCAAGAAGAGAAAAAAACGCTTCCCCCTGAAAATATGTTGTCAGATGTCGGAGCGCGTCCAGTAACAATTTCAAGTGGGCAGTAGCACAACTTGATAGTAAGGACTGACCTGTGAGTTTCCCGTGGTGCGTGCGATCAGCTCCCTTGCGATGTCGATCATAACCGACCGGTGCGAGGCCCTAGGCAGCTTCTCCCTTTCCTCCGGGACGACCACCTCCGCAATGGCGTTCGAATCGGCGTGATCATCGTCCTCCACCACGGCCGTTGTTGGAGAGGCGGCGCAGAGGGTCGCCGCGGCGACGCAAGACAGGACCAGGACGGTCAGGAGGGCTGTATCACGTGCCATCGCTACCTGGGAGATTGATATTAGAACAGAGCCACCGTGAATAGCGGAGTCAAACAGCAGAGCCATCGGGAAGGCATAATGCCGCCGATAATATAAAAGCTTGACCTTTTCACTAAAAGAATTAATCATTCTGATAACCATAAGGAATTTAATGTTTGATTTTCATATATTAATAACACCTGTCACGTTTAAGGTTTTACTAACACAATGAAATGGGCATCTCGCTTAGCAATGATTGATTGCCTCAGAATTCTTCTACTCGATTTATTATCATTATAAACGGACGGAGTAACTAAAGAGAATTACACAACTGAGTAGTTTCATGAGAAAAGTTCCAAAGTCAAACTTGCAAATTTTTCCCATGATTATGTTAGAAAAAATTTGGAATACCTCAAAAACTGATAATAATTCGAGTCAAAGCACATATATGCTCGTCGATAAGGTTTCAATTTGCTTCCATCATAATCACATTGTATTAAGAAAGAAGTGATACTCTTATGCTTATCTTAAAAGTAATAAAGTAAGAATTTACCTCTAAATTTACCATTTTTTTAAAAATCTTCAATATCCCGAATACAGCACAATGTGCCAATTCACGTCGGGTGGATAACAGTAACATCAGACGAGACACAAACACCCATGTCCTGGGCAGATAATTCAGGCAGAATATTCTACCCAGGCGGGACTCGAACCCGCGGCCCCGCGGAGTAAGCGGACCGGACCGAAACCGGACCGAAGGTGGTATTAATGTCCGCGTCCCGTCCCGCGTCCGGTTTAGCAGGCAAGGACTTTACCCCGCCGCCACCGGGGCCACCTCCCAAAACCTTATCCCTTACATATTTACACGGCTGGTGACCTAACACCCCTTGCCACACGCCCATGCGACGGCTCGAAGGACATTATATGGATGTAAATGGATTTTTACTCAAATCATGCCTTAAAACACACTCCATGCATCAGTGTATTTTTAATTTCAAAATTAGCTCGTTTGTGAGCTACAATATTTGATCTGTGGACCATCGACTTATAAATCGTCATAATTATTAATATCATCTCCAAAAATTCGCGCAACGGCAATTTTTTTATTTAGATCTAAGCAGCCCATCGTACTTCGGTTAAATATTGATGAATGTGGCTCAATCTGAAAATATATCAGAAAAGTAAGCCAGAAAAAAATTCCTTTTCGCGTTCCTGCTCTCATCTCCTTTCAAATGCTAAATAAACTTGACCTACAAACGAATGACTGTCGTTCATTGTAAACCAACTTGTTTTCAAAGCGAGAGCACACTCGTTTACGTCTCGAGGTCTTTGCCGTTGTTTCGCGCAGCTTCATCCTGCGAGCGAAAGAAATGCATCGTAAATCACCCAGCGATTTGAATACACCCGGTCGCCTCTGCATTTAGGCATATCCTCTTACGGTCCGCTCACTCAGCGCCTGCGGTCACGGCCTTCCCTCGTCTACGATTGAATCATCGAGGCAGCTGTTCTACCCAGAATGGACGCTATAGGAAATCGCATACAACTTACAGATGAGTACCTGCGGAATATTGACTGCTTACGCTTAATAATGTAACATAACATACACCCATCATGCCATTCCCTCTCGGGGTAGGCAAAACCAAGGAGTTTAGCTCTTCCCGCTAGCCATAGAAAAGGGGCTCCCTTTCCACGATTTCCTCCATAATAGCCTATCATTACAAACCACTTTTGCTTCCCTTATACTCATGCTTTGCTTCATGTACGCTCTTCCACTTTGAATACTTCTAACAATTCTCCTCTTTACAGTCCCTTCTACCACAAAAACCCATGAATTTCGCGGTCTTCCTCCTCCCAACACACCATTCACTCTACTGTTTTATACTTGTTCGGCTTTTCGACCCTATTCCATTCTCTCAACATGAAAGAAGACCAAAGAAGCAAAATCCTTTCACATAATTTCCTTAATTAATTAATGGGATTAAATTAATTTTATTTATTTATTCCCCAATGTATAATGCTTGAAAATAATCACAGATTAAAATTAATTCACTCGGGAGATTCTCATCGTGTTTATTTCGATTAAACGAGAATACGCCGGTGCTGCCAGGTGGTTTATGGTGGAGGTATGCTTGTCCAAGGGTTCTGCGGCAAGGGTATAATCAAGGAAGGATATAATTAAGATAAAAGCATACGATGTGTACCTGAAATAGTGTTTGGTCGGCTGTACGTGTGAAAAGTTTGAGTGATTGACTTCAGGGAAAAATGTGAGGCTTCCTATCCGTCCTGGGGACACCAGAGTAGGTAATAGACTTGAATAAAATTATCCCTGGGACCAAATAACGATTAAATTACACATGCCTGTGTGGGGAGTTCGAAAAATAATTGTCTGAACTAGAAAATTTGAAAGGAAATCACGAGTATGGTGGCAAAAAAATAATAAAATTTAGAATGAGAACTGTACTCTCAATTTGACTTGTCTGGCCATCAAGAATGGCAAATTTCTCTCAGAAATTTATTATAAACTATGAAATTTATCACCGAAATGTTTTCATTGATAAACTGAAATAAATAAGCACTGTTTTAAATCCAATTATTAAACTTCCGTGAGGTATTCTACAGATTCGGCCGTTAATCATTGGGAATATTTCTAAGTGATGAAATGGATGGACCTAGTAGGTATAAAAAAAACAATTCATAACTAAGCTTCGTATCACTCTCCCTGTCTCAACAATACAGCACTTAAGGACAAGATATCGTCCAGTCTGGTTCGTGGATATAAACTCAAGAAGTGGACGCGTGTCGCGCTATGTTTAACGTGTAAGCGAGGAGTGAGTGCTATGGACTTACTTGGTGAGGAAGTGAGCGCGGTGTAGAGATCACTTGCCTTCCTCGCCGGCTGGCGGTTCCTCGTCGACTGTCGCCCTGAGATACACTAGGCAAGGAAGTCGAAGAAGCGTTCGACCACACCTCTTCAAATTCCTGGGCAGGGACCCTACCTTAATGGATTTCGCTTTTACACCCTTTCAAAGACCTCTGTCGGCAAAATTGCGAGGACCTTTCCACCTCTCGGAAGTTTCCCCCTACTCTCCACCGAAACAGGTAAATTGCATTTTTACGCTTTTAAAGTGGCTTTTTGAAACAAGCACGCCCTATCCTGCTCACTCGAGACCTGCAGCTAGTTTTTTGGCCGGACGAGATTTTATCGGAAGATCGAGAGGTTTTTTTTAAGGGTTGTTTAGTGCCTCCTCGTTGAGTTTTAGGGGTTTTCAAGTGTCCTCCCTCGGCGTATTTCCTTTCCCAGCCCTCTTCCCATTCGCCTTACCTAGTTCGGATGTCCCAGCTCGTCGGAATTCCCTTCAGCGACACACTGGTCCCGTGAATGCGGTTTAGTCCCTCGGCAACGCCTCCTTTATAAGCAGTGTCATCGCCAGCGAGATGAGCACCACCGCACTGTGACGAAGCTCCGCTTCTTAGCTCCAAACAACAAGTCCGCGGATCTCTGCGTTCCGAACGTAATTTTCCGCCCCGAACTATACTTCTCCTAAGAAGCCGGAAATGCTATGCTAATCCCTTCCGACCCGCAGAGAAAAAGAGTGCGTTTGCTCTCCACCCCCTCAGTCCACTTTCTCCATTCCCATCTTCTGTCAAATTAGCTTGCTCATCCAAAGTGAATGAGTGATAGAACTATGCCCTTCGTATTTTTTTGCCCAAGTGTCTCTTATTTCTACTTGCATTCAGCATTGCATGATACCGAATTTATTGAGCTGGTGGTGAGGATATGGCCAAGCGCGGTAGACCTGCGCATTAAGACGCTCGGCTGCGGGCTGGAAAGTCCCGGGTTTAAATGCGGGTGACCTTATACCCCTCCAGAACTTTTCGTGGAGCGATTCGGTTATAAAGGCATAATTATTTCATGAGATGTCGCAGGATGGCGCTGAGGAGCGACCAAATGTGCGGATTCCACCTAACAAGAACACTCTTTTGCCTCGTTCAGACAACTATCGCACGTACTAACGTAGCAAACCCTGCGAGCATAAATACTACTATCGTCAACTCAGTGTAACCCTCACAAGGGCACGGCGTCGAACAAGTTCAGAGCAAGCGAACGAAAAAAAGAATACCATATTCCTGTGATATTTTGAGGCTTTCAAAGTGTTTTTTCGAGCAAATGACACATTTCAATGTTTATTCATAAAAGTAACATCATCTTCGTCACTTTAATGGTTGACTTTTTTTTACTATCTTTATTAATTATTTTCTGTTTCCTCTCGCGACACCAGCACTTCCCCACTAGAAAGTGGTAGTGTTTGGAACTAGGGTTTACCATGGTCCGAAGGTGCATTCACTCTGTGAACTGAGGCAACCATCTAGTGGACCATCGTACGCACTATAGTAGTGTGAACGAGACATATAAGGACGCGGCTCTCGATGCGCTTTCCACTGTCTTTTGTTAAGATGAATGATCGCGGGTAGTCATAGGTTAATAGGGTCGCAAACTTGCCTATAGGCGGCACTGATGTTCTAGGAGAGGTACAGTTTGATACTTACAGTATGCAAAACTATTAACAAATGCTTAAAGTAATACTTGCAGTGCTCATCACGATTCTGTACCGATCGATATAAATTGAATCGAAACAATTTGAATAGTTTCTATCCTTTTGTTTCCATTGGCAACGTAGTCGAGATAACAGATTGCCGTCATTTCAGTGTTCTTGCCGCCGACTGAGTAGTAGCGGATTAATAAGCCGGCAGAGAGGGGTGGCCGCCCCCCCGTAATACCTGATATGATAGAAAACATTTTGGCCTTGAGGTTTTCCATATCCCTAAGACTCCCGGAAAGTAGCGATCCGCGAAAAAATTCGGTGCATACTCTCAGATGATTGTGACGTTGGACAAAATTTGCTCCAGAGAAATTGAAGCAGCATGATGTTATCGAATATTTATGAATGTAAATTGGACAGAGATGATCACTTATAAGAGTGTCCTACGAAAAATTGTTGCTCAATGAAAAAATATATTGACAGATTTTAAGCTATCCGGTACTAGCCACGGAGTTCCACTTTCACGGATTTACCCGCAATGCACAATTGAGCGAAATTCCACGGAGAAAAAATCATCCACCTTGACCGAGATCCGAACCCGGATCCCTCGATTTCCGGCCAAGTGCTTAAGCCAGTTAAACTACCGAGGCTGGCGCCTTGACCGGGATTCGAACCCGGATCCCTCGATTTCCGGCCGAGTGCTTTAGCCAGTTAAACTACCGAGGCGTCATCTTCCCCTGTGATATGATTCCCCCCTGTGGAAGCCTTGGTAGCTCAACTGGCTAAGCACTCGGCCGGGAATCGAGGGATCCGGGTTCGAATTCCGGGCGAGGTGGATGATTTTTTCTCTGTGGAATTTCGCACAAAAAATATATTACGTGGATAGTTTTCCAAAGCAGTTGAATCAAACTTACTCAAAGTATTTTGAACAACGACTTCTTGGAAATAGTACTGGAAGGAGAAACGAATAGAAAGAATTATTGAGTAAGAGACAAGATAGGCATTTTTCCCGGGGGAAGATTCAATGCAGTAATGAAATACGCCGGGAGACTTAAAGATTTTGCAAAACTGAGCATTGTATTAGAAATCGAGAGGTAAAAGTTATCGATAAATAATTTGGATCGAGAGGGTAAATATATTTAACAATAAACTCCAAGTTTTTTTCCGTTTCACATCTACCATTTATGAAGGGCGATAAAGGAATTCGTATGCTACATTTCAGTGGCAAAAATTAGAAGAATTCTTCAGCCAATGATAATCAGACAGTTTCTCATTTTAAGGTAAAATACTTTGTGGGGAATGGGGAGGCGAAAGACAGCTCTTCCAACATTATTGTAGAACGGTCTGGGACACAAAACTTAGGTACATCAATATCAAAATGTCATGCTCACGCAAATGTGAGGTTGGCAAATAAACAAGTGGACTTGGCATTTTGTCATCAAACACTCGGTTAGTTCACCATCCCGCGTTGCGTCGTCAGAAGTTGTCCATGGCAATGGGGGAGTAATCATTTTTTTTCTAGCTGTGAAGCCTAAGAGGCGACTCACGCTCGGCTTCCGATGAATATAGAGCGCTAAATATAGAAAAATTGTTGGTTTACTTAATAGGTACTTCTATTAGGGAAGTCCACCGGGTGAGAGACTCCATCAGTGCCGACGTTTCGATGGCCGAGTCGTCCATCGTCTAAAATCGTCCGAGTAATCGTAAAAACGGCCGAGTCCAAAATAGAATGTCATCACTCGAAACGTCGAAACGTCGGCACTCGTGGAGTCGAACCCGGTGGACTTCCCAAATAGAACTACAAAACAAATCACGCCGGGAAAGCCTCAAATCTTGTTGTTTACTGTTTTGCATCGTACACCTAAGGCTCAGAGTCAAAATTGATCGTATTTCCACAGCCTTATGTCTTCCCTAATTCCTGATGTCTAGTTTATGAACAAACTCATCATTAGAAGCCATAAATCTGGGGATTGGTTTGGAGCTGCTCTCCGTTACACTCTCGTCTCTGTCAACCGCTTCATTCCTATATAATTATCAACATTGAAGTCCTATACGATTTGCTTTATTTATTCCATTCTTGGTCATTCTGTGTGATTCTTTCCATTCATTTCTCCTTCAAATATTTTTTCATTTGGCCGTTGTGTCGCAAAATATACCCAAGAAGTCTGTTTCTCCTTCTCCGCAGAGTTTTCATAATGTTTCTCTCCGTCCATTTGGAGATTTTTCATCATTCTTCGGTTATATCTCTACTTGCTCCGAACTCCTCCGCTCTCTATTGCACCAACCTCGTGACATTGGAAATCCGTGAAATCTTGTGTCACCGAGCTTCGGCCAATGAATGTGCATCGGCTCTATAGTCATGCGAGCGAGAATAATTTCAGAGTCGTCGTTAAATTCTAACTTTTACAGCACCGATAGGTATAAATGGCCAATTTTCACCATGTTGGTACTATTCCAAAGAAAATTCAAGTTGAGTGCCTCTCTGCATGTATATTCCTATGCACTACAGCCGACTCTTTGACCCTAATCATTCAGGGCGGAATTAAATGAAAGGCGATTCAAACGGATGTATGTACGCCACAACTAAGTATCTTTTATTCTAGCTTATAAGCGTTTTTCCAAGAAAATATTTTCTGAGCTTCAGTTATCCACGATTATAAAAATAATTTGCGCGGATTACAAAATTGAGTTAAATTTTAGAATCTCATCCAGTGGCATATGCGGGTCACTTTGTTGTTTTACAGTTACGCGTCTGATCGTTTATTCTACGCAACAATGCGTGAATTTTTAATGGTCCATATAGGATAAAAAATCGTCTCTCATTATGTACAATCAGTAAGCCGGAAGGGATGAGAGGAAGGGAGTCGTGTGATTTATCTTGAGTGACTGCTGGCATCGAATTGTGTAATTATCAAATAATATATATAAAAAATTATTGAATTCATTGATGCCTAGCAATCACAGTGATGCAATTCAATCGATTACAGTTTTGGCAGTCAATGTTTTCAAGTGCAAACAGATCCCGCCGAGCTGCAGTCAAAGGCACTGACAGAGGCGAGCACTGGCTAGTTCTTTTAGTGGACAACTATAAAGGGGACCAAAACATTTGTTACTCTCAACAATTTCCCTACTAAGTACTAATCTAATGGCTCTACAAACTGTAATACATTCATCACAGAGTCAGGAAGTGTATGACCAGGCCCCGGTATATTTGCTCTGTAAATGCTAGTTTTCAAAGATCCATTTTGGCCGGTAGGCTGCGGAGGTCACACATATCAATAAAATCTAAAAGAAAAGTCTTTTTCAGGGATATCTTGCTGAAATATTTTCATAAATAAATATTTTGATGTTTTTCTCTTTATTGAGAGAAGTCTTTTAGCTCATTCAAGGGCACCATCGCATGACTTACACTTTAATAAATAAAAATAAGCTAGATACCCTAAACCCTCACTAGAGCCCTTGCATTAAATACGCAAAAAGCAGTTATTTAGCAATATAAATAACAAATGTAAACAATATGTTGTTCATATTATGGTTTGTGATACTTAATTCAATGAGCAAAAGCTATTTGCGTAAGTCTATGCACGCATTACATGCCACCTCGAGGACTTAATCCGTGGAGACGGGCGTGAGAAAAATTCAAACGTTTAAAACTTTTTTTATAAGCGTGTTTACGAATTGCCATGGAATTTTTATCAGGAAAAGTTAGTTAGGTAAGTATGAATTATGAAAAAAGTTTTGGTCAATTCTGAGATGGAATCTCTGAAGAAAGTAAATTAAAATTGTTTTAATAATTTAAATTAAACAAAAAATAGGAAATACATTTTTACACAATTACACAATTTAAAATGGTATCCTCATCTTTGAAAAAGAATTATAGGTCTTTCTTTCTTATTTCTTACGATGAATAGAAACCGAGATATAAGTAAAAACACGATTCAAGGCACGCATTTAGCGTAATGGTAGAGGTGAGATGTAAAGGTAAGTACTTGAATTCAAGATGAATTTTCACGAAGTTGAAGCCCATTACATCAATTTCAGTTATTTTTTAACTTCTTCGTTATTACTTATCCATTATTTTCTTTCAAAATGTGATATCTATTAGCTGATCGAGGATTTAGCCCAGGTTACTTGATATTTATTTCTTCAGACCTAAACCGGAGAAAGATAAAAGGTTGCCAGTTTTCTTTAAATGATTGTACCCGCAAAATACTCCGATTTTTTGTTTTCACGTGGAATCGTGTCGCAATTTTGATGATTTTTTTAGTCATGAGCCATGAGTTTTTTTCTTTTTTACGAAGTAAAAACCACAAATGTTGCCTATTTGAAAGAAAGAGTCCTTGAATGTTGGCTGGGCTAACTTTGTCTTTCCACAGCGTCTTCTGGCTCCGCTCGTTTATTCCAGCAAATTCCTCATTTGCCTCTAAGACAATAAGTATAAACGAATTTACGATAATTTTTCCATGTATTTTTTTACATTTGAAAGAAGGTCGAGAGCTCTCATGGATTGTGTTGTATAAGTATACACGAGGAGCAAGTAAGCATTTTCATTTGGAGTGCTGCTTGTCGCGGTGTAGCTTTCTTAAGAATCACCTTTACACCCCGACTACGAAAAAAAGACCTCAACTTATCCCCTCCTTAACGGCGCGAGAAAATATCGGTTTTCCACTCGAGTCAAGGTTGAGGGACAATTTATTTTTGGCTCGGGTCGAATTCACGTCTTTATTTTCCAAAAATACGGCATTAACAAGGGTTTCGTAGTCAACTTTGGTTAATGTTACATGGCAGGTTAATGTGATCAAATGGAGGTTCCTTCGCTAGAAAGACTGCAGTATTTTCTTCCTGAAGAAGCATTTTCTTCCCTTTCACACGGTGTGGATACAACCATGGAAAGATGGTCTTTTGGAGCTTAACAATGATTTTTATTCAACCGTGAAGTTTTTTATTCATAAAGTGGGAGAGGCAATGAGGAAGAATATCTGTTTCCTTGTGACATTTCCCAATATGCTCATTGCAGTTTTTTCCACTGATTTAAATTTCTTATGCCGAGGATAGAGTTAAAAAATTTTCTGCTCCCCGAGCCTTTCGTCGCATTTCCAAACTTTTTCGTCGTTTTAGAACGAATGTTGTCGCTAAAACTTAGGAAGTTCTTTCTAGACAGGGCCTTGTCTCGAGGAAGAGAGTTAGAGATGTAAGTGAAAGATCATGTCCCCCACATTGGAATGGCCATATTTTCATCGATAGAGCTGAATTGAATGTAAATGCGTGATTCCTGTACCATCCATTAGTGCTTCTGAAGACGTGTGCGGAGCAGGTTGAGATCCGAAGCAGGAGGGCATGAACTGCACGTAGGAGAACAAATGAATTACTTCAGTGGTGCATTGGTATGGTAATGACAGCGTCAGGCAATGGCTCGTATTCATAAAAAAGTGTCCCTGACTTGAGGTGCGGTCCCTATGAGGTGCGGTCCCTATGAGGTGCAACTAATCGCAACGTGGAGGATTCTCTCTCACTTTCAATTACACCTACCTTAACCGGAGGGATAATTTAACGAATTAAATGAACTTATGTATCATTTCTACTGCCTGGATGGTGAGTTCCGACGCACTTGAGTGAATTATGGTCCAGGGATTTTTTTTACTTACTTTTGATGGTTGGAGCGGTAATCGTGGGTAATTGGGCGCACTATTAATTCTTATCAAGAGTGTCGAACAAAATCCTGGTACACACTCCCCTGAAGTATATCTGTCTATGCGGTTAAATAACCGTACCTGTAGCAATATAAATGATGCTAGTATTATATTTTAAAAATTTTGTCTTATTAAAGCACAGTTTTGACTTGAATTTACGGCGTGGAATTCAAAATAATAGCAAAAATCTTATGTTAATACGTGTTTTTAACTCGGTATGATGCCTTGATATTTGTTTAGCCACCATCATAGCAATAAAAATGGATTATTTTGCGTTTAGGAGAATTTATTCTGCATATAGAATCCATGTATTTCTATATAGATGGCAATTGCCATAAGTCTGTGAGTTAAGAGCACATTAAATTGCCAAAAAACCAAATCGGTAACATGCAATTTTTGTAAGTGAAAACTTCTTTAGTGGGGACTGACCAAACACTTTTTGTATGGAGAAAAATGTAGAAACTCGCGATAGTTTTTAGAAATGTGTTGCGCTGTACCCTTGCCCGTATTAGTCTGTACTTCACCGCTTGCAGTCTTCTTTAATTTTGAATATTAAAATTATAACTGCAGATTGTACAAATTCGAAACGAACACCATACGAAAGAAAATGTATTAAAAATATTTTTAATTTAGCAACCAAATTTCCTTTTTCTTATGAAATTCGTGAAATTGTAAAAGTAAAATTCGTAAAATAACTCGAAATTTCACTTTTTTGGTGAACCGTACCCTTGGAGGCCGACAGTATTGTTGAAGTCGAGTCTTAAATGAATGCATACAATCGAGAATGATGAATAGCCTTTGCATGACATGAGGAAAGGAAAAATAATTTAAGACGCTCCCAGGAAAATCAGAGACGTGGAATCCCAATGGGGAAAAGTTGGTGCAAAGGACATGCAAAGAACATTTTTTAGTGCAGCGTCTTTGGTGCAAAGAATGTTCTTCATGAACGTCCAAAGTAGTATCAAATGGCGCACTATCCAAGTTCAAAGAACATTCTCCTGCAGTAGTGCAAAGGACGTTCTTTGAATGTGCATCGTGCACTATCCCTGACCAGATCCTTCAGTATGAAGGTGCAAAGATGCATTAGAAGGCATGTTCCGCACTCAGTTAGCATTTCAGGACATGAGTCCAACAGATATCATTCAAACAATGTGCTAAAACAACTATCATTGTCGTAGTCCCCTATGGATGTTCAATGAATGTGCTAAGACTGTTCACGTTGTACATGGGCAAAGTTGATGCAGCGAAGAACATCCTTTGCACGTCTTATGCACGTCCATTCTACATTAATGCAACGCTGCACAGACTTTGAATTACTTCAAACTTAATTCTGCACAAACTTTCCCCACTGGGATGTGGTCGAATGAATATTAATAATATAGACAACTGGGAAGTAGCATTAGATTGAACGACAGTATCCATTTTTTTTATTAAATGCGAGTCAGAATTATAATTTTAACACCTGATATTATGGCCAAATTGTTTACTACCACCTGAGGCAGATGTATGTTCGTTTAATACATGCTGTTTATCAATCCATTTGCTGTAAGATCAGTTATATAATCTGACAAATATAAACCAAAAACACTCATTGGTTAAATTTTTGAGATCAGTAAATTTATTAAACCAATGATGATCGATAATTTAATTTCATTAATTTAAGATTTCACAACTGCCGACAGTCCTCAGGCTGCCACCGTTTTACACTTTGATCTGTACAAAATTCAAATGAGAACTTGAATGCATAAAAGACGGTCGCTTCATTCACGTTAAAAAGTATTAAAATTTTCCCTCTATAACCTTCGATTACGGCTCCAGCCAGCTTAATATCCCTGCGCAATCCATTCCTCCGAGTTGGAGGTCTATGAGGCGCCAAGAGCGTCACAGCGTGCGCATGGAAATTCCAGGCCATTGTCGCAGAGCGACAGCATGCCGTGGTGATACGGTTTATTCAAATATGTGCACGCCTCAGGAAAAATGAGAGCGAAAGTTGGAACGCGGAGGGAAATTTAGACAAAGTGGAGACGAAAATTGGAGGTATTGAGTGGTTGAAGAATGGAGTGCCCGAAGTGAGAGCAGGCTCCGTGGTGTGTGTTACACTCCTTCACTTTCGCCGAAAAAACGCGAAACCAAATGCATACCAGGAAGACTTAGGCCCGGTGGCCTTGTGGTGCCTGTGAATGAGTATGAGTGGAAAGCATGCGATGCGCTTCCAATGAGAAGTCTTTTAGCATGAAGTTCATTCATTACGCACTGAATTTGCTGCTGGGTGTATTAATAATTTGGCAAATATCTTGATGAGTTGGCGTGTATCCCCAGTATCGAACAAAGTTATTTTACGTTGCATGAATAAAAAGTGTGACGAGAAGAGACGCATTCAGCCAACTTGTCAAATTTCTGTTTCGCTCATTCATGAAAGGGTGGTGCTAAAGCAACGGCACTGATGTAACTTTCATTTTGTGGTAATTAAATTTCTAGAATAGTTTCTAACGTCTTAAAAAAATGTTGCGACGGCATTATACAAAGGAGGAAAGGGAAAAAGCTTCATAACCGCCAAAGTACTTGGGATATTGTGAATTTAAAATTAACACAAAAACGACACATCCTGGTGATAATTGAAATAATTCCAGCAATCACAAGGTAAGTCGTTATTGGTGCCGGACCCGCATTATCCACGTCTACATGTCAAGAACCCTGGCAGCTCTCGAGGACCCTATAGACCTCAATCATTATTTATCGGTTCGTCTTATGACGTACGAAAGGCTAAAAAAGTAACAGGACGACTGATTGAAGATAGATAAGGCAAAAATGTATTAGGGGAAACCGAAACGTGTCTTCAGAGCCCGACCGTTTCCTAATGGGACACTAAAATCAAGGAAAACGGATCGTTCTCTTTTCTATTGAGCAACCATAGTAGCTATTCTATCCCTATATACAGTACTAAAAGAGATCACGAGAGCCCTTGTAACTCTATTTGTAGTTATCAATTTCAATCAAACAAAGGTTGGAGTTATCAATTTCATGGCTTAGTACCGCCTGGTTCGGAGGATACGGGGATTTTTCCGTGTCGCTTGTGGTGTCTAGACGATGCCCGTATAATGCCGTAGTTCCCAGGAACATTTCAAAAATGGATTATAAGGATTGAGCATTTCACTGATATCTCTTTACAGTATCTCTATTTTGATTCCTGAAATCAGCCTCTCTCGTCCTTACCGGTATAGAAGAAACAAATCGGTGCTTTTCATAAAATTCAAATATGCCGCTATGTTACCATAATCCCTACTTGACAATTCTGTTGACTTTTCTTAAAGATGTTTCTACAGAATTCCTTAGGAAGTTCTCTGGAGATTTCTTAAAATATTGAAACGCCATTTTGCATATATCCCTATTGCTGTAATATTACACGAATGCTGAAAATATGAATTAAAACTCATGATTCCTCCTCTCGAGACCATATTCAGATATTTTCAACTTTCACCGTTGCATACAAAATGACTCGAGTGGCTCATAAGAGGAGATTTCTAACACAAATCTGCCCCATTGTTTTCTTCAACAATGTGATCGTGAATGCCGTTTGCGTAAGACTTTCACTGTCAAATATGTGAAATATAAACCACAAATTTTTGCTTTTCCTTTCTCTTTCCATGATTGTCCCCATTTTGTTCTTTACTTTCGCCATAATCATGCATATACAAATGAGAACACACAAACGTTATGCTACTTCGATTGTGTGCGCTACTCATATTTTCTTTTTTTATCACAGTTTTCCAATGTTTTCCTTTCATACCTAGCTTGGCTGGTGGCCTTGCTGGACGCTTGTCACTAAGACACAGGAAAACACTTTTTCATCATAAGCGTACCGAAGCACAATAGTTACTTTGAAACTTTTAGAACTCGGTAGAAGATTGTAAAATTAAAACTTTCATTACGAAACCTGAGGGGACCCAAAAATACCTTCTTAAATGTACCACAAGAGGATCTAGTTGGTATTTTGACTAGAGCACCGACTTTGTATTGCGAGTATCCGCTTTGGAATCCAGGCAGTTTTTAAGAGCAATCACGATCCATTACAGTGAGCTATGTAAAAACCTCTTCCGGTGGAATACTCTATCCATCGGATGGGGCATTAAACTATGAGCCCTTTGTAAACCCCTAAACTTGGAGCCTTTTGTAAAGAGAGGGCCAATGTCGACGTTGGGTTTCTTTCCACCCTTCCCCATTCCCAGGTAATCACTTCATACCACCTGTCCTCAGGGCAAAAAAAACATCTACCGCCGGGCGCCTCTCCTAAATAACCAAACTGAGAACATTCTGTGTCACATCATTCAAATTACATTTAAATAGAAGACTTGGGACTTCTGGAATTGCTGAGACGCTGCGTAAAACGATATTTGGGACACTGATGTCAATCGCACGCTTTCACTTTCAAAGCCACGGATTCGATAATCCTTTATTTGATCCGTCACCTCATTGAAAGGTAACATAATAACTGGAAGTAATGAGTTAAAGGTCAGATTTAAGATTTTTCACTTTTCATGGCGTACGGTACGGGCAACAGGTAAAAAAAGAAGGAAACTCAAATTTGGGGCAAATAAATTATTCTTTAAAAATGTTCACTTCTGCTGGTGATATGCCCTTTATCCCATTACGCCACTCCCACTTTGGGCCACAGATACGAAAAGATTTAAATAAGATTCCTTCATATCAGAAATAATGAAGCGTATAATCAGTTGGCTCTTGTATGACTATGGTGATTGCGTTTGCATTTTCAGCTCATGCACCTGCTTATAACAGATATGGAATGGTTTTAACTTATACTTGAAAACATATTACACGATTTATGAACCCGTACAGAGTGATTCATCAGCATTTTTTTACGTTCGCATTTTTAAAATAACAAATTTTGCTAATGTACGTCCAAAAATAGCTCCTGTTGTAATTCCGTGATTGTGTTCACGAGGCCTTGGCAGTCTACTGCGGGACAATTAAATGGCGAGTAATGTTAGATAATCTGACCAGAAAATACTAAAAACCTTCAAAACCTGGTGCTGGAGGAGGATGCTGAAGATAAAATGGACGGGAATGATATAAAATGATGAAGTGTCTCCCTCCCCAAAAGTAACCGTGCTCACTATTATTTAAACTTTTAACACTACGTCATATATATTAAATGGGTATAGCTTTTACAATTTTACAAATGAATGTTTTCATCGTATTCCCGATAATTGTACGAATAAGTACATCTTTTAATCGTCGTTCTACGATGAAAATTAACAATTCTGCGAACATAGCCAAAAACGTGGTGATCCACTGCCGGAAAAATGGCAACATCGCAGCGGTAGGTGGGTGGCTGCGGGAAGTTCGAATGAGTTTCGGGTATGATTTCGTCATTTCCTCACTATCCACATCCCTTTCAGAATTTCCATTTCATCGCAGGCGAAGATACGTGACTATATCATTGCCTCATTGGTACCGCGAGTATGTTTGCAGTGATTTTAAATGGGTATAGCTTTTACAATTGACGTTATTGACATCGGTGAGTGATGAGAATCGTAGTGTTAACCAATTTAGTGCCGAGAAAATGCTTTCAAAGGAATCTGCTCATTTTTCCCGAAATAAGTGTCCCTTCTAGCGTGCAAAGTGTTTAAACGAATCATATGCATGTTATATAAGCCCGCATATGACGAGAACTAGCTTCACAAATGTCTTTTAAACTGCACAAAATAAGTAAAAAAAAAAAACTCGCGAATATCCAAATTAGAGGTGGGCGCCATCGTTATGTATTTATCATTGTTCTTATATCTTCTATCTTGTACCTTTCCTTCATGGTTTCTTCCATCGAAAAGATGTGTGCGACGCGCAATTTCTGTGATTTGGTAACATGAATCGGTTCGAAACCGGAAAATTAGCTGGATCACTGCGGTGCTGTGTGGGATCTTGACCAACTTCTCTCAGATTTTGCACATCTCCTGCTCCATCTCCTCCCCCATACAGATGGATTAATGATATCACAACCGTAGTTACCAGTAAAATTCGTCTATTTGCGGAAGACGCAGTATTATATAAGGATATTAAGACAGAGTCTGATAGAATTGCGTTGAAGAAAGACCTAGAAGCTATAAGCGGATGGTGCGACACTTGGCAGTTAGAATTAAATTTTAATAAGTGCGTTGTTATGAATTTTTGGAGGAAGAGTAGCTTAGCCAACAAGATGTACACAATTAATCAAGCCGAACTAATGAATGTAGAGTCAGTAAAGTACATAGGAGTGACTGAGATGGGAATCACTATCACAACGTAGATTAAATTATAGACTTAACCTCCTACTACTTTTCGTACTACTAGTCCTACTTCATAAGAGTCCCGTATACTGGCGGCGTACTTCAAATGGGGTCTTATGAGAGAAAAGTAACATCGCTGATTTACCTTCTCGTCACACTTTCCTAGTATTCTTGCAATAAATCCTAATTTACGACTTGCCTGACCACAAATTTCTATGCTTCCCCCACGACAAGACATGAGTTATGGTGACTCCTATGTACTTTACTGACTCTACTTTGGTGTCCAATTTACAATTCTCAAATATGAGTGACTTCTACTTATGTAAATATATAAATTGACATCAGTTATGAAATATTAAGTTCAGACACAGGACAAAATTGAGTCACTTAAGTATGATTGGCAGTAAAAACAATTAAACCTTACCAATTTGGTGGGGCATCCCCCAAATACCTTGCATTAAATTCCAAACCAGATCAAACCACTAATATTCACTAATAAAACAATACTTTCGAATATACAACGGAGCAGCTTAACTCAGAGTCTGTCCCCGTCAAAGATCCATTAGTTCTCCTTCAATACGTCTCTCCTTCCACTTCCTTTGGTCTAAACCTCTCCTACTCGCATTGTTAGAACATCGTTCCCCAAACTTCTACCCCTTCCCCAAGCGTGGCTTAACCCGCGTCAGAGGCTTACTGCACGTGATCAATAATATTCAGGTTTGTTTATGTTATGGTACTAAAACTATAGTTGTCTGCTACCCGTTGGAGGTTATTTCCAGGTTATACAACTTTGCCTATCAAAATTACGAGTACCAACTATGGCATATAAAAACTGGGAACAAGTACTGTACCAGTGAATACATTACAATATTGGGAAAAGTCCCCGGAGGATAATCCAGGAATAAGTTCATGGACCAAATATAGAAGACAGCATATAGTGCAAAATACCAGGAGGCAAGGTAACTAGCATTAGATAGGGAAGGTTGGAGGGCTGCAGTCAACCAATCTTATTGTTGACCAATGAGCAAATGATGAGCAAACCTCAAACTCCTCTTAGCCATACATTACAGAAAAAGAACTCTTTTACTGTGTTACAAGGGAAAGTACCTTTTACTGTATTAAGTGAGATTAAATCAGAAATCTTGTGCTGATAAGAGTAATTAGATTAAACTAACTTAAACCATGGTGCTTCGCTAGTATCTAAGGTCTTGGACGAAAGCTTTACAACACTAGGCTTCAAAAAGACCAGATACTCAAAAAAATGTTTTTTGTGCATTTTTTGCAAAGTGTTTGTGTAGTCTTGTTCAACAATTCTTTTTCACTCGCGAAGTATACAAAGTTCAAGTAATCATGCATGTTAGTTAAGGTGATTCCCCGAGAAAGGACAGTGATGTCATCCTATTTATATTATGTATAATTATGGAAAAATATATTCTCTACTAGATATAAACAACGAAATATTACCTTTCCGAGCTATTTTTCTCCCGAATTGAACGAAAAATTGCATGGAGGTCAATGGGAGAAACCCGAGGATTTTTCTATCTAACATAAAAGTCATTTTCATATAAAATTATTTTAAGAAGCAAAAACTCCCGATAAAGTGATTAAAAATAAAATTGATGGACCTTACCGCTTTAATTTTTGAGTTATTGGCTAATCACTGAGAAAATTGAAGACCAGATGTCGCAGTTCCATAGAAATGGCGCTGCTGTAGACGTCAATGGCTTTGAAATAGTGTTCATTAAACTTATACTTGGGGACTCATTGGTTTTTTGATTAGTTTTGGTTTTTAAATGGATAACGCATTACATCGGCGAAAGCTAGATTTTTAAAACCATTGAATAAAACCTCAAAGTTTTCTTGGGCTTCCGTCAGGGGGAGAGATCCTACTTCATTTCAAATGAGTAGGAATTCAGCAGTTGTTTTACTCACACATTCGCGGTGGATTCTCCTTAAGCTACCAGAGAAATTGAGGCTATATTCCAGCTTCCTTGTTAGGAGATAACTTTAATAGGAAACAGATAATTGAGATATGAGAGCAGAATATTAACTCTCTTCCCTGGAAAATGTATTTTCCTTATAACTGCTATGATCCACATATTCAGGGTACTGTCTCTCACCATTGGTTACGAAGTTCAATAATTCGAATCCGCTCAAAAGTTCAAAAAATCGAATACCCGTCCAACTCTATAGAATGCTTTCATTGTCTTAATGAATATCAACTTGCAGAAGCATATTGTTTGCGGCAGAAGTAGCTTTTCAAAGCTTTTTCAGGAAATTCCGTTGTTTTTTAGCATGAAATCTCCCGAAGTTGCAATGCTTTGTTCTGTTTTTATTGTAAAACGTAGCTTATTTTCAGTTTCATTATGGTTCGTTGTAAGTCTTTCATAGCGAAGGAATTTTCCTCTTCCTTTGGTAGACTCTCCTGGTTTTCTCCGAAGTTAATACTCCGGTGACACCTACATTACCACAAACAGATGGGAAAATGTTAAGTAGACTTTTTAATTAACTATATGGGCAAACCAAGGGCAAGGTGGGAAGATAACATAAGCAAGAATGCAAGAGATCTACTGAGGATCAGGAACTGGAGAGAACAGTCAAGAGACTGAGATGGATGGAGACGGAAAATTGACGAGGCCAGGGCTCAATTAGGGCTGTAGTGCCATTACAGAGAGAGAGAGAGAGTGGCTCCTTAATTACACACAAACGTCTAAATATGTTTGCCACGTCATGAGAAGCGAATTTCGAGGATGTACAAGTGGTAAAAAGAGGATGGAAGATATCTGTCTTATAAGAGAATCCTTTCCATTATTTTTCAAGAAATTACATCCAAAATCCATCAATAATCAACAATTAATTATGTACTCAAAGGACCTGCGGTAAGAGCACCAAGGTTTCAGTTAGTGCTCCTTTGAAGTGCGAGCTTATTTTATGTTTCATCGTTCACTACACCGAAGTTCCCTACTTTGCGACAGCAAATCAATAGCAACTAAAAGGAGAACGTAAATCATGCAATAAACCGTGTGAAATATGCTTATTTGAAATGAAAATATGAGCTGTAAACGGACTACGCTCTAACAATTTTCCAGAGAAAACCTCGTCAGAGTTACTTTCAACAGATTCAGGCGAGGAAGTTCGTCAGATTAAAACAGAAACAACAATTGCACTATTCCACAAGGTATTTAAATGCGTACGACGCGTTTCAACTCACAGAGCCATCATCAGGTACAAGACAATTTGGGAGAACACATCACATCTATACATTTTACAAGTTTGAGAAAAAAGGGGCGGTGAGGAACAAAAATAAGGTGAGGAAGTGGCGGGTAAACGGAAAAACCAAGGGTAGGAGGGGGAAACCAGCGAAACTTGTAAAATGTATAAATGTAATGTACTCTCAACCAAATTGTCTCGTGCCTGATAATGGTACTGTGAGTTGAAACGCATCGTACGTATTAAAATACATTGTGGGATAGTGCAATTGTTGGTTCTATTTTAATCGTCAGAGTTAAGTCAATGGAGTCCTTTGATATCAGATTATTCCGATACTGGACCAAGTTCCGTTAATGATCCGCTGTGAGAGACGAGTACATTCTATCATCAAAGATATAGGGGTAAAGGAATTTGAGTTTTTATTTAACGACACGAAATAACTCTAAAAAGCTAACATAGGTTTAACTTGGTACGCCTAACAGGAATTTTTGGGTGAATAAATTTTTCTCAAAATTCTCAGATTTCAATTCACGGTAATTATATTTATAACTATTTTTCAGCTGATACTTTCAGAAGATTCTTCCTTGGAAACGATAATCATTGTATTGCGAGATTTGAGCTGAGAATCATTGGCAATTACAGTGTCGAATTTTGCCATTCCAATAATTACTAGTCATCATTAGTGTTATGCACTGTAATTTTGCTAATTGCTTTATAGTACGGCGTAATACCCTTTTAAAAATTGTAAATGGCGTCAGAAACAGGAGAAAAATACCGTTGTATACATGCAAGATTATTTTCCTTGGGTAAAATTTAGTATCTTTCTATTTTTCACTTCATGAATTATTTACGCAGTGCCCGTATGTCCCCCATTTTTATTTCAGAAATTGCTTGATCAAAGTAGAGACGAAAACTGTGTTGGTTTTCTACTGCGTTGACAGTCCCAGGAAAACTCTTTTCATTTTTCTACTGAAGCGATTCAGATTTGAAACTAAAAAAGGAGAAATGTTTTTCTTAAGTTTACATTGGTTTTTCCCCTTTGTGGGGAGTAATATTTCCTTCTTGTATTGATCAAAATACATGGATTTGAGCAATTTCTTTTATTTTTTCTATTATACATATATATCTACATCTCCAATATAGCTTTTGTACATACAAGCATGATGCTTCTGCATTTTGCAATCGTGTATTAAATAAATATGCGAATACATTAGGAAAATATCGAAGTTTCTCGTGTTCCTCTCATATCTTTCCCTGGTAGCTGTTATTGTTTACTCCGGATAATTCATCCTCATATCAACTTTAAAACAACTTTAAATATCAACTTTAAAACGGAATGATGAACGTAATTCGTTTCATTTTTCATTATTTGATGTAGTCACCGTCATTTTGTATATAACGATGTGAATTTTAAAGGAAATACATTATTATTTTATTAGGACAGATATGTGTGGCATATATTTGCTTGCCTATGTTTTATTATGTGTTCCAACTGGCGAAAATATGCCTCACTACATTTCTAGGTCTGACAGAAGTGATAAAATAAGAGAGATACTCTGCCGAACAGATAGGTACAACAACTCGTTCTTTCCGCGAACAATAAGCGACCACAATAAAAACTGAGCTCCTCTAAATACACTCCCATAGTACATGTCACCATTTCACCTACAAAAATTTCACATCTTTACACGGCTGGTGACCTACCACCCCCTGCCACACGCTCATGCGGCGGTTCGCGGGGTAGTATGTAGATGTAGAAGTATGGAAATCCGTAAAAGCTGGCCGTATTCCAAAGCACAAAAGCAAACAAATTTACAGGTTGGACTCTTATGCAGCATATCATATTAATCAAAGGCCAATTATATATTCATACTTTGTGAGAGAATGTTACAGAAAGGAATTAAGTAAAAATAGAGCAAAGTCATCGCGAAAGCAGGCTTAAATTGGATGGTAAATAAAACCTAATGTTTTTTAATTAACTTTAAAAGGCTGAGGTATGTTAGTATGCACCATCAGTATTGATATAATCTAGAGTTATTTTGTATTTTTAATTCTCTTCTCCAATTTTGGTTCATTTAAAATATCTGTTCAATCTTAAACTAAAGGTAAATTTTCTTCTTAGCAACTAATTTGGAGGCTAAAAATCACTCTACATTATTCTGTGGCAAGACAATAAAAAAATGTATAGCCATCCCTTTTAGTTGAACCATGTCAAAGGGTTTATATTTAATAATTATCATTAATTGTTGTAAAATCTCCCATATAATTATTCGTTTTCCGTTGTATGTAAAACAAATTACCATCGCATTGGTCTTATTTATAGCTGATTTCCCTAACCTATCGTATTTAAATCATCATCATCCACAGCTCTACAGCCCGGTGTGGGCCTTGGCTTCCTCTACAGTGTGCCTCCATTCATTTCTTCTTTTTGCGTTCTCCCTCCATCTCGTGACTCCCATTGCCTTCAAGTCTTCTTCAGCATCCTTTAGCCATCTCTTCCGTGGTCTACCTCTCTTCCTGACCTCTTCCATCTTGCTATTTAGAATTCATTTTGGCATTCTTTCGATTCCCATTCTTTCTACACCCAACCCATGACCCAACCATGCCAGCCGTAGTGCTTTGGAGAATCTGTCTTTTTTTCTAGAATATCATTTATCTCCATATTCATTCTAATCCTCCATCTCTCTCCTTCTGTAATTGGGCCATAGATCCTCCTTATTATCTTTCATTCAAATTTCTAAAGGGTTTCTTCATCGTGTTTTGATAGAGTCCACGTCTCAGCCCCATAAGTTACTACTGGTCTTATAAGGGTTTTATAAATCTTCAGTTTTATGTTCCTAGACAGCAAGGTTGATTTGAGGAGAGGTACATTCGCAAAATAGGCTTTATTGCCTTCCATTACTCTGTGGTTGATTTCATCAGTCACTTTATTTTCATTATTCAATATGACTCCCAGGTAAGTAAATTCCTTGACCCCCTTAAACTCATAACTACCAATTCATATGTTTTGCAGGTTCGGGCGGCCTGTGAAGATGACATTTTCATATATTTGGTCTTCTCTTCATTGATTCTGAGTCCCATTCTTTTACCAGTGTCTTCTTAAGTACTAAACATTTCCTCAATATCAGTCAGATTACGTGTTATTAGTGCTATATCGTCTGCATATGGAAATCCTTGTTTGGATTTATGCACAATAGTTCCTCTTAATTTCAATTCTTTCATAGCTTTATGTAAACTAAGTTGAATAAGACAGCTGAGAGTGCATCCCCTTGTCTCACACCCGAGGTCATCTTGAATGCTCTACTTACTCTACCCCCAATATAAGCTTTACATTGTGATTCTTTGAATGTCATTGAAACCAATCTGATCAATTTCTCTGGGATACCATAACCTCTCATAGCATTTAGCATTTCTGTCCTATTCACTCTGTCAAAATCTTGTCGACAGTCAATGAATAGAATACGTAGATCGACATTGTATTCGTAGCACTTCTCCATTGTTTGCCTTACTGTGAATATCTGGTCAATGGTACTTCTCCCCGACCTAAAACCACACTGATATTCTTTCAGAATAATTTCGGCATAGGTGCTCATTCGTTTTAGGAGAATACTAGTGAAAATTATATATGCTACATTCAACAACGTGATGCCTCTGTAGTTTTTACAATCATATTTGTCACCTTTTTTAAATATTGGGCACATCAAACATGTCTTCCAATCTTCTGGTAATTCTTCCGACTTCCATATAGTACAAACTAGCCGATGTAAAGCTCCAATTAAATCCGGACCTCCATATTTCATCAACTCTGCTGTCACTCCATCTTCCCCTGGTGCTCTGCCATTCCTTTGTTTTCCAACACTTTCATATACTTCTTCTTCAGTTGGAACGGGCACTTCCTCGTCTATTCTGTGAGTTTGTCTTTGCTCTTCTATTTCTGGCGTTGCTTCCTTGTTATACAATTCATCAAAATATTCAGCTCATCTTTCCAATATCTCAATCTCCTCTCCAACGACTTGGCCATTTTTATTTCTACAGGAGTGCTCTCGGGTGTTACCCTTGATTCATATATTTTACTGCTGATTGAACTTTTTGCTTTCACTTGCATCATTGAGTTCCTCTATTTGTTATATCTGTGTTTTTAAATATTCCTTTTTCTTTTTCCTTAGTATTTTATCTTCTTCTTTTCTACTCTGTCTATACCTCTCTCTATTTAATCTGGTATCCCTTTGCAACATATTACATCTATTCCTATTCTTTTCCTCTATTGCATGTTTACAATCGTCATCAAACCACTTTGCATTTCTTTTTACTTTAGTTTTAAGCATTATGTCCTTCGCAGTCGATAACATGGATTGTTTAATTCTTATCCATTGCTCTTTCACGGAACTGTCCTCTGTCTGTTCTTCAGCACTCTCTATCAACTTCCTACTTATTTCAACTTTGTACCTAGTAGCTTGCACAGGGTTTCTTAAAATTTCACTATTCCATTGACACCTTCTTGGCTTATTGGTTTTCTCCAAGGGGGCTAGTCGTTCTCTAAAATTTACTTTCCCTAAGTAGTGATCTGAGCCGCAATTTGGCCCTCGTGCAGCTCTTACCTCTAATACATAAGACAAGTGTCTCCTAGATACCAGCACATGATCTATTTGATTCACCATTCCTGTTCTTAGATTTTTCCATGTACCTTTATGTATGTTTTTGTGTTCAAAACAAGTGCTTTTAATATCGAAGACTTTTCGGGTTCTCTTCCGCGTGTTTCCATTGTCGAAGACGACAGTTTCGACAGCGTTGCAGCTGTCTTCTTCAGGTCAGAAGTGACGATGCGTGTCAAGTCAAGTCAAAATATGTTTATTTCCACACCGAAACAAATACAAGTATAACAAATAACAAAAACAATGGTGTGGACCCCGTTCTAGGCTGTCGCCTCTTCAGGGAAGTCACTGGAATACTTTTACAGGTGCGGGAAGATATTGAATGTGACCGATCTATATAGCCGGCCGTTTTCCCGCCATTTCAGTCTGGTGCGCTGTCATTGGCCGCTTCCTTTTTCTTTGCGAAAATTCTTTTCCAGGCGTAGGAGAGAGTGTAGCCATCTTCTCTGTTGATGTTCTCGGGTGTTTTTGCGATTTCGATGGCCTCCCTGATGAGTCTGGGGAAGTAGCGGTTTTCTTTTGCTATTAACTTGGCTTCTTCGAAATTCATATTGTGACAAGGTCCACTCCAGGTGTGTTCGGCCAGAGCTGATTTGCGTAGCTGCCTATTCTTTATGTCTCTTTGGTGCTCTCTCAGGCGGCATTTGAGAGCTCTCGATGTCTGTCCGATGTAGGATTTCCCGCATTCGCACTTCACCTGGTAGACGCCTTCTTTTTTGTTATCTGGTAGGCGGTCCTTGGCCTTGCAGAGGATGTCTGAGGTTTTCTGGACGCAGTTGAAACGGGTGACGACATTGCGTTTCGCCAGTACTCTGGATATCTTCTCACTGGTGCCAGCAACATATGGAATGACGGCGAAGGCTGCAGGTTTTGGCTTATCCTCGGAGGTCCTTTTCAGGTCCACCGCGTCTTCCATTTTTCTCGTTATCTTCCGGATAACTTCAGGCTGGTATCCATTCTTACGGAATGCGTGGCATAGGTGGGATTTTTCTTGGTTGAAGGAAGATATGTCAGAAATTACGCGTGCTCGATGAAATTAAGTTTTCATAACTCCTGCTTTCTGATGAGCGTGGTGGTGCGAGTCCGCATGTAGGTATCGGTCCGTGTGGGTGACCTTCCGGTACACTGAGTGTCCTAGCGTACCGTCTTCTTTTTTGGAGACCAAAACGTCGAGAAAAGGAAGGCAATTATTTTCTTCTATTTCCATTGTAAAGCGGATAGAAGGTCTTTGCTTATTCATGTGCTTTAAGAAGTTGCTCAGCTCCTCCTCCCCGTGCTGCCAAATGATAAATGTGTCATCCACATATCTTACGAAGAGTTTGGGTTTTTTCGGACAGGATGCCAGAGCCTCTCGTTCGAAGTCCTCCATGTATAGATTGGCGACCACAGGCGATAGGGGGGAGCCCATGGCCGTGCCTTCCACTTGTTTGTAGAAAATGTCATTCCATAGAAAATATGAGTTCTGGAGACAGAAACCCACCAACTTAGGGAAGTCCTCGGGCAGTCCTTTGTTCGTCTTTGTTCGAAGGCGTCTACCAGGTGAAGTGCGAATGCGGGAAATCCTACATCGGACAGACATCGAGAGCTCTCAAATGCCGCCTGAGAGAGCACCAAAGAGACATAAAGAATAGGCAGCTACGCAAATCAGCTCTGGCCGAACACACCTGGAGTGGACCTTGTCACAATATGAATTTCGAAGAAGCCAAGTTAATAGCAAAAGAAAACCGCTACTTCCCCAGACTCATCAGGGAGGCCATCGAAATCGCAAAAACACCCGAGAACATCAACAGAGAAGATGGCTACACTCTCTCCTACGCCTGGAAAAGAATTTTCTCAAAGAAAAAGGAAGCGGCCAATGACAGCGCACCAGACTGAAATGGCGGGAAAACGGCCGGCTATATAGATCGGTCACATTCACACGCATCGTCACTTCTGACCTGAAGAAGACAGCTGCAACGCTGTCGAAACTGTCGTCTTCGACAATGGAAACACGCGGAAGAGAACCCGAAAAGTCTTCGATATCTTCTGAACGACTCCGCGGAAGCCTTAGAGTTCAAGTGCTTTTAATTATCATATTGAATGACAGGGCAAACTGGCAGAGTAGCTTTCCATTTTCACTCGTCATATCATGTAGGGAGTATCTTCCAGCCACAGAATGCAGGAAGTCTTCCTTACCAATTTTTGCATTAAAGTCTCCAAGAACCACAAGAGTATGATATTTTGCTGTTTTTTAGCATTCCCTTTCCAATTTATCATGAAATATTTGCTTTTCATCTTCTGGACTGTCCTCAATCGTGGCAAGGACTGATATAATGCCAACATTACGGAATATTTAATATTTAAATAAAAATGATAAAAAATGCTCAAAAATGAGTTGAAAAAGTACCATTAAAATTTGTGTGATAATTTACTCGAGTTGATGTTAATTTTAAAATGTCTTTACCACATGTTGTTGTTTATTAAGTTGTTGAAACAATACGTACAGCTATTGCGCCGGTTTAGCTGACTTCCCCTTCAAAATTGCCTATATGTGCCTCAAATACTAAGTTACGGAATTTTTAAGTGCGAGTTTATTAACGCAATTTTCTTCATTTTGCATCAAACGTTTTCATGCATGTATACGTTTCACTGACCCTAATATACATTAAAATTAAATAAGACAGCCATGAAAAACATAAATGAAAGTCCAAGGGTGGTTTCAGCAGGACGGGAACTTTATATACTTAATACTAGTGGTGTGTGTGGTACAGAATAATGAAAACCAATTACTTCAGTGAAAATGTTCTGAATGACTGAAATATTTAAGAAGATTCAGGCTACAGGTTAAAGATTCAAATTTTAAATTAAGAGTTCAAACTCTATGCTACTCGTATCATTCAAGTGTCTTCTTTTAAAAATAAACTCAACGAAGTCTTCTTTTAAACTCTCATAACGCTAAATAAGTAAACAACGAGCAAATATTGTGCGGGTTTCCTTTTTCCCAGCATGTTGCAATCCTCCGACAGACTCGGTGAGCCTTAATCTTACCTGCATCTGGGTCATTTCCAATCAGGATTTATGAGCACAATCTGCGTTATCACTTCGCTGTGGGACTCCGCGAACCAATGTTGCCGATTACCAAATTGTGGAATGTAGCTCCTGTAGACTAATCAGACTTTTGCAGGAACTAAATGTATGGTTTTCGAAGTGTCACTGATTACTTACCGTGGCTATTTTTATCGTATTTTTAGGAAAAATACATGTGATTTGGAAAATACCATTTTCTTCACCGTTCTGGGAACACCGAAACTTAGACAGTTGGACGCCGAATTGCCTTCATTCTCATACAAAGCATGTTCGTCTTCTTCATTTCTTATTCTCCGAGTCTTACATCCTTGTGTTCCAATCAATTTTTTTCTCTCATAACTTTTGACTCCTATTTATTCATTCATTTCTCCTTTTAATTCGGTTCTTTCCAATCATATTCAGCAACCTAAAATCTTTGGCTTTCGACTCTTGTCGAGAACTTCCACGAATTTGGTCATGCCTACTAAAAATTTGGGATAGAATCCTTAAACACTTTTTGAGGGTTCTAATGGATGTGAACATCTCTTTGTATGTACTTGGGTCGAAGGTATCCAGTAAGTTTTCTTCAACTGCTTGGTGTTTCAATCAGAATACAGTTTCAAATTTCCTGGGTGGTTGGAGGCTATAATTGCATCGTCGAGGAAAGGTTGATGAATGGCTGACGGGAATGAGGTGGCCTAAGGTTTTTTGGGAAAGGGTGAAAATTAAGACTATTTGTGTAGTAGAGCAGAGCACAGCCACTTACCGAGGTCGCCGGGTTTCCTAAACAGGGGCGTTTGCAATATTTGGGGCCCAGGTTACTTCTTTGTGGGGTACAAGAAGTTTTTAATTTGCTGTAATTTTTTATTTTTCCATACGTTTCATTTTTTATTATATTTTATTGAAAATAGATTATTTGCCTTTGCTTTGAACACCTTCACGTTTATTCTTCAACAAAAACAAGGGGTGCGAGGACGTATGAATATGTTTTTGAGGTGTGGGGCATAAAAAGGTTGGGGACCATTGCCCTACTGTATTCACCATTACCATTCGAACGCTTAATTTAGCGGCCTACATATCCCACCAAATTTAGCCAAACTCTCAAACCTCTCCAATTCAATGCACATTCTCTTGCAAAATTTTCAATAAAAGGAGTTCTCCAAAATATCTTTTTTTGGAAGAAATCTTACCGTAGGTTGCTCAATTTGGCCACTGAAAGAAACCACTGTGAAGTAAAAAATGTCCCAAATATTTCTTCTCTTGATGCTATTGAATTTAATTTGAGTAGTGAAAAGTGCCTCCATCTTCACTGAAAAAACGATCTCCTGTCCACTTTCACGTTGACTAGCCGAGCAATTTTTCTGTGCCCACATTGACAGTGTCGTCTTCAGTTTTATCTTTTCGGAGAAATGAGGAAGGCACCGCACGTTGTCTTCATGTACCGCGACGATTCCCCATTCCACTTATCAGCGAGGTATCCGATGAGCGGTAGGATCACTCGCAGTGCAAGCAAATTGTCGATGATATCTATCAAAAGTACCACGTAACATGCGTCATTTGGAGCAAATGTTCATTACATGGTGACTACATGCGGGTCGGCCTCGTTATGACTGTGGATTACAGAATGAAACATCAATTTGACGACATTGTTTCTTTTCTCTCCACAATTCTGATAAGGTTAGCCAAAAAACAATTGGGATTAGTGAAGTCTTCCATTCCCCACAGCAATACTATAGAAGATCTAATATTGTTCGATCTCGTCCTGGATACAAAATGAAAACACTGGAAATGTTGTAACTAGGAGTTAATACGTGTGACCTGTTAGCACTTCGCTGAGTGGGTACTAAGCTCATTTCAAAATTTCTTTCTCTATCCCCCCATTTCCTAGATAACCTGGCTAATTGTTTCATAGCTCTCACAAAATATTTTCAAGGTTAATAACCCTAAAAGAAACGAGTTTCCTCACATGGGTGAACTCGTAAATGATGAAATAACTTATTCAGGAAATTTATATAAGATAGTATTTGAACTGGAAAGACTTTAATGAACAATTATCATAAAAGATGTATTTCCACACTTTTAAGGATTAGACTGCAACTAATAATTGATATCAAAGAATTCCATTTTTGCGCCTAAATAATACTTGACAGCGATGTTAAAGTTTCGCGAGGCAAGCCTAATAAATTCGATAAGTTGAGGATTGTCACATTGTCTTCAGGTTAATCTGCTGACAAGAATACATATCTCAGTAACAATCCTAAAAAATACATAAATGCTTCATGAATTTGAGAGTCACGATGAAATATATTAGCTTAATCTGATGGAATGGAAATAAAAATATTCGAAAATTACCATAATAATGTGATTTCCCAAAACTTTTCTTTGGAGGTCGATTTTGAATATACAAAAAAAAGCTTTCAGCTATTTGTATTTTTGCTAGAGAAATGGTAATTGTCACGCGAAAAAATGTACGGTTACATTTAAGCTTTTATAACAACCAAAGAGCAAAAGAGAGTGAATAAACAGATGAAAAAAATTTTTAAAGGAGAAAATTAACAAATTGGGTGACCGAAAAGCACAATAATGGGATGGAAATCACATTTTGATTGACCTTTAAAGGATTGCAATGCGTAAAGTTTCTATAGAAGAAAAATGAAACACCCATGTTTTTAATAGATACTTTTATTTTATAAAAAATACACGATGAGGCACGTCTTCAAGCTTATCTTTATACAACACAAGTGAACAGTAATAACCTTAAAATATTAGTTAGATGGTGAGATGAAATGGGATGTGGAAGTTACTTCAGTTGAGCGGGGAAAACCCCGCAGGGCCGCCCAACATGCGGAGACAGATTGCCGCTCTAAGGATCGCTGATGAGGAACGTGCAACGACGACTTGCTTCCTCTGACGAGAGCGGCTGAGCCTCCGACTAGAAGTCAATTATCCTTCCACCGGGTCTTGTGATTCTAATGTGATGATAGCAATGACACTTAGTCTGCACTATTTACAATAGTTCATTAAATACTAAGAGACTGAAGTAAAAACAAATAAAACTTAACGGTACTTAGAGTAATTGGTATAGGAATGATAGTGGCGGCTGTATTCACCGCTCTTATGGCTAAAATGCGTCTTCTTTGACCGACAACGATGACATTTTCGGACGATACACTTAAAGGCATTCGGTAGAATTCAGATTATATACGTCTTTCCCCGGAAACAGGCATTCTAGCCTGTATATTTGAATCAAGAGGCGCCTGAATTATTGTTGTTTTGTTATAAATCGAATTGTAGGGCTTTTAGTAGTAGCAAATAAATATTGATTAGCCTATAAGAATCGCCTCAGGGCTATGAACTCATTATTAAGAGCATGTAAGTCATGGCAGGTTTTGTGATTGGATTTTCTTGGAGAAAGGGATGCTTTATCACGATTAGGGCATTAAGAAATAAGGCGATAGTGGTACTATAATGCCTTTTCACAAGAAAATGCGTAAGTTAAATTGATGGAAAAAGTGCACCAGGAGGAATCCGAACAAGTCATCGATAATGTATACTTTGCTTGTGACACATGGATTGATTCTCTTTCCAAGGATCTCCCTTTACGCTTTAAATGAGGGTAGGAATATATTTCCTGATTCTCTTTTGAGATGAAAGTTTTGTTTTTAGAGCAAGGAGCCCCATTGTTTTTTGAGCCTCTCTCTGTCAGCAGATTCTTGAGCCGCGTCACGATAGCAGAGGTTTCAAGTTAATCAGGCGGTTTGGATTTTTTCGAGCGAGTTGACCGAGAACGCAAGGTGAAACGCTTCCTGCCCGCTCCTTGAATATCGCGCGGGCCATAAAAATTGGTTGCCAACAACGTTTCGTGTTTTCCTTGACCGCACGCTAACCGCAGCGTCTTTGGATATTCTAGGTCAGGAATATTTTTTTTTGACATTTTGCTTCGCACCTTCCAGGATTGTGTGATTCTGTGTTTACTCTCTCCTGAGCGAGTGTTTTCGAAACTCCTCATGTCCCGTATACATGACCATCTATCTGCGCTAGCAACTCGACGGCAATGTGTTGAATTTTTACCGCGTGTATGTAAATTAGCGTCCATAATAAAACTTAATACACTTTTTTACCGAGATAGAGTTACCAGGGTTTGCCAAAGTAACCGGTTTTCAAAATGCACGTGGACGGAAGTTAGTTTAATTCGTTGATGAAATACGAGTTAAGTTAATAAATGGTCTGGCAGAAAAATGACCGCACGACACTAAAAGACAAATTGAAGCTCTTCTGGACTTCTATGCCGTAAAGTCAATTCAAGAAAGGATGGATTCGTTAAATGAATATTCTAGCAAGATATAAAATAAACACAATGCTCAGTAGTTCAGTAAATTGCTTTAGTTTTTTTTCTTTTGTGATTCCTAACTCATCTCTAGAGGTCACTTTCAACTCTACAACGGTACTCTAAATCGTGTGAGCACAAGTCTGAAACATACTATCCCTATTAATGTGAAACGGGCATAAGGAGCGAAACACGTGGGCAGCGAGGGATGTATTTTTTTTTAAGGAAGTAAAAGCGAGACTCCTTCGGATGGGAGGATCGCGGTGACTGTTGGTTCCTCGGTGACCCAGTGACCGGCAAAGGAACGGCGAGCGGAGGAGGGCTCTCCCCGAGCGATGCTTCTTTGTCGATGTCGGGCTCCCCTCGCGGCGAGAAAGAAGAATTCTTTCCCCCGCCGCCGAGGACAGATGCCGGGAGAAAGTTGGGGCGCCCCCGACCTCTACTACTCCTCCTCCTGTTATCCCCCTCCCCCTCCCTCATCGCGTGATCTCCTATAAACTTCTTGCTCGCCAGTTTCCCAAATTCTCGCCGAGGAAGAGGCGATTGCCTCGCGGTAAGGGTCGTCGGTAGGCGGCGTTGGTATACAGGGAGACCAGAGATCAGCAAAAAAATTTAAGACGGAAGAGCCGAACGTGTCACTCACAGCAATTTAAATGTTAATCTCCTTCACTTATCTGCCGCGTATTTTTGTTGTGAGTGACTACAGTTTCGCTGACACTAATGTCAGCGTCTTCAGGTCGAAGATCACTGTTGTCACTCACATCAAAAATACGCGGCAGATCCCGAAAAATGAAGGAGATCAACTTAGAGCACCGCCAAAGCCTTCATTCTCACAATTTAAATATTATTCGAGAGCCATAATAAATTTCCACAGATTGAAAAACTGAAGTGATACTATGACTATGATATTATTCATTGATCTACATCTCATTGAAGTTTGTGATTATATCCTTCATCACCGGCAGGACTTCTTGACATTCGCTCAGCATTTTAAATGAGAAAAGAAACTTGGTTATTGCGCAGAAGGTTATTACACATACGTCCCACGATTCGACGTTCCGCGTCATCATAAAGATGATCACCTGATGATGCAGCTACGTTGAAATATAGCTCGTTTGTGAAATAGCTTTATTTGGAATACTAAGTATTCTTCTCATTTAAAACGTATGATATTAATTATATATTTATTGAATGCAGAAAAAATCACCATCATTTGAATAAAATAGTTTTTAAATTTAATGAATGAAACTGTGATAAAGATTTAATTTTCGATTTGAGCCCTGAGCCGCGTGAACGTAACCGAATTATCTTTCGTGGCTCTCGAACCTGAGTTTGCCGACTCACGCCTAAGAACATCCGAACGAACGAACGGAGAGACTCCTTCAATTGAATTATTCTGGAACCCGCTTCATCCGAAATAAATAATTGTCAACCCACAGCATGCCGCTAAGATGATCAGAACGTAAATCAAATAGCTGCGATGGTTCTTGAAATAATGACGAAGATAATACGCAGCACATCTTCATCGATAAATGCGTCGGAAATTTAATCCCCGAATAAACGGCAATGGAAAATGAAACTGAACCGAGAAGTCCAATAAATAGATGCCAAAGGGGATATAGAAAAAAGCTGAATCCTTTCACTGGAACCCGAACAACAGAAGAATTAGACTCCACGGATACATTTAGGAGAAATTCGCTTCTCGAAGATTGTGTCCAAGTATCATTAGCGCACGGGTCTTACATAACATCGAACATCGCTCCTAAAATCTTTTCAAAATAATACCAATTAGTTTCCCCGAAAGGGAGCGCTGAAGGAAAGACGATTTATTTGAGGAAAGAAGGCCAAGCACTTATAGAACCGAAAGTGGAATTACTTAAAGTGAGAAAGTCGTGGACACCATGCTGTGGCACTGGGTCACTGTGGCACTGGAGGTACGTGGGCCCGTCACTAGCGGCATGCGGCACAGCCGTCGATGGCCTTCATCTCCATAGAGATTGTTTTGTTTTATACCGGGCAACTTATGGAGTGTTTCATACGCAGATGCTGTCGCGAGATAGGATGCGGGCTCACATTTCTTTTCTTCCTCTTTGTGGGCTCTTTGTGAAATAATCGGACTTTTGATTGCTCCCCAGATGGCACCTAGTTGCCAGTTGCTGTTTTTTCTGCTGCCCTCGACTTAGACTTTCTCGGATAGGAAGCGGTGCACCATCACGACTGAGGCAATGACCTCCATTGCATGCTGTATGTAGCCCAACTCGCTCGTTTCGATGGGGAGGGAGATGTGAAGAAGGCACGGATGGGGACGACGAATAGATACAGTAGATGCATGGACCGAGGAATAGCAGATTCGCAAAATGTCGACGCAGCACGGTGCATTTGAACGCCAGCAATGGTGCGCAAACGCAATCAAACAAGCATACACACACACACATACACACAATCAGACAATCTCTCAGCGGAGGCACTCGGTTGCCCCACTAACGCCCCAGTTGCCCCACTACCGCCGGGGGCCGGGCCCGGGGGCGGGCGCCAGCACTCGGCTGCCGTCCACCTCGCCTCCGCCGCCCCCGTGAAGCGTCTTCCGTTCCAGCCTCATCTGTTGCTCGGAGCACGCGAAGGCGGAGCAGTCGCCGCGACGCACGGCATCCATGACGTCGCTCAGGTGCGCGGAGACGCCCTGCGCCACGCTGGGGTGGATCCTGCGCGGCCGTGAGAAAGGATGAGGAGGAAGAGAGAGAGAGAGAAATAATATCGGTTAGTCAAACGATAAAAATACAGAAAGCAGAATGGAAAGGGAAGGGAATTATTTGGAATTTACGGATAAGTTTACTAAAGGTAGTTTGAACAGGATTTTTCCCCAGTGTTAAGGGAGACCTCATTCAACTATTGTTTCCAAACTGAAGTAACTGTAAGAAGTCTGAAATAAATCTGGTGACATTAGGAATGCAAAAACTTTGTTTAATGAGACTGAAATGCTCGGTAATTAAATGAATATACATGCATAAGGTGATTACTGGATTCATTTTCTGCATACCAATCGCTGAGAATGCCTTCAAAACCGAATATTTATTTGAAATAATGTCAAAATTTCAGCGATGATTTTTAAAAATAGATGGGAAATAACACAAACTGCTCACTGATAAATTCTGAAGAGAACTATGAGTCAGAAATTCCCCATTTTTTAGACTCTTTGGAATGAATTCCGATACTAATTGATTAAAGTGCAAAGCAAAAACCTCGCTAAGTAGTGCAATAAATGGTCGATATTTTGATATCTATGGAAATGTGGAATCTTTTTCTTTCTAAAGAGGACAGATTCTGTGCATTTTATTTTAAGTGACATCTCTTTCAAACAACCTTAACTAAAGAAAAAATGGAAAGCTTAACATGCATAAAGTAACATGAATTAATTAGATACCCGAAAAAAATTACAAGGAAAAAAAGGCACTTGAAGGGTGTTGAAGCATTAAATTTACTGAAGGAGATTTAATATACTTTATATTTATTGACATCTTGATAGAATACTCATTTTACTAATATTACACTCTTTAGCGTACAGCTACAACCTGCTTCGACGTGTAAATCAGGTTGGCGAGGCTGTTAAGATACAAGTATTCCTATCAGGATGGCCCAGGTTTGCACCCTGGCGGTAGCAGAGATTTTTCAATCGAGTCCCGAACCCAACTGAGGCTTCTCGTTGAGGGAACTATCAGTCTAGAACTCCGTCCGCGCAATGGGACTTTGAACTTCGATTTATTGGTAACATGAGGCTCAAACCTGATGCTTCGTTTTTCTCCTCCCAAAAGTTATCCTTTCCTTGCCAACCATGACCTCTGCTGACCTCAGGGGCAAATGCCCTCAGTTTCCTTTTGCCAACCCGTTTCGAAATTTGCATCAGTCTTACGCTACCAATTTGGCACATACCCTCGCCAATCGAACTCTTTGGTTGTAGAGTAAGTCGAAATAGACAGTACCAAAACGTTAGAGTGCAGAAAATAAATATAGTTCCACTGATGATGCTAAGCAGGTAGAAATGGAAACTGTCTGAACTCTTTCGACGCGTGGCCAGAGGTTCCCAACTTTTGGTAAGGGTACACATAGGGGTTAAGTACGAGCGCTCGCAAACGTTGTGTAAGAGCAAAAGTAAGTTTTATACAATTGTAAGGATATAAATAACTAATAGTTTCTAATATGAGCGGTAAAAGTATGGATACCAGGTGACTTAAGGTGAATGCAAATGAAAAGGTGTCCAGAACCGCCTCCAGGAGGATGAAATGGAAGAGAAGAGAAATCATGATTATCATATCCGAATGGAGTGTTAGCATCAACATTGATGAAAGAAATGAAAATTTTCAAATCTCACCGGTTGACCCATTTTGGGTGCGTTGACTTAACTTCCATCCCGTCAGCAGTCTCTAGTCCGGAATTTCGCACAAAATGTTGACCAAAGTATCGAGACTTAATGATAGTGTCTTAACCCTTTGGTTAGTTAACTCAAAGGGTTAATTTGGAGCATTATGAAATGTCGACGAGTGAATCTTTAACAGAAATTACACTAGAATACATAGAAACAGGGTAGGAGGCCTTATGAAGTGAAGGAAAAGGATTGGCGATCCCAAGAAATCGTTTAGGGTTTCATCCTATTATTTCTGAAAAATGAAATCGAATTATTGCTAAAATTGTTTGAAAAGGTACGATAATCATCTACAGATTGGCGAGCATAAGGTGTCAAACTATGTGCTTGATTTAAATCTGCACTCTCCGATAGCCACCAAGCCTTGATGTTTCAGATATGAATTATATAAAAAGGCGAGAAATAACTCGAAAATGCGGTTTAGAATATTTTGTATGACATCCAGTGGGGAGTGAAATAATGTCGGATTTAATTCATTTCAAAAGCAATGGGAGTCATGAAAAAGTCTTGCGTGCTAATCTTATAGATTCTGGGGGAATTATTTGATCTTATTCATTTTCAAGGGAATATTCCCAGCTTGGTCGAAAAATACAACAAATGAAGTTAACTCTGAAAGATAAAACGCGAGATGTACTTTCTTGGAGAGTTTTCCTGTAGTTTCCTAACACGTAGCTAATCCTTGGCAAAAGTGAGGCGCTTATTACAGTCATTCTCATAGCGAGGGGTGAGCTGAGAACCGATTTGGAAATGGAGTCGCCCATCTCTGTTCTCATGGAGGGATACGGGAGTCGTAATACAAGGAGATTGCTGCCTGCGGCCAACGTCGATGCGTGACATAGCCATTGAAAATACTCGTATTGGAGCCAATAGAGAATCGAGGGTTATCCGCAAGACAGAAGGAACTCTCAGAATACAAATCGTTCACATTTTAGGCTGACACAAAGGATGTTATTCTGGCGGTGAATCCGCAAGACAAGCAGAAGTGATGAAATGAGAGAGCTGAACTGTGAAACAGGTTCTAGGGTCATTTTTTCCAGGTTGACTAACAAGATCACGTCACATGCGGACAGAAATATTAATATATATGCGGAAAAGCATATCCCTCTTCACAATCTAATTACTCCCGATTATTTTCCTTTTCGTCTCTTTCTTTTTCGTGAATATCAACCTATAAGTCCTCCAGCCACTATCCGTTTCGGAATGTTGGGGAGCAAGTTTTGGAGAAAAATATCCTTCAGGATTTTAACGCAATACATTTGCGTTCGTAAGAGCGCTAGCATAATGTACCATTTTGAAGAGATATATATTTTGTGAGGAACTATAGCTGACTAGAGACAACCTAAAATACCTATACGGAAGCTCTGTGATATATCAACGGAGTCAGAATATATTACATTTTGCTATATTTCAACTACCACTTTAATGCAATCTGCGGGAAGATTGCGCACTCGACAACTTCGGCCATAAGTTGATTGGATGGTTGAGTCTGCTTCAGAGTGCGTAGGAATCCTTCGAAGCAATCAATAGTCGATGTCTTTCAAACACCCGTCTTCCCTTTAGCAACGCCTTCCAAGGGGTTTGCTCTTCGCGGCGGCGTTCCGAAGCGGGTGCGGCCCGCCCCGAGGGCCGCCGAATGTCGCAAGGGAAGCAAAAACAAAGGGGATTGCCGACCGACCGCAACACGTGGGACCGAAGAGAGTGCCTCCGCCTGCTAGCTCACTCTCCTCCCTCTCATACATGACTGAGCGGACACCTCTCCGATCCATCCCCCACGCGATTAGAACACGGGATCATGAGGCACGCAGTGACAGGGCATGGCAGTGAGCCAATGAGTGAACACACGACCCGACAAAGAAGGATTCTCCGCAGAATGAATGCAAGTTATGCCCCGTTTCCAACTGCCCTCGTCTTACGCCAGTTAGGCCTGACGCTGGTTACGTTGTCATTTCCATACATTTATATCCTTTTGTAACTGACATTCTCATCATAATACTGTTATTCAATAATATGATTTATTCTTCTCAAGTTTCTTAGCAGCATAACTCAGCTTTATAGGGGGATACCCGCTATTTTAAACCCTGACTAAATGTTTTCTCTGATTGAATACCTCAGTTAATCCGTTCTCTCATCGATCCCAAATCAGATAATTGGAAATGAACAGAACAAACAAAAACAAAACCCTCTGACGACATCAATTTAACGTGAAGGCCACGGCACATTGCGATTATCGCTGGCCAGCTATAATGTAATTGGACTTAAATGAAGCCCATACGGTATTATTAATTACTTCCTCTTAATGGGGTGTTGTGCATCAATTAAATAGTATGGTCACGTGGCGCCGAGATCGCAAATACGTAGATCGGCTCTATGAACAAGGATGTAATTAGATCTCTTATTGATCTGAACCTGAAACAGAAGGAAAATCTTTCTTTTTTAAGCGACTGCAGTTATAGAGAAAAGAAGTTACGAGTATAAACTTAATTTTTAGAAATAAATTCACCATTCGGTCCAGCCAAGGATGATAACTAAAAATTCACATGGTAAAAAATCAAGAGCAAAATATTTTGTGAATGAACTTGTGATGGGGTGGGAAAAATATATGTAGTCCTACATATATTTTTCTTTGTCTTTCCTTTCTTTGCCCTTGTCTTTCTATCTACGCCACTCTTAAACTACCAGAAGCAATAAGAAACAGCGTTAACTTTGGAGACGCAGAATTACTTTAGGTACTAGGATAAGCTAGAAATATACTACCGAGTTGCTTTAAGCATGAAACATCTCATTAGATAACAGTAGCGGAGGTGGCGATACTGAGGACAGTACCCCCAGTGCAGATATGAGAAAGGTAAAGATTTTCGTACTCTATAAGTTGACAAAGTAGAGCTCAGACGCAATGGACATGGTGCACTTCTCTGATATTTGGACAATTTCCTCCCTCGATTTCGCTCGTTCATTGTACGCGACAGCATGCCAAAACAGGAAATGAAAACCCAGCATTAAACTTCCTCAAATTTAATTGAGCATGCACCAATTTCCATTCGTTCTGATCGAGGCTCGTTGGATGGGAAGATGCCCAAGCGGATGACATGGTTCGATTTAAGCTACCAACAATCTCTTATTGTGCCAGCCATGGTTTCTGCTGTCAGCAAAATTGAATAGCCTACTCTTGGTCAATGAAAATTATGGACTTAAGAAGTACCAAATGAAAAAAAAAACTTTTTCTAGTTATCCATCGGTATAATACTTGAGGTCCCTCAATGACTTGAATAGCCAAAATGTTGCGTTGAAGTTGAAAGAGTTGTCGGGTGTAATAGTGGAAGGGGCCCGAATTCGTTGAAAATTCATGTGCTTGAAAGTTCGCCAGGAGTCAGGAGGGGCGGGAAAGAGGTGTCGGCGGATGATCTTGTGGCCTTGTTTCGCGAGCCAAAATAAGGAGTCCAATTGTGTCATCTCGCTTCCCAGACCTACAAACGGGGAAAATGTACTGCACCGAGCAATATTATTTCCCATCATGAAGTCATTTTCATTAGCTTGTGCGAGGGGAGTGATAAAGCAATTATGGTAATAAAAAACTGTTTTAAAAATGGGGATGATAAAAAACCTGAGAACAATAAAAATTACAGAGGCCTTATAAATGTGAGTGTTGAAGAAAAGGAGGATTTATTCCAGTTATGAAAGAGGACTAGGACATGTTCTGCAGATGCAAGCATTCTATCGACCTCGACATCGACATGAAGGTGGCTTTACTCATGGAAGTTGACTTCTATGGAAGCAGCTGGTGTAGCGATATCCCGGATCGTATCTTGTGGGGTATCATTCTGCTTACTCATTACTTCCGGTTGTTTCCCTTAGAAATGAATGACGAAAGTGAAAATTGAAAACGCTAGTGACGAAAATAGCCTAAAAAAGGCAGCAGTTGGGTTTGTAAATCGCTGTTTTACGGTCCCTTAGGCATTCGTCGATTTAATAACTATGTGTGAATAAAATTAAATCTCCTTAATTACAGCGTATCAGATATAAGAATTGTTATAATCCTTACTAGTAATATAATTTAATATTATATCAGTCATGTAACTTATCTGTGCGTTCAATGATATTTAAAACTTGTGCTTTAACATTTAAAACATTTCCAAGTACAAACATGACGAAAAAGAAGAATCTCTTAGTAAATTCCGCACTTAAAACTTTTGTTCCCGACCTAGGTTCCGATTGCCTAGCAATCATTTTCAAAGGTCTTTGGAAACCTTTGAAAATAATTGCAAGGCAATCGAAACCAAGGTCGGGAATAAAAGTTGTGTGGAATTTACTAAGAGATTCTTCTTTTTCGTCAAGTCTGGGGTAACATTCCACAAAGCTACGCCTTCAACCATTAAGTTTATTCCAAGTACAAAATAATAAATTTACATACGCAACAATGTGCCCTCCCACAAATTTACTCACTGTTTACATTTCTCATCTCCGCTAGTAGTCATGTAACCAATATTTCACCAGATGCGATGCAATTGAATCGCAGAATCAAAATTCTACTTGGAGGCAAAAAAGAAGCCATTCTAGTTTCCTAGATTTCGGGAACTGCTGTATATTAATTACACCATAGACCGCTATTGCCATGGAAACCGTGCTCACACACCGAAATGTCGATTGCAAACGAATTTCATGGCAACTGTTATGGAAGTTACTTCCTAGAGTGAAGCCACCTTAAGACAATTCGGTTCTTTCCGCCTTGCAGCCGAATTCCTGAAAACCTGAAAAGTTCTGAATTACCGCGGAAAACCGCGGAAGCTTTCGCAATGGCATATTGGATGGTCGATATCCAAATTGATATTGCACGATACAAAAAAAATGTCATCATCACGGCATTTCCTCATCGTCAACTCAGTATTTGCAGCTCGCGAATGGGAAAACGAGTGGAGGATTGGGATGATGTATAACGCGGAATGGGTGTCGCGCGGCCCTGCGGCTAGAATCCTGTGCGCACCTCCTCTGTCTCTCGAGGATCGCTCCGAACTTGAGCGCCATCTTCTCTCATTCATCTGTCGCAATCCTCTGAGCAAGCGTGCTGAAGGCCTCTCGAAAGACTTTGGTGTCTCCTCCTGCTCTCATTCCTCCTCCCCTCACGCACAACTCGTGCGCCATGCCAAACATACCCCCTACATCACCAGGGCCCTCCTCGTGAGACGCATGGCACATCTCCATTCATTTACCACTCCGCGGGAAACAATAGACGATCCATCGAACGCCAACATCCGCGACAATTTTTAAAAAATTCATCATATATTTCATATCCTTTCATTCGAGTAACGAAGTCTTTCCACCAGGGGGGGGTTGTGTTTGAACTGCTCGAGATTATCTCGATCAAGTAACTAAGGAGTCACGTGGTACAACAACGAGCAGTTGGAGATTATGGTAAGTTTTACTCACTCATGGCCGGTTGCAAGAAAATTTAGTTATGGAATCAATAGCTAAGAGATCCATGAAGTTATAGATCTCATGAAAATTTTCGGGTTACAGGAGCACATCTTCAAGTTACATAACTTATATACAAATAGTTAATAACATCGAATATATAATCTAATATTATACCGCTGGATACAATTTATGAAAGTTTCCCCTATGTATAATTGCTAATGCATATAATAATTAGTTTATAAGAGTAAAAGAGAATAAGAGTAAACTGTCGTTTGTCTCAAAACATCTCTTTCATCAATTATTTAAGTCTACAAGCGGTTCATTTCGCATCCGCTATCTTGTCTACTTATGGAACTCATAACTCGATGCCATAAGTTATGAGACCAATAAATTTAACGAATGTTTCTGCAATACTTATGGAATGGTTGCCAAAGCTTGTGAGTCACATACCTTCATAGAATACATATGTCTCGTTCCTGCAACTGGCCATTAGAAGGATACTTTAAATAATTAATATGTTGTCAATTGTGTCGTCAATAGGCAAATAAAATCCATTAACAATATTACCACGATGAAAACTCGATTGGAAAGTCTGTGTGAGATTTTTAAAAATGTTTCAAATGCACCAAAATATTGAACCCTTCGTGATTGTTCCACTTGACTAATTAGTTACGTGTACGGAATTATCTCGAGCGGTTTAAACACAACCGCCCAGGTTCCAAATACATTATCGGCTTAAGGTAGTTTGAGCGAACCTCGTCATAATGGAGATCATATTCCAAATATACGTTTTAATTTTAGCAGCTGTGGGAATATTTCATTAGTATATTGCATATTAAATATAGCATTATTAATAGTGCAATAAAATACTTTTATATGACTGAAATTCTCAGTAATAAAATAAAAATATCGATACAAGTCTTTGATTTAGTTCTTTTTTCACGTGGTGCGTTTAAAACTTCATCATAAAGAAAGACTTTTTTCCATTTTGAAAAAAAATACTGGGGTGACAATATGAGTTATTTTCAAAAATAGTCGAGAAAACACGCAAAATAAACATTTAATTTTTTGACGATATCTCGGTGTTAGACATTCCCCTCATTTTTTTAAATTTGGTCTCCCAGTGGTACATACACGTACCATTTCACACGTAAAAGGGCTGGTTTGTTTTGGCAAATATCTCGGAAAGTATTTTAGTGTGTGGCTGATATTTTGGTATCTACGGAAGTGTGAGGTATTTTTCTTTTAAATGAGACTAAATTTTTTGACTTGAGAAGTGATATTTAGCTAAAAACAACTTTAAGTCGGTGAGGTAGGATTTTTGGGCGATTGGAAGAAGGATAGGGAGAAACCCAGCTTGCCATCAGCCAGCTCTTAAGATCTATAGGTGCCAAGGGCCCCCGATTAACGTCCCATACGACGGAAGGGGTAATTTACTTGAAGTGCTCTCCATGCAGCACTCAAGGGCGGATGGGGGATTTCATTGAAAAATTTCCACCACAGCCAGGGTACGAACCAGGGCCCTCGGGTTTGGAAGCCAGTACTCACCTGATATTACACCTACCCGTTTCCTCCCTTGAAGTAATGAAGAACTTCACATAACCCGTGTTTGACATCATCACTCCACATTAACACAAAACCCACGGACGTGTGTGCGATTATCGAAGTTCTTCTATTGCCTCACGCACGTAAACCCTTCTCCCGACCTGTTTTGAGGTGAACTGTCAAGTGCGCGGGGTCGAAAACGAAAGCAAGTGCGCAGTTGCGTTGTGAAGTGAGTAGCGCACTAGACCCAATGGGATGCAATTTCCTATCGTCTAATTTTAAAATCCAAAAAGCGGTATTTGGATGAACAACGAAAAGAGAAAGCTATTTCTGTTTCAAAAAATACGCCTCCGCAAAGGACGTGTCAGCGAACTCGGAGGAGAGAGAGAGAGAGGGAGAGTAAAAGTACGAGCGGGGCGGTTGGACTTAGCTTTTCTCGCGAAAAAGATAATCGTTCTACTAATCGAGATATCGCTCTGGGTGAAATTTGACCGGAAACGAGGTACGTAATGAGGAAGGACTATTTGGAGAGAACGAATGGTTTTCTATCTATGGGGCACGCGGAAGTCATTTAGAATGAAATATAAAAAAAAATAAACTGCCACAAGCAATCCGTCATTCGAACGAGAAAAAGAAAATTAAGAGATTCCGACGATAAGAAATGGGACGGAACGTGACGGAAACGTATGCGATGTTATGTCATTATCTCAGATGGGGAAAACATTTACATTGTATTTCCCATTTCATATTGCAATTGCACTATCCGCAAAATTATTCAATGTTCTTTTCTTTTACATCTGGTTTCAATGTCCAATAATTCCCTTTTCTTTGTGCGAATTTCCACAGAGAAAAAATCATCCACCTTGACCGGGATTCGAACCCGGATCCCACGATTTCCGGCCGAGTGCTTTAGCCAGTTAAGCTACCGAGACGTCCTATTTCCCTACGGATTTTTATGACCTTTACGGGACTAGATGTTCTCGACTGCCGGACATACAATGTAACAACCAATCGCACTGAGCGCTTAGCGCCACTGCCCACGAGGAAAGATCGAACTTTGAACACATAGAGGCGTTCACTCTTATTTGACAAATTTTGTCCCGGATAGCTTAAAATTTGCCCTTTTCCTTGTTAGATTGGAGGCCAATAGTAAGTAAGTAGGTCTGTCTCTGAGACGAATCCCATAGAACTCGATAGATTCTTCGAAAAAAACCTTCCCTATACTCCACCAGCATTGTTGAGGATTTCAAAATATTTCCTGTTCTTGGGTGTATTTTACTCTTGACGAGTATCCCTTCGTTTATGTAGGCTTAGATGTCCACAATACTCCTTTATCCTGTCTCTTGAGAACATTTTTAAACTTGTATCAGCATTTTTATCCTAGATGCGATGCGCAATGGTGAAAAAATATATACCCTATGAAACAGATGATTTCACAAAATTTTACCACTATTATTAAAAGAGGTACTTTAACTGCAGATGACTGAGTTGAATTGCCGTTTGCTACATAAAAAATATTCAAAATGTATTTCAAAACATTTAATACAATGGAATTGCTTCCTAAAAATAAGATAAACTGCGCTTTATTAAAACATTACCGCAGGTTCCAAAAAAATATATAGAGATCATAAAAGTTTCTATTTAACATCTATTGCATTAAAATCACTGGGTGAATTTTTAAATGTCTACCAATTATTATGAGACAGTTATTTTCAGTGCTTGTATCAAGCTATCCCACTTGGGATTTCACGTGGTAATAGGCGTGGAATATTCATTTTTATACTGTGTTTTCATGTTCAACACGCGTATTAACCCCACACAATGATGGTCTCATAAATGTTCTAAATTACCATTTTGCTATTCATATCATGCACTTCGCAGTGCGTGGGCATTAGTAGGCATGCAAATGTGTGTTCCACGGTTGACACTTTTTTACGCCCCTAATTAGCCCCGTTATTCCGCTTTTTTATGCGCATATTATGAGTCCGGCACGCATTCCCGAGATGAGTGTCAAGGCCTGCCGCTGGGATTCGCGATGGGTGCGTTCCGATTTTAATGGCACTTGACAAAGAGGCGGGAAATGGCGAATGGACATGAAAATGCACGATTTACGCAATGATGCAAGCCTTCAAGGCCCCGTTATCCATCGGCCTCTACTCAGTCACGCGTCTCAGTGCACGTACGTATACACATACATGAGATGAAATCTTTTCAACAATCATCGCGTCGGATTCCCTATTCAGAAACGAATGAAATGCATAAAGAGAAACATGGAGGCCACCGCAGTTTCTATTGTTTCCCATTTCTCGGGAATGATTAAGTACATTTTCCATTATATGCATTCACAATTATATGCATTAACCATTATATAGATATGTAAGTATATCCATGTACAATTATAACATAAACTTATATTATTCCCTTGACATTGTTGATGTTTAACAGCCTGAAACAAATGTCTCACAGGCTTCCCGCAAATGAATTGATTTAGAGTAACCTAATGCATTCTCATGTTCGCAACAAATTCTGCTCGTTGTTGTAATACATTGAGGCACCTATATTGCGCCAAATATAATATTGCATGTGACAGTAATGCAGCCTTTTTGTAAACACCTTCAATGCCGTTTGAAGAAAGGAATTACGTGACCGAAGAACCCACGAGATAAACCCCCTCAAAAAATAGCTCAATTTTTATTTCTTTCTAAGCCATTACATTACTGTGCTAAGCTTCGACGGACTCTATACCTATGCGATTGATTTGGCTGAACAAAAATACCCGCTAGCGGATAGGGTGAAGGAGTAACCCGGCATTATCATGGAAGTAAAACTAGTTTAGATTGCAAGAAAACCAAATTAAGTGTTTAGCGAAGGCCACTGGAAGTCAACTTCAATTTAAAATAATGGCAGAGACCTTGGATCTAGTCCATTTGCTTTGGCAAGGAAATCAAAACCACTAGAGCGCGATTGTTCAGATATTTCCTGAAGGAATATCCCTCAGCCTCTTGATGTCTTTCATCATCTTGATCTAGAACTCGTAACGACCTTGTCGTCTTCTTGTTTTTCATAATACTGCGCGTTAAATAATTTCACCATAAAAGAGTATGTATTTTCGTGATCTTGAAATGGCAAAGAAAAGCGAGATAACCGTCCAAGAATGCATTAAGAAAAAAAGGTAAATATAGGAACGTACCGAGCTTAACTATGACAATGAAAGTGTAACCACTGACTGGAATTACGCTCATGACATATTGTGTGGCCTAACTTATTGTTTTTGTGCACACACATATTTCTCCATCGGATTTACTTGAATAAAATATGATAGGTTATAATAAAAGCCATAAGCAATGATTTATTTTGCTGCGCTAGTAGTATGAAAACTTTTTGTCTAAAGAATTTTAAAAGAAGTGCATATTTGATATATCTTTTCTTAAGTTAAACAGGTATTCACGGCGTATTTAAAAAGAGTTATATTTCCCATTTGGTAATTATCAGACGTAAATTGTAATATGTACTATTTAAAGTTAATATGCCATACTTAATAGAAAATTTTATTTCGCATTTAACAGAGGTGAAGCACCATGAATGACGAAATCATAATTTCTACGATGCTTCGATTCAAAGAATGCCCATTCAGAAAATAAAACGCGATAACGTCTGAGCTCATCATATGAGGTGGTTATAAACCACGCCTTTATATTATTAACTATGGCGTTCGTCGAGGCATCTGATTATTCTAAAATTTCATGATACCCTTCCAGAGAATATTCTGTCATTCAGCATTAGTCTCAAAAGGCTGAATTATCCACGTTGAAAACACCTTACAATTCAAAATTTATCACAAATATACATTTTAAAATGCCCAGCTCATCTCTTCTCAGTGATATATGTCCTGGGGGACTCATTTGTTATTATGCGCTCTATAATAACGATAAAATGGCGTTTTTCAGGGCTTGGGAAGCGCCGAGAGCGAGTCTGTTTATTATGATGCTACGAAAGTTGCGATAATACGACAATTAAGCGTCGCGAACGCAAAAATGGCGCGGGATTTGAAAAACAAAATTGCACTTTCGCGGAGCGACTCACTATTTTACCACATGTCCACGGCGCTATGGCGTTATGAATAAACAGAATCGCACACTTTTAAATTTTTATAGCAGTCTCCCAATCTCGGATGATACAAGGTGCGTCCACAAAACAGAGTTCCAACATTTTTCTTGCTCACGTTATGCAATTATCGACTTTCTCCACTCGGAGGTTTCGGCTTTTTTCATAATTTTTCGCTCATCTCCTCTTGGGAAATAAGAAGCGGAGAAAATACCATCAGCCTTTTTAGAATTAATAACTCTCAAGCCAGCACCTTAGGCGTTCCTTTCGGCCTCCTGGCGAGGAGCTTTCTCTTCGAATTTCTAATGGTATACCGAGCGAGGAACAGGGCAAATGAGGTGGTCACCTCTGACGGCACTGGCCGTCAGCCTCCTCCAAACCGTGTCTCCACCAAAGCCGCCAAAATTGAGGACGATAATGAAGGAAGAGAATGATATACCGCTTCGTGCGAGGTCTACTTGATCTCAAGTTTCTTGACTTTTGAAGAACACGTGCTTTGTTTACCTGAGATGGCGGTAGGTTTGCATAAAAAAATCAGCGATTCTTCTCTTCCCTTATGCCATCTCATGTGATCATTCTCATTTAATGGGTGGCTACGCACGGAATAGGAAAACACATGACAAATAAAAGATGATTCTACACGCGTTTACATCTCAAAATGAATAATCTATCGAAAATATACAGGAAAGGTAATGTTTATCTAAATACTTTCATATAAAGCATAGGTTGGTAACAAAATGGACCTCGACGTTATTCAATAAAAAATTCGGTGTTGTAAGAATTCCTCGAAAAATTTATGGATTATATTTCCAATGGCTGAGGGAGAAAATATTTTTCTAACATTTCCGTGTTTAGCAATAGATTGCGCAGTCAATACACACTGTTTTTAAATGCTTCCCTGAAAAAGTAAATCCTGAATACAAATTAGCAAATTAGCTCCATGAATAGTAAACAGTTAACTTTTAGTGTCTCAGGGTGCCTCTACCTTTTGAGCCTTGAGAACGCGTAGGAATTAATAGACCGTTCAGTCAGCTGGTTTCAAAGGCTTACAAAGCACGCCTAACATGAGTTGCAAGAAATCTCCATTTCAGGAGGTGATGTTTCAATGGCTTGTTGGTGTGAGGCGCGTCGGAGGAGAAGTCAAAATGCAAGGGGGAGGGGGGAGAGGAGGGGTCTCAGCTCCATTCAGTTGTGAAATTCCCGGCGGGAAGACAACAACTCGCCGGGAGATGTCGGGACGCAACGCGCCGCGGCGTTGAGCACTCCCACGTGACACACCGGTCGGATCGTCAATCCGCGCGAGTGTGCCATCTGAAGGTACACTGCCGTACGTGTCATCCGGGTGAAAGTATTTGGTCTTGCGAAACCCAGCGACACATCCCTTGAAAACCCCTTGACGCGTGAGCAATATCAACCGTCTCATTCAAGCTCTCGAGCACTCGAGCGGGCCAGTTCCTCGAATCCGCCCTCCATGTGCCCGCGCCGATATGGACTGTATTGGTACACTCCAGGAGAGTCACACTAAACATTTAATTTACGAATGGCCAAAGTTACGCCGGTTTTAATAATTAGATGACTGAAGAGGTAACTGTGGAGAAGATTTTGATAACTTTTTGAGCAAATCGGAGAGAAATTCTTGAACCGAATTCCATGTAGGTGCATCCGTAAATTCGCTGGAAATAACCGTAGAGGCAGCAGTATAAATCAAAGAAGAGTTATGTTTTAATTTTTTCCGTAATCAAAGTACGTAATGAAAGAAGTCCTCGGGCGCTATTCTACATAAAGTATTGAATTCATATCTCGAGGGATTTGCGACTGCTATCACTGACATCTTTAGGGTCTTCCTATGTTTCTTTATCTTGTACCCTTTCCAATCAAAACTTCTCCCTCTGTCCACGGGGACTTACTTATTTCACCTCCTGCTACGTCCCTCTATATTTATTGGCATTTTTTAAGCCTTGCACTGATAACATCTCATGTTATCGCTTTTCATAAGATCTTCCATTTCGTTAACATTTCCTTTTATAGGCATTTTATTCTGCAAGATTATGGATTGCATTTATTTCCTTTGCGTAACAGTAGCTGCAGCCTGCTGTGCGTTGGTATAATAACGATGGAAATGAGAATCTACGTCATACATATGTTACATTGTCGGCCCTTGTTCATAATGAAAGTCAAAACCAGAGAGAGAGAGAGAGTGCTATGGCAGTGAACAGACTAATTAATTTCTTTTCTAAGTGCAATCTATTATAGTTTATTTGCGCATCATTATATTAGTTTCAATGAATTTTCCTAATTGCTCAGGAAGTAAATTTTATCCACGAGTCAGAAATAATATTGAAAGTAATCCGATTGATCGTGATTCACTTCCTATGAATTAGAGGCCTATTAAATAATTTTTTTAGTTGTATTTAGAAAGAGAACTCCCTTGCATATTAGACTGTGATTAGAGATTGAAAAAGGCATTTTATAAGGACCATGAGTAGGCACTTCAAGACAGAGCACTGATATTAGAGTTTTAGGACCATGATATACGCATTCCAAATGAAAGAGGCCGAAAGGACTTGTCTTTCCTAGAAGGCAGATGATGGCGAGTTCAATGTGCCTCTGGAACACTCCAAGGCATATCCGAGCAACAGATTTGTAAAAAGATCTTATCGGAAATATTGAGTTGAGCGAGGTGACGAGCCAATCCTCCAAACTCTACTGCCTTATTTTCAAATACCTTGATCTCAAGTCCTTGTAAAATTTATACTACTTCGAGTAAAAACTACGTTCAGCTATAGAGAAATTTTCGCGAAAGACTAGTTTGAATACATATTACACCTAGAAAACCTTGACATTTCTGAGGCGCAAGTCTTACACCAATTTCCATGTATGCAGACTCGGGCAGAAACGAGCACAACGACACAAATGCTAGAAACATAGGAAATTAGAACGCTGAGATAGATATGTGGGAAGTGGACAAAGGTTAAGATACGCAGCGAACCGATTGGAGAACAACTACAGATACAACCGATAAACGAGAGGACGCGGACAAGATGACAGTAATGGAACAATAATATCACATGTACGCATGAAAGTAGAATAGTAAGAATGGCCGAGGACAAGTTAGGGCCAGTAGGCAAAGGATCACGAGGCAGACCCCCAAAAAGATGGAGAGACTTTTAACTTTGGAATGAACAGGGAGTATATAAAATAAAGATGAGGTAGTCTGAAGTCGTGTTTACACGATGTATGTACCCGCGCGAGTGGATGCATGAACACAATCACCAGTAATATTGCATCGTGTAAACAACCAAAGTTGCGCGAATGCATGAACGCGTGGCAATGAAATGACCCCTGTTCTAATTTGAAACATTCTGTAACAGATTTACATCTTCACCTGAAGATGTAACAATGCTACGAAACCGATTTTTTGTGCTAGTTTTTCTTTGTGTCACAATGGAAAAATTCCATAAAGTAGAGACTGAGACGAGGTCTGACTTTGGAGCATTTGTTCACGCATCTGTCCAGCTGCGTACTTGCGCGAGTACATGAATCGTGTAAATACACCTTTACAGCTGTCACTGGACGTTAGCCACCAATGCTAGGTAGACATGTAAATAAATATGGCTAATAGATATGTGGACCTTTTGTCTGTAGTGATTCCTCAGCTAAACCACCGGAACAACGAGATGTCCAGGAAACATAATCCAGGATTTCTCTATCTACGTTCATAAATAAGAATTCGGTAGTAAGGTGTCATTAAATCTTTGCTGTTATAGCAATGGCGTCCAGTCCCTGTCCGAGTCCGTTAGTTCGTGATGTCATTAATTATTTATCCTAATGTTATTCCTGCTCTGCTATCACGATTCTTTTTATTGTGTGGTTATCTCGATACAAGTAATTTTAATTTACTAATTCATGAACATAAAATGATTCCCAGCCAACTGTTATGTAAATTTTCCCTAATAGTAGACGCTCATTGCCTTCATCGCTGTACCCGAAAACTTTCTGACTGAATTCTGATGACTTACGAGAAATGATGTGACACCATCCGTTTTGCGAAAATAGTTGGTGAGATGGCTGTTTTTTTAAAAATGAGGTTTAAAATATCCACTGCTTCGCCAACGCGCTTGTTGGAAAAAAATACCGATTTTCAATTGATATCTGTTTCGTAAGCTTTAGAACTTTTTGGCCAAGAATTTTCCGCCGGTCCCACTGGCTGAGTCCACGAGTCACACGTTCACGAGATTGCGCCCGCCCTTTGATCTTCTCTTTTTCTCGCGTGGGCAAACGGGGAGAGGGAAGGAGGAGGGGACACCCCCCTCCTCTAGCCGATGCCCATCCATGTCCACGTCATGCAACACTTGGGGGATCGCGAGGCCATCCCCTTCTCACTGTAGCAGACCACGTGTGTGGAATGCATATCCGTTATTAGTTAGGCCGCGAAATCCGGCGCTTTGGGTCATTCATTCACGCAGACACTACGAAACACGAGAATTGTCACGGAAGAAAATTGAGGAATACTGCCGCAATCTATCCTTATCTCAGAAACTTCAAATACTCCAAATGAAACTGCAGTATTTCAGATGTTACCGGGCATTGTAAATGCTTTACTGAAGTTGTTATGGCGGTGCTCAGTGGGAAAAGTCTCGGCAATAGCGTAAAATGAAACTAAAATATGTTTAAGGATTTTCTCGTCGATTTTCATCCAGCACAGTCTTCAGCATCAGCTAGCTCGCGATTATCAACTGCGAAAGCTTGAACCACGGTTGAGTCAGATTAAAAATTAGCGAGGAAGGTTTATGAGGTGTTTTCATATCCATCGCAAACATCTGCGATATACCCCAAAGTTTTCAGGCAGTCCGAGCGAGATAGTTCCCTAGTCATAATAGAGACCATATTCGAATTAATCGTTTTAATGTCGCCAGCTGTAGGACACATGAATTAAATATTGTATTATTAATGGTGCGATAATATAGTTTAATATGGCAGAAATGGTAAGTAATTAAATGAAAATATCTAAATAAGTCTTAAACTTCACTCATTTTTTCGCACGGTGCGTTTGAAACTCCTTCAAAACGGAAGGATTTTTGTGATAACCAAGAACCTATTGCGGTGACAATATGATTTATTTTCAAATATAGTTGAGAAAACATACAAACTACACCCTGTTAATTTTTTCAAGGCATCGAAGTGTTAGAAATTCCTCATTTTGTAAATATTGTCTCTCTGGAGTGCATACACGTATCATGTAAAAGGGCTGTTATTTTCTGGCAAATATCTCGGAGAGTAATGTGGTAAGGGGTTGAATTTTTGGTGTCATTAGAAGGGCGAGATATTTTTCTTTAAAATGAGACCAAATTCATTGATTTCTAAGTCAAATGACATTTCGCTCAAACTACCTTAAGGTAGAATTCATCGATTTCTGGAGGGGTTCATCTCAAAGGCCCTGGGTTCGAATCCATTCTTCCACATTCCGTTTCGCATCGCCTTTCCCGTGCTTCCTTGAGTCCCCTCCCCTCACCCCCTCCCCGGCCATTTTTCCCCCTCCCTTCACTCTCCCTCTCTTCCCTCGTTCCACACACACTCTCTCTCTCACTGTCCCGGAGAGAGAGAGAGAAGGAGAGAGAGAGAGAGAGAGAGAGAGAGAAAAGAGGAGAAACCATTCCTCGTCCGCATTCTAGCCCACCCTCACCCCCCTCCACTCACCTCTCATCCTCCTTCGCCGCTGACCCACATATCTCCCTCCCCCTCTCCTCCCCCCCATACACACACACAACCGACTCTCTCGGAGCCTTTTTTAACGGTACGAGTCGTAAAGGACGAGCGGAGGGGGGAGGGGGTGGTTGGGAGGGGCCGGGGAAAGCAGGGGGGGAGAGGGGAGGGGAGGGGTGAAGATGAAGGAGAGGCAGGTGAGAGTGAAGCGTATGATTGTGAGTGGCGGGGAAATTGATTGTAAGGGGGGGGGAGGGTGGAAGAGTTACCTTCCCCTTTGGAGAGGGGGTAGTTGCTAGCAGGGGCAATGTCATGGGTGCGTTCTTTGCAAATGGCGGGGGAGGGGGTGGGGTGTGAGGGTGGGAGTAGCGTGGTGCCGGCAGGGGTGCGGTATTCATGGCAACGAGGGAGAGAGGGATAGGCGAGGAGGATCCGCGTTGTTTGCGCCACCGAAACTTTCGAGAGAAAACGTGTTGGAAACGCTGTGTCTATCCCATCCCATATTATATCCTGTATAGTGATTCCACCAGTCAGGCGAAATGAAGCCTGTTTCCAATCATTGCATTGACAAATGATGTGGTACGAAGTCACTCGCATATACACCAGGGTCCAAATTCGTCATTAAAATATCATTTGACTTGACCGGAATTCGAACCCGGATCTCCCAATTGCCGGCCAGGTGTGTTAGCCAGTTACGGTGTAACATCTGTTACACCTGACCGGCAATGGGGAGATACGGGTTCGAATCCCGATCAAGTCAAATGGCTTTTTCATGGCGAGTTTCAATGGTGAAATGAAGCCTGTTTAAAGCAGTAAATCCAGTACAAGCTTAGAATAGAAAAAAATGGTGATTTTACTCGCACTTCTATTTGTGTTTACTCTAAATTATTATTTGCGGTGCAGCACACTTTTGGGAAGGCAACGGGAAACTAACTCAATACATAACCTTGAAATATAGACGGTACTCATCGTAAAGTTGCAGTCAATGATGAATGCATATAAGATGCAGTGCGAGAGGTATAGGATGAATATTGAGATGAAATAAGAACACTTTGTATAATGAACACAAAACTTTAATGGTATGAGCCCGACCGGTTTCAACACTTCCGTGTCATTCTCAAGGTCAGGCTTAAAGTTTTGTGTTGATTATACAAAGTGCTTTTATTTCATCTCAATATGAACTCCAAACTCCACAAAGTTAGATCGCAAACCATTGAAGGTATAGAATGAAGATTAACCATAAAAAGACGAAAGTGATGAGATTCTCTTGAAGCAAGAAACCGGGGCTTAACAGGGTGGGAGGACTCAAAATAGAGCAAGTTGAGCTGTCGACGTATCTCGGTAGTGTTCTGGAGGATAATGGGTTTCGTGTTAGGGATGTGGCTGAAGAAGCATTTTCAAAGAGGAGGGAATTGATGACGGGGGGGGGGGGGTCTGAGCAGAGACGAAAAGAATAGACCGGTGAAAACTCAAATTTGGAGCGTAGCGCTGTATAGGTCGGAGGCTTGGTCACTGTGAAGGTAGGTTGTATGTAGACTTGATGCGTTTGAAATGTGTGTGTGGATAAGGATGGAGAGGGTGAGCTGGGTGGCGAGAAGGACAAATGAGGAGCTATTGGATAGAGTTGGAGAGGAGAGGAAGTTAGTAGCGGAGGTTCGGAGGAGACAGAAGAGATAGATGGAGGACATATTGAAAGGAGAGGGAATTCTGAAGAGGGCAATAGAGGGGAGAAGACTGGAGAAACGCGGCAGAGGAAGGAAGAGGATAGGACTTCTGGACCAAATAAATATCGGGAGACGATATGATGAATTCAAGAGAGATCTAATGGCAAGCCATCCATAATAGTGAAAGCAGATTAGGATAAGTGCTGCCCAAGAACCTACCAATCAGCTGTTAGAATACTTAATGATGACCTTTGTGTAGCTTGAGCTTTAAGTTTTTGGATAGAATAACTATATGCTATTAAATTTATTAATTACATTTGAAGTTATTTACGGTTTCAGAAAGACGGAGGATTCTAATTTCTCCTCATTAAAAGTATTTCAGGTCATATTTTTAGCTAGTTTTATATTTTCACTTTATTTCACTTTTATCCGTCAAATGTGCGTGTTCTGGTTGTCGAAGAAAGGAAATTTCCGGATGAGACTAGAAGGAGGCAAAGTGGGTGGTTGGAAAAGGTATTGAGGGGTGAAAGGTTGCTTAAGGTCGAGACATAGGGAAGGATGCTGGGAAAGCGAGGAACAGGAAGAAAGGGAATGGGTTTTATTGACGGTATGAAAAAGAGCAGGACGAGTATGGAGATGAAGACAGAAACACAATATGTAAATACGTAGCTCAATCTGTAAAAACAATTGAGGAGGATCAAAAGGATTGCTAATACTTAATAATTGGAACGCATACTAAACGGTATTCTGCTAAAATTATAATAATCCTACGAACATAGCGGGAGAGTTTCAGAATGATTTAGCGGTCAATGCTTAGGTGGAGGGGAGAAATAGAGGAGAACCATCAAGGAGGTAAAATCTAGTCTCGTTTCTTGTACCACCAAGCTTCAATTTTGAAAGCTTCAATTTATAAATTTAAAAAAAATGTTCATTGAGACTCATCATTTGTAATTCAATCCTAAGATTGGTTGACTGCAGCCCTCCACCCTTCCCTATCTAATGCTAGGTGCCTTACATCCTGGTAGCTTTTCCGGTGTACTTTCCTATTTATTGGGTCCATGAACTTATTCCTGGGTATTCCCTTGGGGACTTTTCCTTCTGTAGAGCATATTTGGCGTCGTACTGAAACTTTTGTTTACCGATCAAAAGAGCGATAGAGAACATGGAATCAAACCAAATGGACATTGAGGGGATCTTAGGACATATTACCAGACTCGTTTTTCCACACTACCACATTTCCAAATTTTTCCAATTACTTACCGTGATAATCAGTATTTGGCCAGTCACCAATGGTATCATTCGTGAGACAGATGAAATTGAACGTAACGTAAATGAAGGCAGAGAAACAGAAAAGAGCTCACGGTGATGATGAGGAACGGATATGGATGAGAAACGGAATGACTCGCATATGACTGCTATCCTTATAGTCATCCGCTACAAAACATGCTTCATCGTTTCTTTATTTCCCACTCGAACAAAAGCTATGATTTCAGTATATCATATGCTCAAAAACACTTAAGTGCTATTCATGATATAATAAAACACGTAGGTGTATGATAATTAAATGTGTAGGTTGATTGGTGCTACCAGAATATTTGGTGACGACACCGAACGGTAATTCAGACACAGGGAATTCATAATTTTCAGTCATTCAAAATCATCTCGACAAGAGACCGTTTCTTGAGGTCAAATTAATCATATTGATTAGCGATCTCTTTATAATAGCCAGCACTCTTAAAATAAAGGAAAAATTCAATAGAGAATGCGAGGCAAATAAAGTTGCAGTTCTCCGCGAGAAAATAAATCCATTGATACGACTTTCAAAATACAAATCACGCTATCATCGAGCGTAAATTTGACGGAATTAAAATAAGAAAGTATTTCTTTTAATGTTAGCAAAAAGAAAACGGGTGACCGGGTCGGTGTGGTGGCTAACCGCACGGGAGGCCAGGGTTCAAATCCCTGCTGATGAGGATGTTTTCCTTTGGAAACTCGATCCCTACTTAAGTGTCGTGTGGAGGGAATTTCAAGTACAGTACTCCGTCTGTCGGATGAGACGTTTAACTGTGGTCCCCTTGGCGACTTTCGTTAAGAGCAGGCTAATTCCGACATCGGGTTTCCATCCACCCTTCCTCCCTTACATATCCCCTTTGGCGCAAATGACCTCAGCTGTCGGTCGCCTCCCCAAATATCCAATCCAATCCAAAAAGAGAACGATTTCAAGTGCCTGAAATAACGTGAATGTAAAAAAAATTGTCGCTGTTTCTTGACTCGAGATAGTTTTATATTTTCGGCGGGTAAATTGTTTGTAGGGATTTATGGCCGCCCGTGTGCCTGTGTTTGTGTATCGTGGAGAGAGTGGGGCGGCGAAGAGACGGAATCCGGCCTGGGGGGGGGTGGGGGGGAAGGCGGGGTTGGACGGGGAAGGCGGGCTAGCAGGCCGGCGGCGACGACCCGTCCCAGATGAGGGCGAAAGCTTTCTCTCAAGTCGCCTCCTCCTCTCTCCGGCCACCGACCCCCACCAACTGCCTCCACCTTATGGGGAGGTATGACTAACACTACAACTGAGGTAATTGAAGGAGGAAATAGAGGAATAGAGAGTGCCCAGCAGGAGACAGGTTAAATACATGGGGAAAAAAGCCTTCTTTTGATTTGTCGAGAGAATACCTCAAAGGAAATGGGATGGGTTCACCTAATTCAACTTCCTGACACTTATCCAGAACAAAATTGTTATGGAATATCACACTATATCACTTTTTCCAACTGTTTGGGAAATTCCTGTGAGCTTCTTTCTCGTTCACCTCATAATTCTCAAGTTTTTCCGCAGTTCATTTCAATCAAATGTAAGACTACCACACTAAGATCCATAGATTACGCTCTAGTCCATACTCGGCTACGGGCATGAAAAATGTGCATAGATTTTTTGGAAAGCTCTGAAAATAGAAGGTACGAAGTTTACGACGATTACGGTTTTAAGTAGGCAGGTATCTCAAATACGTCATTTTCTCAAGTTCCGTGGTGAAAAGATGTTTGTGAATACATTACAAGCAGGGAGAAATCCGATTACATCGTTTGAATGCCTAGGTAAAGAGCATTTGATAAGGTTGTTTGAAAAATTGCTCGGATTCATGCAAATTATCGATTCCATCAATGACCAAAAATGCCAAAAATTTACCCACGAAGTGAGAGCTTTTTAACTTCAAAACATGCTTCCACAAACACTAATTGCCAGCAATGCAATATCCATGTACAGATATAATTCTATTTTGTGCCCGTACCATGACTTGATCTACAACCCGTGGGATTCTAATATAATACACAAGACCTTCCAAGCTGGAAATATACAGCTCTACAACAGTTGAAACTATCAACTAAGTTGCGCTGCCAGCGGGAATGGCTACATGAATAAATTTGTTAAAATTTTTTTAAATGCCTAAACAGTACCCATTCTGACTTTCATGAATACACATATTCCCGCTAAACGGCTTGGTCCACCGACTCTCACCTTCTCTGACTCACTTTGAGGAGTTTCGTCTACGGATTATATTTCTTCCAACCCACTTTCTTTGTGAGACTGCCTTCCACAAATGAGGTGTCTTTGTTGTCCCCAGCTGTCTACTTTAACCCCTAGACATCCTAGGTGAAGTTAATATTTCAGATTAGACAGACTGATTTTTTGTACTATTCATTAAATGTCAACCACTGGTACACATTAGACACATTGGTATTCACATATTTTGGAGGCATGACTTAGAAATGAACTGGGTCGTTTATGCAGCTTTTATCACATCCATATTTGAATATTGATGTCAATACGAATTATGATGGCCACGTGGCTACGATTATAATTTTTTGACACCGGCAATGTTTGAGAGTACTAATGAAAACCTAATAATCACATGAAACGAATGTTGTTTTGAACATGTTGGAGGTAAACGCGCATTCAATTTTATTTAAAAACATTAAATAAATAACTTTTATATACCATCAACATTGACAGTTTTGCATGAACTGATTGAAATTAAGCTTGTATCGTCCCGAGGAAAGAGTTTACACGAATAGAAACAATATTTAGGGTGAAGAGAAAACGAAAAAAAATTATATCAGAGCAGCATGGTCAACAAAATTTGAGATAATCTGCAAGTGGGTTAGCGGATCATTTGTAAGCGAGGCAAAACGCTTTGGGGTGATGATAAACATTCTGCAAAGGGCATGCGATATTCAAATGGCGAGGCGACGAGTATCTCCGGACTCTAGGTCAACAGAACAATGAGACCCCAAGAGGAAAAATCCTTCCCTCTTCCTCCTCTACATCTTCTTCTTCATCTTGCAGCGGACGCGGAGGCAGCAGCGGACGCTTTCGATTCCGCCGAGCCCTCTTTTTATGGCCGGGAGAAACTAGCGCGAAATTACTGGTTTCGCTATTGGCCGACACATATCCCAGCGCGCGCACACTAAGGTCTCTCTTTCTCGAAGGAATTCTCGATTGGAACTAGTTTTTTATGATAATCGCTTCAACGTCCGCAATTGGAATTTTTCATCCACTTATTTTACTTTCGAGATACAAAGACACTCTCGCCACGCATCCGCCGTCCGACTTGCTTTCCTATCATGCGTCGTCGATTCATCGCATTTCCCTTCGCCGGCAATGCGACGAAGAGGACCGATTTGCAAGACACCGCGCAAATGCCGCTCGAGCCGAGATAAATTCTAGTGGAAGAGGTTGATTTTTTCACTCGAGAGGCACAAGAGTCCTACACTTTTTGAAGAGGCCAAGGTCTAAAGCAGGGCTCGCTGCTGAATGCTGTAGTTGTTTCTTAATATGTTATGGTTTTTCTTTTCTTCTCTGTTGTTACTTTTATTGCATTAGTGGAAATAAATTGAAAATTTTACATGAAAAAGTGTGCGCCTAACACACATGAATTTATGAGACCTTGAGATGAATGCTGATTTGTTTGAGCAACAGAGAGACTGAAATTTGGAAATAAATTGCACAGTGAGACCCGTCCAATTCTTCAGACTCGTCCTTAGCTACCTTTCTATATTCTTTTAATATAATCACTGTCAAAAATTTCTTAAAACTATTTAGTTTGGTGGGCGAGGTCTGCTGATATCGCGGAAAATTAATAAGATACCAAGCCTCTGTTTACAGTATTCATCCGCATCACATTCCAGATTATGCGCAGCAATAATAGGTAATATTTTACTCATTTAGTATCACATTTAATATTATACCCATTTGATATCAAAATCACAAATGATTGGTAGGGTTTTGGACAGTTCTTATCCCAACGTTCCAAATTCTGGCACATCGTTTCGTATTCCCTCTTATAGATGACTCACCATTAGACCCATTTGTAATTCTTTATATCGTCTCTCTCCCTTCTTTAGAGTGAAAATTAATGGAAGTGATAATGGCTTTGTTTTGAAAAAAATTGAAAATATTCGTCACAGTGCTTTGTGTTGCTACTGCTGAGAAAAGGATATTTCCATGATTGGCATTGTGGGACGAAGGAGAAAAAGTATATACTATGATCGCAAAACAGTTCTCAATACATTTGTTTCGATGTATATAAGGTTAAATAACCCATAGTCATTGGAAAAATCACGGAGATATCCGAGGAAGTGGGTATGATAATCATATGCAAGGTTGAGGAAGGTATCTGTATGTGGTTAAGTGTTACCCAATAAAAATTTACAATTTTGAATTCCGGTTGCTCGAAAGAATCATCTTGGTTTTTTTGAGAAAGAGGAAAGAGTACCATCGATATTTTTCTGAGAAACCTTGATGGACAAAAGGAGAGTAATTAAAATATTTGATAATTAAATTGGAAATTATGAACTCGACATCTCGTCAATTGTATTATTAAAATAATTAACAGTATTTTAGAAAAAAGCACGGTACTTTTATGAAAGAGAGCAGCATTTCAATAAGTATTTGAAAAGTAAGGGGAGTCAACGGCAAATAAGAACAAATAAAGTCCAACGGCCACGACTGGATTTCACGATTTCCCTCTGTGATTCTTTCTTTTAGAACATCCAAAGAGTCTGCGGTCATCTGAGGCTATCTGGGCCAATTTGAATGGATTTCTGTGGCTCGGATCAATAGCAAAAGAAAGCCGTACACCTAGTCCAGTGGCGTCATGGAATTTTCCTCTCACAGAGTTACGAAGACAGTATCTTCACTTCCATAACCACCCCATCGATTGGAAGACTTGGACACGATCGGCATTAATTGCACATCTATTGAAGTTTTGTGAGACGGAAGAAAGTATTCTCTGGAGAATTAGGTCGCTTAGCTTAAGTTGCTCACAAGATGGAGGGATTCCCAAATGTATTTTATTGATGGCCACTTATTGCTCATGCCTAAAAGTGAAGGCCATTTCACTACTTAAACTGCATACTGACCACGATGAAGGTCAATGAAGAAAGCGTTCGAGCCTATAGTAAATACAATAAAATAGGCGTCACAAAATTAATTTTTCTTTCGAGTCTTACTACTCTACTATTTGCGATTGCCAAAAAGCGGCATTTTAAAGCTTGATGTGATACCACGATTTTATGCAACTCTGTACAACTTTCAAGTTCTTGAATAAGCACGTTTACCCTTCATGGCTTTCTTATCATGTGAAGCAGTAACTGACAGTCAAGCTCTCTATATCTGATACTGCTCAACTATGGTGCTGTTTGACTGGTAATGGAGAAGAAACAAATTTACGAGTGTACCCATAGAAATACCTAAAAATGAACAAGAACAATTAATGAAAACTCAAAATTGCTTCCTTTGACCATACCCATTAGGGGAAATACGAATTAATTCGGGAATATTTCAATTTTAGGATGCATATAATTTTTTATAGCTTCTAGAGTCCGTCCAGTCATAGATAGCGCAGTTAAAATGTATCCATTTGGCTTAAAAAGGAAGGAAAATCAAACAATTTTTTTGCGGTAGTATGATTTAAATAAGGGGGAACATCAGAGATTCTTCAGTCACGTGACTTCCTTCCCCAATTGGAATTGAAAAGTGCTGACAAATTGGCTGTAATTCAGCCAACGGTGCCCATAGATTTGACGCACTATATGAAAGGTTGACTATAAATTACATGGAGAAATATTACAGGCAACTGCAGTTCCTTCCAAATAAACGACTAAACAGGGGAAATCATTAATAAGGTTAGATTTTGTTGAAATAAATGCTGCATAAAATCTAAAACTCCCTCCGGGATCGGCAATAAGATTGTCTTTATATAAATCGAAACTCTCAAAAACATACGGCTATAGAAATATTAGTCACAGTCGAATTCTTCAGTAACTTAATTCCATCAATCATAAATCTAATTTATAATAAAATCAATACTAGATTACTCTGATAGTGTAACGTTGATAGCTTTGACAATCTGGGTGCGCTATGATATTAGAAGTGGAATCACAAAGTTTCATTTATTTAAAACTTCAACAGAATAAGAACTCGCAAATTAAATTGCCATCGCTCTGATCTTATTCATTAAAAAAAATAATACTATCCCTCGCCAAAATGTGTGTCTTTTAAAGGGCGGATTATCCGGTCTCCGATTTCTCGAAGGTCGTATGCTAATTAATGCGGAACGCTCACGCTTACGGGGTTGGCGTTTTCTACGGTCGCATTCCTCGGCCCCGAGAAAGTTTCCGCGAGTTGGTCCGAAGAAATTAGTCGACATTCCTGCAATTGGCCGCAAGGACGAGGAGACGAACCACAGGCAGGAATGAAAGGAGAGGGGGAAAAGACGTCTTCTTCACGTCGGGAGAAATGCGAGAGGATGATGGGGCGTGCGCTCCTACTGGAAGCAGGAGTGGAAGGGGGAGGAGGAGGGGGAGAGGAAGGAGAAGTGGAAGCACGCGCCGAATCGCACGCCTCCGCACGCAGGCACGGATCGCTGCTCGCAGAGGCGGCCCATTCCCGGATCCGGGACACGCAGCCCAGAACTTGCTCCCGCAAATGCCTTTCGTTCATCGCCGCACCCTTCCCGTATCGGGTCCATAAGCTTCCCTTCCGCGGGCCATTCTCCAGCGTCTAATTCGTGACCACCTCCTGCTTCGTTGGATTGGGTTGGATTTTGGGGAGGCGAACGACGGCTAAGGTGATTTGCGCCATAGGGGATAGGTAAGGGAGGAAGGGTGGATAGAAACCCGGCGTCGGCATTAACTTATTCTTAACGAAAGGCGACAAGGGGACCACGGTTTAACGTCTCATCCGACAGACGGAGTACTGTACTTGAAGAGCTTTCCACAAGACACTCAAGTAGGGAACGGGTTCCCTCTGAAAAACATCCACCTCTGCAGGGATTTGAACCCTGGCCGCCCGTGTGGTAGGCGAGTACTCTAGCCACCACACCAACCCGATCCCCTCCTGCTTCGTTCTTCCTCCATTAACCTCAGATAAAGAGTAGTTTTTTGCGAGAAATCATTTCCTATACCATTCATTTAAATTAACCTCATTCCCATTAAAAATATTTCATCTTTCCAAGGGTACTCAAATAACAGGCTCTTAACTGCACTACTTTTCAAGATATTTTCAAAAACACAAGAAGACATTTTTCTACGGAAAATGATCTGTGTACGCACTTTAAAGAGGCCTTATTTTAAATAATGAAGAATGTCTAACGCCTAGATCTGGGCAGAAATTTAGCAAAAGGCGTTGAGGTGTAGGAAGGATAGATAGGTATATCAGTGGACACTCATTGATAGATGGTCCTCAGCAACACCAGTGTCCATTGCTTAGGAAGCTTTCGAGTGAGAAGCCTCCAGGTGAAGAAGGGTTCTTATCCGAAAGCTTTCTAAGCAGTGGACACCGGTGTCGCCGTGGAGCATTGGTATACCTATCTATCCTTCCCCAACCTCAATGTCTTGTTGCTAGCATGTATTCGTAAATTAATTTCCTTTTTGAACGAAATCGAACCACGGCCTCTTCGAAGATTTTAAAGTGCCAAGGTCTCTTATATTTGGTCCGTGGTGAATAAAGTAAATCAGGACGAGATTTCTCATACGACGGATTCATCAGCTCCTTTATTCTCCACATAGCACAACCTACTGAGACGAATCACCCCATAGACGAGGCCTTAGCTGAACCAATGACTGAATTCCGACGCTCATGCGTCGTTTCCTTTCATTAAGTTGGTCAAATTGAATACTACCAAAGTTGTTCTAATACCTAGGTATTTTCACCTCACACACTAAAGCAACATTTCAGATTTTTTAAAGTACGTGATATTACGCATTACATGTATTTGAAGGCTCCTTAAATACACTTTGATACATTTTTCAAGACACCTGCGATAAAACTATGATACAAACATGGTTACAACCTCTCAGCGGTATGGAATTAACACTTACCTAAGCAGGTCATTACTTTGAAAAATCCTTCAACTAATTTTTGAGCAATCATGAAAAATAGAAATCCTACGGAGGTGGACTTATGGATAGATAATTTGGGTACTGCTTAGCACTAAGACAGTTGTGGCAAAATTGAGAATGAGTATAGTATTCCAATTCACGAAGCAGAGGGATTGGAAAATGCAAGGACAAAAAAATGATACCAACGAGATGGAAAAATATCGACAATGGTCATTCCTTAATCGCAATTAAAAATTTGTATTACTTAGTAGTATTTGTCTTATTAAGTAGAATTTGTATTATTTACTATAGTGTTTGTTTTATTAAGTAGAATTTGTATTATTGACTATAGTATTTGTCTAATTAAGTAGAATTTGTATTATTTAGTATAGTATTTGGTCACTAAACCTCAAACTCCTCAAACACTTAATTTTCCCTATCATATGTGAACAAATTATCAATATATTATCTTGGAAACGATTAACGAAGCAAAATTATTTAGTATGAATTAAATAAAGATCACCACCATGGACGCATCGGTCTAAGCTATTACCTTGGACGCAAGGGATTTAATTCGTTCAATTATTATGACGTATCATGTGACTAAGAAGAACTATTTTCTCCAAAAAGATATTCGAGATAATATATTCGCTTACTACCTCGTAAACTTTAGAATTTGCGGTGGTTGAGGCAACATTCGCACATGTACAGATTTCCATGCAACTTTGAGCACGTGTACTCATAATTAATATGTACAAATAAAAGCGATAAAGAATGCATGTTACCCATTTGCTTTCTTGACAATTTGATGCTTTTTTAACATGTTGCCTTGTGGCACTTAACGTATATTTCGAAATTATTCGATTCCATTTGTACATATTTTCTCATAAACGCGAAATAATATGTTTCTTACTAATATAACAGTTCATAACACATATCAAGGCATTATGCCGAGTAAAATACACGTTTACATATGATTTTCCCTGAAATTTAGGATTCCTCGCCCCTAACTTAGCAATACTATAATTAAGAGGAAACTTTAACAACATAGTTCCTCCATCAATTATATTACAACATTGTTGTATCTTTTATTTACGTTACTATCTACATATGTTGTTATGTTCAAGTTGTTTTCTGAATTGTTGATCTGAGAGACTCAATAGAGAACGTAATTTATTCTTACCTGTGTGTGACTTATTATTTATTATTTTATACGTCAAAGTCTTAATAAACATACGTGGTTATTCCCACCGTATAAACAGATTTACTAAAGTGAAGTGAGGTCAAAGAATTTTTTTTCGCCTTTCTTGATATGTTATTAGAATGTGCATTCAATAACTTACGAATACCGCTCCAACCTCCCTACCTTCAATCCTCGAGTTTCAAGGAAATGATTTAAACTCACAGCGTCAAGAACGTGGACATCCTCTTCTCCATGAGTGCCACGGTGTCTTCCGGCTGGTGCGTCATTACGTCGCAGAAGATCCTCTTGGCGCACGGGGTCTCCTTCCAAGCGTCCACACCATACTGCTGCAGTTTGTTCATCACCGCCTCGTGCTTCACTTCTATTCGATCCAAGAAGTTCTCGTCGGACTCTCCTTCGTCCCCGAATCCTTTGACGGAGCGCCTGCTCCGCGAGGACCTGGCGTCGTCGTCCAGGGGAGCTCCGATGTCGTCATTTACGTCCGCGTACACGACCGAGGACTTGGAGGTGTGGTCCACGAAGCGGCCCACCGCCACGGCACCCAGTCCGAGGGCCGCTCCGCCCGCCAAGATGCCCATGGCCGGCAGCAAAATGGCCGGGGATGTCAGTGCATGAGCCAGACCGCCCGTTGTGCCGGCCGCCGCGACCACGCCCACTTTTTCGTCCGCTTCCGTCGTTTCGGGGGACGGTTTGGTCAGACCCAGGTTGTGGGAGATCTTCCGGGTCGCCTCGACGATGGGCTGCATCACGGGGCGCGTGAAGTCGGAGACCTTTTCGACTCCGGTCTTCACGTGGGAGCGGATGTGATCGCTGATGCGCTGCCACAGGGACTTGCCCAAGGCGCCGCTGCTGTCGAAGACCAGTCCCTCGAAGAGTCCCGCCGGGAGGCTGAGGTCCGGGAAGGCCTGGGGCGGTGGCTGCTGGAGCGGTCGCGGCGGATAGTACCCTTTACCAGGAGCGCGCGGGGCGTAGTTGGAGGACTCGTATGGTGGATATCTCAGAGGCTGAGACAAGTGAGGCCTGTGAACTGGAGGCGCCTGAGGGGGAGCGTACTTGTATCTGCGGAAAGAATTTTAAAACGAAAAAAAATCAATGCTTTGCCTGCTTAGACAGTAAATATTGCGCCAAACATTAAATGCAGCAGTATTTGCAATTCCTGACTCACCACCTCTGCTCTGAAAGAGTAATTCTGCTTTCATTTTAGAAATGCCGAATTCATCGAGTATACATCGGTATGAATGAATGGTTTTCAAATGAAGCACCCTAAAGCCATAGATGCATGGGACTCAAGGGCTCATTCTTTCAGTTTGTAGAAACTAATTAATGGCAACAAAAGGCCGAAATTCATTTTGCCAATTTGGCCATGGGAAGATAACCGATATCTTACTCAAATTTTAGGCCGACAAATCATGAAAGCTTCCAAAATAATTCAAGATTTCAGGAAGCGAGAACATATATATTCTATGGTAACTACGTGCATGCATATTTTATTGTTAAAAAAGTGATTTCCACAGAAACTTAAAAAGTATCAAAGAGTACACACCTGTAATGATTCTTCCCTCCGGAGTACGGGCCATAACCCTGTCGGTAACCCTTGTATTTGTAGTAGTCATCATTTTCATCCTCGGTCTCGGCGAGGTTGTCTTGCGGGGAGAGGAAGTAAGAGAGCGTCTTGGGCCTGCTCTCCTGCTTCCGCTGCGCCTCCGTGTCGTGGGATCTCTGCAGAGACACCTGGACGTCGGCCGGCTCGAAGGCGAAAGGACTGTGGTCGTCGTGCATCCCGTCCTCATCGTCGTCGCGAGAGTGACCGTTTCGGTAAGAGACGCGGGATGCGTCCACCTGGAACTCCTCTTCCTCGAGGGGTGCCGGGCGAGCCTCCTGCACACCCAACTCCGGGTGAGCGTACTGCAGGACGGGAGTCCGGACTCCGGCCTCCGTGATCGGCTCCCTCCTGGTCGCGGCCGCTCCCTCAAACAGCAGGGAAGCGGTCACCACCTGGTTGTTCGACGGTTCTCCGCCCCCGCCGAACCTCAGCATCCTGGCTGAAGCGGCCTCGCGGGCCGCCGGCTGACCATCCGGAGTGTTACTCTCGGCGGAGGTTTGCTGGACCGGGATGCCAGGGACCAGGCGGTTGTTGATGACCCTGGCGTTCCTCCAGACCTTGCCTCTCTTGTCGTCCTCATCGTCGGGGACCCTTATTCCCTCGATCACGACGATTCCGTCCGCGTCCACGTGGGTGCGCTGCTGTCTGTCAGAGAGTTTGCGGCCGGCCCTGGTGGCTCCTCCCGATGGCGCATGCGCGGCGTCTTTGTCTTCCATATTTAGGGGCTCGGAGGAGATGAAGACGGGCGGGGGCACGGCTATTCCAACGGGCGAAGAGGCGGAGGGCGCCTGCTTGGCCTTGCGGACGATGAGCGTGGACGACGGGCCTTCTTTGCTGTGCGAGGGGACTCGCACAACTTCCGTGAGCAGACTTCCTGGGGGTGGCTCCTCGATCCTAAGGGATGTGAAGAGCTGTCGACCGGGTCCCCTGCGAACCTCCTTTGGTGGCTCGCCCGGGCTGCTGGATGTCAGCGCCAAAAGCGACAGGAAGAGGACGGCTCGGAGTACTTCCATGATGAGAGCTTCGATTAGCTATATCTGCAGAGATAAAGAAGGCTTTATGAATGGCTATTGATACCACATCGTTAACTAATAAGAATAATCGAAAACTATCGTATCGGCATAATAAAAACTGAAAGTTGGTTAAGTGAATACAGAGTCATGAACGGATAAATTCAAAGAACTGCGGAACTGGCCGCGTTGAAACTTTAACGGAGTCACCTGACGGTGATCACACAATTGTGTGCAATTCACTGTGAAACAATCATTGGTCTGAACTGGAATTCGATTTCGCTCCGAGTCCGCCGTATCCAAATTCAAACGAAAAAACCTTTTCCACCACGAATTTCACACTATTGTGTGACCATTACCTGGTGACTCCGTTGAAGTTACTGCGCGCCTAGTATCATAGCCTCAGCCGGCACTCATACCGGGGTTCCTCAAATGCTATTGATCTAAACGACCGCAATATGTTGGGGTCAACGGAATGTTATTCACGTCGCCGGAAAATTTACCGGTTTCAAATTTGCGCAAACAATTTAGTCTAAACTAACGAAGAACTTTCAAAGAGAAGGAAATTGAGGGGAGTCTGAGAAACGACGCAAGGACAATGCTGGTGAAGATTTTCATGCGGAGCGTAGGGCTGTGTGGGTCGGAAACTTGGTCATTGGGAAGGGGAGCGTACGTAATATTGAGGTGATTTATATGTGGATTTAGATGAGGATGAAGGAGGTGAGCTCAGTGGAGAGGAAGACGAATGAAGTATTGGATGTGAGGTGAGGAGATGAGGTGAAGCTATTTGCAAAGATTGGATGGAGACAAAAGAGATGGATGGTGGACGTTTTGAAAGGAGTGGACATGTGGTGTGGGGTAATAGAGAGGAGAACACTAGTGTAACGTGGAAGAAGAAGGATGAGAATAGGAATTCTGGACGAAATCAGGAGCGTAGACTATATTATGATCAATGGAAGGGGAAGATCATATGGAAGGGGAGCGTACGTAATATTGAGGTGATTTATATGTGGATTTAGATGAGGATGAAGGAGGTGAGCTCAGTGGAGAGGAAGACGAATGAAGTATTGGATGTGAGGTGAGGAGATGAGGTGAAGCTATTTGCAAAGATTGGATGGAGACAAAAGAGATGGATGGTGGACGTTTTGAAAGGAGTGGACATGTGGTGTGGGGTAATAGAGAGGAGAACACTAGTGTAACGTGGAAGAAGAAGGATGAGAATAGGAATTCTGGACGAAATCAGGAGCGTAGACTATATTATGATCAATTTAAGAGGAATCTATTGGCGAAGCTTCTTTAGGAGGTAAAGCGGGACGTTATACTAAACATTGCGATGCCTGGTGTAACATCCATGTTATTGTTGGGATGTTAGGATTGTCCAAAATGACTGTCCAAAAATCAGCTACGCAGATGCTAAAATACTGAAATGAATGAATGGAGCAGAGGGGAGGTGAAAGAATAAGTATCGAGTGACAACAGATATCGAACAGGCAACTCTGAACAAAAAATTGAAAACATTCATTAGAACATCAAATAAATAAAAGACCGAGGTAACAAGATAAGTATATCAATTTGCTCCTGGCAGGACTGTTGAATACCCCTTAGCTCATTATTACGTGCTTAAAAAAAACGGGTTAAGTTCTTTTCTTCAACATAAAGGTGTGAAGGTCATCTTCATTCTAAGATAAGATGAGAGATGATTCCTTAAACCATGTGAAACAAAAGAAATCGCCATGGGTAGATGAAGATAATCATGAGGGAGCCACCGCGGGAAAGTCCCAAGAAACGCTGTAATATCCTTTTGAAAGCAGTGTGGTTAATGCAACGCCATTGTTCCTGAAGCTCATCATTACGGAGTCTCATTAGGTTTCATAACGCTCCTTGGTGATCTCTTTCTCCCATAGTTTCTACTTATTTCAACACCGAGTGCCACAAAAAATTGAGGGGATCGAAGACGATCTCAATTGGGCCAATCAAGACCACAGACGAGAAAAATGAGGATAATTAAGAATGGCGTTTTAAATGACACGTTTAGAAAAATTGGAGGTCAATCGGAATAAAAAAAATTAAAATCTCAATTAACTCTTAGGAGATTGAAAGAAACGATTAAAATAAAAAATGCTTACAATGATAGAGTAAGTAGATATGCGCTTAAACTCACTCTCGGATCTGACTTGACTCAAATTGTGAGGTCTGGACTATCCATCGATGTGTAGGGTGTCTGCTTTTCGGTATGCCTCCGCGTGTAGCCTTGTTGAGATGACAGTTTCTCGAGTCGTTCTTCTGGCGTCTTTAGGTCAGAAGGGGCCGGTACGATGGCTGGAGAAACCGTAGTCTCGAAAGAATATACGCGGTTGGATATCGAAAAGCTGGCGACGGGCATGCTGAACGCCGCGGACACCTTTAGATAAACTTCATCCTCCGATACTTTTGGACCGTATATTTTTCCCGTTGTGAAATTTCGGAATACTCACTTACCATCCGAGTTCCTACTCAATACAATTACTTAAAGTCCTCCATGAAAAAATACTGATATAAAGGCTAAAAAGAACACTTGGACAACAACAACCACCTGACAGGAACGGATGGCAACTCAAGATATTCGACAGCCTGGCACTGCTTCTGCCTCATCTCTAGATAGAGCATGCGAGCGCAAATTATACTGCTGAACGTATAAACCCGTTTTCAACATCATTAAGCACTCTTTTTACTGACGTAATAAACGCAATCAATGATAAATTAATTAAGTTGGCAATAGATAGAGAGGCGAAGTGTTATTTACAATCTTATCTGCACGATTTTTGCAGTCATATGTATGTTCGTTTCTCACATGTATTCATTTTTGAATCGAGACTCTCTCGGTATATATTTATATAGACCAAAATGTTGTATCAGAGCAATTGTTCTTGCACGAAAAGAAGTAATTTACTTATAGTGGCCAGTCCCTTTACTACCGCACAAGGATAATTAATCATAGTCTCTTTCCCTCTTTCAATGAAACAATCATCCCGTGAGCACACATTCACTTCAGGGGCCCCAATTCAATTCTCGGATTATTTTGGAGTCACTGGAGACATCGAGCCAAAAGCATTCATTCTGCATTCAAGCATTTACATACAACACAATGAAAACAACGAGTGCAGACCCCGCTATAGGCTTCCGCCTCATCAGGAAACTGGGATTATATCGCTGGACTTCGTTTTTATACATACGGGAGCGTTCTTGGCTCGCGATTCACCCAAGGGCGGTGGAAAACCCCGAAAACCACCGTCTAGCCACCAAACTTAACAAAAATATAAATAAAAATAATAACGAATAACCAAATAGAATATGTGAAAGAGAAAAAAGTGTAGACTTTGTATTAATAACAGTTCTTAAAGTCTCTGGTAAATCCATGAATAAAATCTTTGTTAATGGATTTATGAGTCACTGGAACGTATCACCGGGTGGGATCACACGGGGCGCGAGCTCTCCTTTTAATAAGGAGCTCACGGTCGGCTCTGCCCGAAGCCCAGGAGGCATCAGCGCGTCACTCGAGTGCGGCAAATTCCTTGCCAATAACCTACATCAACGTACATATATTAAATTAGCGAGGAACTCGATTGGGGAGAGTTGAGCCCCCCCCTCAAGGTAATCTCCTTCGTGTTCAAGAGCACGGCGGGGAAGGGAAGAAAGGTCGAGTGAGAAAAGTAGGAGAGAGAGAGAGAGAGAGAGAATGTGAAATTTCGCCTGGGGCGAGATTCCGGCGTCACCACCTGTCCCGTGCGAGAGAGACTCCCATCCTCCCCTTACGGGTGAAGGGATGGCGCCAGGATGCTTCTCCCCCCTCCAACTCCCGCCCCCCACGGGCCTTCGCCTCGTCTTCAGGTCATCTTCTCCTGTACTCCGCTTTCATTACTAAAGTGCGATCCGCGTTTGTATATAATTTACAACTATTTATTTAACTTATTTGTTCGTGGTGCCAGGTGTCGGGATTAGAACTAAATATTAGCAAATGCACCACAGTTCACTTCCTGCAAAAGTCATCACACAAAAGCCATACCTACACCATGGGTGGAGTAAACGTAAAATCTTCAGATACAGTAAAATATCTTGGAATTACCTTACCTTCAGATATATCGTGGGGAACACACACACAAAACATATGCGTCACAGCATTAAAGAAACTAGGTTTCGTTATGCGTATAATAGGAGGGTCCTCGGATGAAAAAGTCAAAGAGAGATGCCACTTCGCTCTGGTTAGGCCACACCTGGAATACGCCGTGAGCATTTGGGACCCTGGTCATAAGTATTTAACCAAAATAATTAACAAAATACAAAGAAAAGCAGCACGCTTCATAAAAACTGCTACGAACGAACATGCAGTGTTACACAAATGCTAGAGGGATTAAGGTGGGAGCCCCTAGAGACTCGGAGGCTGCACACTAGGCTTAGGCTGCTTGAGACATTCAGAACTGGTGTTTCAGAGCGACACAGAGAATATTATCATGACGCCTCACTACATTTATAGGTATGATAGATGCGATAAAATAAGAGAGATACTCTGCCGAACAGATAGGTACAAAAACTCGTTCTTTCCGCGCACGATAAGCGACCACAATAAAAACTGAGCTCCTCTTAATACACTCCCATAGTACATGCCACCATTTCACCTCAAAATATTTTACATCTCTACACGGCTGGTGACCTACCACCCCCTGCCACATGCCCATGTGGCGGCTCGCTGGGTAGTATGTAGTTGTACAACGGGTTCTAATTCTGTTATATTTCCCATATTTCATTTTTCTGCAGTATCTTGAAAATCACATTCTGATTCAAACGTATCAAATAATATACGTACGTTGCTATTTTAATTACTCGTTATTTTCTGATTAATTGTTACCTTCTGTGTCCTGGGTGATTGATATCTATCAGATATGGTGTTACAATCGTGTTCCTATAAATAGTCTTTACACAAGAAGATTTTATAGTTGGGGGATCGGGTTGGTGTGGTGGCTAGAGTAATGGCTAACTATACGGACGGCCATGGTTCAAATCCCTGCAGAGGTGGATGTTTTTCGGAGGAAACTCGTTCCCTACTTGAGTGTCTTGTGGAGGGCACTTCAAGTACAATACTCCGTCTGTCGGATGAGTCGTTAAACCGTGGTCCCCTGGACGCCTTTCGTTAAGAGCAGGCTAATGCCGATGCCGGGTTTCTATCCACCCTTCCTCCATTACCTATCCCCTATGGCGCAAATGACCTTAGCCGTCTGTCACCTCCCCAAAAAATCCAATCCGATTTTCTAATGGATTTAGTTACCACAGTTTTGGGCCATTTTTCGTTTTTCTTGGTTGAAATGATTGTCCCATGGTGGCTGGCGCATATCCCTGTCCCAAAGTACTCCAGTTCCGGAGTATAAAGTTTGCTTATATGTATAAACATAGGCCATTTCAAGCCCAACGCTGCCAGATGTGAAATATTTTTGAATTGTGAATAATACTTGATTGAGAAATTGTCGCCATATGGAGAAAATGTATCTCCAATCAGTAGGCAGCACTAAAAAATATGAAATTGTCTACGGTGATTTTTTTATTTTTATAAATTTTCACGGGAAAGTAGCGCTCTTTAATATTTTCGTTCCAACTGCTATCAGGGAACAAATTATTACTTAAGTGCATTATTGAAAAAATCGATTTAAAGTTTAATCTCTCTATCTTCCCTTATTGACGCATATACGTCACTTTTATGGATGAGAAAATAATCTTAAAATCTTAAAATGAGCACTACAGATTAAAATTTTCTTGAAATAGAGGCTCTAACCTACTTGCTTCCACCTGATTTATAGTTTACTGCTGTAGAGATGCTGGTGACATCTGGTAAAGAGTACGTAATCATCAAAGAAAAACCGAAGCAACCTACGCGCTGTCAGCAGTACTGAATAGTTTTCACATTTCGTATGGGTCAAGAATGTTAATATGATCAATGCATCTTCCTTTAAGTGGACTTCCTGGCTTTATCAATCCAGCAATACTTAAATTTGCCTTTCAGTTTAATGCATTCGTCTTACTGCTAGACCCACCATTTTTTAAACTCTTATTTCAACCATGAGTTCAAATAACTCTCCTTTGCACGAACTTCAAGTATCGGTAACTAGACCCAACCTTAGTGACTCCACCGTAGTAAACAAGATTACTAGGGTTGGCGCATGGTAAAACGTTTACTAGCATTCGAGGCACAAGCGTAGAAAGCTAGTTGTAACAACGGAACACTTCTACTCTTCTCTTCTCGTTTTAAAAGCTCTTACCCTACTCTTACTCTTAGTTTTAAATTTACTGATTTAAGTTCATGACTCGATATCGGTTACACGATGTCGACAAATTCACTTGCTCGGACAATGTTTTCAGAGATGAAATTAGTCGCTGGTCCTAAAAGAGATTATATCTCACGGCACACAGGATGCAACGTTGATTTCAAACAGACTCATACTGTACGTCTGCTTCAGTCGCTATTCTGGTTGATATTTCCAGAAACATCTTCTTTATCACATTTTGTAAGGCATTCATCTTCAAGTCATTCAACTCAACAATTCTTGCGGAAGTTGATGTTGTAGAGTCAGTAAAAAGGCGATATCGTGTAGGAATTCACGATCCATTCGACTGCTTTCGATTCGATTTCCAGAAGTGAGCAACGGGTTAAACTGACTTGATTTAGCATGGAATCGTAGCTAATTCATCAAAGGATTCGGTTGTTAACAAATTCCGGAATATATAGGAAATTGATTCCATTACGATTAGGGGTACAATGCTTGACAATGTCTGAATATGACCGCCTCCATTACGGAGTACTGAATAATGGACGTGCAGCTTTTTCCTGCCGAAGATTAGATTACATCGGCGTACGCTATTGGAGATATATGGTGATGAAATACATGCAAGAATGACCGTACTATAATACATCTCGATATCCGGGTGTCACGTGAAATAAATTCTCATTCCCATTTTCTCCCCAATTAAAATCGTTATACATAGCATGAATTTCTCCTTGTTTACAAAAGGTAATTGTTTAAGGTTCCATCTTTGATAAGCATGATAAATTGATCATTTATTTAACCAATTTATCCCAGTATCTCAGTATCGAACCATTTAATCTAGTAGCGAAACGTAAGTTGACGCCAAATACTGCCATGAATTATTACAACATTTTTGAAAATGGAAGCAAATACCTCTAACATCTTGCTCAATCGTCTTTCAACCAATCCGTTAAGATTCACGTGGACACGAGTAAAACAAGTTTTTTTTTTAAACTGTGATTATTGAAAGCTGTTCTGCAATTGCATATATGCCGCTGGAAAATTGAGTAATTTCTTTTGATAAAAGTAATGTGAACACTAGTATTTATGATGAGTTCTCCGTGTAATCCGAGTGTATGGATATATTCACTCGAAAGCTGTTGACGAATCAATAGAAAGCCCTTAATAGTTTCTGTTGATATTCGGACGCGTAAATAATTCGCCTCCTTCCGCCGTGACGGTGGTGACGTCACCGTCGCGTCACCGCCACGCCTCGGGGAGACTCGTCTGGCATTGGCGGAAATTGCTCCTCCAAATCGCTCGCGTCCACCCAAATGCATCGAAGGATCGACGAGTGCGGCCTCCTTGCCCGCCGGCGCATGAAATTACGAATCGTCCTTCCTGCTCTCCCATCGGCCGAAATGAAACAGTCACACGCCCAACGCAACAAGCAAACTGCCTCTTAGAAGAGCGCAGTGCTCCGCTCTCGCGCGCGCTCGGCTATCTCTCGCCCACGCCGCCCATCGCGAGTGTTTTGTCTCGGAAGGAAGGAGAAAATGGGGGGGGGGGAAGATGCTCCCCACACGAAAAAAAGAAAGATGGGTGGGTGGTGAGATTTCAAGTTCCCCTCGGCGCAGAAGGAGGAGAAGAAGAAGAGAGCGCTCCAGTTGGGAAGTAGGGAAATGGGCTACTCTTCTAAATACATGCTCTCTCATGGGGAGGGGTGGGTGCGGGGAGAGTGGGGGGAACAGGGGAGGGGTAGGGGGGCGACGTGGCGCCACCTGTGGAATCCTACACCATTCTGCATCCTCCACATCTCCTTCCGCTAAGATATACCCCCTTCCTTCCTCCCCCCTGCGCCAATTCCCACCCTAACTAACTTACGCCTCAAATGCCAGTTTTCAACACAAGGGACATCGCCCGTCTCAACAATATGGTCGCTTGGATCGAACTAAAATTAATGACCATTTTGGTGTTTTCAGTCCCAATATCGAAACTTTTTTCATACATACATAACGATCAGGCTGTTTCCTTCCGGGGTAGGCAAAATCACTCAGTTTCACTCACAGACACACATTTGTACCCCTAACTCTGCTTCAATAATTTCCTCCATGCTGACCTATCCTTGCAGACCTCTTTTGCCTCGTTTACCCCCATACACTGCTTCACGCACGCCCTTCTGTTTTTAAGACTCCTAATATTCCTCCCCCTAATAATGTCCTCAACCATATTTAACCACAACTTTCTCGGCCTACCTCTCCCTCTCGCACCATTCATTTCACTCTTATATATCTGTTTCGTTATTCGACTCACGTCCAATCTCTCAACATGGCCAAACCAACGAAGCAAACTCCTTTCATATATGTCCATTACTGGAGCATCTAAGCCACATTCATTTATTACCCACTCATTTCTGACCCTACCATCCTACTTTTGCCGCAAACACTACTCAGATAACTCTCCCCTACGAATCTTTCAGAATGCGAGGTGAAGTTTGGAGTAAAGTCACCCTCGAAGCATCGAGAAACCCTCGCCGAGGTATTCCGAATTCATATATTTGCTCCCAAAATTGGCTACAACATTTGCTTTAAGGAAGAATGAAGAGTTCTCGGGTTTCCAGCCGGATAATGGTGTTAAACTGCATCGACGTTTCGATGGCAGACTAAGTCATCGAAACGTCGATGCAGTTTAACACCATTACCCGGCTGAAAACCCGAGAACTCTTCATTCTAAGCATTCGCTGGGAAAGACTCAGATCCTACATTGCTTTAAGGTAGTTTGAGCGGAATATCATTTTACTTAGAAATCAATGAATTTGGTTTCATTTTAAAGAAAAATATCCCACCCTACTAATGACACCAAAAATTTTACCTCTTACCGCATTACTTTAGGAGGTTTTTGCCAAAATATACCAGCCCTATTGCATGGGAAACGGTACTTGCACGCACTCCAGAGAGACGTTATTTACAAAATGAGGAATTTATAACACTTAAATGTCATAAAAAAACTAACAGCATGTAGTTTGTATAGGTTCTCAGCTATTCTTGAAAAGAAATCATATTGTTACCTCAGTATATGTTCCTGGGTATTACAAAAAACCTTCCGTTTTGAAGGAGTTTCTAACGCACCGCGCGAAAAAAATGAGTCAAATTAAAGACTTATTTAGATATTTTCATTTGATTGCTTACTATTTCTGTCGTATAAAAATATATTAATGTACCATTAATAATGCAATATTAAATTGATGTGTCCTACAGCTGGTGAAATGAAAACGTATGATTCGAATATGGTCTCTATTATGACTAGGGAACTATCTCGCTCGGACTAACTTAAACGCAGAGTGCCTACGATTCTCTCTATTGCTCTCATCACTTCGTAACACGACACCGCACTTGACTTCCATTCATTAGCAGACCCTGCGCTTGAGTAGCGCACTTAAAAGCTGATCGGAAGCGCATTTGATGAGCGGGATGAGCGCAAAGCAACAAAAGAACGTCGATAATGGCACCCGTGACTGTTTTCAAGTTTGTTGATTTTCGGCAAAGTCGTCAGACATTCATATAGTGAGGTTTTTCATTACTCTCGTATAAAATACGTACGTTTTTCAATCCTTATTTCGAGCGAATTCAACAGCATTTGGGAATGAACGTTGTTCACTTATAAAATTCTACCCTCTGGCAGATAGCGAGAAATTTTTCCGGCGCACACCCTTGAACTCAGCGTCATTCGTATGCGTTAAAGTGCGCGGATGTGTTCCGACCTGCGCCAACTTAAATTCCTTTATTGGAAAGATTCTATAATTGGTTTACAATTGAAAATTATTTACCATGCATTAATTGACATGTTTAATCAGATCAGCATTTCTGAGTTTTAGTGTCTATCGTAGGTTTATTTATCGACCCTCATTCCCTGTATCACCGGTAATGAAACATTATGCCGAATCTTAAGCGAATGGAATGATTTAACTTATCTTTCATTATACGATGGCTCACACGAAGCTGAAAGAACAAATAGAGGGGAAACATTTTCCACCACTGGGTACCGGGTATGGGCACCGGATACCTGGGTATGTCCCTGAAAGAGTATCCCTGCGCAAAAGTGCGAGCCATCTATTGTTTTTTTTCCACTTGAAATCCATCTTACGCGAGGGCTCTCATGAGTTGCAGAGGCTTAATTTTCCAGAGATAATATATGCCTGATTCGGAGTCATACTCTTACAAGTTTTGGCAACTCTGATTTTCATCTTTTTGCGCCATCCGGATCTAATGTCACAATCATATTTGACAGATTTGTAAACCTGTATGGAGTGGGCTCTCTATTCAATTTGCAGGGAACGGTAGGAAAGATAAACTAACTACACTGTTTATAATTAAAAACAGCTTACATTCATGTTTATCAAGATTATTAAAGAAATATCAGATGTTGAATTAACGTTTCTGTTTCAGAGAGAATTTTGACTTGTTTGAAGAAATAGTTATTGGCCGATTCCCGCACTCAGATCACTCGACGGTCGATATCACATCAAAAATACAAGGCGTCCACAGCATTGCATCGGTTTGTATAACTGCCACGCAGCGATGGAAAAATGAGGAGGAAAAATTCATGGTCATAGCAAAACGCGAGAGAACGTAGCCCATTTTGAAGTCTAGGGGAACGAAATGCTCATCCTGTTTATCGGACGCAATACTTTTAAATGTTTCATTTGATTAGTAGTAACCATCCGACTGGGGTAAATTTGGACGGACGTTCCATTTTCTACCACCACATGTATCAAATACTTCATATTATTTCCTACCTTGGATCCTCAGATTTATCATCATTTCGTATCATCGTATTGTGCTGTCGTTAAGTCACCAGGTAAAGAGTACGAAGAAAATTCGCTTACTCAAACATAATACAAGTGGAGTTTGTTTTCTTTACTCTGTATCTAAAATTCTTCGGAAGAAAACGGTGCGCGCTGTATTAAAACATTTGCGATCGATTGGCACGAGCCTGAATCACGGGAAGATGACATATCTTAAAGGAATAATTATTTGATGAAACGAGAAATGTCAAAAAAATCGCACTAATAATAAATACCGATAAGACATGTTGATCTCCAACTTAATCAAATAAATGCATTAGTATCGTTCATTTCTTTGTACATGGTCCCAGTATACATACTTCTCACAAAATAATACATCACCTCGATCCATCCGTGATACAATCCATCTGATCATCATCAAACTACATTAATCTTAAGATCAACTCAGGGCAAAAATTTATCTAACAACGCCTACGCAACAGTTTCTTTACCCGCATATTCGCCCCGAAACCTCCGAAAACGAGCACGGAAGTGGATGTTACGCAATGTGTCCTTGAAAATTGTTCGGAAGAGTTGGCAAGTATCGGGAATGAAAAGTGGATGAGAGGAGATTTTTTCAGTTATAATAAAATAAAATTTCGGTTATAATAAAATTCAGTTATAAAAAAAATATTGCCGCACTCTATTTGTGCTGCCGTTGCGGATGGCGCGTGAGAATCTCGAATCTACGTCCGCTTTCTATAACCTATTACTCCGCTTCGCGTCCAAGAGGCTGACTACGAAAATCGGAGCCAAAGCCATAGCAGCAGTGGGGAGTGGACACGACTACGGAACGCTTATGCTCCGTTTCCATTACTGACATTCCTACTACGGCAACTCTCTACCTACATAAAGCTAGTTGTTGAAAAGCTCGAAAATATCATACCAGAGTAGATCATATTTCTTGGTTTGAACTTACCAGGTAAGACATTTACCATGTTAATTATTTTTGTTTGGGACTCAAATAAGTTAAAGAAAGATCTAGTGCTTTTCCGGCAGAAGATTTCCCTCAGGGTTAAACTTTATATCTCTGCCGACGCGTGGACAGAGTCATTTATACCCAGATGACGATGGAAACATCAGGAAACATTGCCTATCAAAACGTCGAGATAGATGGAGAGATTGATTCGGTGAGAAACCTGAACCATCTTCAATAACAAAAAAATTAGAATGAGAAAGATTTGTGGGAAAACAGTTGAAACGCATCAAAAGCATTGGGGATTTCAGGCTTTGCGAGTGTTGGCGCACTGATCATTCAGTAAAATGGTAATTAGGAGTCTCAATTTGAAATAATTACTCCGTAATTGTGCATTGTCTTTCTCCTCTCGACGTGTGAAGGCATTAATTGGACACATGGCGAATTAGAGCGCCTTTTGATATCGTTCACTGATTTTATTTGGAACTGGAATGACTGGAATATTCGCAATCGCTTCGTCGCGAAACTAGTGAGGTACTAGGATATGACGTTGTGAATTGGAACGCAGAAGGGTAATGAGATCCACAAAAAAACATGGTCGAGTGATAGTAATGGAAACGGATCGTTAGGGTTTCCACCTCCTGATGACTAGATTTCAGAAGTAGTTCATCCCAAGAGGTGAAGGTTATTTCGGGAAGATTGAGATGAAAGCATAGCTAAAACATACTAATTATCAATTCCATCAAATTTATTAATCTCTATCTTGAAATATAGTTTGAAGGCGATTGAATTCTATTTCTTCAACATATCATTAGGAGACAGCAGACGCACATTTAACATACATTGTTCAGAGGATTGCCCTGAACCCCAGAGTTTCTCTCTTCTCTTCTTTCAAGAAACAATTCTTTAACGAACTAACGGCCCAAAAGGCAAGTTACCGGGAAGATGATCGCCTGATTTCAGTTAGAGTGGGGAGGAAACGCTATTTATTCAGGAAAATGTAGAAAGTCATTCTCCAATGGATGGGTTGAACAAAAATGTCACGAGCCACGTGACCAAACTGGTTGAGGAAAGCAACTTACTAGGAATGAATAGGGCTGGGATAAACGAAGAGAGGATTAATTCAAGACCATTTAATGGAAATGTGGCAGTTCAATTTTGAGGACAATATCAAGGTGTCTACTTGACGATATCACCAAGTGAAATGTGATTGGTCGATCCCCCTTTCACCAACGTCCGTCGAGGTTCCCGAGATCATTATACCCCGAAATTAACAATTAAAATTTTATAGCATGAACTTGTTTATTAAGGGGTGGGTTTTTCACCACCCAGGGCATGGATGTATGTCAAGTTCTGTTGGTCCGGTCCCTGGAAAACCTGATGACAGGCTTAGAAGCCTATTGGGATTCCAGGGTCATACGGACCAACAGAATCGTCCGGCAAACAAACAAACAAGGGAAATATCCCGAGGTACTTCGTGCTTATGTCGCCCACTCATTTGCAAGCAACATTTTAATTCCCGTCGCTCTTCCCGTCCGTAGAATTCTCCTGGAAGTCATCACACATCACGCGGTCGAGCACAGCAACCCTCCCTCTCCCCTTCAAAACTAACTCACCCCCCTCCCCCATTCCCCCCACCACCCAACCTCACCTCACTCGTCGATTATAACTTTCTCCTGCGTCGCTCGCACGCGGGCCAGTCCCACGAGATTCCACGCTCACGCATCGTCCACCCGCTCCAAGCGGCCGTCCCCGCTGCGGCGGCAGAGCGGCGCAACGTGACATCTAGCGACGAATGACAGCCGGCGTGCACGCGGGGCGCGCGAGACACGGGATACTTTCCCACGCGACGACCGACTCGAATTTTGCGTGCGCACGCGACTGGGAACCTAACCGTCCGCGAGACTCACATTCGAGACACCTTTCGAGGGAAACGACGTGCGTGTTTAAGTCGACTTTTCGTCCGCGTCCACATCTATAAAAATTTTCTGTGTAAACACTCACAACATAAATAACACAACATATACTAGAGAGAAATAATTTCAATAAAAAATAGAAAAAAGGTGGCTTTACATATATACGACTGCAAATAGTAGACATCTAACATGTTTTCACATAGCTTTAGGAAGTGCGAGCGAGATAGTTCCAAAATCATGATAGAGATCATATTCTATATATACGTTTTGAATTCGTCAACTGTGAGACACACGACTTAAATATTACATTATTAATGGTGTAATAAAATAGTTTTACTCGACAGAAATTGTAAGTAATCCAATTAAAAAGATATAAATAAGTATTTAAATTGACTCATTTTTTTCACGCGGTACGTTTGAAACTGCATCAAAATGGAAGGAGGCATTGTAATCCCAAAGAATTTACTGCGGTGACAATATGATTAATTTTAAAAAATAGTCGAGAAAACACAAACTACACACTGGTGATTTTTTGACGAGGTCTAGGTGTAAGAAATTCCTCATTTGTTAAATAAGGCCTCTCTGGAGAGCATACACGTACCATTTCCCATATAAAAGTGCTGGTATTTTTTGGCAAATATCGCGGAATGTAATGTGGTAAGGGATTGAATTTTGTATGTCAATGGAGGGGTGATATATTTTTATCTAAAATGAGTCCAAATTCATTGATTTCTAGGTAAAATGATATTTCGCTCAAACTACCTTAAGCCGCGTCCACATCTATAAAAATTTGCTTCGAATACACTCACAGTATACATTTTTATCGTGCGCGGGGATTTGTATGTGGACCTAACAGCGCACGAAAGAATTCATCCTGTATTCAACGCACACGATCCGGGCAGGTTCGGTTTTTCGAAAAACAAGAGTAGGATATGCGACACATTCAGGTTCCTGATGTGCACGCTTCTGTCGCACAAATACTCGCCTATATACCCTGTCTACCTAACTGGAGCACAGATACACGCCACGCGGTGTAGGTATTTGTGTGAAAATAGTTTTTACAGCAAAATTTTTCGCGTGGAACGCATTCTGAACGAATTTTCACAGGTGTGGACGTAGCTTAACGAGTTCGTCGCAGACACATGTGCGGTAGATCGGTATCTTTCGGAATCGATGTATATATATCGTGAGAGTAAGATTAGGGAAAAGGCTGTAGAACGAACAGGGTTAAAATGTCATTTTTCCCGCGAATGATTGGATATCATGACGGCTGCATTGAGACTTTTCACTAGGTTTTCCGATTGGTAGTGTAGCAGGATACTGTATTTGCTTTCCTGAGTCTGTCCAAGACAATAGCGTGGTTAAAATACACTGGCTTAGCTTAGATAGAAATGAAAAATAAGCAATTCTTTCACGATTGTATTATTTAATCAAAGGCCATTATCATCATCCATTCATATGTCACGTAATTCTCTTCCCAAAACAGCACTGGACATATTTACCGGTTGACTACATTACTAACAACTACGCAATCACCTGGGCCGACCTATAATGCTTCTGCCCTTGTCTGCTGTCCAGTACAAACGACGCGCCGTGCAAGTCTGTGGTATAACTCCTCTATCTCTGTGCATTTATGTAGTGGTGAATAGCATTAATACAAACAGTCTTACTCATGTAGCATACCTGCAAGGTGTTGCATATTTGTGAGCTTTCCCCTCCTTACAAGATAATAGATTAACAGGTTTTTGCTAATGTTTCATAAGTTATAGTTACATTAACTTTAATGAGGTGCAGTGTAATGCTTGTATATGATATTAACTCACCCTCTGCCACACACCTTTGAGAAGGCTCGCAAAGTATGCGTGATTGTCCTCGTACGAATTATGCTGAGTACCCACTAAAAGTATCGAGCTGGTGCCGCAAGGTGTTACAGGAATCATCCGAATTATTAAAATTAGAAATCGCATTATAGACTATTAAGTAGATATTAGAGGAATCACATACATTTTCCAGGCTGATTCATAAGCTTATAAACAAACCTAGCGCAAGAGTGTTTCATCAAATCCTACCTCAGTGGAGATTCTCGTGGTACTAAACGTTGTTATTAGTTTTGTACAGGGTTTTAATTTTGAGCTTCCACTCAGTAATCCTTGAGTTTAACTTTCTCTGGAGTAGCTCTGCTGGAAATAATCCCATTCATTCGATGAAACAACGATATGGGTGTTGAATTAATGGTAGCTCTGGACGATCTTTCTTAGACCTGGCCTGAGAAATTTATAAAAGAACATACCCCGAATAACTTTAATAAAGTTATAAAAGAGCCTAATAGTGCCTAATTGGTGATGGAGCTGAACAGAGCGCCACAGAAAGTCAAACTCCGTATCCGCAACTCATCGACCCGCTCGAGGAAATAAAACAATTTTATCCAATTTCACAAGTAACTGCCGCAAACTGGCGGAACTGATAGCCAGGTGTTGGGTAAGTATGGCAGCAATGGACCACAATGCATTCGATTAACTTCGGACGCAAAATCATAACCATTCCAGCTGTCGACGAAAATACAAAAAATGACAAGAGTTTGATTGCCTGCCTATAATAGTCGACCAAATTACAGCTTCAGGTAATTTAGTAGAAATTTGACCAAACGTACCACCGTCTAAACAATTGCTCAATCAGAAGTTACATAATGAGAAAAACTCGAAAGTTACGACGATAAACTTGGTTTGTAAAAAATCAACTTGAAATTTAATTTCACAAGGGAGAAGGATGCAAAAGAAATTTTATTTCAGTCCCAAGAATTCCTCTCCAAAAATTTTTAAAAATTATATTAGAAAATCTTACGAACAAACTAAATTAGGCTCTAAAAATGCAGCTATAGCCCCCAAGATAGAGCAGAAAGGAAATTTCACTAATATATGGAAGACAACCTCGATTACAGTTTTCAGGCTTCTCCGAATAATAAGGCACCGTATATCACGTAAGTGTGAAACTTCGATGAGTATAGTTTAGATACGTAACATCTTCTCCCTCACTCAATGGGGTGGGCTGCGAAGTCTGTTCCTGTAATCATTTTAGCCTGAATTGACCGACTTCGCGAAGACCAATAGATTTATATTCTAACCCAATTCTTGGGATATGATTTAGATTTATTATTTCCTAAATCGTGGCACCTTTTGGCTTTCTATTTTTCAATTTTCCCGTCTAAATTGAAAAAGTTTAAATTTCCTGCTATGACTTAGTTTTTAATCCTGTCTTGTAAAGTGAAACCATTGATGCTGACCTCAAAGATAAATTTTTATCTGTCTCTCTTTGAGAGAACCCAAGTCTCGCTAGTTTAGTACTTTTGTAAGCATGATAATTCTGAACAACTTCAATGTAGCAAGATTTACATCTATTTACTTCGTTAAAAATCGAATTTAGTTGGCTGCACCTTCGTTTTTTCGCTTTCGTTTTAGGTATCCTCCTGTCTCTTACGCTGTCCAAACATCAGCGTATTGCCAAAGGCTCGCTTGTCTCTTTTGCCTATACAAGACAACATATAATCAAGTCATGATTTTTTATCGTTCTTATCAACAAATGTACTTTTTAAAAAGCTAATAATCCTCCTCTATCTAACCCAACGATCGGAAAACAATTATGCAGAGAGTGCAGTCCTTGATGTCATACCTGGAAACCAGGACCCGGAACATATAATTACTCTCGGAAATGAGGACAAGCCTTTGAGCACCAATGATAATTTCTGTAAACAGAATGGCAACGTGTTCCTTCCTCGCCTGCTTTCATTACAAGAACACGTATACGGCGCAAGTTCGCAATCCTTACTCGGATCCCCGTTCATTGTGAATGCTGGGCACTTTCCTCGCAGTTCGGCTTGGCAATACACGCCAGTGATCTCTGAAATACAATCAGGAAATGGGACAGCACTTGGCTCAAAGGAAACTGTTTTGAAATGTTTTAGAAACACACATATGTTCCTGAATCCGAATTAAGAACTACATGTATCTAGAGTTAGAGGAAGCAATGCACAAATAAGAAGGAATATATTATTATTGCATATATTCTAAATACTATACAAGTTAAAATGGAAGAAATTAAGTAAATATACTCTGGATTTTGATACGTGCCTACCAATATAACATTTTTCATCTACATGTACTTCCTAACCTTCGTCCTGTTTGTAAAACCCATTCAATTTCCTCCATTTCCCGCTTACCCAACATCATACCGTCTATTGCATCCTTAAGTAACCCTTTGCTCCTCATTACCCACTCGGGCCACCTACTTTCCCTCTTCTCATTCTTTTCCAAAAACTTCCTTTCCTCATCAACCAAACTTAGCACTTCCTCGTTCGTCTTCATTTCCCTCCACGGCACAGCTACATACCCACACCTCAAGAGCGTGCAGCCTTTTCTCTCACCTTTATAGCCTTACATAACGTCTAAGTCATCAGCTACCATTTATAACCGAACGCTTCCTTTGCTGACACTATTCTCCTCCTAATGCCTTTGTCACCATGCCCATTTTCTTCTAACGTACTGGTATCTCAAGATTTCGAGCAACAGCACTCGAATGCTATGGAGAATCGCCCCTCTGAATTCCAGCCGAGACCAATGATGCTTCGAATTTGGTGATAGAGAGGGAACGTTTCTGTTAATCGTGGTGACGCTCTAGATTAGGAAAGAATGGACAACATAACCAAAACAGATACATCCAAAATATAGGGAAGATACTCAGTAAAATTGTCTCTATGGGGAAAAAATTACCTACAATATTTTAAGTGAGTTTGAGTAAGGTAATGGCATAATATTTGATGAATTATATTATACTTCAGCGTTTTAATACTACATATCTTCCCCAATTCCTCGGTTGTCGGAATCGGTCGAGGACAAACGTTCCCTTACATTGTGGAAGATCTTTGCCCCGTTTAAACTCGGGAGTGGACTTATACAATTAGAACACTTTCGGTTTAACAAAGTTAGGATAATATGAGTGGAGGTCTGGCTGGGGAATCAGGTTTGAACAGGAAAAGCAAAATGGCCACTAATTGCGTTTTGTGAGGCACTCGGTTGAGCTCCTCTCGCTGTTGTTTCACATTCGTGTTGTGACCTTTGTTAGAGCCCCGCGTAACTCCGTGGACGGCTTAAGCACCGCGTGGACTCATTCGGACGGACACCGACCTGCACTAACGGTGAATTGAATGCTGGGTTCGAACGACCGCGGATGTCTATTAGACGCGCGAAAGTGAGGAGCGGGTTGCGTCCATGGCGGGAGCATGAGCAACACCGCCTAAATATGGGTAACGAGAATATTTGACGGGATCCGATATCCAATAGATCTTTCCCAGGCAGTACCATGGATAATGAGTGAGATAACGATTAAAGCAAGAAAACAGGTCCGGTAATAGCAATTGAACATAATGGTTTGCACTCCTAAGAAGTGAATTCCAAAAGGCTACGTTATACATAACTGAATCTATAAATATGTATGGTTTTTAGTATAATGGCGGCTGGAATGGTAACCAAGAGAATATTGTGTGTACATTGTATTAGTGTATACATACAAACCGACTGTACATTGTTATTAATTTTTGAGTAAGTCGAAAAAAATCTTGGTCAATATTTCACTTACTAGTATCACTTTATGCGCTGGAACTCACCGTATAAAAGGCAATGGAAGTATAATAAGAAATGCATTTCCATTTTTTTTCCTTTATCAAATTGTGTGAGACAATTTTTTCGGCACAGTGTAAAAATATAGACAACATCTTCTGAAAAATGACTTTTTCGAATATTGAACTCAGCGAGACACTTTGATATTTGTTAGCAATATTTAAAATAGTGAGAAATGCACAAATTATTTCGCATAAAGAAGAAAATTCGTGAATTTGTTGTCGACTAATTAAGAAATTTGTCAAAAGCCGTATGTTGAAATAGCATTGAATTGCAGTTTTTTACACTTTCATCTGTAGATTTTACATGGTTGAGAATACTCATGCGAAGTTTCATGCCATTCTGTTATTAAATGAAAATTGCTTCAACCACCTATAGTTGTCGCTGTTGTTGAAGGACAGTTAACCCCCTGAAATCCACCTCTTTGAAATGCCCCCTTGGCCCGTATCTTTTCCGATACACCCTCGTTCTTCGGGGGCTAGCGCCGTGCTCCCAATTCTCCTGCCCATGTCCGTTTCCTCCGACGCCTATCTCTCCCGAAGCTCAGTTGGTCCCTGAGCGACGGAGAAGTTCTGGTCTGATTGGCGGGCTGAGTCCCTTGCGTGCCCGCGGGGCACGGAAGGCCCGCCTCTTCCCTCGTGCGGCGAATGTCCGCGGAAGAATATTTTTCGGTAAACGCTTGGCATTTCTGGCGCTTGAAAGGTTTTCGAGTGCGTCTGACGGGAAGGCGTATCTCGGTCATTGGGGTGCGACTAATTTTCAGCCCATTCTTCGTCCTCAGCAGTTAATTCAATCAGGAGGATACTTCCTCATTCCATGGACTAATTTCGTCCTTACCAACTTTTAGAGCGACAGGTCATGTCTTTCCCCTGAAGGAGTTCCATTAGTCAATCATGAGTGGGCGGATAGGAGATGATTTCAGTTTTTGTAAAGATATAAAATTTGGTACCACGAAAAAAATTTAAAGCTTCCCGACTGAGAAAAACTCATTAACGGCAGAATTCATTGATTTGTAACGCATTATCTGTGACCATCTACGTTTAGTTTTAGACATGACATTTTTATTCATAACATAATCAATATCCAAATATTAATTAACTTGCCCCAATTTTTAACCTCATACCCTGTAGATGTATATACCTATATGTTTTATGCATTCCATATATATTAAATTAAAAGCAAAGGATATCAATATTCATAAGGCTGTTAACACATATGCCTGAAATTCATTTAAGAATTTTGTGACGTCAGTATATGGTGGAGGATATTTTAAATACTTCCTTCAAAATTTTATTTTATTTCTGAGCCGAGAAGAATTTCTATTGTAGAATTAGAACTCAGGAAAATGAATTTTGTAGCCTCATGTATCCTTAGAACTTCAATGCCTCGTGTTGCTCGTGTATGAATGCTTCAGAACGAAAAAGAGAAATTTCAAATCATCCATCGGTCACAGGGGATTTCAATTCCAAGTCACAAGTTAGAACAAGAGGTTTTTAATTCCTATGCTAAGAATCGTGTTTTCTTCGATCGTTAAGTGTTCTTCTTATATGTGGCATTTCATCACCGCAAAGACGGAAATACCCTTGGGGAGTTAAGTCAGTCGCTTTCTTTCCCTGGGTCGTTAGGTGAATAGATTCCTCGACAAAAGCCTTTTAAGTTCTTCTTGAGCTTTCTGAGAAAACTGTTACGCTGGCAAATAATAGTTTTTTTTTACAAACCGCACTCATTCCCAGGATTCACGATTTTCAAACAGTTAAATTAGTGCTAAAAAGAACGGATTGTTTTTTTTTAGAAAATTGAAGTCATGAGGGTCATACTTGCCTGCAATATAATCTGAGCAGACGCCGATACTGGATTCTAGCAATGTAACGGACCGACCAAAGAAAGCCGACGCGTGAAATTGCCATTTAAGTCGCCGCTTAAAAGTGAGTGTGTGAGACGAATTTTTCCCACGCGACGATGCCGTTATGCGCTCCTAGCGGCCATGCAAGATACCACTCGTTCCTTACGCGACTGTGACTCTTTGCGCAGGCAATGACGACCGTAAAGGGTTTAACTTTTCGAGATTCCAACGATTCTCGCCGAACTCATTTCTTACTCTATGAAAAAAAGACTACAAGACGACCTTTGCATTGATAGGGCGAGTAGAAACCCTCATCTTCCCCATTCCAAGCAGAGATCCTCAACTTTTATTGCTCTCACATGCAACAGGGGACCGTTAATTTCCTTCTGCAGTTCCTTTCCATGGCCGAGCGCTAGGAATTTTTCCTTCCACTGCACGACTCCTTAATTGGAATTCTTCTCAACTGACTATCATACTTTCTTTCGTTCTCCTTTCTTTTTACTCGTCCAAAGGATACACAGCTTTCACCGTTGCTGGCGTAGTAATCAAGTTTTTCAACTCAACCTTTTCCCCATTAACGTCACTATCAGAACTTTTTAGAGCTTTTAATAAACCGCAGCAGTTAGATTCCTGACATATAATCCGTACCTATTCTTTAATTTAAATATAGCCTTCTGATGTGCGTCATTACGTATAAAAAATAAGAAATAATATGAATTTTTTCGTAAATAGCGTAAAAGAGGAAAAAAGCTATCTCATTCGTGCCTTAAATACGCCAATTTTAAGATACCTAAAATAGCACTGGAATAAACGAATTGCGTGCATCAAACACAAATGTACGTATTCCCGATAAGGTAAATGGCTATAAGAAAATTTTTAAATTTTAAGAATTACCCTTTAAACGTTCTTTTTTTAACGAAACGCGACACAGAAACAAATATTTGGTAACATTTGCTATTTCGACCCGATGAAATTCCCGAGAAGAATTCACGTCAACCATAACCATTTACCGAGATTACATTAAACCTTGCTTTAAATACTTAGAGATTACTCAAGAGAGGTACCTGAAATCATTGGAAAATGAACACGAAAATGTTCATGTGATCAACTTCAGTGGGAGTCGGGAGGCGCTCAAAGAGTTGTTTGTAGCAGGACTTGCATCGAAGATTAAAGATTTGGACTTATGCTCCGTGAATACTCGACCGCATTGGGCACTGGAGAGAGCGACCGGACGAAGGAATTTTTTCAGGATGCATTCTCGGGATGAATTCGAGAAACTGCGGGTCGAACTTCCTCGCAAATCTTGATCCATGTCCGCTCATTTCCTCGCGGATCCAAACTGGAGATAGCGTCTGTTTCCTGTTTTCGCGGCAGACCTCGACCGATGCGACGACCCCGCAACGGAGATAACGAGGCGGGTAAATTGGTCGCCCGTCGATGGGCCCGATAGATAGTCACAACCTCACAGAGGCACACTTTTGGAAAACCCTTGAGTGCACAAGGAGTGATTTTTCTTCGGTAACATCTTCACTCGTGTAATAGCGTCGGAAAGAGAACACTTTTGCACACTGCAATTTTCTCTTCCCTAGACAAACAATTATTCTTAGATAAGCTCCACGCACTGCCAACGACTTTCCTGCCAGGATTTGTACGCCTAATAATCTCTTAATCCATTTTTCTGCCTTTTACACTATTCTGCAAATAAAAATAACACCGTCAGCTTGTCCAACTAGTTTATTTACCCTCATAACTCCCTCACTTTTACACTCTCCCTATCAAAAACTATTACTTTGGTTGCTGACGCACATATACTTAAATACATCCTCCTTTTAGATTCACAGAAGTTATCCCAGATCTTCTGTTATTCCAGGGGGCTCTCAGAAAGAAGCACCGCATTATCTGTGTACATTAGTAGTCGTAAGTTTATATCTCCAACTAAACCTGGGAATTTCAGGATAAGCAAAATAATAGGCTTAATGCAGAGGGGATGTAATGCCTTAGACGCATTTGCAGGAAAAGAAGGGATGGTTAGGGCTAGAAATTAGTGGGTGATCAAAGAATGTGAATTGGATGCTCAAATAATGGACACCCATGAAAGAAGAGCGTTTGATTGGCTCAACCATACCAATAGAACTGAACAGGGTCGAATAATTAAACCGATAAATGATAAATCACAGCAAAAGTGTGAGAGGAAGAGGCAGACCGCGTAAATCATGAGCAAATGCGGTGGAAGTGACCAAAAGGAGGAATAATATTAGGAGCCTTAAAAATAGGAGAGCGTCGATGAAGCAATACATGAGTGGAAGCTAAAGTGGTTTGTAAGGAGAGGGCATCACGGAGGAAGTTATTGAAAGGGATCCAGTTTTCTTGAGTTAACGGCGATGATTGAATTCTTCGACATTGCTCAACTCCGAAAGAGAATGGCATGATGAGTGTGTTTGCATTTATTCGCTCACAATTATTTCACACCTAATGAGGGGTTTGCATGAAAATGTTTTCTTGAAAATACCATACCATTGCTTTGAGAATTTAATGAGAATTACGGAAAATATAAGCTTTTTTGGTATAAAAAGTGTGCTTTGTGTTTCTCCCGATGGAATTCCCGAGAAGAATTGACGCTGGAATTGCAGAAGAGTGGCAGAGAAAAGAGAGAAATAGAGGAAGAAAATTGAGGAGGCCAAGGCATTATTTGGGCTGTAGCGGCATCGAAGATGAAGAAGGTATAAAATGCACATAAATTTAGTTTTAAGAAGGTAATCATTATAATACCGATGATACTAGTAAATCGAGGTACGCCTTGCGACGTATTATACCCAAATCCATGACGTTAGGCCCCGCGGACAGTACAGCTTCAACGGCGAAGAGTATCCAGGAATACAAGTAAATGACGTCACACAACGATTGAAAGCGGCCTTTTTGAAAGGTATCTTTTAACAGGTGTAGAAAACTTAATTGATATCCAGATTAAATTTTAACTCATATATTCGTGTTCCGAACTTCCGGACGTAATTTTTGAAAATTATCCCAGGAAGAATAATGCGAACGTCCTTTTATACTTGAGAGAAAAAATTTAAATGAAAAATAAGGTGGCCATACGACTGAAAATATTAGACATATAACATGTTTTCACATCGTCACACGATTTTTTTATCCGGTAAGCGAGATTTTCTAACAAAATCTTAGATAGAGCTTTTTCTTCTCAAAATAAGATATGTATTTTTTTAATGAAAAAAATCAATTTTTCGCGTCAGGTAAGCAATAGTTGTGATTTTTAGTACTTTGCAAGCTAATAAATCTCAGTAATTACTTAGTAATTTTGTAGGCATCCAATCATTCCAAGAGACCACGAGCGACAGGGGAAAACGCATCTCAGAGTTTTGAAAAGTCCATCATTAAATCCGAATGCGTGTATTTCTCGCGTAGTGGCACTAGCTCTTGTTGCTTGTGATCTCTAACCTTAATTAAATACCGAACTTCATGTTACATGCTGGAATTGTCCACAATGGTGCTAGGAAAGCAAGTATTTACATTTCATACCGAAAAGTTTACTATAATTTCGACTTATCATCAATGCATAAGCTATTTTACTAGTCTTATTACAAATATTTGAAACGATTTCCAATACAATGACCGTCAAAGAGAATATTGGTGGTGGTTATAAAAATGGGTGAAAGTATTAATAATATAAATTAAAACTGAATTAAACTATTGTCCTATCTCTCCATTAATTTCTTTTGAACAACTAGATGAAAAAATTGGATGGTATGCAACGAATGAAAGAATGTGAAATGAAATTTATTTTAGAGTTTCTATGATGAATGTGAATTCAGCAAAGCGTTTGAATCATTGAATTAGCGATTGGAAGGCCATAAAATCTGCGATGAGTAACTCAAGTAAAACGTTGCTTCTTGGCGGTATTCTTACTTTTCAAAGAATTTCTAGGTTCTTCCACATCACATATGGTAACTTAAAGACACCATCAGGATCACTTGCACTATTGCACGAGAGTTTTCACTGTATTATTGGCGGCCATTTATAAGTCATTATATATTCCTCATTAGTAATAATTAATGAGCATTGCATGGCAATTTAAATGTAATTATAATAAATTAATGGAAGGCATACCTCTCCATCCAGACTGCGTGACTTGTGCTAAGAAAAAAATGATTTTATGCTATTTGCATTTATATGGTATATTTAGGAATGTATAGGCATCACCATATTCTGGTTCGGTTCTGATTCAAAAAATGGACATATGTTATAGTACGTGAATAATATACCTATCGTGTATTGTAGGCATCCTTCATTTGGATAGTTTTCCCTTTTCTGCTTGGGTGCAAAGCATATGTGATGCCAAAATATAATGGCTTCATATCTTTACTATCCTAAATCTGGCTGAGTTACCCTTAAAACGTATTCATTACTACCAGGCAGTATTAGATGCTAAATGTAGGTGCACTGAAGGCAAAATTATTTCGCCGTGTATTCTAGACGAGCACGATTAAATTGAAATTTAAAAAATTAAGAGTCAGCTACGGGTTAGCTTAACTGATAACTAGAATGCAAACAGCATTCCTGCCGTCAGTCAAGGAAGAAGGAATGGCAAAAAACACAAAACAGAATATGTAATAAAATCCTCGAGAAAAATCAGGTGAAACGATTAGGCGTACATGAAGTCACTGATCAATTTATATCGATGGCTGAATGACTAGTACTCTTGAAGAAAAACTTCCTTGAATATTCACCCTCTAAATTATATCTTCCTACTTTTAATGCCGAAGAGATGAGAGAGTAATTCTGCATCAAATTGCCCTTCGTGTAAAGATAAGATGCCAAGCAAGCGCCACTTCCAATCAATGAATCTACGCTCCAATGTGAATCTATTGGATCCCGAAAGACGCGGCTGCGATGCTCCAAATATCGGATGCGTGCAAAGCTGGAAGAATACAGCGCGGGAAACAAATCCACGCCGCCAGGCTGCTTAGTTAACGCTGCGATGTCTTTCCACGTGATCTGGAGCGGTTAGGCGAAGCCGGTCGCACTCTCTGAAGCAACTGGATCACTGTCGTTCTGCCGGAGTTATTAGTTCCGCGATTCAAAATCCCAAAGTAATTCACCCGTCTACAACACGCCTATCTATTTATTAACTGCCGCTCCAGTAATGCCATCATAACTCGCATAACAGTTGATGGTAAATTTAATTGAAAAATGGGATGATTCTTCACTTTTCTACCACTCATCAAAAATTAGCGCTCCACAATGGATGGCATAACATACATTTAGCAGGAAATTGTTCCATTTCTAAAAATTAATTGGAGTCCACCATAGTTACTGACTAATGAAATAAGAGCTCGAGAATGATCAATTTCAGTCTTATATTACGAAAAACCCTCACTCATAACCAATAGCTCTTTTTTAGAAAAATAAAAATTCCAAAACTCTTAGGACTTGTTTGTTTTTTTTTCGAAGCTGAATATATCAATTTAAATAAAATGTTATTATTTCTACCAATTGAGAAATACAGCGTCAGTTCCGTATCCTTGGAATCGTAGTGTAAGCGATTTACAATGAGAAGTGGTATTCTAGTGTACTTGCTATAGTTCATTATTTATTTGGAATATACGTTCACTTAAACTAGTACATACATTTACATAGCTTTTGCACCAAAATAGGCTAATATTGCAAAGCTAATGTAAGGTAATCAGCCGAGGAATACATTTTTCAGAAGTAAAAATACGACTTACTGTTGAACAATAGAAAACAATTTTGGAAAAAACACGAAGGGATTAAAAATTATTTTTGACCTACATAATATTATGGAATTATTATGAATATCCTGGGTATAATCACGCGCTATTAACGGAGAAAGCCGTGAAAATTATCACGTAATATCGGAACCACAAATGTGCAAAACGTAGTGAACGGAATACACCTTAACCATTAAAGTTATCACTATAATCTATAGCATAAATTTGCATTTATTATTTAGAAGGTTATATTAAAATCGAAATCAAAATTATGGTTGAGTAGCAGTTTCAGTGATTGATTATTCGATTAATTCTAAATAACACGGTCAAAGAAATACGACTAATATCTATATGTACCTTAAACTTGAAAAAATAGGGCCATTGTGAATCGAGAAGCGTCAAATAAGATTCAGGTACTGACCTGTGAGTGAGCCCGGCTCCTAAGAAGCCAAATCCAGTATCCAGTGGGAGTATTGTTGGTATTTAACTGCTGATCGATGCGGCAGCAACTCGACCGTCGGCTCGTAGACTTAAGACTGCCGTTTTTTGCAGCGGACAGGTGAGGAGCGTATCGTATAGTGGGTAACCTTGCTTTCGCTATCCTCTCGATCAGGGCTGATGAATGAAGGTGGGGGGAGAATGAGAGAAGCGGAAGAAGAAGGTTTGAAGAAGGGAGACTTGAAAGCCCGCTCGGGACTCGCTCCGCCGCGGTGGGAGACTTCAACGCTCGACGGATGTGTCGTGAGCACTGAGCGCGGCCGCTACCACAACACTCCTCGCCACCGCACCTCTCTCGACTCTCAATGAACGAAACGCGCTCGCCGGCGCGGGATGTGCGTTTCTGAGCGGTCGGAGCTGTGGCGAGGGGCAGTCGGATGGCGCGCGGAGGGGAGGCCCCCACCTGCGTGAAGAAGCCCCTTGTCTCCCACCCCCCGGCCCGCCTCTGCCCATAAGCCAGTCAGACCCCCTTACTCCTCTGCTGGAAAGAGCCCACTTTCACGACCTACATAGCCGATGGCTCAAACTCTTCCTATGCCCTCGCCCCATCCTTATTCCCCCTTCCTCTCACCCTGGAAACAAACTCCCCTCCCCTCCCGCCCACCCCCCCCAAGTCTTCCAATTCTCACTCTCTCCTTCTAACCCCTCCCCTCACTTTACACACAAGACGCCCCTCCGGCCGTCCCTCCTAGAGAAATTTCTCCACGCTCCTTTCCACGAAACTTGTTTCGATTTGTCACCTGGCAATGTGATAGCCGACGAGCGATGGACCGGGTGCTCGCATTCTCAGACGGTCTAGTTTCCCAAGATGCCCACAAATGGTTTACTTCACAGGGTTCGTATCCCTTGAAATCAAATAATATTCTGTGGTAAAGCACTTTCTCAGGGTGAATACTATTTCAGGAAGCCTAGTTATTCATTGCCATAGTGCCACTCACTTCTTTTTTACATCCCCTATTTCATACTCAACTAGAAAGAAATTAAGTCCTAATCTATTTATTCAATGTGAAACTTGAACTAGTTTTGGGTCAAATACGACGCTTCGGCAATGAATTTAGTTGGTTACAGTGGCTTTTAGAACTTACTTTTAAAGTATCGATTTGGTTTCTGTTATTGGAAGAAAAGTGAATACACGTAGATAAAATTTGTATTTGAACCTTTCGCCGCATTTTTTTATTTCTTGCCATCCCCGTTCGTTTTTTTCACATGCAAATTCGGGGCCACAGAATTTTAAGTCACTTAACCCTTTACCTTCTTCAGCTTTCCTCCATTTCTCTCATTTGCTAAGCAAGTAGGCCATCTCACTCCAAACCCTCTTCCCATCCTGCCCTTGCTCCAGCCAAAATCGTATTCTGCCAGAGTATTACCTTCGTATCCCACTCTTCCCAGTTAATTAGCCCCTTTACTTTTTAAACAACATTTTTTAAAGAGTGAAATGCAGGATGCTTGAAACCTTTGAGTAATTATCAGCGCTTATCTAGAAAAATATTTTGCTAATTTATGAGTTTTTCGGATAAGTGACGTGGTTCACTTTCTAATAACGTAGGGAGGCGTTTTTTCAATCCATTTTTTCGTACCTCGTTAAAAGAATTTTTCACCGTAGTGTAAAGATTATGCGACTTGAATAACGATTCCCAATTGCGATATATACTTTTTAATCTGAGGGAAAAAGGCTATGATAATACAATGAGCAAATGGATTATCTTTTATTCATCATTTTTTGGTGGGTAAAATGTTGTTTGATCAAGTGAAATATTTTCCGTTTTTTTCACAAAAGATACCAAACAATGGAAATTATTCAGGTTTTTTCTCCGATTACATAATAATACGTATACAATGATCATCACTACACAATGCAAACTCAGGAAATCCTCTTCCAACGCTGGATAATTTCCGGCAAGTACAAGAAATTATGATAATAATAAAAGCTAGATCATTGGTTTGGGATAATTTTGAAAATACTTCAGTTATTGCCTAGAATGTTATTAATCTGATATTTGAATATATTATGAAATACAAATTTTTACTGTTGCACTTAGCCGGAAAGCCGGTTTATTTACAAATATATATTTTATATTGATGTACCTATCATGATGGGTTGTTAAAAGTTAGGTTCTCACTGAATCACGCTTACTTGTAAAATAATTATTTTTATCGGAACACAGTTGTCACCCCAATATTGCATCTTTTACCAAAAGATGTTCCCAACAAGATTCACAGAATGTCTCATAAATTTTCTCTCGGGTAGATTCTTGGGAAGAGGAAGCCACTTCTAGAATAGACGAATTAAAAAAAATAATTATGGGGCCAACTACTATCTAGGACATAAAGAAGATGGAAAATAGAAGCAAATATTCACCATTCATAACGCTGTGACTGAAATAAAACTTAAATAGAATTAGTTATTTTTCACTCGAGTTAAAATATGCCTCTTAGAGCTTTATAAATAAGTTCTTTGCATGTGATCAGGCCCATGGACGTATACTTGACGCATCTGTTGAAAAAATAGCCACTAATGCATTCAAAATGTAGCTAAATTCCGAAAATCTTAAACAGAGGATGAACAACAATAATAAAATATAAAAATTGAATTTATTACCATTCTGAATACATTATTTGCCAGGAAAATTTTGCAGCCCAGTGATTTCCGGGATCGCATGTTGTATGAGATAGGGAATCGAATTGATTAGAATCAGTCAAATAACTTTCACATCGTTTCCATGAACTAATATGTGGCTTACTTTCATCCTCTATCAGTGATTTTGCACCCTAAGTGCAATGCTTTACTCACCATTTTACTGAAAATTCGATGACAATAGTAACTTGCTTCTTATTTTCTATGTAAAGCTATTATAGGTACATTTTTCAAGTCTTAAGCTGATTTTAACTGAACGCTGGAGACGAATCCCTAGTGGCCTTTCGGACGTCTCTTCAGCCCACTCCTTTGCCCACATCGTCCTCCGGAGCTCTTCCGTGCTCGTAGTTGATGCGGGCCGTGCCTCATCGGTGACTTCGACGCAAACATTAATGCCTATATTTCATGATTACGGCAGTAACTTCAGTTCTTCTGAGTTAGCCATGAATACAATATCCGATCGTTTCAAGGCCAAAGCCATTTTCTTGAATCAACACTGACTTCATCTCCCTTCACTTCTTGTATTCATTGTCTGGTTTACCATGGACTCCATAGTTTACACTCCAAGCATAGAATTCTGCGATTAAAATATGCTAAGGCCGTTGATACACATTGACGGACGTGACAGTTTTTCTTTGTTTCCAGTGGCGAGTCCTTCAAAAAGGTATGAGATCAACAGTCAATTCCCTCTTTTCCTACCATATTTTCAGTTTTCTGTATTTTTGTGAAGTACCAAACCTACCCGGGACTAATCCTAGTATAGCGTAACTATTTGTTTCTAAAATACAGAAGAGTATTTTGACCTAGGCTAAAAATCAGCAAATAACACTGTTAAATAATATGGATGGTTAGAACAAAGATTTAGAGACAACTTTCTACTGTTTTTTTTCATTATTTTGTTCCCGACACAATTACTACAGAAGTGATTGGCAGAGGTGATTTGTTACGAGACTAACGATTCCCCACAAATCACAACCATTGAGGGTTTAAAACATGCAATTACATTATGTAACATTACGTGGTATGGTAACGTGGCAACAAAAATTTGTATTAAGCGCATTTTGTCATTTTCATATTCACTCAATTTCATATTAATACAAATGTTCACATATCAACTCGGACTAAAACTTTTGAGCATAAATAACAAATCACAGCTAGTTTCCGGCTGCATGTGGAAGACGATTTTCACAAGTGCGTAAAAATAACTCTCAAGTTTCTACGAAAATTGATTATCATACGCACGGCTCGTAAAAATTCCTCGCATTCCATTTATATTACGAGCTTTCTACGCTTGTAACTGGATTGCCGGTAAGAATTTCGCCGTTTGAACGCAAGTTTGCGTCATCCTACGTCAACTTGTTTATCACGCTAGTGTTACCAAGGTTGCGAGATTATCAGAATTTGAAATGCGTTTGAACCGAAGTTAGTTAAAACCGTGGTTGAAATGCAAGTAATGGAAAGGGAACGCCGAACAGAAAGATGGAAGCACTACTCTGAGAAAGAAATTGGTGTTCTTCTGGATTAATATATTCAGAAAGTCCTTTCCAAGGAGGATGCGTCGATTAAATTATTACTCTAAACATATGTTAAACGTTAATTATTTTCAGTACTGACGAAGGCGCGTAGGTCGCTTCAGTTGTTTTTTAGCGATTTCATTCTATATACTAGCGGTCACCTGCATTTCTACAGCAGTAAGCCGTAGTAACGCAAGTGAGTTAGGGCCGCAATGTTAACTACCATATATTCACCCCCGGTAGTTGTGTTTACGGGACATTAGGGAAAATAATGGCTCTCACAACAAGTAGTACAGGTTCGTTGCAAGGTGAAAATGTGATTGAGCTCTCTCTTGGGGAAATAAGAGCAATTAGATTTCCGGAAGGATAAAAGGTACGCAATTTTCCACATATAATTACAACTTTAATTACGACGTCGGTTACAATGCGTTACATCATCATCAGGTCGTCAAGTAACTTATTTCATTTAGGCTTGGTTTTATCCTGTAACTTATTCACAAGTGTGGCACATAAATTATATTTCAGCCAGACTATTAAATAGTTTAAAAATGTAAAACACTTTTGTACTCATAGCATGCATGCATTTTGGAATCACTTAGCGATTTATAAAACTGTTTGATTGTTAAATGTTGAATTAAAATCAAAATATTTGTTCTGAAGCTTTATAAGGCTTTTTTCAAATGATATCTGCCCACGAACAAGAGTGATTGAGAGGTTACATGAAATACATTATCGAATTAAATTTTAATATGAAATATCTATGAAAATCACATGGAAAGGAACGTTATACTGATAATGCATCCTAATTTTTATTTTATATGGGCGATAGGTATGATTATTACTCTACATATATACCCTAATCTACCCTAAATATGTACTATCAAAGAGATATTTTTGAGTTACTGAACTACTACAGAGATTTACTCATCACCACGAAAAGTGAATTCAAAAGGGATATGAGCCTTGTAGTTAAAACAGCTTTCCTCCTACAGAGTCATTCGTCCTCCAAATAACCCATGGGAGTAATCAAAGGCTCTTAATTAAATGTCTTTTTGACCTCAAATTGTTTTCAGCTCAGTGAATAGCTAACAGAATTATTTAATTCTACGAATTCAAAATTCACCGCTGCAGAATCCACCTAGAAAATTCCACTCCAAGTTCTCCGCCAAAGAATTTCAAAGCATGGCCTTTTTCAGTTTATTATAGCATATTGTATTTGTTTTCCGAACCTATAAAACCCAAACGGACGAGAGCAGGCAATTCAATGGAATAAGACGCTAGGAATTCTGAATTAAATTATTTGTGTAGAAAATATAAAGTGTTAACCGCAGACCAATTAACAAAATGGGTAATTATATTGGAAAATTATTACAAAAAAGACTATAAAATTCCATGTAAAAACACACATTGCATGTCTAAAAGAAATTCCCCTGTATTGGAAACGTACAGACATTGCAATTCATACGGTAAAAGGTTAGCAAAATACTATGTACCACACACCTTTAATTGCATGCCAAAACACCTTGATGATCTTAAAGGTATGGCAGTAGTAAATAAAAAGGTACATCCATGGTTACTTGATGAAATTAAACATTTTTGATTGGTTATGTTCTATATATTTGGCATGAATACCTGTGTATTCAAAAATGTGGAATGCCTAAATCTGGCTATGTTTAATGTTCACAAGTTGTAATATTATAAATTGTTGTAACATGTTTTTTTTGTTTTTTGTATATACCATTTTTTTTAAATTTGTCACATTGTATGTATATGTGTTGATCCTTCTGACAAGCCATATGGCTTAGAGGGACCGTGTTTGTTTACAAAAAAAAATAAAAAAAACCACAGACAAAATAATTGCAACTAAAGTTAATTGAGGAGACCATAATTTCTTCAAGATATGATAATTACATTTTACTCATGACAATGAAAAAATTTGATCGTTTTGAGCTAGCTCGTTTTTACTTCGAAAAAGGAGAAAAAGATAGAAAATAAATTAGGCCATTAGATTCTGGAGAAAATTGAATAATTTCCGTACTCCTATAATGGAGATAATATATTTGATTTTAGAGGAGATTCGCACAGCAATGAAGCACAATGAAGCACAATAGATTTATCTTACGCGATACCATCCTAGCATATCAGTTAATAACTGCTTGTCCGAATGATTTCCAGAATTGGGTTACTTCAGAGCGAGTTGATTTCGAGGTCATGTTTTTATTTCTTCTCGCATGACCGAATCACTCTGGAAAACATAATCTCAGGAGAGAAGAACTTTCCGGTGGATATTGTTTCCAGAATGGAAATCTTTCCATGAGAGTGAGGTTGTGGAACGGAACAGGATCCCTATGAGCTGCCTTTTCAAAAGGAAGTGAATTCGTGATTGTAGATTCTGTGGTTCGTAAATTATACATATTCATGGCGTTCATCAATTCCATTAGGGTCTCTAAAAAAACCCAAATCAACCTTACAGTAAGATTGGGAGAAAATGGCAGGGAAAGATCGCAATGACACAAATTTTCGCGCGTGGCACTTGCAGAACACTTCCTTGATTTCGTGCAGAGAAAATGTTGATAATCCGTCGTGCCTCGGAACTTTCACAAACGAAGGTATTTATTCCAATTTCTCCGCGAAGGAATTTCCATCCGCCCATATTTATCCCCAACCACTCCTCCCTCTTTCTCTCTTCCCACCGTCTCCCTCCCTTCCTCCAGCCTCCCTCCCGATCCCACATTCCGCCCCGAATTCCTCCGAATTCATTTTTTCCGAGGAAAATCCGCCGGAGGGAGGGAAACCATTCCTTCGCCACCCTCAGTGGACATCATATCTATCTACGTAATACCCTGCAAGACATCTCAAGAGGGAGAGGTAGGGGATGAATTATCGTCAACATGCACTAATATGTACCCTAATGAAGTCAACGAAACAACGAAGATGAATGCAATAGCAGGACGTCGCAAAAAACTGGTGGAAAGGGAACTCTCTCCAATATCCACTGTACCATTTGTATGCTACCAATGCAGCAGAAACAATTAGCATTAATGTATTTTTCAACAACGAAATCGTACTGAGATACAAGAGTCATGTCGAGCATGACGAGCAGGAAGCATGCGAAAGGTGACGTTAGTAAAACGTAGCAGATTAAGAAACAAGTAAAGGGGAGAAAATCAACAAATTAGCTACACAACCTATCTACTAGAACAGTACTAAGTTCCATTGGCAGCCATTATGATCTCGAATCGATGAAACATCGATCGAAACGATATTTCAAATCTGTCTACAGCCTAGTTCCCTAATTTTATTCTCATGATCTGATCTACCGTAGTATGTTGGAGTTCGTAAGATATTATTAACGTCGCGAGAAAATAATCTGGTGCACGTGCATCATCGCCTCCAAATAACGCCGCCGCACACATATCGCCTCATCATCGAACTATCAGCTCATTGCATTCTGTCGGGCGGAAAGGCAATGACATTCCTCAATCAACGCCTCCCCTCCTCCTTCACCCCACTGGTCTTCCCTAAGAGTCACCGAATCGACCTCTCGTGGTTGCGACGTGTTGAGGAGGTGGAACACAAGTTGTCAACCACATGGTAACACTTGGGGAGGTGGTGGTTCCAAACAAATCTTAGGTTTATGGAGAATATATATTAGCACGGATCGAGAGCAAAAGAGAGCATGGACTCAATTGAAGTAAGATCTCGGTCATATGCTATATATTTTATGTGTCAAAAATAAGATTATTACTCAGACATCGTTGGGGTACCTTTATAGTATTATCTTCCAAATACAATAGACCCTTGCTAAATCAAAATATAGGCGGCAGAACCGTTTCGTACAAGCCGTTGTTTCGGATAATTGATGGTTGATATTCAAAGGATAATTTGGTGAAAATGTATAAAACTAATATTTATTTACTTCACTTTAATTGCATCTTTAAAACCCATTATTGTGCGTCACAAATAACCTATTCTTTGAAATGATGAAAAAATTTCTCCAGCACTTTTCTTCACAAGGTTGAGTGCTACCTTATCTTTCTATTCCTTGCAGTGTATCCCTTGCAGTTGATAGTTGCTTTAAACCCGGGCTTCTGTAGAGTGGGATTCCATTTGAACAGGTTCGATCGTACAAGTGAGGCAGAAAAAGGTATTTAACGTTTATAAGGGAGTAATATCATCGTCAATAGTAAGTGATTTTAATTGACATTAACTCTGTCACTCGTTTTCATTAAAATTGTTCATTTTTTGACATGACTCACAGTAATATGGGTTTCCAAGTGTACTAATGATAATGACGGCTTTATTTTTAAAGCAAAAATAGGACTCTGCAGTACTTTCTCAAATTTAACTCATATATCTAGCATTATCATCCATTCCTTAAACGGAGAAAAACCAACTCAGGTGGGACGCAAAACAGCGACCTTCGGGATTGCGGGCGAGGTTGTCCCACCACAAACGAGGCCGACAGTAGATCACTGAATAGAATATCTAGAATCAAATACCCATCTCGTCTACTCTTAGTGTAAACAAAGCCCTTACTAAGCAACTCACTCGAACCTGGGTTCGTCTAATAATGTAGTAAACAATAACATCTATTTCAATGATGCAACTACGTCATGGTAGGTTATTCATCACACTTGGAGCCTTCTGCCTCATATTCTCAGGCATTATGTATCTTGTTTTGGAGAAACAGTTATTCCTAACGCCAGAAAGAAAGGAAAGTTTCCATAACGTTTGTGGTACCCAAATCGGCAAGACTTGTAAGACATACGAGGGACACTGCAGGTTTCAGTGACTCCAGCTAGATGGAAAGTTTTTGACAGGCGACGGTGCTAATCAATAACTCTACCCAGTGGCCAGCACTGCATGGCAGCCTCTCACTTTCACCACGGCATCCTAATTCTCTCATTAACTTGTTTTCATCTCTCAATGAGTTGATTTCTTATGTGGGTGGAGAATTGAAATGTTTGTATTTTCTCCGACCAACCTAAGATTAGGTTATTTGGCTCTAGGGCAAGGAGTGAATTCAGAACTAATAGTTCTCTAGTATTGCCGATTAAACTATGATTTTTGAAATGATAACAATTACTTTTAAAAATTGAAAATTGAATATCGGACATAAAAATGTTATTAAACTAAATCTATTATATCTATTATCACTCGAGACTAAGAGCAGACATTTATTCGGGAAATACTTCTATTCCGTAGATATTGAAAATAAGCAAAATTATTCGGGAAATAAATTAAAATTAATGGTGATAAAAATGTATTAAATTTTATAGCTCTCCCACCAAAATGAATAATGCCCAAGATTGTGTTAAAAACTAATTTGGTATTGTTTCTTTATTTAGTCTTCGCAATAAAACGATTTCATCGAATTTGTACGTCGTACATCTACATCTACATCTACATAATACCCTGCGAACCGCCGTATGGGCATGTGGCAGGAGGTGGTAGGTCGCCAGCTGTGTAAGGATGTACGATTTTGGGAGGTGAAATGGTGACATATATTCTAGGAGTGTATTTAGTGGAGCTCAGTTTTTATTGTGGTCGCTTATTGTGCACGGAAAGAACGAGTTTTTGCACCAATCTGTTTGGCAGAGTATCTCTCTTATTTTATTGCATCTGTCAGACCTAAAGATGAAGTGAGGAGTCATGATAACATTTTCTGTGTCGCTCTGAAAAATAACAGTACTGAATTTCTCACGCAACCGAAGCCTGGCGTGTAGCCTCCGAGTCTCTATGGGCTCCCACCTGAATCCCTCTAAAAGTTGTGAGGCACTATATGTACGCTCGTAGCAGTTTTTTACGAAGCGCACTGCTTTCATTTGTATTTTATTAATTTTTCTGGTTAGATCTTTATGACCAGGGTCCCAAATGCTCGCGATGTATTCGAAGTGTGGCCTAACCTGAGCGAAGTACTCTTTTTTACTTTTTCATCCGAGGTCCTTCCTATTATATTTTTAACAATACCTATTTTTCATGCTGTGCTGCATATGTTTTGTATGTTTTGCAAGTTCCTACGGTACATCAGAAGTTAAGGTAATTCCAAGATATTTAACTCAGGCAGTTTTCAGTGCTATGAGGAAAATATTATTTTAACAAAAGCAAAAGCATTAGAGATTCGCTATGGAACTGACATGTGGAATTATTTTTCTTTCCTCACATCATTATTGGTTATTACTAAAACTGCGTTACGTAAACACTAACCAAACAGTAAACATTCTATATGCCTCTGAACTCTCGCTCCTCCTTTTCCTTATTCCCCTACAATCCATGGCCTCCAATCCACCCCCTGTCAAACGTCTTTTTGTTTCCGCCCCTTCGTTTCGCAGGCTAGTATGTAGAAGGAAATGTACTCTCTCTTTTACTTATTCATCTGAGGACCTTCCTATTATACGTTTAACAAAATCTAGTTTCTTTAATGCTGTGCTGCATATGTTTTGTATGTGTAATCCCCACGATATATCAGGTGTTAAGGTAACTCCAAGATGTTTTACTGTATCAGAAGATTTTATGTTTACTCCACCCACAGTATAGGTATGACATGATTGTGATAACTCTCGCAGGAAGTGAACTGTGGTGCATTTGCTGATATTAAGTTCTAGCCCCCACTCCTGGCACCACGAATGAACGTTGTTAAGGTCCGATGACAGAGCTTCAAAGTCCGCGTCTTCGCTCATTTCACGGTAGATAACTGTTTCGTCTGCAAATAATCTTAATTTACGGCTAACTCTAGAACTTAGGTCATTAATATTAATAATGAATAAAAGAGGGTCGATAACACTTCCGTAATTCGTACCTCCGCAATAGAACCTTTACGGTGAACTGGGTGGGAGCTACGAGCACCATTAGAGATATGTCAGCAGGGGTACCACAGGGATCAATATGTGGGCCAATGCGTTTTAATGTATTTACGGCAGATTTCCTGTTAAGGAACGATGACTGGCACACAACCACAGCCTTATGTACTGATGACGCGGCCATCTTGGCCAGAAGTAAAAAGATGAAATTGTCAGTGGAATATGCGCCAGACCACTTGGACGAGGTGATACAATTGTATAGTAAGTATAGAATTGCAATTAATTCTAACAAAACACAGGCAATCAGGTTCATCCATCCTTTCACTCATACCAATTACTCGTGTGTCCGATCGAGTGGGAAGATAAGGTGAAATACCTTGGCATTATATTAGACAACCGCCTGACTTTTAAACAACACCTGGATGCGGCTTACAAAAAAATTATCGGCTTGAGGGCAGGTTTATCGCCAATCTTAAGGAATGACTCAACGCTCAACTCTCTAAAGAGTATTATATACTGCTCCATGCTACGGCCAATACTACTTTATGCAGCACCTTCTGGGCTGGCCTTATTACAAAAGGGACAATAGGTACATAAGAAGTTTGGGAGAGGAAATGCCTGAGGATCATTTTCCGATTAAGATACTGGCACACAAATACTGATGTGCTTCACATAGCAAACATAAAGCCAGTATATGAAGAGGTAACACGTTTAGACAAATTATACTTTTAAACTATTAATTTAAGTGACAAAAGAGAGCATGCAAAGCTCAAAGAAAATATTTTAAACCTGGAAATAGATGGAATATATAAATATAAGACTCGAATCCATCTTAAAATAAACAATAGGGAGAATTGTTGACCGGTCTGTAAGAAAAGATAGGCACACGGGGAAAAATTTGTAAATAGCAACAAACCTTGAAAATAATGCTGCTATGCTGCAAACACGAAGGTCACACTTCCTTGAGGAACATCAGATGTGACTTCGACCATATCAGAGCTAAAACCATCAATAACTACTTTTTGTTTTCGATCACTGAGAAAGTCTCTGATCCAATTCACTTGTTATCTATTAACTCCGCACGATTGCAATTTATATGAGTTATTTGTGTGGAACCTTTTCGAATGCCTTCTTGAAATCAAGGAATAACGCGTCGACTTGCTTTTTCGATTCACCTGATTTTAGGGTATCATGAAGGATTAGCGCAAGCTGTGTTTCGCCGGACCCGCCCTTACGGAAGCCGTGCTGACAGTCATGTAAGAAGTTACGTTTATCCAGGAATGTCATAATATTGCTAACGACAATTTGTTCGAGTATCTTGCATAAAAGTGATGTTAACGATATAGGCCGGTAATTTCCTGGGTCACTTCTATCCTGAGCCCTGCAATCACCGGTGACACGCCACGACTGATACGCCAAACTAGGCGCCGTTTCCATTCATTAATTTCTCCGAATATCTCTTTTCTTTATCTTAATAAAACAAGAAAAAATTCACACACATTGGAGCCACCTGCTAAGAACCTTGACGTATATACAGAAGTCACTGCGTTGTCAAGGAAATGAAAATAAATTGTTCGATTACTCCTAAGCTATTGCCCACGAAAACTTTCGCCACAACAACTATTTCCACAAGTATTTTTTAAATTTACCCCTTTAAAAAATTTCAGTCTTTAATATTCAACATAGTACAAAATTTACCGTGCGGCTGGATCTGGAGCAACCGAGTTTCATTTTACTCGCACGAAGATGTGGCTGTTGATACCTGTCCGGTCTTTTTGATCCGCTGAGACCACAGCATCACAATAGTCCGTTCTGTTCGGTTAGCACGTAAATGGATTCCGGAGTCAAGAAACTTTTTCCATCCCTTGGTCACGAACCTGCAACCCTCGGAACGGGCCACTGAGCCACCCCGAACCCAGTAAGAAGAGCTTGAAACGCAAAATGTTTGTAGCAAATGAACAAACGGTGACAATGTGGACGTGCTTCAGTGTAACTGACTCTAGAATTCACGCCAGCTGACTCACAAGGGAACGCATCTTTCAAGCAGCAAAACTTGTGGCAAGCATCAATCCTTAAAATATCGCCTCATTCCCGAAATAAGGATTTTTAGATTTCGTGAAGTCACCCTAGTTATATTATAATTTTATTGCTACTGCAAAATTCAGAGCCGGCCATTTCATAAAAGTTGTTGGTCCATTCGAAGGTATTGTGAATCATTAAAATTTATCAGTCTATCTATCATCAGAATCAAGTAAAGTTTGTCCACTAGAATGGTTGAAATACTGTAGATTTCTCACGGCTCCTTTAATGATTTCACCAATTGATAAGAGGTTGCAAAATTTAGCAGTGAAGTGCGGTCTACATATCAGCTATATATTACTCGCCGTGTTTTTTCCATCTTCCGTAGGATTCATCATCACACAGAGGATGCACTCGGGGCATAGTGAAGGAACGCGGTTGCAGTAATTTTAAATTCCTATAATTTCGTCTCCCACCGCTACCGGACTATCCGTCCCGAAACTAGGCGCGGATTCCTCTGTTTCTTCATTTTCTCAATCACCCCTCATGAAAAAGCGACTCATTCCAGCTTTTAGGTATATTTTTAGGAAAAGCTGTTAGTTCTAAGAGGATACTTTACATCAGTGTTTCCCAAAATTTTTTGGGTTACTGCCTACTTGGTTCCAAACCTCTACAACTATACCCTCAACCTTCTTCTCTTCTAAAGGTTATCCTTGTAGTTGCAGCCACGACTTCCAACAATCTCTTTTTTCAGCCTTCCTCTTCATTTCATTGTACGAGGTGCATCCCATTTCCATCGCCAATACTTTTAGGTACGAAGTTCTCGGTCGTCCTCTCTCTCTTTTGCCGTGAATTTTTCCTTCCATAATATTTTGTATGAAGTTGTCGTGCCTAAGTAAGTGTCCGATGAGCTTTGCTTTTCTTGTTTTAATTGTTTCCAATATTTCTCTTTCTGTATGTACTTCATTTAGTACTTGCTCATTAGTTTTCCTGTCGGTCCACCTAGTTTTTGTAATCCTCCTCCAAAACCACATTTCTGCAGCTTCAAGTTTGGTCATTTCCTTAGTGTCCACGTCTCGCATCCACATGTTAGCACACTCCATACAAAACTTTTCAGGAATTTCTTCCTAGTCTCAATACTAATGCTGTTATTTACTAGGAGACTTTTCTTTAATTGAAAGGCTTTCTTGGCTGACGTTATTCTTCTTTTGACCTCAGAGGAGCAGTTGTTATGGTTCTCTAATATGCTACCCAAGTAGCAGAACTCTGTCACCTCCTCCAGTCTCACTCCGTCTATACATATATTCGTTATCTTTCCATTTCTCTTTCTTTCTACCACCATGCTTTTTGTTTTCTTGGTGTTTATTTTAAGCTTCAGTTTTAATAAAATATTATTTAGAATCTTAAGCATTCGATATAATTCCTTCTCTGAGTCAGCTACTAGAGCTATGTCGTCTGCAAATCGAATGCAATGAATTTGTTTGCCTTTTATTTTAATTCCTCTTGTCTTTGTTTTCATTTCAGACATTGCTTCTTCTATGTTTAAGTTAAACGAGTTAGGCGATATTGGGAAACCTTGTCGAACACCTCTTCTTATATTTGCTTCTTTCTTGGTGCCACTGATTTCTATTTCCGTACTTTGGTTTTTGTAGAGGTTTAAAATCAATCTTTTGTCTCTCCAATCCAACCCTATTTGCACATTGCTTGGAACAGTAGTCTCCAGTCAACATGGTCAAAAGCCTTTTCCAAATCAACGAAAGCTATATAAGTTTTCCTGTTAATTTCTAGCCTCCTCTCTAGGATTTGTCGCAATGTTAAAATTGCCTCTCGAGTGTCTTTTCCTGGTCTGAAGCCGTACTGATCACTATCTATGTCGCATCAATTTTCTTTTTTATTCTCTTTTTTACTATAACCAATAAAATTTTTGAAGCATGGAACAGAAGCGTTATTGTTCGGTAATTCGTGCAATCCTTTGCATTGCCTTTCTTGGGAAGTGTAATGGTTTTGCTTTTTGTGAAATCATGTGGTACCTTTCCTTCCTCATAGCAATTGGATACAATCATGTAAATTTATTCTTAAATGTATCACCACTATTTTGCAGTAGTTCTGCTGCAATGTTATCCGCACCGGTGGCGTTAATTTGCTTTAATTTATTCAGAGCATTGTTAAACTCAGCTCTTGTTATGGGTGGCCCTTTGCTATCAGCGTCAATAGAATTTTCCTCCTCAATATACTCTTCTATTTTTTCAATTTTCTTACCATCATACAAGACTTCAATATATTCTTTCCATCTATCACACACCTTCTCATGCCCAAATAATGGTTTCCCATGTTTATCTTTCACCAGGTTGCTCTTAGTTTTCGGTCTATATTGTAATGTTTTTACTTTTCTGTAGGCTTTGTCAAGTTTCCCGTCAACTAAATCTTTCTCAATTTCTTTGCTTGTTTCGTTCATCCATATTTCTTTCTGTAACCACACATTGTTGTTATCTTGTTTTTAACAGCCTTGTATTTATTATTATAATAAATTTTTTGGACCTTAACTTATTTCTTTCTTTAATGAGCTCCAAGATCTCTTGGGTCATCCAAGATTTTTTAGGTTTCAGTTTCTTTACTTTTAGAACTTTATCAGCAGTTGTTATTAAGCCAGATTTGATACCGTCCCATCCATCATTTTCATTCACTAGTTTGCCAGCTATTTCTTGAAATTCCTGTAGAGTGTTAACATCTTTTAGTTTATGTTAACACCATTTACTAAGATTAACCGTTTTATGCTTCTAAAAATTTAATATCACAGTTTGCTATCACTAGTATGTGATCGCTATCCACCTTAGCTCCTGGGTAGCTGTGACTATATTTAACCTGGTTTATAAATCTTTGCTTTAGTATTATGTAATCTATTATGCATCTCTTTTTATCTCCAGGTGCTTTCCATGTGTATCGTCTCCTATTGTGTACCTCATAGCATGTGTTAGTTATTACCAACTCATGTTGTAAACAGAATTCCAGCAGTGTACTACCTCTCGGATTTACATCTCCTAATCCAAATCTTCCAACATGTTTCTGGTTTTATTGTATTCCTACTGACGCATTAAAGTCCCCCATAAGAATAACATTCTCTTTGTTCTCTCCCCTCACTCTCACCCTCAACCACCAAGTTTTAAAATCATGCACGAGATAGGCAACTCGGGAATACCACAAAAAGTTAAACGTTAGAATAAGAGTTAAAATAATTATGATTACAGGATATTCATTCCAGTGTATGAATCAATATGGTTCCATTCATTCAATCTCCTTTCTCCGGACCCCATTCCGCCGCCCCCATGTTTCCCTTCTTCGCCCCTTAGATTGAAACACTGCCCGTTTCCAGAGGACGACAGCGCCCGCCTTGGGAATCCATGCTCTGCATTGATAACATGTCGAGATAAACGTACCAAGTGGAAGTCGCATGATTGAATTTTTTAATTTTTTGCGCCGGAAAAATCCACCCATCAAATCCCATAAAAATGCATCATATTACATAAAGTGATCATTTTTGCAAATTCATAACTTATGTGTTTGTGCACTACGTGCGGTTGACGGACTTAAAACTTCAATATAAAATGCCACCTCTCTGGGGTCTGTATATGCGATGGATAATTCCTCAAAACTCGCTTGTTGTTTATAAAGTAGGGCTATCCCACGGGACTGCATAAGTTCCGTGGAAGTGGTCGTAGAGAAGGTTTCGGAAACAAGAAGATTTGTGCAAGTATTTTATTACAAAAATACTTATCTGTCGTGAGCTTAGAAATGAGGTTTGAAAATAGGATTATATTTTTTTTACAAACAAATGGCCGACAAAGTGGTATTTAACCATTACCTACATCTAAATGCTAATCTGTAGTAGGCTGGGGGTGCAAAGACGTCAGCCGTGTAAAGATGTGATGGGAAAAGTTATAGGGAGGTGAAGTGTATTTTGACAGTCCTTAGTGTTTTGACCATATGTAATAAAATATGATAATACATAGATCCAAAGAAGAGGAATGCACATAAGAGGAGCTACCAGGAAATGAGGTAACAAACATTAGATAGGGAAGAATAAAGGGCTGCAGGAAGCCAACCATAAAATTGAACAGCCTTGAATGAGTGAATATGTGTTTTGAGTAGATCACAGCTTTCATGATGGCCACTTATGGTGCGTCGGAAGAACGAATTTTTGTATCTATCTGCTCGACAATGTATCTCTCTTATTATATCGCTTCCAATGGACATGAAGATGTGATGCGGCAACAAAAAGATATTTCCAATGTCTGTCTGTCTCTCTCTCTCTCTTTGTAGCTCGATTCGATTAATTTTTTCAATGACATGTCGGTCCATTTTCTGTTGAATTACTGACAATATTTTTTTTTAATATTATAAAAATCTAATGTAAATAGCGCTATGAGTCCTTTTAGATCGATAAATGGCTGTCTTTTGGTATGAAATATTACAAAACGTTCAGGAAAAATAAATTTTTTTAAATGTAACAAAGTTTGAAAGTATGGAAAATACAAAGTTTTAATATCAACATACATCTCATCAACTTCCACAATATTAACTCGCCAACAATCTACAGCTCTCTGTATATCCGTCACACTCAAGTTTTATTTCGACTGAAGTAACACGGTCTCAGCATCTTCTCTAGGGCGGAGGAGGGAATGGGTATCCCTTGGTCCGCACCACTCCCGCCATCCACATTCTCCTTTCGTTTGATAGCGCGCCCCCACCACCCTCTCCCAACCCAAAGCACTCCTCAGCCGCCCCCTTCGCCTCACCCCTCCTTCCTCCCAACACTCGGACCACTATTACCCCAGGCCCCCATCACTCGCATCCCCCCCAAACGACTTCTTTTTTTTTATCCGGTTTCGCATTCGACGGGAGAGCGCGTACGCACGGCGACGGGTCGAACACGAGTGAATGCGGACGGCCGAATTGCGCTCCCGGCTACTTATCCTCATTACGACTCTTCGCCCCGAAATACTTTTAACTCGCGCGTCCAGTCACCAACCTTGCAAGGTCGTCCCGTCCACATGTCCCACGCGATTTCACCCCTCCGCTCTCCAACTCTTCCCCTCCCACCCCACCTTCCGCTTCACCACCCCTTCACCGCATCACACGTCACTCCGCTGCGCTGCGCCCCCTTTCGCTCACTCCTCCCCTCTTCCGGCTAAAAAAATAAAAACGAGCTCTCATCCGCTACAACAAACAAGCGAGCGTCGCCAAGGCATTCCGATTTGAACGGCACGAATGACTCTCCCCCCATGACGGGCCGAATTGAAACATGTCGCGATTCGTTTTTCTAGGAAACCACGAGGGTGGGGGGGACAGAGCTTGGACGGAGAAATCGGCGATCTAGGATGGAACTAGAATTCCTCGGCTCGAGATTTAATGCCACCATTCCCCGAGCCGTCAAATTCCACTCTCGGACTCGTAAGACTGTTTGGTTAATCAATGTATCAAAGACAGAAATGCCAAAAAAAAAGTCTTGCGCAAAATATTTAAAAATGATGAGGATTGCCTTTTCATTCAATACTGAATATTTTCTCGCCTGCTGTCAATTGTTCAATCCATTAAAGCAAATGCTTTCCTTCTCACAGTTTCGTTTTAGGGTGAAGCTAATGATACATTGAACAATATTTTTCTCGATAAAAGATTTTTATTAAGACCCATATAGTGATTTAATTTTTAAATTAATATATTCTGGGTTTAAACCATGAGTGGTCTCGTTCAAAAGGTTATCTTTTTCACAGAGTTAATGCAAAAGAAGTTTTGGTTCATGTTGGAGGTTCTAAAGGAGAACACCATTTGTCTATTTTTGTTCCTTTCGTGCATTAACGACAGCTGTGACGTGAATGACAGAAAGCCCTGGATATATTTCAGCTGATACAGCGTAGTACACAGGAAATATCGTTGAAGTAATAGTAAGCAAGCATTATCTAAGGACCTGGAAGCAAGCGAAAGGCGTCGTGACGCATTGAAGTTGGAATTCAAATCAAAATTATCTATTAAATGTATTTTTGGAGAAAGATCACTCTCCCATTACACTTCATACATATAGTAGAGTAAATTAGGCATATATTAAGTACCTTGGAGTTACGGTGTCTCATGACCTCCCATGGGATAAATATTTCCGGGAAATAAGTGGAAAGCTAATCATAGGGATTCATTAGAAGCATTCTAAGCCAGTGCGACGATAAAGTTTAGGATATTGGGTACTTCCCCCTTTTTAGACCTCATTTTGAGTACTTAGTCTGTATCTGGGATCCTTATGATTTAGCCTTTAATTAATGAGCCAGAACGTAAACAGCGAATATTGGTAAGAAATGTAAGAGCTTTTTAAGATAGTTCTCTTACTGCCATAAATAAACTAGTATGGGTATCGCTATCAAAATATATAATCAATATATCGAGTTTGATACCAACCTTTTCTGGTTACGTCAATATATTTTACGATATTTTCAGATCGTTTGAATCACAAATGTTATAATAGAAAATTAAACTGCCTAATGGACACGTTATGAATACTATTTTTTCCGTGAACAATCTGAGAATATAAAATCTTTTCTTAAAACTTAATAATTAAGGCTGTTTGATTATGAATACAGCAGTTAAATTTCTGTTAAATGCTCTTTTTTACATTTTAACCTGTATTGAACAGCTTGCTTCGCCTTCGGCATTATTATACCTGTACTCTAGGTAGCTTTGTATGTATTTTGGCCAGTTAGACTTGCAGTACCTAAAAACTATTTTCGGTGTAAATGCACCTCCTGTCGCACACCCTGAGGCTTGCTAGATTCTGAGTTGTTAGGGAGCAGTGGAAGAGTGGAGGAAAACTAATTTCCGGCAAAACTTAATAAAGTAATTTTAGTACTCAATAATTTTAATATAATTTCCCAGACAGATTTCTTTACTCGAATGAATAATGCTATTTGCTATAATTATCTTAGAACTGCTGTGCGTTTTGCTTTGTTGGTTATGGTGGATTTATAGCGTAATCAGCACTCTTCTGGTGTAATACCTCAAAAGGGACTGGTACTTGTACTGTACTGTCACAGCCTCGTTCGTACAAAGTAGTTTATCTAACCCAATATCTATATCTGGGAACTTTCCCGGTAAAGCCTACGTGGAAAACACATCGACATGCTTGCAACTGGTCTTTAAACCGCTCTGCTGGAAAGTCAAGGAATGTAGGAACAGAACGTTAAAGACGTCTCATTCTTAGACAGAGGTTCGCGCATCATTGTCCACATTTTCAAATTCGACTGCTTAGGAGACGCAATCCAGTTATCCATCCCATCATAATACAGACCCCATAAAACAATAGTACTTTAAAAACTGAAATGCACCATATAAGGAGGAAGAACAAACATTAACAGAACAACACTGCCAGAGAAATTGATGCCCGGTGTTTCAAATAATTAGCAGGAAATCTCTGGAGATTAGACGTCAATCACAAGGTTTCAATTTACTAATTCCTCAATAATATCCACATTTTATCACTGGAGATGAGCATATTTATTCCATATTCACAAAAATGATTACTTTTACACATTTTGACCATCTTTGGATATTCCCAAACCTAGGACACAGCGCGTATCACTTGATTGAGTGATATGAGTTCGTTTGAAGTTTAGGAGTGCGTTGATGGTACAGAGGGGGTGGAAAATTGCATGTTCAAGTTCCACGGCCCTTTGTCCACGAGCGCTCTTCACCAAGAGCCACAGAAATGGAAGAGTGGGAAGCGAATGTGTTTGATGTGATGGGACGGCGCCTACCTTTATTATTATTATCATTATTTGTTTCTATGTAATGTAGCACCTGAGAGAGTGATATTGTTGATTTGTTTTCTTTCTTTTTTGTCATTCCGTTGTTTTTATTCATTCGGTAGATTATCCACAGTGTTAATGTTATTAATGTTTTGTCATTGTCTTTCTGTAATTAATGTAAAAGTAACTGGGAGAGTGTTTATTTCTAAAAAATTTAATTTTGTTGAACCTAGAGTCCGAAGGACTAGGTTCTTGAAATAAAGTCTATTCTATTCTACCTGCCGGCCAATCGAGGTCACTCAAGGAATTATACGTATTGCACATTACGAGGTGGTGCCAGAGTATATTAAGTAAATTACAAAGTATATTTACATGATTTAAAACAATGAATCGTTAAAGGTATCAAAGTAGCTCATCTATATATATATAAACGAATGTATGTCTGTGTGTCCTGTATGCATTACTACGCTGTTCATCCGATCGCCAAGAAACTTTGAGAAGTTGTTGAGTACACTCTTGCGAAGGTTTATGGTATAAAAATTTTTTAATTATCGCCCCCCTTCCCCCCCCAAGGCTCTCTTAATCTTTCGAATACTTTTCGCGCAACAACGCCCGACGGGTAAGCTAATAATCCTAACCTCAGTTTTAATCCTATCGTGCTGAAATTTTGCCGAGTGATAGTTCAAGGCAGGAGGAAAGTTATAGGCTACTTTAAAATGATCTCAGGGCCCATAAAAGTCCCATGGCCCTTAGGTGGGCCCTTTATTTGGGAGTCTCAGGGCCCTTAGGTGGTTCGCGGTACGCATCGGGTTTTGTGCAGTGGTTTCTTTTTTTACTTTTTAAAATTATTTCCGCTCAAGATAGAGAGTTGGAATTTTTTAATTAAATGTCTGAATAAATTAAGTTTTTAATTCTGTCAATTAATTATCCTTTTCACTTGGTAATTGACTGAAAATTGCGTTTTAACTGCAGAAACACATATTTTTCAGTGAAATCAACAATACCATATTCGCTTGACAACCAGATTTCGGTCATTGCTGTTGGAATTCATATTGCTTAGTTGAGCCGATTAGGAATTCTAAGCATTGGAATTTGTGCATCGGTTAATTATTTCGCTTTTTAAAACAACTTTAACTAAAGATATAGAGTTGAAATTCATTTTATCGCATACCCGAAAGCATGATACTACTAAAATTAGTGGTATCATGCCCGAAAGAATGAAGTTTCTCTCTTTTTCTATCGATTTTCTTTTATACATTTTCCTTGACAACCAAATAACCAAACAAAAATAAGCATCAAATCAAATCTTAATTAACGAATCGCCAAGAAACTTTAAGAAGTTGTTGAGTACACTCTAGCGAAGGTTTCGAAGGTTGAAGGTATAAAAATTTTTTAAATATCGCCGCCCCCCTCCCACCCCAAGGCCCTCTTAATCTTTCGAATACTTTACGTGCAACAACGCCCGACGGGTAAGCTAATAATCCAAACCTAATTTTTCAAATACGATCTTTATTTTAACCAATGAGAGAGGTTCTTATTTTAACCAATAGAAATTGAGAAACCATTGAATTGTTGTGCGCTCGCCCCTGAAGGTTTCTGAATTATTAAATCCATTTTACATTAGGTGGAGCGCCAGTCGTTTCAAAATATTAGTGTTGGCACGCGAGCTTCGCAAAAAAGCGAGGAGCGGCAATCAAGCAAGCGAAGTAGATCGTTTACGAGTTGCTCAATCACGTGCATCAGAATCATATTAGTGAGACATAATTTGTTTTAAAAGGTACGTAATTTATTTTTGCGTAAAATATATTTTGGTGCAGTGGTCTCTTTGTCTGATTATTTTAAATTCTTGCATTCGACTTTCGTATATCCTTCGCTTTTTCCTAAAATTGTACATTTTAGCTCGAAAATCTTTCGCTTCAGCAAAATAATATTTTATTAACTTGGAAGCCCCAGCATAGGCATGGAATGGAAACTCATGGCATCATTTGTACGTTACAAATTTCTGTGTAGGTACGAGGAATTCATTGGACTGAGTCTAAAAGTCGTTTAGGGACCAATTTTGATTCCGAAAAGATTTGTGGGTCAAACCATGAAAAGTATAAAAATCAGTGGGGAATTCAGGATGGAGTATTTTATTTTTCAAATTTAAGTAGGCAATTGGAGGAATTTTGTACATGCCAATGTGTGTACTTTTTTCATGTTCAGGAATCAGCATACTTTGTAAGTTTTACTCAGAATATTTATTGCACGACCGGTTTAGTTTACAAATTTAAGGCTAAAACTATTGAATTTGTTGAGTGTGTACTTTTTATATGTGTGCCTGCTAAGAAAGAAAAAGAGGCAATGCAACGCATGCCGGGCACAGCTAGTTATAAGATAAAATTATGAAATTAACATGTAAAAAATTATGAAATATAAAGTTCAAGTATTTGGAAGTATTGGAGATGAAATATAATGAAATGGAAGAAGAAATAAAATCAAAGATTGCAGGAGACAAGAGGGATTATCAAGCATTGTTGAAGGTGTTTAAGTCACATAACAACAGTTGGAACTGGAAAACGAAGGTGAATCGAAATATTATATGATCTGTAATTATGTAGGGTTCTAAAACATGGACCTTGAGCACTGCAAAAATGGTATTACTTCAAAAAGGGGAAAGGAGAGTACCAAGACAGAGTTTGAAAGTTTCAAAGGAAGGCAAAAAGAACTGGAGGAACTCTGCGATCATTCTATAATAGACTCAGCGTCGTAGGTTAGTGTGGTTACAGCATATTGAGAGATTTCCTGGAGACAGGATAGTGAAAAGATATACTTTAGACTCCAGGAATTAGGAGATTAGAAGATTGAGACGAAAACCATGGAAAAGATGGTTGGGTGATCTAGAGGAGGATACGAGAAAGATGAGAATAAGAAGATAAAGAACGACTGCAGCAGATGGTGAAAACTGGGCTAACATTGTGGGAAAGCCCAGGCCCCTTTAAGGGCTATGGCATCGAGGAGTAAATAAGAAGAATGGCTCAAAATTCGGCACCATAGGTCTTTATTCAGTAGCTATAGAGCTGCACTTCGTCCATTATTTTCCATTACTCAGCTGAATGATTGCGACAGCAAAGAAGACTTTTTTATTTATTTTAAGAAGCTCTAGATCTAGATAATCCGAGGCAGACCTACTTAGCTATCCATTTAGCAGCTGAACTAACACGCTTCTCTCAGTCTGCGGGCTCGGTGAGCTGGCCGTCATGGCTATTAACTGGAGGTCTAGAGCCTTCGCAACAATTGCACTTAAATGCATAAAATGATAACCAGTGACATACATTTGAACTGTAATTAAGGTCGTGTTAATTTGGTCAAAGTTACAAAAGTCATAATTGCAAAAAATTATGTCATCTTATCTCCCGCTCGTGCGGGTAAATTGTCCTCGGTCACCTCCCGTATGGATAATTTACTCATTCATCCCCGCGGAAACCTCCAAAAAACTAAAAAAACGATGCCTAAATTTCGGAATTCTCAGAAAGCTTGAAATCGCAATTCTATAAAATATTTGACTTCTCGGCAGCTGTGTTTCTTGATTGGACGGGAAATTGGAAGAGGCGAATGGCAGATATAGTTATCTGGGCGCTTTAAACGGTAGGTGGGTAGAGATGGTGAAGTAAACACTTCATGGACGATGCAGGAAGGGTGAAAAAATAATCCCGGCGCCGGGATTCGCCAGCTTTCAACGATAGGCATCATAATCAAACTTCAATGGGCAAAGTTAACCCCTCAGAATTGAATTAGGGATCGGAATATCTCTAAAAAATGTACTCCACTGCCGGTATTCGAAGCTCAAGCCATTGAGATGAAAACGAAAAAGACGAAAGATCCTCGCTCTCAGCATAAATCGTATGTCTGCGATTCAAAGTCTCAGGTTAATCGGTTTCTTAGTCGGTGGAGCTCCTCAAACTCAAGTTTTCCTTAATCAGCTGATGCAAATTGGGGTGCACATTTAGCCGATTGTATCCACTCTGATATGCCTCATCCTTTCTGTAGTATTTTTTTAGAGATTGCCCAAGAGATTGCACGATGAATATATTCAATGCCTTTTTGAACAACATTTAAAAAAATCGAAAAAAATCTTATTTCAGTTATGGAATATAATGCGAGAAAGCATTAGTTATAAAGGAGATATATTTTATAATTATTTTTGTTTTTCTTATTTGATTTAATCAATGAAATAGCGATAGAATAATAAAGAAATATGCATTTTAAATGAATGAAAAATCATGATCATCAGAAAGATATTCAACGTTGCCATCAGTTCCGTCCACGTTGAGAAGATAAATTGTTGGTGTCTAGATTCGATGAAAGATAAATGGAACTCCCTCTATGTAATATCGGCGAGACACAAGCTTCCCAAATCCACGAGTCCAATCCGCAGTCGCATGAACAGATCACTGTGGGCGGGAGAGCGTGGCATCCGACAATGCACGATGCGATAAGCGCCCCGGACCTCGTCCCATATTCCCACGCTCCTTCGTCACAGTTTCTCGACGATCGGTCCTCCGATATCTTATCTCCTTCATGTTTCTTAAGATACGTTCTCCGTCTTTATTTACAGAAAGTTTCACTCCTTTGATCCTCGCCAAGATCGCACCTTCAACTTCAATGTTAGTACCAATCAACTTTTCAAAGCCTTGGATGTCTAGGAAAATATAAAATAAATGCAAACAGGTGGTGGACCAAATATGGCTACAAAAAGATCCATGCCTTGTATCCAATAATTCAATGCGCAAAAATGGGCAAAGAAAATTTAGTCATATTGTCATATAAATCGCTGATCTGCAGAAGTGAAGGAGTCGCAGGACAAACGATTCCATAGATAGATCGGCCGATGAGATGAGGCTCATTTACCAATGATTACATTAAAGAAACTAGGTTTTGTTAAACGTATAATAGGAAGGGCCTCGAATGAAAAATTCAAAGAGAGAAACTACTTCACTCTAGTTAGGCCACATCTCGAATACGCCGCGAGCATTTGGGATCCTGGTCAAATAGATTTAACCAAAAAATTAATAAATTACAAAGAGAGCAGCGCACTTTGTTAAAAACTGCTACGAGGGTACATATAGTGTCTCACAACTTTTAGAGGGAATAAGGTGGGAGCCTCTAGAGACTCGGAGGCTACACGTTAGGCTTTGGTTCCTTTAGGAATTCAGAACTGACATTTTTCAGAGCGACATAGAGAATATTATCATGACTCCTCACTACACCTCTAGGTCTGACAGATGCGATAAAATAAGAGAGATATACTGCCAAACAGATAGGTACAAGAACTCGTTCTTTCCGCGAACAATAAGCGACCACAATAAAAATTAAGCTCTACTAAATACATTCCTGTAATACATGTCACCATTCCATCTCCAAAAACTTACACCTTTACACGGTTGGTGACCTAACACCCTCTGCCACATGCCATGTGGCTGCTCGCAGGATATTATGTAGATGTAGATGATTAATCTCAACCATTATGCTTTAATTTCTGTTACTGTAACTTATTGTAAACTGCCGGAAGTACAAAAAAACCCTAACGTGACGGTAAACATTTATTGGTAAAATTTAAACCGTCAATTTAAAATTTTTTATGCGTGTATCTAACTGCCAACTGGGGAAAAGCAGTAATATTCCGCACGGTAAAATGCGGTATGCGCTTGCACTAGGCCCGATACAAAGTAAAGCCTCGAGAAAAAAAATATGGAAAGGAAATTCCATCCACGGTTGTCTTGCCGGGTCAATGAGCAGACCACCACGCTACTCAGACTCTCTAATTCTTGCGGCAAATTATGGGTAGGAGATATTTATGAAGAGGAAAATTTGTAAATATAAATTGCTGGCTTTGAAAATGAGGCTTTAAGAACAATAATTTAAAGATGAAAAGAGCTTAAGAAAGAAGAAAGATATAAAGAATTTACACCCGAAATCATGCTTGCTAGAGGAAAAAGACAGAAGCTAGACTCACACCGCTCATGCATGACACTATACCAGAGGCGGGTTTACACCGGAGGCGCCTACAAATAAAGTATGGAGAAAATCATAAATTAAGTTGGCTTTCAGTGGATCATATACCATCGCCGTATTTTTGGCAGGAGTCAAGCAACTACAACTTTTATGGCAGGAGTCCAACGACTCCAACCGTATGTTGAGGAAACCATCACTTTCATCCTAGAACTGCATAAGCACCATATAATTCGCATTGCAACTCCTTAGTTTGATACGAAAAAGGTTTATTCTGACCCTATCTCACCTAGACTTATTATTTGTGTTAGACGCATCACACTGAATCAATTTTTATAGCAATTACATTCAAGACCATCCCAAACCAGACAGTTGGTTTTCTTTCCTTAACCTTCAGTAGATGATGGATGCATATCTACATTTTGAGCGATGTCTTTTTAACTTTATAGCTCACCTTAAGGTAATATCATAAATCCAAATCAACTTGAAAAGCATCGTAAAGATTGCATCTCTTTCTCCAGTGGAAATCTCACAAAGTCAAGTGAGATTAATTTTTACACAATTAGAGACAATAATATTGTGGACAATTAATTCTACAGGACAGGAACAACTTAATTTTATCTGATTCCTACATAAAGATATAAAATAAAACTTAATGGAAAAATTGGACATTTTAAAGCTAAGAGCAAATACTAAAGCATAAATGTCACCTTATCATGCGATCAAGTAATCTAAAACCCGATAATATAATGGTCATACTCAAAACAAGGCACGACACGAAAGAAAATCGTGCGAGAAAACTTCATATAATGTCAAATAATAAACTATTGTCCAAAATTTTAGAGCCATTACACTCTTTCATGGCTATCTGAAGATATGTATGTTTTCTCCGTGATCCTGGAGTTTCGAATATTACATTACTCATTTGCGAAAATATATGAGTTACTTATATAAGATGTATCTCGGCGTTCTGAAGCATTGAAAAACCACGACAGAGCAAAAATTGAGCAGTGAAACAGCGAAAGATAAATTTCCACAAAAGCAATTAACCTCTCCTTTGATCTCAACAGACGGAATAGTCCCAGGAAGTGGACGGCCCATGTTTTCGTCGTCTGCTACATGCTTCGTTGAGGGCGCTTGCATTGGGTGATTTAATGAATAGCCGAGGCAAGGAGTCTTCTAAAAATCAGTTTCAAGTGTAACATGACGAAACGATTTATGTGGAGATATTTCGACAACAATACGCAGGCAGTGGATTTAAGGGCAAGGAATCATTTGCTTGATAAATGGCTGATACCTAACCTTAATGGACCAATTGTTTAATTTATTGGAAAAGATGTTTTCCTCCTAGTTATTAAAAAATGTAGGTCACAGAAAAACATAAATCACCATTTGTATTAATTATTTCATTTGTTTAAAAGTGTGCCTAAATCGCCCCATATGGCACTGGTAAATCAGCTGAGATGTCTTCAGAGGCATGGGCAGGATTTGGATCACTGGCAATTCAACGGTCAAGTTAAGAAATAAAATCCTTTAATTTTGAAAAGGACGAAACTATTTATAAGCAAATCATTTTTACATCTCCCAGTCGTGCGGGAGGATGCAAGTTATAAAAATTCGAAAGTGATAATTTTCCTACGGAGAAGGGGTTTGCTTGAATTAGGATCGGACAACAGATTTCAGTTGAGGCGCTGGCTTTTAACCAGACGGAAAGAGAGAAATAGATGAGGGGTTTCAAAAGGCAAGAGACGAAGTTCCATCTCGACAGAGGACAATTTGCACAGCTCATGGCAGTAATTCATATTTACACGGGATATACATTTTTTACAGTGCTCGAGGGAATGAGTGAATTCCAAGTGAGGCCTATTTTCTTGTTAACGTATTAAAATCTTAGGATTGAACAACCAATGAATGAATGATGTATTAAAATTAACAAGTCTTACTTGAAAGGAAAATTATACTGGTTTCGAGGTCAGGAACCCTTAAAATTATTTAAAGCTGCTGGGGCTAGATGATTCGAGATGCAAATGTATGGATGACCACATAGCAATGAAAAAACGCTAGAGGCTTTTCAAGAGATTTATGATGTAATATACGGCGAGCCATTGGGAGGAGTTGTCATTTCTGTGAAACAATATCACTACTTGTCAACTTAATTCATTGAATTATGACGCGTTTCAATCCAAACAGTCATCTTATTCGACCTATGCTTTATAGAGCATTAGCTTTTCGTCAAAATGACAAGTAGAAAAAATTACGGAAAATATAAGGTCATCCTGATGGCTAGATGAGGAGGTGCGAGAACAATTCAGAATCAGGATATTTAAACCGCAGATTAGGACAGGAAGCATTTAAGTGATGAGACTAAACCAGAGAGGAAGGCCGCACTTCTCACGACCGATTTTTGTAATTTTGGGCTTAAATTGACCCAAATAAAAATATTTCTTTCGCAATAATTTCTCCAAGGAAAGCTGTGACTGGCCATTCCCTCTCTGATCCTGTCAATGTCGCATCCATTAATTAAAGTCTAATCATCTTAGAAATATGTATCTCCAATTAGGTCTAACGTTGCCACTGGGTCGGACGACGTCGGGGAGAATGACATAGTGGATGAAGGCACACGGGCTTCAACGTTTGTTTGTTTTCCGCCAGCCGCAGTATTGTACTAAAAGTGTCATCCACATGGCATTTCATTATGGAACGGGATTCTATGGGAAAAAATACTCGCTACCACATTCGGGATTCAAAACCGCACCTTCGGGATGGGAAGCCAGACATTGGAGGCCACACCAACCCGATACCTAAACCCCTTTGCCCAAGCAGCATTCCCTATTTAAGTGGGCTGATTTAAAACCATTCGATCCACTCCTGGCATTGCCATCCTGGATGAATTACATGCAGACGCGAAGTTTTAGCAAAACCTTGCTTTAGGATTCCTCAAGAAAAATGACGGTTCTATCCCTTTTGACATTCAAACTAACCTTATTGATAAAACTTCTCCTGGCCGACATATTCATTTCCCTTGTCTCACAGTCCTCTTTTCCACAGAAAACCCCCTCCGGCCCAAATTCCCTGAAAGAAATAGCGGAACTATTCGAAATGGCCTCAATTCCAACCCCTAAAAATAAACTTCGATGTCTCTAAAGTTTGAATTTAGTATTGATATAATTATAAATATTTATAAGAAGTCGTTAAATTATTTAATTTATAAGTGGTTAACTTAAACATTATTAAATTAAAGATAGTGGGGATTGAAAAACCTTATGTAGAGAATGTTAAAGAACAGAAACTCTGAGATATTAATTTTCTTGATGACTATCAGTTAAATTCTTCACAAAATACGAAATAATTGGAAATCACATATGGCGGTCAATAATAATTTTCTGTGCCATTGCTTCCAATGCGATGTCTAATTATGCATGACTTGAATTTCACGACTATTGTCACCAAATTTGTCTTACATTTGTCTGCACTCTCAAGCAAACAATTGATAAATTTCTCGGTTTAAACAGGATATTTTCTAACAAGCATACAATATATACTGTTTGAGGCTTATCTCTAGTGAAAATACAGACTTATTCATTTCTTGGTCACTCCATTTACTTGCAGTTTTCGTTTCATAAAAACCCGTGGCATGATGGTTTTTATGACTGTATCATACGATTTGAGGGCTCCGCTAATTCACCTAAACTACCTTACTACGAACTAACATCCTATCACACTTTTGCCTCATGGAATAGACACAAAAAAGCGTTATTGAAGTATATCAGATCAGTAAAACAGAGAATGCAACAAAATTATACTGCAAAATGCTACCCTCGTCAAGAGTTGATATATTTCCCTTTCCTAATTTTGCGCCTCTTGCAATATAATGCGAACTCCATTATGGAAAGGTTCTTATACATACATTCTCTAGGGTTTGTTCCAAGAGAGGGGAAGAAAACTGCCTTCACTTCCATTCAGTCGTAAAGAAATAGAGTAACGACGAACCATCCTTGTAATTGCTCCTTTCCAACTTCTGCTCCCATTGTTCTGCCCCTCTCCCAATAATGGACCCTCCCACCCCCTCCGACATCTCCCGGCAAGGGTCTTCTCCCTCCTTCCTCCCCTTCCCTCTCCCACTGACACCCACCACCCGGCACTGTTCTCACGCTCCCCCCCCTCCCCTCCGCCGCCGCCATTACCTTACTGACCCATTTCATCCGACCGTGAAGTTTTATCGCACTGCAATGCGACCGCGAACGCAGCATCGCCATTCCGCCTCGCCTTGTTGCCCGGGGAACTACAACGCCCAGCACACGAGGAGCGTTCCGCAGTGATCGGTATTTGACGCGGCCCGCGTGCAGCAGAGCGGCCCGCCCTTCGCCTGCACGTCGCGCGCGCGTCGCCTAATTGCCGTGACCGGAGATGGCGACAAGTGCTGCCACAAGAATGATACAACTGCGCCCCTGGCGGCCGAGGCAATGAATCGCCGAAAAGGGCTCCGGAATGTCTCCGGTTAGAGTGCGTCCTAGATAAAGGCGCCGATGAGAGTTCATACCACTACCCAAAAAAAAGTTATTTGAAATGATGAAGGTTTATTCTTTTCATCCACTTCATGCACTTTTACGATTATATTAGTGGTCTAAAAAACCTCTGCTAAAACAAGTCTAATTATCGGAAAAGCATCAATGAGATTTCGACTCTTTTCTCGGGAGGACACACGAGTATTGAAATGTTTAGCGATGTCATACACACTGAATAAGCACCAAAAATATGACATTAAGGACATTCCAAGAATGCAGATACCCGGGATCTTCACTATCTTTTATCGACAAGTGGTTTCATCCCTAAGTTCCTCATATTATTACCTTCATCCTTAATTTTCTAGCATAGTAATAGTGTATGTGATACAACCGCCTTATATGAGTGAGCTTGCACCCTTGGGTAGAATTGGGCCGCGATGTATTAACAATTATGCCAGCGGTAATGTAAAATAAGGCGTATCAATGCCTTAGAATAATTAATGGACCAGTATTTTCCATCTTGACGCTCAAATTCCATTCCAGCCGACGTATTTACTTAGAAATACGGTCGAATAATTCAACCATCCTACGCATTTGATATTCTTTCGACCAAAATAAATTGTAAGGACAATTTCATCAGTAAATAAATAATGACGAACGATGATATAGTTTTTAAGCTCGTCATTTCACGGATAATAGTTTGTTTAAAAAGCGCAAGAAGGACAAAAACTCTGTAAAGAATGATACTGTCTTGTATGTTAGTGAAAGCTTACAATGACTGAAATTGTCAAAGCGTTCGCTGGCAAATCAAGTGTAACATATTCCAACAGAGTCATACGTATCGTGTCCTCATGAGAATGCGACTTGCCAGACTCATTCGGATGGCAGTTTAGAAACTACGCGACCGATGCGAATGTCATCTTTCGTCAGTCAGCCGTCGCGTCGAGCGAGCGCACCGATTGACCAGACCAGATACATCATCCTCATCGTCACTTCATTCATCTAATTCATTAATGATCATTACAAACCAGGTGCTTAGATTAGAAATAGAAACACTACCATATCATTGGTCCATCTTTCATTTGATTATTTACCAGCTAATTGGTAGATTATTGGATAGTCCTTATCCTAATATCCCAATTTCTGGTTCCTCACCCTCGCTTTCTCTCCCATAAAATGTTCCATCATTTGATCCCTCTTAAATTCCTCACAACTTCCCCATTTATAATTTCGCCCAGAAATCCTATCTTTACTTTGTTTATGGTGTAAACTACGGAAAGACACCTCAGTTAAATTTTATAAAACAATAGCAATTTCTTATAATGGGTAGGTAGAAAGCGTAACTTTTTGGAACTTGTTAACATTACAATGATAACTTGTAACTTTGTGATTCCACGTACATGATATTTGGAACGCCCCGAGTTTCGACGTTCAACTTCATCTTCAGGTCATCTTTGCTTTAGTTTTATTTGCGTTCTTGAAGTTTTTTTTAGTTTTCTTCTTTAAGTTTTAATAGGACTTTAGTTTTCTTCCGTCACCTGAAGATGACGTTGAACGTCGAAACCCTGGTCATTCCAAATAAAGATATGTGGAATCACAAAGTTACGTGTTATCATTATAGTAGCAATTTCTTAGAGAATATACGTAGCGTAAACTGGACACTTACAAAAACAAAAGCTCAAAGATTAGAAACATCTGAAATGAAGTCATTAAGATAAATGGCTGGCTATATATGAATAGTTAGAAAACGAATTACAGTCATAGAGCAAGAACTCGGCATGAAAAATATCAATAAAATTATAAGAGACTACAGAAATAAATTGAAAGAATACCTAGGGAAAATGGATAAAGAGAGACTTCCAAAACAAATTTGGAAATATAGAGAGAGGCGGATAAGATCCCTGGGACATCCACGCAGGTGATGGAAAGACGAGGACTGAGGAAGATCGACACAGGCTTGAAGCCTAAGGCATGCGGTAAGAAGAAGAAGAAGGGCCAGTCTGCGGAATGATTCATTTATTTTCATTTGAGTATTCTACCAGCTAATTGGTAGGATTTTGGACAGTTTTCATCCTACTGGCGAATCCTTCTCTTTTGGCTCCTATGGATGACCCCCCCATAAGATCCCTCATTCCTCATATCGTCTCCCTCTTCTTATTTCACCCCGAATTCCCATCCTCTTCCTCCCACTTCCACACTTCCCCCCCATTCTCCCCTCGATTACCCTTTTAAAATTCCCTCCCCTATCAATGCGTCCTACATCCATCTCTTCTGCCTCCTCCGAACCTCTACCACTAGTTTCCTCACCTCTCCAGCCATATCCAACACCTCCTCGTTCGTCCTCCTCGCCACCCAGCTCAACCTCTCCATCCTTCTCCGCGCCCACATCTCAAATGCCTCAATTCTACCTACATCCTCCTTTCGCAATTACCTACTAGACATTAATTGAATTCAACCCATACAGCGTCACGCTCCATATTAGAGCCTTCACCAGCCTTTACCTTGCGTCTCTTCTCCGACCCATCCTCATAATTTCCCGTCTCTTTGAAAATGTTCCTTTAGTTATGACTAAATAATTTACGCAAGTGCGAAATATTTACACATATTTTCTGACGTCAAAGATATTCCTAGAACCAAGACACATCGCTATCGATTAGTTTATAAGCATTCGAGTTTTGGTTCGAGTCCCGGTCTAGGCATATGATTTTTTTCTTCCGTGCAACATCGCACTTCTGTCAATAAAAAATTTATAACTTTTACGATACCACAATATAAAGAAAAAAAGCTGAAAATGGTGCTCATGCACTGAAACCCGGGTAGCGCCAGTTTTCTCTATATTGTGGTATTGTAAAAGCTATACATTTTTCATTGTTTAAATGTCATACCACCAAGTTACCAGTGATCTTGTTTTATTCGATCGAACTTCTGCGTTAAAGCGGGTGGCTCCGTAAAGGGAATACCCGGTTAGTCCCAATATCCACATTTTAGGCTGGTTGATTAACTCGGCGCGTTATCCTTTTCTAGGAAAGGGAAAACTGCTGCGCTCATATGTTCTCTTCCGGGTGATTTTATAAAACAGCGAACCCTGGTATGTCAGGATAAGCATGAGAGTAGGCTAAATGCAGTGGGAATAGGGAGGCTGATAAGTGTTTGTGGGAAGCGTGGGACGGATAGGCTTAGGAATGAGCGGATGATGAAAGAGTATGAGTTGCATGATCTCGTAATGGACCTTTATGAAAGGAGTGTGCTTTGTTGCATTTGCCACGTCGGGAGAATGAGAGAGAGAGTCGAACAGCGAAGCAGAACAAATGAAAACAGAGTGAACTTTGTCAGAGGAAGCGGGAGACCGTAAAAGTCATGGATGCTTGTGGAAGAAAAAACTCTCAAGAGGAGAAATATTTGGAGCGGTAAAAATATAAGAGCATGCATGGAGCAATGCACAAATGCAAGATAATTGCAAAATTGGTTTGTTAGCATAAGGAATTATGAAGGAGATTAATAAATAGGAGTTAGTTTCCCATTTTTGCTTCATCCGTGGTCGAAAAAGCAATCGTGAACATGGAGAACACGAGAGGTGGTCGAGGAGAACGATACCAGTCTTGGTCGCCTCCAGCCGCCTGTTGGGGGAAAAGGGGTTATTCCACCGGATGGTGCATTTATCGTCCCCCAACCGACTCAATATTTTCTTCTATAGAAGCCTTCTATAGACGGTCATCAACTTCCTCGTTCCCCAGTAGAGGGTCCGCAAATCGTTGACGTTCCACTTCATGTATGCGAAGTTATACAGCAGCGTAGGAACCGCGGACTTGTTCGTGGTAACCGAATTATTGACAGACAGCTCAGAACTACAAATTTTTCTGAGTGTCAGGCTGTACTTGGTGGTAGCTCTTTCCCTCACTGCTGTAACCTCCTGCATTAGAGGTTGGGGGACGCCGAGGTATTCGTAGCTGTCATTGTTCTTGAGGTGACGAATGACGCTCCCATCAACGAGTTGCACGTCTACCTTTTTCTCCGAAAATCTTCCTCTTGCCAGGTGGAAAAATGCACACTTGTCCAATCCGAACTCTATCCTTATAGCCTCACTGTAGTCCAGTACGGTGTCCAGGGCCACGCGAAGGTCTTTTGCATTGGAAGCAGAGCTTCAGATCATCATTGTAAAATGAATGGGTGATTTTATGCTTCATATCACCTGGCACACCCCACATATACCCTCTACAACGTCGCAGCCTTTCGGAGGGAGGTAGAAGGGAAATACAAAACATTAAAGGGCTCAAGCTGTCGCTTAGGAAAACGCAACGGTGGGATGGTACCTACTCTGTCAAAACCGACCGGTTGTCTGAAGTTAGGACGGAGCGCGTTTTGCAGAGTGTAAGAGGCATTGGACGCAAGGCTAAATCTCTGAGAAGACTTTCATAAACTTCAGCATGGCTATAATGTTTTCATTATCAATGAGCACCTATCAATGAGTAGGTTGTACTTGCATCCCGCAATTCCACGCTTGAACCCCTCTGCTCATACAACTCGTCCTACACCGGCTGGACGTGGTGGAGAATAAGGTCGCTCAAGATGGAGGTGAACGCCTTGTAAACAGTGTTAAGGCAGGTTATAGGGAGGTAATTCTTAGGATTGGGTAAGTATTACTCCTTCGGTACTATAACCGTTCGTATTATAACCTCAGTCAGCAATGGTGAAATTTCTTCTCTACCTGAGAGAAAGGACGTGAAGATTCTGTCGAGGTGTTGGTGGGTGGAAGTAAACTTCTTCCACCAGAAGTTGTTCACGACATCCATTCCCGTAGCCGATAAGTTCCTCTTACCAGAGAAGACCTACTTTATGTTGCTATTTGTGTCTAAAAGAGGCCAATCCACATTATGTAGGTGGCGATCGCATTTCTCTTAAAAGAGGCCTATGGCCGGAGTGTCTACGTTGAATGGCATTAACATTCAGTGGATATCCTTTCAGAAGCGTTCAGCCGCTTGGACAGGTTGCGGACATTCGATGACGAGCTGAGATCGTTGAAAGAGTCGAGATGAGTGAAGGAGAAAGGCAGAATTCTCCCTCGCGGCCTAGCTCCTCTTGAGGAGTTTTTAATATGGGCAATGGTGAGGACCCGTACTCTATCAACAGCGAGCTGTTTAATATTAAGCAGCACGCTCTAACTAAGCGTGTGGTGGTGGGATCTGAGGCTGCGCGCTATGTGCCGAACTTTGGGAGTATAAGTTCACCCAGATGTGATACATTCATCTCAAACTGAATTCTCGGCGCCTGCGGTCGCGCTAGTGTGATATAGGTCTCCGACTGTACCAGTCTTTTAGCCGCTTTGTCCTCTCAAGAGGAGATCTTTTGGAAGTGAACCATTTCTTTGATCGTAGCATAGGCTCCGCGATTGACCGTCCATAGGTCCGATGTCCCTGTAAGGATTTCGTCGATGAAATCATTCAACCGGGTGAGGAGTTTGCTCCACGGAGAGATTTTACGATGTCTTTCTATCTTGTCTGTTCACATGTCTTTCATGTCTTTCTATCTTGTCTGTCCTTCATCATTAGTGATTTCGTTCAGTAAACGTAATGGGAGTTCAGAGTCTATTTGACCAACTTCCTCCCATTCGGTGGAAGGTGCCAGCATGCCAGCGGCTGTCAAGTCAGCCACTGGAGAGGATGGCTGAGTCGGGGAGTGTGGTCTGGCCGGTGGTGTATTCCTCTGAATGTGAGGTTGATGGGAAGTTTCCTTTTCCCGCAGATGATTGCCGCACATTCTGCTGCGACAGGTCGTTGTGTTCAGGATGCATTTAATTCCAAAAAGAGCGCATTCTTGCCATACACCCCCTGCGACTGGGCTCGCCTGAATCATTGCATGCAAGGAGTTCGTTCCTTAGGGCTTCCGTCCACTCCATACGAGCCCGGTCCTTAGGTGGTCTTTCATCAATGCCTCTTCCAATTCTACTTAGCCCTCCATCCGAGATGGGTCGGTTGTGGGTGGCCTTTCTGGTTTTTATGATTTGGAACCAGTTAAACTGCGTCTAGGGTGGTTAGCCCCGCACGCAGACGTCCACCATTGGCCGACAAAAGTCGTTACCTGGTACACCATGGAGAGGCTGGTAGTCCGGCTTTTGTACCCAAAGTTATATATTATTAGTCCATTATTATTATTAACCTTAATTAAATAAGCATGACAAGATATCATCAGGCGACTTTATGACAGTGATTCAACTGTTCAACAGACAGTGTTGAGTCACACTTCTAAAAGACACATAATTTGTTAAAAAGTGCAATCATATAATTTCGCACCAAAACACTCCCATGCCTGGATTGTTAAAATAAATAATGTAAACAAATAAATTCACTTTGAAATTCATAGTTGTACTATATTTCGACAAACAGCGCAAAGTTTCCGCTCTTTCCTGAAAACCACTCGGTACGCATTACCTAAATAATCTTAAAAAGACAGTTCCCAACTTAGTGCATGTATTGCCAAGTGTCACAAATTAATGGTAGACGCTTCTGGGAACACGCTGTCGAAATATTTTCCACCTCAACCACTTTGGAAAGCCTGGAAAATATAAAATGGTGTTGTGGGGAATATGTGTAAAAATGTTGTACCCGGAGTCACAAAGTTTACGGTATGTATTTAATCCTTGTGTATGCAATAATAATGGCTTTTCATTTATTGCTCTCATTGGCATTTATTTAATGGGCAGGATTAATACGGATTCACGAACTTGGAAGTAAGCGACGGTGTCACCAAGCGTTGCTTCATTGTGTTTTAAGGCAAGTAGCTACCTAAAATTGTACACTCGGCTACGATAGTGGTATACTAAGTTAGTAGCTCCTAGGAGCTCACTAAAAAGGACCTATGAATATCAATTTTTAGTGTACAACAAAATGCTTCAGTATTCGACCGCTAATCTGTAGTTAAATGCCTCACTTGCGCGTTTTAGCTGAAATCTATGAATACGATTGTTTGACTCAGTCTGTCCCGAAATGGAATGGTGTGAGGGGTAAGTATCCTATGTATATTGATGTGAAATATATAGTAAGCGCGTCTTAAAATTCTTTCGGTAGAAAAATCATATCTCTGAGTATTTAGGTAAGCAGTTTCGTAAAGATTCAACAATAATATTTTATGAAAGTTTTTATAGCAATGTCAGATGAATTTTCACCCCTGATTACATATCCTCGAGGCGACCATCAGCTTCACCTTCACGGCTCGTTTAGACTACTATCTTACATACAATCGTATTAACTTAGTATATATTCACATTACTATTGTAAAATCAGTGTTACCCTCACTGTAAGCGAATGGGATAAGAAATACTACTTCAAGGCTTTCAAGGTGTTTTTCATGCAAATTACGCCTTTCTTAGCTAATTCATCGAAGTAACATAATCTGTTTTACTTCAATAATTGACTTCTTATTGGGCTTTATCCTTAAATAATTGACGTTTTTATTTTTATTCATTGAAGTAACATCACCTGTTTCACTTCAATAATTTAGTTTTTACTTCAATAGTTTAGTCTTAGTATCCCTTACATGTTGGAACGATTGACGATGGAATGTTTCTAGGTTAGTAGATTTTTAATTGGCGCGTTGCATGTGTGGTACGCTAGTTTCAGTGTAGTTTCGGTGTTCTGCCGTATGATTAATGCATGCCTGGTGTGGAAGCACCCCCTGTCACACACCCTTTAGGTGGCTTGCAGGGTATGACATAGATGTAGATGAATAATTGACTTTTTAACCGTCATTTTTCATAATTTCATATTTTCCTGCCACCGCTCGCGATACCAGCGCTTTATTCCTGTAAAGTGACAGAGTTAGAAGCTAAGGATAACCATGGTCCGAGCGTGCATTCATACTACGATTTCAAGCAACCATTGCAGGGACGATCGCACGTGGGATAGTAGCGTGAACTGGGGGCATCACGGACGCTCCGAACCATTCGGTCTCCCTTCGAAGGCCGGCGGATCGCTGGTAAAAAGAGGCGAAGAAATAACGCGGCGTAGGTACCCCCGGAGCGGCAAATGCGGCGCTTTGTTTACCTTCTCCCCCACAATCAACCCACGCATTCCCTTCGCCGTGGAAGCGAAAACGCGCGACTTTCTCGATCTCCCGAGACGACTCGACCGGGAGGTGTGCACCTCACTCTCCAAGCACCCACGTTTAAATGGGTCACGGCCAACGGCAAACAGACCCCTTCCTTTCCTTTCGCCGCCAATCGTACGATGCACTCTCAACTCACCTGCCGCTCTCGACCCACTGCTCGCAAAAGGGGAAGGGAAACTGGGGGAAAAGGGATCTTTGCCCTTCCGACGCCTGTTGCTCTGCTCTTCCTCGACGACGTACGCCGCCCCTACCAAGGTCACGGCCCTTTCCCGACCATCATCCCTTCTCCCCAGCCACACCACCCCCAGAGCAGCACGCCGCCACTCGGGCCGACGAATAAATTCCTTCCAAGGCTGCCTCGGAGAGTGCAGCCGGCAGAGGTCACTATGCAACGCCAAACGGTGCAGCCTGAGAGCCTAAAAAATAACATCCAGAAGGCAGTATAGGGATCCTCATGTAGAACTTTCAAGAAATGGGCCAAGCCTTGGCAAAATTTTTAAAAAATTAGGAAATTGACATATTACGCATGGTACGAAATAACCAAAATCACCCAAAATACACCAAATAACTACTATCCTATAACCAAAATGATGCCTTCGCCACTGTATTTTTGTTTAAAAAATCCATCAAGTTTCAGGGATTTTACCAAAAGTGAAAATAGTGGTGTGGTTACGCGGTTAACGGACTGACTTATCTTTAATAAATCTCTCATTGATTTGTCTTGAGCATGGTGGTCAAATAAATTATTTTTTGGTAGCTTTGTTCGTGAGAAAAAAAGAGACTTCTAGGTAACACTTGCATGACTATTTGTGTTTAATGGAAATCTCTTCATGCCATATCGTCCATTGGAAAACCGAACGACCAATTGTTGCGGAATGCACTTTAATAACATCGAGAAAAGAAAGAAGATCAAGTCTAGATGCCTCTAAGATTTAAATCTGAAGGCTGAAGGGAAGAGACATTACATCCCCGTTTGTTCATCACGGCAAGTCCGCAGCACTAGTTTCCGTAATTACAGATCGAAGGAAGTCGGAAAGAAAACGCCGCCAATATCACAAACAGCTGTCGTTTAGAAAGACGTGGCACACGGCCATTTAAGGTCTTCACATTTTTTTAAATTCTTCGACCTTATCCTTCTTTTTCGGCCCTGCAATGAGTTCAGCGAAGAGCATTCCAGTGAATTGTTTTTTTTTCTTGGCTTCATTTTTTTATTTCCCGACATATTTTTCTTTCGTTTAGAAGCCCTATTTCCTTTCCGCAGGCCTCTTAAGGTAGACCCTGTACTACAAGTACCTCCAAGAACATGCCTTGATATTTTAATATGTTATAGAGAAATCATTTCTCCGTCACTTTGTGAAAAAATAATTGGGGGTAATTGGCCATTTAACGATAATTACAGGATTTGAAAATCGTAAATTTCAGTCTCAAATTACATTGCTCTTATGGAGGAATGGTGACGTCCCTCTCTTAAACATTTTATTTCTTGATATCTTCCCCGAAAAAGCTATCTCAAAAACCAGTATATTGTGACTAAATAATCAACGGATGAAATATATTTTTTTCAGGTAGCCTTATCGACCATTCGAGACTATTATTTATGATTGAAAAACGATGAAGAGTCCAACGTCCGTTCTATAGCCGCCATATTGAAACAAGTTTGGCAACGATGCTAGGGGAAAAATCAAAACAAACCGGCGCAGTACCTCCGTCATCCATGCCTCACGTCACGATTGCAGACGATTTATGCTACGATGTGTATCCAGTATTACATTACCTGTCAGTACTGGTTACTCAATCAATAGCTAAGTACGCTCAAATTTTGTTAGACATGGCAGTTATCTTACCCGGAATATCATAGATCCCTGAAAATAGTAGACGTCACTGTATATGCGACAAAGACGCTCTTTATTGATACTCATGAGGGTTTATATGTTCTTTAAAGGACTGTTTCCAATATTTCAATGAGTATTTCGAAATATAAGGACATCGTTTTCACCTTGCAGAATATAATTCTTTGTTTTGAATACGAATTTATGATCGCCCACATAATATATTTCATTAACTATGTAATTGAGAATATAATTCGATAATATGATTTGTACAGATATGAACGAGACACGTAATTGTTGATAGGTACTTATAAGTTAGGAATTACAATTTCTCAAACTTCCTCATTGATCGACTACCCATGAAATCTCCGACAGAATAAATAACCTTAATTACTCCGGTAAGCAAATTATATAATTATTCTAGTTCCTCCAGAAATAAGTTTTTAGCAGTATATTTATTTCATGATGTCCCACTTATTATGCCAGATAATTGGTAGTTAAATTATCTGATTGGTCATTACTCCCACGATTATTCACTAATACGGGTCAATCCACATCAACTCTTGACACCTACAGTATGTTTCAGGGCTCCCACTTATAGATGTGCTGGATATGAGTATTAAGTTTCCTTTAAATATACTACTATTTTTAAATGTCCAGTCCATCTATTTTGGTATTTCCCCTGCTATAAATGGCTACTGGTTGCAGTAGGAATATTCTAGTTTTTCCTACTGAACTCTACTGTATCCTAACTGTTCTACACTGTCATGGGTATATACAATAGCCTACTGACTTCTACTGGTTACAATAAACCAACTGTACTCTACTGTTCAGGGGGAAAATAGCCTATGGACGTTAATTCACACATGTAGCTGCAGTTGTTGTTGCTGCAACTGTCGTCCAGTGAGAATTTTTATCATAATTTAATATGCACTTGAATCATAATGTTATATGTATTACTACAATAGACCAACTGTGGCCAGTAGGAAACAATAGGAATACAGTAGATCTACTGTAAACAGTAGAAAACGGTACGATTCCAGTACCCTTCTGAAAACAGGATATTCCAAGAAGCATATAGGCTACTGTAAACAGTAGGCGACATTTTCAGCAGGGTTCATCCTAAAAACAAGGAAAAACGTTGGCAAAAAAGTAAATAATATAATTTAAACAATTGAACTATCCTCTAGAGAAAAACTAATATTATTAACAAAAAGATGGAGTTGCCTGATTTCCCAGAAGTATCCCTGCAATGCATCCACTACAGTGAAAGAGAAATTCTCTGCAAAGTCTTGTGGAATTATGATCTCATGTAGACATGCTATATTACTATGCAATCTAAAAAATGGACACCATTTTGGGTCCAGTAGGCAAAATTGAAATCAGCCTACTACACCACCTACTTGGCAGCCTACACAGCCTACACCCTACCTACCACTGAGCAGCATGACCTCTGCAAATTGCACATTTCTCCAACTCCAAGTGCAGGGTAACAAAAAAAGTAGATGATATATTGGCTGTGTTGCTCTACCACTTGAAGAAAGAGACATTCTAGTGAACTTCACGACCTACCTGATAACAAGGATATTTCATACATTTGGCCAAAACATTCTGATGAATGTTGTTTACCCTCAACAGACACATTAATGTCTGTACCATTGCCAAAGACTATCACAGGAAGACATTACATCTTGCCTGACAGCAATGTTACGGCTTGAAGCAAGTCTAGAAACCCAATGTATGTATACTTACATACTTAGAAAGAAATACACAAGATACATTTCAACAGACATTTATTTCTGCAACAATTTTAGCAATTTTAGCAATTATTACTTAGTTTTTATTATTTTCAAGGTATTAAACAAATTATTTAGGCCTTCATCACCTTCACATTTCCATGTATTCACTAATGAATGAAGGCCAATTCTCTTCTCTGCCAACCTGTTTGTCATGCATGATGACACACCCATATCCCTTAAAGATTTCAATGTTGGGACTAACTCTCTTTTCCTCTTGGTCTTCTCCTGCCTCCTCACAAATGACTGCAGAGTGAAACTGTATTGTGAAAACATAGATTCACTGACGCATAGTTCCTCACATATTTTCTTTAAATTCAGTGCATCTGATTGAGTATTATGCCCATAATTTGAAAAGTCTCCGAGAACTTCTTTGACCAAAGCACTGAATAACACTCCGTACAAATCATCTGCTTGGCCAAGAAATGCACGTCAACGATTCGGCATCCTTCAATAGGTGAGCACGAAGGGTTGATTACAGCAACATTCCATTTCCATAGGTTTTCCAAGCTATTAGCCTTACATTTAGACACAAATTTACCCTTAAAACGAACTGATAAAGCCATTACTGCTCTCGAATGGAATTAGCGATTCAAAAAGCCAAACTACACTGCCCAAGAGATCCGAGTTATAAAAATTGTAATAATAATAATTATTTATTTAACGCTTACAGGTTTCCCCAATTACAAGTATTTTAATATATCATTAGACGAACACGAATACCCATATCCTGGGCAGTGAATAAGATTACTCCGGCGGGACTCGAACCAGCGACCCTCGGGTTGGAAGGCGAGGACTTTACCCCGCCGACACCGGGGCCGACAGATAAAGCCGCACTCTAAAGTAATAGAGCAAGTATAACAGGTAACTACCATACAAAATGCCGTATTGTAAAACTAAAGCTAAATGCTTGAAAAATAACATCCAAGGCAATGAAACTCAGCGAGGTAACACAAACGAACAAGGTTGTCTACCTCAGTGCAATAGGGGTTTCTTTACGGTGTTGTCAAGTTTATCGCCATCAAATGTCTCATAAACTTGTTTTAATTACATTTCTATGGAAAGAGCAAAAGCGATTTTTAGTTCTGTTATTTTATTTCATCCCTATTTTTATTATTATTGCAATTATATTGTCGAACTTGAAAGTTCCTCTGAGACATGACGTCAATATAAAAGCCTTTCTTCATATCACTGAATTACTTCATTTGGAAGAAAACTCATGTTCAATATAACCAAGTTGAATAGTTAAAAATTATTTATTATTATTATTAATAACATTTTTAGCACTTTCATCTTGTTCCGGCCTATTTAATTTGTCTTATGAAAGTAGTACTTCGAAGCGCTGGTTCTACCTTAATAACATCTAGAAAAGAAAGAAGATGAAGTCTAGATGCCTCTAAAATTTAAATCTGAAGGCTGAAGGGAAGAAACATCACATCCCCGTTTGTTCATCACGGCAAGTCCGTAGCACTCGTTTCCGTAATTACAGATCGAAGGAAGTCGGAAAGAAAAAGCTGACAATATCACAAACAGCTGTCGTTTAGAAAGACGCGACACACGGCCATTTAAGGCCTTCACATTTTTTGTAATTCTTCCACCTTATCCTTCTTTTTCGGCCCTGCAATGAGTTCAGCGAAGAGCATTACAGTGAATTGTTTTTTTTTCTTGGCTTCATTTTTTTCATTTTCCGACATATTTTTCTATAGTTTATATGCCCTATTGCCTTTCCGCAGGCCTCTTAAATGAACCGCCGCTATAGCTCTAGCAGCAGTGAGCCGTAAATCTAAAGGGATATCGTCGGCAGTCCGGATTTTCTTTTCTTCTTCTTTCTACGAATTTTCTCTCCCGGCCAAAGAAGATTCATTACATTATTCGCCCATTTATGATTGCATGGGTTCAATTAATTATTTTATTTGGACCATTAGTATGGCTCCTGCATCTCAAGATGGTTGGAGGGATTTTTGTTTATGAACAGGCCTGCTTGAGACTTTTCATTCATGTTCTCATTTGTTATATCCATAAATTCATTTATGGAAAATAAGTATTCTAGCGGCTGATTGGTAGATTTTGTTAAGTCCTTATCTTAGCATCCCAATTTCGGTACATCGTTCCGCTTTTCCTCCCATAAAAGGGAAAAAATGCATCATTCCAATTTTTTTTGGCAAATTAATGTCATTTTAATACACTGCCTTATGATACATGACATATGTTTCTCAATATATCGAGGTGTAACACCAAGTCCAACATTCGAAAACAATGTATACATATTTCAATATAGTCTCGTATAAACTCGAACGTCGCACAGAAATTCTATTCATAAGATAAATATAATTATTGTCACTTAGAGTCTTCTTGGAATGTGGCCATAATACTTTTCTTACATATAAAAAAAATAATTACAGTTTGCACCCAACGACCCACGCTCTCGCCGACTCAATCTGTATGCTATCCCATGTTAGACTTAATGGCTTAAAGACATCAATCACACCATGAAAAATGACAGTACGAATACTTCCGATAATCTTATTGCTCTTCAGTAACATGAATAACGTAGACACCAAAATGTATGCCTACAAGTAAAGCACGAAACTCGAATCAATGAGTGTTTGAGGCGACAGCAATTGTTCGTGACAACCTTGGTTGGATCGTTCGTGACAACCTACTCCGATACTATTTGGGAATCGGATATAAGGCGTCGTCTCTGGCTTCACTTCACGGATTTTATTCCATTGTGGAAAAGTTAAAAATATGCTTTGTACATTCTATGTAAAATTTTTCTCACGACCGCTTCAGCAACAGAGTCATATCTTCAGGTCGGGTCACCTAAAGATGTAACTGTTACGAAACCGGTCGTCACAATAAATTTCATGTGGAATCTGCAAAGTATATTTTTACTTTGCGTTCTGTTGGAAATCATAGATAAAAAGTGAAAGGCGGAAGATTGGCAACCATTACCGAGGGTGAGGTGACCCACTCGATCAATGCGTGAAACAGTATATTGTCCCGCAACCTTCAGAATTGGGAGGCCCATCAGCTTCTCATTTTTATACAATCAGAACATCCTTAGAAGTAGAGAGGTTTCCCCCGAGTGTCAGAACCGCCAGGTAGTCTCATCTACAGCTGCCATCCACTGTGAACGTTTGTTAGGTGGAACAAGAGTGTCCCCAATCTTCAGTTAGTTACTGTAAAAGAAATTAATAGTTAAGTATCGCGCGTATAAGTATGTCGTTTACATAAATGAGGAATTATAAATGTGACCCATTATGTTTCCAGTCATCATCACAAAGTTCTAAATAAAAAAGAAATCAATGCTCGCGCAAAATACTGCGTGATTCTAAAATTATGCCATCAGTGAGGAAATTCCGCCGAAATAACCGCCAGTAGATGTGAGTTTTTCAAGATACGCATAAAATGAAACCAACACCTATACATACTGTCCCACTTCCCTCGCAATGATGACGCGCCCCTTGAATTCGGAATGGTTTTGCTCCGCACCGCAATTAGGTGATCGGTCCTCACACTCATGCTCCCGTCAGGGAAACATTTCGTGTTCTTTGCGCGAGAATTTTTCCCTAATCATGAGAGAGACCATTTGTGAATTTTATTTTTTATTTCGGCAACTGTGCGAAGCATGAAGTCAAGTTAGGGGTAATTATGGTGGGTAAACATTGTTTTGTATGATTGATATTTTCATTAATTAAATATATACATACTCATATAACGTGAAGTTTTTTCAAATCTTTTTAAGTTATTGCGGAGACTAATCGGTTTATTTGTTAATAGTTGAGAAAAAAATATAAACTACACACTGTTAATTGTCGCTCTAGAGGCAGACGTTAAAATATCCACAGTGAAAGAAACAAAGTTTCTTAGGAGTTCATATGCGTAACATATCCCATGCAAAATGGCTGGTATTTTCTGCAAATATGTCGAAAATGAATCCGGTAAGTGGCTAATATCTTGGTATTTTTGGATAAATGGGATGTTTTTTCTTTCAAATGAGGCCAAATTTGTTTAGATAAACGACATCTCGCTCAAATTACCTAAAGGCCGTCGAAGCGATCGTTTGTGTCACAAACATGCGGGAGAAAAGCATTGCGTAAGGGACCGTCCTCAGCCCCACAACACGCGCAGAGCCCCTACGCATCCAAGCGCTTTCCCCTGAGCTGATATCACTGAGATATCGACCGTGAAGCAACTCCACGTAATTTGGATTCTTTTCCGGGAAAATGCCATCCACATCTACTTTCCCTCCATTACGCTGAGATAAGAATAATCGTATGCTTAAAAGTTTCAAATGGGTAGGTTTAACCACAGTTGGAGACGTGGGTTCACCAAGGCTGCCGCTGAGTCATCATGAGTCTCGAATGTCAGTTTCAGCCTCGAAGGAATTTTGTTTTTCTGATCTGCTGGCATTCGGTGCCCTCAATTCCCCCAAGTGAGATAATCATTTCCCAATGCAACAGTGCACTTGCTTTCCATTCGTTACTCACCCTGGACACTAGGGAGCGCTATTCAAAACATATCGCGAGCAAAGTTGATGTAGGCTAAACAACGAAATAACGTTGACGAGGGCATATAAGATCGTTTTCATGTTTGTTGATTATCAGTCATGGCGTCAAACATGGATAACTTTAGTGTCAAAAAATCTGTGATAAAAAGTTTACGTTTTCAAATACTTATTTCCAACGAATTCAACTACTATACACAAAAATTTTGCCACGATTTATGCTCGTCCACAGAATGGCTTCAAAACATACCGGCAGGTTTCAATACATTCAGCCTGCGCATGTCGTTCGAATTCGCTGAAGTGCAATGATGTGTCCCAAGGTCCTTATATACAGTATTTGGATCTTAATGTGTTTTGATGTGCGCTGACTACAACACCTCCAATGGAAGGTTCCCAATAACGATTCACAAAAGGATAAACAAAGCAAAAAAAACTTCAGAACCACACAAAGAAAACGTCCGCTTGCTTTCCGATGGACGAGAATCTTTAGGCTATTACCTCGCTCAGTTTATTCGACTGATTTCATTTCCAGAAGTGTAATTACCAGCTCGATCAATCTCAAGGCCTGATTATCTCCCGAATCAACATGTTAGCTCGGCGATCAACATTGGTGTTTCGCTGCTTGAGAGCAATATTTAAATACTGGGGCTAAACAAAATGCCTTGCAATATTGCAATACTGGAATACCTACTTTAGCCTGAAAGTTACAGTTTAGCGCTTAAGTGCGTTTAGTTTCACAGGCAAGAGAATCAGATAACGCCTCTAAGCAACCTTGTCTTGTGGTCAAAGACGAACTTTGAATGAAAACTGCTTATTATCACATTTATTCAATCTTCAGCGAGAATGAAATGATGAACTCTGCATTATCAAATAATAAGTATTTATTAGTTTAACGTCGTCAATACCGAGAACTTGATGTGAAAAAATGGAGAAGATTACACGCAACTATATTCCGACGATGAGAGAACAGGGAAGACTTAACACATAAAGATAACTCAACCCTCCTCTTCGCCCCGCCGCAGTTACTTCCCACAGTGAATATTTTTTGTTGTGATGGGAGCACTGAAGCTCCCACGTTTTAAAACAAGTAGGATGACCTCATAACAGTCACTTAATGTAGTATGTGCCTTTGCTTGGTGGCTGAAGAACTGACCTGAAAACCCTATGAGGTCGTTTACGACAGCCGAATATGTAGATGGTTTTACGCAGGATCTGTCGCCATTTAGGTGGTGCCAAATAAAGAAGAATATTAAGCACAATATTCTGGGGATCAAATTATACGAGGCCTTATAACGACTGAATTTAAAAGTTGCCCACTTTAGAAACTCCTTTTCTCCATGCCCTTTTTGATCCAAAAAAATTTCGGTTTATTCTAAAATCATTCATGGTTTCAATGACCCGACGTGGTTGACACCTTCAACATCAGCAACAGTTGGCTTGGATAGTAATATTCCTCTTTCATGTCGGGACGATTTTATTTATATATATTTATCTCACCATCAAGTGATAAGCAGATGTTTTAGATCAAAATATGACTGACAAAACTTCAATAGTAACAGGCCAGATGACAATAAGGTGAAGAAGTGAGAGTGATGATAAGGAATGACATCCATGAAAATAAGGAAAATTATTACGCTTACTATTGCATGTTTGCTCTGAAAGATTATGCGTTTCGGCAAACAATGCAAAACTGCTGCACATAAGGCATGCCGGAGAAAGAGACTACAGCTACTTACAGCACTTTTAGCATCGATACTGCAAGTCGTACTGCTAACTTTTATCATTTATTACAACGAGCTTTAACACCTGGGTGTCTTCATTAGGTAAAAGTTTCTTCAGGTTCAGTTTGTCCTAAAAGATGACGCCCAGACGTTGAAATGCGTAGAAATAAAGGGCAGTAAATATTGTAGTTTTTCTCGGTATAAGATGCTGTTACACCATGTCGCGCTCAGAATAGTGGAGCTTTAATCCCTGCGACTTCCCCAGGGGAATGAAAGCGTATTTTACATACCAGATTTTATAGACGGAAAAAAATTACTCCTAATAATCCCTCAACACTAATGTATTCTTCCATAAAGTTCTCTCATTCCAAAATGTTGATCCAACATCAATAGCGCTCTAGTAATTTGCTGATATTCGATTATTACAGGGTTAAAATGCGACCTTCTAGAAATCATCGCGTCGAGTTGAAAAAACACAATAATCCCCGAATTCATTATGAAATATAATAAGCTGTTACATTACTTCCTCAAACAACAAAAGGAATTGCCACACCGATTTCAGGGTTGCCAAAGTTAAATTTGTTTAAATTGCAAAAAAGATGCAAATCTAGCTCGGAGATATTTTTACAGGTCTAACTTAACTGAATTGGACGAATTTCGGAGGTAGCAATGAGCTGGCATTCGGAGTGTTCTTAGGAATACGCAATCTCTTGCTTCATGCAAGAATTAAGGCCCTTCCCATCTCCGCACGCAGTGCAAAAGAATCAGTGTGTGATTTTAGGATTATGTGATTGCATCCCTTGCATAAAGCTATAAGACTTTTAACGCTCATACACACACCATCATTACCAAGTTTTATTCGCGAACCAGATACTTTTGGGAGAGTATCTCTGATACTTGGAAGGCTTTTGGAATTTACCAAAAGTATAATTACTGCTTCCAATGAGACTTTAAACTAGGTTTTCCGATAGGTAGGGTAGCTAGCGAGTTAATTCACTCCCTAATTCTTGTATCTTTATGTGCTACCTATTGGTATCATGTCCCTTTAAAAAAAAAGTATTCTACCGGTAAAGATAGGTTCTGTTGAACGTTAGAGAATCTCCTCCCATTTTTCTACAATTTCTGGGGCCTGTCTCACTTTCTTTTTCCTTTTTTGCCTCAGCATACGATCTACATATGTCATCCCGTCCATGGAACCTATTCTCTTTCTTCCCCTTCCCCGCTTGCCCAACATCCTTCCCTCCATCACACTCTTCAACAACCCATCACCCTTTATTACCTCATTCAGCCACCTACACTGCCTATCCTGGATTTCATTCAGAAGTTTCCTTGCCCACCATCTCAAGCACTTCCTTGCTAGTCTTACTTTCCGTCCACCTAACCTTCTCAATCCTTCTTCACACCCACATCTTAAATGCCTGCACCCTTTTCTCGACCTCCTTTCTAACATACGTTTCTGCACCATACAACGCTACGCTCCATAGTGTAAATATTTATGAAATTTTGTCTCCAGATAATTTTAGCTAGTTTTTGCAGCTGCATCAGTAGTCGTAGTTATATTTACTTAAATAGGGTATTAATGCATGTTGGTGACCGCTCACCCCCTGCCAAACAGGTGGCTCTTTGGGTATAATGTAAACGTAGATTTCAGAGCTCACATTTTTCTCGCATTGCAGTGGATATCGCCATTATCCCGGAGCTAAAAGGTACCCTTTCGAATCCATTCCATAGTGCTGATCTCATATCAATTGTTGAGGTACCGAAACCAAAAAGAGTAATTCAGTTTAATTGTAGGGGAAACAAAAAACGTAAAAGCATTTTTTCCGTATCATGATAGTATAGCATTGGCCCCACACTCGAACAGCATTTCTTAACATTCGTTTTATGACGTCCCTTTCTCATGCCCTGTCTATTCCATCGCTCATAATCTGGCGGTTGATTATTACTTGAAAGAGGACACCGAACACGGAGGTCATGTGCGCTGTTAATAATTGAACGGAAGTTAGGTAAGAATTGGTTAAAGAGATACTTGGTGTACGTATTAGACACCTCTCAACGAAAGGCATCAAGGAGTCCAGTTTAATGTAGTTTGATCGAGATATCATTTCACATGCAATTCGATGAATTTTGTCACATTGAAAAGGAAATATATCACCTATCTAAGAAAAAAAAAATATATCAGCCATTTCTCAGCATAATTTTAGATTATGCTGAGAAATGGCCGCATAATAATGTATTTTATCAAAATTTCAGCCATATCATGTGAATAAAATCAATGGTTGGCGCGTTCACTTTGTGGAAATTATTCATCTTAAAAATGAAAGATCTTGACCTTGAGATCTCTTAAATAAACTGTGCTGTCTCTTGGTATTTTACTTTGTAATCTTGATAATGGCCTGAAAAGGCCGAAACCGGTCGATTTTTGTTTTTAATACGTTGGTGGAAAAAACTAAGTGTTTTCATTTTTAACATATTATTTGATGTGCACTAGGGTTTTACTTATAGTTTACTTTTTCCTCGGATTTTCGATCCAACATCTCAAATCGTGTTATGGGGTAAAGAAAGGATACTATAAAAAATTAGGCTCGATTAATTGACATTTAGTGGTTTTCAATCAACAGTTTTCCCGATCGAGAAGAAAAACATCTTTCCAAGGTTAACTCACCATGCTACAGCTATTTTAGGGCCACAATTCACTCCATTTTGACATATGAGCAATCATTTTTCATTAACAAAGTATTTTGGCGGCGGCCACTGCTGCACGTCATCACACGACGCCGCGCCGGGTGCGCGCGTGCCGCAGTCCCGGTCAGCTGACTTCTCCTGCGCCAATTAGCCGCACGCCCTCATCGCGCCTTTCCGAGTCGGAGTCGGGGGAGCAATTACCCTCGGGTTACACTTAAAGATTACTTACTAGGGCCACACTAACGTGACTTAAGCATTTTCAAAGAGGAGGGAATTGATGAGGGGGTGAGGGGGGGGGGGGGGGGAGAGACGTAAAGACAAGGCTGGTGAAAAGTCAAATGTGGAGCGTGGCGCTGTATGGGTCGGAGACTTGGTATTTGAGAAGGGAGGTTGTACGTAGACTTGTGGCGTTTGAGGTGTGGAAATGGAGAAGGATGGAGAGTGCCAGAGGGGTAGCGAGAAGGACGAACGAGGACGTGTTGGATATGGTTGGAAAGGGGAGGAGATTGATGGCGGAGGTTGGCAGGAGGAAGAAGACATGGATGGATGGAGGATGTTTTGAAAAGAGAGGGAATATTGAAGAGAGCAACAAGAAGAGAGAGACCTGGGGAAGAGAGAAAGAAAGACGATAGGAATTCTGGACGAAGAAAGAAGAGGAAGATGATTTGAGGAATTCAAGATATATCTAATGGCGGGTCATCCATAAAAGTGAAGAGTGAAGGATATGCCAGAAATTAGGACGCTAGGATTAGTACTGCTTAAAAACCTACCAATCAGCTGGTAGAGTACTGAAATGAATACATCAGTGAATGTCTTTTTTAGTACGTGTTTTTTTTTCATAGTACACGCCTAATGATGATCCAAGAAAACAAGAATGATTCGGAGCTTATAACTCAATGATAAGAGGAGAAGAATGTTGACAGTACGACCATATCCATTTCCCCAGAGACATTGAGCGGGCACTTGTGGAATCCAAGCGAGCATTGGCTTGAGATTTTTTTTTGTTATATTTGAAAGGAGAAACTTGTATTCCGCTTAAAAAACAATGAGGGCAACCCGACCCTCCTAAACGACAACCAAAGATGTCAGAAGAGAGCAATTGGTTTATGCTGGTAATTTCTCATGACAAATAGTATTTCTTTCGAATATTCAACTTGCCAAAAGATTTTTTGGAAATGGATCCGGGGACATGGCTCAAAAACAGCGACTATTGATACAATCAAGATGACGGCTTTAGCACGTGGTGGTTGATAATAATGAACGCGGTATCAAATTGTTGTCAACTTTGAACGAGAGCATGACAAATAAGAAAACACTAACTAACCCGTGCGAATATTTCGCACAGTATACGGTTTCTGCCTCTCTCTTCCTTCTTTCTTCCTGTTCTTCTACCTGTCGAATATTTCGCACAGTATGCATCTTCTTCCTGTTTCTTCCTTCTTTCCTCCTGTTCTTCTACCTGTTTCTTCCCATGGACAATTATATGTTATTTATATTTCTGTTAAATATATATAACGTAAACGTAAACAGACACACTGATTGCATGTAGAATGTAAACAATCTAACTAAACTATGTGTTAATATATAGCGTCTCCTACAGTCTTTTAAGCACGTAACCATGGCCAACATATTAGTTGATAATATTGTCAACAGATGGCACCGTTAATTTTGACCATTTATCAACAAAAACTTTAATTTAAAATTGTTTACCAACAACTTTAATTTTAAACCAATTGTCTATTTTTCGTCAATAGCGGAGAACATAAGCTTAAAAACGATGTTTGAATCATTAATTTTGATGAAAAATTATGGGAGTTATGGCGTTGCGACAAAACAACACCTATGAGAAATAATATATATGAATGATGATGTTTGCAGGATTCACTTATCGACGCCACTCGATGTCAAAAAGCTATTTAAGACTCGCTTAAGTCCACCACTTAAAGAGCAGTATCGTTTGGATTTGTGAGAAGATATATGTCATCGTTGTGTATTGTAACAATTGTATAATGAACTTTTTTCATATTAAGCTCAACAAGTTTTGTGAATAGTACAGGTCTGAAGTAGAAACACACCAGTTTCAAAAGTAATTTTCATTGCTAAGCAATTTCCTCATTTATTTTCAGATAAACTGATAAACGTTCATGTTCTTTTAACTCTGCCAGCTTTGATTAGACGGCTGATGCCGATTGAGGTCGAGGCATGCTAGGTTCACACCATGTGCAAGTACGCCAGCCACGTCGCTCTTTCAAAAAAAGTTAATACTTACGCCAGCGTAAATTAGAGCTGAAAGTCGGTGCTGTGAGGATTGTAATTTTTTGCGTGTCACTAGTAATGCTTTAAGTGAGGCGAAAATTTTAAAGTAAAACATTTTATACATTGATATTACTACATGATTGTTTATTTTTAACCTGAATTTAAACCGTGTAAACAGGTATATTTATGTGAAATATGGCCCAAGAATTTTTTTTACTTTATCTGAAAAGTTATTACTTACATTGCTCACTCAATGACTTACCTTACCTTAGCACCGTTCTGAAACTTCTATAACTAACTACTAAGGGATTTCACTGAAAAATGTACGCCACTACCGGCATTCGAACCCATGGCCCTGGGGATGGAAACATCCCGCCACCACACCTGTCACATCAATCGGGAGACGGAAACGTTCCTTCCCTGTGGATCACAGCAAGAGCGGTGCGGGAAGTCTGTAACTTAGGTCGACCGTCGACAGACGACAATTTCGGCCGGCCTCGCGGCTTAATGGCCATTGGAAAGTCAATAAATCTCAATTTTTACGATTTCACGACCCCCAGCTGAGCTCACCTCACAGTTTTACAACATTTCTGAGCAGTAGGTACAGGCATTATTTATCTTATTATGGAAATTTGTATCCATTATGTGAGAGAAAACTTTGGAAATCTCGAAAGAAAACTAACACTGGTTGAGTCTGCGTGCACCTAATGCGCACTTTTAGCCTAATTTAATGTTCGACAATTTGCCGATGTCGACAGTAATTTAAGGTAGTCCGAGCGAGATAGTTCCCTAGTCATAATGGAGACCATATATATGTTGTAATTTCACCAGCTGTAGGACACTGTAGGACAGCTGTAGGAGCTGTGTGTAAATATTGCATGATTAATGGTGCAATGATATAGATTTATATGACAAAAATGGTAAGTAATTAAATGAAAATATCAAAATAAGTCTTTAACTTGACTAATTTTTTTAGCACGGTGCGTTTGAAACTTCTTCAAAACGGGAAGTTTTTTGTGATACCCAAGAACCTATTGCAGTGACAATATGATTTATTTTCAAATACAGTTGATAAAACATACAAACTACACGCTGTTAGTTTTTTACGACATTGTTAGTTCTTAATTTTAATTCTTAGAGTTAGAAATATCTCATTTTGTAAATGTCTCTCTGGAGTGCATACACGTACCATTTCCCATGTAAAAGGGCTGGCGTTTTTGCCAAATATCTCCGAAAGTAATGTATTAGGGGTTGAATTTTTGGTGTCAGTAGAAGGGTGAGATATTTTTCTTCAAAATAAGACCAAATTCATTGATTTCTAAGTAAAATAATACTTCGCTACAAATCAAACTACATTCAGCGACAAGCGGCACTTATTTTACGCGAAAATTTCACGTGGGAGTTGACTCCTATACGAGTCCGCATAGAGGGTCTAATTGGACGTGTATTATGCGTACTCCTGCACGAGTTCGCCATCGATAGCGGTGCAGTCCGATATTTGGACTGAGTAGCCGCCGTCCAAGTTGTGGGGGACAAGTATTGACCAACAGTTGAACCGCACTATATAGTGGAAAACGGACTTTTAAAATGGAGGCCGCATCAAATACGAATAATGTGGAAAAAGTTTTACAACTGAAGTTGGTGATAGTAAACAGAATGACCCTTCTTTGAGGAATATATGAAATATGTGCTTTCCTAATATGATGTTTCTGCAAGATTTGAGCTTGACATAGAGCTATATGTGAAATTATTACCTGCGCTAGCTGATGTCATTGCAATCTGAGAATCTTAAATAGAGGTGTACGTGAATTTTTCGTCCTCTGGCGTTGGTCGTTGTACAATATAAGAATCGTTCAGAATCATTAAGAATTAGTTCACGGCATTGGTTGGCATCCTGCGATGTGGAATGCAACAGGGAACTACCACTTAGTCTCTTTTAAAAGATGCAATCCTGCATTCTAAATATATATAACATGATGGCATTCCTCCCAGTAAAATATTCCGGAAGTAAAAGAGTCCCCCGTTCGGATCTCCGGGAGGGGTCTACTGAGAGGAGTATATCAGTCAGGAAGGACAAGACATTACAAGAGCGTTATATTGCGGTGTATATGATATGTTTTTCTCAATTTGGTGTTAGTGCAAGTTAAGATCCTTATTTAGAGATGAATTTAAAAAAGTTGTCATAACAGGCCGGATTATGAGGCGGCGAGTTATTAGTCATTAGAAAGGTATTCAAATAGGCCTATTACCAATTTAAAAACATTTGAAGGTTAACAAAAAGGTTTTATTAAATTAATTTAGGAGGATCAAAGTCGCGTTTTAAAACAAACTTTGTTCGATTCTTTATCTTTAGTGCACGTAAAATTAAGAAAATGAGGCGATTCTCCGCAGTGTAACTTTGTCATTTTTTTTTGGATTAGATTGGATATTTGGGGAAGCGACCGACAGCTAAGGTTATTTGCGCCATTGGGGATAGGCAAGGGAGGTAGGGTGGATAGAAACCCGGCGTCGGCATTAGCCTGCTCTTAAAGAAAGGCGCCAAGAGGACCACGGTTTAACGTTTCATCCGACAGACGGAGTACTGTACTTGAAGTGCCCTCCACAAGTCAACTCAAGTAGGGATCGGGGTTCCTCTGAGGTTTGAACCCTGGCCATCCGTATGGTTAGCCACTACTCTAGCCACCACACCAACCCGATCCCCTGGTCATTTTATTTTCCTGTGTTGTTCACATACTGGAGGGAATGTCGTGCCTCAAATTTACCGATGATTCTGTTAACAATAGTAATGTAATATCATGATCTGACAGCTCTTTATTATGCATTCATATTTTCAGGAATACTTCCGCCTCTAATTCAAGAGATATTTATTTTGGGTTCGGTTTCGGCACAATGACACTGTGGCACGCTGGCGACATCCATCGCAATTGCAAGACATCTTCGGTACAACTCCGCATAGACACGATTGGTGTGCCAAGTGGAGTCGGACGTCGTAGTCGACTCGATATACATCTACCCCTTTGCAGGCAATCCCTTTGTGCATTGGGGGGTTTACTTGCAACCGATAATTTTGCTCTTAAAATTGTCGAGCGTTGATAAAAATGAAGATAGAAGAGCGTATTAGGTGCACACAGACCATTCGCTATAGTGGCATTTAGTTTCACTCGAGGTTCAAGAAATGTTTTATATTTTCTCTCTCACGAGCATATATCGATTGGTTCCAGGGCGTTTGATGAATTTCACCAAATACGAAAAAGTGGCCTTGCATTTTCTATTGACGTTTATTCCCAATGTATGGACTTTAATGGTTCAAATTTATTATGGAAGCTGATTTTAAAAAGAAATGATCGAGAGGTAGTAGACTGTATATTGATAAAAAACAAAATTTTGGCAGGATTTCGAAAACTCATGAAAAATTCATAAAAACGAGTGAAAAATCCACCTTAATTACTCTGAAATAAAACTTTTACATCATATATTCCCTAAATATCAGCTGAAATGTGTTGAATGAACTATTTTATATTAAACCTAGCGAGGGGAAAAATAAATATTTCAAGCAATATGGAGGGAAAACCCTTAAAAAGTCGGGAATTACTGAAAATGGTCGTAAAAACTCATTTTTTGTCAGGTTAGAGTGAAAAGCCTCAGTCCTGCGCAAAAATCTTGCACGTTCTTCCAACTCATAGCAAAAGAGTTGATCTGGCACCCTTTGGGAAACGATTTGTGAGAAGAGCCTCTATCGAACCACTCTAATCCACACGCTTCCACGGTGAGAAAATTTAAAATACGGCAATTCCCACAGTGCAAAAAAGTTGTAAAACTGTGTGATGAGCATAGCGGTGGCCGTCATAAAATCGCAATGACCGTATTCCTCCGAATATAAGCCGCACTCGAATATAAGCCGCACCCCGTTTTTTGGGGTCTCAAACAGGGAAAAAAGTTAATACTATACCAAAGTACAACGTGCCATATTGACCTCCTCTAGTCCTGCTGACTGAATTACTAGTTTTGAATTTAATTTTCTGATTGCTTGATTCTTAATTTTTACTGTAAACAAGTACTACCTACAGTATTTGACATTAGAATTTTATATCTGTTTTTACGCTACCCATGTAACTGTGACACAATATTACCTAAATTATCTTTTGATATATGAATAAAATGTGCACCAATTTGACCTTTTTCAGCGTTATTTTTTACTATCCCCGTGGCTTAGGCGAGTTTAGCTGGCGTCCGCGTGAATACAAATGGCTGGTTTGTTCAAATTCGTCATTTTTACGATTTTTTAAGAAAGTTCTCGAATTTAAGCCGCACCTCGAATATAAGCCGCTCCCAGATTTTGAGGCCCCAAAATCAGGAAAAAAAGTGCGGCTTATATTCGGAGAAATACGGTAACTTTCATGAACTCACCAATGTCCTTTTAGACCGCGTGGGACACAATTGGGTGTTTGCATCAATATTTTTTCTCGAAGAAACTTACCAACGCGTAAAGAATCAAATAAGTATCGAGGAAAAGATAAGTTTCAGTCGTGTAAAATGCATAGTAATTCCATAGCATTATAAAGAAAACTGCTAAAATGCCGAATATACCAGCAAATCGAGATACGTAGGTACGGATAGAGACGCCATTTGCACGTATCCGAGGCGGGAGGCCACGTGGGTATGCTACGCGAATTCAGCTTTCACGGAGAGGGATATATCCACCGATGCCGGTAAATGACGTAAAGAACCTTCAGAGGGTGGCCTTATTGAAGGCCAGCTTTAATCAACAATAAATGTCACATATGACGCCCAGATGAAACTGACACATATACTCGTGCTCTGGACAGGAAAAATCACGCAAATACCCAATCGGCGTACGTCGACCGTCGACAAAAGTCACAGAGACTTACATCCCTCCCCTGGAGACATCTGGCGGCACTTCTTTGCGAATAGAGGCACTCGTACTCTCGCGCTTGTTTCTGTTATGACTTATCAGTTTTCATACTCGCTCTGCCACTCGGCCCGCCTTCTTCCATACAATGATTTACATTTACCGTTATACTCTTCGAGGGGGAGGGAGAAATTGCACCCAATCCTCTCTTTCATTCCCCCACTCCCCCACCCCTTGACCCTCCGGCGCGGCGTTCCGTTCCCTAAGGATATGGAACGCCGCTAGAGGGGAGCAGAGAAACCTCGCCAAAGCTAGTGGGGCACATCGCGCAATGAAATGCAGGAACGAAACGACGGCGGAAAATGGCTCGTTACAAGAGATTCGATATCTCATCGGGGGAACGAGGGCTTCCTGACAGGTGGTAGAGTTTGTTCATGCCCTTGAGGTGAAAGGATGAAATGAACTATTCCCATGGCAGAGATTACTGTCGTGTATATATATGCTAAGTGTAAAAGCAAATCTGCTTCTAGATTGTATATTTATAAAATGCAACGCAATGGCTGTAAATACTGTTTGACTTGACAAGGGGATTGTAGTCTTGCAGTGGAATATGAGCTTTTATAGTGGAGTAGCAGCTTTCCGTCTCCCCCCCCCCTGCAGGAATACCATGTGCTCCCCATTCATACTGATTAGAGATGGGCAACATCGTTCAATACAATGACCGAGTCTTGAATCGGTCGTTCAATCTAAAGAATCGATTCTTGGATCTCGTTCTCGTTCAATTTTTTTCATTATAGTGGTTCATTGAAATAAATTTTAACTTTAATTTAAACATATAGTGAAACCTGTATTTAGCGGCCAACAGCAGGCCTTTGAAATAACTCCCGCAAGAGAGAAAGTGTCCGCTGATTGGAGGTAAAATTTTAATTGATAATATCATAAATTCATTTTCCGAAAATTTTTATCGCACACAGATGAGACCGCCCTAGTGAGGTGGCCTCTGAGGCAGGTTTCACTATGCAGTGCTTCTGTAAGCATGCCTTAAAAACTACTGCTGACGAGAAAAAGTATATTTGTTGCTGAAACACGTACGACTTCTAAAAATGGTGAAAAACCTACAAAAAAGTTAGAGTCATATCACTCGCTATAAAAAATGGTATACACCGCCGAAAATAACCGAGAAATCGAGTCTTTTAATTATACACCATCTTTTTGAGTGTGTAAGAAATGCATCGAAGTATATAAAAAATGGAGGAGCTAAAATCTGCTAATGCAAGTTTGGGTGGATGAAGTACAGCGCGTTCATCGAAATATTCGTAGGCTACTGTTCCTGAAAGTTGCGGAAGCATACGCCTAAAATGCAGCGAAAATCTTTTGGAACATTTTTTCAATGCTATTCTTTTGAAAAAAGTTTCTGCTCCATCATTAATGGAACAAACTCAAAAATGTTAAAAAAATATTTCTGGTAAAATTTATAATTTTGATTAAATATTTGCCTCAGTAGGTTTGCAGATAAAGGAATTATGAATTTATTTATTCAAAGATCGAGGAAATTTTTTAGAAGTTTGCGAACAAACGCAAACGGACAAGATTTTAATAGTCAAGAATTCATTATTCCACCGCGATCACTAATTCCTTGAGTATAATTTGATTCTCAGGCCAGCGACTCCTCAAGGAATCACTGAATCCGAGTCCCCTTCTGAATCTGAGTCCTAATCTGAATCCGAGTCCTCAACTGAATCTGAATCCTAATCTGAATCCGAGTCCTCAACTAAATCTGAATCCTAATCTGAATCCGAGTCCTTAACTGAATCTGAATCCGAATCCTAATCTGAATCCGAGTCCTTAACTGAATCTGAATCCTAATCCGAATCTGACTCCTCGAGGACTCATGAGTCCTCCCTCTCCGCTGGCTCTACGAGAACACAGGTCCCCCTCCCTCAGACTTCAAATTTCAAGAGTGGGGGGACTCGCTTCTTCCTGTCGTTCACTTGATTCTCTGCTTTGCCGCGTGGTGCGCCCATTTCCATTCCCAAACTTCCAAGGGTGGGGGGACTCGTGGCCTCGCCTGTCAGTTAGTTCCCATCTTTGCCGGGTGTTGCGCCTATTTTCATTACGATTCGTAAGGAACGACGGTTCATTGCCGCGAACGACTCCGTTCGTCAACTCACTTCAAAGAGTCGTTCGAATTGATTCGTTCGTTCGGGACCGACCCATCTCTAATACTGATACCCCTTCCATTTGCTAAAACCATTTAAAAGCTAAAGTAAAATGTTATGCACTTTCCTCTTGACTGAATTTATCTTTTGTTATATTTATACTTACCAGATTTACAGAAATATTGATTCATATCAATTGTTAATTTTTCAAGAAAATTTCCGTGATTAAGTGTAATTCAAATTTTTGACACTCGGAGAATGGTGGTCGCCCACGACATGGCTCATGTCAAGCGGACCGAAGGTGTCCTAACGCAGGCGAACACATGGATTCCCACATCTCATCCTTTCAAGATATTATATGCATGGAGCGCCTATATCTTCAGCCTAACAATTTAAGTAAACGACGATTTCACCTGATGTTTTATTTTTGTGAAATCCGTGTATACACCGGGAAATTATAACGTGGTTGAGAATTGTGAAATCAGTTGAATTTTGGACCGCGGATAATCGCATGAGCATAGACTTTAGATATCAAGGGCTGTGGACGGCGAAACCGCGGTTGACAAAGGGATACCTCTACAGTGCTTGTTGAGACTCATCGCAGCTCGCGGTCACCGTCAACCCACGCCTCCCTCCCCCTTCCCCCAATTGCGTGCCCTGAGGGCCCGACTGTTGCGCCCCAGTGATCTTTGCACTGAGCAACTTCAGATCGGCACTGACAGGAATCGAAATAATACTGTCCATTTCATCAACTCGACCGCAATCATTTACAATTTAATTGTGCGGAAAATATCTCTTACAACATCGAATGGGCAATAAGTAATAATAATCGAATGGGCAATAATGGGCTCATGAATTTGGGTTGGCATCAGTTTGGTGTCTTAGGACCAAAACATTAACTTCAATATCCCTTCACAATGTAACTTGGTATAGATATAGGGGTTGAGCGACGCCAAGTCGATGAGGAAATCATAAGGAATCGTATATACACAATTAACATGATTTTCTGATAAATTCAGGTTAAATTTTGAATCCTTATTTCCTCTAGTTAAAATGCATGCTAATAAAGCAGCCACGGAAAAACTGGCGAAGCAAAGGGCCATTATAAAGATCTAACTTTACAAATTTTTTTAAATCTGGCATTTCCTGGATGTGTTAAATAATATTTTAGTAACTAAACAGCATCCTGGAAATGGCATTAAGGGCCTTGTAAATCCGGCATTATAGCTGACATTAGCGGACAAACACACGTAGCCATGCCCTGAGAGGTGAAAATCCAATCCAGACGGGATTGAAACCCACGATAATGAGTTTTGTTGGCAAGGGATTTCTCCCACCGCCAAGGAGGCTATAAATGTAGCAGGAAGGAAAATTATCGACGATAGGTTATATTTAGTTTTAAAGTGAGCTATAGTGACCCTCCAAGACATGCACCTCAGTACATCTTGGTCTTTCCTTGGGGACAAACACGGCACTCGTGAATATACTCTGTACCTGGTTTATAAAATCGTTTTAAGGATTGCCAGGAGTATTGCGTACATTCACTTTAACAACTGTTTATTTTGAGATTCGTAGAAGAGATCAGAATTTAGTTGAAAAGTAAAAGAAAGGGATTTACGGTGTTAAATGATTTCAAAGAACTATAAGTGCGTTCGTGTGTTATGGGCACCAATCAAATTGAAAACAGGCCTCCTTCATGGATGAGTTAAGAATAAGCCAGCCTTAGAACTACATTTAGGGTCTGGGATTCAAGGTTAAATAAAATCCAGGAAATGATCTTGATTACAACAGAGTAAGGTGCTTAAAATTTTATCACTCTACAGCGTGACTTTGTCCTATGATGGGAAGAAGACAGGGGAACAATTACATGGTTTACTGAAAGCTGGAATTGTATAGAACCAAAGGGATGAATAACAAAAATATCAATTAGATCAAATGCTTTTTATATTTTCATTTATTCAACACTTCATTAATCGATATGCAAATTGCACTGTTGTCATGACATTCGCTGTTGTCTGCAATTTCCATTCCACAATCGCAATTTCTGTAGTCAGTAGATCAAAAAAGAAAACACTGAAAAATGAGACACTTGATATTGAAGAGTTTTGGTCTTACAGTCAGCCCATTTGTTGGACTTCACGACCAAAGGTCTCTCACTTTCAAACGAACTTGATATTAAAAATTAGACTGGGAGATTAGCAGATGTGTGCCTTCGGATAAGGATTATCGGGTTGAAACTCACTTTGAAAGACAATATGCTATAAAACTTTGATGCTGCCGATTTTTCTGAGAGCGATACTTCGTCGACATCGAGTAGACGTACAACTAAGCAAAACTTGAATACATTTTTGGGAGAACTAGCTCGAGTTTATTAAAATGTGATATGAAATGAAACAAATAATGGGATACGGCTAAGGGGAAGGCAAACACTCATCCAATTAATCACATGACAACTTTACACTGTGGTCACTCTTTAAAGAGTTCAACTTTCTCACAATATCTGACCAGAATCACCTACTACAGAATCCCCTCACTACCAACTGTCACTGAGCAACAACACCTTCCCTTGGTGACGAGTCATTATTCCACTGGATGCAGATTAAGAAGCACCAGCCTTCCCATCCACGGCTGGCATTATCTTCCCAAGCTCGAGAGTTGAGCCCGAGTCGGGCGAAGTCAGCGTAAGATGTGTCGAACCCGCGCAAGTCAGTCGTCGACGCCTCTCGTGTCCTTGCACTTGAACGTCTGGCAAGAGTCAGTTCGCGCTGCCTTGAACAGCGTCCTCAGGCCAATCATCTCCGTCAGCATGTCGGGAGCGCTAGAATGAGCCGGCAAATCAATTTTACAAATTGGTTGGGGTTATCACAAATCATGAACCACTTTGCGCAACACCGGAATGCACATTAGTGTTTCATGCCCTACAGCTGTAGAGCTCCTCAAACCCGATATCGGTGTGACTCAATTCAACCGCCAGAGTTTAATGGAAGTGCCTGCGAATTCACATCCCAGAATTTATCGGTGATATAAAAGTGGAGTAGTGTAAAATATCGGAAAGTACTTCACGAAATGGGCAATGAAGATAAATTTGATTTTTGATCCTTCTCTTTAGCAAAATACCCAATAGCACTAGACGCCATTATTTTACGTTTTCGAACCATGATAATGCCAGTCTTTGCCATAAAAAAGAGGAGACTTGATACTCCATGAAACGGGATTTCATGGCGAATATTTGGGCAATTTTTCGACGGATGGTGAGCATTTAAGAACCTTTTCCTGCTCGTGCATAACCCTGCAAGAGAAATCTAAGATTAGAGACACACGAACTAATCTCATGGCAAAATGAATCGTTGCAATTCAACTCGACTATCTTCACAAGAAGTGGGTCCACGGAATGGCAGACGCCAGCGTCCTCCCATCGAATGACATTAAAGCGTATCGCGTGGACACCTGGGAAGAGAGAGCACCGCAAAGGGTACCTGAAGGACTTAGGAAAGAGGACACGAAATCCACGAAACAAACCATTCGGAGGGCTAGCCACGATTCACACCGGATCGACCAGCAAGGGCAAATAATACGAAATAAGTAACCAAGGGGAGCATCAGCTAATGACATACAATTGATAGTTAAAATTAAGTCTAATTACGGCCATCGAAGAGAGGGGCAAGTTATTTTCCCATTTTCACACAAATGTTTCAAATTTCAACAAATGGATGGTATCTTTTAATACAGAAAAATGGAAACACCTCTAAAGAACTATGATTGTGAATCGTGACTCAGTAAGTGATGGCTGTATCTTTGGCAAAAGGAATAAAACAAAAATTATGCTCTCAATTTTTTCCCCTATGAGCATCTCGCATAGTTATTTTACGAAATATCACAAAAATGGCCAATATGCCCAATTTTTTTTCGCGCGGATCAAAAGTCAGAAAGTATTACCGTAGAATATACTCTGCGGTATTACCTAACTAAAACGAGCAAATCTTCGTTCCAAAATGCCCAGTGAATCGCCAAGAAGAGTTGTACACACTCTTGCTACATTAAAAATAAAAATACACCAGTATCATACCCTTTACAACATGATACTGCTTCATAAATTTATACATTCAATGCATTTAAAATACGAAAATAAATGAAAATAGAAAAATTAAATTAATTTTAAAGCTGTCGATGAATTAGGGAATCACGGAAATTCAAGGCATGTGTCTACTTCATACTCACAAATAATAAAATTTAGATAAAAGCACAGAGTAAAGCATCATACTAAATTGGCAACAATTTTGGAAATAGCTAGCTAAATAAGCACACATGAGAAAGAGCATTACTGCACTTTACATATGACCGATAAAATCAGCCATATTTTATGGTCACATGCTCAGCTAATTTGACAGCCCAAAAAAACTGACTAAACGTATCTAAATTATCACGAATCAGCATAAAGAGATAAATGTGGCTCAGTATTGATAACAACTGATCCCGGATCAAACCATAGGTTGGTGAACATAACGCTATTAGGTAGTATATCCATAGCTAAAACACCGAATGATTTTTCATTAATGAAGCAACTTAATTTCCAGGGTGTCTTTCAAACTGTATCGTGTTACTAATTACAGATTCACCACCGTGTAAGCAGGAGTCTACAGGTCTTATATATCATCTAATATAGGACTCCAGTATGATGAGATGTCCTTGTTGGTGGCGGATCAAGGCCTTTCAGGCGGCTGAGAGTGCGTGGCTGTGATCCCCGTTGAAATTCGGTCTTTAAATCTTTTCAATGGTTTCCCTGATGAGTTGCACGTGGTATTTAATTCCCTTTGCAATACGTTTGCCACGTATGTAGTCAATAGAAATGGTAGTCAACAACATTATACGACGCGGAAGACAACCCGAGAGTCCAGCTCCTTTGGTTGGACCACTCACATAGAGCCTCCGACATGATTAATTTTCATTTAAGCCATTATGAGATAATCTTTCCCTCTAATCACGACAAACTATGGAAACAATTATAAGTATATACCTCGCAGCAAAGTGGAAGAAACCTGCCGAACGGCGATGCGATGATGGATTATTTGTACGTGAGAATGACTGGTGTCTAAGTATTACTTGCTTGGCTTGCATTGATTACGGTGGCAGGAGCGGTAATTGTGGGCCATTGAGTGCAAAATTTTATTATTGTTTAAATTAATCGGGGAATAAATCACTTTCTAATCAATGAAAACAGTTTATGAATTTGAACTTACATATAATGCAGGAGGTATTTGAAATGATACAATGATTATATTTTACAATTTTCTCATTTATGAAAGCGTGTTTATGACTAGTTTTTGGAGCGAGTATCCGAAATTTGGGTGAAATTATTTAAAGAAGCTGTTTTCGAAAATTAGATTTGGCATGTCACCTTGACATTTGTACTAACGAATAAAATTATAAGATGTGTATTTTTAACGTTTATGTGGAAATGTGTACGCAAGTAATCGAATTACATATTACGAAATATATGCCATGTGCCACAAGGGTCCGTGTTAACACACCATTGAATTGCCAAAAAACTAAACCGGTAAAAAGCTAACATTTTACTCTTCTCAACAGATATCCGTAACAAGAGCCCGAATGCAAATTTTCACGCATATCAAGTTTATAATCGAAATTGGGTACAACAGTCTTAAGGTAATTCATGGGTGATGCGGTGAAAATGCTCCATTATGACAGAAGCAAACAGTTGCAGTTTTCCGCCAGTAAAAGATAAAATGCGACTAGTCCGATGTTACTGCAGCTTCTTCAAGTTGAAATCGTCTAGAAGTTGATTCATCTTCAATTTACTACATACTTTTCAAGTCGTTTTCAGCTTGAAGATGATGAGATAATATTAAAACCAGTCGTATTTAAACTCTGAACAGTGGAGAACTACGAGTGTTTTTTCTTCTGTGATCATATTAAGATTTATCGACTCGTTTCCGGAGACATTTTCCAAAACGAGGAGAATCGAGTTGACACGGCCCGGAAGGCCAGCCGGCCGTAGGGGGTTGGAGAGGACTCACTCGTTGACGACCCTCCAGAGGACCCTCTGCACGACGTTGCCTCCGTCGTCCTTGCCCATGCGGGACATCTCGCAGAACACTCGGCTCTCGCAGTCGGGGTCCCCGAGGGCGGAGATGCCGTAGCGCCCCATCAGCCCCAGCATCGGGTACTCCTCCTCCCCCTCGTACTCGGCCTTCCCCGCCCTCAACCTGTGCACAGAGACGCCAAGAGTCAATATCCACTTCGAGTCGACAGAGAGAGAGAGATATTACATCACAGCTCCAACAGGGAGGGCCAAAACATTGAGGACCTGGATGCAATAACAGCATTAGTCTACTCACGGAGTTATTGCAATTGGGCCATTTTCGAAATACTTCAAATCTGGGCTTTAAGGTAGCTCGGGCCTCAGGGTCGCATACTCCATAAATTATGAAAACTTTAATATAACGTCTTTGAAGTGCGTTTTATGAACTGAGATGAAAGAAATTGAGTTTCCAGACTAGTTGCGTCGTAATCCAACCTTATAAAAGGAAATTTTAACATGGGCTCTTATTTTAATATGGGCTCTATATTGCTATTAATACAGCAGATAAACATCAAAGTGAACGAGCATATTAAGGTTTTTAATGGAAACTGTTTATAAAAAGTGAAAAGTCGAGGGAAACTTCAATAATAATAACAATACAATCTTACCTCAAACAGTGCATTTATGCCATCATTGAAGTCATAATGCCGTAGTTCCATGCAAATGGCTCCTTTGGCTGGACAAATGCCTTTGAAAATATTTGTGGGATTATCTGCATATGTTGTAGCTTGATTTTCGTTTTCAAGTGGTAACCAATTTCACCAGCAAACACAGGATTTTTGGACCGAAATTTTTAAAATGAGTAATTAAGCATTTGTTTAGACCCACAATGTCAGGCCAGATCCACCTTAAGGGGCCGTCGTTCATTATTTTTGCTAGCTAACTTTTAGTTCCATCTGACGCTCGTAGACGTCAAGAGCTCAAATAAACTGACTCCATGCGCTAATTTTGTAGCTTATGACGTGGGGCGATACTGAGGGAAAGGAGGTGTAATACGGGCCTGCGTAGCAACAGCGTATAATTGTTTAGCACATTATGCAATAACTGTGTATAAGTACTAAGAGATTTAAATCTAGAATAACTTTGTAGCTACGCAGGATATTCGAGGGCTATCGTTTTTGAATGGTGTACATTTAATATCAAAACAATTAGAGCCAGTTCAAGATAATAGAGCGGGTGAAACAATGATTTGGCTTAAAAAGAAAAGAAAAGTTAATAACAAACTGCGCCATTACTCTGGACACATCCTAAAAATGTTTAACTCCCTTTCACTTTTTATGGTTCGATTACACAAAACTTAAACTTTTAATATCCCAAAATAAAATAAAACCACTAACGCTGTCCCTATATCCAATTCCCCCATTGTCGATCTTCGACAATGGCCATTTGTTTGCGCCAAAGCCTCGAAAAAGCCACATTGCTGCGTTACAGCTTTGATACTTTTCCGTGGTTAGAGACTCCATTGACTAATAACAAAATCATTCACTATCAATCAATTTGCCGAGGCTCGACAATCTGTCGATTCTTCCTGAATAACGATCGTGGGAGGTATGGAAGAAAATTCTCTATGGAGACCCAAAATCCCTATTAACTACATATCTTGGTCGTCTTTTTGCACTTCGTGGTTGGTTAATGTTCATCGAATTGAAGCGTATTCACGAATTTTGAATTATGACCGTGACATATTCGGTGCTCGGGCTCTCTATTAGCACATTATTTTCTTAACCACGTTCATAGACTGCTTGTTAACGCCAAGTTTTCAAAGTTCTAAATTACGTCTTCAATATTCCACCTCAGCATAATAATGAATTGTTAAGAAGTCTACCTCCCATCTACCGCAGGGTATACCAAGTTTTGTTTTGCGATGAATAACATATGAAGGAAAAATTAGCACTAAAAAGCTGAATACTTTTAGCATAACGCCACCACCTATTTTGCCATAACGGTATCACCACAGCAGGATTTCTTTTTCTTGTCATCTGTTTATAACGTTCGAGCAGATACACAATTGTTTATCAGCTCCAACGTGTATATATCCATAGTCAAACTGATGAAAAAAAGACTATCTAGATAAAAAGACTTTATCAGCTAAATAGTAGCTCTGTAGAGTTGTTATTTTTTATAAAGAAAAAGATAAAATCACTCCGAAAAGCCGAGCCTAAAATTATGGCCCCGAGGTTTTCTCCGAATACTCTTTCTGTACAACATAACGTGTTCACCATTGTCAATAAAGATTAGAACCTTAACCATCCTTCCTTCGAAAGTAACTCCTTCGAACAGCCCTGGCGTCACTTCTGGAGTATAGTTAATACTCTTTCAGCAAAAAAATGTAAATGCCAGAATATACTCACGATGAGGAGTTGGTGACGGTGACGTAGTTGGGAGGCAGCGCCGCCAGGAAAAGGCCGATGGGCACCAGTGTGGTCAATGCAGCCACGAGCGTCTTCCAAGCCTTCGCCCTTTTTTTAGCGAAAGAAAGCAACCGTTGAAAAATGTGAGCAATGGCATTCCGCATGATAACGATTTGATGGTAGCCTTCAAACAGGTCCTCCTTCAAGACCACTATCACTAAGCTAATAGCTAATTGTTCATTATTGATGTAAGGTTAATTGATATGAGGTAATTAGCATTATTATTTTTTAAATATCTTGCGAAAAAAATTTCGTCCCAAGGGTGGTTGGAGCGATTTAGCACATTCACAGATTTGCGTTAAAATATGCGCACGCGTTCTCATCGGTGTTACTTATTGATTTAATGCATTTCATTTGATTATTCTACCAGCTGATTGGAAGATTTCATAAAAAGATGCATTAGCATGCAAAGTGGTCAAAGAATTTTTTTTCGACTAATGTAAAAAATACTAAAATACCAATACCAATGACCCACGGTTAAGCCTCCAGTCACCTTAAGACGTAACCTTGAAGAGCAGTTGGTAAGACTGGATTATTCAATGAAATTAATTAATTCAGCTGACGATATCAAGCACAAAATGTGGTGTCAATCCGCCTAATGACCTCCAGCCATGCACATGCGTTATCATTTATGAATATCGTCGGTTGAGAATTCGAAGAAAATCATTTCCTCTTTTCCCATTACCCAAGGTTGGTTAGGTATGAAATTAAGAAGAACGTAATATAATAAATTTTCTAAAAAATTCTCCGGGAGGACAAACAAATCTGTGAACAACGACCCAAATGGTTCATATATTCCGGGATTCAACACTATCAATACCGACTCTGAATTTCAGCCACTGTCCAGCCCATCTCTTCCCACACTACAGACGTTTTGCAGGAAGACTCAGTGATTTGTTCCAATCAAGAGTAAAAACATGTACATGGAGGCAAAATAAAACTGTTCATAAATTAAACAGCAGACGTTATTCATAAGCCATTTAAAAATAACGGTAGTATTAATAAACTGCAAAAGAAGATAGCCATTAGAATTTCCAGTACAGCGGAAATCCATGAAATAGAAGTGGAAAATTTCTAATTATCAAATTTCCAATGAACCACAAACCACTTACGCGCTATGCTCAAGCTTACTTTGATAACAATCGATATGTTTTTCTACGCCAATGTTAACTTAAGCTCCTTTCAGTGACATAAATAAATTTTAGAGCGGACAGTTGCACAATGCTCAGGCAAAGGAATAATGATCGTATTTTTTCCGTAGTACGGAAAGACGCATGACCAAATGAATGCCACCTTCGCTTCGAAACTTCGATCCCCCTTCCCCCACTCACTTTCCGGCCTTTTTGCTCAGCAAGTCGGCGTCGCCTTCGTGTTGGGAGTTGGTGGCTGGGGGGGACGGCGCGGGGCGCGCCTTGGGCGGGGGGAAGTGGTGAGCCCCCGGAGGCGGCAAATACTGGTAGGCGTGCTGCTCGTCCTCCTCGGGCCCATCGTACGACAGGTAGAAGTCTTCCTGCTCGCCCTTAGCGCCGCCGAAGAGCAGCGGGTGCAGGGGACGCGGGTGGTGGCTCTGCAACTGGAGCTGAAATTGGTGGTGGTGCACTCTCGAGGGCGGAGGGATGTGGTCGTTGAAGACGGCGGGCGGCTCGTACTCGTAGCCGGGGGCCGGCTTCGGGTGGTGGTAGTTGTGGGGCGGGGTCAGCACGTCCGTGAGACCAGAGTTCTGATAAGGAGAGGTGAACACGTGTGAATTGCCGAGTGAGTTTCCATCAGGACCATCAGAGTCAACGCACAAGAGAGACTAAAACAGTGAATGGCTAATACGACAGCATCGACTAGATTTCCCTATGCCGAGAAATCAATTGTATTATTAATAAGTCTACTGGTAATTGGTGAAAAGGTTTAAACTGGTAAAAAGGTTTAACTGTGAGTGACATTCCTATTAATTTTTTTATCAGCTTGCTCTATGGTAACACACATGAAGAAAGCGAGCGGCTGGTCATCAGTCACTTGAGCGGACTCGCTCAGATCTGCCTCAACACAACTCACCGCGCCGTCGAAAGCAGTGGACGGAGGGACTTTCGCCTCGCCGTACACCGGCGGTCGCATGGAGTGCGGCTCCGGGAACTTGATCTCGGGGCTGGGGCTGAAGGGGCCGAGTGTGGGGCTCACGATTCGCTCCATGTGCGCGGCGGTGCCTTCGGGCGCCGAAGTGGACTGCTGGCCGGCCGGGAACTCTGCCTCTTCGGCTGCGACGCCCCCGGCCAAGGATCGTGCCTCGTCCCGCACGAAGCTCTCCTCCGCCTCCTCGGAATCCTCGAGGCTCGAACCGAGGACCAGAGGCAGGAGAGCTCCCACGACGACCAGGGCCCGGCACACTCGCCATAATCCTCGTCCCATTCCGGATGAAAGCGATGCGAGCTGGTAGACGTCTGCAACAGACGTTAAGAGCATCAGTTTATGCGTCCTATCGCTCTTGCCCGAACCTCTTCATAAATTTTGATTAAACAAATGTAAAGATTTTGGATAGCAAGATTCAAACTGAAGGGATATTCTGGTAATAAACTTTGCTCAAAATTAAACATTTCTGTAAATGTGAACGAAAAAAATTATAAAATATAAAGTTTCATTGCAAGTAAAACTAATACATCGAGTTCAAATTTCAGCAAAAATTTGGAGGGATTGCAAAAGTTATTGTACAGGATCAATTCTTTTTGGCTGCTTAATATTCTGGCTTGACGCTGGTTTCGAATCAGTGACGCTATAACAGCTGGCAAAAATACAACTCATCAGAATAAGTTAACGAGATACTACCGACATCGTTTATGCGGCGCCTCGATATCTATTAAAGCGGTATTAATTAGCTCAATTAATCGAATGGCAAGAAAAAATCCCATTGGACTTGGAAGGGCGAAAATTGCTCTCCCTCTATTGACTTAATGTAACAGCTATACGTTCACTAAGTAGTAACTTCCCTCTTTCTAATGTAAATCCAGTAGTAGTTACATCCAATCGTGCTTACAAGCCAAGCAAAGTAGTCATCCTAGCTAACAAATCCTTTGGAGAACAATTGCATCCGGAAACTTTGAGGGATTGTTTTATGCTTACGCTGCGGAAATCCATAGGTAGGAGCGAAGCACGCCAATACACAGGAGCCTATAAAAATTAATGAATAACTTTTTTTGAAACCTACTCTGTAAGGTGAAAGGAAACAGGATCTGATGACTATTACGTCCATTTGTTTTCCCGGAATATTCATTGTGTGGATTACAGACAAGACGGTAAAATAATTCTGAATAGTTAGAAACAATCCCGTTTAGATATGGAAGAAGTCTAACGGTATCAAAATGTAAACCAAATGATCTTTTGTTGATCCTTCAGAGAAACCGGAGGTTATATTAAAATACAAAAATCTCCATTGTTAAATCCACTCCATTGATTCAAGAATAGCTACCGAACTAAATCCTGAAAATTTTACCACGCCAGATTCACCATATGAAATTAATAGGAGACAATGGATGGGTCTCAATTTGAATAAAAGATATTTTTTGTAAATATATGTATTCTTTTTTCTCTTTCGCCATTTCTGATTTCATACCGCTGTGTTCTACACCGTAGGGAAGCGCTTTCATGACTGTGGACACTTTAAAATTATCGCAATGATCCCTATGCAATGATTACGACGTTGGCTATAGTTTACCTATACGACTAAATTCCCTTACCTGAGGATACACAATTGAAATAGTTTTTTTTTCAATTACTATAGTTCAATAAAATTCATTTCAAGCTTAAAAATCAAACACGGCGTTCATTTACGGGTAATCGTTCGGAGAAAAGCCAATTACTCACATTTAGTTGGGGCTTGATGTATCGCTTTTCGGAAGCAATGATGTTTCTTCAGCGTGTCGCGACCACAAACCTCACGTCTAGACTGATGGAAACTCCGCTCACTTCCTAAACCATATTCCTTCGGAGAGAGAAGTTTTTATACTCTGTCTGCATGTGTCGTGAAGCTTTCGTGATTCTGGATAATGTACTCTCTCTGGAACGGTCTACCGCCCGTGAGAACAATACGACATGCGCGTGTGACAAAAGACAATCACGCCGAGTTGGCCCTCAAAGGGTTGGTCTGATTGCTACGAGTCAACGAGGTAGAAGCAACGGCCACCGCGCACCCGCAGAAATGCGACAGAAAAAGAAAGTGGTCGCCTGATTCGGAAGGCCTTCAGTCTCGGGGATAATTTTACTTTCTTTAAAACCCAATTCTTTCTTTTCGGCGGAATATGCATGCCATTGTTATAGCTAGCGTACAATGGAAAATATCGCGCAGGCTACTGAAATTATCCCCCCGTGATACCGATGAAAGGGACGTTAAAAACAAAAAAAAATAAAAATTGCGGATTGTAGTTCTCATCATCAGTCATAAGGTAAACATTTCAATTACTAATTGACGTTAAAACCTGTCAGATCAACTTCTAAACCCTAATAAAAACATTTTATCTAATATTAGTAACCGAAATGGTAGAATATCACCTGTCGTCAATAAAATGCAGCTCAAGCTAATTGGCATCGGCCTCGCACGGCAGGCATCGAGGCGAGCACTTTGACAGGCTAGCAGCGTGAATCTCGCAGAAACCTCGGAATCCCTACCCTTCCTTACCGTGAGAAATGGCGGGAAGGGACGAAGTAGTGGCAAGAATACATTTTCCGCGTTCGCGACAGGCAATGTGGGTGCAAAACACTTCAGGGGCACAATTGATATCAATGCTGGTTACAAACTTACGAAGAAAAAATAGTGTCAATATTTCAGCCACAATAAGAGGCTTGTCATAAAATAGGTCTTCATAAACTGGAGTAAATGGATCAAAATAATTATATACTAGGGCGGCGTATTTAAAGAAAATGGCTCAGTAGCAAATACATTGGAGGGAGAGTTGCGGTAGCGAAATTCATCATCGGAGGGAGCTGATGACGGAGACTTTAGGGGAGGAAGTAAGAGTGGGAGGCTGGTAAGGAGTGTCGCGTTGCACGGTGCACAAACTTGGACCCTGAGGAAGGAAAACAATAATAGGCTTCAGGCGTTCGAGATGTGGATGTACAGGAAAAAATGAATATGCTCCAGTGGGCCGGAAGGAAGACAACGATGAAGTACCTGATACGGCGGGTGAAGAAAAGAGACTTATAAAGGAGACGCGGGGGAGGTAGATTAGATGTTTGGTACGAGTGATTACGGGCTAAGGGCTGCTGACGGCCATTATGGAGGGGTTATTACAAGGTTTATGGAAGGGGTGAAGGGTTAAGATAAGACTTAGATGAAGAAATAAACTGAGCAGGTATTTACAGGTCTGAACCTCTAAAAAAATCTAGAGGATTTTCACTCTGATCCATTTTAACGTACCTCCAGCGGTATTTTACCCTAATAAAATAAAAATAAATGAAGGAAAAGCTTTAACTGCTGATAAGGGTCAATACAGATAAGAGACGATAGTAATCACATTTCCAACAATTTTAATGCAAATATTTCAACTCATACTTATGAATGGGCCATGAGATCTATAAAATGTGGAACTTCTTGTGGAATGCTGCGATTGGAACACCTTTCAGTCAGCATTACTTCCTTTCATTTCCCCATGCATTTTACTTTCCTTTCCTCCATTCTATGCCTTTCAATTTTCTCTCAAATTCCGAGTTACTTAATCCTCTTTCCTTCATCGATACATTCAGCACTCCACTACCTCCATGTTTCCCATCCATTCCCCTCTCGCCGAATATTCTCTTCAACTTCCCTCAACGTGTCCATCACTCCTCTGTCTGCCTTTATTGAACATCCAACCCTCTGCGCGTCTCTCGATGCCTGAATTTCAAGACTAAGGTATTCTATCACACATCTAGTCTTATTTTGAGACCATCAATAAAACTTCCGGGAGAAGTTTTTCTTCCCCTTAACTACATTTATGACAACAAGTGTTGCTCTGAGTATTTTTTGGCCTCAAAGCAAAATCCTAATTCTAATTAATAGCCTCTCCATTAATTGTTCTGTGTCCATAAAAGTGAGAGCCAAATAAGCCAAATGTGGCATAAATTCCCAAAACTAATCTCTTTTACTCCTTATCTGTGTCCTTCATCAGAATTCCATTTTGCATGCCCCAAACATCTGCCAACAAGAACTTGAGCGAAGCAATTCAGATTTTAAACGTATTTTTCATGCCTCCAATACTTCGCTCCTAATTCTTCCCTCAAAAATTCTCAAATATCAATCTCTTTAAGGGGAATGTCGGAAGCTTCATTTCATTTCACCATTCATTACACATTTTTACGTAAAAAAATGCTATTATTATTTGGAAAGGACTGACGTAGTTCACGAAAAATTATTTTTATCTATGGAATACGTGGGTAACGACAAAGAAAAGACTGACACTTCAATTCAGAAATGCTTATTTCACCTCATCTTCATAGTGTTCCTTTATACTCACTTCAGGGATAATAAGACAAGCTCACTTGATTTAATTAACCTAGAACTCCGGTAAAATGCTGACTTGAGAGGGAAAATGAATTGGATATCCGCTCGCAAAATATTCCACAGTTGGTACATATTGTTATTATACCCATAGAGGAGACTAGGTATGTACATATGCTGCAACATAGAGTGCAATTTAGCTCACACCTACCTACCTAGTTAATTTGGCCGTCAGGACGGCGATAGACTACTCTCGTGTTCGTGTTTCTCTACGCGGGAGTTTGTTGACCCATTAACTGCCATTTACTACGCTATTGTTATCTACTGCTCGCCTCAGACCGAGAGGAGAGGAAAAAAGCGCTAGTAAATTATAAGATCGTAAAAGCGATATAAACACAAGCGAATCAATGAATGGACGGCCTAAGTCTCATAATAGTTTGGGCATGGGGAAATGATCGAAAATGTCCAAGAAACTGGTGTGTTAGGTTTACAGCAGCAAGTGTTGTAGAAATGTTTCGGAAGATTCTATACACGGATTGTTATTTCTTTGCTTAGTGATAATCATGAAAGAGAATGCTATAGAGAATATGAAGATATTTGAGGAGTGGAAAAATATATGGCCATGCGAGATGAGTTATGAGTTTAGCTGCGTATGGAGCTCGTCATTGTTTCGCTGCAACACGAGGGAAACGCTGCTTGGCCGTGGCACGCTCCCATAACCCCAGACACACCCATAAATCATCACGCCTTCATCAAATCGACGCGACTCTCACGATCCACCCCTGCCATATGAGCAGACTGTTGTAGGTGGTTTATTCAAAACTTTATCAAGCATCAGGCTTTACTATAAAGGGTCGTGGATGAAGGTACCTGATGGACAGTGGTTTGCAGGAGAGTTACTATCACGGGGGATTCGAAGACCGTACACTGCCGTCCTATAAAAACGACTCAGTGTTTTGAGTTTACATCCGACCACTTCGCCGAGTATAATTTCTCATTTAGAAATTACCGAGGATGTCATCGAACGCAATATATTTAGAGTGAATTAAAACTGATTTCGCAGGAATGTGCGCGACTTACAGCAAAGCAATAATTTTGCAAATCAGTGGATAGCCTCTATGGGGTGACTCCGCCGTTGTTCCCGTCAATGATATTCGCGCTATTTATTTTGAAGCATCAAGAGCAATCAAGAAAAAAATAAAATGCCCATGTCCATGATAAGAGCGCAGTTGAAATGTACTGATTTGGCTCAGAAAGAAATGAAAAGTTGGCCGTTTTTACACGACCGTATGATTTAAACCAAGGAGTGTAAAGAACTCCCACACTTCTTCGAACGTCCAATTCTCCTTGATTAAAACAAAGTCCACTATTATGGATTCTTCACTCACAGGGTGGACTTTCTATAACGATATTTAAAGTGTTTATTGATTGGCTGTATTTCTTTCAAGGGCGCTATTAACTTTGGGGTAGCTAAAGTTGGATCTGGAGGAAACTCGAAGACGATCGACAAATCTAAAATCTGCTTACATAAATCACCTCTTCAGAGAACCCGTGGGAGCTCTTTGCATACATATTGCAAGACAATAGTTAAAACACCATTCAAGCGTATAAGCGATGGTTGAGAGCTTAAGCGGTTCAACAAAGAGGTCAGGACGGAGATACGACGATGGGATATCTCCACTCCGAAAATCAGCTTGTAAGTCGACTCATCACGGACCCACTAAGAGCGAATACCTGATGGTAAAATTATTACATTTTATTCTTAAGACGTGCCCATATAAGGACAAATAAATATAATGCAGAGGAAGTTACAGAAACTTATCAATTGTTGTAATTAGGTTCACTGGCTAAATTAAGAAGTGACTTGACCTTCTTGTGTCATGTTTATTTTTCCACCGAATGCTGGGACATAGTATTTACAATTATTCGATATGGATGTTCACAGGATCGACGAGCAGCAGCGAGAAACATGACACGCACAAGGGGTAGCGCAACAGTAAAAGCTGCCGGTCTATTGAAAGATGGAAAAATCGATAACTTACCTATCACAGCATTCTCGTAAGTAACAGGGAAAAAATATATGGAAATGAGCCACCAATTGTTACGGCATCGGAATGATTCTTCCCACAAACTCAGTGATTCCCAATCCTTTTATATTTACGAACTCCCTGGTTACCGATAATATTCAAGAATAATTCTTCGAAGGGGTACAAGTATTGTATCCCTTGAATTAGAAAAATGCCCGTAATTTATATTCAAGCGGCTACTTCAAATACACGTACTCCCCCAAATATGAACACATTCCTCGTAACTCAAAATCCCTGGGCAGTCGTGCCAGCGGTTGAGATGCGCTGTACCAGCGTTTCCTTCACAATTTATCAGAGAAATAGAAAGAATTACCCACCCGCTTTAAGGTCAGAGTTCCATCTTTAATCGCTTAAAATGGAAGAGGCTATTAAAATACATATTCCGGCCCTGCACGATAAACGTTTACAATATTCGCCTGTCATATGACAATCAAATGTGGGGATGGTATGAGGGAGCAGTCGTGATTTTACAAACCGCAAATAGGAAGTTTTTGTATTTCCTAGCAACTATGCGCCACAGGAATGTGATCCAGAAGAATATTAATTACGATTCAAGAATTAATTAACTAGTCTACAACGTCAGCACATTCTCGAAAGTCAAGATTTTCCAATGAAACCATTAATTTTATTTTTCCTTTCAAAATTTCCCACATCTATACTTTGTCATTCGGACCTATAAATTGTAAAGTGGGGTGCCAAGTGGGAAAATGAAACAAATATTGAAAGCTATTTTTTATTAAAGAGCCTCGATGCTGAGAAAAGCCTTGGATCTAGCCACAAAGTGCATTGGCTGCAAAGGTACGCTTTTCCGTTACTTCTCCGCCAGTCTTGTTCACTTCAATGTTTACGTCCAGCTTCATCTTCACGGTGGCACATATGGAGAAAAAATGCCGACAAAAAAATTCGAGTGGACAACATACGTAACATTATGCAACGATATGAGGATAAAGAAATAAGTTGCGCATCAAAATACATTTACGAATCCCTGAAGCCTAGAAATTAACAAGTAACTTGCAGTCAAAGTCCATACGGCGGCGTATTATGATATATTATATGTATCAAAGGTTACGACAGAGAATCAAGACCGCTTCAAAAAAATTTAGTGCATTAAATCATTTTATAAACAATAAATTTAAAAATCGTCATGGTCTTACACACCATAAGACCATGCGATACGGGTGTTAATCCAAAGGTGTTACTGGTGTAACTTTAAGCAACTGTAATATGCCTTAAAAAGCGGAGGAAACGAAGAATTTAAGAGAAAGGTGGATGGGGTGTTAGTCTCTGGTTACGCCCGACAGTGAAAGATTGTTAGAATACCGGTGAAGTGAACGCCAATGGTGAAGGAAAGCAGACATAGATAATTTTCTATGTTTACAGTCAAATGATAAGGTCCACACCTAATACTTAATGAGAGAATCCTGTAATGAATAAGTGGTAAAAGAAAACAATCGGATCACAAGTAATGGAACTCGCAATGCTCTAATGTGTTTCCGAGTTCCTGAAGCACAAAGCCCATTATTTGAACAAGTATTACTCAAGGACGCCTTATTTTCACCGAAATCATCACGGTTTTCAAAAATCATACAACGGTGGCCGCTATCTAGATATACGAAAACGAGCAATAGGCTGATGTACCTACATCAGCCTATTGCTCATATTCGTGAACGCCAGACGTGTAGTATTGACCCGGACAACTGAAATGACGTTCCATAAGACGGGTTCTCACTGACTTAAAATTCACTTCGCTAATCAAAGACCAAACATTCACTCATACAACGGCTTTATGAGCCACAAATCACAGTGAAAAGGAAGTGGAAACATTAGCAATGCCCAGGAAACATTCTTCATAGCTTAAACAATAGTGAAAAGTTTGCGGTCATAACATACAGTAATTATCTAAGAATCCGCATGAAATATAGCTCGAGGAACTTCATTCAGACAGGTGAACTATTCCCATAGATCATGAGCAATCGGAGTGGATCCTTATACCTAAGTTACAAAAAACCTAGGCACAAATCGTTTCACAAGAATCGTAACACAAAGCAATTACCAACACAAAAATGCAGAAGAAATAATTTCCGGGCGAGATTTTACCGATAATACTTAACCATAATCCCCAATAATTAAGTATGGTTTAGTTTTCAACGCCTTATTCTTGTAGTTAATACCCCCATCACCAACAGTTGATTCCGTGGTGTAGTGGTTATCACATCCGCCTAACACGCGGAAGGTCCCCGGTTCGATCCCGGGCGGAATCAAACTTTTTCAACATGCAATAGGCTCTCATATCATTTTCTACGGGTGTTGTTATTTCGATAACGCTTTTTTAACGCCTACCTATCTTTTGAAACGAAATTTCATATAATATTGAGAATCTTATTTTGAGCATCTTCACATCACACTAGTTTGGAATCTAGATGCAGCCACATATGTTACAAATCGCCAGTCAAATTCATTGGATACGCCACAGTACGGCCATTCACAGCCCATGGTTTCCAATCCCACTTTGGTCATGGAAGCTGAGTATGGATTTCGTTATATTGTGCCACAAGTCGTCATTCAATCGCTCCTGAAAACGCATCTCTACCAAACACTATGCAGTTTGTGCAAGAGACGATTGATTAGAGAGTTAAGAGACAATTTGAGATCAAAATAGAATCAATCAATGGGTCCGGATAACACTTTATTTACACCAAACAAGTCTTGCACGTTTCCAAAAGCCATAGTAATTTTTCAATATCATGAAAATTATTGTAGCTTCCGTAACCTAATGTGAGCTGAAGACATCCTTGGTTATTTGAAGCCTATTTTCCGAGTTTTTATTCAATAAAAAAACGAAACATCTTTCAAAATTCTTTCTCTATATTGACGTATTATAAAATGTTAGCTATCACTACTTCCATGTATTTTCGGCTGTGGCAAGCAATAAAAAGGTACTTTATATGCATAGTATAAAGAACGAAAAATTTCGCATGGTGATCCAAGTTAGCTTGACAGCTGGCGAGGCATTTGTGATATTTACGTGGAATAAAGTCTTTCGACTGGTCTTAGCACTCTTCGAGACTAGGCTGCAGGGGTTCGAGGCGTGGGTATTGAAGAGGATGGACGGGAAGGAAGGCAAACGTGAAGTGCTTAGTATGATTGGAGAGGAAAGTGATGTTTGGGATGAGATTAGTTGGAGGCAAAGTACGCGGATGAAAGAAGCCATAAGACCGATTGCTTAAGACCGTGATAGAGGGAATTTCTTAACCGGGGAATAAAGGGAGTAGGTTTAAAGAACGGGATGAAGAAGGGTAGGACTTACGCGGAGATGAAGATGGAAATATGCACTCGGCAATAATAGGGGCCTCAATTAGTACACATTCCAGCGGATTCTACTCACTTTCACTTAATCCAACCCTAACCAGAAGATTACGGACCAGATCCCTATATATAGCGGCCGACAATTCTCCTGTTCATTAGGACCTGATGATGCCGACTGGAATGCCGGCGAAACGGTCGTCCATAAAAATGCTGCAACGCGGGAATAACCCGAAAAAGTTCAATTGGTGACTCGTATTCTTTATTTTTCTCTGATTTTCGATTTGCACCTCTCAAGTTCTAAGGGGTGAAGAAAGGATACTCTAAAAAAGTCGATTCGAAAAGTTAACATTTAGAGGTCTCTCAAGATGCATTAATGGATGACGTTCGATTTCACCGATTGGAAAAGTAAAACAACATTGCTAGGGGTACCGCGCTCTATCAGGGGTTAATAGACCAAAATTCACTCCATTTTGACGCATGAGCAGCCGTTTTTCATGTACAAAACCTTTTTGCGGCGGCTATAGCATTGCGCCCCATACAACGCCGCGCTGGGTGCTCGCGGGTCGCAGTCCCGGTCAGCTAATGCCTCTCACAACCTTCAAAGCCCTTCGCCCCCCTCGCCCGTTTCCTAGCTAGGGCCAAGGGAGCAATTACCCTTGGGTTACGCTTGCAGACTGCTTATTAGTGCAACAATAACAGTTACAACCATAACAGGAGCGACGTTTAACTAATTTTACGCGTGTGTACGTAATCACTTGTTCCTATGGTAAATGGTGCTTGCGATGCCTCAGGCGTACTTCCACACGATGCGAACCCGGTATGCTTCGATCTCGATCAGCATCAGCCGTTTGATTGAATACGGCAGAGTCTAAAAGACATGCATTTTTAATAATTTTATTAAAATAAACGAAACAATCGCTTAGCATTAAAAGTTACCATATAGCTGGAGAATGAGTACATCAGAGCAGTACGAGTCACATGAGAACTTATAATTTATATGCATAAAAAATCATGATAATAGAACCACAACACACAACGAAATCTTTTATATTCTGGTCTCAAATCCAAACGATACTACTCTTTTAACTGGTGGATTTTCGCGACCTTTAATATCTTTTGACAATTAGCAGCGCCGTGCAGTTAGTCCAGGAAGCATCCTTATTTAAATTTAATTCTCTCGTTAATAGTTTGCAGCAACTTGATGGCACGCTCAGCATGTAATTTCCCAAGCGCAAAGCCCTCACTATACCTTGGCTGATTCAATTGTCGCTGTTTTTGAACTCTCTCCGGATCCTTTTACAAAATACTTTTGGAAAGTTAAACATTGGAAAGAAAAGCAGACTGTTCATCATGACAAAATTGACAGCACCAATCCATTGCACTCTTCTTTTTTCTTTGGTAGTCGTTATGGAGGGTATGGTATGCCCTCTTTGTTTCTGCGGTAGCACTCAAATTTCTCTTTTTCGAATGGACTTACATTTCCATAAAAATATTGCAGACCGTTGCTCGCTGAGATACCACTAGTGCTCACTCCATGGATGTGGTAGTGCCGTCACCGCTCCTTTACTCTTTTAAGCTCCAAATAATTTTTTCGTGTCCAAGAAGCATCATTGGCCGAGTACCATGAAAGAATACATATCAAAACAAAGAAATACCCACAAACAGTCCCTAGAAGAGGGAGGAATCAGCTGTCCTGGACTGCGAACCGCACGCACCCTGCGCATTGTTGTGTGGGTACCGCGCAGCTGTAGCCGCCCCTTAAAGATTTTATTCATGAAAAACGGCTGCACATACGCCGTAATGGAGTGAATTGCGGCCTCTTAAACCAAGTGTATTGTCTCCAGAAAAGATGTTTTACCTTTCCTGACGGTTAAAAATTTATTGTCATCGATTTATGCCTCTTGAGCAACCCCTAAATGTCTACTAATCTAATCGGACTTTTTAAGAACATCCTTTCCACACCTCATAGTACAATTCGAGAGGTTGGAATCGTAAATTCGAGAATAAAATAAAATAGAAGACACCCGTTCCCATCCCTCAATTCCAAGAATATATCGAAATTAGCTAAAAACCTTCATTAGAATCAGGGATGGAGGTGGCGAGAAATTGAATGTATCAGGATTTATCCAGTGACAACATCAAAATCGCAGAAGACAGGAAATATAAGAGATATTGACGAAGCTTGGAGAGTGGACCACATCTGCAAAAAAGTCTGGTGTATGCGGGAATGGAGAAAAAATGGCAAGTCTCTTCAATCCTAGAAACGCCTCCGAAATGGTGTTTCGTTGTTCTTTCATTCTGCCAGGGAAGGAGTTAGAGAGTGGAGTCGCATAACTGGGCCACCGAGTTTTCCCTTCGCATGCGAGAAAGCGGCCCTCAGTTTCCCAGAAGGAGGCGATCGGATGAGGAGGCGAGAAAACATTGCGCCCTCCTCGGGGAAGAAATGAATGAAAACAAAACTGAGTCTCTTCAAAAAGTTCCCCCACCAACCGCAGAGCGCGCCACCTACCCGCCCCGTTTGGATCTTCTAGCCAGCTCACTGGTTGAGCGGCGTCTTCCGATTCCCCAGTTTCGCTGTCAGAGCGCGTAGGAGAGAGTTCGGGGAGTGGAGGGGGGGAGAAATGGTGAAAGGAAAGAGTCCCGAGGGAGGGTTGGGGGCGGGAGGGGAGGAGGAATTTGGGGTAGGAAAGCCAGCCGGCCGAGCACGACGGGAAACGCGTGAATTAATTCCCGCTCGGATTTTTGCATTTCTGTCCCATCTCAGCCGGAGGGCACACCCGCTGGAGAGAGATCTCTTCAGCAGCCACCGCACGCATTCAAGTCTTTGAAGAGGCACCTTATAAACCGAGCGAAGGGTCATGGAGCGGTGGCAAGGAAGAGTGGCGGTGGTGACGGGCGCGAGCGCCGGTATTGGTGAGGCCATCGTCCGGGCGCTCGTCAAACACGGACTGAAGGTGGTGGGCATGGCGCGCCGGTTAGAGAAGATGCAGGTGAGTGTGCAGGCCGACCGAAGCTGTTGGAATGTTATTCCGGAATTCACTTCCAGGATGCACCTTTACTTTTACCAAATGAACGACGTAACTCTGTTGAGTGAATCTCAAAAAAACAGTTGCCCGGATCACAGCAGAATTTCCGGCTTATCGTTTACTTCGTACATTACGAGGTAGTAGAGTCTCTATCTCTGAGGAAATTTTGATGACCATTATCTTAAAATATATCGTGTATTTTATTTATCTTATACTAAACCGAGATAATCGGAGAAAAAATTGTTTCACTATTGATACGTTGATGAATGGAATGGGAGTTCTACGGCTTTAGATTATCAATAGATAAAAGATGAACACCAAATGGTCGTAAAGATTTTACGACAGATTAAGATATGTTGATGGTTGGGATCTTAATCACTATGAAAAATTATAAATCGGTAATCCGAATATTTTCGCGAAATTAAGTGGAATACAAAAATTATGAAATTAATTCGGGCCATTTTCCTCAAAATAAATTTACTTCCACAATTTTGTGAATTAATTCCCCCCTCGGATTTTTGTATTTCCGTCCCAAGACAGCCGGAGGAAACACCTGCTCCAGAAATTCGGCAGTAAATTTATTCGTGGAATGATGCACGATTTCCATTTCATCCAATAATAAATCACTTCGTTGGTGGACTTAGCCGGAAGACCAAACCCCGCCGGCCTTGGAGGTGGTGTATGATCGTAAAATATATTAAATTAATATTAGCCGCATTTGGTTGAAAGCTGTGATCGATTGAGTAAACTATATCGCCATTTTTTCCTCATAAAACCAGACCTCGCTTTCCGCGACACATTTCCACCGTCAAGATTAAAGTAGATTGAAACTGGCAGTTTCTGAAACCACCCTCGTATACAACTCTCGCGAAGGTTTCCGCAGCGTTGTCCTTTAGTGTTCCGCATTTAGGGTTTTCCATCTGCGTTCGTTGCCTTCGACTTGAAGGAAGTAGCAGGATGGCTATCGAAACCGTTGTCGGCCAAAGTCAACGAACGCGAATGGGGAACCCGAAAATGCAGAACAAAGCACCCTCGTATACAATAATTTCTTTCTTGGGTAGACAGTTTGTGCTTTATTATGATTTATTACCTTGGCGACGATTTCTGCGGAACATTAATGATACAGGATTCAGCTTCTGCCACAAAATAGAGGCCAAATGTTCTGAATTAATTCATCTCTCCGTGAAACGTTTCCTTGGACTTCAAAGGGGAGGGCTCAACTGCTTTCATATTTCCCGAACGAAATGGACGGAGGAGCAGAGGTCTTTGTCCTCCGCCGCCATTGCGCGCGCACCACTGCATCCGAGCGGCTCATCAAAGCGTGGCTACGCTCATTAGGGTGGAACGAAAAAAAGTTTTTTTCGAAATCGGTCTGCAGCTAGTGCCTTAAGTTTGTGGTTGTTGGTCTTTATAACCCATATAAAATTCCAACTCGATCGGATTATATCTTCAGGCTGCGCTTTTTAGTCAAAATTTAAAATTTTTATGAAAAAAGTAAAAAATTTGCATATCTTCCTGATAGTTTTTAGATGTTCCCGGAATGATTTTATGGTAAATAATGACATATATTGTTTGTATGTTGCTTAATATTAGAGTATATTTGGCGTTTTAAAAAGATTTTTGACGAACTATTAAACCATTTTGCCTGATTCAGACACACTCTAAGTCAAGAGCAACTCACATGAGCGACCATCTCTCTATTCCTCCGCGCATCAGGGTAGCATTCAAGGCGATTGGAGCGCCAAAGTGAAAGCCCTCGGATAATGAATATATGATTCAGGTTTGCAAAATGCTCAATTGCCCTGAAAGTACTTACATTCCGTTGAAAATAGAGGGGATCATACACTTGATCAGATAGGCACTGCTAAATTCAGTCATTAGACCACGCACTCACGTTGGAAAAGGATTGGGCCGCATCCCCTTTGAAAACTGGGAATACGGCCCTCGTAACAAGCAATGGGAGAAGGAATGAAATTTTAGGATTAAAAAACCAGTCAAGGTGAAATTCATCTCACTACGTTACAACGCTAAGGACGCCAAAAAAAAGACGGGAACAACTCTTACCCGAAGACTTATATAATACCCAACGGCTTTGAATTGCGTATAATAGGTATATTTGTGACAAACGATTATTCGCTCTTATTTCGCACTTAAATACCGTAATCTCTCTAAATTTCCCTCTATAAACGCTTTTTGTCTCTCATTTGAATGCATTCTTTCATTCTTTTGACAAACCATCCCTTACTCTGCGACACTTGTCATTCTTCTGGTTGATTTTGCCATGGCAATATCCCCTCCCATTACAACGGTTTCCACCCAAACCTTTCGCAGCATGAAGTACGAATGCTTAGGTACGAAATAAATTTGGAGCCTTAATAATGTGCTTAGTTGGCTTCCATTGTTTTGTCCAAAAACTTTGGATTCAAAAACGTGAAATCAAGTATGTATTTAAGTTTTAGACTCTAAGCAGGCTCAAAACTAACGAATTATCAAGACAACTAATGCACACACTATATATATTTGCATCAGCCGTATCAGTTTAAAATGCCTTAAATAAGTGTTGCACAACCTGCATTAAGCCACCTCCAAATTATCTCCAACAGAGCTTTACAGAACTATGGAACCAACTTCTTTATATGTTCCTTAGCGTAGGGCGAATGAACTAGAAAACTATGAAGGAGACTGTAGAAGATCATTAAAGGCAAGAGCGAATAAGGATGAGTAAAATAAATGTTTCTCGGGTATTCCACCGGGTTCAGAACTCCTGAGGATGGAGAGCGAGTTGTTCTCCGTAACCGAAACGTCGGGACTTATGGACCAGCTTACCCGGTTGAACACCCGAGAAACATTTATCCAGCAGGTACGCCGGGAAAACCTAAGATCTTTCAAGGATGAGCAAATTTGTGGCTTGAATTTTAGCGCACAGTACTCAGCCTAAGGTGGAATTAATTTCTTACCTTCATGGGGATAATATCATACTTTTGCTTTGGAATGTCTTAATTAAATAGCGGTTTATACCGCAAAGGGTTGATCATCTGAGTCCCAATGTGTCGTTCCATTTGGTGAACTATGTTTCTCCGATTATCCAGCAGGCTTCAAAGAGACCAGTGATTCATTGTCACGAAAATTTGGACTGGTTCAACTTTGTCGTTGAGGAAGTAACTGATTGGTTTTGAGAACGAGATACGAGGGCGACCAATAATAAACATGATAGAGAAATTACGACAGTTTGTCCCCGCTCGTCCGGTTCAATGACCCGAATTCTTTCGAGCGGTCTCAGTTTTGCTGATATCACCCCTGGCAATAACATGCACGGAACACTGCCCACTAGCGTATCTACTGAGTCATAAGACTGAACGTGTTGTGCAACAGATGAGTGCATAACGATCAGTGACATCCAATCTTAAGTTCTCGAGGGCACAAGTTCAAGTTAAATCTCGCACGGTATTTAGAATCGAATTCTCGAAATGAGATAACTCTAACCGTGTTGACGGAAAAATTAAAAGAAATTCAATCCAACGCGCTGATCAATCAGCGGTCACATTCGAGAGGATAGATGAATGTACTGAGAAATACGACGGTTAATCGGTAATGTGGAGGGAGGAGACAACCAATTGTGGTCCACTGATCCACAAGGCATAAGTGGGTGGGTTGGCAAGGAAAATACTTCTATTTTCTCAATCAGGCTTTCGTGGCGTTGGTCTGAAGCAGGATTTTCCGGGATGTGTCGCTGCGTTCAGACATCATTATGACGAAAACGTTTCGGAGGCATTGCAGCTTCCATCTTCGGGTCAAATGAGTGGAGGACAGAAAATGCACATACTTGTATTGGGAGTTCAGGGAGGGTCGTCAGAGGGACAGCGTGCGCCTTCATACAAGTGTGCCCTTCTCCACACACTTGCGAAGCGAACTGCAGCCGAACCTGAAGAGGCAATAGGTCGACAACAGGGGCCACGTCGGAAGTTATATGCCTCGTTAAATTTCACATACATTTGTATATTTTTTGTTAAACCGTGTTACATTTTTTTATATCTTATAAAAAGTTGCAGATAACTAATCAATCAATCAAAAATCACATTTCGGATCTGAAAATGAAAGCTAAAATGCCTCCAAAAGCACAATGTAGACTCGACGCAGCGAAACATTCCGTAAAATCTAATTTCAAGCGAAGGATTGTTCAGGGGATGGAGGAAGGGCAGAGCGAAACCCGACGACGGCATTAGCCTACTCTCAATGAAAGGCGCCAAGGGGGCCACAAGTAAACGTCCCATCCGACGGAGAGAGTACTTCACTCATAAAGTGCTCTTCATACGACATCCAAATAGGGTTTTACTGAAAAATCAGCGGCACTACTGATGTTCCAATTCCGAGAATTCGAGATGGGAAGCCAAAACTCAAGCTATCACACCAACTCGATCCCCAGAATGACGTCGGGCTGGAAACTACGTCGAATACAAGATCCAAAAATATTTCACAGTTCACTTTCCTTGGCAGAAATTTAGATAAATCGAAATAAATCTCATTCGTACTCAAAACAATTATCATTCAGAGAAAGTAAATTGCATTCAATTCAAAACATATGACAGTTCGAAGAATGTTTTAGTCTTAGGTGCACCAACAAAATAACCAGCGAGCCGCCGCTGCAAGCAGTGCCTAGGCCACCAGCCAATAGAGAGAACCGGGAAAAGGTACATATTGGGTTTGGTTTTAACGAAGTGCCTTACGCTGGTTTCATTGGAGCCACCAGTAGTGCTTAGACAGAAAGAAATTCGCACCAATCAGTTCTTCAGCCTCATTTAGTAGCGTCTGAAAGTTCTATAACTTTTACGAGGTTGGAATTCTATCCTTCGTGTCAACCTAAAACTCGCGTGATATCATTTTTGCATATAAAATAATCCGGCACCGTAATTGCCGAGTGTATGGTGCCTTTCAGAAAGCCCTACTCGGCAGCTTCTTCAGCACTTTGACCTTAACCCATAGCTACAAATATGTACGCTTTTTAAACGAAAAATGCATTTTCCCTCCTATTCCCTATTACCAAAAAAGGAAAACAGTTGTTGAAGATTAAAGAAAATTCATCTCTGTTGATCAAACTTAGTGGAAATTATTCCCAGTAAAAGGAAATATTTAATTTATAATTTTCCATTTAATCTATATTTCATCCGCCAATTTCACCCTTTTCACGTCATTCACGAGAGACAACTTAAACGAGGAGAAGTCGATCTCTGATTGTGAACGGGAGGTGGAAGGCGGAGGGAGGATGGGTGGTCCAAGTGAAAGGGGAAGCAATATGGATGAAGGTGAACAATGAGAGGGGCCAAGGTCAGGGTCGCGGAGCAGTGTTTGAGGAAGGTGGGAGGGGGACTAGCACAGAAATAATTATTAGTGATTTACAGGAACAACCTCATCAGGACTAATTTTTCCCCACACAATTTATAAAACGCTCTAATTTCAAAAATTTCCATGAAATCTAATGATGACTACTCCCAGTTCTAGCTGCCCTAGAAAATGACGTGAAAGCATAGAAACGGGCGGAGGAAAAATAACCAGCACGAAAAAGTTTTAAGTGGCTGCACTAAGTAGAACCTCGCTTAATCGAAATAAAGGGGTCGGAACCGTTTCGTATAACCCGTATTTCGGTTAATAAATGCTTTATGTTGACAGGATAAATGCATTAAACTGTTATTTTTTTCAATGTCACTATAATCAATCCGTGCAAATCAATAGCTTTACATAACAAATAATTAATTTCTTAAATAAAAAAAATCTTATGCACTTCTTCCTCGCAACTGTCTCGGGCAGTCTGATCTCTTCGTCTCTTGATTGGGAGTACATCAGGGAGCGTTCAATTATTTGATTGCTTAGAATATATGAGAGGAAATGAAAAACCCTCATTGTACCTATTGCTATCAACATTAGCCATTATATGCTACAGTACGGAAATTACGAATTTGAAATATACATACAGTCTGATTCATCACGCAGAATTGGTCGATAGTATCGGTAACACGGGTCTCCGTTTACCGGGATTCTACTGCATTTCCCTGAGCGTGGATTTCTCTCCTTGAGTGTTTTTTTCGCTCCTTTTGGCTGCAGGCGATCGGGAAGGAACTGGAGGGCGCGAAGGGACAGATGTTCGCCGTGCAGTGCGATGTTTCTGACGAGTCCTCGGTAAAGGCGGCCTTCGACACCGTGGAGAAGTCCTATGGTGGTGCGGACATCCTCATCAACAACGCGGGAGTAGCCTACACCAACACTCTCCTCGGTGAGTGACACATCTCCATTGTCGACACCGAAAGGACCGCGCTTCGGCCCGATTCTAAATTGATATCATTCGTGTAATGTTAATTAAGGTAGTCCGAGCGAGATAGTTCCAGATCATAATAGAGACTATATTCGAACTATACGATTTAATTTCACCAGCAGTAGGACACATCAATTAAATATTGAATTATTAATGGTGCAATAATATAGTTTTATATGACAGAAATGGTACGTAATTAAATGAAAATATCTAAATAAGTCTTTAACTTGACTCATACTTTCAGTGGTGCGTTTGAAACTCCTTCAAAACGGAAGGTTTTTTGTGATACCCAAGAACCTATTGTGGTGAAAATATGATTAATTTTCACAAATAGTTGAAAAAACATACAAACTACACGCTGTTTATTTTTTTACGACATCTAGGTGTTATAAATTCCTCATTTTATAAATAATGTCTCTCTGGAGTGCATACACGTACCATTTCCCATGTAAAATGGCTGGCATTTTTTGGCAAATAACTCCGAAAGTAATATGGTAAGGGGTTAAATTTTTGGTGTCATTAGAAGGGTGATATATTGTCTTTAGAATGATATCAAATTCATTGATTTTTAAGTAAGATGACTTTTCGCTCAAACTACCTTAAGCAAAACGGGCATTTACATAAAATTCTTGAAGGTTGATTGATGAAGAGAACGCATCTACGGCCTGAAGCCTAACAAAAAAAATAACCAAAATCGTAATCTTTAGCAGCACCAGTAATCAAAGAGGGAGGGATGGAACATAAAATTGAAACAATGCACCGAAAGGTCAATTAGTTAAAAGAAAAACAGGGCAAACACTCCCTCAAGCAGCCATACAGAGACTGTGAGTTCCAGAGACACCTCGGTCAGTGAAATGCAAAAGTTAAATTATTGGTAAAAGTAAAGAAAAAAAATTTTTCCGTAATAGGAGTTACATCTTGAAAAGCCCATAGCCTAGTGCTACTTGCAAACTTTTCAAACATTATATATGTCTAAGATCTGGTGGATTGTTTTCGAACTGCACGAGATAATTTCGATCGCGTAAATAAGAAGTGACGTGGTACAATCACAAAGGGTTCAAGATTTTTATGTATTTAAGCTACACGGAAAAATATCACACAGCCTTCACGATTGAGTTTTTTCTCGCGAGAATACTGTCGATGGAGTTGAATATCGTGATTTGAGACGTGATAAGCGACATATAAGACACACGTGCCATCCACCCGAGTGGGTAACACTCACCGAAACCTCCAACCATCCGATGTTGAACCACGTGGCTCATATGTTACGTATACGACATTATGTCGATCGGTCATGCCTTTACTTTAATCTCCTTTACAGATGGATCCGTGGAAAGCTGGACTAAGATAATGGCCGTGAACGTGATTGGACTTTGCCACTGTACAAAACTAGCGGTCAATTCGATGTTGAAGAGAGGAGTGGACGACGGGCAAATTATCCACATAAGCAGGTGATTAATCAGCGTCTACCACTCGTTCACCCAGCGAGCCAGAGCTAATTGCGGGGTGAACGCATACCAAGTGCGCATCCTGGGTAATAATACAACAACACTGTGAAATGTAGCCTTGAAACTGTCCTGAGTGGTCACAGCTGAAATTTCCATTGGTCTCATGCGGTTCACGCATTAATCGGGTTCGGTAAAACCTTAAAAAGGTACGCAAAGCTGATGAGCAAAATAGAAGGTAGAATACTTTTTTTAGCGACAAAAACCACCAGAGATATTGATACTTGAATCCATATTAAAACAATCCTTGTACTTTTCCATTAATATTTATTAATGCACTACGCGTTTCGCAGCTTGCTGCATCTTCAGGTACCATTGTTTACATGTTATTAATTGCTAGTTACGGCAGTAACCAAAGCCAATAAGCTGGGGGGGTGAGGGGGTTTGGAGAAAAAACTAATTTTTGGGTGGAAAGGCAGGGGAACATAGGTTAGGGGCTTGTAAAAAGTGATTTTTTTTCGGAAAGGAGTGAGGAGGGGTGCGGAAAAATAAACTCGTTGCAAAGGTTGCTTGACTCTCTGATAATTTCCATTCGCTCTAATGCACCCATCTTTAAACCTTTGGGTAGGCAGAATTTCGGAGATTAATCACTTACGTGATTATTATCCAGCAGATGCTTAGCAAATTGTGAGATGGTATCCATATTTAGGTAACTTAATCTCGCGTATCATTTTCATGTAATTGTGTAAATATGAGAGTAAATCTCAGATAGTGAAACCACGCTTGTAGTAATGTACTTTTTTCCAATTCAAGTAAAGCGGTTCCTTCATGAGGAGCGCATTACTCTAATTTCACATTTGGCAAGCGATTATGAAAATCTGCCCGTAATGAGCATAAATCTGAGTTCAGAGATGAGTTTTTGATAAGGCAATAAAGGTACCGCAGCCATCGAACTGAACGGCTTTTCAACTTGCCATCTTCCCCCTCAGTATGTATTCCCCTAAAGTCCATCATTATTACGAAGTATATTTCAACCTTGATCATGAGTGAAAATCCCAATTCGCGACTGATGGCGATTTCCTGTTCCACAAGCCGGGAATCAGCGTGCTACGCCTCCGCCATCGAGAATTTGCATCGGACGGTGGAAGAAGGTCACCCTGTCGATGGCGAAGAATCACGTCGTAGCGAACGAAAAGTTCCCAACGTGTGAGAACCGGAAACTTTTGTTTTCCGCCGAAATAATTATTTCCAGGAGTGCGTGAGAGAATGGGTATCTCCGAAAAATACATAATTCCTAGACTAACTATGAATTTCCTTCCCCCGATTCTCATTTCACGCCGCGGCGTCCGCCAACCAACCTCCGCTGCCGGTCGCCCTCCCGCCGGTCGTCCCCGCAACGGAACAAACGGGCGCGCGAGAAGCGTCTCTGCGCACGTGGTCCCACCGAGCCCCCAGATCCACTTCTACGCCGCGTCCAAGCACGCCGTCCGCGCGCTCACCGAGGGACTGCGGCAAGAACTGCGCGATAAGAAGAGCGGCATCCGCGTCACCGTGAGTACATAATATCATTTACCTTATCATGTTATATGTTACATAGCTTTCATGTGGATGGAATGTATATTCAACGTTTCAAAGTTGCTGTTGTCGTTGAAAGCAATAAATTCACTTTACTTTAAATTTACGCCCCCCCCCTCCCACCCGACCACCGCCAACTGTGCCCCCCCTCTTTCTTAATGTCAATATTTTATGGCAGCAGACCTCTGTGTACCTGTCTTCTGTCAGGTCTCAGTGGAACTCTTGTCTCCAGTCATTTCTGTTCTGGGCAAGGGTCTTCATGGCCCCGTATGCTCCTCCTTTCATCATATCTGCCACTACACCAGATCCCTTCCTTCCTTTTCCTCTCTTTCCGTTAATCTTTCCCTCTATTACGACGTTCTGCAAGCAGTGTCTCTGTTATATGTGGCCCAACTAATTTGCCTTTCACCTCTTTACATTTTGCAATATAGTTGGCTCCTCTCCAATCCTTCTCAGCATTTTCTTATTTTTGACCCTATCTGCCCATCGTATCTTCTCAATGTTTTGCAGTCGCCATGTCATAAATCATTGAGGGTATTTTTCTTCCCTTAACCTCACTGTCAACGTTTCTGATCTATACAAAATCATCCCCAACTTTTCCGATTGATATTTTTCCCTGAGCCATCCTACTCTTGATTTTATGTCCTGGACCAATTCCTGGGGATAATGCATCATAAGTACTTAAATGACCTCAATTATTCGATTCGATTTCCTCGCCTTCCAACTTGATTAATATTTCTTTGTCCCCTATAGAGATCCTCGTTACCTTCCATTTGTCAATATTAACTTTTATTCAATACTCCACCCTAATCTTTTTGATCTCTTGAATCACTCTTTGTAGGGAACGGACTAATCCTCAATAATTTTGGATGCCTAACGTAGAGAGTGAGGGAGAGAGATAGAAGAGAAGAGAGGAGTAGTGAGTGACAGCGAAGGCTTATCCGGATCTCTTTAGCGTAGTTCCATTTTCGTGGACGACAGTTTCAGCGGCATTATGGCTGCCTTCTTCAGGTCCGAAGTCAAAATGCAGGTGTTATTTACCGCTTTATTAAGGGGATTTTTTCGTCAAACAGTCGGAAGCCTTCTCCTTGGTCACTTTGTAAAATGCTTTGATGAGGGTTTTTACGAAGCATGAGAGAGCACACCCAACTGATTTGGCGAAATTATTTCTTTGATAAAGCGGAAAGGAACACCTGGATCTTCACTTAGGATCTGAGCAGCTGTGATGCCACCGAAACAGTCATCCGCGAAAATGAAACTACCTCCGCGAAGTCCCGAAAAAACCTTCACCGCAATACTGACTCCGCGGTAGCCATTGCGACCAAGAGAAGGATTATGATGATTGGGTCACCTTTTCCTCTTTCAATGATTTTCGTTTAGGTTTTTTTCGTAAGCTTTGGACTTTGTAAACGTAAACTTCCCTCACTCATTTCGATAGATTTCACGGGACAGCTGTAGAATTTTAATCCTTTAGAATGGCAATGTCGCTCTTAGGGATGTAGACCAGCTTCGGCCTCAGAGACGATTTTTCCGATGGCCGTAATTGTAAATAACAATGCAGCAATTTGTATTTGATGTTTTATCCCATTTTTGTAACTCAGGATTATCTTTTGGTGTAACTTCATTTCAAATTGAACAATTTTTGCATTTTAACGCTCAATCACACAGTGCATTTATCAGTGAAATCGCGGAACAAAATACATTATCGCAAGACTTTCACCAATTACGCTAGGTACTCTTAGGGTTAAAATTACCGTTGCTGACTCACATCTATTTAGAGGTTATTTTGCATATTGCATCTGCCGAGAGGAAATGAAAAAATAAAAGAGAATAAATGAATTGACACGTATAATAACACTTATGGATTAAATTTGTCTAATGTGTTTTAAACACCTACTCAAAAGATCTTGGAGATTTAGGAAAGGACTAAAAAAGTTCATCAGGTCGCCGGGTTTTATACCCCTTTAAATAAATTGGTAACTGGTCTTTCGCTGTCTCTGGTCTTTCGCTGCGCTGGTCTTTCGAGTTCTGAATTAGATTTTATGAGGGTGATCAAATCTGGCAATATAATGAGGAATAACCTTTTCCTCTTTTAATTCTTCCAATTCTTTATCTCCTGAGACAAAACTAAATACTGCAACGTGTCTGTAGATATATCGAGGAAAAATATAATATTTCTGAGAGGTACTTCGAGGACGGTTTCAACATAATGTTTCTGAACGACTACGAATTCGTCCCTCAAGCTATAGTTGCTCTACATGAATAATTTTGAACGGATTAATCTTAGAACCACTTATAAGTTTCAAAGCTAATTTCAAAATCTCGCGCTCTTATGGGATTTAAAATAGCGGATTAGCCTCAAGCTTGATTGAATCTAGGGCTCCACCGAAAAGCCTCGACTAACTAACCACTTGCTTTTACGCCACCTTTCGCACACTCATTCGCTCATCGGCGTCGATGCCACTTCAGTCTGCATGCCGAGTGATGTTTCTAAGAACGCCTCGTTTTACTGGAGACCGCCGAGCACCACTTTACTTTTCGTGCACCGCCTTATTTCTTAGCAGCGTCTGGAGAAATTTTGTGCGTCTAGGTTCGTAAGTCATTCTGTTTTTTTTGTAGATGTGGGTTTCCGGTGCTTCCATCAGCGTAGTGTTCAGCCAATTGACTCGGAGGAAAACAATAGGAAACCATATGCTATGAAGTATAATTGAATATCCATGCTGAATAAAAACACTTGGTGATCTCCCACAGATTTTTTCGAATCTTATGCATATATATGGTATAGAAAATTTGTGGGAGATTACCAAGTGTTTTTCATTCATCATGAATATAGACAACTTCCATCAAGTACAGCCTGATACAGTTAAACTTATGATTGGATATTTTATGTGTTTGAAGATTACAGTTCTCCAGGTAAATTAAGCTACTATGAATAAAGGTATAGTCTCGAAGAATAAAGTATTATAACTCTGTTAATCAACTCGTCTAAAAACAAATATACATTGATATTCCAACCTTGGCAGAAGAACTGATTCTTTGATATGGTATTACGTAAATGGCAATGCTTATTGAGGAGATTAACTTATATAAAATGGTCTTGAGAGAAATGGATATGAATTCTAAAATATACAACGTGATATCATAAGTTCTCCAGCCGCTATCATTGCCTATTTTTTCTTCAGGATATAAGACCATCTATGCGGATATTATAGCGTAAGGACAATGTGACAACACGCTAGCACTTTTCTTGGATTCTCCGAGGAAAATCAAGATCTTTGTCATAATAAACGATTCATCCAACATTTTAGTCCAAATTTGTGATAAATTTAGTTTTTATGCCCTCTTTTCTCTAAAATTCCACAAGCACTCCGAGGCCTTACCTTGACTTTATGATCGTGCGTAAATCACCCATTTAGGAGAGCTTTTTAATGCCGATGTCCAAGAATGATGTATTTAAATTCAGCGAAAGCATGATTTGCTTGTCGCACAAGAAAAAGTCATAATATACGTTGATTTTTAAAATAAATCTGTCTTTGGGAAAACGAAACAACTAAAATCAGTGAAAATATAATTTTAATTAGCTAAAGACTTCCCTCAATTGTCATTTTTTTTTAATATTCATGTTTACTTAACCTACATAATTGCTGGAGCCTCTCCTACCCCATATTTTTCTGACTAGAACGGGTTAAGTTTGTACCTAAATTTTAATCAATGATTTTTTTGTAGTTAAAAACAAATAAATACGTAATTGTAATAAGAAAAGCTGAGCTTTTATTTTTATGCATACGATTTCGAAGTCGCAATTCCCCAATGAATAAGAAAAACATTATACTCTACTGATAATACATCTTCAGTCAAACTAGATGAGCCTTTATGTACCTCAGCTACAATAAATACATAATTACATTTTAATGTTGAACGAACAAACAATGTATGCGTTAATTTTACGACATTACTTTCATTCTGTTTATTAAATCTCATCATCGTAGCTATATTCACGGTTCTGGCAGGTTTCCAATCACTAATTTATGTGGGAGTAAACTAGCTCGACATCACCTGATAACAAGAACTTTTTTATACTTTTCAGATATTTTTCAAATGGGATCCTGCATAGCAATCGCAAATCGAATGATTTCAAATATGCGTATTTCTTCGATTAAGTATTAACCTTCCACGAGGAGAGAGCCGGAACAAACCCCATGGCGTGGTTCGCGGTATCAGAGCTTCAATGACAGTTAAGGAGGCGTGTTTCGCAGTAGGAATTGAACGAAAATTTATGTCAACATTTTTTTATCATCTTTCTTTCTGGGGGTCTATTCTGTATATCCTCGGAATGTCTGAGTCTCGACAATGACGAAATTTTGACGTCAGAGCCACGTGAAATTCCTAGGGAAGCATTCAAAAGTTGGGATTTGTCGGGGAATTTGACGTCACATCCACGGATTTACCGAGGTTCGACCGCGTCGATTCCTCACTGAATAAGGCCCCTGGTCAAGTTTGAGACTCTAATTGTATCTGAAAATGATTGCGTCATCCAACTCCATTGCTTAGTTTGCTGAAGTCGGTGCAAAACCTCAACGTCTCTGCCATCAAGTATAGAAAATAATAATTCTCTAATATTCATTTTCACTGCGCATCTCAATATCGAATCAAGTAGATCAGGAGTTGCGTCAAATGTCTCGCAGTTGTTTCCGCGTTTTCAATTATTGATGCAAATAAAGCATTTAAAGTGTTTTAAGGAGAAGTGAATACAATGGAGCCGTTACAACGCGAGCAAGGCCTTGATAATGACCTTGGCTCCGACATCAGATAACGAGCTTGCTTAACGTCTACTAATTGACGAACGATCTTCAAGGGCGACCAATTTTGACGTTAAATTAAAAACCTACATGCTTAAGAAATCCTCTAATGACTAACTTCCTCGAGGTTTATAAGATTAGGCTTTCATTTTCATTTATAGCGACCAAAGAAATATTCCTTTCATGAATAAAGAACAAGGCCGCAGACCTTGGATTACCATTTTGCAACAACCGTATTAGCTCGTTGAGTTTCCCGAATCTTTGCCATACGAATAGTCTCTCTCACTTTTCGAGAATAGGAATGACGCAGTTTAAGAAGATGCTAATATTAAAAGTACATTCATACTTTTCTTGAAGTAAGAAGACTTAATTCATTAAAATTTTGCTGTTTCGTTTTTGGCGCATTGTGATTGCGCATAATATTTTAAAGATAATACTACAGGACACTTTCATTTCTCAATAATATAGATAAAATATCGATGTCACCGATAAACTACGCATGCGACAGGTATACTCTCATTACGAAAGTCAACTTCTAATCGTCTCATATGCAAGTAATGCCGAGAATGGCCTGATGCTACAATAGGCGAAGTGTCATCTATCATTTCATAAGTCACTGAATTTAGGCAAAGAAAATACTGGATTAAGACGTATGGGATGATCAAGAATGCGTTACTAAAAGCATATAAATGAAATGAGCTAATATACGATTGCGCTTATGGGGTACCGAGCTTACAATTATCCACATCTAAAATAGACCAGCTACATAGGACACATGCTGTTGACTCACCGTTTGATGATATGTACCAGAAAATCAGCACAGAACCGTTTGTTAGATGAACATAACAACCACTTCAATTAATTCAAGGGTGAGCCGCGGTTTAAAAAATTATTCATTTAATAAATTAACCAAATCACATGATTGACGAGGCAAATTAATATTGGTGCGTCGTGACTATTGAATGGGAGAAATGATACTTTCCTGACAAAGAGATGAGGATATAGAGCGTACGTTTGCTCGCCGTTATTGACGATGGGAACTTATATCCGAAAATATTATTGGCGAAATATTTCGAAGACTACACCGCGTTCTCTCTACTTAAGTTTGAGGGTTGGATTGGATATTTGGGGATGCGACCGACAGCTAAGGTGATTTGCGCCTTAGGGGATAGGTAAGAGAGGGAGGGTGGATGGAAACCAAGCGTAGGCATAAGCCTGCTCTTAACGAAAGGTGACAAGGGGACCACGGTTTTACGTCTCATCCGACGGACGGAGTACTGTACTTGAAGTGCCCTCCACAAGACACTCAAGTAGGGATTGAGTTTCCTCTGAAAAACATCTTCCACTGTAGGGATTTGAACTTACGTTTTTCTCCACCTTGGTCAACTGCAAGAGCACACCTTATCCTCCCACGCCATGCAGTTCGCTTTCCCAACGTGGCAATATCTTACTTATATTTTTTTAAAGTGAATAAGATTTTTAATGACTATAGAGTTTGTAGAAACAAAAACCGTAACAAATTATGAAATTGCTAATTTTTTCAGAGCATAAGTCCCGGCCTGGTTAAATCTGACATTTACGAGGCATGCATGGGACACATGGCATCTGAGATGGTGTACTCCACTCTGCCTTACTTGGAAGCGGAAGACGTGGCAGACAGTGTCGTCAATGTACTTTCTACCAAGCCAAGTGTTCAGGTGAGAATTAACGACTGCCTATACAATGGGTACTAAAACAGATTTTAAAAAATTATTAAAATCAAGAACACCCGCAATCGCATGAGTTTTTAGCATAAAATATCCAAGATAGCTTTAGATGAAAACGTAATGTTCCATGCTTGAGAGACCAAATATAAAAAACTGGGATAGTGTGACTTCACTTCGCAAAATCTCCCTCAGTAAGTCCTTTTACCCCCGGAGACATATTCCTGGGTTACGCACCTATCAGCAAGGTACCGATAACTAACATAAATATTCACCAATATCACTGTTAGGAACTCCATATCTTGGAAACGTTAAATTTTTTTCTATTCGATGCAAGCGTATTTTTTTGGAAGATAATGGAAAAATTATCAGATATCTCATAAAATTATCTTATTTTCAATAACATTCCGATAAATTTCAGTTTCAAGCCTTCAAAATTTCTTGTCATAATTTTCAATCAATTTTTGAAGCAAAATAAACCCTATCTATATGGTTACCATGTTACGAGGTGGGACAGAAAATAAAGCACTGCATTTTATTTTACAGATTCACGAAATGATCATAAAGCCCTTGGGTGAGTCTTGCTAAACACACACCGCAACGGAGAAGGAAGAACCTCAGCCCAATAACGGCCACCTAGGTTCAACGAGCACCCATTCACCAAGGGTATAGCGATTTCAGATCTTTAATATACAACGCACCTAAGTTGCTTGTTTACTGCTTGCTTATAAATTAAACATTTCATGAAACACATCCCCCTCTACACATCATGAATGAAAGTTAACATAATACAGAGTTCCCGATGGTGTACGGTGGCTTTGCATGACAGCCTGGCAATATTAACTCGCTGTCACTCCAAAATCACCTCTTCCCTTCCATCTATCACTTCCAGGATATGAGTTACGATCATATGATAAGACTATATAATATGCATGGTTGTATTAATTTGTATGATTAACAAATCCGAAATATACATCATCAAATGGACTTAAATAACGCGTCATGCGTGGATTTAAGCAGCAATGTCTCAATTCCTCCAATTTTGCGTAAGTATAGCTAACAGTTGAGACCGTAACTTGTTGCGTTGGACGCCATATTTCATAATGGAAAAGGTCAATTTGGTCAGAATGATAGGCGATGGGTGGATTGAAGCGAACGACAGTGATCAATGAATAAAATACATGAAAATACAACAGGAGTGAGTACTCGTGCGTAGGGGTGCGTATCGATTCTAAGTCATGAATCCTCGGAGAAAATCGGAGTGAAATCGGAGTGAAATCGATGATAATTATGACTGATTTTACAATGAACGATCAATATGCTGAATGAATCACATTGTGGCAGAAATAACTATAAAATGAAATTCGTGAAAATTTTACTGAGAGATATTAACAAACGTGATTTACCAATGTATCAATAAGAAAAATAAGCATAAATTATACAAAAAGATCTTTAGGAAATTATTAGCCTTGCAATGTGGTTAGGAAATCACCCCCTTATTCTTTTTGACTGTAGACCTAGACATAAAAACTGTGTTCATAGAAACGAGTTAAAGTCTCTCACTGAAATGCAATGGGATTATATGAATAATCTAAAGCCAAATGATAATTAATGTGTTTCAATTGATCCTTCAAAATGGTATTTTATTACGAAAATGCTATTTGAATATTTTCGCACGGTAAGTAATTCCTTCCGGTTAATTCAAAATTAATTTTACTTACGTCTATTTCAAAATTATAATAAGTAGGATCAATAAAATTTAGCAAATATTTGACATAGCCAAATGTAACCACTTATTTAATAGTTGTGACCTAAAATATTACATGATGAGGCGGCATGGATTGAGTGCTTTCATTTCGTTTGTGTTTATTTTGTGAATGTGTCCGCATGTTATACGAAAAATTAAACGGAAACGAGACGGTAGTTAAAGTGCTTACGTATTTGAGTGCAAAAATATTTGAATGGATAGCCTCCTTTGAACACTTAGCATAAAATAGAAAAAAATCAAATTAAGCATTTTAATTAAAATGCCACTTCTACGTGCTCCGTGAAAATATTATGTCAGTAAAAAAGGCGTGACGTGAACATGGTTGAGAAGTACTGACTTAGAGGACGATCTTAAATAAAGCGTTTAACTTTGGGAAACTTTTCAAATTAATCGCAATTTCGAATTGAATACAAAACTCAGAGATAAAAATAAAAACTTAAGTCCATTTTCCTTTCATATAAAACTTCTCTCAAACGTGTAAGATCATCATTAAATTTTTCAAAAGTTGCAGAGCATGGAAGCGATTGCAGTTCACTTTATTTGCTTTTCTTGTGGTGGCAGGTATGAATGACCTGGAGTCGAACCAGTGACTTCAGTTGGGAATAAAATAGCCAATATTTTCTGTGAAATGGCGAAACTTAATAATGTGCAAATTTTGAAAGCTCTTCATCCTTTTGTTCTCGGAAAAAAAGTGAGCGCTGCAGAAAAACGAGACATGAAAATATGTTATTATACACGGTTAGGCTTATGTTTTTACGTTAATTGAATTAAATATGGTGAAGAATTTCTTAGAATATTTATTCTCTTTCTATTTCAACGAATTGAATGAAAAGTAATCGTAAATTATAGTCCAAGCTTTGAATCAGGTTATGTTTTTTATGGCAGTCAGCCACATTACGCTCAATTTTTAGTGCCGATTTCGGCTGCCAATTTGTTTATTTTTACTGTCTTAACGCCCTCACCTTACTAATCATCCAAGTAATATGCATGCTAAATATCGTCATGCGGTTTCCGTGAATTAGAACTATGTTAACATCGAATTAAAAATATTCTGCTTATGAAGGGAAGAATGACTCGACAGCACGACACAGGAACTGCTTACTGCAAATGATAATGAACACAGCCAAAAATAAACCCAAAATCAATGTTGCTTGATGATGAGTGAGAAATATAAAGTAAAAAAGTTAGGAAAAACGACGCTACGAAGAGCTCCTCAACGTATAGCGGCGATTACGAATTAATGTGAGCCATAAGGGTGACATTGGTTCCGAATAATGGATCTGGTAAGTAATGCTCGAGATAATAGTTTCTTTGGAGTGGACTATGAATGTCCCAAACGGAGGATAAAAAATATTCAGAGGCAAGTCCTAAAGTGAGAAAAAATTGATTTCCCAAGTTAAGGTGAATATGCTGCTTATGATTACCCATTTTGCATGAAAAAATGTTGGATTTATAAGCCAGTAAAAGCCAATTATAGATAACAGATCACAAAATAATGTGACACTGCTTGATGGATTGATCAGTGGATTATGTAGCTCTTACACGTCACTTCTGAAACTTCTGTAACTTAAAAGAATGAAGTCCATGGTTTGTGCATAATTATTTATTTAACTGTGAACAAGGAGTACAAATATGGCGGCAACCAATGAGAAAAGAATGCTTAAGAGTTGGTAGCAAAGAAGTTTTGAATTAGAATCGGCTTACCTCCCGGCTTCTTTCTTAAGGGTCAATTCCATTGGATATTTTTCTGAGCTATTTAGGAATAATTAAGCGGGTGAAGTATAATAAGTATGGACGAATCAGGTGAATAAAATTTTACCTCCATATATTAAACATACCCATTAGGTGATTGATCTTCGATGCCCCATGAATAAGTCAAATGTTTTCGAATATACCGAACAAAACAGTACAAAAGCCAACCACCTTAAATATACTCCAAGGAATATTATTAATCATAAACTCAGAACTTGATCGGTTCATCCTCACGTGATTCAACCGCACGCCATTTGTACAGGTCAGTCACATGGTAACTCATGTCATCATGGTAACTTATTCATCTCATATAGAAGCAAAGAGTTAAGACAAATGGTTAAGGAAAGATAAAATATCCCAATGCGTCACAAATACAAAAGAAACTGCTGTTTACAAGTATTTCGACGTTTCTTGAAAAACTAGGAAAAAATACAATTTTGTTCAGGATCAACATGACTTTAGAACTGCATATGTAGGTTCACCCTTCTCTTGGACTACAGCCCTAGAGTCATGAAAGAGCACGAGCGTTCCAGTTGCCCCTAAGCTGGAAAAATCAGGAGCATTTTCTACGTGCTGCTCCTGGCAGGGCCAACCATATCAGGTAGAATTGATATACTGAATAATATAGGTCGAAGGGTAGGAGCCAAGCGAAAGGTAGTTCGCGTGTTGTAGTCACTTCAAAAATATCGAAGGGATGCGGAGAAGCCCTCCAAACTCTTAACTACCATCTTTATGAAAGACAGTCGTAGAAAAATGAATCCTGGAAACTATGACACGTCGCACCGGCCTCCAGGGTGGTCGTGGTAGCGGGGTAGACCAGGAGTTTGCGGTCGTCATTACACGAAATCCTTGTACAACAAAATCATCAGACAACAGGAGGGATGATATTATTATCATTAAAATAATCTACCGGTTTAAGGTAGGTTTAATTGAAACACCCCGTCAAGGTTGTAGTCCAAGGGAAGGAATGAGCGATATGAAGGAGAAAAGGAAGAGAAGAGTAGCGATAAAATAATTATTTGGGACAATAATGAAAACTAGGAAGCTAGAACATATTAAAAAGGAAATGGAAAAGGGAACGCAGATGATCGATTGGCCGAGGAGGCCGAGCGAGGTGAGATAGAGTGAAAATGGTGACTATTGGAGTGATAGTTACAGAGTAATGTGGGAGATAAGAGGCAACCTGGGGTATAAAAGGAACTGACTGTAAAACTGGGGAAGAGGGATTTAAACAGGGATAGAGATGTTAAATTTCTTTAAATTTTGGGAAAAATACTCCAATCCTTTCCAACGGAAATAATTATCCTTCTTCTTAATTTAAAACTGCAAATGTTCGTCCCGGAATTTGGCATGATTACCGTAGCATTTAACAGTACCATAAATACAGTAAAATGAAACATTTATTGCATCAATTAAGCAATCCTGAATAGCCATCACTGATGGGAAAAAAATGGACGAAGGACATACGTACTCGGCAATAATGGACAAAATTTTGGCCGAGTCGGTATTTTTTTGCTTGCTTTGTGGATTTAGATAATGGATTTAACAGAATTATTTGAGAAAAAACTTACAGATTTAGTTGATACAGATACCTTTCAACGAATTATCTTAGGCAATAAAACCTATGTAAGGCATAGAGGGCAAAAGTTATGGTAACTGACAGAGAATCAGAATGGACAATTATCGCGGGGTTAGGCAAGCCTAACAGGATTCGCCTTGGAATTTTAAAATGCATTCTGAGGAAACTGTAAGAGAGGCTTGTGAGGAGCAAGATGTGGGAATAAAAGTAGCAGGACAACGGAAAAAGTCGGTTTAATTCACGAACAACGGTGGTCATTCGAACATCTAAGGGATTACAAGTTTACGTAAATGTGTTTTGAAAATCAGCATGGCAACCACGAAATAAAGATTGAAAAAAAAATCAAGAGTAGCTTTTGCTCTGATGGTTTGCAGGTTAAAACTCAATATCCACGTTAAAGACGAGCGTAAAGTCCTAAACGTGCCATAATATTTAATTTTTATCGATAAATTTTTCCAGACCATCGAATTCAATCCTAACCGACTGCAAACAAATGCTCCATAGCATATCATTCGACTAGGACTTGAAAGTTATAGAATTACCCCACTCCGTCCTGAAGCCTTTCCTCTTAGTCTGAATTAACGATTTCATGTTGACCAGATATAGTTTACATTGAAAAATAGTTACGCAGCTATATTGAAAAGCAAATTATTACAGTACATATTTGCAGGGCAGACTGGTAGGTCGCCTTTTTTCAACCAGTCGCTAGTTAATTCCGAGTGCAGGAGAGCAAAAGAATAAGCAGACAGCAGAATTAGAGGAGCTCAATCTTGGTGCATTCTCTTTTATTCTCTGTGATGGAAGAGGAAATTTCAAAGGATTTAGCATTATCAACTTCACCTTGAATCAGCAACACCTCAGAATTTATTTTTCCTATGCCATTAAATCGAAGGACAAGATATGGAGACTGGATTAGACGCTAAATAATATATAAAGCTATTTAATTAACTGTAATACAAATGTATGAACTTCTAATGCTTTATTTTGTTGTCATTCAAGCAATATGAAATTAATTTATAATATATTAACTGACAAGAACTCAAGTATTATGCATCGACAATGGGTTGTTTTAACCATGAGCTCATGTTACATCACTAAGAAACATCGAGGGGTCAGAATCAATGCATAACTTACTGAAAAAAAGGACATCTTCAATCTATCGGTTTGGTGACCACCCATTGATATCACTATGTTCAATGAATGTTGGGGAGACAGGTGGGTGTTTGGGAAATGAAAGATGGGTTGAGAGAATATAGGCATCAACAATGGCCCACACAAATAGTTGGCACATTCAGGGTATGGGGGTTGCAGGAAAGGAATCCAAAGTTTTTCATTCCATTAGACAGACAGAGTGTAGCATTCAAAGCTCTGTCAGCAAAACACTCAAGTGTAGTTGGGAATCCTGCTGAAAAATCTTATTCACTATCAAGAATCAAATCCTGGACGCATAAGATGCGGAGCCAGTCCTGTAACAACATCACCAAGTTCAGACACTGTCAAGAATGTGGAAAAAATCACAAACCTCCAGTAGTAATCAAAACAAAGTGATAAAAACTAAAGAATATAAATGCAAGAAGTCTCAAGAATTCAACTAAAACCAGAGAGGCTCAATTATTCTGTTCGGAAATTTTTAAAATGGGTTATAAATATTTTAATAAGCTATATTTATTGATACTCTATGTAAATTGATTATTAAATGAGACCAGTATTGATAAATTATCTTTATTTTCTTTTACGAATAATAGGAAAAAATGATAGTCTCTGGGTGGTTGAAAAAATATTCATGGTTATTCTAGGAACCCACTTATTCTGCTGTAGCTCAATCTGACGTATGTAATACTCTCATTCTAGATGTTCCTGAATTTTGGCCGGAGTAGAATGTTACCGTTAGTTTAAATATAAGAATTTCCCCTAATTTTTGCCGAAAGAAAAAAAATGACGTTTTGGAAAGAATTATGCAGTCCAGGCATATCCTCTTCAGAAAAGTAGTCAGTCCCTCTAAAAAATTGAAAGGCTATAAAATGACGAAATTCGTGAAAAATGGCCTGAGGAAAAATAATTTGTAGGGCTGGCAATCGAGCTAGTATGATTATGTGGGCAAATATGCAGACCAATGTGCAACTCAGGGTCCCAGATTATCTCAGAAAGACGAATGTGGAAGGTTTAATTCCCAGTCCACGGAGCCTATTTTTCCATATACTATCAACGAACTCCTTGCAAGTCATCGTGGAAGTTCAGAAAAGGTTATGTCAATGACAAATATAGCGTTTGCAATAAAATAAATTAGCACTTAAATTTGACATGATATTAAAAATTTTAAGTCAAATCGAAGGAATTAATAATAGGCGTGCTAGAGCGAGGGGTTCAGCTTGGGTATTCACGAAACATATCAGTCCAGCAACTTGGTGGGAATACCTTCACTCAGCTAAGTTTTGAGTCTTAAAGTAATGCCTTTTGATTTTTTTCCTTCTACTGATGCTTGAGGAAGTACATGGCCACATTGACATACATCAACGCAAGCATTGAATGATTAAAAAATAAGCATTCTGAGATGCTAGTGAAAATTTTATTATGATAACTATCACTCAGAATCATAGAAAGGAATATACCAATTTTGTTTAAAATAGCTTGGCAGGTGATACTGATTAAAATACCACATCATATTGGTATTTTTATGGGAATAGACTACCTTAGATTGGGATTGGATCCTATAGTACTGCATTTTAATGGCTCAAAAGGGGGAGGGATGATACATCAGTGTGCAATAGGATTACAGCTATTAAGATTTTCATCATTTGCTTAGTCGTACGTATTCCGCTATAGGCATATCAACCAATGAATAGCAGTATGATAATCTGCTGGGCAATGTCATTACAGTCACTTGTAATTTCCAGTTGTTATTGCCATTATCTTTACGTAGAGTCCTAATAGAGTCTAGGGCTCTTTGAACTACCATTTAAAAATAAATAACTAAACATTTTCATGCGAGGAATGCATCAGTTCAGCACTGATTCTTTGAGAAATGCTGAACTGATACAAACAACTGAAATGTTATCATTCTTCAGGCCAATACACTTATAAACTGATTACATCATTATTTTTTATCGTTAAACTTACATCGCTTTAAACATGATGGCATGGAGCAAGCACATTGATCTAAAGCCATCAGTTACTTTTATCATTACTGCTCACTGATCTATATAGCTGTTCAATACTCTGGGATTTTAATCGGGGTGACTTGCATTATGAATAGTAAGACCGTCATTGCGATGCGCATTTATTGCTGAAACTAATGCGGTTATTATTGACAAAAACTGAATATTCCCTGATGGTTCAAAAGCGGAAAAATGAATGTTCACAAGTGATAAAATGTTGATTTTACACTGACATAATGTGTTGAAACCCGGGTCGTGTATTAAATTTTCTCTTAGTGGAATTTGCATAGTTTTTCTTTTCTAACATGGAAAAATTCACCCTGAAATCGTACGGTTTGTTTAGACTTTAAGTTAAAGTTTTCCCTTCATCAACACTGTTAAAACTATTCTCGAATCCACAGTTGAAAACTGGAACAGAAAATTGCGAACAGGGAAAAGGAAAAGGGATTTCGGAGAAACAGGCTGCGACGAACGTCGCGGAAAGACGAATTGACACAGTGGGAAAGGAGTCAAAAATGACCAAAACGATTTCCAACAGTCACACTATATTTAATATACTAAATTACAATTATGATTACACGACAATGAGGCCCGCAGGCTAGCTGCCGAAACTTGACGAACGATGGCGGCGGACGAGGTACACACTTCGGTGGCTGGCAGAGGAGAGGGTGGCTGCGATGAAACGTCCGTTCAGCCATGACCACCGAGAGTACAGTCTAGAGAGTGTAGTCTAGGTGGTCATGGTTCAGCGCAGTCAAAAGGAGGGGAGGTTGCTCTGGATCAGTGGAGAAGGGGGAAGTAGGGAAGCTGTTCGCCCAGCCATTGGTTGAGACGGCGGCGTCGAGGAGCACTATTGCCACAAAGTTTCGAAAAGAGGACGCCAGATGCGAATTCACTATAAAAGTAGAGCACCTTGTTCTTATCGCGCAATATTGCCGACAACGCGCAATATCGCCGACAGTGCGCACTTTGAAATCTCCCTACCGCACATGTCCGAAAGCGAATATGTCCGCGGCGAAATTATGGCCAGATTCGTGCAGAAATTACGGCACAAGGCATACAACTACAGCAATATTCATTGTGAGACGGATAAAAAAGCTTAAAAATAAATAAAAAATAGACCAGTTGATGCTTGTTTTATCGATCTGACGAAAGCGCTTGATAGGATATTACGGAAAGATGTAATTGGCATACTATTGGAGAAGGATATATGATAAAGACAATACAGAACTCGAACACAAATAAGAGGTGGGTTATTTTCAAGCGAACGGTACCGAAGGAACGGGTTCATGGATTTAACGAGAGGACCGACTTCTCCGGAACGACCGGTTCTTACGTTCCTTTCGGTCACTTGTTCCTTTAATATTTTTAATCCGTTCCGTAATTTGATATTTATTATTACTTATTCAATATTGTAGAACGCGTATATTACAGCTTACAAATTATTTCTAGTTTATTATATTATTTTTTAATGCTTAGTACATATTGAAAATTAAATAAATTAATATTCATTAATAAAAAAGGAAGGGTGAACGAGTAAAAAGGAACGGGTCCCAAAAAGAACCAATGCACAGCGACCGAGTTCCCAAAAATGAACGAGTTGGCTGATCTCTAACACAAATGGGAAAAATAAGGGTCAAAGTAGATGGAGAACTCTCCAAACAGATGTCACATCAATAGGAATCAGACAAGGAGTCAGTCTTAGTCCCTTCCTTTTTAATTTAATGATGAAATAAGCCATTGAGATAGTAACGCCTCTTGGCTCATTATATAGGATGAATGAAAAATTCCTAAATACTCCTATTATGCTGATGATTCAATCATAACCAGAAACGGAGGACGATATGCAACGAATATTGTGCAGGTCCCACCAAGCATCAAGGAAGTATAATATGACAATGTCAGCTGAAAAAACCAAATGCCTCACAATGTCTACACAACCTTGTATGTGTAAACTGGTCATTGATGATAGGTCAATAGAAAATGTAATAAAACTAAAATATCTGGATGTAGAGATATCAGGCTGCAGTGATCTATATATTGAAGTCAAAGAGCGAACAACAAGAGTTGCAGATATCTCTGGATGTCCTAGAGATACCGTCTGAAGTATAACATAATGTAGGAAAGAAAAGTAAGAATTTATAAAACATGTATCCGACTCATCTTGACTTACGGAATCCAAACAAGAGCAGAGACCACCAGTACAATGAACCGTCTCAAAACCACTGAAATGAAGGCTCTGCGACTATTGGTAGAAAAAACATTACGAAATAGAACACGAAATGAAGAAATCTGGAAAACCTGCGATATGTAAGATATTGTAAGTTGAAGCAGAAGGAGAAGATGCTTGTGGAGAGACAATGTAGAAAGAATGGATGCCTCGAGAATTCCCAAGATTGTGTTACGTGGAATTCCAGAGTCACCGTCTGACAGGAAGACCGACTAAGAGATGGAAAGATAGCTGAACCTCTTCACCTAAGGCCCAAGTGTAGGAGAAAGAATTTCTGAAAAAACCTATCTAAGGTTTATTAAAAGGCAAAGGAAAAGAAGATAAAAATTTCTCATAGTTACCGTTTTTTCAAAGCTGAGAAACAAAGGAAAAAAATTTTTCTCCTCAAAATTTCGGGATTTTTTCCAAGCCCTCACATCTCCAAACATGGATCAGATGAGCGGCAAAAAACAAGTGATAGTAATGAAAGGACTCCCGACGGATTCCGTGTAAGTTCTGGGGTACATGCCGAAAAGAAAGTATAGAAAGGATGAAGTGGATGAGATATTCAAGCGACTATTCTTGCACGCGTATATGCCTCCTTAAGTCACGCTTAAGAGTTGAGCTGCTTTGTAATTGAGCTCGCAGCAATGTATTTTGAAACGTCAGGATACATTTTAATATCCTATACATTCATAATAAGCCATAAGATGGCAAGGTCTTGTCTAAACATCTGCTTTCTTAGTGATAAAATACATTGAAAAGTTGTCAAAGGGCTTGAAAGTTAATAGTATTTGGAAATATGAGTAAGTCGAAATTCTATGCGCAAAAGATGACTGAAGGTATTTTTCTTGATTATTTTTAAATGACGACTGGAGTTCAATACACAGTAGTACTTTCAAGTGTTGGAATAAGTATTCAGCTTTGCCGTACTTTTTTGTCACAAGTTAGGCTAGAATTCAAGTCAAATGCAGTATTTAATTACAATATAAATTTCAAGGTGTCAGGAATGATGATCTGAAAGTGTTTAGAGTTGAAAATTCTTATTATACAACCCTGAGTTTGTCACTCTGTAAACCCAGCAATGCCATTTATTTAACCACTTCAACCGTTTGGGTGAACTACTCTGGTGGTGGGGTAGAGGATTCTCTAATACGGTATTTTGAGCTACCGAAAACATTGCTATTTTCCAGCCGTGGAAAAGTATTTAACTCACCAAAATTCCCAAGAAGGATCCTTGAATCCATTTGAAACTCGTTGGGCAGTACTCATCACACTATTCAGGACTTACCCGACGTCAGTATTCATGAAGATTCATAAATTTTCCATTCACTACCACGCTGTAAGGAAGCTGGAGAACGCGAAGATGGGGATAAAGTGCACTGGGATAGACTAGTATTGGAGCGACGGTTATCGGGTGACATATTCGAGAGACGACCAGAGGATTGCAGGCGCAGGCATCATACTGAAGAAAGAATGTAGTGGAGTGATGCCAATCTGGCAGCTCAGCGAGAAAATTCTGATGGTGAGGTTGAAAGGAGAGCCTACGGACATTGTGATTGTGCAGGTCAACATGCCGACGTCTAGCCGTACGGAAGGAGAAATAGAAGATCTGCGCGTTCGAATTGAAGAGGTCATCGGAGTAGTGAAGGGGAAAGACCACCTAATCACAACTAGAGGCTGTAACGCATTAGCTGGAGACGGAAAAGAGGGAAATAGTGTATTATTATATTCTTCCATGAGAAGGATAGGAGAGTATCGAACACTCTTTTCGAGCACCATCGGCGTAGGAGACACTCATGAAAGATGCTAGGATATATTCATCTTTTTTTATTTGTAATTTAATGAGTGCATGTAAGGTTCATTCATTTCAATGGATAAATAAATTATTATTATATTGCCAGATACCAAATACACTACATACTTATCAGTCAGATACAAGAACCACGTGAAGCATTGCAAAAGCTACCCCCTGTGCGGACATACACAATGACCACAACCTAGTTTTCAGGGAGAGCCGCCTTCGTTACAATGTTGTCAAGAAAATAAAACGCGAACCCAGGTGGCACAAAAAATATAAGCTGAAGAAGGAAACAGAACTCGACACAGCCTTTATTAGGAAATTGAAAATGAAGCATGCATGGGCACCTATGAAACCGAGCATCGCACGGGATGAGCTGAAGAGGACGATGACAGAAATAACAGAAGAGCAACTGGTGAGCAAAACGGCCGACGCCAAGGCAGTTATGGATAGCGACTGAGATTAGAAAACAGAAAGAAGAAAATACAAGAACCCCAGAAACAAAGGTGAGGTAACCCTCTACAAAAAGCTAAGGAACCAAACCAACTGAGAGTACAAGAAGGCTAGGGAGAAATGAATCGAAAGCTACTGAGAGGAAGTCAGAGGAACAATGAAGAAGGGAACACCAAAACAGCATACATGCTATTATAGTGAGAAAACACTTCGGAGAGTGAAAAACAAGCAATAACTACATCAGGGATGCGAACGAGAGCATATGTAGACAGGCTGATTGAGGGTGAAGACATAAGGAATAGAGGAAAGCAGTATATCGAAAAATTCTACCAAGTTGGTTCTGAGTTCGTTTAAAGTAACATGTCCTCAGGTCCAGAAGGAATACCTGCTTGCGTGCTCAAGGAGTTAGCGCCACAGATTGCACCATTCTTAGAAATTATATTTAGCAAATCATGACCCGAAGGCAAGGAGTCCCAACACTGGAAAATAGCCAACGTCAAATCGGTATTTAAAAAAGGAAAGAGAAATTACTCAGAAAATTACCGGCGTATATCGTTTACATTACTTTTATATAAGATCCTCGAACACATTTTCGTTAGCAATATTACGATATTCCTGGATATTAATAACTTCTTACATAGCAGTCAGCATAGTTTCCGCAAGGACAGATACTGCGAAACACAGCTCGCGCTCTTCCTTCATGGTATTCTAAAATCAGGTGAATCGAAGAGTTGACGAGATTTTCCTTGATTTCAAGAAGGCATTCGACAACGTTCCTCACAAAATACTCATATATACAATGCATTCATGCGGAGTTAATACAAAAATAGTGAACTGGATAAGGGACTTTCGCAGTGATCGAAAACAAAAAGTAGCTATTGATGGTTTTAGCTCTAATATGGTTGGAGTCACATCCGAAGTTCCTCAAGGATGCGTGCTCAGCCCTATTTCATTCATTATTTTCATTAATGACCTAAGTTCTCGAGTTAACAGTAAGCTAAGATTTTATCTTGGAATTACCTAAACTTCTCATATATCGTGAGGAACACATAAAATATATGCGGCACAGCATTAAAGAAACTAGTCTTTGTTAAGGGTATAACAGGAAGGTCCTCGGATGAAAAAGTAAAAGAGAAATGCTACTTCGCTCTGGTTTGGCCACACCTCGAAAACGCCACGAGCATTTGGGACCCTGATCATAAAAAATTAACCCCAAATATTAATGAAATACAAAGAAAAGCTGAACGCTTCGATAAAAACTGCTACGAGCGAACATATACTGTTTCACAACTTTTAGATGGATTAAGGTGGGAGCCCCTAGAGACTCAGAGGCTACACAATAGGCTAAGTTTGCTTGAGAAATTCAGAACTGGTGTGTTTCAGAGTAACACAGAGAATACTATAATTATACCTCACTACATGTCTAGGTCTGACAGAAGCGATAAAAATAAATGATACATTGCCGAACAGATAAGTACATAACCTTGTTCATTCCGCGCAAAATACGCGACCATAATAAAAACTGAGCTCCACTAAATCTCATAATCTCTCTTCTCTCTCATAATCTCTAATAACATCTCATAATACACGTCACTATTTCACCACCCAAAACCTTATCCCTTACAGCTTTACGCGTCCCAACACCCCCTCCGCCACACGCCCATGCGGCGGCTCGCAGGGTACTATGTAGATGTAGAAGGGCCAATGCCACTAGAACAAAACCTAATGAAAGACGATAGCGAGGTTTACGAGGAAGACCAGTTCTTACATATACTGAGGAGCGATTTCCATTGAGTTGTAAAAGACCTCAAGAAAAACAAAGCATCTGGAACAGGCAACAACAGAGAAATCATCGACGCGCTCGGAAGTAAAGCCAAGGACAACCTGAATGAAATGATCGAAGATAGCTGCCAAAGCGGGAGATTTCCAGAGGACTTTCAAAGGAGAGTTTAATCACTGAGAAGTGCAAGGAGCACCGAACCTTGAGTCTAGTGTACATGCATTAAAAATACTTACACGGATAATAATACGAAGGATGGAAGGGGAAATTAAAGATGACCTCTCGTAAAACAAATTTCAATTTTGGATGAATATAGGAACCAGAGAAGCTATACTCAATCTGAGAATAATGGTAGAGAAAACAATACATGTTAACTAGCCACTGTACATGGCATTCGTAGACTAGGAGAAAGCCTTTGACAATGATGTATGGAGCAAGAAGTTCAGACAGCTGGAAAAACTCGGAATGGATTACGACGACAGAAGAATAATCTACCATGGAAAACAAACGGAAGCTAAAATTAGCAAAGGAGTAAAACCAGGATTCATCCTCTCACCAACACTGTTCAACATACACTTAGAGCCGGCAATAGGAGACGAAGCACGAGAAATGGGATTGAACAGAATTACGATTAACAGAGAAGACATAAACATGCTCTGCTTCGTAGGCGACATCACAGTCATGGCAGAAAACCGCGATGACTTTCAAAGGTCACTAAATGCAATGGGCCAAATTCTTCAGGAATACAACATGAAAGTATATAAGACTAAAATCCTAGTATGCGGACGAGAAAAGCTGAATAATGAGGTCACACTGAAAGCAGAGAAATAAAAACAAGTGGATTCAATCACCTATCTCGGAAGTACCACCACGTGGGACAGACGAAGTTCAACGGGCATCAAGCGATGAATAGCCCAAGCTAGGGAGGCGTTCATGGTAAAAAGACAACTGCTGAGCTCAAAGAATATGGGACTACAAACTGGGAAACATTCGTGTTGAGCATGGCACTTGAGGATTGGAAAAATGGACCATTGGAAAAGCTGACCAGCACAGACTAGAAGCCTTCGAAACCTGGTTCCGGAGGAGGATGCTGAGGATTAAATGGATATAAAAAATGAAGTTTACAGAGGAAAGGACCATATGAAACACCATACAGAAAAGAAGAACCAGATAGATTGGGCACTCCCTGAGACTCAATGGATAGGTGAAGAACATAATTGAAGGTAAACTAGAGGGAAAAGTCCCCAGAGAATAACACCTAGGAATAAGTTCATGGGCCAAATAAAGAAGTAAGTACATAGAAACAGCTACCAGGAGTAAGGGAAATAGCATTAGATACGGAAGTGTGGAGGGCTGCAGTCAACCGATCTTAGGATTGAACGATCAATGATGATGATTGATGATCATATCGTATGTATATGGTGGTTTCATCTTATTAAAATGCACAATTATTCCGTTGCGTGAATAAATAATAAGTACGACATTTCTCGCTTTAATTTAAAAGAGATGAATTCTAAGATCATACGACGAAGTGAAACACAAAAGGAAGAATCAAAAACAAGAAGTTGCATGAAAGAATAGGCTAAGGAGTTTACCACGACTAAAAATTTAAGATAACTTTACCTTGATTAATCACGCCAGAGTACATCGAAATAATTTTAAATAATCTCCTGATATAATTCCTTTATTTAGAATGTTACTGTTGATATTTAAACACATAACATACACTGCGCAGGTTAAATCCATTTGCTAAAATGAGATTTTAATTGAAGCCATGCGTTTAAAAAAAACTATGAAGTAAGAACTTCGTTGTGAAGGAAGTTATGAAACTAATAGGTGGAGAATAAATTGATTGTAGCGGATTGGTCCGTTTGTGATCTTTATTGTGATAATTATTTAATATCTTACATGAATGAAATCAGTTTGCAATTCATGGATAGGTCTCTAAAGAAAAACAGCGCCTCGAACAAACGCGGTACCTGCGTTTTGTAGACCGAAGGTTTTCACGGAACAAAGTGGACCGGTTCGCAGGAAATGAAATGAGAACTGCTTGCTTTGAGAGCATACTCCCACGATCAATAATATGATGGACGCTACTCACACAAGACTTCTTTGAACGTGAATAATTCGACACAAAAACCCCATGCGCAACTTCTCCCTGCATAGAAAATTGGGTGAAGCAATCGACAGGATGTGCGGATTATGCGGATAGAATTGACTAGGTTGTTTTGGCAGAATTCCAAAAGGATTGCCTGAAAATGATTAACTGACGAGGCAGTTTGGACTAGAATGAGATTAGTCATCACAAATCCACTTCGTTTCTTTCCAAATGCCAGCACTTTCAGACTAGAGAGTTCCGTTGGAAAAAGTCTCACACCACACGATCAGGGTCCTTATACTCTGCTTTTGCAATACTGATGTCCGGCTCACAGGTAAACAGTTACCGACAGCCCCTACGAAGCTCGAGGATCACAGGCTGCCGTATCCACTGCCCTCCCCGCTGCCCTCCTCCCCCAGCGCCCACAATTCCTCATCCAGGGAACCCCTCGACGGATCAGGGTCCTCGTACCCGCCTTCCCTCGCTCTCGATTGGAGACCCTGCTTCGCGCCGACGTCCAGAAGATGACGCCCGTTCCGGGAGAGGCCGCTTCCCATCGCCCCCTTCTCCCCATTGACCGTCGAGACGCTCTTGGGAGTCGCTAAGCCCTTGAGGACGCCACGCGTCGCAGCACCCTCTTTCTGCTGCGCGGCTCCCGCCTCGCTCGCCCCGGTGGTCTGTTGGGGCCTCTTGGCACTCGACACTTGGATGAAGCCCTCGTCTTCGGGGAAGTACTCGGTTGGGTCAGGGACGTCCAAAATCCAGTACTTGGTCTCGTTCCACGCCGAGCCGATTGAACCTCGCCAGTACTCAGCTCCGCCATCACGGGCATCTATAATGTCGTCAATAAGGTAGTTAGAGCGAGATTTTTCCCCAGGCATCATTAAGACCATATTTGACTTGTATCTTTTTATTTCACCAGCTGTGATTAGAATGAAGTAGGTATTTTTATATTAATGTCCCAAAAAAATGTTTTATATTACTAAAATCCCCAGTTACGTATCAACTTAAAATTCAAGCAAAATTCTTTGATTCGACTCATTTCTCTCTCTCCGTAAGGTGAAAAAGCCTACACATGTAAGTTTTTTATTGTAATTCCGTAAACATTTCCGCGATGAGTTATTGGTTTATTTTAAAAATAGTTGAGGAAGCGCACGCGGTACCCACTTAAATTTTTGACGGGATCTAGGTGTCATAAATTCCTCAATTCATTAATACAGTTTCTCTGAGTAAAATACCATACCATTTCCTGAGTAAAATGCCAAGCATTTTTGGGCAAATATCTCGAAAAGTAGTTTAGTGATCGTCAAATATATTGGTATCTTTGGAAGGGTGAAATATTTTTATATAAAATGAAACTAAATTCAATGAAATCAATTCGAAACGTTATCTCGCTCAAACTGCGTAAAACTAAAAATCGACGCACGAATTTAGTCAAGTAGAATTCATGTAAATAACAGTTTCAAAAGACTATTAAAGCATACAGAGTAAAAATCTAAGTTCGTAAAATTGATTTTGACCTACAAACTGTGACTTCTTTGTTAGTATCTCTTTCAAAACTTTGTAGATCGCTTCATGTATAATGAACGAGGGGCTTTGATGAGCCATCCGTAATTATTTAAATCAACGAAAAAACTATGATTGGAGCCCAAGCCCTCGCCAGTCAATCGACGGATAAATGCTTCACTGTATTAATGAAACTATAAATAAGTAATCTTTTAGGTAAAAATAAATTGCCCTCATTGCAGTACACAGAGCCAAACTAAGACTTCATCGTTCGAGAGCTCCTATTCTGATTCGAGCGAGCTTCCTAACAATAGCTGCGTATAGTGACGTCGCCACGTTTGGGTTTCATGTTGAGAATAAGCAGGGAGTGGAGCTTAAAATTTTTTATACTTAAAGGAAATACGTGTGTTCTTGTATCAGTTGCTATTTTAACATTTTAGTAGTGCAAACTTATGAAAAAAGAGATAGTAATTTTGGAATTTTTTTTAAATTACAAACACTGCGCCGAACGTCGCGGAAAGACGAATTGACACAGTGGGAAAGGAGTCAAAAATGACCAAAACGGATTGATTTCCAACAGTCACACTATATTTAATATACTAAATTACAATTATGATTACACGACAATGAGGCCCGCAGGCTAGCTGCCGAAACTTGACGAACGATGCCGGCGGACGAGGTACACACTTCGGTGACTGGCAGAGGAGAGGGCCGCTGCGATGAAACGTCCGGTCAGTGCAGTCAAAAGGAGGGGAGATTGCTCTGGATCAGTGGAGAAGGTAGAAGTAAGGGAACTGTTCGTCCAGCCATTGGTTGAGACGGCGGCGTAGAGGAGCACTATTGCCACAATGTTCCGAAAAGAGGACGCCAGATGTGAATTCACTATAAAAGTAGAGCACCTTGTTCTTATCGCGCAATATTGCCGACAACGCGCAATATCGCCGACAGTGCGCACTTTGAAATCTCCCTACCGCACATGTCCGAAAGCGAATATGTCCGCGGCGAAATTATGGCCAGATTCGTGCAGAAATTACGGCACAAGGCATACAACTACAGCAATATTCATTGTGAGACGGATAAAAAAGCTTAAAAATAAATAAAAAATAGACCAGTTGATGCTTGTTTTATCGATCTGACGAAAGCGCTTGATAGGATATTACGGAAAGATGTAATTGGCATACTGTTGGAGAAGGATATATGATAAAGACAATACAGAACTCGAACGCAAATAAGAGGTGGGTTATTCGCAAGCGAACGGTACCGAAGGAACGGGTTCATGGATTTAACGAGAGGACCGACTTCTCCGGAACGACCGGTTCTTACGTTCCTTTCGGTCACTTGTTCCTTTAATATTTTTAATCCGTTCCGTAATTTGATATTTATTATTACTTATTCAATATTGTAGAACGCGATTATTACAGCTTAAAAATTATTTCTAGTTTAATATATTATTTTGAATGCTTAGTACATATTGAAAATTAAAAAAAATAATGTTCATTAATAAAAAAGGAAGGGTGAACGAGTAAAAAGGAACGGGTCCCAAAAAGAACCAATGCACAGCGACCGAGTTCCCAAAAATGAACGAGTTGGCTGATCTCTAACACAAATGGGAAAAATAAGGGTCAAAGTAGATGGAGAACTCTCCAAACAGATGTCACATCAATAGGAATCAGACAAGGAGTCAGTCTTAGTCCCTTCCTTTTTAATTTAATGATGAAATAAGCCATTGAGATAGTAACGCCTCTTGGTTCATTATATAGGGTGAATAAATTACATCAGTTTGGCTGGCTAAAGGCAACTTTTAGTCTCATAAACCTTGTACTTGGGTACCACATTTCAGTTAAAACGAAACACCTCGGGTGTTTTCTCCACTCGATTATTCATATGGCGAAAATCATTTTTTTAGTTTATCATTAGTCTCAGGTAGGCCAAATGATGCTAAAAATCATTATAATTTTGTAATTGTGGCCATCGAGATACCTAGGGGAAAAATATTCAGCCTCATTTTCCTAAGATTCCCAAGCATTCCGTGTTCCCAAGAATAGAAGAACTCAAAAGTCGGACAATTATTGAGTCAGAGAATAAAGTAGATTTTTGACTAAAAAATCATGGATCGTACTAAACACGATTTAGACTTACACACAATTGTAGATTCGGTACACTGGCCTTCTGCTAGAAGAAATGCCCGTGGGTATCATCTGTGCAGGCAGCTTACCCAAACCGTCAATGAATCGCGATCACCTTCTCTACCGATCGAGAGAGCAAGGGGAGCCGTCTGTCCGACAGCCCCGCCATCCACGCAGTCCTCTTCCTCACGAATGACCGCGCGGCACTCGCCTCACAGGAGGAGTGCACCACGTGCAGAGCGACCCACTATCTCCTCTCATCACCTAACGACGATTGCCGAGTCGCTGGAGGGGAGTTTATGGATGGCGCATACTTCACTGACACCGACGTCAGATAAGTTAACACCGGCCATAACTTGGAAATCTGCTCCAATGGAAATATGGTGGGCTGTTGCCTTCTTTTTTGCCTACGAATTTGTGCTTTCATGCAAAAATGGCAATGAAGCAGAGCTGCCTCTGTTTATATTCCTGGAATAAAACGCTAGGACACAGCGACAGGAAACGTTTCACCCATATATGTCACCTGTATTATTTTAACCCATCAACGCTTACAAATTTATCATCGTATACGACGAACACTGCTATTATAATACTGGTTTATCGAAAATAACGTACTTATGGCAGTAACAGGAATTTTCTGCTTTTAAGTGTCATCGTAACGAAATAAAATCACGCACAACGGTAAATAGTACGTAAGCATGGCATAAATTGGAAATATCGATAATTTACTGTTAGAAAATGCTAAATTGCACTGAACTAGGGAAACAAATGCCAATCATTGAACTATTTTCGCATTAATTTCCTCGCTTTTCTGGCAAAAATACTTCCGGTTAAATCATGGATTTTTCAATCCTAAAAAATTAATTTTATATAATGAATGTAGAGTCATTATGATGTGACACCAGAAGATGAACTCACGAATACAGGCCTCCTTGTGCAACTAACATCATATTACTACACGATACTTACTCTTATATAGGATTACCTCCTGATATCGTCCTCTTTCAGTGGGATAAACCGCTGATATCCAACATATTTTAATACAATTTTACACTATTTTCTCAGTCGGCGACCATTGAATTATTTTATAGCTTTCAAAAATGTAATTGGCATTAATTATATAATTTTTTATCATAACATTCAATGTCAGAATTAATCTATACTATAAACGATTTATAATTTTTTAACCCGAGTTTCACATTTCTGCTGTGGCTGGTCCTTCCTCTGCAACGGATATAAAGTGTGATTTTTCTTATTATATCCAATTGGTGCTGAGCATGTATTGAATAAAAAGCACTTAGCGCCTTAAAAATTTCATGAGACAATGCTCGATTGTCACAAAAAATTCAGTGTAACTGACGCAAGCAGTAGTTGGCTTTCCGGAAAATAAATTGGTCCTTATTTCAGCGACCACGCTCTGCACCACATAAAACCTACCGAAATAACACAACACTTTTTACTCCCATAAAAAAGGTGGAAAATTAAATCCTGTCAAAATTGGGATTCTAGCTTGTCTTGAAATCTGAAAAAATCATACCTTAACCTGGTTAATGCCACGATTGCCTAAATGAAAAATACGTCCTTACGATGCACACTGTATCACATATTAGTTCTAAATTTGAACGAGAGTTATTTGGTTTGAGTGAGTGTGACTCAAGCAAGAAGATACTCATGACTTGTTCGCCCCACTTTTCGTTCCATTAGAACTAGCAATAACTCTCACGCAAGTAGCAGACGATCCAAATACATATTTACGAAGAGGAGGGGTGGGTATTTCTCATTCAATTTAATAGATCATTGGTCGTTTAATCCTAAGATCGGATGATTGCAGCCCTCCACCCTTCCCTGTCTAATGCTAGTTCCCTTACTCCCTGGAAGCTCTTCCTATGTACTTTCCTCTTCATTTTGTCCATGAACCTATCCCTGGGTATTCCTCTGAGGACCCTTCCCCCGTTTCTCCTTCAACTGTGTTCTTCACAAAACCATTGTGCCTCAGGGTGTGTCCAACCCATCTGGTTCTTCTTTTCTGTATTGAGTTTCATATCGTCATTTCCACTTCTACTCTTCTGTAAATTCCATGATCTCTTATTTTGTTCATCCATTTATCTTCAACATCTCCATATCCAGCACCAGGTTTCGAAGGTTTCTAGTCGGTTCTGGTCAGCTTTTCCAATGGTTCATGCCTCCGATCCAAAGAGTGCCACGCTTCACACGAATTTTTTTACGTACTATTCCTTAGTTTGTAGTCCTATCTCCTTTGAGCTCATAAGTTGTCTTTTTCCCATGAACGCCTTCTTATTTTGGGCTATTCTCCGCTTGATGTTCGTTGTACTTCTTCCGTCCTACATTATGGCACTTCCGAAGCAATCCGCTTGTTCTTATTTCTCTCCGCTCAGTGTGACTCATGCATTCAACTTTTTCTCTTATGCACACTTGGATTTTAGTTTTCGTCTTATTTATTTTCATGTTGTATTCTTGGAGAACTTGGTATATTGCGTTTAGTGACCTTAGAAGATCATCGCGAGTTCCTGCTATGACTATGTGTCTATATCGTCTGCGAAGCGGAGCATGTTTATTTCTTCTCCGTTAATTTTTATAAATCTCCGTTAATCTCCGTTTCTTGATTCCGTTCAGTCCAATTCTTTTTGCTCCTTAATTGCCTCTTCCAAGCATATGTTGAACAGTGTTGGTGAGGGGTTGCATCTTTGTCTTACTCCTTTGCTGATCTCAGCTCCTATTTGTCTTCCATCTCCCATTTCCATTGTGACGACTTGCTTCTTGTTTAGTTGGTAGATTATTCTTCTGTCCTTGTAATCCATTCCAAATTGTACTTTAAGGCCATACAGACTGATTATTATATCATATAGGGCCATATATTTTTTTTAAATGAAGAGGATCATCAACTTCGTTTTAAACGGAAAGTTAGCAGTGGACCAATATCTACGCTTGACAATAAAAAAATGTAATCAAATATCTCGATTGATTTCGTCAAAAATTGTCCCCACACTATTAATTGAAGTTTCTGGAGAATATTATTTACCAAAGCTATCATTACCAAGATTAACCACTAACTATGAAAACCACTACCTTATGAAAACGCGAGCTTTACAACAAGAAAAATTCTGCCCGGATCGAGAATCAAACCACGAACCTTAAACAAATACGCAGACCACCACGCCAGTCATATTTCCTAATTCATGTAGAGTTTAGGAGGATTAGATCATTAAGATATCATACCCAAGCAAGTCCTCAAGGACGGAAAAGTGAGGGGAGAGGAGGTTCTTAATTAGGCACAAAGACACCATCGCATACGCAGCTAAGCTTAGCATAAGTCCTGTTTTAGGATTCCGCATCGCGGGATCTGCCCTGTTCGAGGTTTTTTCCCCATTAAGTGTAGCCATCATTGATGGCTCCGATGGCATGGCATCCGGCTCTCTAGGAAGTCTCCAACATTGCTGTGCTACGGGATATGAAATGCCTGGGATTCCAGAATTGTTTACACCAGAGTCCGGTAAGCCAAAGTCCATTTTCCCGGCTATCTTGAAGATATGCGCATGCATACATACTAACCTGAATCTAGTATGGCAGTCTAGTAAGTCAGCCTAGTAAGCCACATTTCCAGTTCATTCATCAGAAACTGGGTGGCTCCTTATTAACCTATAACACTATCTTAGATATGAGTGCAACACATATTCCATCCAAATTCATTAGTTCGCTCTCGAGTTGCGTAGCTTGTCATAATGTCATAATTTGATGAAATAATTTACAGATACGTTTTTTGTTACTGCGGATCGTATATTTATATTCCTTCGATACACTTTGACTGCATTATGGAGAAAATATTACCTTAGTTGAAGAATGTGGCTGTAATACCCTCACTAATGATACACCTCTGAGTTTATAGCGACATTCTTTGTTAAACCGCCGCAGTTGTTTGCGAGATATCCTACGTTACTCGGTTAGAGCTGAAAGTAAAAATAATCCCTGCTTTTTCTCCGGAACCTTTCTATCGATTAGAGGGTCAATTTCATTACGACGGAAAGATGTGCAACATTGACAATAAACCAATGAGCCATTATTCGGTGCATAGCAGTGAACTCTTACTTGAAGATGATTTATAAGTTTTTCCGAAAAACGACTGCGCACCGTCCCTCAGTAAAACATCATATGAAAAGGAGCACCATTGATTTTGGGGTGGAACTGATTGCGAGTTGCACAGAAGCAGCGGCATACTTTTTAGAATGAAAGGCCCTGCCATTGACCGCATCCATCCATCCTTAGGAGTAGTCATGTTTTCCTCTCACATACCATGAAATCTTTGAACTTCAGTACCCATTAAGGTTGAAATTCAATATTTTTATATTTTAAGGATTGAAACACCATTAATGCTTGAGGAAAATTTCATCTTCCCCACCAAGTTCCACCGAAAAGAAATTATATTTATATCAGCAGAGGCCTTGACGGCGGTAGTTCCCCATAGCCTCCTGCGATCTTCGAAGAAAACCAGTATTTTGGATTGAACGCTATGGTTCATGAACCTTGAGAATAGCTTTCAATATGGAACAAGTTCAACTTGGAAAATTTGTCTAAACTCCGTGAATCGATCCCCAAAACTTCGGCGTGAGAAGCAAATGCGTTAGAATTAACATTAACCCGCCCGCTTATATTACATGAAACGCGAATAAAATTTTGAGGTATTATATTTTTAATCTAGTCTTGCCAAAATTTCTGGCACAATCATGTTATTTTCTAGGTATTTTCGAATACCTGGTTTTCCCTAATACATGAATCATTCGATATATCTCCGAATCGCCCCAGAGTTACAATACACAAAAGTATTCCAAAGTGTGTTACATTGAATTTCAAACAAAATATTTTTATTATATGGATTATAACAAGTATAAATAAAAGAAATAAAAAACATAAAAAGAACAAATCCGTAGAATGATTTGTAAATATTAACTCGGAAACTCGAGGTGGTAACTCCTACCACCCACCTTTGCAAATGATTCCCTGTTAAATAATCTAAAACTTGCTGCTATGTGAGATATGCCATTAAAAATAACCCGCGACATTTTTATCAAGAGCATGAGCAAGAAAATTATAAAAATAAGGGAACATTCAAGGGCTAATGCATATTTATATGTACTCTATCAGTAAATAGGAGCAGAAAACAATGCATTCATTGCTATATAGATTACCGTCCTCGTTCGTTTTTATTTCCTGAATATATTATCTGTCCAGCGGATACCATCGACAGCTAAGGTGAAATTTTGTTCGTTACATTTTCGCGAAAATAACTTTCTTCAACCTTATTAGAAAAAGCTCGCTTACAGAAAGCCTTCCGGCCAACGTTAGGCTGAGAGAACCGCATTCTCGCCCATCGGATAGTGGTGGCCTCAAAGGCAGTTGGTTCAAAAGATAATTCTATCGGCCGGCCGTGGTCTGGTCAAGAGGATTGACCCCGAGTACTTATCCGAAAGCTACGTCAATAAATAACGCTACAATCTGCGACGAGATTCCTATCAATCTCCAAAATAAATAGATCATGTGAGCAGATGGGGTGGTTAGTTCGGACTATTATAATTATCAAGAGGAGCTCGTTAGAGCACAAGAAATTATCAATGAGTTACCTTTCTGAGAGCAAGCTTTTAGAAAGGAGCTGTCAAAACATATTGCCGAAGATTGCGTTGTCGCATCTGGTTTGCATAGTGCACTTGGTTCCCTCCCTAGCATTCCGCGTTCGGTCTCATTTGATGTTTTTTTTAGAATTCCGGTCCTCAACATAAATAAGCATTAGGATCGCATGGTGCAGACCTAATACAGTAGCGTTTTCCATCACGCACGAAGGGAATGGCCATGCGGTAGTAGCCTCGGCCCAATCCCCCATTTTCACGCACATGCGTGGCATAAAAGAGGTGTGGACCCGAGCGCGACCGCAGTCGGAAAGATGGGACAGCCTCCATCATATGGGATAAAGTATTTACTCGTTTCGAGGAAAACGTGGCACAACCAGATTCTCAAGCGATTCTATTTCTACTCGAATACAGCTATGATGTGCGACCGTGTCAGAGCTAAATTTTGAACACTAAAGATCCTGCGCACGCTACCTAAATCGGTCATTCCTTTCACATCATACACAAAAACCTGCAGTCGCAATTTTCTACCACTAAAAGCATTTTATCTGCGACAGCTCCATCATATTCGTCAAATGACTGACCTTTCCCTTTGCTCAAGGGAGCTCACCACCTGGCAACACAACAGCTCACTTTCCTTTCCCTAGTTACAGACCTTGTGCACCTAGTGGTCCATGTTTGACGTCTTTATTGAAAATCAATAAACTTGACAAAGATAATGGACGCCAAGTTGAAATTTCAGGGTTTATTTTGTGGAAACGCAGCTCGTGAAATAATTTCTCGCTCTGTACATTCCCCACTTTATCAATTTACTAACCATCGTTTCGACAAATAATGTCGTTTACAAGGTATTAAAAGATACTATGTCGAAACCATGGTCGGCCACAATAATAAAAGGCGGACAGTACATAGCTATAAATTATTTCATGAGTTGCGTTTCCACAAAATAAATCCTGAAACTCTAACTAACATAAGCATCTAGTATTGTTGTCAGGTTTGTTGATCATCAGTAAAGACATAAAATATGGATAATATAAAGTTTTGATTACTCCGACAAAAAGAGGATGTTTTCAAATATTTATTCTGAACGGGTTCAACGGCTTTCCACAAAATACTCGGCCGTGACAACAGTTCACCGCCTAATTGCTACCTACCGCCATCTTACAAAACATTTCGCCAGCGAATATCACTCCAATCACCGCAGTTCCTGTGAGCTAATGTGCGCTGATGTGTTCCGAGGTGTGCTCACTTCAATAACTTGAATGGACAGCTCTCTTTGATCTCGACACAAGAACCCGGTTAACCATTCCTTCGACATATGCGGCGAGTCAGCGGGGGCGAACGGTAGGCCGGAACCGGATGAACTGCCCGCGGAGCACGGCGCAGAACTCACCATGGACTCACCATCGCCCGGCCTTCGTGCCGACGGCGCCGACAGAGCCCCCGTCGATAGCCACAGCAGCGCCGCCAGCAACGCGAAGACGCAGCGGCCGACGACACCTCCGCCGCGACGCCTCCGCTTCATGTTCCGCACTGAGGCATTGGCGGCCTCCCCCCGTCCCCACAAACGCAGCGCCTTGGCCGAAAAGAAAGGGACGCCCGAGACAGCAGCAGATTCCCGGGGCAGATAAGGTTGGGGCCCTGTCGGCAAGACGATCCCCGGGCCCGAGAGCAAGTGACGTGAGGAGAACGGCAATTGGGAGGCGCCCTCTTGTGGCCAAAGGGCGGCGCCCTGTAAAACCCTCTCGTCTTTATTACGCGCAGCGCTTATACGGAGATAACTAAATGAGCAAAGACACAACAAGGTCGTTGCTCAAATTAATGTATATACATTGCCCTTCAAAACCATCTAGGTGTCATCGCGACACGTCCCACAGGGTAAACCAGCTGTTCAAATCAAGCTATTGGCTAAGAGAGAGACTTCTGTGAAAAAACTCATCTCATCCCCCTACGTAGGGGGAATATTTCTTAACCATTATAACTGAAGTATTTAAGGAATTTGCTTTCGCCGGAAATAAAAGAGAAGTGGCTCCCACTCGGGAAGGGAAATCTGAATACCTGCCGATCGGTTTTTTAAACATTGGGAGAGTTATTATTCAAATCACTATGGCTGAATTGTTTACGTGCAGAAGAATTAACGAAAGGTTAATCAATTTTATCCTTAAATTTTAGTCAGGTGTACTAAGTTTCCAAACTCTTTAAGTATGGCCAAGGATTTTATATGTTTTATTCGTGTAATTCGGGCAATTAATGAGTTTCATGCTATTTGGTCCACCGCCCGGCGTTTATTCACGAAGAAAACAATGCACAGCAGAGAGACCGGAATAGCTTTCGTAAATGCTGATGAAGCTGGATGCGCAGAACGGCAGCTGCAGGAAAGGGGTTTGCTGTTCGGGAAGGAAACCAGGAGAGGCACAACTTCCTGAAGGACTTAAAAGGCAGAAGTGATATTCACCTACACTCCCATGTGGTGGCAGTTCGCCATAAAGGACTCTCCCAGGTCAAAAAAGTGTTTCTGCGCTGGGACCGTGAGCTCCACAAAAGACATGCTGTAAACCGGGGAAAAGTCGGTTAGCGAAGTGAATACGGTACATAAAAACACGAAAATTTCGAACTTGGATGGAATTGGTAGACACAAAGGAATAGAGTGGTAGACGACGGCGGTTGGTTCAAGTACAGGACATAAGTTTGCAGAACCAGACAGTGCTTAAACCACGATTCCGAGTTTCTTCTCCTAATAGTTACTCTATCCTTGTCTTTAGTATTGTTCCGCTACGACTACAACATCATCAAACCTCAGTTGCTGTGCCATCCTGGCTAATAAATCGATGAGTAAGCATTTTATCATGCTCAAGAAACTATTTCACGTTGACAATTTTTGAGCAAACGGAAATATATATTTTACAAGCCTTATTTCGACATCTAAAAGGTCTAAACTGAGCAGTTAGAGGAGTTTATATGTTAAATCGAAGTTTTATATTTATTACAAGTTTCCATCGTTCTGATAACTTTTTTTCCGCAATCTACGGACTTACCAAAGAAAACTTGGACACCGGATGCAAAGACGTTATTCGGAGTTGGCAAGGCAAGCTGCAATATTTTTAAGGGAACTCGTTATGTCACAAACTGGGAAATAAGAAGTTCACAGGGACATGTTTTGTTTCTCAGCCCAATATATCTCAATGAAGTTATTTAATTAAAGTTATAAAATATAACATTTAAGGGAGAATAGTACCAATAAATCACGCCGGAAATTGCTCACCAGAGGTTTGAAAATAATCTACCTATGAACCCTTACCACCAATAATCTCTGACCCCCAAAAAAATGTCCCGATTACGCCCATTGCCGGAGACAAAGGACTATCCTACAGAAAAACATGAGAAGGCGATCTATGCGACTGCGACCAAAAGATACAACGGTCAGAGAAGTGGCCAACGCTTTGCTAAGGAATATTCAATATAAGAGGCGTTTCCTAAGATAAAAGAATTTGTAGGAGTCCAAGCATGAAACTTATGGGGTGAAGTTGAAATAGAAGCAAATTTCTACGAGTATTCAACGAAAAACGCTGGAGTATTATTTTCGCCCCACATCGTGGGGTAAAGGCAGTGCTCAGTTATCTTTCTTCTGAGCTTATAATGATTGAATTGTTAATATCCAAACGTGGTACGATTAGTTGATTGATAACGTTGCCTCAGTAAAAATTTGATTGAGAAAGAAAGAAAGGTGAGTAGTACAGGATACCTAAAAAATCCTCAAAAACTACCGGTTCCGGGGTTTACGGTACTGCGGAGACAAGGCCAAGCACGGTCTACAGCACTTACATGAATGGGTTAAATAATTTATGCATTTTCCACCGAATTTTGTTTCACATCTGTGGATGGAAACATTTTCATGAAACAATTTCAGTACGAAACGGAAAAAAATGTAATTGGCTCGAAGGCAACCAAGTATTGCACCCATTTTGCAAGGCCAAGAGATTTCACGAGGCGGATAAGAATTTAGTAACCAACCAATACCCGGGTCATCTTCTAGTGATACAGATGAATAATATATCAGCCCCATGTCATTTAATCACATGTTAACGCTTCGCAGTCCGTCGAGTTATTTCATTAATGCACTGCAGCATCCAGATTATTTTAGCGCTTCATATGGATACCGGAACAACTTTTGCATTCCAATTGGTGAAAAATGATAGTTCTTGGGATATTTAAATGAAAATATGATCGAAGTGCGCTTAATTACTTTGAGTCGTCATAAGAGATATACCAAGATTTTAGTATCGCAACGTACACAAGCAATAGGGGATATCGCATATTCGAATTGAATTTTAGGTGATTACGCGTCACAATAACAAAAACGCAGAGCCAAAAAGATTATAATGATGAATGCGGTCCCCGCTATAGTTTTATATGGCTCTTTAAGTCAGGTAATAGTCATAGGATTTGTAAAATGGATATTTTACTTGCGGGAGAGGTTTAGGTCCAGAATTTGCCCTTACGGACGGCGAGAACAATGCAAAAACCGCCGCCAGGCCGCTAATATAATTAAATATATAAATGAATAACAAACAAATAACAGTGATAAAATATCTCAGACAAAAAATGATGTGAAGATATAATTACTACTTTTAAAAAATGTAGCCCCATAATAGTACTTCGGTGAACACTGGAAACACCTAAATCTTTGGGTATCACTGAGACTGGTACTCGCTTATTCGCCCGTTAGATCTCACTCCGCAAATAACACTCACCCTCTCGTCCACCTTCACCCCCGGGAGCCACTTCCACTCCGCCCCCGCGAGCGCACCATGGAAACCAATGAATCGGATGAAGACCCTACGGTCAAATCTCTCGGACGATCGAGCGCGACTTGCCTAACCCTCCTCTACCATCCAACCCCCAACCCTCAGTTAGCTTCTCGTTAACTCAAAACCGTTTCTTTCGCAGCCAGAAACAATTTGCCAGGTCTATCGCTCCCGCGCCACTGAGTCGGTGGAGAAAATGAAAACATTTTTTCACAACTGAGGCTCGAAAAAAATGTAGGTTAGAATTTACACCGAGGAGATGAAATCTGCTATAAATCATTTGACTGGACCGGGATTCGTATCTTTATCTTTCAATTGCCGAACAGGTGTGATAACCAGCTAGACCACCAAGCCATCTAAGCTCAAGGAGAATAGTTCTCATAAACTTAGAGCGAAATTTGCCCTGAATTAAGATAGCATGACGGTGTGATTGGGTAACGTACCTGCCCGGATATTGGGAGATCCAGGTTCGGATCCCGGTCAATTCAAATGATATTTTCAAGGCGAATTTCATCTTGGTGAATATCTTTGAGTCCTTACACACGATTGTGTCCCACATATATATTTTCAATGCAATGGCTGTAAAATCGTGGGCAATAACTTGTTTGATAAAATGCTTAATCAGACAAGTAGGGAAGAAGTATTAAAATGACCTCGTAGGAACGATTCTTTAACTTTTCAACCCTTAGACTTAACATGGCTACTGTATTTTCAAAGTCACGGTAAAGCGCAAAAGTATTTTTCTGCTACAAAATCTGTATTTTTATGTAAAGTAAAATGTAAATGTACAATTCTAAGAGGATGCATTATTAGAAACCAGCAACGCAAGATATAGAGAGGAATGAGAGGCAGACACGTAAGGACGTATTGCGAAGAAATCAGTTCAATAGCTTGTGGTAGGTGCACGGCGCCATTCCTTAACCTCAGCCTTCAAATGAATTCCATTGACATCTCCTTCCTCTTCCTCAGTGTCCCTCCTCCGATAGAGACCTTAATACCCCTTCTCCTTTAATATAGCGGCTGCATGAACCACTGTATTGATCCTAAATGTGTCCTATATGGTAAACAGTGTATCTTTAAAACAATGTTTGAGTTATCAGCACCTAATATTCCCCATTTAAGTTGATAATTAATAATAATTTGAAATTAATTTCACAACAATATTTGATCGGCCAGAACGCCTAACCATTCCTTCCGCCGCCGCTTCATTCGTATTTATCCGTCCCGCACAACTGAGGATAGTGTTTATAAGCGATTTATTAATGGAAATATGTTAATTATTACGACTTTACTAACCAAAACTCTGAAATAATTACGTGCACAATGGTTACAGGGTTAGAGGCTTGATCCAACAATATAGTTCCTGCATAATCTTGTCGGAATTCGGTTAGTTTTTGAGGAGATGAAAAGAGAGGAGCTGTCATGCAGTAATTATCCATAATTTAATAACAATATGCGAGAGCTAAAAAAATGACCTGAGCTTTAAGTGACATAACTGTGCGTCTGTATCTTTCCTCATACTATTATTAAATTAGTCGACGAATTTTGAGGCCTATTTCAACATTGTACTACTATAAAGGAGCCGATTATCGCGTTTTCTTCTAAAATTCGACGGTAAACTACGCAGGTTATCATGCATTCAGTCAATCGACTAAATTTCATTGCCGATCGCCATTTTTTCAAGCCGTCAACTATATATTCTGCATTTTAGCGATTTAAATAATTCTGCCTCTTCTCTTCTATTAATCTCAGCTTTGAGAAAAATGATATTCGGATTTAGTGTGAACATTTTGGCGCTGGACAAAATTCACATAAAGAGTATATTTTTGAAGTAGAAAACTTTCTCATGTTAAAAAATCAATTTCCATTATTGAAAACTTTTTGTAAGATCGATGGTTTTACGCGCATATTTTAGTATCGTCAAAAACGTGCTAAAAACAACTGATGTTATCCCATACAGTGGATGCATCTGCTAAATTATTTAAAAGTGAAATATATGTTACTTTTACAAATTTGCACGAATGAAAATGTTTTACTGCTCAAATTTCGGTTCATGAGAGTTTTTGCACATATAATCCATGAATGCAGAAAAATTTAATGTATCGATAAGTTATTCATAGTGGTTACGTACATTTTACGAGTTGATAACTCTCAGACGCTTTACTTTTAACGTAAAAACAATATTTTTATCAATAAAGCTGGTGAAAATGGATAGTAGGCTGTGTAAAGAATTTTACATAATGGTTTAATGAACGAAAATGACGCTTTCGTTGAACTGAACAAACATGTTAAATATCGAAACTATTTTAAAAATGTATTCTTTCCATTTTTCTTTTCGGGATTAGGCTTCATTGTTCTTTTTTCCGACAAAGTTTCTCCTCCTATCCTGGAGGCGTCTTCAGGTCGAAGACGCAGCGCTTCTCTCTGGTCGGTCGGTTCCTCCTGAAGACGCCTCCAGGATAGGAGGAGAAACGTTGCTGGAAAAAGAACAACGCAGCCTAATCCCGGAAAGAAAAATGGAAAGAATACCTGCTCGCCGCGGGAACCTGAAACAGTATTCTAACCATGCACACAAATCATAGATTACACGTTTTATGTTCCGCGTAGGATGTTGATAAGAGTTTATGACGTCGTTTTTTCATTGCTGAAAATATGTATTCAGAACCATTCCGCGTGGTGAGAACGGCTTAAAGTCTAAAGAACGTATTGCGAACGGTAAGTCCCCGGAAAGCCAGAATTTTTAAAGTCCTGGAGAGTCAAGCAATTCAAGAAAAAGTCTCCAAAAAAGTAATAAAAATGCCTTTATTTAACTACATTCGCCAAGATGTGTTGTTATAACCACATAAGTCCCAATTGGAAAAAGTAGAAAGATATTTTATCCGTGCTCTACACATAATATTTTTCATCATAATTCGGTTAAATATGCACAGGTTATCTTGTGAATGCGAAATAGCTTATTTTTTTAATTATGAGAGTTGCTGACAAGTATCAATGTCACACCGGGTCCAATATTCGAAAGCAACATATTTCATTATAAATTCGTCTAAATTTCAACTATCACGCCGAAATAAATGCATTAACATGCATGCAAAATATTAGAAGTATAATTCTTGTATCATTTCCATCGCTGCCGGTTCGGTGAGTTCCAATGCATTAACAGAAACACTTGAGCGATATGTGGCCCGAGAATATTTTTCGACGTACATTTAATATTATTAAAATGAGCAGTCATCAACCCATGATTACCGCTCCAGCCACTTCAATATCCCCTACGATTATGTTCCATCAGCTTCAGGTTAAAATCATGGTTCCTCATCACGCGTTGTCCTGATCGCAATCCGAAACACTAGACGACCAAGGAGTGTAATATTCGCAGTTCCTAAGAACGCACTCAATCAATTAAAACTAGTATTCAGAAGCACTTGACAAAATTGGAAGAATGACGATCGCGTTTTCGCTTTCACGAGCGCAAATGAAAATTAACGATATCACAAGCCCACGCGTCATGGTGAACCGTGATTACACCCCATATCGCGGAGTACCCTAGCGTACCCTAATCTCATTGGTGGATTCGCTGCGCTCACAAGTCAACACCAGTCGTGAGATTGTGGAGCCGAAGTCTTCCGTCGCAGCGGAAACCGCCTCACTCCACTCCGCTGAAGAGAGAGGGAGGGAGATCACACGGTCAGAGAGCCGACCTTCATCTCTAAACTGGCCCATATATTTTCGGTGCCTTACCGCAGGAGAGGAGGAGAGATCCGGAAGAATAGGCGCGACCAGCCTCGATTCTCACCACTACATAGGAGGCTTCCTTCCGGAGGCGACCGTTTTCACCGGCGACGACAGACCATTTTCCCTCACCGCTCTCACAACCTCCCTATTCATTCTTCTTCATCGCCCACAGAATTTATGGTAGTGACGGCCGAGAGGAGCGTTTCAGGCCTCATTTTCACTCTACCTGTTTTTACCTATCACTCAACTACGGGTTAACTATTACAGATATTGACTTCGGATTTTTCTTTATTTGGTTTGAAAGTTATTATTCTAAAAAACGATGCGAAAGGAAAATTTTTATCCCTCTGGGTTAGTGAGGAAACGTACCTGAACTTTGGCTAACAAAAACTCACTTCTCAGCCAGAAATTTGAAAATCGAAGACCTCTGGCGACATCTTTCGTCTATACGATACGTAAAGAACATCCATTATTACTCGTTTTTGAGGTCGCAATCGTTAAAACGGCGGACCCTTGCTCGCTAAAAATCTATTTTCCGACAGTATGTAGGCGAACCTTGCCGTGCCGCGGGGAATCGCTACCTCCCCTCTACCGCTCTCTCTCTCCCCTCCCGCCCTCAGACAGTTTCCTAGTCATAATGGAGACCATATTCGAATTATACGCATTAATTCAGCATGAATCTGATATTGCATCACTAGTGCAATAATATACTTTCATACGACTGAAATTCTAAGTAATTAAATAAAAATATCTCTATAAATATTTAACTTAACACATTTTTTCGCGCGGTACGTTTAAAACTCCTTCACAACGGATAGTTTTTTTGTGATTCCGAAAATATTACTGCGTCGACATTATGATTTTAATCCAAAAATAGTTGAGGAAATATAAAAGCCACACACTGTTATTTTTTACGAGATCTAGATGTTGAAAATATCTCATGTTTTAAATAAGGTCTCTCAGGAGTGAATGCACGTTCGATTTCCCATGTAAAAAGGCCGGTTATTTCCGAGGAAAATCTCGAAAAGTAGTACGGTAATGGACTGATATTTTGGCATTTTTGGAAGGGTGAGACATATTTCTTTAGAATGAGACAAAATTATTAGATTTCTAGGTGAAATGATATTTTGCTCAAACTACCTTAAATGTCATTTCATTCACTTTCTGTCCATTTGTAAAAAAAACTTGACCTCCATCCAGCATAAATAACAAAACGTTAACTTCCCACGTCATATTTATTCTATATTTGAACATGAAATTACATGGTGCTCTAAGGGAGAATGGGGGAAACACGGGGAAAATAGCATTTTTCCACACAATATAACTCCCATTTTCGCGGAAAACTACGTACGAAAAAATCCAGATAGGTCGAAAGAAAATAAAATATAGACAATATTCCTGCCTCATTCGGTGAATTATTAACCAATAAATGCGACATTCGTAGTCGGAATGCGTTAATTCAATAAAATGCAATCGGCTCCAATGCCTAGAAAAAAGAGCTCATAATTAAAACATATTCAATTTAAAATACATATTCAAAATATGCAATTTTGCAGTGACTCAACTTTTGTTTTCAATAGGTAAAGCAGGTCATCTCCAAAATCAAGGTTTTGAGTCGCATAAGTGAAACGGTGGAATTTTGAGTTCGTTTTGGCTCACGTCGCGGTGGAACCTCCTTAAGGCCGTAACGAGCCCAAGTTCGATGAATCGCGCTGCCATGACAGCTTTGCAATATGTACGATGTAGATGCAAGCTAACAAGCATAATCGCTATCATACTGGCTTAGCCAATTGATTCCATAATAAATACAATACCAGTTTGCTACTGGCTCCCAGTAGGAACCAGTTGCCTTCCATCCAACACGTTAGCTTTTACAGACGCGGTGCGATTTCCACTTTCGAAATCAGCACCATCTATGCCTCCTATTGGTTATCAGTAATTATCAGACTTAATTATTGACAATGTCCCAATTGCTGTTTTCAGGTCGTCGACCTTGATTGATTAGCAAATTTAATAATTTAGTCGACATGCGTTAAGATATGAATGAAAATAACGGATCCTTGCCAGTATAATTTCAATGATCGTGTACAACCTTTTGGGACGGCACTTATCACACTGGATCACGTCCTCAATATCTAGCATCTGCTAGTATGCTACATCTTGAGCGGGATCATGTACCGTGTGAAACGGGATTCATCACCAACCATCTTCCCTCCCGTGTACATTCATTGTCCGGCGAGCGAAGAATGCGATCGAGGGAAAGGAGGGTTCGGGGAGGAGGGGTCCGTGCGAACCAGTGCGCACTCTCTGATCTCGCGCCCCGCGATTCAACCGGTGGCGCGCGCCCCATTTACGCGGCACCGCGAGCGCACCGCTCTAGCGGTCCCCTGACTACTGGAAGCGCGGCATAAAGCTTTTCCCCCTCGGTACCGGGAGCGCGGCATTAAGCTTTACATTATCTTGGAATTACCTTAACATCTGATATATCGTGGGGATTACACATACAAAACATATGTGGCGCTGGATTAAAGAAACTAGGTTTTGTTAAACGTATGATAGGAAGGTCCTCGGATAAAAAAGTCAAAGAGAGATACTACTTCGCTCTAGTTAGGTCACATCTAGAATACGTCGCGAGCATTTGGGACTCTGGTCAAATAGATCTTACCTTAAAAATTAATAAAATACAAAGGAAAGCAGCGCGCTTCGTTAAAAACTGCTACGAGAGTACATACCTATAGTGTCTCACAACTTTTAGAGGGATTGAAGTGGGAGCCCCTAGAGACTCAGAGGCTACACGATAGGCTTAGGTTGCTTGATAAATTCAGAACTGATATTTTTCAGAGCGGCATAAAGAATATTATCATGACTCCTCACTACATATGTAGGTCTGACAGATGCGATAAAATACACTGCCGGGAGATACACTGCCGAACAGATAGGTACAAAAACTCGTTCTTTCCGCGAACAATAAGCGATCACAATAAAAACTGAGCTCACTAAATACACTCCTATAATACATGTCACCATTTCATCTCCAAAAAACTTACACCTTTACTTGGCTTGTGAGCTAACACCCCCTGCCACACGCCCATGCGGCGGCTCGCGGGGTATTATGTAGATGTAGATGTTTACATTAGAATAGTACGGACAAGGCCAGTCCTCTACTCATTCGGACGATCGAAACAATTCGGGAAGACATGAGGCGTTAAAGCAGAGGGAGTATCATATGAAAAATCACAAATGATGTCGTTACATGGCTCACATCCGCTTAAATGCTTGGCAATTTTTTTCCCGGGTAAATGTGTATACTCACCATCTTCCCCAATGTACTTAAGAGGTATATTTTGGTGGCGAGAGATTAAGCACGGCATGCCACGGGACGCTCTCTGATGGGAATCGCGACGCATGCAAGAGTTTCCGTCCATTCCATCAAGGGTGAAATCGAGGCAAAAACCACTACGCTAAGGATCTTCAGGGTAAATTTACAACCGCGAGGATAGCGACGGACGGAAATGACCACGTGGCCACTTACAGCACAATCAAACCCAATTTCTTTTGTTGTAAGCGTAGAACAGGCCTCGACGAAAAGCAAGACGCATATTTCCTGCCATTACCAATCAAGATGGATGACTAACGTATTGGTTGCGAGAGATTTATTAAATAATTATGCTGGACTAAAAGTAAGTACCTACCTACGTCCCGGTGGGATACTTGAATGCGTGCTCACACCCAACTTTCCACGTTTCAAGGAATCACATTAAAAAGTTTTTTCGGAGGGTAAAGTACATCAAGGTCTCAAAAAGCACATTCCACTCCAGTAATACAAGAGGGAAACAAAAAAGAACCAGGATATTGCCGGCCTATATCCTTAACATTGTTTTCATGCAATATTATCGGAGACAATGTTCAGCAGCATCTTAAGCGTCTAAGATGAAAGTCCTTCAAAAACAGTCAGCATAGGTTCCGGAAGAGTAGATCGAGCGACACCTTGCTCGTGCTTTTCTTCTCCAATGTACTGAGATAAGGCGAAACGAAAAGAAATCTGACGCGTTATTCCTGGATGATGAAGAAAGGCCACGAAATATTCCTCGCAGATGATCCCCAGTCACTCCTTATTTATACGGACTCATAGAGTTGATTGGACATAGCTAGGTGGCGATACCGTCATCTACGATAACTCACAGCAAAAGCGAACATGGTAGTTTTTTCATTGGATCCTCACAACGATAGTTCATCACTACCGCGAGTGAAGACGCAAAATAAATTCCAGCGACTTCATTTCAAGGAACGAGAAGCGAGACTAATCACTTCAGTCTATAAGGTGGCTGAAGTTAATGTAAACGTATCAGATGGATGTTAAATACCTAGAAATCACCATTAGTTCAGACCCGTTGTGAGAATAACGCATTCGAAATCTTATTATTGCTACACTGAAGAGACCTTAGATGAAGAAGTCGAGAGATGCTACTTCGCTCTAGTCAGCCTACATTATGAGTACACTGCGGGCATTTGGTACCATGCACGGAAATATATAACAAGCATAATAAGAAAAATACTAAGAAAAGTTGTACTCTCCGTTAAAAAAATACTAAGAGCGAACAGGGAGGACAACGCAGCCGATGATAGCAATAGGACGAGAGCCGCTACACTATCGGAGGGTACACGATTACTTGAAAAAGATGGCTAACATTACTTGAAAAATTTAGATGACGCGAGTTTCAGCGTGGCGCGGTGGAAATTATTTTGATTAATAACTAAAAAAGTGAAAGAGGCGACAAAATAAGAGAGGTTCACCGCCGATCTAATAGGCACAAAAATGATTTCTTCCGACGCACTAACAGTGACGTCGACAAAAATAGCGAGACACTACAAGACACTCCGTTGACATCAATTTCATATTCGTCCTTTTACTCTTTCCATTTATTTTCCATTGCGTGTTTCTGAAACGCTTACGGTCACATTAAACGGATATTATTCTCTCTCAAACCCAGTTACCATTACATAACATCAGCCCTCAGCTCGGCATTCGTCCAATACCTCTTCATTGCATCTCGCGACCGACTACCTGGGAGATAAGCCTCAGGGGGGAGGCGGTAAATCAATGTCAAATTATCAAGATCTACCTCCACGGAAAAGTGGCAATGAGACAGGAAGAAGAAAAGCTGGTTCTACAACGCATTCAGAGATGATTAAATTGATGGCATGAGACTTTATGAATAGTGCTACATATGTGTTCATGAATATTGCGTTGGACTAACGACTACGGATTAAATATCCTGTTTTCTCTGCCCGGAATGTGATATTTAGCCAAAAAACAAAATTTCCCATTTACCATCGGGTAATCTTTAGTCTACCAATAAGGTATTTCGTTTTCTCTGCCCATAATGTTTTAGGCTCAGCAAAAGATATTCCTTTTGCAACACACATAATTCAGGGGAAAGTATTTGGTTGTGTTTGCCTAGAATGAAAAGTTTAAGTGAAGGATGAAAATCTCCATTTTGCTTGTCCATAAAGTTTTTTTTGTGTCCTTACTTCCAAATATGGCTATTGCAATGTAATCAGTTTAAATACAAATATTTTGATAAATGACTACCATCCTATTTTCATAAAGTCCTATTTATTTATGCACAGGCCTCATTTAGTACTATTAGATGGCCACATTTAATGGATATTATCGTCCTCAAGCCCTATTATTAGTACACCAGTCCAGCGATTATGGCAGGTCCATAAGGAAAAAGGGAAACTAGAAAAGCCACGCATAATCACTTACTATAATTATAACAGCGAAGACTTTCTACGGATGTTTTTTTGTGGCCCACAGCACAAAGAAACAGCTTATTATGAATAATAATGCTATGCCCACGTGCACGATGCCCCAAAATCGTTTTTAATCCAGCAGAGACCGAATTAGGCACTACCACTTACCATCAACTCTCAGACTTTCTCATAATTTCTCCTTTCTCAGGCTTCCTAATGATGCAAAATGTATAAATAAACGCGAGAAAAAAATTCCCAACTATTAAGCAGACCATTAGTTGTTTTTGCTTCGGCGAAAAAAATTTTGGTTATTATTCAAGATATTAGTGTCATTAACTTTCTCAGCTATTTAGCACAATTTATGCATAATTACTGCGGATCGGTCAAAATTGAATGAAAAAATTTCCTGAAAATTATTATCTTCATGACGAGAGTTAAAATTACCCCGAATTATCAACCTAACCCCGACGCACGAACTAAAAACAGTTTCTGAAGAGAAATGGAATTATTTTCACGTTTTCGGCGAAGGCGTATGCATCGATAAGTCATGCTGAATACAGCTCGATGAATGGAAATTATTACTTACATGAGCTGTCAGGCATGTTAGTTCTACGAGAAAACTTCGAAATATGATAACTTAGAATGGCGGAAACATATATATCTTATCCCTCAAAAGTTATAGTCAGCATTACCACGTTGCCTAAAACCCTACTTAAATTGTTTTAAGAGAGCGACGTTTGCTAGCCTGATATCTTTGACGGACAAAGCCCTGCGAAAGACATGACGCATTTCTTCTATGTAGCCACTCACCAACTAACTTGTTCTGGTCTCTCCACTTCCTAAATTAACTATCGTCATTGGATCTCTGCGCCCCGAGGGTTTGTTCTTCCGAGGTGCAAGTCAATAAAATAATTTTTCTATAATGAGCCTGAAAATAATATGAAATGACAAATCTTCTCGGGCAGGCACTCAACAGTATCAATGGGTTCTATCATTTATCACGATCAAGAGATAAAACAAACATACATACATACATGCGAATTACAGTGACAGCTGATTTGACTGTAATATTCAGAAATGAGATAATAATACCTCAAAACCATTAATTCTCACACAGTTGTTCTCAAAAACCTCCACCACTTTAAAAACGCCATTCATTCCTTTGTTTTCGGTGGAGGTAAGACTGCTCTTATGGTAACTCACTCCGTTTTATATGCAACGCAATCAAATGGCATCCAGAGTTTCTAATTCTTTATAACCCTGTCACTTCCCATCTTACATCCTGGTAAAGAAAGCTTTCAGTCCTTACTCCTAACTCTATTATAGCCACTTAATTGTTGCTATTGTTGGGAAATTAGATGCCCTCTAGATTATTAAATACATTTCAAAGGCCCATATGAATTTTTTAATAGTCTTAAGCATAAAGCACATTGGATGACTTGGGAAAATGAATAACGTATCACTCCAAATGATTCATGTGAGGTAGACATAAGCAAGGTAGAGTAAGAAATCACCGTAGCAATAATACTGAGCATTGGTTTGCTACACCTCCTCACTCCGTTCCCCAATGAGGTTGTCGTTCATTTCTTAGGAAGTCTTCTTAATAATGTCACCATTGATTGTTTCAATCCGCGTTCTTCCGTTAATGCTATCCTCGATCATTTCTCTGCTCATACCTTTCTTTAAGAGGATTTTGTATTCTGCAATGCGTCCATTATTTTTTTTCTTTTCCACTTCAGTGGTTTATCATTAGAAACTTGATTTCACCAGCTCTCCGGAGGACGTCTCAATTAGTGATTCCTTCCTTCCATTTGATCGTAAACATTCTTCGATAACACCACATCCGCATTACTTCCACTTTTCATCGTTCTGGAGCGGTTGTTATCCAAACTTCACTGCCATCTGCTCCATCCATATGTTCTTATGATACACCTCATTTCCTCGCGTGTGTTGCGAGGCGAGGGAGTCAGAAAATCATCCAAATGCAGGAATTCTTTTCGGGTTCTGCACCGGGTTAGGCCCTCCGTACTGGCCGTCTCATCGTCTTCAGGGCAGTGGAGTTACAACTCAACGGTCCTGATGGCGATGCCCGAGTCAGGCACCGAAACTTTGGCCAATGTGGAGAGCTTATACTGGTTGAGAACCCAAGCAGAATTCCAGCGTGAAGTTCGCTGGGGAAGCGCTAGATCTTATATAAACTCTTCTGAAAGAATGCGTTCTTTCCTTGGGCTAATCTGCCCACTGCATATTTCTTTCTTCTCTTATCACTAGTACACTCACTTCCCATATAGCAAAATTCACTAACTTGATCCAGTCACTAGGTGACTATATCCCGTTAAGAAGTACTTACCGGCATTTGCAACCATGCCGCGATTTTTTTCACATATCACACATAATGGTATCGTGCGCTTCAGTCAATGTATAGTAGCAGACTTATTAATGGGAAGTCAACATTCTTTAGAATAATTTATCAACACTATATTCCAGTAATTGCTCACCAAGAGTATTCTAATAGTTTTTGTAATGTAATTGTTAACCTCGGTCACTTTGGTTTGATACAGTAATAATAAAAATATAGGCATTCTTCTCCGATTACTGATTAAATTTGGCACTAATAACAGCAAGATGCGCAGTTTTCTACTGCTCTGCTATAAAAATACAAACTCTTCCCTCTTCATTAAAGTTAAAATATTTTCATCAACCTCAATGATAAACGAAATAGCAATTTTGATAAGCCCTCTAACGTAATCCAGGGCGATTTGTAATGAAAAGGACTTCCAAATTTGACCTCACTAGTCTAGCAGGAAGGGCAGATAATTTCTTCCCCAGTTGGTAGTAACCAGTATCCACAGTATTATGAAAACAGATGACCCTCGACGACCTACCACATGAGGCCAGGGACCAAGATAGTCCGAATGGACCACAACGTAGGCCCAGAGTAAGGGGCTAAACTTAAGGTAGTCGCAAGCGTCACCTCTCAGGCGTGAACAGAACCGGTGCTACGTCACCCGGCGACTCCAGAGAACCCATCAGCCTTCCAACTAACTCTTACGCACGCTAAGGTTTCAGAGGTCCCGTGATTGCCGCATATTTTACCATATATCAGTCAATAATCGTGCAGTTTATGACGCTTCAATTGCCAAATTGCTTAGACAAAATGTTTTTGCGATAAAAACGCCCTTCATCACCCAAAGAAGAAATATTTGCCGGGTGCATGTACAAGTAGTGCGGTGGCAACGAACTCCAACAATCCACAGAAAACGAAGAATTGTGGGCGGAACGTAATTGATGCTAATTTAAGAATCGTCAGGTTCCTTCACTGGCTTTTTAGAAACTGTTTTGTCTCGCTGTTTGTTAATTCGTTAAAATAAACATAACGTGAATTGGTGAATCTTATTCGACGGAAAGCCCAAATAAGCGAACTTGACTGTACTTGGTCCCATCAAATGATTGATAATAGTTCCATTTGCATTCTGGCAATAGTGAATGCCCTAGATTGTGCACCGCGTTAGTGCGTAGGTAGGTGATGTACTGTGTATAAGTGCGGTACTGATACACCATTATATCGTGTAACCGCCCAAATTGTAAGAAAAGAAAAGTCTCATTTCTAAATGTGAAATATATTTACTCATGCATCTATTTTTTCACTTAGTCACGCAGCGTGATATCTCGGGGCATCGTTAAGGCTTGGCGGCATTCTAATGGGCAGTCTGATAGTTTAGGTATAATACTGCAACATCTTTTCACCACGTAATACATTCATGCAGATTTTGCATCAGGGATGTAATTCGAGTTGACAGATACACTGAACAAAAGCTGTTGCTCACAAAAGTTACATTAGTAATAATTAACAGACTTCCGTGTCGACAAGTGTATGGCTAATGCTTACCCCATTCGAAGAAATAATCCTGAAATAATTCCTTGTCCATGTGAATTTGATAGTGTCCGGTTTTGCTTTTTTGCTGATGTAAAAATTACTTTACCCAATTAAATTTTCAAGCAATATAAATATCCAGTTTTTCTACCTCACGTTGCAAAGTGTTGTACGCATTTTTCTGCAATGACTCACTGTACGCCATTTTGAAAACGCAACGGTTATGTTTCATTTTTTATTGGATTGGCACTCTTGTGCATTGCTGCTTAGGGACATCTGGTTAATAATTCATCTAATTTAATATTCCTGTAACCTTATGTCCGACCTTAACATTAATACTAACAAGAAAACGAATACACATCGAAAACGGATAAAACCGAAGAACTTTGGAATAAGAGCAAGAGGGGGTGGGAGGGTCGTTGAACCCCAGTCTGTCACGACCCCGGCCGCACAGCTTCTGTTACTGCATTCGCTGCGACAAATGAGGCTGTGAAGCACCGTTTCAAATAGGGCGTGCAGGAGAGCCGACCGTTTTTTTTCTTCCTTTAGCATCTTCCTCCGAGCCTTTCTCCGGCAAAGCGGAATTTTCTCTCCGTCCCGACGACACCCATACAGGGGTGCTGGCTGGGATGACTCCGAGATCGCCGGTATGTAGATCGCATCTCGACTCCTTTTTTCCTCCCCAGCCTCCGAAGGCGAGAGAGAGAGAGCGAGCAAGAAATCAACTGTCACTCGGGAAAAGATTCAAGTGTGTCCCTGAAAAATATTTCTTTGTCTAAAAATTCCGATTTTCTCGGCTTCATCGATCTCTGAAAAAGTTAGTATGCTCTAAAACTTTTCCCATAAAAAGTCCACACGGATATTATCACCAGGCCATCATAAAAATAGCTTCTTGTAGAATTGATGTTGGCTGTGGCAACTTGCAGTATCCTGGTCTTCTATTATGTTCTTTTCCAGACAAATGTTTTTGATTTAGATAAATGCTTATTACCAGTATAAAAGCTTGTGAAGTAATAAATTTTCAATCAGCAAAAACCCGCTCATATCGGCGTTCATTGATGTCACGGAAACGTTTCAACACGTATAAATTGATGGGTAAGACATTGTACGACCTAAAGAAATCATGCGGCCCAATTAAATATTAAAATGACCTAAGCACTTCTTAAATGTCAGGAAGCACCACACTTATTCAGAGGACATGAGATGTGAAATGAAATAAAACTTTTACAACAGAAAAAAATATTTCCGACAGATTTAATTGTTGGTTAATACAATGTGTAGTGAGTTTTCTCCGTTATTACCAAGCAACCGAGCTAACTCAATTTAGCATCTGAAAGAATGATTTTCCAAAATGGATCTTCACCTAAACTTCATCAAATGCATGTCCAAAGCATATTGAAATGGCTCGTATGACATTTTTAAATCGTCTGTAAAATGGAAGAAACCAGTGAAAATATTTGTTATACCATGCTTCCAGCGAGTAAACCACTAATAGAATTATTAACCGAACTAACACCTTATCTTGAACTACTCAGATAAATTCTCTTAGTCCCGTGCGTTTATTAGGTTCTTTGAATCTACTTAAAGTTAAAATACCCAAAAAACCATGGATACCAGCACCTAAATATGCTAATATTACCTTAAGCTAATTTAAGTTGCTCAGCGGAGAAAGTAGAACGGGCATTATTCCGTTCCAAAACCTATTAAGGATTCATTTGCCAACAATGGCTTTTCTCTGTTTCCTTCAGCATTTTAAAATGTTAAGGAGTCCATTGATTAACTCAAAACCACTCCTATAATCTTAACGTTGAACGTGAATTTCGATACTTTTAAACTAGACAAAGATGATGTCTATTTAAGTTTTGAAATTAAAACATTTTCGACAAACTCATCATAAGTGACTCATAACTCATTTTACAGTCCGTTCCAGGTTCCAGAGGCAGCAGATACTTTTTCAGATAGACAGAGTATACCACAAACATAAAAAAACACACATTAATACTTGTGAACAAGTATTACCGGTGTCAGTAGTAACGCATGTTTTGGAGTTGTAGGCAGGCCGACGGCTCGAGCCACTAGCGAAAAATTGAGCAGCATATTTATTTATGATTATAAATAGATATTGATGGCATTTAAATCATTCAATAAGTACAGAAATTTACTTGTCATACATTTCCGCTAACTTTTAACAATTCATCGCATCAATATGCAGTATACGTTAAGTGAAAGCTCAGGGAATCAGTGTTGTCTTGATGATTGTTGAGAACTAATGGCTATTGACAATTAATTTGCCTTTCTTTTCTGCATTTACCGTAAAAGCCAAAAAGTGAGTTTATCTGGATTAATGATAACTGCAGCAGAGTGGAACTCCATATGCGTAAACGATTAATAACTTTACCATCATCGTCAAAATATTCAGAACTAAATCTTGATGATTTCAGTGAATATGAGAGAGATGCGTCATTCAAAGTCCCAGGCGAATGAGACCTGACTGGAGAACCAGAAGATGACATCCCGGAAAATGCAGCGAACGTAGTTAGTTCGAGTAGTGGCCAAAAACTCAGGAATGGCCCACCATTTCCCGCATTTACCGATCCCAGATCGCCGCGGGGATATGGCAGGGCTTGTGAAGCCTAGTTAACCTAATGTTTACTAAAAGTTAGGCACGTAATGTATGTTCGTCAGTGAGTATTAACTGGATAACCAGTTGAAATAACTTTACCGAGCCTAAGAAGTTAAAGTAAGCCAAAGATACCCACTGGCTAAAACCGTAGTGCGAACAATGTATATACCACACGGTTATTCAAATGGTTAGTAGTTCCCAACCCATGAATTTTGTTTGCAAAATTTCAAAACAAATATACACTGAGAAAAATTATTTACTATTCACAAATTAGACTGAATAATCACCCAATTATTTTATTAGGCTCTACCTAAATCTATCCGGAAATTAGACGCTTTATTACATAAATACACGATTTTTCAATGACTCACAATGACGTCACAATGCATGGGGTTTTGCTGTTCATAGTTCCATGACAAAAAAAGTTGTACAGCTAAGTAGAACTTCAAAATCAACGAATTTCAACAGTTACATTTCGTTGTTACCAATGAACATTTTCCTCTGTTTTGGATTAACATAATTTTCGCCATAATCACACGCTGCAGAGAAATCTACGTGTACACTAGCAAGCCACCACCATAGACTTTTTTCAGGGGATTAGCCATCAATGAAGAGAGCGATTATAAGAACGTACGTTGACAAAAGAAAAGTTGAAGTGCGAGAGTAGAATGGCACAACAGAGGCGCAGAATTTAACCTCACCAAGGCAAACGGGAATTTTAAGCCATGAGCTATAAAAATCAGAGTTCTTTATTACACTGCAGTATTGATGCGATCAATGGTGGAACTTCAGATAGTAGGTTAAGGGATTGGTGAGCCCAAACCGTGTACACATTATTAGCCTTCGTATTAATCATCATATGGCGGTTATCTAATAGCTAACCAATAAAATCGTTTTCTCTTTAGAAAGTGTTAATACATTCGAATTATCAGATATCGATTACGACGTGCGAGACCTACGAGTAGATGGTGGTCACCAAAATACGTCTCGCCTTCCGCGTCTCGGAGGCTCTCGCGTGCTTCACGGCGCTACTCCCCGCTCTTAAAAGCTCTGCTGATGACAGTAATGGCGTACTCGCTTAAGTGCTTCTCCTCGTTAAATAGGTCGAGTCGTAATTAAACGTCCATTTCACCGAGAGAAGCAAGGGAGGCAAGTGGATTCTGGTTGAGTGCCGGCGAAGGATTCAACACCGGATCGGATTATCAAGGGCGTGAAAGGGCAACGCCATGAATGCATCCGGTTGGTTGTAGCGACCCCATAGCGCTCACGCAGCCAAGTACAACAGTCCATAAAGACAATCCCCGTGTATAATCACCAGGGACAAAGTTCGTAAAAAAAAACCTAACTTCGATGGACAGTACAAGAAGTTTCTTTCAAAGACTACGTGTGGCTTCACACGATCATATTTCGGGCAATAAACATTATACTCACTCGATAACAAAGCCATTGTTGTCGTGTGAATGGGCACACTAGTGTGCTAGCCTGCAAGAAACGCACCCGACGTGAAAGTTAGCAGCGTTTAGGATCATCCCTATCCTCCATTCACGACTATCAGACGCGCCTGCATACAAGCTCATGTGCAGCTGGTAGCGGCCATATCGGTTGCACGAAATTGCTCCATCTTTTTTGTATTTTATTAAATTTTTAATCTTTCTGGGATGTATTATTGTTCTATTGATATTTCCTTGTCATCTAATCGCAGCATTATTTATCGCCTAAACAATTAAGAGCTCATTTATCATATATATTTACTAATACAGATTCCTTTGTTCGTTTCCAAATTTTCAATCGTTACGGCCACTTTTCACAGAATCGATAATATATACCACAACACTTGAGGCATGAATAAGTAGCCAGTTAAATAACATAGCGTGATTTTAAAATTTTGCGAGCGTATTTGATAACAAAGAAAATGAATTAACCAAGAAAACTCGCCGGGAGATCATTCGAGAAGTCTTCATGAAAACACTGATATGCCACTGAAACCAAAACGAAATAATTTTGGAATTGATGTATATACGAGTGTTGCCCAAAAAGTAATTCCCCACAATTTTTCTCAAAAACTATTTATTTTACACAAATTAAAGTTACAAATATGTAAGAATGATGCTTTACCTACTCACTCCATGTTTCCATATTATCTCCTTCAAGTTCTATAGTCTTCTTCCTGCGATTTGCCTGGGCATGTATGCCCAGTCGGTACCAGTCCTCGCTCCGGTTATGGAGCCAGATTTTTCACTGCGCTTATCACACATTCGCTGTCCAAATTATTAGCGTGAAAAAGAACTCGGGGCTATAATTCAAAATGGATCAGAAAATAAGAGAAATTATGATGCAATTTCCATTCTTTCGCGTCTTTAGTTTGTGCCAAACTGGCATTTTCGAGCCAAATCTTGCAGTCTGTCCTCTGCAGAGTCTACGATATTGGTGAGAGCACTCAAATGTGAGATACGATAGCGTCATACATCCTGGTAATGCTTTGCGACCAATGGAGATGCGTCTCTCAATGACCGTTTGAACTCACTGATTTTGCTTACTAAGTATTTTAAAAAAGTGGAGGATTATTGTTTGGCCAACTCTCGTACATGCTGCAATATATTATTCACTTGGTACGAAATCAATATTTATTTAAGTATTTACGGTGCCGTACCTAACAGTGTATGACATGGACGAAAAGTACTTCGATCGGAAGAGCGACATTCGGAGATCAGAAAATTTCACTCAGAAACAAGACCATTATGTAAGGCTTAAGGCTTTCCCTGCGAATGCTTAGATTGTATAGCTCTCGGGTTTCCAACCAGGTGATGGTGGTTTTTGTCACCGACGTTTCGAAGGCATAGTCTGCCATCGTCCTCGACGTTTCGAAGGCATAGTCTGCCATCGTCCTCAGGGTGATGAGGACGATGGATCACCCTGGGGACGATGGGAGACTATGCCTTCGAAACGTCGGTGCCAAAAACCATCATCACCCGGTTGGAAACCCGAGAGCAATACAATCTAAGACCATTATATTAGAGAGAAATAAACTATGTGAGTTTTATAGGTATTTAAAAAAATCATCCGAATTTAAATGAGCATATCTTAGGGAAGAGAATGATCCAAATTGGTAGCTCAGGAATTTTAGGAAAATGCTATATATTTCTACATCTACATCTACATACCACCCCGCGAGCCGCCGTATGGGCGTGTGGCAGAGGGTGGTAGGTCACCAGCCATGTAAGGATGTAAAATTTTTGGAGGTGAAATGGTGACATGTACTATGGGAGTGTATTTAGTGGAGCTCAGTTTTTATTGTGGTCGCTCATTGTGCGAGGAACGAACGAGTTTTGTACCAATCTGTTCGGCAGTGTATATCTCTTATTTTATCGCATCTGTCATACCTAGAAATGTAGTGAGGTGTCACGATAATATTCTCTGTGCCGTTCTGAAACTCACCAGTTCTGAATTTATCAACCAACCTAAGCCTAGCGTGTACCCTCCGAGTCTCCAGGGTCTCCCACCTTAATCCCTCAAACAGTTGTGAAACAATGAGTTCGTTCGTAGCAGTTTTTAACGAAGCGCGCTGCTTTTCTTTGTATTTTATTTTATTTTTTTTGTTAAATCTTTATGACCAAGGTCCCTATTGCTCGCGGCGTATTCGAGGTGTGGCCTAACCAGAGTGAATTAGCATCTCTCTATTACTTTTTCATCCGAGGACCTTCATATTATACGCTTAATAAAACCTAGTTTCTATTATTCTATGCCGCTTATGTTTTGTATGTGTGTTCCCCACGACATATCTGAATTTAAGGCAATTCCAAGATATTTTACTGTAAAGATTCAGAGTCGATAGCCTTACACTTCGGCAGTTCAAAACAAATTTTATTTTATTTTTTCTTGTTACCGTTTGGCGGCTATTTTCAACCCTAAGTAGGTTCAGGGTATGTTCTGCGTTTGCAAGCATTGGAAGACAGTTCTTTTTCTACACTTCGGTCAGTTCTAGGAAAATGAAGTCAAATTTTTTGTTATTTATATTCAATGCTATCGTTTGATATGCCTTATAACCTGGTTTAATCACGAATGCTTCAAATTTCAGTTTATTGCCAAAATGTGGAATTGAAATCGCAAATTGAAAAATGTTCTGGAATATGTTTGAGGACAATTTTTCAAATTCTTCGTTCGCCCAATAAGTAACCCAGGATTAATACTCCATGCAAAACTTACTTAAAGATAAAGAGTTTGCATACATTTATTTTTAAAGGTCCAACCCCTTAGAGATTTATGGCAGTGGCGATCCGAAATGATGAGAAATTGATAAAAATTTTATTCCAAGCACATATATTTCTGAGTGTTACCAGGGGAGTAAATCAATTAGATTGGATAAACGTGGCCTTGAAAATAACAAAATTTCAAAAGTTACATTTTTACGGCGCTATAAAAATCATGTTATGCCAGCTCCCAGCTTCAAATTATTTTGACAAGGAGTATTGATGCTGTATTCTGTAGGGAGTATTGGTGAGTAATGATGATACTTTGGATATCGACTCTGAAAATATATTTTTTTTCTAAAATAATTAAGCTGCCAACTTGGACCTATCGCTATGGATTGAACCAGCTGTGAGAGCAATTTTCATGCTCGTGGCTCTAACGTACTTCCCTGAGGTGAATAGCTCAATACAGGAGACAATGAAATGCTGGCCATGGGGATGAGGGAAGTACACATGAGCTGGAAGCGAAATTTTGCATTTGAACGCGTGCAGACATCAAAAGCATTTCCGTTTTGGATACGAAGCTCTTTTTTCATGTCATTGTCATGTTAATTATCAGTGTTAAGATTAGGGGCTCTCACTGGCTCTAAAATATAAAAGAAATCACTGAAATCAAAATAAATCATGCTATCCTTTCACCTACAGGGTGTTTCAGGAGGTTTTGGTTTCAGGAGGTTTAATGGACATTATGAGTATAAAAAATCATATTAACTTGTGTCCAGCAAGGAATAAGTGTGGGCCAACCACCCCTTAGACAGCTATGCATAGTTGAAAGCTGCCATACCCAAAGTACAAATGAATTACGAAATGATGAATAGATAGTTTGTTAGTTGGGGGAGCCTTCGACAGGAGCTTGGACACCTAGACTGTTAGTGGTTCATTGTGCCAACCCCATTTTTAACCTGCCTGCCACATGCAGACAGGGGACGAGAGCGCCACGGTGAAGGTATGAATGGTCACCCATCCAGCTTAACTTCAGCGATCTTACGGGAACTGGTGTTTCAATGAGGCTAGGCCCTTACCCCGAAATGATGAATAACTTAGTTTTCCACAAAAGATTTATAAGTTTCTTACTCGAATTTATTACTTTCTCATTCATTACTCCATTATGAAGGAATTCCACCAAGTTACTGCCAATACCATTAATTATAAAAGTATAAAAAATACTTATTTCAGCAACAAACTTAAAAAAATTAATGAAGACCACATGAAGATCTCACGGATGAAAATATAATCAACTTATTGTTTTTATATTTTTCATTTTCGCGCTCGGAAGAAAATTGTTGGTTGTTAACTGCGTCCGCATCAAGCAGTAAATTGAAAATACGTGTTTACCGTCTTAAATTCCACACTTAGCGGCCAGAAAACCGTTCACCATATTATTCACAATCAGCATGAGCACTGCCATTTCAACAACTGTACTCAAGTATCATATTTCCATATTTGGCATGTGTAAAGATCTGCGGCATGGTGCGAAAGAAATGCATCCATGGGCAGCTTTTAACAATTTTCCCATTTGTTGGAGGATGTGTAGTACAGATTGTGCACTCTCGAGTGTTGGTCAGCTGCACTAAATATGCGCGCGCATTGTCACTGTAATTCACGCGTCAAACGGCAGTAACCCCACCCCTATTGAAAATGTAAAGTGTGAATATGAACTTTTATCCCAAACAGGCCCATACTACAACCTCCATAAATAGGTCATTTTCCTCCGAACACATGCCGTGCAAAACCGGACGAAGAAATAGTTTATTGAACGGTGGCACGGCGATATTCGTACATAACAGCAACTTTTTATAGGTGTGGACGTGACTTTACACAGGTGCCATCAGCATTCAACGCTCCGATGGATTGGTTTACGGGGAATCTGAACTCCGTTCATCTTTCAGTTAACCGTTGCTCATCCCTTTATAAGTCCACCATAACCCTAAATATTTGCTAGGCCAGGATTTTCTTCTGAATTTCATCTATACACTTATGCTCAGGGGGCGATCACGCTTCTTGTTTAAGGTTACGCTAGCGTTATCGTTATTTTTCAGTTGCCCTCACGAGAGCAAAAACGTGATCTTTATTCTTCCAGTATTGTCCTAAGTTTAAGATCACAATTTTAATCGTGGAAGTGAGTTCTTAGGGCAATGATTGTGAGAATCCTTTCTACGGCAATATTCAAGCTGAATTCCTTCTTAGTCGTTCCCATATAGATTATCACCGACATCAGGTCTCCTCTCTTCTCTGTCGGAATTATTCCTTCTCCTCAGCAAAGCGTTGCGAGCGCAATGATTGTTTCTCGCCTTGTTTTAATTTTATAAACTACCTTTATTGTTATTGTTTATTTTATAAACTACCTTTATTGTTATTTCGACACATATGTTTTATACCTTGCGTTACTACGCCAATCCTAGCCGCAATATTTTTTTCGCTTTTTCCTCCGTCTCCGTTTGGCATAATTTAATCACCGCCGAAAGTCACTGGCGCAGTCTGCACATTATTCTTCAGTCGTTAAATACTGTTCCTCGTCTAACACAAACAGTCCACAGCGCCAAATGCTATTCTAGAATCCACCACGTTACCGCACTGAGTGGGCAGGTTTCGGCACGATTTTAATGTTAAAGATCATGACTGAAAAAGCACATTCTTGCTGCTTCACTCCTGCTTCCTTTGCACTTGATGCCTGTCATCTGTTCTACATAGTCTACACACAACTCTTCTCTCAATGAATGACACTCTTTTATCTTTAGTGTAACCAGTTTATTCTACTCTACTCCAATCCATCTCCATCCATCTTTTAATGAATCGATGATACGGGATTTTACTTTCGAACTCTCTGCAAAAATGATCAGATATAAATTGAGATATCTCGTTTCCCTACTTTTTTAGAAACAGTTCAGGCATTCATCAAAATAATCTTCTATTTTTTTGTTCCATCCTCTTGCAGATCTATCTCGGATTGCATATCTATCTGGCATTTTTGATACATTTAAAGTTGGGTTATTAGCAGTAAAATTTTGGAACATCTCTGCTCTTACTCTCCGCACGTAGAGCTCTCCTCTTTGTTGAAGTTATGTTAATTAGTAACAATACCTATCACGAGACGATCAAAGTGATGAATGATTTGTAAACTATAGGGATGAGATTAGACTGAAGCATTGTGAGATATTGAGAGGGAAATCAGGAGATAGTGCGCGGTGGAGGGTAGGATTTCTCATTGATACACCATTTATTTGGTGTAATACTAACGGCGGCTATAATTTCATAGTTAATAATTGATAAAAGTATTCGTAATATCAACGGAAACACATTGCGTGAACTAGGATTCATCAAACAAATTTTATTCCCTTTGGTGAATCCCTGACTGAAAAAGTAAGCCAGAAGCGGAAGAAGCTATTAGCACTAAGGATCTTAAGTGAGCAACGCGTAACTTGAAGAAAAACACATCACTCTTTCACGACACCCAGCACATTTTTAATGTTGAGTTTCAGGAATCCATTTCTTTCCTCAGACTTCCATTGACTATAGAGAAAATCCTGTTCTCGTGAGTGATCAATCTCTGGATAATTCCCATAAATTACTCTTATAAAGTTCCGACCGATTCCATAGGGCCGAACAAAGTACTCGTCCTTACCACTCGGAAGGACAAAGATGCAGTCCGGCCGTATTGTTACAGCCCCTGAAGTTACCATTGTAGGTGGTAAATGCGTTCCGCTAAGTAATCACTAATTAAATAGAAGAAAAATCCTTGTAACATCTCGACACAATGACGCCTAATTAAACGTTCCATTCACAAGGAAGCCTGAATACACAGCTGACCTCCGACAGAGAAATATGTCGTAATGTGAGAAAACATTCGCTTGATGCCGTTAAGAAAAGGCAAAAAAAAGTGCTCAAAATGGTACAGCATAATATTATCATAAATCCCTCAGTCACTTGGACCTGCTGTTTTTTTGTCCTCTTTCACAAACTACTCTGAGATAATAAACACGGTCTTGCTTTAAAAAAAGGTACCTCATACTCGTTTAAATTAGAAAAATCGTCAAGGCAACAGGAAAAATAAATTTTTTGCAAACTCATGCCACAATAAAGAAAGCACAAGTGAATTACTTTGTTTATGGAAGTATTCTTGTAGTATCAATTAAATAATAATAAGTAATTAGTCAATGGTGTAACATTGGAGAAACTCCATTACGTCACCAAATGGTCCATCAATAAGCTTTGATGAGATTCAATTGTTTCAATTAATAGTAAAATTAATTATTATTATATCATTTTTTTAAATTGTTATAATCCATTCCAAGTATAAAAATTACATCTACACATAGTGTATCAATATTTTTCTCAATATCGGTAATCTTTAACCCGAACCCCACTTTGTCAGTTCAGTGCTGAGTACATGTGAGGGTCACACTTGAGAGCATCTAATGCGCTTTTTTATGCAAGAGATATCTTAATATCGCTTCATACGAAGAAGTCCACGTTCTAATCGGTGAATGGGTATTAGAATATCAGGAACTAAAAACATTGTCACCTTTTTCCAGGGATTTCACGGAATCATGCACCTAAATGGTAGATAGTGTTTCTCCTCAGACTTCGATTTACTTTTAAGTTCACATGGATACAGATATAAATTCACATTTTAACTATCCAGGGCAGAAAGAATAAAAGAAAATATAGATAGAGAAAAATGGGAAAATGACCAATTCCGAGGATTCCCTTGCCGAAAACTGAAACGTAGCACACAAATTTTTAAATAAAAAGGCACGTAATCCCAGCGTTCCCATCCAATGCCATGCTCTGAGACAAAATCAGATCCGGGCAATATCCCCTTACTCGCATCAAACACGATGTCGGTTCATCTAAAGATTGGTTAAATATTTAACGTAAAGTTAATGGGTAAATGATAGAGTTCTAATGGATGCAATCCTAGTAGGAATGCACAATGCGATTAAAAATATCGGTCCTCTCAATTCCATCACGCATCTTCGGTGGCGGGGATGTTGACTTATTTCTCTTTCCTTCTGCATGCTCTGCGCTGGAGAACCATTCACGGAGTCAAAAGTATAGTAACTGTTATGGGCAAGAAAATCCATCTTATTTCTCATGTCCTAAATGCTCTATTTTGGACATTATTTTGCTCGTGACATTGCCCATTACCACAATTCCATAGACTGGTCAAATAAAGTAAATTTATTTTAAAATTTAAATTTATTTTTTATAAAAAAGTAATTATTAAGGTAAATTTTAATAATAGAGTAATTTTCATAGCTAACGATAGCAATGATTCCTTCACAGCTATACGTCGTATTTTAATTAGCCCTTAGAGATAAAAACAGTTGAGATAGACCATCATCATTCGAGATAATTGTAACTATTCTTTCGCTTCTTCCTCAGCGAAACACACGGCGAAGATTCTACGCGTATAAATTGAGATAAGAATTTGACTGAAAAAACTATGTCGTTTAGCACTAGATTATTTATCAGACCCATACAGTGCATCCTCCGTCCCGTATCTGTCTTAAAATGCCGGTTAACTTAAATAGACTAGATAGACATGGAAGGGCGAGCAATCAAGAGAGCGTGACAGTGAGAGCCAGAGAAGTGCCGGTTAAGCTTCAAGGAGGACCTTAGGGAAGCGGTTCCCAATCCGTGGTGCGAGTACCCCTAAGGAATACGCGGTTGGTGGTTCAGAGGTACGCGAGAAAAGTTCAGAAATATCAGGAAGTGGCAACATATTCCCTCACTGTGAGAGATCCAACCGACTGGGATATCAAGGAGTACGCAGACGGGAGCCTCTACATTTAGTGTATCCTCCGTGAGTCGAAAAAGACTCGTGACTGCTGCCCTGGGATCAAATTTCCCTCAACGGAAAAAGGCTTAGCAGTGACACACGGTGAAGATATTTAATGCCCCTGGCTTCCTTTACATAACGAGGATGTCTGATACGCACGATACCCTCACTTTCAAAGAGTAAATTAAAGAAGCAACATTGCATTGTTTGAAATCGTTATCTCTTTCGCAGATGTTTTCGAGTTCCTCGCTTTTACGCTTACGAAGTCATCTAATACAGCTCATTAAGTGAATAATGAGGCGAGAGGTAGAATTTAAAGCATTAATGTTGGAAAAATCGTAAGAGGAAATGGTAAACTAATGACATTATTTTGAATCAATTCCAATAAAAGTTATTTTCGCGCAGCAAAGAACAAGTTAATCTATGCATGCGCAGATGTATGCATATTTATTTATAGAAGCAATGCGAGAAAGAATGAATTGTTTTCTTTAGAATGAAATTCACTGAAACAATTTTCGTTTTACCCATCACAGTAAAAGCGATGACTACTTTTAGGCTTCCTCGATGATTAAGACGATGTAAAAACATAATATTCCCGAAACAAGTACCGAAAAAAATCTACATTTTTTAGCTCAAAAGGCCCTTGTTTAAAGTGATGTGAATCCTTAATCAAGTACTCCGAATGTATAGCTAATGAGTGTGCAGAGAGTATAACATTTTAATTTCATTACTAAGGAAATGAAGAATGAAAGAATGAAGAAATTATGCTTCATAGTATGCATTGAGAACATTTGCTTTATTCAGTCACTTTTCATTTTAAAGAGATGATGGGTAGTCATCGCGAAGCAAAACTAAGAACAGACTGGTGAATGTCTAGGTCACCGAATAAAAGGTCACGGACTTGAATGCCGCCAGTCAGGGCCAAGGACGACCTACTCGAGCACTAACGAGCGCGTAGAGTGCACGGCTGAGGCGAAGAGACGCATAGTTCACAAACAGGGTGTTTCAGGAGTAATTAGCGTAACCTATGGAGGAGGTAGGGGAAATGAAGACCTTTTTATGTGTTAGAAATTCCTCATTTTTTAACAATAAAGTCTCCCTGGTAACGCATACGCGCACTAAATTCCATGGAAAACTGCTTCCATATTTTGGCAAATATCTAAAAAAAGTAGTCTGATAATTTAGTATTCTTGGAGCGATGAGATATTTCGCTTTAAAATTTGACCAAATTCATCGAATTCAACGAGAAATGACACTTCGCTCAGACTACATTTGGGTGATTGGAGCGATTTTCGCTAACACCAGGTGCGCGTGAAACTTTGCCGAAATGTGCTCATTAGTAATAGATAGGTGTAGATAAAAGTGAATAGTTTGCACATACCCATTTATTTTCTCGGCAATTTGGAGCTATTTCAATACGTAGCCGTATTACACTTGGCATATACCTCCTTCGAAATAATTCGATTCTATACGAACAGATTTTCTTAATAACGCGAAATAATTCCTTTCGAGTTATTACAATAGTTATCAACAAATAACAAGCTATCATGCCGAGTAAAACACAAGTATTTACTTATAATTTTCGCTAAAAGTTCGAATTCCACGCCGTTAGCCCAAATCATGAAGACGCTTTAATCTAGAAGAAATCTTAAAAATATAATTCTTGCTTCACTTACATAACTACGCCCATGGTCATTACCACCGAACAAACAGATTTAGTTAAATGCGGTCCAACAATTTCCTTTTTCGACTAACCTGAAAATTTATTAAAATATGCACTCATTGACTCACGATTACCGCTCCAGCCACCTTGTACCTCGGTTAGATTGAATGTTAGTTGGGGGAGCCTTCGACAGGACCTCGGGCACCTAGACATTGAAGATTCATTGTGCCGACCCCATATTTAACCTGCCTGCCACATGCATACAGGGGACAAGAGCGCCACCGTGAAGGTATGAAGTGTCACCCATCCAACCCTCGTCCGAGCCCAACATTGCTTAACTTCAGTGATCTTACGGAAATTGGTGCTTCAATGAGGCCAGGACCTTGCCCTTATAACTCGGTTACTGAGGGTTAAAATTCTTTTAATGATAACCGACGATGAGTCCCGTAGTAGCGGGAGAATAATATCGGTTCGGGGGTGGGCGCGACAATTGGCGGCTATCGGAGATGCGACGAGTCGCGCAGGGGAGAGGGAGGAGGCGTCCCTTCGCACCTTCCGCGCACCAAGCGACATCCTCCGTCGCGGGCGAAGGATTCTCATCGCCACCTTCTCCCCCCCCCCCCCAGAAAGGAGAGGAAGTGGAGCGTTTTTAAGAACGTGAGCCCAGCCGAGAGAAAGGGCAGGGGGGGCGAGGAGTGTGGGAGGAAGGGGCGAGGATGGGAAATGGGTTAAAACGGTTAAATGGGGGAGCGGTGGTGGTGTGCCTGAAGTGGTGTGCGGTGTGACCCCGCTGAGGTGGGCAAGGGGGCGTGGGAAGGGGGGGAGGGGAGGAGGCGGTAGATCGGCAGCTGATCCGGGGCATTAGAGTGATACGTACTCTTTCCCGGCAACCACCGCGGCGTCGCCGACGGAAAGAAAATGTCCCTTTTTAAAATAGAAGATCCATCATCCTCGCGAGTCCACAACTTCCTCCTCCCCCCCCCCCAATGCACTCGTTTCCGGCAGCGAAGAGAGAGAAAGAGACCCACTTAGCCTCTCCATCCATCCCTCCTCCTCCGATTGTCTTTCTTTCTCCGCCATTGTTGCGTGTGCGGACCCCCCTCCCCAATCTCTTTCATTCCATCCGTCCCCTCAATACCGCGCGATTTTCCATTTACAACATAATTAAATCCGATTCCCATTCCAGCGACCGCTTTTATTTTCTTCCTCCCCCTCTGGCCGTATTTACATGCGCCGACAGACAGGAAACTTTCGCGCGGCCTTTCACTCAGCAGCACGCCACATCTCCACTGCCTCAAACCCTCCCCCCCACCGCTCTCCCATCTCTCTCCCGCGGGCCTTTCGTGACGAATGGAGTCCGACCGATTTCCACGCAACTTTCGGGCGACCTTAAAAAAAGATCAAAACACGCACTCACGCACCGACGAACGCATGCCTCGCGAGGCAATCGGCCGAATCAAAACATCCGAGATCGATCGCGATGGAGGGAGAAACTATAACAGCGCAGCAAGAAGCACCTTAGTGCAATCCTCTACTACATCTTACACTGAAGTAACCGGTTTGTGCCGAAATGAAACCGGCTCAACGTGAAGGAGTAAAGTCAGCACAAGCTCCCTTGCGTATATATTCAAGGGGATAATCATGGGAAGGCTTTTAAAAATGATAACTCTACTTATTATTTTGCATATAAGACACAGTTTCCGGCTTAACCTGGTGGAAATTTATGATGTCACTCATAATAAAAGATATGTACTTAGTTTTATTCCACACTATTTAATATAACTCAACTCAACATGGTTTTTGACACGCGGTGTCGAAACCATGGTCGCATGAGTTATAATTTTGCGTTCACTCAGGATTGAAAAATTAATTGCTGCAATGTATCTCCTTAAAGTAATTAAGATAGTTTGAGCGAAATATCATTTCACCTATAAATCAATGAATTTGGTATCATTTTAAAGAAAAATATATCACCCTTCCATTGACTACAAAAATTCAACCCCTTACCGCATTACTTTCCGAGATATTTGCCAAAAAAATACCTCCCCTTTTACATAGGAAATGGTACGTGTATGCACTGAAAAGAGACCTCATTCAAAATATGAGGAATTTCTAACACCTAGATCTCGTAAATTAATCAACAGTGTGTAGTTTGTGTGTTTTCTCAACGATTTTTTAAAATTAATCATATTGTCACGGCAGTAAATTCTTCGGGACCACAAGAAACCTTCCGTTTTGATGGAGTTTCAAAGGTACCAGGTGAAAAAAATGAGTCAAGTTAAAGACTTGTTTAGATATTTTCACTTGATTACTTACAATTTCTGTCATGTAAAACTATATTATTGCACCATTAATAATGCAAAATTTAATTCGAGTGTCTCACAGCTGGTGAAATTAAAACATATAATTCGTATTTGGTCTCTATTATGATAAGGGAACTATCTCGCTCGTACTACCTTAAGGGAATGACTGCTAACACGTTTACCCTTACTATTTGCTACAATACTTTTTTGTGATTATAGAGCTTTAAGTGTTTGGATATATTAAATATTTGCAATTGAAATTGATCAAATTTTTTTGAAGTAATTAAGTTATTCTAATTGTTGTTACAAGCAGACGGAGAGTGCTCATATCTCTTGAAATTCTGCTCCATGCTTGTTTCATTACAAGGTATAAAATGTTATAATTGAAACTGTGAAAAGTTCATAGTAATCATCGACGCCAGAAACAAGAACCATTTTTCTCCTTCTGTTCTTCTTCTCCTCTGAAGTTCATATGTTCATTTCCTATAAAAAGAGAAATAACGACCTATTTAAATATCTAAGAAAATGATATGTACGCAATATTCTTGTGTAAATTTTGAATGAGCATTCAACATTCGGAATCAGTGCAGCGATCAATTCCCACAATAATCTGAGTAATTCCCACAATAATAGCACGTACGCAGACGAAGGCTCTGAGATAAATGATGAAGGAAAATAAATTACGAAAAGATCCTTTTTCCCTGTGATTAAATTTTCGAAGACTTAATTCAGTGATGCCTGTTACAGACGAGCGTTCCAGCTTTATCCTCCATACCCTTGAGCTCGCTGGTCTTCCTATAGGATAGTTCAAAATATTCCTAAAGAAATTGCTGCAGTTTACGGGATGAGTGTAGCAGATCCTCTCCATTTGCTCCAGACAATGCCATATCATCTGCGGATCGGAAAAATGTATTTCTCCCATATTCGACAACGAGCCATTTCCCTCGGCTTTTTTCTTGCTTCTTTTTCTGCTCAATATACAATATGTCAAGCATTGGAGGGATTTGAGCCTTTGTCCACTCCTTCGTTTATTGCAACATCTGTCGGCCTTCAAGCTTCACTGCACAGCGAGAAAACTTGGCTGATGGGCTAATTTCTAATTTTTCCCAGAGATCCGATCAAAAGAGTGAAATGCGTATTAGAGCCCATCGAAGGATGAGTATAAATATTGATATTTCCGGTGGAAAGGTGCATTCGGAATGTGTACCGACCACCAAAAAAAGGCGCCCCCTCCTCTGATACCTCCTTTGCTCTGCTCCCTCTCTCGGCGACGAGCGGCTCCGCACCCAGGGTCCCCGCCGCCCCCCTCACCCCGCGGCGCCCAACCTCCAAGCACCCAGGGATTATATTGTTCCTGAGCCTATGCCCCGCCCCATCCTTCACCTTCGGCGCCAATCAAAATCACACCGGCGTGAGACATAACAGTCGTCCTCGTCAATGAATGGAGAGACAGGAGGAGCCCCTCGGGCGGAGGGCTTAAAAACCGAATAGTGCGGGCCATGGCCAAGAGCACTAGCCCTCTATAACACACTGATACAAAGTAAAACGGACGGTGAGAAATAACAAGTTTGTTTAATAATTGCGTTTTACGGAAGAGCAAACATCTTCTTCTTCTCAGTGGAATCTGTCTTCTGACAGGTTTCAACAGGATGGCCTCCACCGCAGTCGGTCCGGAGCGTCTTCTTTCATTTGCCAGTAACTTCGGCCCTTTTTTATGTCATCGAGAATTCCCATTCTTCTTCTTCCCCTTCCTCGCTTTCCTTCTATTTTTACTTCGATAATTCTTCTAAAAAGTCGATTTTGGCGTAATATATGTCCCATCCAAACTGTCTTCCTCTTTTTCATTTCCCTCAGCAGCTTTCTTTCTTCTCCTATTGTCATTAGTACTTCCTCCTTTCTCTTTCTATCTGTCCACTTCACCTTAAGCATTTTTCTCCACAACCACATTTCGAAACTTTCTACGTACTTTTCATCTTTCTTCCAGTAAACATGTATATATGTCCAGACGAAAGCTTTGGTAATTAACATTTCTATGTAAGCTCCACTTAGGGTTACATAAACCAAACTTTCATTTCGTAGACGACCTAAGCGTGAATAACATGCTAATTCAAATAGCTGAATAAAAAATAAGGAAACGACTGCTTTTACGTCAGTCATCGCAGAAAACGGTCATTTTATACTCCCTCTCAAACTCGGATAAGTTTCTTCCTCAGTGGCACATATAGTCCATATGATACCGGAATCGGTTCTTGATTTAAATATCGATTACTAAATCCGAAGAAGAATCTTGATAACATTTATATCCTGAAATATGAATTTGACAGACTGCGAGGGAGTCACTACTGGCAAATAAGTCAAGTGCAGCTGAGGAGAAGGCGCTTCACTCGACTGGATGTCATTCCACCCACTACTCCTCTTCCCTGCTGCCTTCTACAAAAAAGGCTAAGCGAAAATACGAATGATTCAGTTGCTAGTCGCAGTGAATTAGATGTGCGCCAATAAATGGTAACAAGCTACCGTATGCGTTATTCTTCAACTCATGCATGGCGGGTATGCAGTTTTCAAAATACGTGAATTACAATACTAATCACTTATTAACACCTACGCCTTCTTCACCAAAAATATTGTACGTAAATGAATCTTTGATATGAAGATATTACACATTGTTTACCATAGCTATGTGTACTGTTTTCATAAAAAATAAACAAAAGATTTCTATATAATAATTTACTTTATTCTTTACCTTTGATATTTCGCCAAATGTAGCCTGTTTCTGGATGTTTTTTAACAAGTAACTCAAATCCATTCATTTTATTGGAAAATTAGTGTAAGCCTCCTCATCCTGATTCGACGAAACGACGTCATGCACGAAGCTTAGAATGCACGAAGGGATGGATACTCCACTAAAAATTACCCCTCTCTCCGAAAGTGAGCGCCTTTTGAGCAATGCACTGAGCTAAGATAGTGTTCGTTGACTGTTGCGGCACACTGAATTCGTCGCATTTGTTAATAGTCCTTTGACACAAAAACTGAGGAAGCCAAAAATGAGGAGAGGAGTACAACAAAGGTTTACTCGGTCACCCATAATCTTCAATTTCGACACAAAAATTGGGAAAAAAAATGAAATGGAAAACAGGATTCCACAATCAGGGAGGAATGGTGAGTATAATACTCTTCTCCGATTACAGGAAAAATATGGCTAAGAATAAGACAAAACCTCTATAATACTTAACCTCATGGGCAAAACTATGAAGAAATGCAACTTAAAGATTAACACAGAGCGTACACATGTCCATATCACGACATCTTAGGGATCCCCAAAATATTCCGGCTATCAATACCACCTGGGAAATATTTTTTCCTATTCCGGTACAACCGGGTACTATTAGGAATCGCCATTGCCGAAGGTGCCCGAATAGAAAGTACCAATACTCGACCAGATCTGGTAGTCGGTAAGAAAAAGCGTTCGAGTTTCTAAAGAAAAATAATTGAATGACGGTAATGTATAACCCAGGAATATGTAGAAATGAACTAATGATTATTAGGACGTTAATAGTACTTCTCATATGACGGTTTATCAATTTAATTACATTGGGAATATCATTATTTCAATATTACGCCGTGGGTATGCATGTGAAGCAAGAGGTACTTTCATACACAAAAGGTAATAAAGTAAACCATGGAGAAGCTGGTACAGTTTTTGAGGTATTCTAGGTCTCCTAAAAAAAACCTGTCTCTCTTTTTTAAATAATTCTTTTAGAGGAAACTTATTCTTTCAACTAGCCGCTTCCCGTTCGAGTATTAGCAATCCAGCCACTACAATCTTAGAAAATAAGAGTTAAATTTGCACCATTTTCGCCCCGTGAAGTGGGGTGAGGCTATTAAATCAAAGTTTTTCGTTGAAAACTCGTAGTCGTTGGCTTCTACTTCAACCACACCCAAATAGTTTCATGCTCGGATACCTAAAACATCTATGCAATAGGGAAACGCCCTACTAACACTCTGTACTTATTAAATTTTCCATAGCAAAGCGAATTGGCCACTTCACAAACTATTGCATCTTCGAGTGGCGATCGCCTCCTCAAGGTTTTCCGGAGGATAGTCCTTCATCCCATCAACAGCCATGGGCGTAATTTGAGAATTTTGATGAGTGAGCATAGAATACTGGAGGTTTGAGGTATATAGGTAGACTGTAAAGCCCTTTCGAAGAAAATGTCGACCACAGAATAATTGCTATCTATTTTCCCTTAAATATTCCATTTAATCGCTTTTGTTTGACAATTTTAGAGAGATAAATTTATAATTTAGTTGCTCTATAAGATTTATTAAATCTAGGTTGTAGATATATAAATGCCTTTCCTCTACATAAAACAGGGTAGCTACAGACTAGAGATAATGGCATACTATAACTTTTCCAGGCATTCCCGGCCAACATTTTCATTTTTCCTTTCCAAAGTTTCCAAACAAATGGAACGCCACTTCAATCATTCCGTGGTAAAATGGGCTCGCTTTCTGATGGCAACAATCCTTAAGTCGACGAGGGAAATTGTCTAAGTCTGCGACAGATAACCGGCTGCTTGTCTGACCCGAGCATCATTCGCGCTGGCAACCTAACCAAGTCACATCGTCTCGAATGCCTTTCAATCATTCTCTTCACATCTATCTCTCGTTCTTTTCTTACTTTAGGCCATACTTAATTGCTAAATACAAAATAAGAACTCCACTACCTTTGTGAGGCAAGATAATAATAACACATTCACAAACCAATAAACGGTGCCAAAACTAGTACCCCGCTATTATTGAAAACTGTCAGACTTCAACTTTGAAGAGCAAATTTCAAGGATAATTCCTCGTTTTCCACCATTCTTCCAGATTTTCCAGGTCCATTTATATTTCTATAACTATTCTATAATGCCGTTAACCGGGATGAAGTCGGTTATCGGATTGAAGATGGTAGAAGTACGAAATTTTCGAATCTGAAAGAGATTGACGGATTAAAATAAGAGGGCGGCGAACGACACGGTTGTTTCATGCGCTGAACACTAGTTGGCAAAACCAGACTTAATCTACGATTCCAAGATTCACCTCCAGTTGTAAAAACTAACTATGCCTTCAGTTATATCACGTTATCAATACAACATAGGAAAACCTCAGTAGTTAAGCTGTCCTGGTTGATAATATCGCCGAATAAGTATTTCTCCCTGCTCAAGAAACTATTTGATGCAATACTTCAAAAAGAAAACGCAAATATATGTTTTACAACTTTATTTACTCTCTAAAAGGTCTTAAAAGTGCAGTTAGAGGGGTGATACTGGCATATAGACGTTTTATATTTCTTACAACTTTTCGTATCACAACGTATTTACAACAACCGATCGTCTTGATCGTCACCAAGAGACGCAATGCAGATTCCAATGGCAATCATAGTTGAATAATTCACCGTATTATTATCCGCTCTTCATTTCACTCAAAATCGACTAAGGTGCCCTTCAAATGAATACCACCACTCTCTCCTTCCTGCATATACCCTCCTGCATTCCGATTTGATAATAGATAGGCCTGCCCTCAAATTTGAAATACACCTTTACAATGGGTCGTTGTGCCGAAACCATGGTCGGCCTTGAGTGGAATAAAGTGTGAAATATAATGTGGTGTCTAATTTAACCATGTTTGACGCTTAAGTTTGCCACAAAGTTACACCTTAAACTTTTGCTAAAGAAAATTGAAATGGATTTGAGAATTGGCAAACGATCTGCAATAGAAAGACTAGTACGCAGAGAGGGTTGGTAAAGCATTTCCGAAGTGTTCAGAATCTGTGGAAGAAGACCGAGCATGAAACTTGCGCGGTGAAGTTGAAGTAGAAGCCAATGTCGACGAGTTTTCGATAAAAAACTTTGGTGTACCATCTTCACCCCACTTCTCGAGATGAAGGAATTATTTATTTGACTTTTCCAGGTATTCCATACCCGTAGCAACCTTGTAAAGAACCCCGAGAATAACTTGAATCTAAAGAGGAGAGGAGCACAGATCAACAAGATCGATTGGGTTGCGGTCCTGAAATGCGCGAGAGCTCCTGGTTGGCGCTGGGGGACGTGCACACCGCTCCAACAATATACCAATCTTCTAGGTCAGGGGTGCCAGCCCCTCCCATCCTTGCCCCCCACCCCCTTCCCCCCGTACGCTGGACACGGTCGTGGAGTAAACGTCACACGCTCCACCGGCCGCGCTCTCCTCCTCCACGACCACACACAAAAAAAGGAGATGCGCCCGGCGCTATACTTTCTCCTCACTCCGCCCGAAACACTTCTCAAAGCGAGAGACCGATGAGTAAACAATCGTTGGCAGCAGCTTCAAAGCACTAAATACAACGAGAGTAATGAATACACGGTACAATGCTGTATGTAAAACACTCAATGAAATGATACAAAACAAAAGATTAAGAATTTTGCTCATAGAAAAGATTCAATGCTTTTCCCAGCAAAGTTTTAGCGTAAATTACAATAAATTAAAATCCGGTGGAATTCCCGAGAATAATTTACGCGAATTGCGCTCTTTATCGCCGTTGCATTCCCATCCACAGTTTTGTTATTCCAAAGCTTGAGATTATGGCTAAAAATAAATACAACGCATTAATGAGAGAAGATATCATCGAACATAATCGATCAAGAGGGTTCTCAATAACTTTTTGGAAGAGAAGCGAAAAACAGGTTCGGCCGATTCCAATTGATTGCGTCGCATTTAGGAGCGGTGGAAAATACAATTTGAATTTTTTAACGTACACCAATGCCACGGAGACTAATTTTATCTCTTAAGTGCAAACAACCCGTGAGGTTATCAAAGAAAAATAAGCAGTAGACTTTACAAGCATTTCTTAAAAACGGCACAATCTGTTCCGCGGACCGTGGCATCCTCAGGTGCATACACATGCATTCACAGAGTGCACAGCAAAAAGCATGATCCCAAAAGCCTCCGTTTCAGGCACAAAGGTTCGCTACTCATGTTGAGAGTATAGTGACAAGAGCGCGAAGGCAACCAGCTGACTGGGCTAAACGGACAAGAGCCATGACTGGAAGAAATCGCGGGGGGAGGAGGAGAGGGGGAGTGACGCATTGAGAAGAGGTTCACTTTCCGAGCGAATCTCACCTGGATTCGCTTGAAGGGGGGGGGGGGGTAGAGGGTGGAGAAAGAGGGAAGGGAAGCAATTTCGAGGCGCCGCACATTTAGATCTTTTCTGTGTCAAAACCTAATAACTGATGTCAGAAATGAGATATGGAGGTGAGCCCAAAAGAATTTATGAAAATGATGTGATACACAATCTCGGGAAATAAAGTGACACACTGATATTGAACTTTTGACATTGGAAAATGAAGGTCAAAGCAATAAATTTAAGAAAAGCATTTTATGTTAGTTTTTGAAAAATAGAATGCACTCGGATACACATTTTTCATAGCGGCAAAGAAAACTACGGTTAATTTCGACGTTTTACCATATAAATAACTAATGGGTTATATCTACCTCTAAAAATTAATTTTTTTCACTCGAAGTTTTTCTTGAGAGTACATAACTTTCGCGTAATTGTTGTGTGGCTACTCATTCGCGAAAAAGGAGTATTTCACCTTCACTCAATCTTTAGAGTTGGATATTACCCCCGAGCTATTCATATAGTCAAACGAGAAAGTTATCCGTAGTTTGCATTGCCGCTATGAATAATGTGTATCTCAGTGCATACTATTTTTTTAAACTAATCTTATTTGCAATATTTTTAGTAAACTTCGAATATTAGACCTTCATTATAAATTTCAGATATTCAATATCAGTAAGCCACTTTATTTTCCCAAGATTCTGCAAAAAGGCATCTTCATGATGCGTTTTGGATCATCTCCATATATCATTTAAATGACGACAGAGATGAGGTTTTGACACGAAAAAGATCCCAGTGCCACACTGCGCGCCGTCACCTGGTCGCGGTACGTGGGCGATCCGGGGGATAAATGGGGATGAGGCGGTGGTGAGGGGGTGGGAGGGAGAGGAGGAAGGCGACGGACGGAAGGAGGACTCCGGATCCAGCGCCTCTGCGGCCCAACATCCCGTCACACTCGGGGGGGCGGGCTCCCTCCCGGCGGCTGCCCTATATACCCGCGCCATTGTCGTCCGCAGGTTTACAGTCAGCCGGTGGACTCGCGAGCGTGAGGTCCTCCTCCCGACGTCTCCTCCCTTTTCCTCACTCTCACTCCGAAAGGAGGCGCGGGGGATCCAGCAGCAGCCAGCAGCCTCCTCCTCTCGCCCAAGGACTACTCGCTCCACTCCGCAGCGCACCGCCCGTCGTCTCTCCCCGCGCATCAAGAGCGACGCCGGGGGAGTCCTCGTTCGTCCGCCAGCACCGATCCGGGATCGCGCTCGTGAGTAACGACCAGTTGCGATTCTCACACGGGCACGATTGGCCGCCGTGATCGCCTTCGTGACATTGCGTTGGATCGCCGAAAAGACATCCACCAGTCACAAGTGCAATGAGAATATCCCGAATGGCCAGTACACTAGGCCCCGGTGGAAGGACGCGCATACGTCAGGGCGTGCTTAGTAGTCCTCTCTCTTGGATCGCTAAGGTCGGAACTGGAAAAATCTACTTGAGGGAATAGGATGACGACTACACTATTACTCACAAAAAGTACAGCATCTTCCGGAATTGTAATAAAAAATATCGTTGTTAGTTACTGTCAACAGGAGAAAACACTTGCATGGACTATGACCGTCCATAAGTCGGTTATTTCCTCCTGTGATGACATTATTCCTTCATCAGGATAGATATTGCCTCATTTAGTTTGCCCATTGCGGCCGTTGAAGTCCAGAATTTTCTCATTGAGCGAGTTGGAGTCTCATTACGACAGTGTGAAAATCAGTAGGTGATACTTCAATTTAAGAAACCGTTAGTTGAGGATGAACGTGTTTGTTTCTTAAATAATACTCGTCCGTTAAACGTCCAAAACGACGAAAAAATACAGATTTCTTCGGAGAAACGACTTCCAGTTTCTGCCGTTGATATCAGTACCAGCGACGAAATCGATTTACAGGGACAAGTTCTCCCGCATCTCTTCCCCTAAGCAGGTCATGTCTGAAATGTACCATACGTTGCCACATGGGTACAGAAAACACACGAGCAGAAGTAACGTAAGTCCGGTCGAGAGACCCTAGAGAGGCTAGAGAGTCGGAAATAAATTTTCACCGGCGTAAGATAACAGGTTCTCAATGAGTCTTAAAAGGGCTGTGCTCGAGGTTGAAAATAGTCGTAAAATTTCTTATTAGAGAATATTTATCAGGAGGAATCACTAAGAAAAGGAAAGGATTTGAAGAAAGAATAGGGAGCGCTAGGAAAGAGATAGGTAACTCATTCCCAGATCTACCTCTTAAGTATCACTAAACAGACAACAGAAGCATTAGGTCACCGTATGTGAGCTTACGCGGAAATCCGAGCCAATTTATAAGCCTCACATCGTACAAATATTCTCAAAGAAGTAGAAACATATCCATTAGAATGCCCTTTCTAATAAACCATTAGTTAATCGGTAAACGAATGACTACCTATACCGAAGAAGGGTATGAATGCTAACTTCAAGTAGTCTGCAATATGCAAGTGGTCCGAGATAGTTAAATCTATTACAAAGCAATAATTGAACTAATCAGCTATTTTTTCACAACTGCAATGGTACTAGATCTTTAATCTTGTTCACAGAGATGAGAGGGGGAAGGTTTATTCATCAATCGCAATATGTACACTACACTACCATAACTTACCTAAGATGGTAACCCAGTGTACTCGAATGTAACCTGAAACGCGACCCAGGATGTTCCACTTGGTAGAAAGCTAAAGTTGGATAGAACAAAGAAAGAGCGCGTTATCGATTATGTTATCCTTAAATACTTCATATTCATCAGCAATTCAGTAGTAACGAAAGCAGAAAACGAGGAATGTTTTTATTTATGGTTACACTTCATATTACCAGAATAAAAATTATTTTGAAGGATAACAAACTCTTTTGACGAATGAAAGCTCGTAACTCACACCACTTTCGTCAGAGATATATTTTAACGCAAATGACCTTAGATGTCGGTCGCCTCCCCAAAATCCAATCCAATATATTTTAAATTTTCATAGAATCTTTATTGCTAGTCACTTTATTGGATCGCACCTTAGCTTACTTTAAAGGGAATTTTGAAAAAGGTTAATTACAAGAATAATAACGACCTTGCGTCGTCATTTCAGAAGGGCAACCATGCTTTTCTCCAAATTTTTACACGCATATTTGTCTTCTCTGATTGAGCCAAGAATTACGGTCAATTACTGAATTAGGATACTGAAAAATGAACGATGTGTAACACAGATAATATTTCAACATAGTGATGTAAGTTCACCATAAGTTATAAGACAATGTCGAAACTAGCCCTTGTAGATAGAAAACAATTGCAAAGGGAATAGTTTTTTGTTCACAGCCCAGAGATCATCCGTACATTCGCTAATTGCGTCTCCCTGTGGCAACAGCACAAGTGCAGCCTTACTTTCGCCTCTCAGGTTACGTTGTATCTCGATAAAATAATTGTGAGAACGAATGACTCCGCATGGAACTTCGCATTGGGATAACAATGCCTTTAGAAGAGCTGAGGAGTTCATATCACATCGTAACAAAGCAGTGGTAATCCGTTAAATGATCCGATTTCTTTAATTACCATGAGTGGCACACTCAAACGTCTACCGTTTTAACATACCTCGGGTCAATTTTGATTTAATGGTGGAGCTATCGCACGGCACGGAAACGAATTAGTCCTGGTAAAAGTAGGAAAAATTTTATCTAGACCTTAAAGCATTGGTCATGAGTCTATTAGTTGGACAAATATTTTTCAAGTCCTCATATAAATAAATGCTAAGTCAAAGAGAGCGCTGAAGGCGGGAGCTTTAATTAACGCTCACTTTTGTAGAATCAGCTGAATTAAAGAAAAAGATGAAATGGGTGGAAAGGCCATTATCATCATTCTAGGAATACCAGTTGAAGCCCTAATACAAGGGACAGAATCTGGAACTCGTGTACATCTAGCATTGAAGTCTCCAGCTGACCGCAACTGTATCTAACATAGATTTACCTAGTCACAAAACCATTTTAAAGTAACACTCAACAGCCTCGGAGACAACGAATCGATTTTTTAAAAACCTCTTTTTTCAACAGTTAGTTTATTTCCTAACATTTGCAGATTTTTTCAATCCAAAAATATCATATACGCTTCGAAGCTATTGTTTACACAATAGAAACATTGAGGGAAGTGAGTAGCTCATTATACTCACATAACTAGTCATTCCGATCAAGTTAGCAGCAGAGGAAATAGTAGAGAGAAAGAAATGATAGAAGAATGAAAATGACACATATCTAATGCAAATATTTGACACGAGAAAAATGAGGAAAATGAGCCACTGCCACTCGATCCCACAGATTCTATGAAATACTTTATACGAAACGGTCCACTTAAAAATTTTAAATCGATTTTATAAAAATATCATAGTCGTAATAAGGTGATATTTGTAGTGCGTCGATAACGAGGCTTAGAATGAAATTGCACAGTTCGATTCTGACGAATGAACGATAGTATTTTCATTGAACCAAAGTGTTCTAACTCCATTCCTTAGTGGTCAGGAATAGCTCCTCGGTCTCCAGTCCCATTAAATACAGTCGGCATCGTTCCTTTTAGGTTGCTTCTATTACGTCACATTCACATAATAGTTTAGCGTGCGTAAGCTTAGGTTTAAAAATATATTGTGCTTAGGAAAACATAAAACATGCAGTACAAAAGATAGTACTGCATTAACTATTAAATTCTATGGCTACTTTTAGATACAGAGAGAAAAAAATAACAACGATAAACTTAGTGAACTCATTTTGCAGACAGAGATGTGAGAATTAGTTCAATTAAGTGCCTTCCTACCAAGCAAACTTTCCCAGAGATGAGATCTTATCGGTGGAGGCTCGCAGCTTCATCCACGGGGGGTGGATGAATGCAACTTTTGGCGGACGCCTCTTCCAATTGCCTCGAGTTGTCAGCTTGTATATCAACGATCATATACCCTCTAAATATGTATACACAGGTACTGAGATATATCTAAGCAACCAAAAGTAAAATGAGATGTAAATTAACTCTTCTAAATAACTTCCATGAAGCCTGCCATCAACACATTTTTCCCTAGCTAATTTTTACAAATTACGCTTAATGTTCGTCCAAGATAATAGCAACGTCAACTAGCATATAGTCTCTCAGTAAGCACCGTCACTGCCACTGGCCGAAGAATCCATGATGGTGGCTTTTGTTTTGATCACGCATTCTTGGAGCATTGTTTACTTTTAATGAAGAAATTGTTTCCTTTTCATTTCTCCCAAAGCCAAATCAGTATATTTCAACTGCGCTATTATCTTGGACGACTATACTATCTACACGACTATGTCTAGGAGGGTATTTGTGGATGGCTATCGCTTCATCTGGTCAAATAATGTGTACCGTGTGTGTTCAGACAACGGTAAAACTTAGTATCAAGCACTTTCGATTTCATGGGTACAGTACCAAGGAAAGATAATTTTGGGAGAAAAAATCCATCTTCAGCACTAATTTCAATATCAAGATCTTGTCACCTAACTTCGTTTCTAAATTAGGCATATTTTCAACTTTCCCTTGTCATCATATCAAAAATATCTACAATTTCCCCACCTCTTCCCCATTTACAACACATTCTTGCACCATGGGTTTCGATGCATTTCATTCCATCCTTCATCAGCGAACACTATCACCTTTTCTCGATCAAGCTTAGCACTACTTTCCTCATTCTGTCCACTCTGTCACCTACTTTATCTTTGAAAACAACTCTTTCCACCCTTCTCCAAATCCACTCTTGAATGGTTGCTATCAGTTCTCCTCTTCCTCCACCTAGGGCAAGGCTTTAGAGGACTACAAGGCCATTCTAGCCCACAGTCATTCTTCTTTTAAATCTTTAATAATTGTCCCAGTCTCTAATTTCTGGCCAGAAAATACTACTTTAACGAACAAAATTCCACCACCAAATCCAAATTATAATTAATAACTGAAATTGCATGATTTGCCTATTTAGTGTACAATTTCAACCAAATTTTCTCTCTAAGATTCATCATCACTACATATCTTTCACGCTGATTCTCTAGTATAGTACTACTAATTCATGTATTTGTAGTACAATGGTACAGTAGATACCCGACTACTATTTGTAGAAGTTGAAAATGTAGTCACCGATAAGGGGTAAATATTTTAAACGAAACTATAACCAAAAGGTTTGGGAACATCTACCCTAGTGACTTTGACTACGATTACAATCCCTTTTCTAAGCGGTGGATGATTAATGATGTAACAAATTCAAAATAACTGAACACGAGCTTTTTCAATGCGAAATCTCTCTTATCCACAGATTCCGGAGTTCTCAGCGCAGCCTCCTCGACCGACTGTTGTATAATGGCCCGGAGTTGAAAAGAAACAGAAATGTGTTCTCTTACCTTGCTGCTGTTGCTGTCATCTCTTGCCGTCCTGGGATCCTGCGGTGACCCTCGAGCCGTCCACTTCCTGACATCCCTGCAGGATGGCAACACGCCCAGTCACATCTTCGGGGACTATGAGACTCAGCGCCGTGCGTCTCTCTACAAGGCCCCGGTGCCGTACCGATCTCTCGGTAGACCTCTACTCAACTCCTTCATCGTCACGTCCAGGCCCCTGGATCTCAACAAGAACCTGAATAAGAAGAAAGACGCGTTGGAGAACGTTTCCCCGTCGCCCTCTCCGCCGCCCGAGGCCGAAGACGGCTTCCGCTACATACCGCAGTTCAAGATCGAGTGCAACGCGGGACAGGGGCCGTGCAGTGAGACCATCACGTCGCCCTCCTCACCGACCACGCCCCCCACCTTCAAGCAACACTCCTACGAGTCCATTACACGCTTCGTGCAGACGCTCCGCGATGACACGAGCAACGGGATCCGTCGCAACGGAGACCACGGCTCCGAGGAGGGAACCGCTCCGGAGGGAGAGCTGGGCTCCGAGGAGGGCAATGGGCAGCACTCCTCCAAGCTCTCCAAGGCCAACCTGTGGTACAGGCCCTCGCCACACCGTCCACCACACAACGACAAGAAAGGCTGGGTAGCACTCGATCCTGTGCCGTGGTCGTCCAGCAAGATATCGAAGTGGACCCCGGACAAACATAATCCGGGGAGTAAACCTCCGGAGGCAACCAGAGTCCCCTTTCCCCAGAGGACGCCTCAGCCTACGGAGCTCTCAAACCAGAGGCCCACCACTTTCTATCAAGCAGTCCAGGGGAATCAACACTGGCACATTCAACCGAAGCCTTCGCGTCCACATGACTCCTACCAGACAGCATCATCTGCAAGCAGCCCAATGATCATCACAGATGGCAAAGATCCCGAGTGGCCATTGACCCACAGTGGTCCTCAGCGACCCAGCTACAGCCGCCCGGGTAATGACCGTCCACAGGTTTATACGCAGACGCGCCCCGAGAGTAACTTCCCTAACTACTACCCAGACCACCGTCCATCGGTCAGCCATCGCCCTCACGGTTGGGGGACGTCAGGCCAGCAGCAGGATGGCTCATCCAGGCGGCCGCAACACTACCCGACACCAGTCGTTTACCATGATGAACCCTCCCCATCCTCGCAGGATCCGTACGCAACCTCTGGGGGAGGTCAGTGGGTTGTCCTTTCCGACACCAAAGAGTACAAACCAAAAACTGCAGACCGTCGTTCTTATGGACGTGTCACCCAAAATGAGAATAATGCTTCAAAGAATAGTAGAGTGAGGACGAGCAGGAGGATGGTGAAATTGATGGTTCTGCCTTCTGAGGGGAATATCACAACATCTCATGGGGGAATGTTGGAAGTGGATGGGTCTTTCGACACTGTGGATGAAGACCGAAGGAAGAGGATGCTTGCACAGAATAGTAGAGTGCAAATAAATGTGAATGACAACAATGCAAGCCCCATAGTTGTGCATGCTCAGGTGTTAAAGCAGGGTCAAGTGACGAGGGCAGATCACGCAAAAGCAGTAATGGCAGCTGTTGGAGCAGGTATGGTGCCTGCTACAGTGGCTGCCATTCTGCCAATGGTTCTCGCTCATCGTTCCCGAAGAAGCATTAGCCGTGCATCTTCAATGGCAGAAAAACTTGTTCAAGATTTGGAACGGTTTCCAGTGAACATGAAATCATTTTGAAAGATAGACATGTACCCACTAAGCTGATCTCAAAGATGAGAAGGGTAATGAATTTCCATTAATCATATCCAAAAATACTCATAATAATGTGAACCCAAAATAGTGCTCTTCATAGAACTTTTATACAGAAGTGCCCACAAGGAATGAAAATTTTAAGGCATTGTTATTTATATATTTTATATTTTTAAGTTTCTGATTTATTTCATTAAATTAATATTGTTAGCTACTGTCTCAAGATTTTTTTATGCTGCTGAAAAATCAACAAACAAAAATATATTACCAAAATAAAGAGATATTCAAGTATCAAGTAAGGGAAGAAATCATGTAAGGCACTACTACAAATATGTATTTTACAACAGTTTGCAGGTGAGATAAGGACAGTGAATAGATAAGGATTAGAGATTCAGAAAGATTAGAGAAGACTAAGTAACACGAGAGATCTAAATAATGACCAGAATATCATAAGGCCAAATATGCAAGATTACTTTCTGACTTCAACATTCATGCCATCAGTTATTCTATTTCCCAAGTTCTTGAAGCACTAAACCGTCCCAGCACTGTCCTTATAATTTACATGTTAAGCAATTCTATTTCCTAGCCACCAAACAACCATGTATGCACATATTATCTTTGTGTTGACTCATCTTTTACACTCTAATTTACTCGGTCTGGATCCACAAGCTTGTCAATAGATCTTCCTCTCCTTCTGATAAGATGACAACATCACACGTACACACCTACAAGTACAACCACGAGATTAAAAACTGTTTCACGCTTAGTGAGATTTAAGCAGAAAACATTCCATGTTTTACCCTAGTTTCATGTTATTCCTGCTGTAAAAATGGCCCAAAGCATTCTCATCAATAGAAACTTGATGGCAATGTTTGGCTATCGACCAGAAAAGATAAGATGACAAATTGGTTTTTTTGTCTTCATGGAAACAAATATCCTCTACCTATTCATGCAAACAGAATCTTATCTTTCCAAACTACCACCTCCATCCAAAACTGAAAATTCAGTCATATAATTGGTTATAAGGAGAGGCAACTCGTCATTTTTGCAAAAGAGGAAATTTCTACGAAGACTATGATAGGCTTTTACGAACTGCATATGACAAAATAGGACACTTTGCCAACATGCAGCAACAAAAGGAAGGCCCAATGCAACTCTGTTTTAGAACCATTAACAAACTGCTAAAATGAATGCAAATAAAATGTTTAGATAAAATAGGAACTACAATTTGTCCCTTAGACTAATAGGTTAATTATAATTTTTTGTATAATGTAATTAAGCAAACTACTTACAGCTATTTTTTGATTGCTTGAGGATATTCAGTGAAATCAATGCATTAAATAAAGCTTTTAGAATATGTACTATGAAATACTACTCTAGTGGCAGAGGCTTTTGAGATGAATTTATATGAAAGAATTTTAATTGTCTATTTGGATTACAGCCTTGCATAGCCCCATGCTGCTTCTCATTCAACAAGAGAATGCTCTAACCCACTCTCCCCAAACCTGCAAAGCCACAATGTGCTTTTGCAATGGTTGACCCCCAAAAGGAACATTATAGTCCTGGGGGTCGTTAGCAACCCATATCAGAAAAAAAACTTTAACTGTGAAAATAGCCTTGGCTAAATTCCTCAAATATTTTATTTACTTTTTTAAGCATCAAACTCAAACCCTTTAAATTTTTACATCTCAATGCATTCACTGTTTTTTACAGTTTTTACAATTAAATGCATCGTTAAATTGTGGATGTGCCTCTGTGAGAATAAGTAATTTTTACGAGTTGTAATCGATGAAAAAGAACTTTTTGAATGATGATTTTGAAAAAAATAACTAAAATAAATATGAACCTTATTATTAATTTGTCTAATAACTTAACGCAAGAGCTCTATTAATGATGTGTAAACATTTTCAGCCCTTCCCTTTAACTACAGCATTGGCATAGAGGACAGGCTTGCAGTTCATGTTCCAATGACCCCTCCGACAAACGAATATGAACTTCTGAATTTGTAGTCACTGAATTGAACTGAGGCAAGACATGGTAGATTAATTACAAGCAGCAAATAAAATTTATTTCAAACAATAAATAGAGATATGCAGCCTTTGAAATAGATAACTTCTCCCACAGTGGAGTACTAATTGCATTAATAGAAAATTAAAACATGCCCTTAGATGAAATACTGTGTTACAATTATGGTGCATTCTAGAAAAATCCATTTGATGAGAGCAGCAGTGCGGTCAATTCATTAGCCAGGGAAATAGAGAGAGCCTTGGAGTGCTGTCAGCAATGATCAGGGAGAAAGACAGATCTCTGTTCGGCGAGCAAGTCCAAACATACACGGAGGGGATGTCCAGAAGAGAGGAGGATGGGGAGAGAGGGGATTAGTGCTGCTGGTGAATGATTGGCTAAGATCACATAGAATACTTAAATTTATGATTCACGCCAAGGCTATAGGGGGCCTTGCCATCATTCGCAGCATAAAGGTAATCACTCAAACCAACTGTGGCTACATGATTAGCGAACCAAGGGATAAGGGAGTTAGATCTTGACCATTTGTGTTTTTGCAGCCATTAGTGCTTTCTTGGCTAATGAGTTGCTTCAAGGCTAAAGAGTAATGAGAGTCAATGAGGTCAAAATTTTATGAGCGCCTAGAGTTCCATGATTGCTTCTGATAGGGGTACCCATGTCAGATAGGCTGGAGAGTGGGAAGCCAGACTAAAGGTAATTCACATGACGGCATCACATTAAAAATACAGTTGACATGGCAAAGGAAGCCCACTCAAATATATTTTCTCTGAAAATGGAAGTCAATTAAAGAGTATTGAATTCTGCAGACACAGGACATTGCCCACTTGGATGGGCACATGAAATCCTTGCCTAACAACACCATCATAGGATTCAAGGATGATGAAGAAAAGATGAAAATAAGGGAGGAAGGTAACAATAAAAATAGGAACTTGAATTTTGATAACAATGTTGAAGGCTGGAAAGTTAAAAATATTAAACAGAAAATGGAGAAAGGGAAGATAGATACTTTGGGCTATTGCAAGGTGGGATGGAGGGACAGCAGGGACTATTGGAGTGATAGATACTGGGTAATCTACAGTGGTTGGGAAGAGATTCAACATGTTGAAGCTGTGAAGTTGAGGCTTAAATTGGGGATGAGGTTAGTAAATATTGAACAGGTAAGCGATGGGATATTAGGAGTTGAATTAAAAGCACAATCAACTAATTTTGTTTTGGTCCAGGTGTACATCCCTACCATTAACCACAGAGAGTAGGAGGTGAATGAGGTGCATGAATAAATAGAGGAGATAATTAGAGAAGTCCCAGGCAAGAAAAACCTGACAGTAATGGACAACTGGAATGCAGTATTTGGGGGAGGGAGAAATAGGTATGAAGTGGGAGGATATGGGCTAGGCATGAGAAATGACCAAGGTGATAAGGTAGTTTTATTTTGTAGGAGAAATAAATTATAAATTACAAATACTTGGTTTCGACATAATCTCAGGACAAATGGAAGGTGCTGAGGGTCACACAGAGATATCAAATCATCAACATCATGGTATGGAAGAGATTCAGGAACAGTGTCGAATGCTCAAAGGGCTATCTGGGGTTGTAAGCAGACTCACATCATTATTTATTTATGATGAAATGCAATGTTAAATTCAAAAGCCTCAGTAAAAATAGGAGGATAAAGAGGTGGAACTTGAAATGTTTGAAAGGAAAGCAGGAACTACCAGCAGCTAGTGGAAAGAATCAGAGGAGAAGCAAAGGAAATGCAAAAAGAAGCTATGCATCACAGAAGAAATGATAGGGAAAACTGAGGAGAGAGGGAAGAGGAAAAACACCAATGAGCTTGGCAGTAAAAGGTATAAGGAACTAAATAATTAACTTAGGTGAGTAGTCCTTCAGGTGAAAGGAAACTAGCAAAAGGGTAGCTTTACACTAAGGTGAAAATGTTATCGGGTGGCAAGAGAGAAAAAAGGAAACCTAAGGTTCACGACAAAACAGGTATGTAATATGTCAATTGAACCAAATGATAACCAGGACAGGTGGAGGGAATATGTGGAAGAGCAATATGACAGTGACAATAGACCTGTAAACTTGGATGTAGAAGATGAGAGATCAATACATGGGGATTTCCTGAGACTAGAGATACTCAACAGTGATATGCAGAGGTTGATATATGAGATAATGGTAAGAAAAGGGGTGATATTTAATTATGTATCTCCAGATTTATCAAAAAATTTAGTCAACAGGGATAGATAACCTTTTTTCGAAATCATAAGTTGGATCAGTGTGGAAGAAGAATGACCAGAAGACTGTTATAACAGTCCGGATTCCTATCCCAAAGAAGAAGCAATCATCATACTGCAAGGAGTAGAGAATGATTAGCTTCATATCACATGCAGTAAAAGCTTTACTGAGAGTAATTAATAACAGGTTGGAAATTAGAGTAAATCATTTCTTGGGCAATGACCAATTTGGGTCCTGAAAATGGAGGGCAACTTGGGGCATGGAAGCGGTGATGAGAACACTTATAGAAAGAAATATAGAGCACAATCAAAATCTTTTTGTTCACAAAGTCCATTTTTTAAGGCTTTTGACAGAGATAATTGAGAAAAACAAATGCAGATACTGAGGAATATTGCAGTAGATTGGTAAGATAGAAACTTCAGAATTTATACATGGCCCATAGGGCACAGATGAGGGTGGCTGACAAGGAATCAGGGATGGCAGTTCTTGGTCATGATGTGAAGCAGGGCTGCCTGTTGTCACCTCTGCTTTTTAACATCCACACCAAGGAGAGTGTAACAGGAGCATGGGAAGACCTAGATGTGGAAATCAAAGCAGGAGACAAGTCCATTAGGTTTGCAGATGACCAGTAGTGGTTATTTGACCATTGACGGCATAGCAAACTTCAGTAGATGCATTAGAAATTCAGTATGGGAAATATGGAATGAAGATAAATCACCATAAAACAATAGTAATGGGATTTTCTAGGACAAAGCAAGCAAGCCTGGTCATGAAAAGGAGGGCTCTAGCTTGAGCAAGTAGAGCAGTTAAATTACTTGGGTTTTATGTTAGAAGAAAATGGGCTTGGAAGAAAAGACATTAGGAGAAGACTGGCACTAGCAAAAGAAGAACTCAGCAATAGAAGGGAGCAGAAGACAGGGACCTTGGGTAAGAAGAAGAAGTTGGTGAAGAGTTTGATGTGGAGTGTAGTGATGTATGGGGCAGAATTATGGACTCTGAGAAAAGAAGACAAGAATATGCAGCAGGCATTTGAGATGAAGGCGTGAAGGAGGGTGGAGAAGGCACATGTTGACATACATGGAAGTGTTTAGTATGGTTGGTAGGGAAAGGAACTTCTGGATGAGGGGACTAAGGAGGTGGCTGGAAGAGGATATAGGATTAAAAGTATTGCTCAAGGCTTTGACAGAAGGTTGGATGTTGGATAAAGGGGGAAGGAGAAGAAAGAGAATAGGTTTTATGGATGGGATGAAGAAGTATAGGACACACTAAGATGAAGAATGTAACATTGTATGTGAATAATGGCCTCCATCATACTGGGCCTTCAGCTGATACATTATTTATTCCAATTAAACGGGAGGAAAATTTTGACTCTTGCCAAAATACTGGAAGCATTGGAGATGTTGATTTTGGAAAAATCCACATTTCAGCACTGATGATTGCATGCAGACTTCTATTGATGGAGCTAAATCTGACGGCTTCTCTGGTGACGAGGAATGCAGTTACCCTGATCGGTTGTTGCATCATCAACTTCAGCTTAAAGCAGATCTCACTATTTCTGTCCTTCACCACAATGATAGAGGTGCAGATGACTTTCAATTTCTCAAGGAACCCACTGCAAGCCCAAGTTTAAACATTCTAGAAAACACGGCAAGGGAACTCAAAAGTTAGGCTTTGTCAATGGGGTGCATGGTGAAAAGAAAAGGCCAGTGTGCTGCAAGCAGCCAATCAGAGAAACTTCTTACATTTTGAGAACATATTCCCAGCTCCTGATTTTTCCTTAAAAATGCATTGCAAAAACTTAGCTTAATTATAGTTGAATCACATGGAATAGAATTTTGGGAAGTATTCATCAATGAGGACGCTATTTATTCTTTAAAAAAGATCTTAAAATCAACTGTTGATCCTACCTCACTGGGGAAGTTTCACTTTTATGTTGTTGCATGTACTGGGAGAGTTTAGATTATGTCCAGAATACATCACTTGTGAATACTATGAGGAAAAACCACTTTGAGGATAATTTTTAGAGATCTCCATGTATCCAAAAATGATTGGGTTACTCCAGGGGACAGAATGGGTAAAATTCAACCACTTTTCAATCAACTCAACACAGTCAACTTTTGCTAAAAGCACCCCAGATGAGAGTATCAGGTAACAAGTCCATGATTCAGTATCTCAGAAGACGTGGATACAAAAAGTTCTATAGGGAATGTTTCAGTATAAAAGCTCAGGTAGCTGCTGAGTAACAATGGCGTTCCTTGGCATAGATATATATCTGAGAAGGAAGGGGACATCCAACAGGGAGATGTATGCCTCAGTGAGTCAGATGTTGAGCAAAAAAATCAGATATTCTCACAGAGAAATTTTGAAATATGACGTTCTTTCTCTACTTTGGGAACTTCTTCGCCATAGTAAATCTTCAGTCAGATTTGGCAACCAATGGTCTATTAGGAACATGTACTGTATGCTCAAATTGCATGGATCATAATCCTCTGCTGGGTAAAAAAGAATCGAAAAACATGAGACAGGAGCATATAAGGGGACAGCCAACAAAATAGTGTCTAATTCTTACAAGATCCATCCAATATTCTGATACAAATAAAAGAAAAGTTGGTGTACCAGAGCCAAATTTAATCAACGAGTACAACTGCTACATGGGGGGTGTGGATCTCTCAGATTGATACAGAGTACATAATTGCAGTAAATGGAAAATGAGGTTTCATTCAAATTGCGATGCAAGGATCCACAGTAAAAACCACCATAGGATTCAAGATATTTCAGCAGAGAAGAGAATTAGTTCAAACCATTCTACTTAAGTATGGTTCTGTGGCTAAACTTCCTGGCCCCCTGAAAAGGCTTTGTTTTTGAAGACAATGTATTGTTTAATTGTGATGTCATTATCACATAGGTACCTTTCAATAGTTTCTTTGACTGTGAATATTTAGAGTGCCAAGTTGATATATTGACAGGATGTTTTTCTATATTTACAACAAATGTATGCAATAATTTATTTATTTATTCTTTGAAAATTGTTACAATCAAGCATGGGTATAGCCAGGATTTATGTGAGGGGGCAGGATTCCCATCTGTAGCTGCAGATTTATGTTAGTGTGGACAGAACATCATCCTGTCTGGCTGTGTAGAGCAGATTTTAAATGAAATGTCTTGTTCAGGAGGGGTTGCTGCCCCTTACACTACAAAGAAATTGAACTTTTTGGTAAAATATAGAGAGATTCCTATTGGCTAGAGATTAAGACTGGTATTTAACCAAGCTGTTGAAACAATGAATATCCATCATCACCTGTGGATACAATGTCAATGGAAGAATGGAGGAGTGGGATGAGATAGTAGAGGGAATAGGATATATAAAAGAAGATGAGCTGCTTTATACTGAGGAACAACTTACCCAGGCAGCACATTAACCTTACGGCAACATAGCAGTTAAGTTCCAGCCACAAGCCACATATCAGTAAGGTTCTAGCCTCACCTTACAGCAACATCATAACTGCAAGATTTAACCTTGAGGCAGCGCTGAGGCAAGTTAGCTAATGCATGTACTGTAATGTTGCAGCAAGGTTAAAATTGCAATGTTGTGATAAGGTTAAATCATAGCCATTGCAGAATTATCCTTGCAATAGCATTGCAAGGATAATTCTGCTATGTCTTTGAAAGGTTAAAGGGTTCGTTCCATGAGGTAAAAGGTGAAGGTGGTTATAATCATTCCCTTTAAGAAAATAGTAGTTTTCAAGACAGTTTAGCGAATGAGAAGTAAGAATTTCGTAAACAGAAAACTTCTATCCATTGAAATTCAAATAGGAATCAATTAATTGAAGCATGCTTCAGGGGCCCCAAGTACAGAAGTATATACAAAAAGAGAGTAAGTGTGTTGAGTATCCACTCTTGTATTGAGATTGAAGGAATTTCACACCATTCGTTCACCTTGCTAGTGTTTCAAGGGAGAACTTAGTGAATAATTGAAACGAAGGCATTCACCTCCTCAATGGAGACATTTCATTATGATTGAGAGCACAAGTCTACGATCATTAATGAGGCAGACTCGAACTGGCCACAATACTTTCGACCGAGTTATCTTTCAGAAAAAAATTATATCAGATCTATTTATATTGCAAGGGTGTAACGCACCCACGTATTTCAAGCAAGCAGAAATATATATCAAATACGCTAATCAAAATGATTTGACCATTTGACATTGAAGAGACAGAATAAACGATAATATGGACTACAGTAATCTGAATAAAACATTTACCGAGCACTTTTTCGAGCCCAGGGAGTCAAGGCGATGGTAAACAGGATGTGAAAGTCTTCAATTTTCCATTCATCTTGCGGACCCGTCCATAAAGATAAAGGAGCAAGTTCAAACCTACCGGTCGCTAACTCCTTTGGAGGTTTCGCGGTTTCGCCAAGGAGTATTTCGCATTTCATTTGTCCGTTGTTTACTTGTTCTGGTGTACATTGTGTTTATCAGTGGATGTCAAGATGAAAAATACCTGGTCTTCACTATTAATTATTACTACTGATATTTTCAATCATTATTTGCGTATTTAGAACGTAAATGGGACTGTACGCGGTATACGTTTACAGTTAATGTCTAGCTATGTGAACATGGGGTCTTCCCTTCTTAGGATAAGTGTTTTATTGTCGTCTATCATGGTAGCAAATTTAGTTGAATTTGACAGTTTTTATGAGACAGACTGTAACAACCTGAGACTGGGACAGTATATGTGTCCAGATCCTTCCTATGATCTCGTAGACCCGAAAACTCAACAACCACGGGGATGCACAAAAATGAACGTGGCAAAAGGTGAGTACCCTCATAATCATAAAGCTCTGAATTTCAATGCTCGAACGGAGCTTCAGATGCTATTTCAAGGAGTAACTTTATCATTTGCAATGTTAATTCAATTTTGCAGTTCTGTGTCGTGCTGCAGATGGCATAATATGTCATGATACGAAGAATTCAACTTTTTATAAAAATATGCCCTGCAAGTGGACGTAAGTTTGGTGCTATTATTGCATTTTAATGTGCTGTTCTCTCTTCTCTATTCGTTGGTGAAATTTTGATCAATTTAATATTCCTTTTCTCGTAGGAATGGGTACTCCTTTGAAACTGCCCTTTTACTATCCATTTTCCTTGGAATGTTTGGTGTGGATCGGTTTTACCTTGGATATCCTGGTCACGGTCTGCTAAAGCTGTGCACATTGGGATATATGTTCATTGGGCAATTATATGATATCCTGAGAATAGCGACACAGACATTGAGGCCAGCGGATGGGTCTTATTATGTGATGGCCTATTTTGGTCCTGGGATAGAAGTGATTAGTAGTGATAATGAAACCTACAGACTCCCGCAGGAAGATTGGAATTAACCCTATGAAGAAATTGAAGTTCATTGGTTAAGACTGAAAAACAGGTGAACTCCTTTTGAAATTGTGATGGTTTATTTCTTCAATTTTTCGTGTTACATGAAATGCTCATCACCTTAAGTGTGCAATATATGGAGGTGGCACTTATGATGTATCTTTTGTTACTTAATTTATATTTTTCCATGTACTTAGATTTCCATCCCTCTCAAGTCTAGTGGATTTTATTTGCAGGAAGGGAAAACTTGGCCATTGATAATTAATTATGCTAGTTTCCTAATACTTTTAATAATCATTGCTCCTTGCTACTCTCTGCAATGGCTAATGTGAAACTGAATGACGATTATATGACACTTTTTTGTCTGTAAAAATCACCCCCTGATGATTATCAAGACGTACAGCAATGTTAAATTTGAATCAATCAATTCTATCCAGAAGCAATAACTCTTCCTGTTGCTTACCTGCCTTTATAGTTATTTATATAACTTTTGGGACTCATTTGGTGGGACAACTGGGGAAAGGGGCAGTTACATGTGTTTTTGCCTACTTGTGATGTTCAATAAGTTTGCAAAGATCAATGTTCCATCTAGAAGTTACTATTTTTTAGTATTCTATCAGCTAATGGGTAAGTTTTGGGACAGTCCTTATCTTAGCATCCGCAATTCTGTTACATGTCTGTTCTGAGAGAATTAGATCGAAAGCCACTGCAAGGGAGTTAATGAAAACATGAAGAATGGAACAGCATACAAGCTAGTAAGAAAATACTGTGGATAGAGAGAGACAAAAAGTAACAACATCAGAGATACAAACAGCAATATACTGATACAGGGTGAAGACATTGGAAATATGTGGAAGCAATACATCAAAGAACTCTACCAAAGGATGATGCTGCTAGAAGAAGACCTAATGAAAGATAAGATCAAGGATGACTGGGGGGGAATAATTCCTTTTTCTAACTTCACCATTCATCTTCCACTGATCTCATCAGATGATCCTCTTCTAAAATTTCATCAGCCTGTTATCAATATTTGCCCCATTCAATATGACTGTATTCCATTTCATACTCTCTGGTCCCTTCTTATCTTTTTCAGTTCAACAAAGTGTAACATCTCAATCTATGATCTGTGTCTCCAAGTAGAGCTATGTTGCGGATGATGCATGAGTATTTGTGATCACTAAGTAATCTCTCCGGCAAACCCCCTCAAGAGTTCTTGCCGTGTTCATTTCTCCTAGCTAGCCTTTGATTGACTACCTACCTCTTCCTTCTCTCGCTACCATGCTCCAATCCCCCATAAATGCCAAAAGCTACTAAATGATCATTGTCATTGGTCGTTCAATCATAAGATTGGTTGACTGCAGCCCTCCACCCTTCCCCATCTAATGCAAATTCCCTTTCTGGTAGTTCTTGCTATGTATGTATTTTCCTTTTGACTATATCTATGATCTTATTCCTGGTTCTTCCTTTGGGGACTTTTCCTTCCATTTTACCTTCAATTATGTTTTTCGCAAACCCAGTGTGTTTCCAATCCATCTGGTTCATCTTTTTTATATGGTGTTCCATATGGTCCTTTCCTCTCCTAATCCTCTGTAAACATCATTTCTTCTTTTGTCTGTCAATCTTATCTTCAACATACTTCTCTTGTACAAGAATTTGAAAGATTCTAGTCTTCTGGTATGCTTTTCTAATGACCAATGCTTCTGATCCATAGGGTGCCACACTCCTAATGAATGTTTTAACATTTTTTTCCTAGTTGGTAGTCCTATTTTCTATGAACACAGCCACTCTCTATTAACAATGACTGCCTTATCTTGGGCTATTCTTTGCTTGATGTCTGTTGTACTTCCATCCCATGTGCTGGTACGTCTGAGATAGGTGATGGAATCCAATTGTTATTTCTCTCTTTTCAGTATGACCTCAGCATTCAGCTTTTCTCTTCCGCATACTAGGATTTTAGTCTTATTTACTTTTTCATGTTGTATTCCTGGAGAATTCGGTCCATTGCATTTAGTGACCTTTGAAGGTCATCGCGATTTTATGCCATGACTGTGATGTCGCCTGCGAAGCAGAGCATGTTTATGTCTTCTCTGTTATTCGTAATTCTGTTCAGTCTCATTTCTCGTGCTTCTCTTATTGCCAGCTTGAAGTACATGTTGAACAGTGGTTCCTCAGCTCTTCCAAATTAGTTTTCTGAAAGGTTGTCTTTGATTTTCCTTTCATCCTTTGGCCTATTATTCTTGTAAGTATTTTCAACGTTTGTTACACTAGACTCAAGGGTCTGTGTTCTTCACATATTTCAGTGCTTGCCTGCTTCAGCATTGCCATCATTGCAATATTTTGAAAGTCCTCTGGAAGTATTTGGCTTTGGTAGCCGTCTGTGATTATTTTGTCCTTGACTTTACTTCCAAACTTGATGATTTCTCTGTTGATGTTTTTAGCTCCAGGTGCTTTTTTTTCTTGAGGTCTTATACTGCTCCTTTGAATTTGCGCCTTAGTATTCCAGTCCTGCCCCCCAGTACTGCTTGTTAACCTCACTCTTATCTTTCCTTAAGCCTTTTTCCAGCAGTGTTGGCCCTCGGTAGATTTCTCCATTGTATTGCTTCCATCTATTTCCAATGTCATTACCCTGTATCTGTATATTTCCGTTTGCATCTCTGATGTTATTACTTTTTGTTTGCCTCTCTCCAAAGTATTTCCTCACTAGCTTGGATGCTGTTTTGGTGTTCCCATTCTTCATATTTTTGTTTAATTCCATGCAGGGGTTTTCGATCTAATTCTCTATAGCCTTTTTTCTTTCTTGATTGACTTGGTTCCTTAGCTTCTTGCAGAGGGTCACCTCACCTTTGTTTCTGGTGTTCCATTATTTTCTTCTTCTATTAGTTTCCTAATCTCTGATTTTATCCCTGGCTTTTTTGTGCTGGCCTGCTTGTTCATCAGTTGCTTCAGTTCTCATGTCTGCTTAGTTTTCTATTGTCCTGTCGATGGATGAGTGGAGTCTTACTCTTCTGTTTCCTTCTTCAGCCAGTATGTTCATGTCCCTCTTTGATTTACATTTTATCTTCTCTAATTTTGTGTGTTGAAGGTAGCTCTCCATGACTACTAGGTAGTGGTCACTGTTATTATCCATACTGTGATAGCTCTTGCACCTCTTCACTTGGTTCATGTATCTGACTGACAAGTATGTTGTCTATTTGGTATCAGGCAATATCCCCTGGAATCTTCCATGTGTGCCTCCTTTGCAAAGGGGTTCAAAGAGAGTGAGTGTTAGCTACTACCATATTCTTATCTCCATCATATTCTCGAGCTGTACCAGTCTATCTCCTTAGAATTTCTTTTGCCCATTCCAAAATATCATTCACTATTTCCCTCTTTTATCCCTCCTCCATTGTTTTCTAGTCTTCCATTATGATGAGGTTCTATTTCCCCTTCACTACTCCGAGGACTTCTTCAATCTGCTGGCACACTTCTTTTATTTCATATGGCTAGACATTGGCATGTTGACTTGCATTTTTATGGTGTCCATTGGCTGTCCTTCCAGCTTCACTATCAGAATCCTCTCACTGAACTGCCAAGCTGACTTCACTCTTCTGCTTCATTCTTTTTTCAGTATTATACCTACACCTGCAATCCTCTGGTTGTCCCCTGACTACATTACTCGACATATGTCGCTCCAGTAGTTGTCTGCCCCTATCCCCTTGATCTTGCTGACTCCTTGTATATCTACCCCCAGCCTCTCCCTCTTTGCATTCTCCCACTTCCCATTCATCACTAAACATCCCACATTCCATGTCCCTATCCTGAATCCTTCCAAATTGACTGATGTACCCCTCCGAGTAGTCCCCACATGGAGATCTGATAGGGAGGACTATTTGCCCTTGGAATATTTTATCTGGAGGAATGTCATCATGTCAAATATAGGATCCAAGGCTGCATCTTCTAGAGATTGTAAATGTGGTGGTTTCCCAGTTGCTGTCCACATTGCAGTAACTCGGCTGATTCCATGAACTTCACTCTCACCCAAAGCTGTGGCTGTTGATACTGGTCCGATCTAATTGATCTGCACCATGAATGTCTTCTACTGGGACTGCTGCCTCTCAGTAGTGGGGCCAGTTCAGGTGGCATGTAAATGCTGGATTCCACAATCAGGAAAAATGTTTTTCACTTGGTCTCCAAGCGGCGACCCTCTACTCTTAAGGTTTACCACCAATTATTTCCTCAAGCTGATCAAACACTCCACCTATCCCTTTCTTTCTATGGTTGGAGTTAGGCATTTAAATTTGGATCATAATTAAATTCATTGCATCTATCTTCCCTTCAAAAACTATTATCATATCAATCACATGTTCTACATGGACTAATTTTCTACCAAGTTTCATATTCATTACGAGTGCACTCCACACTGGCTTTTATTCCCTCTGCTATGTGTCACTCAAAGTCACCTTTCATCACTGTTGGGAATGACACCTTGTCTTGGGGGCAGAGTTCCACAATTGCTGGGATTCATTTTCTTATATGAACTCTCCAGAATGTCAAGGTTTTACATCAAGATGTTATTCCGCTGACAGCTTCAATAGTGTTTCTTTATGTTACACCATCATGGGAGAGGCCACTTCTATGAGGTCAAATGCCTTTTGCAGCTCCCTCACGGAGGCACAGATACTGCATGGCATACCATTCATCTCCCTCATAACTTTCAACATCTCTGGCATGGGTGCCTTTACAAGGAGCATTGCTCCCACCAGTTCAGCTCTAGGGATCATTGGAGCTCACGAGCCCTTCCATAATGATAAGGGTGTTGTTGTGGAAGGTGTGCTTCTAAGAGATTCCTTGGGAAGTGCACTGCTAGATGCCATGGCTGGTTGTAAATAAGCAAACGTCCCTACATAACCTGTTTTATTTTCTGTTGAATGGTGGTAATTAAAATATTTTCATTGCTGTCTTAATTCTGTTCCCTGTGCAACAATGAAAAAAAGAGCCTCTAGTAGAAATTACTAAATTTGCCAAATTTCATCTTAATTACATTTGTTTCAATTTCCATCAGGTTTTACGACAACATTTTCTCAACCTAAGTGAGTTTTCTGATAGTTTAGATTTTTAGGCATTATTTGTTACAGAGCTGCGGCTAATTTTGTGGAACAATTTAATTCCTGTTAGTAAGGTTCGTAGGCACCTGGTCGTGACACCATTGCATTTGTCTTAAATTCAGTATTATGATCAAAGTACTTCTGAGAACATGAGCTATGCTCACCTCACTGTTGTATCAGGAACTAATACTGATGGCATGGAGAGATTGTATCTATTTGTTTCAGATAAAATTGAAATCCACATAAAAAAGTTATCACCTTGTCTACTAACTATTCAGCCAGCATGGTAACAAAGGCATGAATTTTATCTAATATTTTTGATGGACAAATACATACCCTTGATGCAAAGACTCAGAGTCAAAACAGAAAGCTCATTATTCTTTTGGATAAGTGGCATTCACACCCTATTAACTTAAAATTAGGGAATAATATATGTATTTGTATTTTTCCCTGGCAACAGCACCAGCCAGCAACAGCCACTAGATTTAGATATGATCCATTCTTTCTTCTTCCTTTTCAACCCTTCAGTTGCTTGGTAGCAGACCTCCATTCATCTCTCTTCTCAGCTTTCCGTTTCAGGACATAATATGTTCTGCGTTGCATATCTTTTCTCCTCTTTCTTCTTCTATTTCATCTTCTGGCTCAATTGGACACTCTTGATCTTCGTCGTCTCTGTATAGGATTTCGAGGTATTCTTTCCTTCTGTTTGTTACTTCTTCTTCATAGATATCTGTGCCATTCCTATCCTTAATTCTCATTGCCTCAAGCTTTTTATCCCCAAAGTACTTTTTCATTTCACCGTATGCCTTATATATTTGGCCTGTTTTCATGAATGAGTCTGTCTCTTCACATATCTTTTATAGGAATACTCCCTTGTCTCTTAAAGGTAGTTAATGTATTTTATTTTGTAGTCTTCTATATTTTATTTTACCCTCTTCTTCCTTTGAGTTCTTGAACATTCTTCTTCTTTTACCAATTCCATTACTTCTTCGCTTATCCACTCCTTCCTTTGTTCCAACTTGTCTTTACCCAGTACAAGGTCCGTGTTGTCATGTATATTCTGTTGAATTGTGCTCCATTTTTTATCTAGGTTAATCTTATCTGTTATATGTTTCGTTTGCGTGTTTGTTTCTTCTTCAAATTGTTTTTTCTTGGGTGCTTCATTCAATTGTACCACTTGCCAATATCTTCTTTCCTTTATTTTCTGTTTCTTGAACTAAAGTTCACAGTTCATCAAAACGAGGTTGTGATTGCTGTCAATGTCTGCTCCTGGGTAACTTTTACTATCTTTCACTTGAATTATAAACCTCTCTCTTACTGGAATGTAATTTATTTGTGCTCTCTTAATGTCACCAGGAGCTCTCTATGTGTATCTTCTTCTGGGATAGTGCTGGAACATGATGGTGGTTACTATCATTGTGTGCTTTGAGCAGAACTCTACCATTCTCTCACCTCTTTCATTCCTTTTACCAAGTCCAAAGCAGCCAATCACATTTCCCTCTTTCCCCTCACCTACAGTTGCATTCCAGTCCCCAAGAATTATAAGATTGTCTTCGCACTTTATTCTGGTAATAGTGCTGTCAAGCTTTTCATTGATCTTCTCTATTTTGTCATCTTCCTCTTGCATGGTTGGTATATACATTTGTATTATCAGTGTCATTTGTTTGTATGCTGTCTGATTAGGATATTTCTCTTATTGTATTGCACATACCCTTTGATTTTGATTCCCCTAATTTTGTTCAATATAATGCCCACCCCTGCTTCTCCTGGCCTATCTGCAGCCATACCTGTATGTAGATGTATGGATAATCCAGTAATCTCCACTCCAGAAGTCTCCTGCTTGAAGCTATCTTATTTCTGTCCAAGGATATCTATTTCTAGCCCATCCATTTCTAATTTAAAGTTTTCTAGTTTGCTAGTGTGTAATAGTGTTCTTACATTGCATGGTCCTATTTTCTGCTGTAGTCCATTTTTATTCAGTGTAACTTCTCTAGTTGTCCCTGCCCGTAGATCTGAATGAGGGACTATTTTACCTCCGGATGACTTAACTTGAGAAGTAGACATTGAGGCTGCTGATACTATAGATATTCTTAAGAGGATCTTTAACGCAGTGGTTTCCCTTGCCTTCTACATCCCAATGCCGTTGACTACATGTAGTTCATCTGCCCTAAGGAGTAATACCTTACCCCAAGGACATTAGAGTGCCCTGTTCCCTACCCACTCTTCAGCCCTCCATAGTCAGTCAGCGGTTGACTTTTGAGTGGTAGAGGCTTTTTAAGTTACATCCCACCCGTTACCCCTTGTTCAATGAACTAAAATCATGATCTATTCAATGAACTAAAATTATGAAACTCTTCCTTGTGACTTTGTTTAAATTTCTTACAAATTAAGGTTTCCATGAATTTACATTTTTGTGCTATTTACACTTTTTGCCTTTGACCCCTTTGAAAAAGTAAAAGGGAGGTTTCACTGTATTTTAGCCCTGACACTTATGATAAATAAGAGAACTCAGAATTATCAGCCTGCATATTTGAATAGCATTAGACCTAATGGATTTGATCAGAAAATTGACTTCACTGAAGACCATTGGGATGCAATTTGGTGACAGAAGAGTAGTATGCAGACCATATGAAAAAGAAGCGGCTGTGATAAATTGTGGCAGTTGTGCAGAGGAAGTAGAAATGAGGAAAGGAGTAAGACAAGGATGCGCTTTGTCACACATCATAGGCAGTATTAACATTGAGTAAAAAATTATATGAAGGAAAGACTAAAAACAGGAATACAGGAGCATGAAGAAAAAAAGCAGCATGCTATGCTTCACTGATGACATAGCTATTGTAGAGGAAAAGGAAGATCTGGAGAGAATGCTGAAATGCATGGTCCAAACTGAGGGAAAATTATTCAACTTGTAGAATAATACCAGTAAAATAAGATTATGATATTTGGTAGAAATTAAGTTGCTAAACTTTCTGTCATATTTATCAGCAGAAACTTCTACAAGTGGAAGTTTTGTGCTCTTTGGGAAGTGGGATCAATGGCGATGGAAGAGCAAGAAAGACGTGGTGAGTGGAGTGGCCCAAGCAGAGGAGACATTTTACCAAAAGAAGAGTCCATTATCAGATTATAACATGAACCTCAAAATTAGAAATCACATTGTGAAAGCATATGTATTTATATAATTTTCTTATACATAGCGTCAAAGCCTGAGCATTGGCAGAGCAGAAGAGATTGGAAGCAGAGAAGACATTCTACCAAAAGAAGAGTCCATTATCAGATTATAACATGAACCTCAAAATTAGAAATCACATTGTGAAAGCATATGTATCTATATAATTTTCTTATACATAGCGTCAAAGCCTGAGCAGTGGCAGAGCAGAAGAGATTGGAAGCAGAGATGTAGTAGTGTTGTAAATATTCGTGAGGGTTTGTATTTGGTCATAGGGGAAGGAAGGGTATTGAATCAAAGGGATGACCATGCATGAGGGACTAGAAATAACCTCAGTGAGAAGGCAATTGAATATCACAGTCCACCAGATGATTTTGAGACTTGACCATTGAAGACTTTTAAAGTCTGTAATGTGAGGAAGAAGGTTGTTTAGAGTGTAGGCCACAGGTCAACTCAATAGCCTTTTCTAAGAGCTTCCAACATAATCATATTGTCAAGAAAATGTATATCTCCTCTACCTAGTGTCTGTTTCAATCATGAGACACCAAGATGGGGTCTCAAGAAGAATTTCCCGAGTGAAAATCTTCCTTGGGCATCTCTGAAGTGGCTTGGTTCTTCAGCCTCAGTGTTGCCTGTGGCCCCTCCTCTCTCCTCCTCCAACCTTTCTACTCGCCACTTCCACAAATCCCATGCCTTTCTGCTGGCCCGATTCTATAACTGGGCAAAATGGGCAATTGCCGAGGGGCGCAAGGGTTTTGGGGCGTAAAGGGGGCGCAAGAGAAGATTGGTCTCAAACAAGTTAATTACCAGATGACAAAAGTGAGATGGAAAAAAAATAAACGCCGATAAGAGGTTAACACACAGCAAACCAAAGTGTATTATTTTCGTTAAGGTTGTACCATAGAGCGACGTCAACAGAGTTGCCACTACTACTATGGAGCATGAAACATATTCTGCTTCTCGAAGACGGATGGAGGTCGTCCAGCCACCGCTGAGCCAAACTGTAAGGCGCAAAACTTAGATACGCAAGGGTGGGAGGGTTCCTGCGGATTGCTTTAAAGTGAGTGGGTCCAACAGATATGGTCTCCAGAGGCATTTGAGCATGACAACAGTTTCTCTCGCATTGGAACCCGAAACAGTCCAGTCAACAGCCAATATCGTCAACTGACATTGACAACCACGTCGCCTGTGGTATATTTTATGAAAATATTCCTTGACGCATCGGTTAATATTTTAACTCATGACTCTAAACATACAAAAGAAACTGAATATTTTTGGACATATTTTTATGAATTAGGAGCAGATCAAATAATACAAATTAGTATATTTTACGTAAACATTAACTAACAATTATTTCAATGTTTCTGTTAACCGAATGATTGAAGGAGACAACTGCCATCAGTACTTTTTCTTCAAGTAACTTATTTGCATAACTGCCCATGTTAATCACATTTCAGTATTACATATCACTCTATTCATCCATTCTACTTAATTTTATTTTCAGTACCTTTTCAACTGCGGTAGGAGTACCTCAGGCGAAAAAATTGGCGTTCCCCTCAGATATCCGATATCATTGATTTCATCCCCTCTCATGGGCTCACAATTTTCATCTGTATGGATGGTTACCTCAGAATGCGGTCAAATGCTCTGATTCTTCATTCTCATGAGTCATATGAACCCGTAGGAACGTATACGAACGACCCCATGGCGGTGATAATTTTATGCAGGGGAGCTCCGAGGAATTGGTAGCGCTTCTGGCTGGCAAGGAAAAGACAAAGCATACCGTTCCCTCTCCGCTCGCCACCGGAAATGCCTTCGACGACCCAGCCACATTCTTTTGTTTCGACGAAACTTCTTCTCAGTGATCTTCAGGGATCAGAGAATGAAATAGTTGAAAACCGGAGAACGATTTGTAATTCTATTCTTGTTCAGTGATGTCTATGAGCGAAAAATGTAACAAATGGCGGTATTGGAGTCCTTAGAATTCGTTCTCTCACTCTCAGTAAATCAATTGTTAATACAGATTAGAAGCATATGATATTTTACGATCTAAGGTAGCAGTATTTCGCTTGTAATGCTTATAATCTACATGCTGTCATTAGAAGGGTGAGATATTTTTCTTTAAAACGAGACCAAATTCAATGATTTCTAAGTAAAATGATATTTCGTTCAAACTACCTTAAGGAGGAGTAGAGGCTCTCTTCAAGGTGGTTCCACCATAAAAGGGTGTGAACGACATTGCATTCATATTTCGATTACCGACCGAATAACATGTCCTTTATCTGAAAATGACGAACCATAATGACCAACGATCTATAAATAAATATTATTGCTACTTACGCTAGACATGTATCAACGGGATATTGTTTTCATGTATAACTGTCACACGCACTAAAAGGAATACTTTTTAGCGTATGGAATGGTGAGGTTTATGAAAATTGATTAATTTATACTTGGTATTTCGATAATGTTTCCAAAAGGAGTCTCATCCGGGGGTAACACGTCTCCCCGAAATATCCCAAATATTACATCCTTGAAGTGTGTGTGCACTACTCAATTGGCTATTTTATTGATTACCTAGGAAATATACGCAGTCATTGTACGTAATACAACAAATTTTGACATATCGTTGCCTCCGCAATAACTTCAAAGTACACAGTGACGTGTTGAGGGTGAATTTTTTGCTGAGTAAGCCTAGACAACAGTGATATCTTTCATTGGTTTCCCAGGCTCCCTTAGCACTAGAACCGCGAACGGGACATATTTGTCCCTTTTTGATGAGCCATATCTCTCTCAATATTTTTCGTAAAACTTTCCGAGTTTTTTACCATTGATTATTTATGGAGTTGTTCACTTTGGAAAATAGTATTCATCCGTCGACGCATAGTTTCCGAGAAAAAACTAGAAATACCTACCGTAAATGGAACATTTTTGTTGCTCAATGGAATATTGATCTGTTTGTCGTATTACATAATCAAAAGTTGTGGAATTCTTTTATAATTCTTTTAAAAATGATGGTTATCGGTTACAAATTAAATTAATAAATTGTTGGTCTACATTTTAAAAAAATTTTACGAGCATTTTCAGAGTTACGTTGTCATAAAAAACAATATTTCTTTTTAGATTTTTCGAGTTTCTAAAGTTTCATCAGTGCCCTATACTCCTCTTCTTTCATTGAAAACACTTTTGACAACCTTTTAATCTTATTTGTAACAATAAACTCGTCAGGTGACTATAAGTTTCGCCTTGTCAGGGAGTCACATATCGCCAAATGATCTCACATCGTTTAAGGGGATTTGAAAAACCTAGCGGTTCTAGTGTTAAAAAAACCCTGATATGTGTGGCCCACCAAGCATCGGCATCGTGTATCAGTGGGTTGCAACGAGTCGATGCTTTGGGATTTCTCTTTTGGGGTAGGGGATGAGGAGCACTTTTCGGTAATGCAAATGGTCATCCACAAAAATGCCCGACGATTTGGCGACGGAGTTGTAGGGGTGGAGGCGATGCGGGAGTTCTGCGGGGCCGTGGCGGCAAATGAAACTGCCTAGTTGGGCAGTCCGCCGAGGAGGAAGAGTTTTGGAAACCTCCTCGGGCTTCACAATTACAAGAATTTCACTAAACCTAATTTAATGAGCAATGAGTGAATCCGAAGGTGAAGGATAATTGCTAGGCGCATGTATTAATTGGTTTTCGTATTACTCCTCGTCAACTAGTTCTGCTCCATTTCAAATGGTTCATTGACTGCGAAGTTTGCTATTTTAGAATCAACTGTGCGACAAAGCGTTTTTTCTATTGCATGATCTTTTATGAGTAAATGGTTGTGACAGGGCTTTAAAAAAATAAAAAGCAAATCACCATGACACTGTATGTTCCAACGGTATAAATGAACGACTTTTCTGGAGTGGTATTCTTTTTCGCATTAAGGACATGTCCGTCTGTTTAACTTTAGCGATCGAAATACTTAGTTTTAACATTTACATGACTGAAACCGTGAATTCGGGTCCTGCGAAAAAGTTGATAATGTGCAATGAAATAACGGAGTATTTGAGAGAGGCAAGCGCTATGTTCAGTTCTAAAAATGAGGAAATAGAGGATTTTGGCGCTTAAATCTTAAAATCAAAGCTTAAAACTTCGCTGGGAAAAATAGCCGAGAAGGCAAGGTAAGAAAAACGGAGATTAAAGTAATATTTCTCAAATGAATGTGCGATCGGAAAAGTGTAACCGGCTCATTTCTCATTGCTGTTGAGCGAAAATAAATAAAATATAACACGGCAAAAGGCCTTAGGCTTTCCCGGCGTATGTAGTCGCTGAAGGTTATTCGGGCTTCCCACCGGGTCAAACACTCCATCTCGGCCGACGTTTCGATGGACGACTCGTTCATCAAAACGTCGACCGAGATGGACAGTTTCACCCGGTAGGAAGCCCGAATAACCTTCAACGACGGCGAAAGGCTTTACAATCCTATGTCCGTGACCAGTCGTGCAATGAAGCATTTACAGATCTTTGAGACTGCGGGAAGTATTTAAAATAAAAGACTTTTTCGACGAAGCCAGAAGTATTTGCTTCACCAGTTATTTTTTCAAAGACCGCGACAGAAAAATTGATAATAGCAACAGGAGAAATAATCAGACCCCACATCAGCAATTAGGGTACACTAGAATATAAATAAAGGTTCATTCTTGGCGATATCCTTCGCATACTGTGATGTGATAGGAGAAACATCATATGGATAACTTACTAAGCCATAACAGGAAATATTCTTCTCGAGATTCTACGAATATTATGCCGAACTACGTTTCATTTTCGTGCGTGAATCCGCACGACTTAAGCCTGTTTGCATGATTCATGTACCCGCGCGGCTTAATACATAAACACTTGCGCGAACACGTTCGCCGAATTAGAACAGGGGCTGTTTTCTGGTGTGTGTTCATGCATTCACGCAATTCAGTTTACACGATGAATCTCTGAAGCATCTGACGCAAGGACCCTCACGAGGTCGTGCATAGTGTAAGAAGGCAATCCTAGATGAATTCAAATGAATGTTTTATTCAAAAAGGGGACCCTTCGATTGTAAATACTCCCCGACACGAAAATTTAGCGAGAGAGAGAGAGGTAGGGGGATATTGGAAGGAATAGGGGGGTGGGGGAATCGGCCCCTCCCCGCTAGGAGGCAGGAGGAGCGGCGGGAAGGCCGAGTCGACGACCTCCAACGGTGGAGGGGTAGTGAGTGCCTAACGGAATATCCGAGAGCCCCCCCCGCCCCTCATCGCCCACACCCCACGGCCGCCGTGCACCACAAACGCCCCACAGCTCTCAGCGAGCGCACAACACATACATAACGTATCTGGACGCTCGCATCTCCGCCTTTCGCTCGAGAAACAAGGACCCGTCATCCTCAGGATGCCACAACTCCTCCCTCCTTACCTTCCCCATTGACCAACAATTTTCCGAGGCAATGGAGGGGACACTCCCTCCCCGTTCCATTCCTCGAAAGCAGCGTCTTCCAAATTGTGCCCCACGAGTGATTTTCATGGACTTCGTTCGCAGCAGTTATGAAGATGATAAGTACATATCGCATTTAATAAATTTCTACATTAATCAAGCGTCTTTTTTATCCATTGTTTTCTTTATTCGTGTTTATACATTATTTTTCTTACTTCCCATTGCATATAGTTTGCATTATTCGAGATTGACGTAAACACTAAATATTCCTTTGGGCTCCACGGGAGAGTTTGGCTTCAAAAAGGGCAACGTGGCAAAAGTTTGGGAACCGCTCATCGAATGGCCTCTTTACATGCGGCACTTCATTCCACAACCTGCTGCATGCATGGATGTGATGCAGGATTTGGTTCTCTCCCGGTGTATAATATTGGTGATGTCTTCTCAGGTTTTCAACCAGGAGGGGTAATTGTTGGCCGATGCTCTTCGATATTTTAATGAAGTGCCCCGTGTAACAAGGCCCAGAACAAGAAAAAGATAGCCGACGGGAGAAGAGGTTTAAGAAGTTCAACCGCGACTGTGTTAGTGAAAAAAGAAACCAAATTCCAAACTGTTTAATTGGTAATAAAGAATTCTGCTCTCGTCGATGATATGCGTCAGGTATTGAACACCAAAAGAAATGCGCAAAATACGCAGACTATTCCACGGATAAATTTTAATGAACACTTTCTTCGCCATAGAAGCTGACAGCGGCTCAATTTCCACAGAATGTCCACATTTTCACCTCAGTTATCGCATCAAACAGCTGACGACTAAAAACATGAGGTGAAAAGATGCATCTATTTTATTTTTAATCGATTTCCCTGGAGTTTTCGCTTCATATAGACTTTTATAGAAAAATGGCATTTGTATTGATTGGAAAAATACTATTTTCACCGTTTTTCCCACATTCTCCCGTGGAACACTCTTTCATTTGAAGTTCCGTTCGCGAGAAATATATGGAGGAAAGGTTGATCATATCAGATAAAGGACATGTTCGAATGTATAGCTCTCGGGTTTCCAACCAGGTGATGGTGGTTTTTGGCACCGACGCGTCGGTGCCAAAAGCCACCACGGAACGCCCTGCCATCACCCTGAGGACGATGGCAGACTACGCCTTCGAAACATCAGTGCCAAAAACCACCATCGCCCGGTTGGAAACCCGAGAGCTATACACTCTAAGCATTCGCCGGGAAAGCCATAAATCTCACAAAAGGACATGTTATTCTGTCGGTACTCGGAATATGAATGCAATGACGTTCACGTCCTTTAATGGTGGAACCACCTTGAAGAGAGCCTCTACTCCTCCCTTGAGTGATGGTAGTGGAGACGTTCCTACGGGTAGAGGATTCGCCATGCCTCGCGTTCGGCCTCCCCTCCCCCCATTCCCTCCATCCAGCTCGACCTCCCCTCCCTCCCCCACCACTCACCCCCTCCAGCGCGACGCGACCGGAGATTTCAATGGCCGATTCGTTTTCGTGTTTTTCTCTCTCTCTCTCTCTCTCCCGTCGTTCTCCAAAAAAACACTTTCGCGTCGAAAGGGAGGAGGGAAGGACAAGGGAAGAGGAAGATGACAAGTACACACACACAACTCGGGGGGCGTGCGCGCGGAAGAGCCACTCCCAAGTGGACGAGGCGGAGGGCGAGAGACTTCGCCCCGCAGCGAAGAGAGGGGCCGCCGCCAGCGAGTCGCCACGCGGGTATTTGGGCCGCGGCATCCACACCACGACGCATCACGCGGCGAAAAAAAACGTCACGGCGGAGATGGCATGAAATGGCCCCGGTGGGGTCGAGCTAAAGTTCTCGCCTGCCAACCCGAGGGTCACGGGTTCGAGTCCTGCCTGGGTAGAATATTATCTGCCCAGGACATGTATGTTTGTATCACGTCAGTTATAACTGTTATTCTCCCGACCTAAATCGGCCCATTGTGCTGTATTCGGGATAGTTAAGATAAATAAATACATGAAAAAAATAAATATTCTTTCCGGATCTCGAAACTTGACGGCAAAAGATCTTATTCCTTCCTTGCGCGTTTCTTCCTCTTTTGCCTTAGATTGTCACTTGTGACCATGACACAAATTGACATTTCGGGGTGATTGCAATAACAATAAGGAAGGAGAGAGAATTAGAGCGGTATCTGACTTCGAGTTTCAGTGTAGTTCCAATCCTTCTTCCAGTGTAGACTTCAGTCCCCAACGAAAGGATAAAATTGCAGATCTTTATTCGAGTTACACCTGTTTTTGCGGTACTACCAAAGGTCTCGCCCATCAGTGCGGCAATCACTTCTTTTGGCAAAATGAAATGATTAGCATTTTAAGTATGTTTCATGCATGTAACTATTTATAAGTTTACTTTCAGTTTTAATTTGTTACAAAAAATTAACTTCTCAACATTAATTTACAACTGTCGTGGTGTACTTGCCACACTCTGGTCCGCGACCTTCTTCAGTCCTCATCTTTTTGCTCGTTCTCTTCTCTCTTCGAGCCGTTGTCTTTTCTCCTTAGTCTCCGCCGTTCTTGAATCCTTCATCCCTCCGTGGTTGGTTGATGATTTCCTCAAGGGATCTTCCGTGTTTGATTCTGTGGTAATATAGTGTGATGTCATGGAACTTGTTCTCCTTGATTTCCATGTTCATGGGATTGAGGTTATAAAAAAATCATTAATGCAACACATCAGAGAGGCTAATAAAAACGAAAAATTCAACGAGTTGCGACTCATGTGGCAAATAAACCCTATTAGGCCCGATAAAGTATGAAATATCTTTTCCAAATCTCAAAAATAGATGGCAAAAGATTAATTCGTGCGTTTTATCCTCTTTTTACCATTGATTGGTACATGTGGCCAATATATATTTATTGGTATTTCGGGATTTAAGTATAGACTGTATTATGGGATTAAAATATAGCGTGAAAATTTTGCTGCTGTTGATGGATGTGTGCCTTTTGATTATTACTGTCAATGAAGCATTTTGAGCTCAACGTTTCCCAGGCGTTACAGCGGGCATTTTCAGGAGCAAAGTGGCGTGCGACTATGCTCCTGAAGACGCTCACTGCAATGCGAAGGGAAAGCTGATCAAAAATCGTTCATTCGTAGCCGCAATTGCAGCTCGAAAACCGCAACAGCATCGTGGCATTGAAAGTTGCAAAAGAAATCATTTATGTTACGAATCATAGTGGTTAATAGAAAAATTTGCATTCCTTAAAAAAATGACACTACTTCCACGGATTGCATGACAATCTTAAAGTTCAGTCTTAGTCTTACTTTCTTTGACTACGGCATAAAAAGAGGCACAACTTGTGCACGGGCTGCCTGGCGAGAAGAAAAGAGGGAGTGGAGCAATAGTTTAGACAAAAAACTCAAGTATCGTTCACGAGGAAAGTAGGGCATGTTGAACTCATGACTTGACTGGAGGTGTCAGCTCAAAGAAGTACTTGAAAAATCTTGGTACATCAAAGGTAAATCAATTATTTGCCCTGATATTATTTTTAGACTATATAAACTGATGCCAGTAGAGAGATATGTGGGAATCGGCTGAAAAATTCAATGAAAGACCAAAAAGTCCGTTGCCTTGATTTGGACAGTGACACCGACATTATTCGTGAGTTCATTGAGATAGAAACATCGTTAAATCTGCGGACATATTTCTCAGTTAACTCTCAAATGAGAATTCTGAACAAACTTGAGCAGCCGATATGACTCGGATTATCACTCAGAAATACCACCGTTGTCGGCAATTATCAATCTGAAAATTGGTATGCAGAAACTCTTCCCGGAGTCCTCCTCACAGCTAATCTCTTCCCTTCATCATAATTTCCTACTTGAACGTCTTATTTTATTTGCAATAAATATCCGTCATCCTTGATAATTCTTCTGTCTATTCATGCTGCTCTAAATATTTTCAATGTACATTTATGTTTATAATGTATTCGATATTGAAATGTTGAGTAACTATTGCGCAACATCATTAAAAGAATTCCTTAGAAGAACTGGGGTGAGAAGTTGGTGAAGATGCGTCTTTTTTGTTTTTAATCGATTTCCCTGGAGTTTTCGCTTCATCTAGACTTATTCAGAAAAATAGCATAAGTATTTGTTGGTGAAGGTGGAAACTGTGAAGTGCAAGGCTCATTAACTCATTGGAGAGATGTTATGGCTTTAGGTACAGTCTCTTGAAGCCAAGATGGAAGTAACTACGAATGAGAAGTATTACGGGAGAAAAACCGAGTGTCGAATGCATGTTGCAAATAAAGGGGAACGGTGAATAAAGAATCACGAAGGAATTGTGCAGTCGGATGGAATTGTGTAGAATTATGTCGGAAGTTACATTAGACCAATCTTCAGATGGACGACGACCAATGATGACGTATTTAACGGCGCAAAGTTTTGAAACCAAGCAAAAATAAAATGGAAATGTGTGCGGAAAAGGTCCTTCAAACTATTCGTTGGAACAATTTATGTCTAACGAGCATTGTGAATATGGGTCAATTTTTAGGAGGAATGTTCATTGATTTAAAGACTTCCCTCAGAGCTCTAGGAAACATCGATTACAGTTTTGACCAGGAAAAGTGTATGAAGTTACCAAATTAAAATTTTATGCTGCTTACGGTGGATTTCATTCCTGGATTACGTGACGAACGAAGAACTTCGTGAAAAATCAACTCCCGGAGTTTCTCGGTAGCAGCTCAGAGTTTGCTCGTACTTAAAAGTAGGGAATCGGCCCGGATGTCATTCGGATTGAAGTTTCTGCCTCCGGGGTGGGTGAATTCTCGAGCACTGAGTCGGAGAATCTAGGAGGGCAATCCCGCGCCGAAGGCGGATGATTTCAACGCCCGCCACCCCGATGGATGACGTAGCCAGCCGCAACCGGGTCGAACATTTCGATGCATCACTCCCTTCCTAGAAGCTCGAGATCCTTCCAGAAGCTTCATGCTCACTGGGGCGCTTCAGTGGGTCTCTTGTTTTCAGTGGTCTCAATCTATCCCCCGGGCGAAAATGTGCTATCTGTATTAATTATTTTGAATCCTTGATGCTTTAGAAGTCAAAATTTATTCATTTATCCACTGACTGCAACTAAGTCTGCTTTCTTCTCCAGGCATGTTAAGATATTAGATTTTTCGGAAGAATGAAAACGTCTGCAAGGCATGTTATTAATAAACTTTGCACTTCTAAAAAGTTTTTATTAAAAATAAATAAGTCACGCGAAGTCAAGTATGACATTAAACATTTATAAGCAAGGTATCTATATTAGCTCTTTCTATATTTTGCATTCGACAGCGAGTCGCAAATTAAGAATACAATCTAACCGAGTTTTTAAACGTTTTTATCAGTATAATATATATGCTTTTTGAAGATGTTATTTTATTCTCTCTTTAAAATGAAATTCATTGGGAATAAATGCTCTCAAAATAGAGCAACTTTTTCTATATTATCACTTCCTTCACGAAGAAAAAAACTCTTATCCATTAACCACTGATTTTCAATTATTGCACGAATAGAGGGCTAGAGAATTAAACGGAAACTGGAGCAAGAAGAACATTTCATATACTCTGGTAGTACGATAGAAGAAAATGGGAATGGTAGCAAACACATAAGGAGGAGAATAGCGTAAGCCAAGGAAGCGTTTTATATTACTAAAGAATGATGACGGGGATTTTTCAAAGAACCACGGAACTAGCCGCGCAGTAACTATAACGGAGTCACCCGCTAGTGATCACACAATAGTGTGAAATTCACAGTGGAAAAATCATTCACCTGGACTGGGAATCGAACCCAGGTCCCTCGATTTCGCGAAATGAAGAATATAATCTAACCAAGTTGTTAAACATATTTATCATTACATATATATGCTTTTTGAAGACGTTTGACGAAACTTCGCGAAATCGTGGGATGTGGGACGTGAATAGGCAGCAGGCTTTCGAGATATGGTTGTGAACTTTCTCTGACCTTCAACAGGACGGACATTTAACTGGTAGATTGCTTTTTAATATGCTTATTTTCTTCCGATTTCTATTTCAGTGTGCCCTTTCTCTCCGTCAATACATAAAGATGTAAAATATCAAAATATCCGAATTCATCCATAGTTAAAATCTTTACATGGAAGATCATCAGCTGTAGTCAATTGGTTTACTGCAGCTCTCGACTTCTCTGTCCTCTTTGCTGCTGCTTCACATTTAAATAAGGGTTCGCCTTCACGTCCTGCAATATTTGACAGTTAAGTTTAAGGCTAGGTCTACTTGGGGAACTCTTCCCATTCGAATCTCTTTCAATTGTTTTCAAGAGTTTGTTGAGTTTCAAATTTTCGCAGGTATTACGAATCACTGGGCAACAGAATTATTATATAGCCACATGAAAATTTTGAAAAGTACAAAACGCTTAATACATTTAGAAAACGTTAAAAACTTCTGAATGAACTCTATTACCGTCATAAGAGTAAACTTTTTTAATATTATTTTTGGCTATTCATCTCCTCATAGCATTCGCGAACTTTTCTTAACTCAAGAAGCAAGAAGGAAAATAGTAAACGACCAATTCGAAAAGAAGTAATCTCCTCTTACCAATCACAACTCTCACATCCTAGTGCTCATTTTATAGACAAAGCCTATGATTTATTTCATAGAATGTATTGCGCACAGATCAAAACATAGGATAATTTTGATCACTTCAGTCGAGTCTCAAAAACGTTCGAAGATGTCATTAACACTCGAGGGCATTAAGGTGCTGACCTCGGAATGACGTGGAATGCATGGTACAGAGGCAGCGTGGCTAGATGGAGCGACATAGCGCTTGAGTTACGCGTTTCTTCTCAGAATACTACGGTACATACAAGGGTGATTTCGCGTGGCCCGCGGAACAATTACCAATCCTGATTGAGTTGGGAAAAAAGGTCATAGCTGTGGGTCAACATTATTGACGTAAAGTGGACAGTTAGGGAAGTATGTCTTACTAAATTTAAATTCTACCGCTTATAGGCACTGGTATTTCAAGCTCATTATACAGGATGCCGTTTAAAATTGTAATAGGTTGTACCTATAACATTATAAACTGACCATAATAGTTATAGACGCCCAAAAACGAAACAATGTGCACCTTGTTCCATACATTTGCATGAAATTATTAGCTGTAGTGCGATGTCGCGCTTTCAATTCTCGGAAGTTTTTTTCAATTCTCACAGTGGTGCGCCTTACATCAGATAAGGGCTTGAAAATGAGCTTTCTCAGTTGTCATTCGCAGAAATGAAATACGGTGGAATAGCTTCTATCCTACACTTTTCCATTCAGGTTACATTATTTGAACAATATTTGGCATCAATAATTTCCCGCCCAGGCCTTCTTGTGGCAAGATAATTAACCTATTAAGCATTTTCAATTATAGCACTCTCTCGTAAATCTGGTAGCCCAAAGCAGTTTTCCGGAGTATTGCTCACCACAACCTCTCTCCATTCCATTGGGAACAAGAACAGTTAAAGGTTCATTGTAAAGGGATTTTATGACGAGTGCCGTAGGATTCCTCGAGGAATGTTTACTCAGAATTTTGTTTTATCACGCGGAAGGACTGGGAGGTTGCCCTAGCTAGCTGCGTTCTCTCCTCTCTGTTCCTTGTATTTGGGACATGACAAAAATTGAATCTCATTCGCGGAAACTGCTAGCCCGTTATAAAATATCTAAAATGTAGATGATTCGGGGGAGTGGCCATATGCTCACATTTTGAATCAAGGAGGACAATCTATTTCTCTCGTTGTATATTACTTGTATTTGGTTGCCTGCTCTGACTCATCTTTCCCTTGCAGTAGGCCCCACCCTGACACTCGATTAGGGAACTATTTTACCTCCGAATAAAATGCTAAAAGTGATAACTTTGTGGAATTCCATGTTTTTAAAATGGATTTATTATACAACTTTTAAAACATCGCTAAAGCATCATCATCAGGTGCTAAATGACCGCGTCGAAATCTGGATCGTGCCATTGCTTTGACCATTGTGGCTTGTAAAAGTTGTTTAATAAATCCATTTTATTTTACCTCCGGAATACTTAACGGTGAGGAATGCCATCATGTCATACATTGGTAAATGCAAGACTGCACTTTATAGAGAGACTAGTCTGGTAGTTCCCTTTGCCTTCCACTTTGAAGTATTTCGGCCAAATCCGTGAACTTCACTCACGCTCGACACTGTGGAAATAATCGCCTCGCATTAAAAAAACTGTTTGCTGTGACAGTTTACCTTTTTGGCCTGAGGTCGTCCATAGAAAACGCTGTGATTCGCCGGTGATGTGTGCGGCAAGAGGCAAAATATAATGGGAGATTCTTTGGGAATCAAGAGAATACTTCTCCCAATATCCATATTTTATAATCCATCATTGTGGACTCTCGTACAGTCATTTCCGTCACTTGAGCAGCTTAAACATGTTCAATTATACTTATTTCACCAACAACATCAAGCGGCTATCCAATAGGTGGTGTGGTATAAATAGTGTGCGCTAAATTAAACTTTGTGTTGGAACAGCGATTGTACAATTTACACAAATAAAGCAAGCGAGGGTATTTTCCACGCAGATAGTTCCCCTTAGGTTTGACCGGCGAGGAGAAATCTCTCTTTAGAGGACCGCAAACGATGACCCAGACCGATAAAATTTTGCGACTTTCAATGACTACAAAGCTGGAATGATTTTTTTAAATTTCTTAATAACGACCCGTGTCGTTCTCCCAGACATATATAAAATCCTGCGAATTGGTAAATCTGGCTGCTTTTAGCAGTAGGTTTAAGTGGAAGAGAGTTAATATCCTCCAGACTTTTACTGGCGTAGGCCCGTCTCGCGACGTGATTTCTTCCTTCAGCTCAGTATAGGTGCTACCTCTCTCCTTCATTCCAACTGCAAAAGCATCTGCACTTTCATCCCATTCCCCGCTCAACCAATATCCTCCCTTTCTTCATTAGCCCCTCGCCTCTCATTACCTGTTACAGCCTCCTCCTCTGCCTTCTCCTGATTTCCTCCGCTATTTTCCCTCTTCACCCACCAGTCTCCTTCCACGACGGCATTCTTCTGCTCGGTATTTGTCCCTCCCCTATTAATCCCATCCACAAAGCCTAGTCTATTTCCTCCCTTTCCCCGCTTACCTAACAGGGCCCTTTTATCACGGTCTTTAGGATTCCATCACCTACCATTACCCGCTCCAACCTCCTACTCCAGCAGTTTTCTCTCTTCTCCTACCATACAGGGTACTTCATCTTTCCTTTCCGTTCAACGTAGTGTCTCAATCGTCCTCCTCACCACTATCAGAGACGCCTGCAGCCAATTTTCTTCCTCTCATCTCCGAGTCTACGTTTCTGCTCCCTACAGCACTGCCCTCTACAACATATTAGACTCTTGGCCAGCCAATTCTTAACATTCTAACTCAAGGTCGCCATCGTTAATGCTCATCTATCTATTAATCCCTCCTTTTCTTAAGACATCCTATTTGTAATACCTTTATTACTCTACCAATATTTTTCTTGTCTTTCAATGTAGCCACTAATCAAGTATTTGAAATTCTTCTCCTGCTCCGAGTTGTATTCTGAAAATTTATTGTTCAGCCTCATATTCTTTGACCGAGAATCTCATTAGTTTAGTTTTCTTAATATATATCTGCATTCTGCATTTCTCGCTCTGATTTTCTAGCCCATCAACCGATGCCCCAAGTATTTGGGACTTATACCAAGCAATAAATACGTTGATAATACTATAACTTCTATCTCTCTCACAAGCTGTAATCTTTAAGTTACGTGTTATGTTCCTTTTGCCATTTATATGTGTACATATTTTGCATCTTCGCGCGCGGCTGTAAACTGGCAGGTGTGGATCCAGTGAAAATGTCGTTTTTTCGGTTATTTGCTTTGTAATCGAAGGGTACCGGTTCCCCAGCACTCCGAAAGCCTCCGTTCTGGATTTCAAGAATTTTTTTCAAACATGAATCATCTGGCTGACCTTATCGCGATTTTCAGCGTCACGGTTTCGGCCGACAACCGGAGAAGTGTTCGGCAATTTATGGAGCGGTTCCGGGAACTCGCGTAAACATTGCGCGGTCCGGCGCCACAAAACACCACCACGCCGGACGGGGGAAGGGGCGGCGGGGAAGGGGTGGGCGTGCACCAGTATGGCAAGTTTTTTCGTCTGTTTGTCCGTTTCCCCGCGCACTTGACTCCTCTTTCCACCCTCCAAATCCTCCTTCGCTTCGCTTACGTCTTCCTTCCCTCTTCCCCACCCGACCAAATGCGTTGCCAACTCTCCCAGTTTCTCCGGGAGACTCCCGGTATTGGTCGAGGATATTGGAGAACTTCCCCCTCCAGAAATGAGACCTTATCTCGCAGCATTAATAATTTGTAAAGACTTTGAGCGACATTTTTCCCCAGTCACGGCAGACAATACTCGAATTTTATTATTTTTTTATTTCAGTAGCTATAAGCAGCATGAGGTAAATATTGTAATATAAGTGGCGTAATAGTGCAATTCATAACAGGTAACTGAAATTCTCAGTTATAAAATAAATATAACTATTAAAGCCTTTCACTTGACTCATTCTTTTAATCGCCGTATAGTAAAAATACTTTCAAAACAGTCTTTTCCCCGCGATTCTGTAAAAATAACTGTGTTGCATCACTGTGATTATTTTTTTTAAAGTAGTTGAGAAAACATACTAACCACTCAATGTTTAATTTCGTACAATATCTTTGCGCTAAAAATTCCTTATTTTTTTATAGAGTCTCTCTGGAGTGAATATCTCATGTAAAACATAAACCAATGAAAACGGCTTTTATTTTTCTTTGTAAATATCTCGAAAGGTAGTGCCGTAATTGGCTGATATTTTGGCATCTTTAGAGAGGTGAGGTATTTTCGCTAAAGAAAAAGAGGCCAAAGTCATTGAATTCAACGCAAAATGATTTCTCGCCAAAACTACATGAAATATTGTTTTATAAAATATTATTAGCAATATTTTAATTTGTTTATTTTATTTTGTCGTGATTCTTCTGTTACATGTATGCGTTACCCTGCAAGCCACTTCGAGGGTGTATGACAGGGGATGACTTATCACCAACATGTTCTACGCTCTACCACGGTTAAGTTAATGAGGGTACTATTAGTACGTTGCAATAAAACATGCAAATGCTTGTCTGAAGATGACATTTCACCAGCATCCATTAGTTACCGGCATACCACGAAAGAGAATGTATTTGTAAAAATGAGCTTTGCATGTATTTTTTAAATGTATTATAAGTTTATAAATGACGGTACGATGCGTTCTATAACTTCCATCTTATCTGTTATTCGCTCCCGACATAACAATATATATGAATGCATTGCAACTGTACTTGTTGTGAATGTTCTCCACTGAAAGAATTAATCGGCGTTCAATAAAATTAATTTACATGAATTTCCTAAATTTATACATCGTTTTGTATCGGCTATTCCAAAATAATTTTACGTTCTCGATTTTTTTAAAAGCATACAATTCAAATGATATTTTGTGCTAAAACTTTTCATTCGTCGGGAAAAACACTTTCAAAATAAATTATAATTATCACAAGGTATTTTCATTCATATTCATATTTAGTAAGGATGAGTCGAATCCAAATGTCGATTTTCGATTAAACAGAATCTCAGGATTAGAATTGGTATCGAGAATCGATCGCCTTAAGTCGACTCCGATTCCATCGATTCCAGATGGATAAATATTCAAATCAAATTTCATTTATCACATTAAATTTGTCTCAAAAATTTTGGGTGTAGGCTATCAATTTGTACTTTTTATCTACCTCAATAAGCTTAGGATATATTTGCTATATGTTAATAAATATACTTTTTCATCGACTTAATTGTCTTTGTTATTTTATTTCAGCCTACACTTGAATTTAAACTATAGTCGTACGCTACTGGTATATCAATATCCCACCTGTTATTAGGAATAAGAATCGATGGAATCGGAATTGAGGATCGGGAATCGATTTGAAATAATCGGAATCAGAATCGAAAAAAAGTGGAATCGACTCATCCCTAATATTATTTTATATAATATATATAAAGAATTGATTATTCAAAACAGTCACTTCGTTTAGTTTTACACGCAATTGCAATCCGCTTATTGATTAGCGCTGAAAATTAAATAAACATTAGCATATTAAACATATTTTAAATCGATCTCTAGGAAGTGCACACATTGGGAAACGGACTCAGCTCTGGCAACCAACTTTTGATGAGTTGGCAGTCCCCCCACCCCGTAATTCTGGTCCATTCCCGTAAAAATCCAGTCGCCGCTTTGCCCGCTGCCATACGCGCTCTCCGTTTGCCGGAAGCGAAACCTCGGCGTCTCCCTCCGCCCTTGGATGGATTGCAAGGTCGAGGACAAGGCCTTCAAAACCCCCACCCCTCTCCCTCCCCCTCTATTTCTCCCACCACCCTACCACACTCCTTCCTCCCCCCCCCCCCCACACCCCTTCCCACACCACTCGCCCATCCAAATAAACGGAGTGAGTGAGAAGAGGCGGAACCCTGGAGCCATCACTCTCTCGGAGATCGCACTCGGTGCGGAAATCTAAGAAAGCAACAGCAAACGGACTTTGCTCGTTCCTACCCTACCCCTCCCTCCCCCAATCCATCCCCCCCCTTCCCCCCTTTGCCCGCGAACTCTCCCAGTGGAGGAGAACGGCGACGCGCGTCTCAGAGAATTCGCGGTCTCGTACCGTTGAGTTGGAGGGTAGCTCGGGCGAGATATCATTTCGCGTGTAATTTAGTGGACCTGGCCACATTTCTAAGAAAATCATCTCACCTTTACTTCTTCTTCTCTTCTAAAGGTTATCCTTGTAGTTGCAGCCACGACTTCCAACAATCTCTTTTTTCAGCCTTCCTCTTCATTTCATTGTACGACGTGCATCCCATTTCCATCGCCAATACTTTTAAGTATGAAGTTCTCGGTCGTCCTCTGTCTTTTGCCTAGAATTTTTCCTTCCATCAATTTTTGTATGAAGTTGTCGTGCCTGAGTAAGTGTCCGATGAGCTTTGCTTTTCTTGTTATAATTGTTTCCAATAGGCCTCTTTCTGTTATGGACTTCATTTAGTACTTTCTTATTAGTTTTTCTGTCGGTCCACCTAGTTCTTATAACCTTCCTCCAAAACCACATTTCTGCAGCTTCAAGTTTGGTCATTTCCTTAGTGTCCACGTCTCGCATCCATATGTTAGCACACTTCATACAAAGCTTTTCAGGAATGTTTTCCTAGTCTCAATACTAATGCTGTTTTTACTAGGAGACATTTCTTTAATTGAAAGGCTTTCTTGGTTTGTGTTATTCTTATTTTGACCTCAGAGGAGCAGTTGTTATGATTCTCTAATATGCTGCCCAAGTAGCAGAACTCTGTCACTTCCTCCAGTCTCACTCCGTCTATAGGTATATTCGTTTTCTTTCCATTTCTCTTTCTTTCTACCACCATGATTTTTGTTTTTTTTTGTGTTTATTTTAAGTTTCAGTTTTAATAAAATATTATTAAGAATTTTAATCATTCGACTTAATTTCTTCTCTGAGTCAGTTACTAGAGCTATGTCATCTGCCAATCGAATGCAATGAATTTCTTAGCCATTTCTTTTAATTTCTCTTGCCTCTGTTTTCATTTGAGACATAGCTTCTTCTATGTATAAGTTAAACAATTAAGGCGACATTGGGCAACCTTGTCTCACCTTTACATGGATGCCAAAATATCAGCCAATCACCGCTCTACTTTTCGAAATATTTGCCAAGAAATGGAGGTCGTTTTCCAAGGGATATGTTACGGGTTACGAACCCCGGGGAGACAACGTGTAAAAGATGTATATATGCACCCATATCAACATCACTAATTACTGACCTACACGAATATTTAGACTGTGTTTGACGTCTTACGCGAGTATTTAGACACGTTTGATCTGTGCGAATATTTAGACGTATTTGATATCTATGGCTGGGAGTTGGTAGGAATCAGCCATTACTAAACCTTTCTTCTATGTGAAATCAAAATACTTGTCCCACGAACGAGAAAAAATGCAATATTTTGGTATGTGTCGGGGATTAAGGCTATGGTACTAGGTAAGTGGCCATTATAGTATTAAATGCGAAGTTTTGGAGTTGGAGTTTTCTTAAGTTGTCTTACGTAAGTAATCTTACGTAAAGTAAGATTTAAGATCGTATTTTTATCATTTTTCGTAGTTACTGTATGCTGTGCTGAGACGGTCAGTTTTTGAGGTATTGGGTCTCCTGTTCTGACCTTTCTTTTATTAAATGACATATCTTCTAAGGAAACATAATATATCGAATAATCGTCCAAGTTTGAATTTTTGCCATCCAATCCCTATTATCTACGAGAAAAAAGTTAACTTTATGCAACATTCTACCCGCGAAGTGAGACGAAGATGTTATTGTTGTACACCGTTGTTTTTCGGTGAAAACTCGCAGACATTGGCTTATATTTCAACTTCACCCCATTAGTTTCATGCTCGGACTCGCGCAGATTTTGTGCACTTGGAAAACGCTTTACCAATGCCTTTTGATTATTATATTTCAAACAGTAAAGCGTTTATCACTTCTCAAAATCATCGCAGTCTACATTATATATTGTGGTTGCGATCACCTTGATCGCATCCTCGAAGTTTTCTGGAGGATCTTTCCTTATAAGTGTAAAAACCGAAGCAATGGTGGGCAACCTTGCATTATTTCGCTACCTACAACCATCCACCGACGATCAGCCGATTCACAATTTCAACTCTCAGGAGCTAAAGAGGAAGCAATGAGGCGCACATTAGATATGTTGGGTGGTCTTAAACCATTGCCCGTCGTAATGACGGTCACGAAGATAACGCCAGCCATTGATATGCACCTGAGAAAGGTGGGATAAGATGTCCGTCCAGCCGCCAGAGCAGACCAGATCGCTGTGCTACAATGAAATCGCCACCTAAAACTGGGATATGAAGAAAGAGACGCGAAATATCTTATCGACTATCCTTTTGATCTATCATCTACTCTACAGAGGGAATAAACCATGGACCTCAAGACGCATTGCGTTAAGATGACTGGATTAATTCTTATTTTGTGCTAAGATTTGCATAAATATTTGCATGCGTGTTCTTATTAGTGATATCTATAACTTAAATATACAAAAATAGAATGATATCGAATCTGTGTTTGACTATTTAATGCTATTTTATCGTGTAGTCTCATAGCACATTAGATGTATTTATTTAACATTGTAGATGTAGTAATGGTTTTTTATTTTGAAAACAACGGAAGAGCCCACTGTAAAATCTAAACAGAAAGCTATTTGAAAAATGTGATTACATAAAATTCGGAGAGACATTAGAAGCTTCATTCACGAAATTCATGGCCACAATGAGGAACGGGAGCACCGAAGCTTCGTGGAGATATTTTTGGAAGTGCTGCGTAAAGGAATCGATGAATATATTCCGTACAGGTTGAAGCGGGAGAGTAAAGAACCTCGTTGGCATAACAACAAAATAAGGTGGGAGATCAGGAGACAAAGGCAACTACACTATCTATATATAAAATTCTATTAAGTAACAAAACAATGAAACTTACGGTGAGAGAAATTAACGCTGCCCAACGCTCAAAAACGAAGAAAATAATGCGCTCTGGTTTACGAATCTTCAAGAAAAAAATCCTAGGTGAATTGCTAGATGAAAACCCCAAGTCATTCTGGTCTTACGCGAGAGAGCTCCAGGGTGAATCTTCGACAGTAGTCTTTATTGGATACAAACGGCAAAATGGTCGCCAATAGCATCGATAAAGCCAACTTATTAAACCACTACTTCGAAAGTGTATTCAGTAAGGACTACACATTACACAATTTAGACATCCCGGACGTTAACGAGCCGATGGCGGACATAACAATTCAGCGTGCTGTAAAAATTAAACAACTGCGTTCGATTGAAGGTAACAATCCCCAGGTCCAGAAGAAATACCTGCACGCGCGCTCAAGGAGTTAGCGCCACAGATTGCACAATTCTTGTAAATTTTATTTAGCAAATCATTATCCGAAGGCAACGAGCCCCAAGACTGGAAAATAGCCAATTTCACACTGATATTTAAAAAAGGAAATAGAAGTGACTCAGGAAATTATAGGCCTATATTGTTAAAATCACTTTTATGCAAGATCTTCGAACACATTGTCGTTAGCAATATTATGGCATTCCTGGATAGTCGTAACCTCTTACACAGCAGTCAGCATGGCTTCCAAAAGGGCAGGTCCTGCGAAACACAGCTTGCTCTCTTCCTTCATGAAATCCTAAAATAAGGTGAATCGAATAAACAAGTTGACGCAATATTCCTTGATTTTGAGAAGGAATTCGACAAGGTTCCCCTCAAAAAACTCATTTATAAATTGTATTCATGCGGAGTTAACCAAAAAATAGTGAACTGGATAAGGGACTTTCTCAGTGATCGACAACAAAAAGCAGTTATTAATGGTTTTAGCTCTGATATGGTTGGAGTCACATCCAGTGTTCCTCAAGGAAGCGTGATTGGCCCTCATTTAGTCATTATTTATATTATTGACCTAAGTTCTCGAATTAGTAGTAAATTACGATTTTTTGCAGAAAATACAACAATCTACCGTGAAATAAGCGAAGACGCGGACTTTTAAGTTCTGTGATCTGACCTTAACAACGTTCATTCGTGGTGCCACGAGTGAGGGCTAGAATTAAATCTTAGTAAATATACCACAGTTCACTTCCTACGAAAGTCATCACAAAAACGCCATACCTATGCTGTGGGTGGAGTAAAGATAAAATATTCAGATACAGTAAAATATCTTGGAATTACCTCAACTTCTGATACATCGTGGGTATTAAGCATACAAAACATATGTGGCACAGCATTAAAGAAACTAGGATTTATTAAGGGTATAATAGGAAGGTCCTCGGGTGAAAAAGTCAAAGAGAGATGCTACTTCGCTCTGGTTAGGCCACACCTCAACTACGCCGCGAGAATTTGGGACCCTGGTCATAAAGATTTAACCAAAAAAATTAATAAAATACAAAGGAAACCAGCGCGATTCGTTAATAACTTCTACGAGCGTACATATAGTGTCTCACAACTTTTAAAGGAATTAAGGTGGGAGTCCCTTGAGATTTGGAGGCTAAACGCTAGGCTTAGATTGCTTGAGAAATTCAAAACTGATATTTTTCAGAGCGACACATAGAATATTATCATGACTCCTCACTTCATCACTAGGTCTGACAGATGCGATAAAATGAGAGAGAAACACTGCAGAACAGATAGGTACAAAAACCCGTTCTTTCCGCGCACTATAAGCGACCACAATAAAATCTGAGCTCCTCCAAATACACTCCCATAGGACATGTCACCCTTTCACCTCCAAAACTTTTACATCTTTACACGGCTGGTGACCTACCACCCCCTGCCACACGCCCATGGAGCGGCTCGCGGGGTAGTATCTAGATGTAGATTGATGGTAAAAGCAAAACAGGCGACAGTCAACCTTTCCAAACACGCGACCAATAACTGTCAATCCAATTCACCGTCAGCCACCCTAGTGCAGTTGAAAAATACTGACTTGGCTTAGAGATAAATGAATATCAAACAAAGTTTTCTTAAAAGATCTTAGGTTATCTCGGCGTATCTGCTGGATAAATTTTTATCGGGTATTCCATCGGGTAAGCAGGTCCATAAGTCACCAGGGACCAATACCCGGTGGCACACCCGAGAAATATTTATCCAAAGTTTTCTTGATTGCAGGATTTAAACAAAGGCCACTATCATGGATTCATTGGTCAAGTGATCCCATTCCACATATGACATTGGACGTTTTCACAACTTGACTGCATTTCTGTTAACTGTACTATTGTCTTAGAATAGAATATAAAACAATTTTATCATCCTGTGGCAAAGTCCCTTGGAACATGAAATAAAATGCTTATATATTAATTAAAAATATAGATATAAAGCCAACTGTCTTAGAGAGCTTGTATGAGAGAGATTATGAACACTACCTAAATTATACCAATAGAAATTACTGCAGCAAAAAATGGGTTCAAAGAAAATTTTCTGATAAAATATCAGGTCCAAATAATATCCTCGGATATGAGTGAATGTTGCTAAAAAGTCTCCTTGATAGTATATACAATCGCCATCGTTTGTACCATGATCAGGAGTTTTCCCGTATACGGCGATGTTCCTCGAGGTGCTTTTAACCGTATCGAAGATGAAATATTCAATAAATCTCAGATATTCCTTCTTATAATTTTTTCCACTAGTAATTAAAGATAGGAGTATAGAAATTGGAAGAGTAGAGTACGAATTTGCTCCCATACTATGAGAACATCATATCTCACCTACCTATATACTACCTACTACATACTATGACTCAATGCTAAGTTACTATTAGATACTCTCAAAGCAACGCTAATACGCTCCGAGTAGAAAAATTGGTCTCTGTTGATCACCGAGTTTTCCACGGAATAACATGGTTTGTACCTGAAATTGATTTAAAGATCGTTCATTTGTCCCAACAACACATCCATTCGCTCCAAATGCTTAATTTAGGTTTTTGATAATTCTTAATTTGTTGCTTCAGTGAACTTTTTTAACGGTGCCTAATTGTCCTCACGTGACAGCAGGAAAATTGAAATTTGAAAAAAGTTACATTTTCTCCTTTAATATAATGCTGCACAATCGTTTACAGATTACTTATAAAGGTGGCAGGCAATTAAGTTATTTCTCCCTTCTTGATCTCAACATGGTTAATTATTTCACCGCCTTCCAAACACTGTTCATCAGCATACGAAATTTCACCAATTCATGCTCTGCAGAGCTTTCATCAAGGAGTCCGGTTCTTCAATTTTCAATCTGGAATCAAGAGGATATGAACCAGATGGTAAAGTTAGACTCTAATTGACATCCATAGCTTTTCATTTTTATTGACGACTACCCATTTATACGTCAATTGAATATAATCGCCGTAATAATATCCTGGTTCATACTATCATTTTTTTCCTCTGCGGTTATTTCCATCCCATATAATATTGGCGTTTTTGAGATGAAATTACCTTGGTAGCTAATTGCTAAATATTAATCTCCGATGGCTCTGGAAATATATCCATGGGGCAAACGTTTGCCGAAATGTATGGAACTCAAAGTTCATGTCACTCCCTGGGCTCGAAAGTAATTATGACGAAAGGACACAAACCTTCCTTCCCAAGCCATTATAACGGGCATGAGTGGACAGTTAGAGCGTAAATGAGTAATTTGAACATAATTGGGCAGTAAAGGGTTAGTGCGCAATGGGACGTGCTAGCTTCCCTAATATGGCATTGCCATCGCGCTGGGGGAAAAATCCTTGGAAGGTCGTCTCTGACATGACAACAGAGACTGAACCGCTACCGTTGGTACTGACGGTAAAGTGCGCGTGAGGCCTTCATTCGATTTACGGTTGCTCTAAGCTCGTGATTTAGTGAGAAAGTGTACGCACCATTTATCACCTAAACTTTTATCAATTTTCTGATAAAGTAAATCCCATGATTTATGGTAGGATGACCAACGCTTGAGACAGTGTTACGCAAAGTAGCTATTGTTGATAAAATGATTTTTTTATCTTCCTCTCCATCTGATGACACTTCTTTCGATTAGTGGAGATCATCCTTTTTAATTTTCATTTGTCCCTCTCCTGAAAAATTCAGTGGAGCTGCATTTAAATCACTAAATAAATATATATCAGGAAAGTCTTCTTCTTCCTCAGCTACCCCCCTTCCATTCTATTTTTTCTTGAACGATGTTTCTAAGTATTAGGTACGCTACACCTCTCATAACCTGGCCAAAATGCTGATATTTTATAATTTTGAAGATTCTTAAAATTTCAGGTTTTTTTCTTTAGTCTTTTTAGTACTTCCGCATTCGTAACTCTCACCACCCATAATATATTTAACATCCGCCTGAGGCACCACATTTCTAAACATTCTTTATATAATACTGTTTTAGCGTCCAGGCTTTAGCACCAAATATGAGGGTGGAAAAACATAACAGCGTAGCATCCGTATTTCGAGTTTTATTGTTAAATCATGATAACAAAAGAATTTTCTCGTGGTATTAAAAGTCGTCCGAGCAATCTCAATACGACTTCTTATTTCATTTGCGTAATCCCATGTCTGTAATCAATACCCCAATGTATTTACGACGTGGTTCTTTTTCCATCTGTGCGTAATAAACATAAAATTTACTCCTTCATTTTGAGATTTAGTGACAAACATAAATTTATTTTTCTTTATATTAATTGAGGTTTACGCATTCACCCAGGCTTTACAAATCTTCAATCGTTCATACGAGCCAAACTGTCATCAGCTTATCTCATAGGTATATCAAATATTTCTATTGTTAATTATCCTCGTCATGATTTTATCCAGTGATTCTTGACCGATCCTATCAGTACAGGTTAAACAAAAGTTGAGATACTGTACATCCTTGTCGTCCTCCACGTCTGATTTCAATTTTTTCAGCAAATTCATCCTCTTCTTTAAGTTTTTCTTGCTTTTTCCAGGATAGGTTTGATACCAGACATGTCAAACCTATCACTCTCTACTATCTATTAAATATCTCTACTATCATACTTTCACTATCGAAAATCTGCAAAAAACTTTTTCTGTTGCTTTTTGTCGAATGCTTTCTAAAAACCAATAAAGGGTGCATATACATCCTGATTCATGTACAGACATCTCTGCATTAAAACATTTAAACTATATTGAGTGCCTTGACTTCTTTAACTTTTACAAAACCCATTTGTGTGTCAGATATTTTCTGTACTAATTTTCTCTATATTCCATAATGAATTTTTTTCAGAGATAATTTTAAGGTGTCGCTCATCGAGGAAATTGTCCAAAACTCATTACATTCTTTTGCATTTGGCTTCTGTGGAATGAAAAGGGAATTAATAAAATCAATCAAAATTAATTCTGTCATAAAGATTGAATGGAGCCGTTTTACCTGGACCTGTGAAGTAGATTGTGTCGAAAAGATTTAATAAAACAGCAATGGGTTCGTCATCCATAAGTTTGAACAGTTCAACAGGAATTTCGTTAGGTCCACTTGCTTTACCATTATTACTGTTTTGAAGTGCATACTCAATTTCATTCATTAGAATCTCTGGTCCTAATTCTGAATATATGATTTTAATATCCCTTCTCTCTTAATCTTCGAAAAATCCTCGATGTATTTGGTCCATCGTCTCAATTTGTCTCTAATATCTATAATAAGTCTTCCATCTGTATCAGACAAAAGACATGTTGTTCTTCTTTTATTCATTTGTGTTGTTTTCTTAATTATTTCATACATATTATCAGAACCACGTTTTCCTAGATCTTAGATCTTCAATCTCCTTGCGTTGTGTACGTAGCTCTTGTCTTTGGCCTCTTTGATTCTTCTCTTAATTTGACCACGAAGATATTTTATTGTTCTTTTTGTGGGTCAACTGTCTTATTTTTGCTTTGTTCATGCATCAGTGACAATATTTCGTCTGTCATCCATGATTTGTATTTTTCTTCACAGATTTTAAGTTTTCTTTAATTCTCATTAATAATCCTAGTTTTATAAAAATCATGTGTTATAGTAATAGAGAATCTCTATTTATTAAAATATAATGTATCCTTACTATCTAATAACTTAAGTTTCCACATTTGTAAAGGTTAACTTAAGCTTTATAATTATTTAATGGTACAGCACATATGCTTCTGAAAACGGTTTACTTACAATCTCTAAGTACTCTTAAAATGTTTACATACCTGCGACTACTGCCCGGCATACGGCTCATTTAGACAATATGTACACCGACTAGAAGATTGATTCCCAAAGAGAAAAATAGGAAATCGATAGACTTCAAAATGATAAGTGTTTCAAGGTTAAGAAATTCAAAACTCGCTCTCACTGTGGAACAGCATTTTTTCTTTCTTATAGTCCTTAATAATTTGCAGAATGTAATTCTTATTTTTATGGATGTTATTTTGATGGGAGATGTAAAAAAAAGTAAGCAATTTTGGTAGCTATGACAAGCACTTGGTGCTATCACTTCAACTAATCAGATTCTGGTACTCAATCATGTTACTTAATGTTTCAACATCTCTGTTACCGATATCATCTAATCTAACTGAGCGTACGAATGTATATCAAAAGTGAATCACACTGCAGATTCTAGAATAAATTTGGAAATTATTTTCTAGATAATAATTCTCATCGCGCATTTCATTTAAAATCATTGCAATTTAGAATAGCTAATGGCAATTTCACATTATTTTGTGTATACCATGATGTCGTAAAGATACACAGATGTGCTGCTGTATTTGGGTAGGTATTCATGTGATTGTAAAAACTATTTTCGTTACCTAGTCCCGCACATTGGTGAATACGTTGAGGTAAAAAATTACATGTAGAAATAAGAATAACTAGCACTTGAAATCAATGTTCTTATTTGCAGAAAAAGAGCCACAAAGCGACGAGTTTAAAGGCTATTCGTTCCTTCTATAAAGCGTGAAATTCTCCTTCCTCTCATTTGCATGGGAGTTTTTCAAGTGCGAAAGGATGGGATTGGGCGGCCGACGCGGTCTGATTGCCGCTTTGATTGGTTGAGCCAACTCCAGCGCCATGAGCATGCGAGCGAATAAGGCACCGAATTTTACGTCGGAAACGTTTTTTATGAGGTTGGAGGTTGGTCAACAAAATAAACAGTTTCCCATCAACTTTCCACAATGTTTGTTGAGTGATTTCGCTTAAGATCAATAGCTGAAGTTATATAACGTCCAGAACACGAAGACATGAGTTAGAATTTCATATTATCGCAATTTGCGTTATTTCAGGAGAATTTAAGAATTCCAAGAAATACAAAAGGAACTCTGAAGTTATAGTTAAAATGTGGATTTATTATTTGGATTTTTACATTTATTGTTTTTATGACTGATGTATACAGTTTTGTAAAATATAATGTAAAAATATCATTGAATGCTGTATGGCATATAATATCAATTCTGATATAGCACTGGAGAATCATAATATACATGCAAAGCATTTAATATCATAAGCCATTTAAATAATTAATAAATAGACCTATGTCTCCTCAGAAGATACTATATTTACATTACGAGTTTCGATCAGCTGAGTCGTTATCACGAGACTGCCACGTGTAAGTCACCTGATGATGACTAAAGCGTGATTGCAATGAAGTTTTTTCATGAAAAAGTGCCATTTCATTTTTATATAGTGAAAGCTTTCCAATACATTTCGCTTGAGACTGTAAATTTTATTTATTTAAGTTGTGTAAAAATCAGTCAAAAGTTCTGCAAATCATATTTTCGAGCTAAGGGTAAAATTATTATTTCCACTGTATCTCGTTCAAGGGATATTTATGCCATAGGTTGATATTGTGTATGGAAATTCTCGATTCATAGCAAAATTTGATTATGGATTACCTAATGCCAAAAATTATGCGTGAGCAAGCAACTAGAAAACTTTTTTTCCGCCTGCCAAAATCCCTTGAGGTGGCTTTCAGGGTAATATGCAGCTGTAGATTAACTCAAACACGAGGAAAAAGGGCCGACTCGTTTTACTAGTTCAGACATACTTGCTATGTATTTTTCTAATGCAACTTAATGAAAAACTTGTTGATTACCGGCGAATACAATATTAATATGCATAAATTAATGGCAAAATGAATGGTGAAAGCTTGCTCCAGTGAATCTTAAAGTATTTTCTTCTCGCACGGTTGGCAAAACATCACCCTCGCGTAGTTGGAGGTCAGTGACTTTTCTTGCGTAATCAATGGACGAATACGCGAGGCCCCACCACTTAATTCTTTGGGCACTCAACTCAGTGTCTCAAAAGGCCAGCAATAAACCGATTCGAGCTCCGGTCTGGAAAAGGTCGTTACGACCTTGGAAACGACCATTGCCAATCAAGGGTTGCGGCGCATGATAACCTTGGTCACAACCGGATGTAAACAGCCCTTATCATCTTTTGACTGACCGCGGATGAACAAGCGCGTCAAGAGAAATAATTTTTCAAGCAATTGGCCGTTTTATTTTTATTATTTAATGATTAAATTAACTCCGTTTAAATTTTTTCATAGATTAGTAAAAGTTTGAAAATGCATAAATATTTACGACCACCACTCCTTCCCGAAATAAACGGCCATCTCCCGATTATTTAATCTGAAAAAAAGTCCCACTACGAAAGCTCGCCCCTTTAGTACCTAAGAGTTCTTATGATTATGAAAACAATGCCGAGATATTTATTTGGGGGTAGGAGTGATTCCGCAGAATTCCACGGTAATATATCGATGATGTAAAGTTTCAGAAAAAGTTGTACTTCGTGCCAGGGTTTCCTGCGTTTAGCTAAATGGATATTTAGTAATTTTTTCAAAGTGTATATTATTGCACGTCAAGCGGAAAACTGAAAGTGCTTGCTTTCATCATGTAGCATCACTGCTATCGTATCAAATTTGACGTTTCCTCCCAAACAACGTTGGTCCTGAACTTCAATAAACCAATGCCATCTCGTGCCTTTGAAAATACGGAACTGTTCTCCGAAAAATTTCTCCGCAGCTTCATTTTCATTTATCCAGGCAATTTTAAGATATACATTTCCACTCAATTCCTTTCCTTGTTTTCCCTCCTACTCCACCTTCCTTCCTGTCCATCTCTTTGTGGTTCATGGGGCATTCCCTGGATGCCCAAAGAAATCTATTTAACGGGTTGTACAAATCACTTTCGAGTGTCAGGAAAAATCCGAATGCATCCAGTTCTAACGCCTCCATTATGGGTTTCGGGAACCGTTATGAAGACTCTCTTCCATTTTTCTCATTAATATTCCGTTATTCGCTGCACAAAAACTTTTCCTTGAAACATGGATTCCCTCATCTCTCTGAAGCCGAAAATTGCCGGTTGGGCGGCGAAGGATTTCGATTTGATTTCGCCGCGTCGAGACTAACCAAGGTGAGCAAGTGATGGTGTTGTGATGTCTCCTTGGAAGCAAGACGTGGGCACGCCGTACCTTCGATTTATGTCGAAGTAGACCTGAAACACTTGTAATGCTCGTACATGTCGTACATTTTGTATCCCTCTTTCTCGTTGCCAAAAGGGATTTCGAGGATGGGCAGAAAACATTGGCAGCAATCTTAACAATAAAAAAATGTCAAGCCGCCAAAACGTCAAATAAAATGAGGGAATATTTTCTCATACGCCTAATACGGAGGAAATTTCCCTTGGATCATCGGTTTTTATTTTTTTAAAACAAACTAACACTACTTTCTAACAGCCTTGATTGTGGGATCTTAGCTTAAAAAATTAGGTACTTTATTACTTTCTTTCACGAGATATACGTACTCCGATCATAACTCCTCAAGTCTACCTATGTCTACTCATGTCTACCTGTGACAAAATTTTTGCTTGTTATGAAACAGAAAGATATTATAAGGAGAAAGTATTCCCGGAGGTGAATTAAATGATACCTCTAATTCTGGACATACTTGTTTTCTACTTGCATGGCAAAAAATCTAACTTAAAAATATTTTGCATTGCACTTTCAATAAATCGTTACGATCCAGAACTCATCGAAGAGGGAGATCAAAGCACTTAAGCCAGTAATTACAGCAGCACCGTCTCTTCTTCACTGCGTGCGAGTTACCGTTTTTTCTAACTAAGATAAAATTCCCATTTTGCATTATCTAGATAATGCTTTGCAAAAGAGGAATATTTTCCAAGGTTTTCATGAAGCAGAACACGTATCTTCAGCGCGAAAGTGTATTTACTTCCGTTTAAATTTAATTCGGGTCATTCCCGCTCAAGCAGTTGCCTCATCCTGGAAGGATAAGCATTTACATTGAGAAAAGCGAACTTCATTAACCCTCGACATAATCAGTCTTAAGATTATTGGACTGCAGTCCTCTATCCCTTCCCTATTTAGTGCTAGTTTCCTTACTCCCAGGTGGTTCTTCTTCTGTGCTTTCTTCTTTCTTTGGTCTATATATTTATCCATTGGCCTTTCTTTTGTGATTATACCCCTCCATTTGTCCTTCAATTATATTCTTGGCAAACTCATTGTACCGCAAGGCGTATCCAATTCATTTGATTATTTCTTCTCTCATGGTGTTCCATCTGGTTCTTTTATCTTCCACTCTTCAGTAAACTTAATAATTGCTTATTTTATCGATACATTTGATATTCGGCGTTCAACTTCAGACCCAGATTTTGAAACCTTCTTGTATTTTCTGGTCCGATTTTCCAATGGTCCACGCTACTGAGCCATTGACTGCCACGGTTCACTAGGAGACTTTCACGTACTGTTTCCTTGTTCGTCGTCGTATCTTCTTTAAACATAGTTGTTCATGCCTTTTAAACACGAACAATTTCCTAGCTTGGGCTATTCTTCCTTTGATGTCCGTTGTCCTTCTTCCCTCCTATGTGATGGTTCTCCCGAGACAGGCGAAGGAATCCACTCTGCTCTGATTTCTCTCTTCTCAGTGTGACTTGTATGCTCACATTATCTCTTCCACATACTAGGAATTAGTCTTCTTCTAATTTTCATGTTGCGTTCTTTGAGAACATGGTTCATTGCGTTCAGTTTTCCTTGAACATCATCACAATTTTATGCTATGACTTCGACATTGTCTGCGAAGCGGAGCATGCTTATTTCTTCTCCGTCAGTCTTTATTCCGGTCAGTCCACTTTCCTATGCTTCTCTAATTGCCTCCTTCCAGTATACGTACATTAAACATTGGTGGTGTGGGACTACATACTTGTCTTCATCCTCTATTAATTTTAGCTTCTATTTGTCTTCTGCCTCTCATTCACCCGATGATGACTCGCATCTTATATTGTTATTAGATTGTTCTCCTGTCATTGGAATCCATTCTGAGTTTTTCCAACAGCCCGAAAATCTTGCTCCCCTCAGCTCTGTCGAAAGCTTTCTCCAAGTCCACTAGTTTCACGTTTAGTGGCTGGTTCACGCAAATGATTTTACTAGTCTTCATTCATTCTTTCTCTTCATTCTATCACAAGGTAGAGTATGGCTCCCAGGTTCCCTTGCTGTTCCTAAATCCAAATTGGCTTTCGGTGAGGTTGTCTTCAGTTTTCCTTTCCATCTTGCGGCTCATTTCTCGTGTATTTTCGCCGCACGTTACGCTAGACTCAAGGGTCTGTGCTGTTCACGTAACTTAGTGCTTGCCTTCTTCGGCGATGCAATCTTTGCATTCCTTGAAAAGTCCTCAGGGAGTCTCTGGAAAAAAGGATAGGAATGAGCTGGAATAGGAAGTGAGATAAGTACTAGAGAATAAGAGGTTGGAGAAGCCCGCCCGAAAAAAAGAGACAAGGAAAGAAGAGAAAAGGAAATAAGACGCATGCCTGTGTCATTTATTACAGTTCTATTCAGGCTATTTCTATTGAGATATTTTGCATTTTATCATATTAATGGCATTAACAGAACTAACGAAAAATGGTAACTTCACTTGATTTAAAGGCAATTTCACACGTATATAGAAAGGTGTTGTTACTTTAACCATTGACGAAAAGTTATCCTCAAAACAGTGGAGAAAACATCTACATATTCGTGATACTCTGCAAGCCACTCCAAGTGTGTGTAGTAGGGGCTGACTCCACGCCGTGCATGCACTAAATGGCAAATACAATTCATACAGTCATTGGCTATTTTAATAAATAAAAAGGTAATTTATTATATAAAGCTGCTTAACAGCAGAATTTATTCTCAAAATGGCTTCTAACCACCAATCTACCCAATCTAATCTAATCTAATCTAATCTCATAAAGCCTAGTCACGCGGGCAGAGAAATCATGCACATATAATTACAAAATCATAGACACATAATACATGTAATGAAAAAAGTACCCCATGAAGAAAGAAAGAAACTCAAAGTTTATTTATATAGGTCTTTAAATTTTTTGCTTGGTTTTCTTGATGGAAACCATTACCCAATGGCCAAAAAAATCATAGATGAAATAATGATTTCTCGGCTAAGCATGTACGTAAACACTTCTCGGGTAACACACCGGGTTAATAATTCCATTTTGACAATTCGTGGTCTCCTGAAATTCCGGGAGAGTATATAAGTCGGCCCATTCTTTCCACCTAATATAATATGAGGCGGCCAGTTTTTAAATTTCGGAAACCTGATGTATGAATAAGGGAGGTTCTTATTGAATCGTTACTTGTATTTACCCGACACTTGTATTTACTTGTATTTACTCGACAAGAGCTTACGTTAAAAAATAACAGTTATTTGACAAAAAAATAAACGGTTGTAATTCAAATTTGTTAGTCAAAGTGGCAATACGTTTTATTTATTCGTAAGAAAGGGAAAAAAGGATAGAGTAATTAATGAGGTTACAAAAACAACAATTTTCATTTCGGTTTATCACTGGCGTTTTCGATCACATTATGAAGACAGAGAAAGATACAGTCCGTAATGCATTTTTACGATATGATTACTGGTTCTAAAAATAGCATTCAATATGCCCTTCAAAAAATCAGCGAAAGTGATTTCGAAATATTCCAAATGGCGGCGCTATCGCTTAGTTTCCGAGAGTTGGAATAGACGCCGCAGTAATTGAAAAGGCGCGTTGATTCAAATGGTCTCCTTGGGAGAGGTCTTTGTTCTACCGTAGAGTCGGTTTGGTAGCAGCGAATGAAGATTCCAAATAAAATGCACAGCCGCGTCTGAAATTCACTTATCATATCAGACGGCGTTCCTTACCTTTATATACGCTTGTATTCATGAAAATCCCTTGTGATAGTGACAAATTCATCACCTGATTTGCCCATTTACCCGCACAAACAACAATAAATGAACAAAATTTAAAATAATAAAACGATCAATTTTCCAAGAAAATTACTGCTCACCTCATGATGATGTAATGGCATCGAAACACGGATCGTAAGTAGGTTTTATTCTTTATGGAAAATTGCACGTTTTTCAATTACTTCATTATGTACAAATTTTACTCAATTTTCATGATCTTTTAGATTATATAAATACAAAAATAAATAAATAATTTTTTTTAATTGAGCTTTAGGTGATCCCTAAGACATTTCCGTAAAAGTGGAGTCACCTTCAAAAATAACCAATAATAATGAGATCGTTATAACGATATTTAACACACTTTTTAATTTTATATATATGTACAAGGAAATGTTTTAATAACAAACGCACTATTGAATTAGCGAAACAATCATTATTACAGTTTGTTTGGAAAAATTGCAGAGCGTTTAGATTTTAGAAACAGATTTTAGGATCATTTATGCTTATTTCCTTTAAAAAAGGAACTAAAAAACATTCAAACAGTGGAAATGGGACAAAAAGTAAAAAATGCGGAGTTCCCAGCGTAACACTGAGGAAGAAGTACGCGTCACCTAATAACTTTAATACTTTGTGAATTCAACACTTTTTAATCACGACCATGATTTGAGCAAATTGTTGTCACTGTCGACATTCCAATGACAATTCTTTGTCGAAACAATGCATATGAATAAATAATTGAGGAATGTGTAAAGTAATTATTCATTAAGAAACAACTCAAAACTAGGTAGGAATTAGGCCTTTTGTATCGTAAGTGGAAAGGTACTGTAATAACTTTAAATTAAATAAATATAATAACCGATAATATCACATTAAATATGATAACTAGAATATTTCCTGTTCCACTAAGAAATGCGGCTCATGAAGTTTTCCACTACAAAAACATCATGCAACCGCATTTTTGAACTGATCTCATACGGACGGTCGTCTACAAACAAGTCTTATACCAACGGAAAGAGTCGTCAACCATTCGAGTCACTATGAGGTATATTATAACTTTTTTGTTATTGAATTTAAGTTACAATTACTTACATCAGTGACTGTGAGGGGAGTACGACCCACATCTAGATGAGAAAATGACCTCCGAGACACGAAGGCTCGCCCCGGCTCGTGACTTCCGCCGGGTTCCAAAAATCATATTCTTGAGTCACGACCTTCGTTCGAGAGGCAAAGGTCACTCACAAAGCCTCCAAGTGGCCCCCAAACTGCCCATTTGGGTCAAATGAAGATTTATGTGCCGTGAGCGTCCGAACTTTTAATTTATTTTGCTCCGGTTTAGAGCGGGATCGTTGAAGAGTTGGGAAAAAAATGCTACGAACATATTTGAGGGCGGTCTTGGCCATCTGAAAAATACCATAGTTTGTCATTACCATTCTAATGTGACCAAATTTCAATAATGCGGCTTCACTATGACTGTGTGATTCAAAAGATATTTCAAATTTTTGTTTTTTTTTTAAATCGCTGCTTCCGCTAATGACACGTTAACCAATGAAACCAAAATTAAGGTTCAAATAATGCAGATTATCCCGCGTATATTATTAATTAACACCTTTTTTTAGCAACAGAACCCAACTGCAGCGTAATTTTTATAGATTTTCCAGATTTTAACTTCAATTATCGTAGTAACTAGCTTATACTTTCAGAATGAAGATGCATCGATTTTATTTTTAATCGATATTTCCAGTTGTTTTAGCCTCTCATAAACAGTTTCCGTGAAAAAGGCATGCAAGGTGGTAAAATACATTATTTTACGGGTTGCTCCCATTGTCGCGTTTAGCACGATGTAATTTCAAGCCCAATTTGCGAGAAAAATACTTAGAACGTAACAAACTATTGTTTGCATCAGATAGAGGTATGCTTTGCTACAAGCATCAAGGGCATGAATTAAATGGAATTCATATAACTTTTAGTTTAAACCACCTCAATGGTTTTTTTATCCCAAAACTAGGTGGCGCTGTCATATTTTCGAGTCTCTCTTCATTTGTCACTGGAGAGTGGTAGAGGAATGACGATGCATGCCACTCGCTTGAACACTAATTACATACACGCTGTCTGAACGTGAGTCTACCGCCGCAGAATATACAGTAGTGGTGCCTGCCAAACTAATCTATATGCCACGCGTTCTGCATTTCAAGCCGAGGTAATTAAGCTCTGGCCATTAGAGGGGGAAGGAAGAGAAAGCCGTTTCCCAAAAGCAACGAAAGAACGCAAATGACCTTCCCCTCCAGTCGCAGCTTGGCTTAAAGAGGCCAATCTACGCCTTCCACCGAATCTTTGGTAGATTCCGTTCAAGACAATAGAGAGGTTAAACTTCAATGATTTCGCTTACAAAGAAATTAAAAGTAAGAATTTTTTTACAATCGCATAATTTAAACAAAGGCCACCATCATTGATTCTTCAGCTACGTGTTTCTCCTCCCAAAACGGCATTGGACGTATTTACAAATGGGCGGCATTTCTAACTTTCAAACGCGCTATTATCTTGAACGCTCTCAAAAGGTCCAGAAAATTTAATCCTTATCAGCCTTTGAAAAAGCGTATCTAGAAATTTTACCGACTTACTTTGGCGACGCTGCAATTAAATACGTACCTCTATAATGAAGCCTGAATAGTTGAACGTAACTGTTTTTAGTATCTCGCCTAATAGAATGGAGGAATTGGAATTCTTTGCACGTTGCAGGACGAAATTTATGCTTTTGATTTACAAGAGGGAATTTTTTTTGTTTCATGTGTTAAAGAGAAAGAAAGAGAGAGATGGAAACTAGGAAACTAGCAGGGTTTGAGATGCTTATTGCATTCTGCTTCACAGTTTTCATAAAGTTATCAATATTCCGTTTAAAATTACGCATAATTGAAAACTAGGAATTTATTTCCAATAGGTTTTAGATGTTGAGAATGTTGTACAGCATTTACGTACACTAATTATATAAAGATGGTAGCTTGACCATCTGCCTTATGCCGATTTGCATTAGCGATGCCTTACGCATCATATGGCAAGTAATGTAGGCCACATCAATTATATTACATGCCCCATATAGGAAAATGTTTCACGACGCTAGTTCTCTCTCTGTTTAGATTCGCATCCGCTTGCATCAACCCGTTTCCCTGCGAGCCACAACTGAAGTGTGGACACAAGCTATGCAAACTAAAGAGGAAAACCAAAGGGGAGGGGGACGAATTGCCTGTCAGTGGGGTGTGTTTGTGTCATGATCTGTTCTTGTTATTGTCATTCGAATGTGTATGTGTAATTACGTGTAATTTCTCATACCAGTTCCACCTCTTGCTTAACAGTTCTAGTTATTCACATACACACAAACATTAATTCAAATAACAAGTTTACTAACTGCTCTTTGTTTGCTGGTGTTTGGAAGAATATGTATTATCACTATCAACCATTTTCACGCTTTCCTACTGCGTTGAGTAATTTATTTCATGTATATAATATAACGTCTCATTCTTTCCAATGAGAAAGTCATCAGGAGACAATCCATGCGTCACAAATGCTGAATGCAGTTTTTTTGGATGTCGATTAATTCTTATCGTTATGTCATTTAGAATGAGAGCAATCACATATGTGTTCTAGCTGTTGCTAAAATGCATTCTTTTTTCTGTTGAATCCAAAGTTTTCAAAATTTAATAAATTATTTTGTAACTTAAACCCCATTCTCAACAAAAGTAATCACTGATGACTGCCGTGACCTAATGAAACTCACATGATCTGACCAACTACGTCATTATACCTCAATTACAATTTTTCTCTCTCACTTACACAATACACTCGTGGGGAACACAAATACACACACATACTTACACAATACTCGCTGGGAAAAGACATACAAAACATATGCGGCACAGCACAAAAGAAACTAGGTTTTGTTAAGCGTATAATAGGAAGGTCCTCGGATGAAAAAGTAAAAGAGAGATGCAACTTCGCTCTGGTTAGGCCACACCTCGAATACGCCGCGAGCATTTGGGACCCTGGTCATAAAGATTAAACCAAAAAAATTAACAAAATACAAAGGAAAGCAGCACGCTTCGTTAAAAACTGCTACGAACGAACATATAGTGTTACACAACTGTTAGGGGGATTAAGGTGGGAGCCCCTAGATACTCGGAGGCTGCACGATAGGTTTAGGCTGCTTGATAAATTCAGAACTGATATTATTCAGAGCGACACAGAGAATATCATCATGACGCCTCACTACATTTCTAGGTCTGACAGATGCAATAAAATAAGAGAGATATTCTGTCGAACACATAGGTACAAAAACTCGTTCTTTGCGCGCACAATAAGCGACCACAATAAAAACTGAGCTCCTCCAAACACATTCTCATAGGATATGTCACCATTTCACAAAAACTTTTACATCTTTACACGGCTGGTGGCCTACCACCCCCTGCCACACGCCCATGCGGCGGCTCGCGGGGTAGTATGTACATGTAGATGTAGATATAAGCTAATGTGTTGTCTCCGAAGCTCTGTTGACTCACAAACTTGTCCTTCCATTAGCTGCATTGCAATTTAATTCGCTTGTTGAAGTTTTTAACGAAGCTAGAAGCTTTCCGTTTCATTTTATTATTGCACAAGTAAAATCTTTCTCTACAGGGTTCCAAATGCTCGCAAAGTATTCAAGATATAGCATGGTCAGAGAAAAATGGAATCTCTCTTTCACTTTTTCGTCCGAAATAGTTATTTCAGTCATTCATTACTAAAAATGGTAACCCAATAAGAAATAAATTGTATGTTATCTACATTTTATTTGCAAATTCTTCCTGAGATACGCCATTATTAGAGTTTTTCGCGAACCCCAAAACCAAATACAGTTCGCCCCCAGATTACGCGCACTACAGGTTGGAAACCGCTGTTTTAAGGTGGATGGAGGGATAAACGTTGATCATTGAGGGTGCAACGCTCATGTCAATAATTATTTCTGTAAGCGATAAAAACTTCCCGATAATTTCACTAACATGCACCAGTCTATGCGTTCCAATAACCCTGAATGCAGTAATAGGAATGATACAAGAATTACATTTACTTTTTTCTTTAATAAAAGCATATTAAGAACAATTATTTCGACGCAAGATTCAAATTTTGGGTGAAATCATATAGAATTATGTTGTTAACAAATTTTAGACTTGGTGTGACTCCTTGATGTTAGCTATTAAGTGTTATGATAATAAGAAATGTATTTACTTTAGTGTAGAAAAAAAACAGCGAATATTAAATCGAATTATTACGAATTATGTCATACGCAATTAAGATATTTGTTTAAATAAAATTAAATTGCCAAAAAAATTGGTAACACGCAATTGTTTCCACTTTTATCGAGAGATATCTCTAATGAGAACAAGAAGTATAGTTTCACGCAAATCTGTATACGAACAAATATTGTTCCAACCGCCTTAAGCGGACGACGAGACGGCTTAAGACGGAGACCCCTGAAAGTGATTAAAGGGCTGTTTCGGATAACTAATTTTCCGGTAAGTTCATGAACTCGGTAAGATAATAAAAGTAATGAGATTCCCTGGGATAAAGATAGCCAAGCTGATCATAAAAGTAGAAGGGAAATATAATTACTTGAGCAGTTCGCTAGAAGAAAATGGACGCTGTGGCAAAGGTATTAAGCGGAGAATAGCTTTAGGTATGAAAGCGCTTTGTAGCAGAAGGTTGCTGATGACGGAGACGTTAGCCAAGGATACAAAGAAGTGGCTGGTGAAGAGCTTGATGTGGAATGTCGATTGTATGGAACGGAAACGTGGACTTGCAGAACAGAGGACGTGAATAGGGGACGCTCCAAGCGTTTGAGATGTGGGTGTGGACAAGGTGAGGTGGACGGAGAGGAAGACAGACGATGGAGTGCTTGGTTTTGGTGGGCGAGGAAAGGAAACTTCTGAAGGAGAATGGAGGAAAGCAAGGTAGGCGGTCGGAGGGGGTGACGAGGAGCGCTGGGTTTTTTTAGGTTTGTACTGGAGGGAAGGATGTTGGGTAAGCTGAGAAAGGGTGGAAATAGAATAGGCTCAATGGACGGAATGAAAAAGGGAAGGTATAATGCTAAGGTAAGCAAAGATACACTCGTAGACATGGCTCTGCTAAATAGAAACGAGTATTTTTACTTAGTTATTTTCATTTAAACCTGCCTCAATGTGGTTCCATCGGAAAATAACGTCATGTTATTTCATTCATAATCTTGCTACTGATGGATAAACTATGGTTAAAGAGTGGAGGTATAAAAAGGGGAAAGACGAAGAGTTCATGAAAGGTTAAGATCACAAAATGGTTTAAAATGTTCTATGTTTTATATAAACAGTAACATGCTTCCGTTCCGCGCTTTTTTATCGCAAATTGAACTAGAAATTAAATGGGTCGATGTTGGAATGGGAGAAATACGGGAAAATTTGTGTTTTTCTAACTACTATTCTTAATTCCATTTTCGCGGAATATTTTTCTTAGAAGGGAAAACCCCCGGAAATTCCAGTTTAAAAATAAAGTTATGCGCATTCTCCCGCCTTATTGGCTTGCGTTATTAGCAGTCACTGCGATAAATGAAGTCAAAATGTCGCAAATCTATGGAAATGGCCCGAATAAAGTCAACACCCATAGGAGGAGAAGAGAAGTGCTCTCTAAAAATATATTCGGGGTAAATTAAGAATAATCTGCACACTTTGGACCTTAATTTTGCTTTTCAATAGGTAACGCACGGCAAAGTTGGGTTTGTAATCCGAATTAGCAGAAAGGTGGAATTACATTTTTTTTTGACATAAACAGTTTTCGGGGAACCTCCTTAAGGTAGTTTGAGCGAAATATTATTTTACCTATAAATCAATGAATTTGGTCGAATTTTAAAGAATAATATATCACCCTTCCATTGGCATCAAAACATTCAACCACTTACCGCATTACGTTCCGAGATATTTTCCAAAAGATACCAGTCCTTATATATGGGAAATAGTACGAGTATGCACTCCAGAGAGACCTTATATTAAAAATGAGGCATTCCCTACACTTAGATCTCTTCAAAAAATCAACAGTGTGTAGTTTGTGTATCTTCTCAACTTTTTTGAAATATAATCATGCTGTCACCGCAGTAAATTCTTTGGGATCACAATAAACCTTCCGTTTTGATGGAGTTTCAAACGCACCGCGTGAAAAAAATGAGTCAAGTTTAAGACTTATTTAGATATTTTCATTTGACAACTTACAATTTCTGTCATGTAAAACTATATCATTGCACCATTAATAATTCAATATTTTTTATTCGTGTGTCTCACAGCTGGTGAAATTAAAACGTATTATTCGAAATGGTCTCTATTATGATTAGGGAACTATCTCGTTCGCACTACCTTAACTGGTGAAACACCTAATAATACTCCTGTCGCCGGCATTCCGTCTACGAGGAATCCATTCTCTCCGGCGAGCCCCATCCTCGAGAAATGGACCCGTCTGCAGAAGAGAGCCCCGAGACGTGTGGAACAGTCGCGGAAAGGAATTAGGCCGACACTCTCTTGTTCGGTCGGCAGATAAACTTCCTCTGTAGCGCGAGGTGCATTCTCTCCTCCCGTCATCGCGGGGCAGGTGACCGCTTCGCACCTTATGATTCACATCACTTGCCCCTTGAAACTTTTATCGCTTCTCTTTTATTTTCTCTCTCTCTCTCTCCAAAGGCTAGCCGTGTTTACAGTTACCCGCGTTTTTCCCGCCACTGCACCCCCATCTCCTCCCTCGCCTCCGACTAGTTAGTGCTCCATGCAAAGAAGGTCAGTCGCCGTATTATGCATTCAAAACCCAATTTAGCTGGAAATTGTTCTGCGTTCTATCCGATGATCTCCCGTTAGCCCACTCCAGACGAAGCACTGCCGTTCGGCGGGGGAGGACAGGAAGCAACCCCCCCCTCCCGCCTCACTCCCGCAACCCACCCACTTCAACCCCCCCCCCCACCCTATCCCCACACCACCAATTACAAAGCTTCCGGAGGATGGTCCACCCTCCCCCCCATAATGAGGCGTACGATGCACTTAAAACTGCCCCTCCTCTCCCCGGAGGTCGTTGTCTCCCTCTGGACGGCATTGCACTGTTACGTTTCTCCGGGAAGTTTAAACTTCTAATTGAAATAATTCCTTCGAAGGAACTGCTTGAATTCATTTCAAATTTAAGTAGTTTGAGGGAGGCATATCGCTTTATCGTAATGGCGAGCATATTGGAATTTTACTCTTACATTTTAGCTGCTCCAACACGCATGGAGATACTATTGTTTTTAATTAGTGAAAAAGTGTATTTCTATGTGATCAAATCTCTCAGACGTCAAGATTACACAAATATATCCACATAAGTCTTTGACTTGACTAATTTCTTCAATGCCGTACAGTGAAGGTGCCTTAACAATCGAAGGTCCCTTTGCGACTTTATTAATATTTTGGTGAGTGATTGATCTATTTTTTAAATGTTTGACTCAAAAATATATATACACTGTTAAATTATGACGATAATAAATCGGTAGAAATTCCTATTTTTAGTAAAAAAAATTCCTATAATAACTTCTCCCGAGTACCTGCGGGACCCATTTCTCTTTGTAAAAGGGAAATGGTTCACGCATTTCATTTTTCTTTCGTAAAACGGGATGTTTTCTTTTTTAAAAATATCTCTAGGAGTAATGCTACAAGTGGCGGATATATTGGTATCTTGGGGAAGGTGAGATATTTTCCTTCAAAAATGAGGATGAATCCAGTGTGTGAAATGATATCACTCTCAAAATACCTTGAAGTCGCGCAACTGCTCGATCATCTGTAGTTCATAGTATGTTGATAACAGGCCCTTTTTCTCCCAATTATTGACCCAAATATTTTTGGAACTGCCTAGCGATTCATCGTAAAATATTTCTAAATCGGTTGGTGACATCCGAGAAATACTATTTTGATATGGCAGATTTACAGTAGTATCTGTGGATATGTATATTCTTTTATCATTTTATCCTGGCAGGGAATTTTCGCTCATTCTGCTGCTTTTTATTTTTTGTATAAAGATATGAAATTCGACCATTCCGAAAAAAATATGTACTGGGAGAGAAACTTAATAATTTATACAACACTAGCGTTACTTGTGCCTTCTGTTTCCGATTTGGACCCCACTCACCTCTCCCTTTGTTTACTGTCGTTGAATAAATGTCATTGCTTAATATGCACCATTCACATTGGCAGTCAACAGTAATTTAGATTTCGTATTACATAAAATCCTGTATAATAACCTAGGAATAATAAACAGAAATCATTTCATTTGAGTTGTTTTTAGTTTAGTATATTTTAAATTCTCTCCCGGAACTCAAACCTTTTTTGCCTATGGATGGATACCCTATAAAAAGTACTTCCTTGATTGGGGCGTAGTATGTTAAGGTTCCATGTCAGCGCTTTTACCTATCTGCTATAGAATATAAAGAGGGGATGAAGTTCCGCTTGCGTATAATTTAATGACTATTTTTTTCAATTAATCCCGAAATGCGAATAGCTATTTCTAAGGTACCGGCAACGTAGACAAACAATCAGTACACATTTGCAGTATTTTAACAATAAACTTTATTGAATTCCGAGCGTAATCCCGGCGGTGGGGTATATCTGTGGTATAGCAACTAGCCTGTGCTGATTGTTTCCATGATGCACACGGTTTCTGAGCTCAAATCCGGGAAATACTCGCAATCGGAAGTGCTTTAGGTACACGGAAATCACCCTCTGACTAGAACTCCAGCTGTATTTTTAGTGACCGACAATTACCCAGATCCGGTGACGAGTAGGAGAGACTGGGGCTAAACAGGTAGGCTTTTAGCTAACGATGCTATTTATTGCTCTTGAATAGTGTTTCAATACAACAGTATAATTGTTTCATTAACACAGTTATAGTTAACTACACATAAGTTAACACAATAGAAAATTCATAAGACAAAAGTGTACCCAATTAGCCCCGGTTTCCCCTACTGATAATGAGACTCGATGTCTAAAACTCGCATGCATACTTAAACACTTGTGTACATTGAGGATACCTTGGCAACTAAGACAGCGAGCGCGTGGTAACTTAAACTGTAAGCTTGCACTTTTTTAAAACTCACTGTACATTGCAATTTGTGTTTTGTGAGCCGGTTAATAATATTCTCCAACCTCTTTTCGCCATTAACCTAGAGTTAGCTAACTTAACCAAGGTATTAAATGTTGCACATTTTTGAAGAGCAATTATTTGGCTTTGATTACATATGTTCAAAGTTATGGTGGATTAAAAATGGACAACTTTACGTCAGTTTAGATGAAAAATATGGTAACGAGGCTAGTACGTACGAATAAAATGATCAAACAAAGGCAGGAGGAAGTAAAATGTGTCAATCATGACAGACAACCCCGAAAAAACCGCTTTCAAAGAGGAAACGGGCTGCAAAAGGAAAAACATGCATTTAAACAGGATGCATTTAAGGGATCTAGTTGTTCTTTCGTTTTACTAACAGTTACACTGATGATGATGAATGCCACTTATAAATGTTTTAATGGTACATTAGGCTACAGGCAACTTTATACGATGGGCAAAGTTTTCTATATTGAACCAAAGAACCTTTATATACGTGTACGAACGCACCCCGGCCTGTGTGTCTCCGCATTGGAGGTATGTTGGCACACGTGTATTGTTTTAGGAAACATTTTTTCAAACACTTTACTCATGATGATTTTTTATCTAACGGTGCTATTTATTTTTATTGAAGAGTATTTCAGTACATTAGTATACTGGTTGTATTTAAAACATTTATAGTTAACAATAGAAAACGCAAGAGGCCAAAGAAAAGTGTACCCAACTAGCCCCGATCTCTCCTACTGATTGTGAGACTCGTCTAAAACTCCCGCAGAGAGAAAGAGATGAGTCAGTGAATTGGATATCATATTGACTTTATTCGATAATATAAAAGACAAAATTTTTGTTTACTAATAATTAACCAAGTAATAGATACAAAAAACTGTTACAGAAACCCTAACTATTGATTAAAGCTCCATAGATGACCCAGAAGAAATTTCTCAAACCGTGAATTTATATACTTAAAGCATTTACATGATTGCGAAATGCCTTGCCATAGAACTGAATTATGGATTTTCAATAGCATAATTAATTTTAAATTAAAAAGCAGGATAAAATAATCTTCAGCTCTTATTCTTTAATTTATCAAATAATTTGCTAAGTAAAAGGAGTAACCGTTCGAGGATTCGACTAGGTTTATGGCGCACTTTACCCAAACTTTCCTTCGAGCCAAGTCATCCCTCCCCTCAGCTCAGCTCTACCGGAATTTTTCAAGGAGCCTCAGACACTTTCAAATCATTTCTAAGTTTGGAAAAAATATTTTGCTCGGAATGTTTCGTTTGACGCACAGCAGGGCATCCAAATAAAGAAAAAAATCAACTTCCGAGCCCATTACATTTCCACGTGTGTCGGGCGCAGAATTTATCCCAAAAACAAGGTAATAAAATCAGAAGCGTGTTTAGGGTTTAACATGAGTTCTACTTTTGTTTTTTTCCAATTGCATGTTTTGAGAGCGTGAGCATAATAACTTTTCTTCAAAGTTTATCATGAGCTTTAAAGCACTTTGTCTTGAATGGCTGGAGGTTTGACTTCCTGGTATGTATATCTTAAACCGAGATGAAGATGGTACTGACAAGAAAACTTCAAATCAGGAGGGAATAGAAGGACTAACGTAAGAGTCGGAGAAGACGGTGGTTGGTTTATGTACTAGACACTAGTTGGCAAAACCAGTGCTTATACAACGATTTCGAGTTTCACCTCCAGTTGGTTACATTTGCTTTGTCTCCAGTGTTATCACGTTAACAGTTTAACATCGCCAAATTGCATTTCTTGTGCCATCCCGGTTAAATTATCGCCGCGTAGGTATTTTCCCTTGCTCAAGACACTATTTGAAGGTAATTTTCCACTATGGAAACATAAATATCTTTCACAACTCATTAGTCTCTAAAAGGTCTGAAAAGTGCAGCGGGGAGAATATAGTACATACATAAAATTTTTGTCTATTTCATATTTTTGCCGTTATTGTTGCTATTTTTCATGCCACGGTCACTAAGAAAACTTGGAGAACAAAGGCGTAGGCGTAAGTCATTCGGGGGTGGGAGTTGCCCCCCCCGTTATGTAAAGGAAAAACTTTTTCATAATGTTACGAACTAGAATATACGGAGTTTACAGGGTCATTTTTTGTCACTACTTAATTTATCTCAATGAATTTGTAAAATAAAAGTGATTAATGAGAAGATATTAGGGAAAATAGACTTGAGAAATAGTTCTGTGATCGAAAATTACTCTAATGTGGCTTTAAAATATACCTATCTACTTGAAACCCCCCCCCCCCCAATCAAAATACGCCCATGGCCGGAGGATAAATTATTATCCTTCAGATAACCTTGAGGAGGCAATCAAGGCGATTTCCACAAAATGACACAATAAAGATCGCAATGGTTTTGATAAATGATCAAAGCTTTAGCATTGCAAATCTAACAAGTACAGAGGGTTGGCAAGGCGTTTCCCAAGTTCACAAAATGTTAATGAAGTGTTCGAGCTAAAACTAATGGGGTGTAGTTGCAATAGAAGCCGATGTCTACGGGTTTTCTAGGAATAATATTGGTGTTCACACTTTGTGGAGTGAAAGTAGTACAAATTTAGCTCTTTTTTAGAGCTTTTAGTGGTTGAATTGCTAAATCTCAAACGCGAAAGGATTAGTCGATAGGTTAAGTTTCCTCCCTAAGACTTTCCTCAAAAAAGGAAAGTTGAGTACAGGAGACCAATAAAAACTCAAAATTTGAACAGGCTTCATCCTGGTTTACGGCAGTTCTTAAGTTAGATATTTAGTAAACTCATAACTTACACACAAGCTAATTGTCCAAACCCCCGATTGGCAACTCTTTCGTGTTGAAGCCAATGTGACCATAGCCCTCCAAGAGCGGTTTTCATGTTGGAAAACGATTACGACAACTCGTAAGTGATTCCACCTGAAGCTGGATTGCAGCCTCCGCCCCCTTTGGCACTGCGCTTATCTTTACTGCTATCGGCTGGCTTAAGTCCAGATATCCATTGACTTCAACATTTTCTAGCGGAATTAGTGGCTTAAAAGCTCACAAATCTTTCGATCCATTCTATCACTATCACAATGTAAAGTTTACCCCGAGAAGACAAGATTTTTATTTATCTATCACCTTTTTGAAGTGGTCGATTTGAAAAAGTACGCGTGACTGATATCTTTCTATAAGAAAACCTCACTCCTCCAAAAGAAATTTATGCGTGTGAAGGAATGAAAACAGTTGCTTTGGCCTTTTGAGAGAAACATTCCGCTATAAAAATTAACTGTGATGCTCGGGTATTTGTCATCAAATACGCAGAAATGATTGATTGCAAGTGAAAAATGCTCAACGAAGTTCATATCTGTGTGTAAAAATTTATTTTTTTTCAGCAAGTTCATGTCCATTTCATTCTATTCTTCTATCACGGTAGCGGTAGGGTTTGGTCCTCGTCTATGTTGCAGTCGCGGGTTAGAGCTCCGCTTAGATGGATTGTTCACCACTCAAGTCAAAGGTGGTTGAGATCTTCTGCTATTATCGCCACTTAAGCTTCTCAAGGAAATCGAGTTTCACTTACGGCGCTGTTATTCTTTGCAATGCAACGCTATCTATTCAGCTGCTTATTTGCACGTATTTAAATTGTAACAGTTGAGCAATTGCATATTTTGTGCTAACGTTTTATTACTTAATATGATCAGCTCGATTAACAATGACATGCTGCGACGTATTGATTAATTGAAATACCAAACTTTATTATTAAACACAGACCGTTCCTGGCATACAATATACCTACGGCAAATACTACGTAATGTATCATTTAGAGTGACAGTTGTGATTAATAAATAATTATTATCCATACTCAAATCTTAAATCCAAACCGAAACGAAAAAGAAATGACAAATTAGCACAAAATAGATAAATGCTCAACTATTACCATTTGAATACGTACAAATAAACAGCTGAATAGATAGCGTTGCATTGCAAAGAATAGCAGTGCCGTAAGTGAAACTCGATTTCCTTGAGAAGCGTGAGTGGCGCCGCTCGATTCTTTGCAATACATTTGAATCCGACCGTACAAAGCGACTCATATAACCAAAAGAAAATTGGTGACCTTAGAGACTGTGACCTATCCTTTGAGATCAATTAGGCGTAAATTTGTTAAGTATTTATTACATTTTCAGTTTTCCTACTTTGAATGCTACACGGTGAATAAAGGTCGAAAACTTATTATCACCATTTAACGCTAAACCAAGACTTAGTTTTTTACCATTTTAACCGACTACGGACGATGAAAGCATCCGAATGTACTGCTTGGGAACGCGTTTCGTTAGGAAAAATGTCCTACGTTGTGATGAGCCCCTTCACGCGCAAAGAGGTGGGTGAGAAACGCGGGCAATTGTGTAATCCCAGTGGAATGCAACGCCCCCTTCCCCCAACCATCCCTCTGTCCCCACCTTTTCTCCTACCTCCCCCCCCCCCTCAAACCTCCCGCCCCCACTCACTCCCACACTGCACTGCCTCTCCCGCTCCCCGTACATAAGGAGAGCCATTTTTGCCGTTTGGGGATCCGCCGCGTCGTAAGCGGCCAAGGTGAAGGGCCAATGTGTGTTAACCGAACGGTTTAAGGATTCGATTATGCTAAGTGAATTGCATGCCCCACGGGGCTCCGTGACCTCCGACCTCGCCATCCTACTGACCTCCTCCATCTCCATGCGTTCCCTTTCTCTCCTCTTCCCCTCGCGGTGGCGGGTCATTCCTTTATCCCCTCATCCTGAGCCCAAGTCATTCTGCAAGAGCACTATCAAATGCCTCTCCGATAGGAATGAAATAATGCACCGTTTATAGGTATTACCAGGGTTGAACGGTGGTTAATACGGCGGCTCCAACTTACTGGCGCTCATAATATTTCTAGTTTGGGATGGGAATCGCTATCACAGCGTAGTTTAAATTATGGACTTAACCTCTGAACTAAATTTCAGGAGAAACATTTCTCTGACGGCGTAAAAAACATACTATTGACCCCTTCGTACTACGGAAGATTAGATGGCGCCGATAAAGTTAGGGAGATAGAGTGTAGAACCGATAGGTATAAAACGTCATTTGTTCCGCGTACCATTCGGGACCATAACAGCTGTGATCGTCGTCATGACCAGTGTGAATAGTGACATTAGCTAACCTGTAGATCTTTGTATTTATATTCTCTACGTTCTTATATATGCATGATGTAAATAGTGATGTTCTTATTTATGCATGATATTTCGAGACTGTAGTAGTAGTCTTTGTATCCCTTGCATGTTGGAACGATTGACGATGGAATGTTTCTTGGTTAGTAGATTCTAATGGGCGTGTTGCATGTGTGGTACGCTGGTTTCAATGTAGTTTCGGTGTTCTGCCGTTTAATTCATGCATGCCTGGTGTGGAAGCACCCCCTGTCACACACACTTTGGGTGGCTTGCAGGGTATGACGTAGATGTAGTTTACCTTATTAGAAATGCAAGTGACCTCAAGATGATTTAGATGAAATGGAGGAGGCATGTCTGTGAACGTTCATGGGCGACGGTAAAACAAGAACATCGGAATGGCATGGGAATGGTTTTGAGCGGAGTAGGGGCGTGGCCCACAAGACACAAATCATCGCATTATCCGTGGATTTAAACTTGAATCCAGCGAAAATGAAACGTCCCCTCTGGGAGCAAAAGCCAGAGTAAGGTCAAAAGTGTGCCGACTTTAATTGAGGAAATGGCCTCAAGAATTAGATGAAATTTGACCTCCATTTTTATTTATAGCTTCCTTGATTGACCTCTGGTGAAGAGTGAGGAGTCACTAAAAAGGCAACTGTAAAAACCTACGTGCTTGAGTAAGCAGTAACATACAGTATATACATTTCATATATTTTGAGAATGTTTATTTTATAATTGCATCCTTCTTTGGATGTAATTCCTTGCAGTATTAGTCCAGGAGATATTCGGTACCCCTTTCATTGTAGTACTGCCGTATTTCGGATCGACGCTCAATTTCCTATACTCGTATTTCAACCCGGTTTCAACTGTTTCTTCTATCCACTTGCATTTAAAGTTAATTAGGGCTAAAACTAACAGGCATTCACGCGACGAAATTCTTACTCGTATTCGAGTTACTTGCGCAGAATTGTATGTTAAATAACCCAATTGTATAAGGAGCATGAAATATGGTGAGGAGGTCTAAAGTAAACGTGAGAGTCAGTCGTGCTCCTGGCCGATGGCGAAAGAGGGACAGGAATGCTTTGGAAGGAAGGATTTCGTGCCGAGAAGACGAAGCAAACATGGAACGAAACATTTTGCACCCCGAAACTTCGGTGAGTTGACAGAAATTTGTGGATTTGACTGAAATCAAATGCGAATATCGGAACAGTTAGCCAGAGTACACACTTCTATCGCTCGTGCAATCACCAGTACGATGGCCGCCTGAAATCGTAGTGTGAATGCACGTTCGGACCATGGTGATCCATAGTTCCTCACACTCGAAGTATGGTGGTAAAGCGCTGGTGTCGCGAGTAAACGGCGGAAATGATGAATGATGGTAACTTTTAAGGCCGATCATTTTAGAGAATCAGATGATATTACTATAATGAAAGTGCATAGAAATCTACATCTACATATCACCTTGCGAGCCACTGCATGGGCGTGTGGTAGGGAGTGTTAGAACACCAGCCGTGTAAGGGTGTAAGGGATAAGGTTTTGGTAGGTGAAATGGCGACGCGTATTAATGTGTCATTTGCTTGAGAAGAACATGTCGCAAGCCTCAAAATGCCACAGGAATATGGTATTCCGTAGTTTGTTTGCTTGCTCTTAACTTGTTCGTCGCGATACCTTGATGAGGGGGGTAAGGGTAACACAGTTTGCGATAGTGGTGTGAATGCCTGCAGGGGTTGCCACCATGGTATACACACGCGTACGATAGTAGTCTGTACGAGGCATTACCCGTTGACCGTGCCGACTCCAGTGGCGGAATTTCCATAGAAGACGCGGCGGAAGTTCTTCTCCGTCCATTCCCTACCTCCCACGAATTATCCCTCGTCATCTTCACTCAAAACTTCAAACAGCCCAATAAAGAGCTGATTTTGAAGTTTTCACAAAATATTTCAGTTTTTACTCGAATTGTTCTATCCGTTTCGTGAATAGAATTCATAAACTGTGCTAATTCATTAACTCAGTTATGTGATTGACTCGTTAGAAGTCGATTTTATGAAGTGGGTAAACGGCGGTATTTTTTTAATACTGCTCTGAAGAGCTTCAAAACAAGACCAAGTTCTTGCTTCCACGACCTTGTATTTCAAAGAAAAAGTTGTTTCAACAAATGTATAGCAACATTTTAGTGGCGCATAAAAAAGAACTAGCATTTTGTAGTTATATTTGCATATTTATTCTTCAGTGTATGTAAATTTAATTACGATTGAACTTTAAGTTTCTTCAGTATAAAATGTCAAAAAGAGCGCTCCGTAAGAAAATGCCAAAAAACAGCTATTTTTTTGTTCGTGATATATATCGAGAGTGACATGTAAAATTAGTCTAAAAGCATGGTTAAACGCAAAATAAAACTAGCTTAAGTTTGATGTGACTTGCATTCATGTTGTTACAATAATTCATTCTTAATTGGTATTCAATATCGAATATACAAAGTTTTTGATCGGTCAGTATGACTCACCCACAGAGTTTCGTAAGGGTAAGGTCAGGAAAAATCAGCTGTCAGGCCAACAACAGTGCGAAGACAGAAATCCTGATGGGTTGCAAGTCACCGTTGAGAAAGGGAGAGAAAGAGGAATAACATCCGCATTCCAGCGAGTCCCCCAGAGGCAAGAGGATTGGACCTTTTGTGTGGTGGCGAGAAGGAGACATGACCTGGGGGAGAAATGTTTCATCAAGGGATTGGCATCAACTGGAGTAAATTTTATGAAAAATCTAGCGATATCGAAAAAAAGTCTCTCGTCGGTATTCCTGATCTTCTCCTTATTATAATTTGAATAATTTATTGTACTTTTTTGTAGTTAAGTTCTATGAATCCGTGAGGTGCTTAGCTGTACATCAATAGACTTTGCAAAGTAGGTGGTTCGTGTCCGGCCGGCAACTTAAGACCTAGTTCCGACGTAAAAAATTGTTGCCCTCAGTTGGTTTCAGGGCAAAAGAGAATGAGGTACCATAGAAGTGTTTGCAAGGATGGTAGGATGGATGGGGTTGGGATTGAGTGGGTGGTGAAATAATGCGAGTTTGATGCTCCACTAATGGACATAACTGAAAGGAGTTTGCTTCCTTGGCTTCACCATGTGGAAAGGATGGAGGAGAGTCGATTAACTAAAAAGGTAAAAAAAATTTAGAGCGAACGATGTGAAAGGAAGAGGTGGACCACGAAAATCATGAGTGAGTGTAGTACATGAGATTCTGTCTATTATGAAGTCGTTGGAGCATAGAATATAACAACTCGTAGCTCATCGAATGTTCCCGAGAAAACTTTGATGTACACCCTTTCTTCAATACTATGGGTTGAAGAAAGAATTGATCTCATTATTGATAAACAGACTATTTTTGACCACCAAAAATTTATATTGAAATTTGTGGGAGTCGCAAAGTGTCTGTCTAATCAATCATGACATCCTACGAACACATAAGAACTTCAACTTTGGATTTGAAAAATTGATTACATCTACATACTGCTCTGCGAGCCACCACATGGGCATGTGGCTGGGGGTGTTAGGATACCAACCCTTAAAAGGTGTGAAGAATGAGGTTTTGGGAGATGAAATGGGGAAGTGTATTATGGGTATGTTTAAATTGAAGCTCCGGTTTTATGATGGTCACTTATTGTGCGTGGAAAGAACGAGATTTTGTACCTATCTGTTCGGAAATGTATCTCTCTTCTTGAATCACTTCTGTCGGACCTAAAAATCTAGTGTGACGTCGAAATCATATTCTCTATGTCGCTCTGAAACTCTGAATTTCTCAAACAAAGTAAGTCTAGCGCGCAGCCTCCAGGACTCTAGCGGCTCCCAACCTTATCCTTCTATAAGCTAAGAAACAGTATATGCTCATTCGTAGCAGTTTTTAACGAAGCGTGCATCTTTTCTTTGTATTTTATATAAAATATTTTAAAATCTTTATAACCAGGGTTCCTAATGGTCGCGGCGTATTCGCGGTATGGCCTAGGCAAAGGAAAGTAGCACTTTCCCTTTACTTTTTCATACCTTCCTATTATACGCTTGATCAATCCTAGTGTCTTTAATACTAAGATGTGCGGTAAGTTTTCACGTAAGCGAGACTGACGGGGACTCGTCTTACGTTGTTGGGGGAACCCAACAGATACGAGTACTGCGGGGAGGTGGTGGCCCAATGACGTCCTTTTGACGTCAATCCGCCTCATGGTGTCAGCCTCGCAGGGGTTGTGGTTCGCTAACCTTCCCTTCCCTTCCCATTTCCTTTTCCCACTACTTCCCGCTAGGGTATAAGCGAAGGCTTGCAGACCTGGTGGGGGGTTTTTAGATCTTGCGGGGAGACCCGAATCACCTGTCTTTAATGCTGTGCCGCATATGTTTTTCATGTGTTCTCCGCGATATATCTGAGGTTAAGGTAATTCAAAGATAATTTATTTTTTATTAAATTAAGAAAATTAAATCAAATAAAATTAAATTAAGAAAAAAAGATTTAACTGTATCTACTGACATTTAACTGTATCGACTTAAACTGACTTAAATATCTGCATTTTAAATGTCCCAATATTCCATTAAGTCATCTACTGTGTTCATTTGCGTGACTGAATTTTAAAAAGACAAAGGGAAAAGAGTACAATATAACATAAGAATTATTTTCCTCGCACCTAAGTGGTTCACCACGGAAAAACCTCCCCAAATATTAAGCTTTGCAATCTTTGGCTTACTTGAGAAAGAACGTTTAAACCTCAGATTGCTACAATGCTTTAAAACTATTTTTCTAAGTTTTTGTATAAATACACGGATTAGATGCCATTCCAAAGGAAAATAATGTGAATACACCCCTTTTCTCATATGGTCATGTATTTTTTCATAAAGAAAAATCGTTGTTGATCTGGAACTAGTGAATAAAACTTTCACCTCTAATGTGGCCGATCCGTTTCTCAGCTTATATTGGAGTGACTGATGGCTGGTCGGTTATTTGGGGATATGAACGACAATTAATGACAACAGTAAGAGCTTTCAATTCAAGATGCCGAAGTATTACTCTGTAAGCCACCTCAAGGGCGTGTGGCTTCGTGAGGCGTCAAGGGCGTCGTAAGTGAGTTAGCGCACATCGGAACACATCGGCGCACACGAACGACGTTAACATGGAACAATGTGCGCTGGCGAAATGCTTTTAAACCTACAGGTAGGTGGCATTCTGTGTGTCAACAACAGTAACGGCCGAATGTTCGAAGTTTTAGAATTCGCTAAAAATGAGTATTAATAAACGATAGCTTTTTATCACAGAGTAATGAAAAACTTTATAACATGCCTTTCTTACGTCTTTTATGAAAATCAACAAATCTGCCGACATTCACGGATAATATAATCGAAAGTCATTTGCTATACAGCTTTCATCAACTTTCAACAAAAAAATGGAGGGTAAATGCGCAATTGTGTTGCGTAATGAATAGCGCATCATAGCGAATGGAAGGCACCTGGTGATTTATCAAAACCAATCACCCACACTAATTGGTCTATGGTGGAAGGTACATGAGCATTGTTCTCGAAAAATAACGCGCATAAATAGGGTTGGTGACTCCTTCCACGTGCAAGACATGCGCACGCGAATTCAAGGACAATTCCTAATTTATTCCGCGAGAGACGTTTTCGCATGTGCGTTTGGGACCACCGCCTTTGGACTCGGAAGAAGAGCTGCCGTAGAAGGAACTGCGATATGACGAATGCGAAGAAGGGCCGGAATGATTGGATATCTCGGAGCTGGGGGAGCATTATTTAGGCACTAAAATTCCTGAAGGGAACTTTAGGGGGGAAGGATCAGCAAAGCCTTTGTTTCGACTGCGTTGAGTCTCATAGGAAATACCCGAGCCCGGGTAAGGCACGATGCGCAAATCTTTCCGAATGAGACGAGCATTTTCAGTTCTCCTGTCAGAGAAAGGCGTAACTGTGGAGCTGTCCAGGATGGCATCTATATCTTCAGAATCGCCTCCCTGTTAGTATTCTGATAAAGAGTGAGTATGGGAAAATTAATTTAAGATATTGATAAAATGCTGTCCATAAATACGCCATAGGAGATGATTTGACGACTTTCTTCCATGGTAAATGAACAGCTAATAATTTCCCAAAAACAAGAAACTAGTTTTAACACAATAAAAATCGTCTTTTAATCAAGAAGAAGCATTATTGAACAACAAATAAAGATGGATATAAAAATAAATGGAGAAATGTTGACAGTTTGATTGGGTGAAGAGAGATTCGCAATACCAAATGTGATCATATATTAATATCTGAAACCCATGAACTTCCCATACCTTGCCTGCTTTAAAGGCCCTAATTGCGATTAGGAGCTGCGGTTGCATGAGTAAGGCTTAACTTTCTGAGGAAAGTCCTTAGACTACACCGAAATAAGCGCTAACACATGCATTTTTCACCAATTGGCAACATTGCAATAATAATCATTTAGAAGTAGATTTTTTCGCTACGATGATTACCATCTGAAATGATGACATCTAATGAACTTAATCAATAAAAAACCTAATCATAAGTGTCCACTGTAGTAAGATACCGGCGAAATTAGAGACAGGATGAAATATTGAAAGCTTTGGACGGTGCCACAGGCGAATGGATGATTGGAGACTGGTCGAGTGACTAATAAATCCCTTCCAAGGGCAGATTTGGAGTAAGAAGACTATGGAAAGCATCGCTTGTAAGAAGTTTGTTGAGAATTTTTACGAGAGAATTTGAGGACTAATCAAGGGAAGGCAAGGATTAGGACCACATTCGAACCTTTTATTATGGGCTTGCGTTGGAATATACCGGAATTTTCTAGGAATGAAGTGGTCGTCAGAAATTTTTACCCGCTCAAATGGCTGACGAGGTCTTTCCTCGGAGAGCAAAGAGATGGAAGAGAATTAGATTAAAGCCAAAAGTTGTCAGAAAATTTCAGATCCGTTGAGTTTCAGGATGACGAAATGTCAATAAGTACTTTACCAGAGCTCAAATAAATGCATGCGTTTCGCCAACTTTATTTTGAAATTCATAAAATATGTACGGTATTCATTTTTATAAATAATTTTTCCATCTTTTTTTTTAAATCATTGAGTAAAAAATACAAAATGATTATGAAAACTTGTTCCAAAAATCCATTTTTCCATGCATATCTTGCCATGTGTTTCCTCACATCTTGGATATTTCCTATTTAAAAACACTTGGAACGTATCTTAGAAATGCGTTCAAAATGGATCAGAATTTTTCAAAAATATGCTTCCAAGTTTTTCTTTCAACATAGTTTCGCCATGATGTCAGACAAATGCGAAAAACTTAGGAAGATAGAGAGCACAATGAATGAGTAATATATTTTTCCCGTGTGACTCATTCACACGTATATCACAAACTAAGTCAAACAAACTTATTCTTACGTACCTATATCACACACTAAGCACACTATAACACCAAAAGACATCTCCCTTTTAATAACTTTTTCCTCATTCTCATCTTCCTCTCCCTTTTCTCTAACATATTTCCAAGCCCCCTCACTGTAGTCGGCCGCTTCGCCAACTTGCAGGCCTTAACGTGTAAGTATATGAATATTGGGACTGAAAATCTAGAGATGACCCACATGTAAACCCTTGTATTTAAGGAATGACGGGCTATTTTCAGCTAAGAGCCTCTCTTTTTTGCTCTACGCTCTCCATTCAGGTATGCAAAAGCAGAAAAATAACTTTTTATAAAATTGCGATAATAAGAAGGACAAGTTTTATAAAGAAGGCTCTATGATCCCGTATGGACGCATGTCTTCTTCATGTATGCCGAAAAGCAATACCGTGAAACGTATTCTGTTATATACCTCCAACAACATACTCTTTATTTCATTATTAAAACAAATATTTCACATCAATATTGTTCTGCCAGCAAATAGGGTCTTTTTAAATTTAATTAAAAATATTCTCTCAAAGAAGGGATGTCTCCCATAATACTGGGGTTACACAGATCTAAAATGAAAATTAGCCGAAAATGTCTACATCCTCTAGCCTAAAGCTATAATTATTAATCCAAAACAAGGATAACCGCATAAAAATTACTTTACCGTCACTTTGCGGTCAATGTTATGAAATTGTGAGTCAATTTTTAAGTTTATCTACTTTCAAGGCCTAACTTGCTATAACCACATACTTCATATACAGGGGTACTCAAATTATTCCCATGAGATGTTTTTGTTTCCGCCCGCTGATGGAAACCGTGAGAACAGCATTTTCGCAAAATCTATTCTCCAAGGTCTCAATCAAAACAATTTGCGAGCACGAATACTTTCCGACCCTTTCGCAGAGCCGGAATAGGTAATGATTTCCCAATCATTTCCTTAAACCGTACTTTCCTGGACACTATATTCGATCGTCAAACAAAGGGGAAATAGTTTTTTTACTTCAACCGAAAATACTACTCGCCAGCCTGGTAAACGATTCAGACACGCCACTTTGCGTTCCGGAGCGTGCAACCCTGGCCAAAAGCGAGTTACGGTTTTTAAATCACCGAAACAAACATGACTTACGCGATTTTTGCCGGCATTTCCTTGTTTTGTCAGAGAAGACGAAATAGCGGTTAGCTCTGTGAGTCATGAGGAACCTTAACAATCGTTTGGGAAAGTTCCCAAACAAAATATACAGTTATGGTCGTAATCCCGGCGAGAGGAAGAGAGAGACCGGACGAAACGAAAGATACGGCAGAGAGGAAAAGAATAAGGGGCGACGGAGTATAGGTTAAACAACAAGAACTTATAGGGAAAAAAATTAAAGATAGCCAGTGGGGCAATTAACCGACCCACACCTTGCAGAAAAAATGCATGTGGCTGAGTGATGACCCACATATCAAGAATATTTTAGCCGAATGGTCCTTACAAAGGTTTACAACTCCCTTGAGTGAAGCGAGAGATACTCCATGGACGCTAGGACGTTCAATCATAAATAGAGTGCATACCGTTTGTAGAAGTTATTTATTTATCATTATTCCATTTTCGATTACGCTGGCGCATCCCGATCTGCGCAAGGGCCTCGTTTCCCGATTTCCCCCTGCTGTAAAGGAACACGTTCCCAGGGCTAATCTATCACAAAGTGTCTTGGCACAGACCTGCACGGAAACCAGGGGAGGTCAAAGTGGGGGGGGGGTGAAGGAAACGGAGGGGGGCAGGGAGGGAGGCAACGAGACACGCATTGAGGAAAGGGAACTGCTTCGTGAAAAAGGCACGAGACACGCATTAGCATGGCTTCGCAAGGCAGGTGCTTAAAAATCACCCATCGCAATGACTTTGGCTGGGGCCCAATCTTGAAGGCCTCATTGTGAGACGAGTGGAATTGGGATGGCCTGGTAGTGGTGAATCATCCCTCTTCACGAAACACTTGTGTAGTCGGTAATTAGTTTTGATTTAAGCCTTTGAGTGTGTTGCACTGTTGTAATTCTTGCTTTAGGTTACGCTGATTACACTTTTATAAAGTTCGAGCTTTCGCCGACCCTTCCACGGGCTTTTTCAGGCAATAATGAAGGCTTCATTTGATAAGAATTATAATTAGAAAGAATTTTTGCTCTCCAAACAAAACAACCTAACACCTTAGTTGCGCAGGATATCGAAAGTTCAGTAGCCCATGTCCCAAATTCATCCCGAGCGCAGCGCCAGGATCTTTTGCAAGTACAACCTACAATAACACGCGCATTTTAAGATAAGCCCGACGATGGCCACCCGGGTCCTCCGCTTCAAAATACTAAAACGAAAAAGAAATTGGGATCGCAGGGACATTTCTAAAGGGGAGGGAGTCGAGAGAGAGAGTGAGAGGTGAGTGGAGCGGCTTGGTGGAGTGGAGGTGGAGCGGAGTGGAGTGGTTGCATTATTCTGCGCTCTTTTCAACCGCGGGACCAAACTCCGGTTTCAACGGCTGCAGGCCTCGGCTGCAGACCACTCTGGGATGGGTCGCCCTGGAATTATTCGATTAACTTGGCGTCCACGAATACTAGCGACCCTATTGGCTGAATTTGAAATAAATAATCTACTAGGGGAGAAAGAAATAGTTCTTTATTCATTGGAATCATTTCTGTTTTATATCTGCACTAATGAAAGTAACACCCAGAACCATCAACCATTTTTCTTAAATGATAAGCAGTCACAAGAGCTTGATTTTTCGTACTACGTTAGTAAAATGGCTCTGTGTGAATAATTTCTAGCATTCTGCTCCCTCCTTGCATTCACACTCATCATACGACCATTCTTACAAATCTCCCAATAAAAAACCGCTCTCTTGGTCTTTGACGTAATTACCCACATTGCCGTTCTCTGCGTTGCATTACGGAAGCTGTCCACGAGCCCCTGATATTCTGTCGACTCTCTGGCAGCTACACGTTATCATAAGCGCATAACTGTACTCGCACATTTACACCCCCAATAATTAACCCTGCCTTATTGATTTAAGCATCTTCCATAAATTTATCCACGCAGTCATTGGATAGCCACGGATATATTTAGTATACATTTTCATTAAATACAACAGTTAATAACTTACCTAACATTTGGTAACATTGAACCCTAATTTTTAGATTTTTAAATGCATTCTACCGGTAAAAGGTAAGTTGTGTTGAAAGTCAGAGAAACTCATCCGGCTTTTCTACACTTTCGAGGTCCTAAGTATTATGTCCTAATATGTATATTTTTGCCTCCGTATACGATCTACCCTTCTTCATCCCATAAATAAAAGCTATTCTCTTTCTTCCCCTCCCTCACTTGCCCAACATCCTTCCCTCTATCACAGTCTTGAGCAACTCATTGCTACTGATTACTTCCTCCAGCCACCTACCCTATCCATAACGGATTTCATTCAGTGGTTCCCTCGCTCACCATTCTGAGCACTTACTCGCTTGTCTTCCTTCCGTCCATTGCACATAATCCATTACTCTCCACACCCTCGTATCAAACTCCTGCAGCCGATTCACATCCTCTCTTCTTAGGGTCCAAGTTTCCACGCCATTCAACGCTCCATATCAAGCTCCTTACCAACCTTTTCTTCACATCCTTACCCAAGGTCTCCATAATCAGTTCCCTTCTGTTACTAAACGCTTCTTTGGCAAACGCTATTCTCCTATGTCTTTGATACTATGCCCATTTTCTTCTAGCGAACTGCCTAAGTAATTAAAATGCTCTACTTGATCAAGTATGTGCCCTCCCACTTTATGACCAGCCTCGCATTCTTTGTCCAAGATAATCTCATTACTTTTGTTTTCTTATGATTTTTCTTCATTCCGAGTATCCCGCACTGTATTTTTAGAACATCTACAAAAGCTTGTAGTCGATCTTTGAAGATCTTTAAAGGAGAAACTTTGAAGATCGACTAACAGCCTGATTTTCCAAGAATCTAGTTGACTTGATCATCTGCCCTCCTGCATTTATTCCCGCATCCATTTATTCCCATGTGAGTCTTACCATTTCCTCAGCGTAAATGTTACAAATAAAATGCGACCTCGGGCCCTTGGTTTACCCCGCGACCTATAGTTTTCCACCCTGATTAACTGTCAGTAACCCTCACTTGTGCCTTTTGGGCCATGTGTAAGTGTCTGATTAGTCTCCTGTCTTGCCAATCCATTCTCATTTTCCCGAGTATCGCCGTTAACTTTTCTCAGTGTACTCTGTCAAAAGTCTCTTCTAAATCCACAAAGATGACGAAAATATCCTGGCTATACTCTGTTTCTTTCTTTTAGTTTTCTCATCATTTCAATTTCGTCTCGAGGTGACCTTCTCTTCCGGAACTAAAACTGGTCATCGCCTAAGTAATTATTGGCCTTACTCTCCAACCTTTTATTGATTATTCTAAGTAAAAATTTGGCAGCGTAAGAAATTAAAATGGTTGTTCAATAGCCCTCGCATTCTGACGCTTTCTCCTTCTTCGGAATAGGAATCAAGACTGATTTAACGAAGTCCTTCGGTCATACTTCTTCCTTGTGTATCCTACGAATAAGTTTGAAAAAGGCTTGCCTATCTTCATTTCAAAAATTCTTAAGCAACTTCAGAGATATGCTATCAACTCTTACGGCTTTTTTAGCCGTCATCTCCTTCAATGATTTCTCTATTTCACTGTCGAGTATCCTTGGCCTGAGATTATCTTCATCTAGTGTTCCCTCATCCTCTATATCTAAATAAGTTGGTCTACTATCGCAGTCATATAGCTTCTCCACGTATTCTCGCCATCAATATTGAATATCTTCTTGCTTGATTAATATCCTACCTCTTCTGTCCTTAATCTTTGGTACTGTTTTCCCTCTCTTACCTCCAGACAGCAATATTACCCTAGCGTATAACGCAACCACTTCCCCTTCCTTTTGAAGTTTTTCTATTTCCTCGCATTTCCTATTCCACCGATTTTCCTTCACCCGATTAGTGATTAGCCTTAGCAGATTACTTAACTCCTTCTAGGTCGGTCTCGACTTTTTTCCACTTTATTCTCTCTAGCTATATCTTCCGTAACCCACTGCTTGTATACTGCCCTCGTTTCCACTGATTCTGTTGATTCTCCTGCCGTTCTTACTCTGCCTGTTTTTATGTTCCCCCACTCTTCCTCGATCGTTCCTCTTTCACTTTCTTCGCCTATATTTCTTTCCACTAGCTCGTGATATTCCCTCCTTTTTCCTCCTTTCAAAACTTCAAAGCTAAAACATGCTTGTGGGAAATGAAAAAATAGAATTTTAATTGCAAAATGCGATTTTTATGGCCGGAGAAAGCATCTGACCTCCAAATATAGATTTTATTGTAGGAAAAGGGAAAAAACCGTACTCTGGAGTAATTGGCTTTTCGCAGCAAATTTCGACTTTTGGGAAGACTAAAACGATGTTATGTTAAATATGTACAATGCATTTTTCAATTTCATTATTATAATTAAATATTCATTCAACTGTGTATTCGACGGCTAGCTAAGAAATCCAACTATATGGCCCATTTCATTACCAGTGGAAGCATTAACAGACCGTACATAAAGGATCCGGAGTCTATCCTCGGGTAAGGTTATTCAAATATGTATATTTTCAGATATCGTCAGTACGTCGAGACTCGGCTATTAGCTACCTGAGGATGCTGATATTTTCCCGGGGCGTAGGGTGCTCAAACACAAATGTTACAGGAAATCTTGATTGGTAAAGCTAGAGTTGTCACTGTTTATGTTTCTCTAATGGTTTTCAAGGCTCTATGGGGCAGTAAATAGGGAAATTACCACGTTGTCATCCTTTTGTGCCTCAGTTCACCGGTTATATTCTCAGTTCATTATTCATTGAGAAGTATTTTTGAAATACCAGGAATACTGGTGAACGAAGTAGCTCAAACGTGCATGTATCGACTGCGAGGATAATGAAATAGGATTATCTAAAGACATTACTGCAGTAATGAATATTCTACTTGAAAAATAAATTTTCAATAATTTGTATAAACTAAGCTCCATGGTTTGAGACAATTAACGAGAGGGAATATATAGAGACAGGTAAGGAAGGCTTGTAAGGAATTTGTAGGCTTAGAAAAACACTGAAAATAAGAATTCGGGTAACGGGAAAAAAAGATGAACATATGTATGATAATTTTACAATATTACACTCAAAGGAATGGCGGACAATATTCTGATTGATAAGCAACACCGGAAACAATACTCGCGGAAAAATCCTACCGCCTGAAAAATATTTCGACCCGGTGTCAAGGTTTCAGCAGTGGCTGAAAATAGAGTATGATACAAATGATACCTAGCATAGAATGGGAACGCGGAGATGCGGAATGTAATACGGAGATGAAAGCTGAAAAATTGGAAAAAATCACTTCGGAAAGGAACACTAAGGAGTGCTGGATTATTGATGACCTATTGATATTTAGTTCGCAAATTAAAAAACCATTTCGTTCGTAAGAGAACCAGCTTAACATAAAGTATTAAAATAAAACAAGTTTTAGGCAGAAAAAGGCTCATCATTGAATTACAGAGGGATATAAAAAAAACCTTTTAGAGAATAAAGACTATAAGGGTGACCAATCAATGAGTAAATGATTATTAAATGTGATTTACTAAATGGCTAGAAATCCTAGGTTCCATCTTTTTCCCACGCCTGCTTCCTCGGAAAACACGATGAGAAGAAGCTCCAGCGCTCAAGCACAGGATTCCTACAATTCTATTCTCCACCGGAGAGAAAAATCGGAAAACTCTCCCATATATGTACATTTTAACAATATTGAAGCCTTTGGTTTCAGTATTATGAAAAAATACATTATGTGAACTAAAAAGAGATGAAACTTTTGAAAGTATATGAGGTAAGCGGAGTAAATGGGATCATTACATTTCGTGAACGCAGGCGATTGTGGCCGATTACGCAACGCGACATGATGAATCAAAGTTTTCGGTGATTAAGGGAAATATATATTCCTCCGCGGTAATTACTCCATCCTATGCCATTAGCTTGATTATAACCACTGTAGAATCTCAATTTATCCATTCAGTTTAAAGTACTCGGGCCATAGAGGCACTAAGTAAAATACATTAGGGAAATCTATTTATAAAAGGAAAATACTATGAGGAAAATATTCATATAGCCAAGTATTAAGAACCATTTATATGCTAAATATAGATATCATTTTCATCACTCAGTGAACTTTTCTTTGAATTATGCTCAACATTCCATACGACTTTCACTCAGGAAGCCCGATAGAAAAATGAATGAATCACGGCATTGCAGCCAGTGGGCTTACGTAGTGGCCCCTTAGTTCATTTCCTCAAACCAAACTGTCTGCAAAGGATGGGAGACCTCCTCATTTACAATTAGCTACGCCTTTACTCGATATCATTTGTAGGAGTAACTGGGAACTTAGAGTAAGTATATTTTACTATATGCTGGATGCTATATAATCACTTTGACTGCCGCTAACATAAACGGAGTATCTGTTAAGAGGCTAATTACTAAATTACATCAGGAAACGAAGAATTTAAGTCAAATTAGCAACAACCTCGCTCCAAGAAACTTGAATAGCGAGGGAATGAATGGTGTGAAAATCAGCGAGAAGCGGATGAAGCTTCGCAGGGCAAGAGCGTGGGTAACATGAAAAGCTAACCGTTAAACTTACGCAATTAGCTTTTCACGATAATAAACCGTGAGAGTTAGTAATAGCTTAACAGATGAGAATTTGTAGTGTGTATGATTGTCGTAGTGTAGAATTGAAGAGAATCGTTGAATAGCTCCTCGTTTCAGAAGTTGTCTAAAATCTATAAATAAAGGATGCCACAAATGTGGCATCGTTATATGTAGCAAGACAAAAAAGAGAAGAAGTGTTCCGTTATTTCGGTTGCCCATGGCTACCTATCTCTCATGAAGAAAGAAAACATAGTCTGCTCAACAGACTCTATTGAGTGCTCTCTGAAGTTGTAGAAGTTGGCCAGTTAACGATAAATTTAGTTGAACTGCGCTGAGATTTCGATCCCCAACTCGCAAGATAAGGCTACAATTTCCACAGAAGACCGTAGCCTATCGAATCATTCGGCAAATAACACTTTCCGAAAAAAGCGCCATAGTATTTAAGAAAAACGCTCGTTCTACTTCTTCGCGTTTTGCAGCGCCTTCCTTAAAAAATAATTTTTGAAAACGGCTTATTGACAAATTTTGAACTTGTTTCGCAATTAGATGAATTTCCTCTTTCCGAAAAGATTCTCGAACTACCGTGAACGACCTTTAGCCCTCCACCGCACAATCTTCTCCACCAGGATGAATAAGCGATCTCACTACTCCACCCGAACTTCTCATATAGGAGTGAGGGGAGCAGAAGGAAGACCAAAGGATACGGGGAAACGAAGTTTTGTGCTTCAATGTTGATGGAGTTGACTTCAACACAAAGGGGATAATGATACTGTAAGTGAATTAATAACAGAAGTCATTCATAATTATTGAAGTAGCAATTGCGGATTTTGTTTTCGTTAAGGCTTCAGCAATAATTTATGCTACATTTCCCACGACTCTTTTGAATTTATTTATTAGTGTTGAAAGAGAAGAAGAACTCTACTTCATTAATTTTCATCGTGTAATCAAATGCGTTCGTTGTAGTGGACCTCCACTTCCTGCTTATACGAAATAAATAAGTATCAATTTCCTAAATGTGAAATTTTTACATCCCCTTGTTTTGGTCTTTGGTATCAGGTCCCTTGTTATAGGAAAAATATTTCCTTCAGAATATATGTGTAGTTAATGTGCAATGGTCGAACATTGGACGCATATTAGATTCAGTAACCTTTCTTGCGTATAAAGAATGATCGAAGGCTTTCCCGGCGTATGGTGTCGTGGAAGGCAAGGGTCTCCATTTCTGCCTGGCCTGACCCGGTGGAAAACCCGAGTAACCTTCCACTTTCTTGGGTATGTTTTCGGTCCCAAAACAAAATATTTCAATTGCAGGATTTTCTTCACCATGATTCTTAAACATATCTTTGCCATGGCTCAAGGTTTGAGTAGGTAGTTTGATTAGGAATCAAATTCGAAATTCAGAAATACTAGGCGGGCGGAGAAAGGGTGCGTTTGATAAGAGTGTGGCGTAGATATTGAATAAAAAATAAGAATATCCATTCGTTCATCTTTGTAGTTAACGATTTTTCAATCATGTTAATATCGTCCAGAGCGAGAGCTTTACTATTGCCAAAATTAAGCACAGTTTAATAAACAAGTGTAAAATGAATAGTCTTAAGATCAACCCCGATCGGAATTACTAATTTACTCAGATTTTGATAAAAGTTTTACCACGTACCTGAACAATAAAAATGAGTACCTTATACGTAAGCATGTAAAGGTAGATGTATATTAAGCCTAGTGCTCAACACAACAGCAGGAAAAGTTTAAAAAAATACCTAGCTATCCAAAATTTCTTTACAAATCAAATACACATTGCTGTTATTACACTTTTATCATTGTAAGTACTAATACAACAACATTTCAATACCATGTAGGTAAGTTATAAAATTTTATTTATCAGGTAAATGCAAATTAATAGCACATTTCTTAAGTTGTCGTAACGACCGTCATTTTCAACCAATTTTACGGCATTGAAGGATTTCGGGATTCTTTCTTCTTTCCCAGATTTGGTCTCACGAGGCATAGACGCCGAGTCTTCTCTCTCTGCCTCCACCCCACCGACTCCACGCCCGCTCCGTCCACCCCACCGCCCCCTTTGCGTGGGGTCGTCCTCGCCCCCTCCCCCCTGGCCCCTCCTCCTGCCCCCACCGCCCTCCACCACCCCCTCGCACCCTCCCACGGAAACCAAGCACCGTCACATTTTCGGTCGTGACACACGTCAGCACGCGGAATAAGTGAATTACGTTTTATGATGCTTGGTGACTTTTCTGGGTCGTTTTTGCGTCTTTTGAAGACGACCCGCATCCTTCACCCGCCCCTGCCCTCCCCCCCGCCCCCCCCTCCTGACGAGGAGTCGCAACGAATCAAGAAACCCCTATTCCTGTTCCTCCAGCCCCCCATCCACTTCCCACCCAACCCCCTCCCCTCATGTCCCTCAACCCATCATCCCTCGGGTCTCCACGTGCGGTTCCGTCTCCTGCGTGTTTTCCGTGTCTCATGTTTTGTGTCAACAGACCGTTCCTCTCCGGAAGCTGAATACCTCGTCATTTGGGAGATGGTCTGCCCACATCCCCGTGAGATCTGGTGGCGCGGGCAGTAACAGTTTTGGCTACTATGTGAGCTTTCCATTCAAGATGTTAAAGTTTTTTTTTTAACGAAGTTTAAACAAAATTTTTCCCTAGTCGTGATGGCACTATGTTAAAGTTTTAAGTTTAAAGTTCAACAGCTGTAAGAAGGGCGACGTAATTATTCTCACATACATATCACTAATTTATTGTTGTATTGACTGAAATTTGTTTTAATTATATAGATATATCTATATAAGTCTTTACTTTGACACTTTTTTTTCGCCGTGCGGCGAACACGCCTTCAAAACCAAAATCTTTCTTTGGGGTTCTGTAAAAATGACGGCAGAGATTAACTATTTATTTTACAAGAAATGATGAAGTATACAAACTACTAGGTAGCTTATAAATATCTGCCAAGATATAACCGTTCTTCTTCATCATTTATTATTAACATTTCTCTTGAAGGCATACGTGAGTCATATCTGGTAGAAAACGACTTACAATTTGGAAAATGTCAAAAAAAGGACAGTAAGAGGCTGATACTTTGATATATAAGGAAATTGGAGATATTTTTCATAAAAGGAGGTCCAATTCAATGAATTCGATATGAATTGATATCTCGCTCAAATTACCTAAAGCGCACACAAAAAAAGTTTATCAGAAACGTTGTGTGCTATGGAAACGTTTGATAACCGGTCGTTAGGCAGCATCTGTGACTGCAAAATAGTCAAGGCTGCCTGTTATTTGCATATCAATCAAATTTGTTCAAAATAAATATTTAAAAATGTAAGGTTTTTATCACGGCGTGATTGAAAACTTTAAAATATACATATATGATGCCTTTATGGAGAATAAACTTAAACAACTATCGCTGATGCTACTATCAACGTTGTTTTATTGTTTAGCGCACATAAACTCTGATGCCGATCTATTTTAATGCGCTACATGGTACACAAGGTCTGAAACGAATGAAAGGAAAGTGCGCTGTCGTGTTAAGAAGTGTTTAGCGTATCAGAGGGAATGGAAAGCTCACTTCATGATGAAAATTTCTCTGTTCGAATCATGAAGAACATTTTAATACGTCTTTTTTCTACAACTGCAGAGGCAATGATGACGAAGAGAGACATTCCGCGAAACGTCTATTTTTCCTGTTTCCACTCAAGCGATTTCAAATCGTGTCACATTTGACTAATGACCGAACCAGCTCATTGCCGTAGGAGAGATCGAAATTTCAAAAGGAAGCGATGATCATTCTGTGGAGTTCTCCAAATTCTTCGAAATCAAATTGACTCTGATCAGTCTTACTTCGATTCCACTCGCCAGTGAATCAGCTGTTTCGATTCTGTTTATGACTCGAATGACCAACGGGCGATTTTATAAGAAGTGATCTCTGATAAGTTTTGTTGCCTGTGAGGTCAAGTGTTAACTACTATCTTATCTCAGAGTGCAACGCATTCTAGGGTAGGACTACAATATTTCCTCTTTCTAAATGGAGATTTTAAATGATATAGTTTTAAAAAATTCACTGTTGATATTTTCATTTTTAGATTTCAAATTCATAATCTTTTTGATGGGTAGTGCAGTACAGCTGACTTTTCCATATGTGATTGCATGTTGTTAAGAATGTATGAACGCTTTTACAAGCTTGTATTGTATCTTCGCAAGCATTTTTAGTTATTCGAGATGTTGAGAACTAGATCATTGTTTCAGTTTTGCGTTTTATGCATGTTTTCTGTAAGTCGGTCTGGTCATTTGCATGATTTTTTCATGCCCCCAATTCAAGTCCACACTGTACCACCGTGGACTCTGCTCCCACCAAAATCGAGCGGAAGAAATAACCCTCGAGCAAGGCTTTTTCGCCCAGAAGCATTCAGTGTACTCCACCATTTGACTCGCATGTATCAATCAATGTTCAAAGTCTCCGGAGTAAAAGTTCATTCATTCGAATACGACATAGGCGCTTTTCTATTTTTAGACAAGGCTTAAGATCATTTGCATAGCCATTTAGATATCATATTGTTCAATGAAGCTAATCTTGGTAGAACTTCCTGAATGATAACTACAAATGGTATAAATAGTAACTAGACGGATACAAACCAGTGCAAATTGGTGCTAGGCATAGTTTATGGGGAAATGAATGTAATGGTAGTCTTGAACTCATTAGCTGCCTACTCGTACTGCCGCGTTCGGTGGGGGTTACGTCGTGGAGTTTGTCCGGTTACATTCTCTTTGAACCAAAATGGTCTTGAAACTCCTCTTCAGGGTAATTTTGACGAAAAATATCCATAAATATAATTAATTTTTATTGCAGCAGCCTGAAGTAATCCTCTACTGTTCACTTAAACTAGGAAAGGTTTAACTTAATGCACATAAACACTAAAAAGAACTATCTCGGAAGACCAAGGATGTAATTCATGAATTATGTAATTTGCGAGTGACGTTAAAATTAAAACTGGCGAAGGAATGAAATGGTTACCTGAGAGGAAGAATGGGCTGAGAGTCACCACAAAATAATATTTGTATCGATGATAATGACAATGATGGTGATGAAATATTACGATCGTTGGCGAATCGTTATCCATGTCATACACTAGTAGTATTTATTCCTTAAAAACGATTATTGTGAATCTCATTAAGATTTTTTGTCCAAACTTTCATTTATATTGAATCTTTTCTCGAAAATAATCGCCCATAAAATATTTCATAGGGTTAGTGGCATACATTATTCGGCCACAAAACTTTTCAATGAGTATGAAGCTATCTCATTTCATTTCTATCCTTCGTTCTTTCAGCATGAATGATCTCATGTGAATTTATTCATCCATTTACCATTGAATAACCTCATTTTTATATTAGCTTAAAATTTTGGTGAGCAACGCGTGAGATCTTTACAATGCTCTTGTTCCCCGCCACTTGAAAATTGAATTTTCATGGATTCCGCATTACCCAGACAATCCCAACCGTCACACGTTTATTCTCAGGTGCAAAGCTCTTTTTCGCGGAGTAAAAGTTTATTTGATAAAATTGACACATTTTAACCCTAAATAAAAAAATTTACACCCGATTGCGTAGTTTCCCGAAGGACTTATGCATTCAGACACATTTTAATCCGCCAAAATTCATTGTATTGCAGTTCCTCTGAGATTAAAAACGCAAATCTCCGATTCAAATTTCTTTACTTTTACTTCTTAAGCTAATTGTTATATTTTTAAGATTAAAAACTTTCATTCGTTTTATTATTTTCATCTGGTTACGATCAAGTGTAAAACTTTGGAAATATTCCAGTAGATGTATCCGCTCTTATGTATATATTTATTTTGTGTAGAATGTTCCGTTCTGGAATTAATCAAAAATCAACCCGCTATGTTGAAGACCAATATGTCAATTAAATAAATAGTCACTCAAAGAGCTAAAATCAATGCCCATTTATACCTATCAAGTTAAATCTTTCACCACCAACCCAAAGTTCAACATTCGGGCTCGAGTTGTCAGTTATAAAAAAAATTTTGATGTTTTTGGCGAGGAAGCCATCAACGGAACCGTTGCTGGAGAGTCATAAGATTCTCCGTCGGCCACATCAACAAAATCGTGACCGTTCTCTGACTCTTACTGTTCCCCAATGATGCCCTTCCGTCGTGTTAAAACTTTCCCAGCGCGAAATGGTTTTCGCATTCCCTCGGGAATCCCTTATATCCTTTCGCTTCCGCTTCCTGGGCAACCCTGCCCCACCCTCCCCATTCTCTACACTTCCTCCTCTTTTCCTCCCACCCCTCGGTTTATCCCGCCCCCAACCTCCATTGCCCCACCCTCTCGTCCCAACCTGTCGGTGCTTCTTACGGCAAACGCGCCGAGTCCACCCTCCTTCCCGCCCCTCCCCCTCCATCCTAGGCGATGAGGATGGCTCCAAAAGACGCCCTCCTCAGTCCCCGTTCGAACGCCAAAGACGTAAGAAGCACGAAGAAGCGAGTCACGGACGGACATCCGAGACGAGGAAGAAGGAAGATCATTCAACCTTCCTTCGGCCGAGTGGAGCACACCGCGGGAGACTTCAACGCCCGGCTAAAAATTCGAATCCCTCGCAGCAACACCGTCGTCTGAAGACTTGCCGCACCTCCCTGGGCGCCGCCAGGCGAGCTGAAAGTGGACAGGAACGGAACATAGAGAAAGAGTGAGTGAGTGATCCCTTACCCTCCGATTGCTCCGAGAGGGCAGTGGCTTTTCATACAAAGCCCGCGCGCGGCTATCCTCTAATTAGATTACCTTCCAGTGGAGTGGACATCGAGCTCCATTAGTGGACGCAGGAACGAGACCAAATGCGGCAGGCCAAAGTCTATTTCGCTCTAAGACAAAAGGTTCCTCAACGACTTCGCCGATCTAAGAGTCAACGATTAGTGTACCATACAACCTAGGGTCCAATAAGGTCGAATAAGTGAAGTTAGCTCTGAAAAAGTGCACCGATAAAAAATCCCCAAAAAAACTTTTGTTATTCGTATATCCATTGGACAAATAATATATAATTGTTTTTAAGAGTTATGAAGCGTGTTGATTCACAGGAGTGATCGCAAGGGTAGTCGAAAAAACGCCACCGTTTTTCAAATACTTCTTTACCTCAATGGTTTTCAACCAGAAAGTGGAATTGGCCAGGAGGAGGGTAGAGGTTAATTGGTTCAAAGCCCTGAGCAAAGGTACAGCGTTGTAGGGGAGTAGTATCCCTTGGATTCAATAATTGTACTCACGCAACGAACAATATTAGCGGTGCCTTCTTCTCGCTGACCCCATCTCCTGAATGGAGCTAATGACCTCGAATTTCATCGCAGCTAATCGCTCATGAGAAAATTTTCATGAGTTCAAATTGTCTGCGCTAAGAAGAGTTTTCAAATACATTGAAAGTGGTACAATGGCATTTTATTGTGCACAAAATCGATATCATTTGCATTGTTCTATGGAGATTATAGTTTTTTCTCCGTGTAAGGTTTCGTCGACTACTCCATTTTTTACACTTTGTTCTTAGAAAATGATAGAGTTTATATTCCAGGCATTATTTTTAATTTTGTTTTTAATTTCATTTTTTTTTCTATTTTACGGCTAATTTCTTTGACTATAGCTAAAAATTTTGAAGCTACACGATAAGAGTGACCTACCTAGTAGAGGTGTGTTTTTTTATTTTTAGTAAAGTAAAAACCAACTCTAGGTCTTTGAGATCCATATCATCATCTGTATATCTTGTACATCTAAAGATATAATACGTTGTAGTTCACTTGGTAAGAAAAATTCTCGGCATATAATCTTGTTCCTAAGGTGACTGACTCGAAAATTGGCATTTCTTTCAAACATGTTTGTTTTATATTTTTTATGAAATGTGAAAATGAGTAGGACTTGATGAAAACACAGAATTTTCATCAAGTTGTTTTTTTAAAGAATTTCATCAAGTTTTAAAGAACATTGACACAAATCCAGTGATTTTTTTCAGTGCTGATGCCGTGGATATTTTATTAAAAGTTAATAGAGGGATTTCAATCAATGTGATAGAGGCTCAATAGTCAAGTGCTAGAAGTGGTATTTATTCCGTAGGTAGTCAACAAGGTGTCTCACTCACCGTGTTCTCGTCACTCTAGCTCTCTTCAACGAAGCGCTAAGCCATCAGGCACATAAAATACTGACTGAATATCATTAACCTACCTCATCCACTAGTTCCTTCTTGGAAATAAAACACCTGCATCACACATTATAAGCACTACTAGCACGGTTCCCCGTGAAGGGCTACCCCTCTGATGCTTAGCAATCGATTGGTTTATTACGACAGGGGGTGGAATCGACCCCCTGTCACCTTCCTCTGATGTTAACCCGTAAGTGAGTATTCGACATATTCCCCACCACCCTCGTCGTCCCCCCAAATTGCGGTGTGCCCTCCCGGCTGGGCTCCCTCCCTTGTCGCCCTCCGTCGCTGGGTCGCCTCTCTCGGACCCGGTTCCAACGAGCACCCTCTCCCTCCCTCCCTCTCCACATTCCCCGCCCCCTTCACCCACACGCCGCCTCTTCCGACCGATGATAACGGTGAACCTGCCACCTCTCTCACACCCACCCCACCCCCTGATGATCAGCTGGGCGACTGCCTCGCCCCATCCGCGGCCTTTTCGGAAAAAGACGAAGCGATTCGCCGTCTCAAAGATGCCTTACCCTCTCTCGAATCTTCCACCCCTTCCCGACTCCCCCCCGGTGTACCTGCCTCCTCGCATTTTTCGGGGTTGGAATTAAAAGATGCCCCCTCGTGCCCCAGCGTGGACGTTGAAAGGTTAAAGTGAGAGAAGGGTGGGGGAAGGGAAGACATAGGGAAAGGGTTAGGTATGAACCTAGGAGAGAGAGAGAGGGTCATCCACGGAAAATTGGCCCGGCGCCTTCGGCATAACGGTTCGCCGGGATGTTCAACCCGGAAAACGGCGTCCATCCCATCCGAAATCGACGGGCGGATATCGAGACGTGATAAAATTGCTATTTCCGCGGAAGAAACAATAACTTCCATTTCCGCGTCCTTTACTCCCCAATGAGTTCCCACTGGCCATTTCCATTTGTGCCTGATTTCATGCGGCAAAGTTTTCTTTAATTCTTTCAGTTTTCAATCTTTGCGATGAATTCCTCGCTATCTACTCTCAGCGAATAGTAAAAGCATTTCTAAAACAATGTTTTAGTCGATTAGAAAATAAAAAGCCAATAGTTTATACCACTTGGACATCATGGGATAGTTTCGGTTCCTTCTCCACCCATTCACCCTCAAAGGACGACTCTTATTTCTGAACAAAATTAAATAATGCATTGAACACGGTTGTGTAGTTGCACCGTTCCGTAATATAGTGTTAAAAGAGCTTATTAGGACTAAATAATAAGTTTTCGTCCATTTTAGAGGAAAATCGACAGAAGAAATAGGAAAAACATTATTTTAAGGAATGCAGTATTTATATTTAAGTATCGCTTGATGCGATCGTACTACAGTTCACAGTTTCCGTGCAATTTTTATGGATTTACTTATTTTCTTATTTTTAATCAAATAAATCCTAAATTCTGTCCCATCTGTCATTTGTATAATCACCATTGTCAGAAATTGAATACTTTAACTGCATTTAGTTAATAAGTCATCGAGAAAATTGTTCAATAGATTTAGATAGTATTCTACCCTTATGTTTCATTCTGTCGGTCAAAAATTATCTTCCATTTCTAGTTTTGTATAGCACAGATAACACTTTGAAATCACTCTATGTGGATGTCAAGTTTCCTTTTTAGTTTTTTTTTTTCATTTTGGTACGTTCAAAAGCAAAAACAAAATCCGAGAGCCATAACAAGAGGAATAGAGCATTAGGATGCATGACATGCATTTCCCGTCTCTTAAGTACTGAATTTAAAAAGTTTTGCTTTTTAAATTGAACTTTGCGTAATTTGTGACCTCCGTTGAATGAAAGAGAAAAGAAAAAAGAGTAATTATGTAAATTCATGAATACATGAATTCGGAGATAATTTAGTGGCATTGCATGAGGAGTTTTGTCGGGAGTCAAGTCAGTGGTTCAAAGCTGCGCGCGCCTAAATAATCAAAACTGGAAATAATGCAACATATTATATCTTATTACAATCTACCACCACACGTCCCGAGGGATTTATTAATATAAATGAATGAAAGCAAATTTTAGAAATAAAATCCCTTCATTATCTCAAGGTCAATTCGCCGGCTTCATTACCGAGAATTTTTATAGATACTTTTCTAGGATACCGTATGGTACCAGAATTGAAAAATCCGTACAGAAAATTCTCGCTGGAGACAATAAGTCTGAGATTATTAGCATGGGAATGCAATGCGTTTCTTCAGAGAATGGCAAACCCATCAAAAGAATATGCCGGAATTACTTCTTTTTCATAGCTTTGTATACGCTGAGGTGGATAAAGTGATGACGCCGTCTTTACATCAACTTGATGTTGACTGGGTGTGTCGGGTCAGTTCACTGAGTCAAACTCTCGGCTCTAGTTGTTGACTTGAGTGTGATCGACGAAATAACTTTTTAGCCACGGTGTTCAAACCAATAAATTATTTAAATATTATAAATGTTAAACATTTTTTTCATTTTGCAACACAAATGTTATTAAGTCAGGCCTACCGCTCGCAAGAAACCAACATTTTGAGATAGATTGGAAATTGATAACTTCTAATAACATTTTGTAAGATTTAATATATGATCAGGTCGAAACAGACTCCCCTGGATGTTACTGTGCTTGAAGCATTGAGCATGTTTGAGGTCGGATGCGAGCGAAGCGTCGCTCTTTCGCAGCGTCGGCACTAGCGGCCAGTGTTCGAGGCAAGAACCTCCTCGCAGGGTTCAAAAGCCGAAGGGAGAAAGTAGTGTACCGCAGCAATGAGAGGAGCCACCGGTGACCGAATAGCCAATATAGGCGATCGAACGATGACCTCATAGTAATATCGGAGATTCGTTGTGTACATGATCCTAAGCAAAGGCACTTTCGAGGGAATGCTGGACAGAGCGTCGTCGCATTTCGTGAGTATGAAACAGTTATGTGACGTGTACAGTACGAAAACAGGTGGCGCAGAGGAGAATGAATGATCCATGGGTGGCATCTCTCCTAACGGGACCGCGGGGGATGTCAGTTGAGCACGTTTATACGCGTTATGCAAAGAGGAAAGGGACGAATAGGCACGAATACTTGCGCGCAATAATTAGCCATACTCCGTGAGACTGATGATAGAAACAGGGATCTATTAGCCCAATATGTCATCATCCAAAGGCAAATTAAGGCTTAGAATTTCAGTTTCATTCATTTCATTATTAATTCTACTATGATTGGTAGTACTAAATAATTATTTTTCTTATACCTAATAATAGCAACAGAATTTGGTCTCCGGCGAATCTTTATGACTTCTCTGGGGCATTAGTTAAATATTTTTTTGGGGTGGCAGAATTTTACCCGGTGGTCTCACGTGTCAACTCAGAATTCTGAAGCCTTATCGTTCCATGCTTCTCACGGTAGCCGTTAAAACTGTAAATTCCACGGTCTTGCATTAGCTGACATGATATTTTGGCTGGACAGAACTGAATGCGGATATTAATACGGGTAATAAAACGTTTCTCATTGAAAAGTTCAATTTTTTCAGTTTCGTAAGGCTATGATGAAATTTCAATTTAACAGTTTATCGAGTACCTGATACACTTTTACTTGTATTGAGAATAAATACCTACCCGATAATTCGTTGTAATGTTTCAGCTTTGGAGATTGTATTAATGTTGTGATTTTTCAATCGCGAACAAAAAATGAAATTTGCAATTTGAATTAGAGTCTATATTGACCGCATTGTGTCAAGCGATCAACCATCAGGCAATTGATAAGGAATGAATAATCCATTTTTATCATAGGCAATAAGCACATGAGCGTTTTTTCAAGTTCAATTTTTATTGATATCTAAGATTAATGTGATTTTGAATAAATGCCGAGAATTTACAATCCAAGCGGAGCCAATTTGTAGAAAATAAAGGAATTATAGTCGAGAAGTTAATTACATTTTTAATCGTTAGGGATAATCCAATTAATGTAGACTGAATGGCAGTGGTCAGCTATTTTCGTGTACTATAAGTGTCCAGATCTTCAAGATGTACTGAACCTCAGGTGGACCTTAATTCAGGATGAAACATACTATGACAGGATTTTGGCGTTTAAACCTCGATGAACCGTTATTGTTGGACAACAACAGTTATGTTTTGTGGAGGATTTGGTGTCACAAGCCCTCTCATGTCCGTTGTTGATAATATCTATTCCTTAGTGAATAAGGTCCCTCCGAGCAGTGCATGAACGTGTGTGGATTCGCTAACAGGTACGCAAAGGGTGATAGGAATATTTTTCCCCACTCTTGAGGCATGCTTTTTGTGCGAATTTTCATCATAAATTTTCTCCGTTATAATAATGAGGCATTTTTTAATTCAATGATCACAACAATTCATGTATCGAGACTGACCAATGTGGACGCATAAAGACCAAAGCTGGAGACTATACACTACAGTGAGTGAGTAGAATTCTGATATCTGATGTTCCGAAGAAGTTTTGGTGTAATTCCAACGCTATTAACTGATCAAAGCTACGAAAATGATATCATCATATTATGCTAGATAAAATCAGGCACGTCAAACCATTAGATAGGCTGGCCTACTCGAAAGCATTCCCGCCTTCAAGTCCACATGCCGATGGTAAAAACATTTCCTCATGACGCGGTGTCCTGAATTTGAAATCTCCCGGTAATTGCATGTCACACAGGAAAATTCAATGCAGGAAAAACTTTTTCGGGATTCCGGGTGTTATGGTGAACACATAGACATGCAGGCTAGCAAAAAAAATATGTCGCAGCAATAGTGACGAAGAGTAGTAACCACAAATATCCTTTATCCCCCCAAATTCCTTATACATGTTGAGATATATTTCTAAAATATATAATGTGGTAAATAATTATTTCATAATCACAAATATTGATATTTAAGTATTCATGGAATAAAATTTAATTAGTCTCCGCATCAGCCACGGTTCGTGATGAAGAGAAAGAATATAATTTAAGCAAAATGATGAAATTTGATGATGTAACTGATGTATAATTTCATCTCAATTTCGGTAAAAAAATTAAGCACCTCAACTATTCTTTTCAAGGGTGTAATTTTACACTCTGGGGGGCAATTCGCCGCTATACTTTTCTTCCTTGACTCTTCATGAACTGAGAAATCTGAGAGATTGGGAGACTATTATAATGGGCTTATGCATCTATGTGATGGTTTAATAATAATTTCCAGAGGTTTGACTTAAACACAGATTTCCTGTTGGAACAAAATTTTCATGAGCAATATTTTCAGTTACTCTCAACATTATATCGATGGGTGATACCTGTAAACATTGAGCGTCAATGTAAGCGTTTCTAATGTATTGGTAGTTACAGCGTCCAAATTTCATCGGATTTCCGGCGTATACTTACCGTAAATCATTTGATTATTACTATCAGGTGACGCAGTAATGTGACCTCTCAATCTAAGGATATGAACTGAAAAATAGAATATAATTAGCCTGTGGAGTTATTGTGACCTTAAAAATGGGATGTAGGCATTTAGTTTTCCATTTTATTCTCATCATTTCCATTCATATATTCTTATCACACATAAATTTTGTCTTATTTGATTGGCCCAAAGAATTTGGTCTTTGAAGACCAAAATTCACTCCAATTTATTTGATATTAATGAAATGTGGGTGTAAAGAAATAATGCGGTGAACGGAGGGGAAGACAAACGAAGAAATTCTTAGCCCAGTGGGCGAAGAAAGGAAACTTCTGAGCGAAATCTGGGATATACGGTGCAGGTCAATGGAGGAATCAAAAGGGGGCGATGGTTTGCTGTAGAGTGTGATAGAGGGAAGGATGTTGGGCAAGCGGGGAATGGGAAGAATGAGAATAGGTTTCATGGATGGGATGAAGAAGGGAAGATAGCATGCGGAGGCGAAAAAAGAAATACTAGAGATAGATAGGACCCTAAAGTGTACAAAATCTGGAGGAGTTCCTTTAACTTTCAACAAAACCTAGGCTTCAATCGGTTGAATACAAAAAAAAGGTGCAATCTTAATAATTGGACGTAAAAGAGCACTCCTCTGTTTATCCTCAAAATTTGTTGAACATGAAAATGGTTTGATACATTTTTACAATCCCTTTTTCCAAAGCAGCCTGTTTTTTTAGCATAGCATCCATATGTTACGCTATCTGTTTAGGTTCGCCTCGAGGGCGCGTGGCAGGGGCTGTTCGGACTATATCCACTATAGGATAAGGGAAAAGTAATTTCAAAAGGGAATGGACGAAAAATGAGAGGTGTTTTTTAAAAATGGATTGTCTGATTTGGCGCGTGGAAAGTAGCAATTCATTGGCGTCTTAGGGTGCATCTAGTCATATTTCAATGGCGTGAGTTGCATTTTCTGTTAACTATTTCCTATCTTCCTTTGAACTTCACGGGCACGTCCACGTACCACTACACTTCCTATTCCTGTCTGTTTTATCTTTTTGTTCTTGGTCTCTCCTGAAGGACCAACTTCTCTTCGTTTTCCTCTTGGATCTTCGAAAACGTATTTAAGTTTAATAATCTTTAAGTATAGATCAGTGGCTGAATCCTTGGATAATAGTCTGCCAACTTCATATTTTTTACTCATGAGCGCAAAACTGTCTTGTTATTCATTTTTTGCACCACCATCTGTGTATGAAATGTTAAATGTATACGCCAAAATTGTATTTAAAACTATCATATATTTTTACTCGTAGGTAACTTTTAAGACGGTTCAAGAGACATAAGAGACTACATAGAGCCAATATTGTCCCAAAACAGCCGAAAGTCCACGTATCTATACGTTAAAGGAAAAAATATAGAATGCGATTATGTTAAAATTGGCAAGCGACATGCCAGACGATTCACTTGCACGAAGACGAACGCCCTCATGGCATTTTTTCCTAACACTTGACAGATCGCCAGCCCCTTCAATCCTCTTTTCCTTCTTCTTCAGGAAGGCTGGATTGCGACGAGCCTAATTTTCGGTAATTTGCCCGAATCAATATTGACTACTGTGTCATTTTTACAAGATTTTTTTATTTGCTATCAATGGGTTTCATCGCATGGGCGACATCTGTGGGTGGGGATGTCACACATGATGATAGAGATGTAGTGAAAAAGATCGTCGGAAAAACAACAATGTATATTTCTAAAATTACACAGTTATTATGGATGAGTCAAGATGTATTCTCAACGAGTCACGCCAGAAAATATAGAGTTCATTCTGAAATTAAATCATTTGAGCGACCTTAATTATGTGTACCAACTGAACCACCCATGGTTTTTCTATACATCGCCTTCAGTCTGTCATTGATCTGTTGGACGTCGTTCACATCTCGTGGGGCGAATTGGGTCCATTGTGATGGTGACTCGCTCGACTGCGGGATACGCGGGATTACGGGAAACGTAAACTGACGTGACGGACGGTAAACGGACGGTGGTGTTCAGTTTTCCGTCTTCCTCCCGTTAAGGAGGAGTGTATTACGATTGGCGTGAGCATTGAGGTAGAAGGAGAAGACATGACGCCATCAAACCGTTACCTAACAACCGAGATATCCAACATACTGTCTTCTTCTGTTCATTCATTGCTTACCTTAGGATAGCACAGAGAAATTGCCTTATTAACTGATATAAAGCAAGAATAGCTACTGTATATCGAAAATATGACTCAAAAAACATACATTAGTTATTTGGAGTTATTGATTGTACTTAATTTTACTGTATTTTTCTGGTAATGCGTATTATTGTTAATTGGCATAAATTAAAAAATATAAATGAATAATGCATTATATAGAAGAAAGAGAATACTAATGCAAGTAAGTTATCGATGAAAAATATTTTAAAAATCAAAAATTGGTGCGTTAGCCCGTAAGCGCTAATGTAGATGTTTGAGAATAAAAATGGCGGACCGCGTTACAGCATCAAGCATTGACCGCCATACTAAGCATTCTATCCATCAATCTCAATGGAAGGGAGTAACAATGCCAATTTTTTACTGTTTTGTTTGTCGTGGCGAAGTAGCTGTCTATGTTTGCATTTCAAAATCAAAACGTAAGTAATCGGGAAAATATACGGACTAATACTGCTTCATGAGGGCCACTTATGTTTCATTATTAAGTTAAAGAGTAAGATGAAAAGTCTGAAGATGAAACTTTGTGAAAATCGTAAAAACTCTCCTTTTATTGGATGGTTTTGGTGTAGAGGCGTGATGGAAAAATTAGACATGGTCAACTCATCATCCGTCAACGGCTTGGTCGCCGTCTGGCCATCGTAATCGCCTCTACTAAATCTATATCTACATCTTCGTCATACACTGCAAGCCACCCAAAGGGTGTATGGCAGGGGGTGCTTCCACACCAGGCATGCATGAATTATACGGCAGAACACCGAAACTACACTGAAACCAGCGTACCACGCATGCAACGCGCCAATTAAAATCTACTAACCAAGAAATATTCCATAGTCAATAATTCCAACATGCAAGGGATACAAAGACTACTACTACAGATTCAAAATATCATGCATAAGTAAGAACATCAATATTTACATTATGCAGAAATGAGAACGTAGAGAATATAAAGAGAAAGATCTACAGTCTAGCTAATATCACTATTCGCACTATTCATGACGGAGATCACAGCTGTTATGGTCCCGAATGGTACGCGGAAAAAATTACATTTTATACCTATCGGTTCTACAATCTACCTCTCTGATTTTATTGGCACGATCTAACCTTCCGTAGTACGAGGGGGTTCATAGTATGTTTTTCACGTCGTCAGAGAAGTGTTTTTCCTGAAATTTAGTTTAAAGGTTAAGCCTATAATTTTTTCTACGCTGAATCTACTAAATCTACCAAATAACGATAAACAAACTTCGCGAATGTCGCAGTTCGTTTCTGTCACGTCAGGGAACGTCGATCGTTATCCCGCCCTTAAAAGCGTTAACATCCCAAGGCGAGTGCTTCCCATCCCCCAACACACAGATTATACCGTTCGTCGCCGTCGTCTCTTTAGGATGAAAAAAATACACGCGCGCGACCCGAAGGGAGAATTGAATACTGCGTCTGGACTGACCACTTAAGTCCACATTTAAATGCACCTTTCACTTAAGTGCGCCCTCTCATCACGTATGCATTGGGTCCCCTTTAAGAGGACTCGGATGATATCGATGGTGTTCCGCCAATGCTTGGTCGAGGCGGTAGAAGTCTCGTCATCGGTAATGCGAGGAGTTACAATAACCGTTCACACCATGCATGTGTTTACGCCATTTATATGATGAGTTAAGCAATTGAAATTCTACTTTATCATTTATTGATGCGGCTATACGTATCCAGAAATGCCTAATTTAACTCCAAAACTTAGACAATGTAAAATTCTTTCCATTAGCTTTAAGTAGCGCTAAGGTAGATCTAATATCCATATCATGAATATTAATTATGAATTCAGATGTTTAACCCCGGTGTCACCTCTGATTTCCGCGAAATAGATGTCGTTAACTTCATCGACTCCTCAATGGTCGCTGCATCTACTCCTTTATATTGATATTCGTGGTGTAGACGCTCGCCTGCATCTAAATGCTGCATATAAGTGTACCCTACCTAAATGAACACCTAAAGTCAGGGGCGATCCCAGGCGGGGGGACAAAGGGGATACATCCCCCCCCGAAAATTTTGGGTTTTACAAAATAATTTTAACAAATAGACGTAGTTATCAAATACAAAGTTAAACACTCCGATCACTGATCTGAAAAGTATAATAATGCTCATTATTATATAGATATTATTAATAGTTTTTTTTGGATGACTGAAAACTGTCATAATTTAATGGTAGTCACCCCCCGAAATAAATTCCTGGGATCGCCCCTGACTATAGTGCAGGCGAGTTAAAATCCTCAGCATTTCTTCCAATTGGCTTCTTCTCTATTTCTCCCTGTGTACATCGCGACTCACGGCGAGCGGTGCAATGCCATCCCTTACATCTTCGATTCATTTCTGGACAGACCGTCCCTTCCTTCCTTTCCTCCTCCAACTCCTCCACCCCTCCCCCCTCTCACCCACCCAACTCCCCCTTCCATCGGCATCCATTCCCCCCCCCCCACTCCTCCTCATTCCTCCGCTCGAGATGTTACGCAGCGCTCAGGAATGCCAATCCTTACCTTACGTAGAACGCCACGGAGAGATGTGAAGGAGGGAGGGAGGGGGAAAAAACGATGACGGTTATAAGGAGAGGCGCAATGTTGTGGTCCCGTTAGGAAGGACGGGAAACTTCGGTTTTGGAGAGGGTGGAGTGAGGGGGAAGGGTGTGGGGAGTGGTCGGGGGAGAAGGGAGATCAGAGAGGGGCGGTGCAAGTGAGGTGGGGGGGGGGGTGGTTATCGAAAGTGAGTGACTGCCTCCCCCCTCACCCCCATTCAGCCCTGTAATAGTTATTCCACCCCGACCTCTTACTCCTTCCCTAATCGATGTTTACAATGGCTTGGGTTCGACCGCTAATGCTCATTTATAGCAATAATAATAAATGTTTGTTTATTACTCCGATAAAGAATGCGTACAACACAATATATTTCATTAAATAGGGAGTAACTTTCGGTAGCCGTGAAGGTAAATCTAAATTATGGCTACCATCGTTTACAAAATAGGTTATGCATATATATATATTTCTTCTACGTCCTTGAGAACAAGGCGCGCGGCACGCCGAAATATTATGGAGCTTCTTATGTTTTTCTTTTTTGTGTTACTGTGTTTTTGTCTGCCTTCCTGGGGTAATTTTCGTCTACTCGTCACACGAGTGATCCTCAGTGAAGTTATAGATAATCATTTTGAAATTACAGTACATTTATCAGATAATATTGCAGTTACAAGAAAACATCCTCTAGACTTTCTTTAGTGAACAATCAAGAACGTATGTTCTTCATTGTTGTGCTTACAATTTTTTAATTGAAACAATAAACAGGTAATGAATAGTACACTTAAGGTCCTATATACGAGAAAAATCGTTTGAATAACGTCATGTTTGGCTTAGGCAAGGAAATACGTGCCCTACGTAGATAGTATGATCGAGGTATCATGTCCACTAAAAATCTAGGAATTTGGCCAAATCGGAAAGAAAAATATCTTGCCCTTCCAAAAGTACAAAATGTACGATCAGCCAATAGCCATGTTGATTTTAAAGATATTTGCCTAAAAATACCATTCATTTTCCACAGGAAATGGTACGGGTATTCACTCCAGAGAGGCTTTAGACGCATAGATCGCGTAGGAAATGTAAAAGTGAATAGTGTGCAATTATCCTGAACATTTAAAAAAAAATTAAATGGTAACTCAACTATTTATTCCAAAATTGCATTAAACCACAGTGATGAAGGAATTTTTAGCGCACGGCGTGAAAACACTAGTCAGTTTAAAGACTTAAGTTTGCATTTTTAGCTAATTACTGCGAATTCCAGTCCCATGAAACAATAATTTTGTGTCATCAGTATAAAAATATTTACTTTATGCTTCTTATAGTCGCTCCAAAAATATGGAAATCAAATATGCTTTTTAATGCAACTAAGGAAATTTCTCGCTCAAACCACCTTAACTGCAACATTTTTCGATTTGCCCGTCCGCTACTCGCTTGACGCATTCTTCTCCCTTATATATAAAAAAATTAAATAGTATTATTAAACAAAAAATTCAGATACTATTTTTTCTCTTCTTTTAATAAATATTTATCTCTTTGGAAGGAGATAAGTCCTGCTTTTAATTTAAAACTTCTGACTAATTTACTCCATTCTAAAATGTATTTCTTTTCCTCAGGGCTCGGGAAGTATGTGCAGTAAGTTTCACTTAGCATTGACACTACCGAATATATAACGTACCAGCACGAAAATTTGTCCACAGCACACCCTCCTTCAGGAAACAAAATATATCTGCGAAATGTTGGCTAATGGAGTAAGCAAGATCCATTGTTTTGACAAAAAATAACTATCTTCATCTAGAAAGATACATATTTATGAAACACTGATATAATAGGAAAGAGCCTCAGGATTAAATTTCTTGTGTCACAAAATAGCCATGATGCTTGAGAAAACACAGGTATATTGTCTACATTTTGTGTGTGATTTGAGTTTATAATTTTTATAATTGCAGTACATTTTAAGCTGCTGGTTTTCACTGTTTTGACCACGGGACTAATTGTGATTTCTTGGAGCAGTTCGAAATTGATAATAGCCCATCTGAGGTAAATCCTTGTGGTGATATTCTTCAAATTCTCCTCTATTTTGAGGTTACCGACTGTTCTATGATCCTCATGGTATACCTACTTGTACTTAGGCGCCCTATAGCCTCTCTTCTCTCCGTTCAGCCCTTCCTCACTCAAAACTTTTAACCGTCAGTTGCACTAAACCTAAATTAAGACCCTCCACTTCTATTTCCCTTTCCTTCAATCCTTTCCACTAACGTGGTTCAGGGTATGTGTTTATGCGTAGGACTAACTGAGACTTACAGGTATTTCTTTACATCGATGACGGCATAATATGTCGAAACCTTGGTCGGTGCTCATTACAGTCAACCTAGTGTTTTTTCTTGTGGATATGGATGGACATGGATATTATACAAGTTACTTTACTGAAGAAAAGTTAATCGTCTAAAGTCTTCAGTCTCACAATTCTGCTTAACGATACAAATAACTAGATGACGGAGATAACGAATGACTCCGCATATCATGTGCGAAGTGAGTTGCAAGGATTCCCATGCAGTTTCATCATATACATATGAATATACTGCATCGCTCTGAATTTGCCACCTGATGCTTCCTGCCATCAGGAAATTGGTGCTGCCCTGGTTACTCCACTTAGCTCCCTCTGGCCGCCTAACCTGGAGGTCGCTTGTTCGATCACCGCGACAGGAATGGAGCACAGCGGTGTAACGGTTTTCTTAAACTGTGCCAAGGGTGCAACAAATTGCCGTCGGGGCACCCGATAGAAACAAGTTCTAGCGTTCCCACTCGTAATTCCTTGAATACTACAATTTAAACTGAGGGTAATATGAATAATAGAGTGATGTTGGGAGGCAATAAATATAGAGGGCTCATATGATACCAAATAGGGTTTCACAAATCTTAGCTCTCCGTAATTTTTAGGGGCCGATGCAGGATATAATGCATCCGCAATACCATTTGTCTCCTAACTCTGACGAAAATCGTTTAAAGGTCAATGGCGCATCACAGACTTTTACTTGGAAAACTATCGTGTTAAACGCGGAGGTGTCGGCTTTTGTAATAAAGCTAGTTCTTCCCAAGGCCCAATGGTTGAAGATATTCACAGATATAGCAGGTGGTCAGTTATTTAATCATTTGCAGTATAAACTCAAGTAAGATTCGTAGGCAAGGAAATCTCGCATGGAATGATTGTGGACTTCGGTCCTTAGCTCTGAGGTTTAGCGAACTATCATAAACTGAACATTACTCCCTTTGCTATCTCGCCGAGTGTACATGTTCGATTATCCCGTTTTTCTATGAATACTTGGCTTAAAGTTTGTTTTTTTTAAATACGTCACCAAGCCCCTTAACTCCTCCGAAATGTGAAAGCAAGATGGAGCTACATCAATACGACTATTTCATCAAGTAATAACATTGCTTCGAAATTAACAAAAAACTGTCACCTCGGCTCAATGGGTGACCGGCTTCATCTACAATCTGCGTTAAAACCGGTGGCACATCAAATAAGTCCAAAAAGTAGTAAAGTGCTCTCAGAGCACGTGACTTCAAAGCTGGGAAATACGGTGGCACATAGTATTGTACTCCATATTATCAGGCGTAACCTTGGGATTATTCATTATAAGGGAATCAGTGAGAACATGATGAAAATTCGCTACGTTATTATTGATTCTGGCGTAGAATAAACATACATCCACACAATAACCTTAAATACACCTCGAGGGTTTGTAGCACGGGGTGACTAATCACTAACTTGCACTAATGTTCTAAGGGACTTTGTCCCAGGACAATAAAATTGTTTTATATTCTATTCTATTCTACCTTGTACCACAATAAAGTTAAGAAAGCTGTCACTATTGGTGCATTCGAAAAAACGTGCAAATACTGGTCAATACGAGATATTACCTGCATGCATCCACAAAAGTAGAAACCATTTTGAGAAGAGAAACCATTTTGTAAAAGGTTTTTGGTTAGATATTGATACACAAATGAACATACATAGTATAAAATTGTAGACAATATTAGTAAAACATTAAAGCTGTTGGCTGCCACCGTCCGAGATCGTTTCATATCAATTGTATTCTTCCTTCGATACAGATCTTTGCGTCGTAAACAAATCCGCCATTAATGTTCTTACATTGGTATCTTCTCCATAAGTATAGCATAGCTTGTTCCACCTTTTTCTTGATTTGGCAGTGCATTTGTATTCGTTATGACGACTTGCGTCACTCATTCGCGCATTTCACTGGTTGTGCTATAGCAGTAAATACTCAGTAAGCACATCATTCATTTTGAGGGAATAAGACATCATTTTTGTGGTCAAGTGGTAGAAACTGTCGTAAAGACCCATGCCGATAGAGCTGCGGATCCGTCGAATCGAGCGACCCTGGCCATCATCAACACGTAGGGAACATGAGCCATGGTACTCACACATTCGGTAGGTCGGTGCGCATCATCTAAGTCAACTATCGGTACCTCTAAAATGCGATAGTATCGACCGTGTAATGTAGCACTGTGGATTCTGCATTTCGATTGACTATTCGGAATAGTATTTTTATTCCCAGGGGAAAAATGTCGCTCAGAAAGAGGCTTTCCTGCAGTTGAAACAACATCTGTAGAACTGGCTACAGGGAATCAAAGCATTTATCGTATCCATAAAGAGACTGCAATGGAAATGGAATGGTTTCAAACATGCCGGTGAAAAGCCGAATTTAAAGATTCTACAGGCCATAACAAGGAAAATTCAGAAACTTCTTTAATTTTTTTGAATTTTAAAATTTTGGTGTAGTGAATGTCCTCTGGGGATGATATTGTCATTTGTAGGGCTAATCGATGAGAAAATAAATGAATGTTGTACCTATTAACTACTCACTTGTAATTATTACTATGAAGAACCTATGTTATGTAGATGGACCTATATTAAATTTCTATAAAAATTTATTGTTAAATGTTTTACTTAAAGTAGTACCATGCCGTGAGCCATCCACTCCTGTGTCAACCTAGCGTTTGCAGATGAAGAAAGAATCTTTGGTTCTCGTGACTCGCGCGGAAGACGGCGAAATTAAGAAAGGAAACCATGACCTTGTGAGGGGACCGCGCGCCACGGATATGGAGGCATGACGATGGGTGGGGCGTGGAGGGGGGCGGAGAGGGTCACAGAGAAGAGGGGGGAGGGGCAAATGACGGAAGTGGAGGAGGGCGACGACGACACTTACTATAGTGGATTGTAGGGGGGGAAGGGGTGTGAGTGTTTCGGATGCCTCATGAGAGGAAAGAGAAAAAACGCAGGAATGAAAAAAAACGGGCAGAGGGAGAGGCGAGTCTTGAGGTCAATGAGCTGTCGTTCAATGATGCCGCGCGGCGATGATCTCTCGGCCGAAAATCGAAGAGTGGTCCGTCGGTGTCGGTCAGGGCAATCGGCATCGAGAGTGGCGCATTTTTCAGCTATCAGACCCAACTGATGGCCGGACCAAAGGATGAGAGTTGGAAGGTCGCTGGAGCGGTGATCGCGGGTCGTTGAGTGCGCATTTCAATAAATTTTTAAGTAAATCGAATATAAAATTGGACCGCTTTTCATTCATGTGCATCGGGTTATGTGGTGAAACTCACCATTCATTTAAGGGTCAAATTTTTAATTTTTTCCTTAATTACAACAGTTGCTTTTAGTGGAAAAGCAGTGCATAATATGGTTCATAAGGCTATGTACTAAAATATCATTGGATTGCCAAAAGACTAAATCGGTGCCGTAAACAAAATTCTTAGAACACACTTCACTCATGAATATCTGTTTACGAGGAGGGACAAATACTGCGGCATATTTGTTTTTTGTTCAGATTTGCGTGAAACGTATTCAGATTAGTGATACCCATGAATAAAAGTGAAAAAAAATTCATCGTACCGATTTGGCTAATTGGAAATTCACTGCTATATTAGCACGTAGCCTTAGAGAAAATTACATCGATTTCATTATATATAGATTACATATGCTCAAATTTTCTTCAAAAACGAAATAATACACTTATTATTATAATCGTTGCTAACAAATATCAAGGTGTTACGACGAGTGATATGATTGTAAAAGCAACACATGAATTTCATTATAATTTCGTCCAATTTCGAATACACGACTGGTGACTGTGGCCGAAGCATGAAAATATTAATGAAAAAATAGTAAAATATATTTCTTGAATAATTTCCATTACACTGGTAAATTCCAAAACATAAATAGACATGATTAAGTGAAATGACGTTCAAGACTTAATTCAACTTACTTTCTCGCTTTAAATGCTCACTCAATGGCCCACTATGATTGCTCCAGCCACCCTAGTATTTTAAATCTTGAACTATTGGGAATGGAAAATGTTTCAATAATGAAAGATATGTCTTTCCACAAGGGATATTAGATTCTCTGAGGTTTGCCTGTTAACTTTGTGGCTCGGGTTCGAATCTCTTTCGGGAGAATTTTCTTTTCGATCCAGAGCATGGGTGTTCATTTACATATCCCGTTGCTGGTTAAAAACTCTCGCTTGATAGTTTTTTTGGTTGTTTTCAGGGGATTTTGAAATTTAATTTATTAATACTTCAAAACGATCTGAGAATCTTACGAATATAAAAATGAAATGGTTTTCAAACGGCTCTGGTGGATTAGAAGATATATCATTTTCATTTTATTCATTTTCCATCGGGTTAAAGCTCATCTCTTCAAATGAAAACTAATGAACATTAGTTTTGCATAATTATTTGTCAAAAGTTTGAAGGTGATTGGAACAGAAATATTTTTTTATTTTCCCGGATGATTCTGGTGGTCCGTATGTCCCTGGAATCCCAATAGGCTGCTAAGCCTGTCATCAGGTTTTCCAGAGACCATTAATATTAAATATAACATTAATAAACTCCATTACAAAATATTTGAAACAACCGGAGTATATCTTATTCGCAATCAATTCGTCAAGAGTATTTTCTTCATCACGGGAAATATATCACCGTGATATATTTGTGTGAGGAGTGACTCTTCTTGTGCGAATTTCCACTTTGCGGGTGTCTCCGTAAAAGTGGAACTCCGTGGCTAGTCCCGGATGGCTTGAAATTTGTGACTCTACTTTTTGATTTTCCACATGGAATTGATTAAATATTGAAGTAACTTATATTTTGCATAAAATTCAAACTATACTTTTTCTTGAAAAAGTTCTATCTTAACAGATGAAGACAATTCTGTATTAAATCTGAACACTATCACTTCCTTACAATTCTATTCTGATAATTCATTCCACTCTTCATTTTACGGGTCTTGGAAATGGTCTTCAATTTCAAAAATTATCTTCCTTTTTTCTCCTGCAGAGGAGAGAGAAAGAATAAGACCTGATGGAAGAGGCATCAATTTATTTAGTTTGATGTTTTACTAATAATAAAAACAAAGGCCGTAAAATCGAGTCTATCAAAATACGTCTGAACAATGGATGAAAATAGTAATTTACCAAAATGTTGAGCCCTTTCTAAAAACGATGTTTTATCAGGAGTTAATTTTAATCTCGTATTATATTGTGCGAACTTAATATTGTGGATCCTATAGTATTTCATATATGATAAATGCTCCAAATGTATTAATTTGAAAATATTTTGTGACTAATCTTTGTTTGCAGGCTTTTGCAGCGATGTGTATTTTCACTATCAAGTTTTTCCAGTTTTTTGCTCCGTATATTAATTTTTAAATGTACCTATTTTTCAATTTATTCGACATTTCGTTTTTCTCGTCTGGAGACTGAAGAATTTGGCAATATTTGTATCATCTGCATGTTACACAAAAGGCCAACGTTGATAAAAAAAGGAAAAAAATCGCTTATGTCAGAGCACGTCACCAAATACCTCCACAATGAGGCTGAATACCCTACTAAATCTGCTTTATATTATGCCCGGTTGATTCGAAAAGCAATCGAAATAGCCAAATGTCCATATGATCTTGGCAGGGAAGACGGGTACCACCTAAGCAGTGTCTGGAAATATCTTTTCACATATATATTTATTACCGATCATAACATTTTTATTTGTTTCTTTTGTTTCATAAACTAATGCTTATGTTGGCTGTAATCGGAAGAAGATAACAGGAATATTTTCTACAGTCCCCTCACGGCGTTTTCAGTAGTGTGAACGAAACGTTGAATGTATGCATAAAAATAATTCTACGCTGTAGAAAACTCCGGAAATGGTTGATAGTCATAATATTTTGCGAATTTTTAAATGAAATCGCCTGTCACCGTCTTGCGACCACTTCCACCCATTCGGTAACGGTGGCGGTGAATCCAGCGCAGCGCAGCGGAGATGTTTCTTAACGGCATATGAAGTTTTTCATGCATTCTACATTTCGCGAATTAGTTTAAACTTCCACACACTATGATTATACCACGGGATTATTGAACGAGAACGGGCGGTTTCGTTTATTTTTCCTTGCGTGTCTTCTATACTCAAGCATGATTCCTTCATCTGCCACTCACACAACTTCTGGGCGTCACTATTAACGGAAGACCCAAGACACGAATGCTACTCGCATGTCTCAAAGTACTCGTAAAATACGCCTATCTTGAGTTTACAGCTTAAAATCTAGAGAATAATTTTTACTGCTTATAATCATGAGAATCGTTCAACTTCCACATCACTCAGCCGGGATTAACCACTCCTATATTAGAGGTAATAGAGGTGAACAGTGTCACGGATTTTCCTGCGTACAGTTTGTCAAAGTTTTAAAGACCAAGCACAATCCAAAGAACTATCTCCTGAACAGTCTGAAACCTGACGGCCTTTTCTAACCGAGTATCAAGCATATGCAGGTATGAAAAGCAATATATGCCAACTCCTATCACCCCGCGGTAGATTGAGGATATTCCAGCATAAAATCTGGAAGATGTGGTTCCTCCAATATAGATTCGCCATCATAGAGTGACAGAAGTTTTAAAGAATTCATATCTGTCCATTATTTCAAGCTAAAACGCCAATTTTTTCTATGTTGCTGTGGCCTATTGTAATATTCGGATAAATGATTTCTTCCTCTTTCGTCATGTTCACCAGCTGAGCTTCACATGATGAGTTTTTCATAATTTATCCCATATTTTATCCTTAAGAATAGCAAAGATAAGTCTGTATAACTTTCTCCTCGAACTGAAAATAATTGCTGATATTTCCTTAAAATAGAGAACTTCAAAAACACGTTCCCCGTCTATTTTGCGGTTAGTGAAATAAACGGTCTAAGTCTTCGAAGTTGCTTAATATCTGCAATTTACGCGCCTAAAAGGATATTGAAATGATTTTTGTGTACTCAACGTCACGTTCAATGTTTTTTTCCTGCCGTTTAAGTTCAATGAGTACCAACTAGAGATCTTAGAGAGAATTGTCGCTAGTTTTTACAATGTGTGTTTTTCATATCACACCTCTTCATTTGAGGAAGTGGCTGCTACACAGTATTTCCATTTACCACGTCACAATGGGAGACTTCTTCAATCATATGTAGCACTTTTTTCTTCTTCTTGTTGCTGCTCTTCGGTACCCTCTGCCATTTTATGTATAACGCAATGACAGATCAAAAAGACAAATTCACGGTGAAAGAAATTGATATAAATAAACCTTTATGCTGGTATTCGCCGTCCAAATCTCATTCTAATGAAAGGAGATATTCGAAATACCTGCGGGAAAAGGAGGTTTGAGTCGCAACCGTAAAATGCCGGCAGAAGTGGAGGGCGATCCGTTATGTGCTGGCGCATGGTCAAGAATTCATCGGAATCCCCAACTGCGAGCCTACCAAGGGACATTGTACCATTTATATCCGGTTGATTTTATTTTTTATTTATCACCGCCATTCGCTCCTCTTTGCATCGATTTCAAGGCACAAGAAAGTGACGCCATTTATGTTTGCTTAGCTCCTATTGAGAAACAGAAATGCAGGCAAATCGCAGTCTCCAGCATAGCTCATCATGAAATTGGATGAACAGACGAATTGTCACATATGTAGCAAACAGACTAAAGTAAAAGAGATAAATATTTTGCCTGAGATTTTGTTTTCCCGATTATTTAGCTCAATGACAGAGAAATTCATTTTCCTCTTAATACTTATAAAATATGATGTAATTGATGTGCATAAAGAAATGAAATATTTTGGGAGTCTCTAAGTCTCTGCTGAAAGCGATACTCGAAGGTTAAAAATGCCACTCTTATGAGGAATGAGAGCAAAAAAGCCATTGAAGAATAGGTCGCCCTGAAATCCCACAGTCTTGGACTTCTGTGTGGAACGTCTTTCCCTGTGACTCAAGCACTATACTAAAAATGAGATACACAGATGTTCATTCATTGCGCCGAGCCCATCACATACTACGCAGTCTCATTCACCCACTAGAATATTCACGACATGAGTTCTCTCTTAGTCATATCCGATAGAAGAGGTTTAGGGAAGACAAAGGTTTCAATTTTCCTGTCTGGATCCTACATCTTACTTTCCAGTACATGTTGAACCGCTTGACTTTCTCACGAAAAGCATTTCCTGAAATATGTATCTTCAGGTCGTTGAATCCACCCAAATTCCCTGCGCTGACCGAGAAAATAAGACCTTGGAGTCAACTCATGAGAAAATAGCTGTTGAAACATTTAAGCGAGTTAAAATACATTCATTTCACCTTTTTTTTGGAGAAGGAGGAAGTATCATTGGCGACAATGTATGACGCTGCTGCATTGCGAGCGCATACAAATGCGAGGACGCATTACTCGAACCCGTTTTGGAGAAATACTTTTGCAAACACATCCTCTTTAGTGTAATTACTCTACCATGGTCGGTATGTAAACATACTTGCCTCGAATAATGGAATGTGGGTCAAATCCATTGAGGAAATTTGAAGCTCGATCATAGCATGAGGTAGAGTGTTTATGTTATGTATTCTGGAAATATATTTGATAGGCCAATACGCCTTGCGGAGGAGATGTTAAATAAATTGGTCCACGGAAGTGCGAAAAAGATTTATTTCACTCAATTCATTCATAAATATATTTTTTGATAAAAAATATAAGAATAATTATTTTAATAAACCAGATGGTATGTCACTAAACAATAACATTTAAATTTGTGGAGACTATACTATTGTGGGACTATTCTCAGTAATAGCTTAACGGAGTCATCCGCAAGTGCGCATGAATGTTATATTGCACAGATAAAAAAATGATTCGTCTTCATCGGATAGATCCCTCACTACCACCATGGACAGCAATTTTCAAATATATCATGTCATATAAGGAGATATGAAAATTGTCAAAAGAGCGAACCTTTATCTATGTTCCATATTTGGCTTTAACCTCGGGGACGGTGGCGCTAAGCGCACGCTTTGAACTGCTTCAGTGGCATCATATGCTCGGCAATCTCGAACAACTTGTTCCGTTAATGCCGTCAAAAATCCGCGGGGATGGAGGAAGATTTGGTAGCTTAAGGTGGCGGAGGTGCCAATCGTAAGTCATTGAGTGCACATTTTGATAACTTTTCAAGTAAGTCGAAAAGATTTCTTGGACCATACTTCGCGTAAGAACATCTGCATACGTTGGAAGTAACCATACATGTTGTAACATAAATGAGGCAGGAGTTATGATTCAAAATTTTTGCATTTATTAGAAAATTGTTAAGACTTGGGTTTTAGGCGGAATCCGAAATCATAGCGAAAATCATATGTGAAATACGTTATTTTACTCGGCATCATGCCTGAATATTTATACTAGCAATTATAATTTGAAACGCATTATTTCGCGTTTACAGGAAAATTTGTACATATAGAATCGTATTATTTCAAAATACGTGTCAAAAACAATTAGGCTACTCATAAAATAGCAATAAACCAATTTTTTTGCTTTAATCTATATATATTACTAATAGGTACGCTTCTATAAAATTTTTCACGTAAATCTGTACATGAACGATAAACGCACCAAAAAGGACTATCCACATTTTTAAAAAGACCCAATAATACGTCTAAGTGTTGCACAGTTGTCCGTGATCAATGTTGGAGTAGCATTTCGTATATACAAGAGAAATCAAACAAGGAACAGGTATTACTTCGTCATACGTGTAAAGAATGGCAAAGAGTATTACCTAGGGATTTATATGCCGTGAAATATTGGCAAGGTCTGGGAATGTAGGAGGAAAAATGGCTACGGACACATTTTATTAATGTTTCGGTGATAACTTTGTGCTCGTCAGCCATTAGTGGGGAAGAATTTTAAGCTTCTTGAGGCCGAAATCACTTTGATTCACGCAGTGCATCCTTTCGGAGGGAATCAGGACGCATCGTTCGGGGATTTCGAGTCGCGGGAGTCCGCCGATTAACTGCATCATCGCTTTACGACCGCGGATGCAACTGAGAGAGAACCAGCGTGCATTGAGCGCATTAATGTCACGCGCGGCAGATGCTCACTCTTTGATGGACGAGTGGCTAAGAGATAGTGCGGAGCCCTTCCCACCAAAGTGGATGTAATGCTCTCAACAGTGCCGTAATAACCCGCCACCCACCCTTTACCTTCCCCGTTCGGTGATGTTCGGCGCCGCTTATCGGTAGCTGCATTGAGGGAAATAAAGCCAAGTACCTCTGCATTCCGGCAGCAGAATATTGCCGCACCGGGAACTAGGTTTGCGCGATAGTCGATTTATCGAAATTTTCGACAGTTATTTTAGGGAGAATAAATGATTTTGTACTTTCACAGCGAATATTATGTGTGAAATTCTCTCGGGATACCCACCGGGTTAAATTTTTGGCTGCTGTCAACGTTTCGATGGATAACACTTCCATCGTCATCATTACCCTGATGACGATGGAAGTGTTATCCATCGAAACGTTGGCAACAGCCAAAAATTTAACCCGGTGGGAATCCCGAGAGAATTTCACACATATTTTAGGGAGCTTTCCATTCAAGGTATACAATATTTCGACAATGATTTTAGGGAGTTTTCCATTCAAGTTTGCGCTAACTGGAACACATCAGCACTTAAGCGTACATGAACGACGTTGAATGGACCGATGTGCGCGGACGAATAGTTTTGTGTCCTCCCAGTAGGTGTCTTTCTGCCGGCGAACATTAGTCACGGGCGGATGTTTTGAGTAATGTTGATGAATCCGTTCAAAATAAGTTTATAAGTATGCATGATTTTATTAAACATTCATTAATAACCTCACAATGTGCGTGTGTTGACGCCTCTACTGAAATCAACAAACTTGACAATCACGGCTGCCAATATATACGTTCTTTGGATGATTATCGCTCTTCGACTTAGCTTCCGATCTGTTTTGAAGTGTGCCACCTGGTGCGGAGGGTCCGTAACGAATGGAGGGCAAGTGCGCCGTAGTGCTGCGAAGTGATTAGCGCACTGGAGCGAATGGAAAGCTCCCAATAAGTCCTCCGCCGATAAATTTATTTGATGGTTAGATTTGCGATCCCCGTTAGCAGCCACGATGAGGTTTACGCCGGATGTTTCGCAATGCTATTGAGGGACCGGAATGCCGCTCGCAGGCATAATCGATGCCGTCGGCCGGCGTTTGGAAAATCACACATCCGTCGGACATTCCTTAACATGGAAAGAGGTGGTCGAGTCAGTTGGCCCTCCCGGTGTAACAATAAGCCTCCGCGCGCTACCTTAGGGCAGTTTGAGAGAGATATCATTTCACCTGGAATTAATTGCATTCGGTCTCATTTTAAATAAAAATATCTCACCTTTCCAATGCTACCAAAATATCTGCCTCTTACCTCACTACTTTTCGAGCTCTAGCCAAACAAATATTGGCCATCTCACATGTTGGATGGAGAGGCTATGTACTCCAGAGGGCCTATTTTTAAGGGAGGAATATTTAATTCCTAGATCTCGTCAGAAATTTAACGGTGGGTACCTCATGGGTTCCCTGAACGATTTTTAAAAATAAATCAATCAGTCAACGCAGAAATTGTCACAGAATCACAGAATACCTTCCTATGTGAAGACTGTTCCCCTTATGGCGTGAAAAAATAAGTCAAATCAAAGACTTCTACAGGCATATTTAGTTAATTAACGGGAATTTCAGTCATACAAAACAATACTTTTGCGTAAAAATATCTATAGAAAAATATCTATAGTATACTCCATACTTCTTACAGATGCCGAAATAAAACCATTAAATTCCAGCGCGGTTTCTACAACGAATGGGGAAAACTCTCGCTCTAACTACCGTCTGGATAGTCTTGTGGTTGCTTGGCCGGTGGAGATTTTCCGCCCCCACATTTTCCTCGAGTGCAATTGCGTCACGCCCCCGCGTGCACTGATCACGATCGGAGGGTTGGGGATCCGCGAATTTCCACGTTCTTCACGATTTGCTTCCCCTATGGGGAGGGAGGGGAGGTTGGGGGAGAATAGACGAGGAGGAGGGCTTTAGGGGTCACCCCGGAGTTAGTTCCAGGCGATGACGAATCGGATTGGTCTGACCTCTGATCCTCCCATCCTTTTCTCACCACTCCTGACCTCTTCCCGAAATTTCCCCACGGCGCCACTTGCGTCCTTCCAGCACCGTTACACGAATATCGCGACGGTCGGAAAAAATGGCTATTCGTCTAACATGCCTGGGATTGATCGGAGACGATTTTTGTGAAGGAAAAAGAACAAGATTTGAGTTCTAATGAATACTTTTACATTCATGCTGAATATAAGTACTTGTCTTTACTGCGAGTTCAATATTTAGTTGACAGCATGTGCCTCATGGAGAACGTCGTTGCCTAACTTCCGCTAACGTCTCGTTTACATAATTAGGGTTGAATGATGGTTCACATGGCGGGTCTAACTTATTTGCGATTTCCAGTTTGCCATTTTATAAATGTTGCTGACCTCCGAAGAAGAGTAACAAATCACCAAAATAACAACTGAAGCAGCCTATGTGCCTGCGCCTTTGAATGGACTTTCTGACACTATTAGTTCAGGAGAACTTCAATTTCCCTCTCTCTGTAGAGACACCTTCTATCTGCTTGACCATTCATTTTGTTGACTCGAATTTTAGCCACAAAGATCAACTAGCTTCCGTTCATACGAATTTCAAATTCCGGTTAACAAGGCCTACCCTAGTCACTCTAACGCGGAAAATAACTTTACAAGGGTTGCTGCTAGCTTGTGTTCATATAGCGGAATTCTTACTAGTATTCGAGTTGATAGCACAGAAAGCAGCAATTTAAACGGAGCATAAGCGTGCTCACCTCCCTCTAGTCCACTATGGAAACTATTTCCAGCGCTTTTTTAATTCCCTTTGGCAAAAAGTGGACCGAAAAAGAATCTCTCGAGTCTAAATTCTAACCCATCCAGTCAAGGATTGAAAGCGCGAAACCTTAATTTTTTCTGTGGAAGAATCATGTGCTGATAGTGTACTGCTGCCGTCTTTCTGCTTGGCCCTCCATTTTTTTAACTCGCATTCTTTTATTCTTATTATTTATTACTCGTATTTTGACCCTCTGCTCATGGAAGCGGGAGGGTCCCTTGATACTTAACCTTGCGGACGGCACGTCGCGCCGCGGAGCAGACGGCTGTAACCTTCTTGCTTAATGTTGGTCGGATTATGATGCTGAATTTGAATGCTGAAATCATTTTTAATATATTTGTAACGGGATATTCCACCTTCGGGTCTGTACCTTCACTCTTGTTCTCCGAAGGATGCATTCCAAAATTCATTTCGTTTATCTGTCTCTCTGATTTCATTGGGAGAGTAGTTAAAGAGTAATTATTCTCTGTTTCATTGTCAAATATACATATCACATTCCATTGCCATAAATTTAGAAAGCTTTAATTTACCCATGGAGAGGAAATAAATTCCGAAATACAATACTTTACCAAGAACCTCCTTCTTCCTAAATATTTCTAGTGTAACAAATTGGGCGAAGAAGTAAGAAGCGATACATTTTCGGTGAGCGAGAAAATACTGATGTGATCAACAAAATGTACCTTCCTTTGTAATCATAATAACGACTTAATATTTGTCCACGATAAAAATAGAAGATTTTTCCGAATTTTATGTGCAGCTTTTTAGAGCTCTATTTCCGAAAATTCGAAGGTTAGCCTACGACCTCAGATTATCGCATGAAAGTCTTAAGTTCTACTCTAAAAGATTTATAAATCAAAGTATAAGCATTGAAACTGGATCAAATACAAATAAAAGGTTAATTATATGAAGAGCAATATGTGGGATATGTATGTTACTTGGGAACGTTATCCTAAAGTTAAGAACCATTTACCGACAGCGGCGAGGGAAATATAAAATTAGTGGTGGTAGGTAGTACCTTGCCTACTTACCTAAATTCACGGGAATATTCACAACATTAATTTAAACGCATTGTCATCATGACAACCACACCGACGAACCATTTACACCATGTAGCACCTATTTTAGCCGCACGGAGCAACTTTCTATACTATAGCACTGATTCAAATTTTCTTCTGCCACTGACAACATCGCACCTCTTGCCTTACGGAGATTTAGAGGGAAATGAATCCTCATGCAAGACCATCCGGTCAACTACACGAGGAGCGCTCCGTAGCGCTCATCCAGTTGGGACTGATTGTTATCATATCAATGTCAATGTGGCAACCGGCAGCCCGATAAATATTCCTTTATGTCTTCAAAAATCTTCAGTTTTATTGGATTTGTAGCTTTTTCAATCATAGAAGTAGTTAACGTAACTTTTCAGAGTAAGTGGAACTCGTAAATTCAGAGACGCGTTTCACTAAAATATTTGGACGCAGAAATGTTGAAGTACAATATCTCTCCCACTGATGCACGCAAAAAGGGTTGCAAGTTCGGATAAATTAACATTACAACATTGTCCCCCAAAAATATTGCCTCATCTGGTCGGCTCACCGAAGAAGTTTGCCCACACTCAGCTTCAAGAGCGTACACAGGATCTGTACTAGGAAGGGGCAGCTCAAGCTAGATCGGGAGGGGGGGGGAAGAAGTGATTATGTTGACGTTTCTACGTTTTATTTTTTGGCTTCTAAGGGAAAGGGGGTAGGGAAAATAACCAAACCTAAGCACGGCCCTGCCCAGCCTGGCTCTATTTCTTCATCGCATTCGGGAACTTCCCAAATGCTGTTTAAAATGGGTGCATCCTCGAACTCTCCCTCGCCATTTCCCATTACGGCCTTCGACTCTTCTATAGCTCTTACTCTTCCTTGCATCCACTTTTTCTGACTCCAACTTTCCTTCTACAGCCTCTCCTCTTCTTCCCCATCACATAGATAGGAAGAACCACTTCTGCTGCAAATGCCCTTGTCCTTTCGCCGTATCAAAGCATGATGGAGGTGAACTGTTACAGCGCGTATCGTGGGGTTGGGGTGTAGCCTCGTACTGCTCGTCGTCGGTGAGTATATTCCTATTAAGTGGAGTAGTACCGGCTGCGTTCTGCCGTAGCCAGAATGTTTTCACTGGGTAGCGCTAACGGTCGGGCTCCCTCGTCAATCTAGCCAATCCGTGAGAAGGTACAGCAACGCAGAACAAGGAACAGGAAGCATTTTAACTTCGCTACAATGAATCGGATACGAGAGAGCAGGCGCGAGACCACCTTCGCACGTCTTCTCCGGTCGGCCATTTTAAACATCACTCAAATCCCTTCTACACTGGAATTAGTTGACGGTGGCAGATCTGATGGAGACAAAACTAGGGAGGCTCATGGAAAAGTCCAATATTTCCGAGGACCATTTGCGTCTCGAAACGAGCACGCTCGTGACATGAAGGCCTCGGACGCACGATCATCGGCGTGAATGATTTGGAAAAAGTTTAAGAAACTATCGCAATCACTTTTTTCTGACGGGGATGCTAAGTGACTGTGACATACAGGGCTTCACGCAAGGAGGACAAATTTGAATGGCGTAGTTTTTTAAGGGAAGATTACCTTTTAATGATAATTGATTTATATTTTGAAACCTTCTGGGAACGAATTCACTCTTCTGGGACATGCAACAGAACTTCGCTGGCTGACTATTGCATCATTGCTTCTTCGTTGGACCAATTTTTCCAGAGCCTCAGCGAAGTGGAAATCGGCAAAGGGGGAAATACAAGATTTCCTGCGCCACCAGTTGATTTCCCTTATCGTTAAAGTAAAATACTACACATGCAGTGTTTTACCGCAAATTTCATAGGTTCAAGCATTAGAAAAATCGTAATTGTCTCTTCTGATTAACTTGTCACAATAACTCTCTGTAGATTGGAATATTCAGAGGAGGGCTAAGAATGAGAAGAAGAGAAGAAATTTTCCTTACCATTTCTACCTCATAAAAGGTAGCTCGTGGTGATACTTTAAAGTTCTAAGGAAAATTATTGTTTTAATGTTTATTATTTATAAAATGTATTATAGTTAAAATATGACTATATATGTTAATTGAAATACGTAATATATGTATGAATGTTTATCAAAAAAATGGATATTTTAAATATTATTGTGATATTTTGCCTGAGTACTCGTGAATACTTGGCGGCTGATAAATGACGCCTTCGATAGTTTTTTGAGACGGCCCGCCATAGGCCAGCCCGCCGTAGACCAGCCAATGCTCCATTTTTATACGGCGTCCACCGCACAGTGTGGCTTTTGGATTTTTATGGCCAAAACCTCATCACTGTTACTAGAATTAGATTGAGAGATAAGAGAGCCAAAAAGCATGCATTATGGGGTTTGTGTGATGCAGATTCTCAGAAAAATTAAGTGCCTGACTAATGCTGAAATTTGACCTTGAAAATGAAGGTCAAATCATCGAAATTTGGAAAAATAAAAGTTACAACTAATGTCACGTTTGCTCATGTAAATGACTAAAAGATCATATTCACATTAAGAAGAATGAAACTCAAAATATGTGTTATTAAGAAAAATATCAAATAAAATTATAAATTTTAATTCAGAGTTCAATAAAATCTATAAATTATTTATATTGTCGAAAGTGGAATCAACTGCAGTTTCATTTCCGTTATAAAAGCTATTTATCCTCATGCGTACTATTCTAAAATATTTTCACAAACTACATTTTTCCAAATTCAATCAGTTCACCTTCATTTTCAAGGTCAAAAGTTTAATATCAGGGAGTCAATTCATTTTTCTGATATTTTGATTTATATTATCTTCATAATGCTTTGGGATTTTCCTTTCTATTTCACGTCTGGCAACAGTTACAAATTTTGTTACAACATAAGATCCAAATTCCGGACTGCGCGCAGTCAACACATATTCATTCGGCGCGGCGCACAGCTTTGCGTGAAAGCCTTCACAAAGGACATGATGCCGCCAGAGAAATTAGCCAACTTTATCAGCTTAAAACAGTAAATAAAGTAACTAAATAACTTCAAGCGCAATTGATGAATTTTAATTGCAAATATTTAGTCCACACTAATACTTAAAGCTCAACCATCACAAAAAATATTGAGGAAAATTTTAAATGAGTAAATCTTAACGTATTAGGAGTCATGCTCTTAATTACTTAAAAATAAGTATACCACGACGGATAATTTCTAGTGTAATTCGGTTAAACACGTGATAAAGTGCAAGGGGATTTATAATTTTTTTTCAAAATTTCCACAAAATATTTCCTTGAATATAAGACGCGTATGGGAGGAGCTTGCGCTGGCTTTACCGCTTCGCGTTAAGGAATATTCGTTTTCGCAGACACCAATAGGTCCTTCTTTGTAGGGGATATATGTAGTGCAGTATGTTGAGCAACCAGAGTCGATCGCAAATTTACTCATTGGCTTCCGTCCGTTTCGTCTCTTCAGGTGAGCATGGGAGGCGGCAAAGGGCCGGGACGGCGCCTCTCTTCGGGCGCCTCAGCCTCGCCGTCAGCCTCATCCGCCGTCATCTTCATCCTCCTGTTCTACTCTACGCAAGGAGCGCGAATATTCCGCAGCCCGGAGCCTCACCTCCCAGGTAAGGGCTGAGGCGGCAGCGGACCGTCGCGTCGTTTAGCGCAACTTGGCACTCACGAGGAGTGGCCATCTGACCATCATCGCGTTAAAACTGAACAGATTCGTGAGATTTCTCACTTCTCCAATTTCGGAGAAAACATGAATGATCTGAAAATCGAGCTGGTACCGTTGAATTGAATGGAATTTAATGAGTTTAATTTTCACCCAACTTATAAATATAATTATAGGGTGAAAAATAACAAATACAATTATTTACAATCTCTATAAAGACAAGGAGTCAAGCTGGCCATTAAAATACATATACATGTATATTATCATTTACAATTAACGATTTTACAATTTGTGCCAATAGCTTATTACAGGCTTTTCTGTAGTAGATTTTCTTATCCTCAAATAAATCCATGTCATTACACAATGTATTGAATGTAGCACACATTCTATTTATGGGAGCATATTTACAATAGTTACTACTTACATTCATTATATAAAATGTCCTTTTGTGTCTACATTTAATATTTGGAACAAACATATTTAGTTTGTACAACACGTTAGAGCTCTCACCTTTATTTATTAAATTATGTAGGAACAAGAAATCATTTAGTATTCTTCTATCACTAAGCATATCAAAATTAAGCATTGACAATAATTCTTCATATGAAACATGATTTTCAAAAGTGGGTTAAACATGGTATCAAACAATAAAGAAACCTCAAAAATCTTTTCTGGACTCTCTCAATTATTCCACTATACTTTTTAGTAGATGGGTTCCATATCACCGAACAATATTCTAATTTGCTTCTTACAAGAGAATAATGCAACATTTTTAACACACTTTCATTTTTTAAATAATTTGACATACTGCGTAAAAAACCAAGTAATTTACATGCAGCAATTGATGCATGTAAGATGTAAAATGTGACCAACGAAAGTCATATTAGAATCAATCAGAATTACTGTTGGGAGAGCGACTTCCGTCAGTCGGTTCCTCGGTGTTCGGGTTCGCCGTGTGCTCACTCTCCAGTTACCTGCACATGTTTAACAAATTTGGAGGATACGGTACTAGTCACAGTATTACCTTTACCAACCGCAAGTGCATATTAGCGCTAAATTACTCAGAGAAAAATCTCGGATCATGCGCGTGGCCAGGGGAGGCATGTGGGGGAAGGTAGAGCAGCTGGCCCCCTCCTGAACAAGAAAATTCATTTTAAATCTGCTAAACGGAGCCAGACAGGATGATTTCCTGCCTCCCTCCCCATAACATAAATCTACCGCTACAGACGTCCTGTCCTGCTACCCCTTCTCTCCCTAATTTCAATCCTGGCTACGCCCATGTCACGGATCCCTCTATTTCGCGCCGAGTGCTTTAGCCGTTTAATCTACCGTGGCCTTCTCTTGCTCTTTGGATTTTGTGAACTTTAAAAGAGCAATAGACTTATTCAGTATTGGAATGGCAATCTAAAAAGGCGTATGTAACTGGATTGTAAGTTCACAACGACAGCAAAAATGATGATCTCCTTGTAGACACAAAAAATATTTTCGCAATGATGCGATCCCGAGATAAAATTTTTTGAATGTACAACCAAAGGATTTATGCTCGATTCCTATTAATGTTTCCGTCATTAAAAATGCACTTTTATTTTAATGTTTATTAATACTTTAATACTTATAAATAATTACTTGCATTTATTTTAATTTCGAAGTCCGAAGACTCTGAAATGTTTGCAATATTTTTTCAGTCGTATTTCAAAGTGCAACAGACTTATAAATTCATAAATAGAACAGATTTATAAATTCAAGAATGTCTCGCAGAAGAGAGTCTCGCAGATATTGCCACTTTTTTTGGTAGTTTCCGACCAGTAAATTCGATACTTTGACAATTCGATTACGTCATACCCCCGCAGTAATTTGTCTTCCCCGCTCATTAAAGAGGAAAGAATTCGTCTTCTTCACAGCCGAGAACCTCCCGGCACCGTCGGCGTCGGAGCGCCGGTCGAGCGACCCTGGGCCTTCCCTGCACCCGGACGCCGTCTCACTGCCGCGCAGCGCCGCCATTGGCGACGGCCAAGACTTCTTCGCCCCCGGCGCCTGGAGGCCCGTGAGGGACCCGGACGTGATCAGCTCCTCCGGAAGGTACGCAGACCAGGGCGGAGTGCCACCCCCCGCCCCACCTTCGCCTCTTCCCCTGCCCCCCAGGCCAGGGGCCGACGCCCCCGCGACAAGCGATCGGGCGTCGGCCCTCCCTCCTCCATTCACTCCGATTTCGACGGCCACCGCCAGGGGAGCGACGGCGTCGGTGGAGGCCGAAGGGATTGAAGTGGGCAACCGAGAAATTTGGGCTGGAGTCAACAGGAGGTCAATGGGGCCGGATTTGCGATATCTAGGCTGTACCCTTGAGGGATTACGTTTGACCCTCAACTCCTTAGCACTTACTGCACGACACCTCAGAAAACAATTCAACATTGAGGCTTCAAACGCTGAATGTGTAAACGCCAAAGATTTGAAAACTGTCCCTTTCTTGCTGCTCTTTCCATGCCTGTGCCAATATCAGAATAATATTCCCAAGGTAAAACGAAAGAAATCAATGAATGTTTGTGTGTCTGATCTTTTAAGAGCCTGGATTAATCTTCTCAAAAAGTGCTCTTTGATTTCATCTGTATCTTCCAATGCTATGAAGTATTTCTTCAATATACTAAAAGAAACTGGTACCCAGCAGCAGTTATCGAGTAAATTATTACATAAAAACAGAAAGAAACCACCAGAATATCATCTTAGAATGGAACACAGTCGACAAAATCACAGAATATCAACAAATACTTTTTCGGCCCCAAATAAAATTTCAAAGCGTAGTTTGAAAGAAAAGAAATTAAACGCTCCATTTAATTTATTTCAAGAAAGTGGATGGAATCATACTGAGGAGAAACCGAGATCTGAGGAATGGATACCACAGCTCAGCATACCTAAAAAAGATTTATTGTTAGTAAATATGTTTGTACAGAGTACGTTAGCTGATCTACCTGAAAATAAATCAAGTAGATTACGACTAGCAAACTCACCTCAACCATATTATGAAAATCAAGTTAAAAACCGTCAAAAGCTTACTGCAGTGCAACCCAAGAATTCATTACCTGAATCTGCTGAATCCCGAAACAATTTCACTTTTTTATCGAAAAAGCATTCACAGGCTGATTTGCCTCCTAACCAACCATCTCCAAGCAATTCTCATGGTGAAGTCAAACATTCTCATGTAAAACATGACAACAAAGATACAAATTACATAATAATCAATACTAAACCTCAGTCTCATCATTCTGATCACCCATCCCATTATTACCAAAATCATAAGCCGACAAGTCATCCTGAACATCACCCCGGCAGTTATATTCACAAGCCTGTATACAATAGTAACAAGATACCACATTCGACTACAAGTGCACCAAATTATTACTATGTACCATCTCATCATATTATTTATCATGTTGATGATTTGAAGCCCTCAAAACCACATACACCGTTTGGTGGTCTCATTGAAACAAATAACCACACTGAGTCTTTGGATGCTCTTCTTGTGTATGACTTAAATGAAGAATGGCTTCATTCTAGTCATGAGAATCACAAACCCACCTCTGAAAAACCCAGTTGGGGTTCAAGACCACCATATTTAGATAATCCTGATCCCAGTGATCCTTGGCCACATGATCCTTGGCAGCATGATCCTTGGCCAGAAAAACCAGCCACTCATCCCCCACCACATACCACACAAGCTCCACATTTTGATGAAGACCCTTGGACAGAGGACCCATGGCCCATTGATCCTTATCCCTGGGAACAGCTCAGACCACCACAGGGTTCTCTTCAGCCAGCTAGGCCACCATTCATCATCATCAACCCTGCTGGAAACCAGCCAGCACCATTGCAGTCGCCCACTCAAATTTCCTCTGGTGTTGTGAATGTACTTGATCCAATACTTCCACAAACAACACCAGCAGCAGTCACCACCGAAAGCACAACCTCAGGTGGAGATGAAGTCTCATCTCAGGAAGAAACTCCTCCGATTACTTCATTAGAATCTGGTCCATCGAATGGGGTGCAGAGTGATCCCTTGAATGATGAATTCTCAGAGGTTCCAGGGTCATTGGGTGGAGCAGGCACAGATACAGGCGACACCTCTGATGATGCCTCAAATCCTGTGAGCCCACCCCTTCAAGATCCTCCCCCAGGAGTCCTTGCTGATCCCCCTCCCTCTTCAGGGGTAGTATCGTCTCCCTCTTCTGGTGGCTTCCTTGGTGGTATTTCATACCTATTCAACCCATTCTTGTTGTTGATTGTTGCTCCCTTTGTAGCTGCGATGACTGGGGGCTTTGGCTTGATTGTGCTCCTCTTCCCTTTCCTGTTCAGAGGCTATGGCTGGCGTAGACGCCATGCACGAAGTGCTGTTGGACTTGAGAAACTGTTTTTACAGGATGACCCCATCGTTACCACCATAATACAAGCTCTTTATCCTCATGATTCCAAGGGTGACTGATAAGCCGAGTCCACATAATTTTACAATATGCTCCTATTACTACATGCGCTTTATCAATTCATCGCTTCAAGACTGAACAATAGCTTTACTGAACCCAGTGATTACTTCAGTACCTATTGAATCCATACAATCTATACCAAAGAAAATATATTCTCAGGAATAGATGTTCAAGCAGATGCATTTTTAGCAATTATAACAGTGATTTTGGCCAAATTGAGTGTTTATTTTGTAATTTCACCAAAGATATTTTATTCTGATTTTAAGGGCCAATAGAATCAAAAATTGAAATAATCCTGTATTTTTAGAATTTTTAAGAGATTAAGAAGCATGAGTGAATTTCAGTGATTATGAAATAAATCCATAAGTAAGTTAATCAAGAAAACATGCTGGTACTGTGCTGCTGAAGAATAGGTATGTAATTACAAAGTGCACTTCAACTGATTGCTGTTAAAGCATATGATATTCATTTGGGCACATGCAAATATTAAACAATGGCTGCAAGAAAACTTCTCCCTATATCTGAATATTCATGCACATAAGCATACAAAGAAGGATTTTTGTTCCAATATGAATGTGATACCCTAGCATAGATAGCAAAAATATTTGTGCTTTATTAAATCAAAATTTGCTTTAATTAGTGTTGAGGGGAATTTTCTATGTTGATATACTTTGGTAGTATTGCAATAAGGTTCAAGAATCATATGTGATAATTATATATATATTTTTTAAATCTTTTGCATTGCATAAGGTTCAAGTATTTTGTGATAGTTATACATTTTTTGAATTTGCATTGCTGCTATGCAGATTATTATGCTATATGAATTACTTTTGGGGATCAAGCAATGATAGAGCACAGCCAATGCATGGCTAAAATATGAATGACAATTTCTGTGAACATTAAGAATGTTTGAACTAACTCTGCATGTAACTAACTTTTGCTTGTTTTGCTTGATTCTATTTTAAGATGATATTCCATTTTGCATGATGGTTTTCATGGCAAAGTTTTCACTGATGAATTTTGTAACTAATTGTATTAACTATTTATGTAAGTTATGTATGGAACTACTAACGAATAAACCCTGAAACTTGAAACAAGTGATGCATTTTTGTGGACTGCTTAATCCTTAACCTTTTTCCAAGAAAAATTATGGACAAAACAAATGCCATTTTGTGGAATATATTTTAAATAATGATTATGATCAACTAACAAGCATATATGCATAAATACAATAATCCTGAATAAAACTCCCTTATTGGTCCTCTCTTCTTCAATGGTTACAGAAGACGCATTTCACCATTGGCCACATCAGGGTTCAACAGTGACTCACATGTTGCGTCAGGACGAAATCTACGCCATGAAGATGGAGCAGTCAAAGTTTCCAGTGATGCTCGAACATCTGAGACTTCATCTGTCAATGCACCAACCTCTACCCTGGGGCATTCCATAGCACTTGTTGCAAACCAGCTCCTTCAAAGCAAAGCAGACATCCTTGAAAGTCACGTTCCGGAAGTCACAGTCACCAGCACACTGAAGGAAGAAGGGATTTGGCCGCATGCTTCCCTAGACATGAGAACACCTCCTAAGTTAATGCTACAGATATCAGGTCAAAAGAATACTGCTCCAGGTGGAGAAGATTCTGATAAAATGGTAGTGCCCATTCAAGATGACCCAATGGGAGAAAATTTCTTTCCCTCTCGTAGGCAGCCAACAACAGTGACAACACCATCAACACCAACAACTTCTGGTCAGTTTGTCACTCAGGTAATGGTGTCCACCATGAAGAAAAACCAAACCAAAGACATTGTTCAGCAACCTCCAGCATCCACCCCTGGAAGCAATAAATTGGATAGGCGACCTGTGACCACAACAGTATCTACATCCCATACTGTCACTCACAGAAAATCTTCCCCAACCTTGGCAACAATAATCAGAACAACACCAATGCCTTCCACCATTGGTTCTGCTGCATTTTCCTCTATAACACCCCAACAGCCACCTCTATCAACCTCTGTTAAATGGAAGATTGCAATCCCACCTAACAGGCAGGCAACTCGCTTCCCACCAAGAAAGCCTGCAACTACGACGACAACCACTGCATCTCCAGTGAGTAGCAGCACTGAAAGCACCAAGAAGGAAAGCAAACCATCAAGCTCAGGATCATCCAATCCAAAACCAAGCATAGGAGGGTCCACAAAACCATACACAAGTGTTGCTTCTTCACGTCGACCAACATCCACCATCACAAGGGTCACCACCACTCCCCAGCCAAGGGTAACGACAACATCTCGTGCAACAGTGGCAATCCCATCCGATTCAAGTTTTGTGCCAACCGCTCGCCCACCAACCACAGCAACAGTCCGTCAGCCAGTGCGCACAACCACCCCAAAGCCAATTGTGGCCACCACTTCCCACACGATGACCTTGGCTCCCACAAAACTAATTCCTAATCCTTCCACCACTCCTGAGCCCAAGAAAGAGAGTTCAGCAACAATGCAAGAGAAGAAGCCTTTACCTGATGAAAAGGAAGTTGTTAAACCACCAGTAGCAACAGAAATAACGAAGGCTGATGTCAACCTGAAGACTGAAAGCACAACGGTAACTCCCTCCTTGAGTACCCCTCGGCCACGTCGCCCAAGCAACAAGAGGAAGAAGAACAAGAATAAGAACAGGAGGAGGCGTCCCGCCAAGAAACCAGTCGTCACCACACAAGCTCCCTCTCCAGGAACTGAGTTGGAAGTCAAAGAGTCTCCTCAAGAAGATGATGCTGGAAATGTCGCCTCTCCCCTGTCAACCCGCATTTACAATTTCATTGCTCGAGAAGTTATGCCCTCAATGAGTGTGGGATTGCTGGGATTGGTAGTGACAGCCGGCCTGGCAGGATACTTCCTTCTTCCAACATTAGGCCTACAACGTAGGAGTGATGTGACCAATGGTGGCTACAGTGGTGGAGGTTCTTATGGATCTGGGGCAGCAGGGCAAGATGATGATGGTGGAATTGTGCAAACCATATTCCAAAATGTTATGGCCAGTGTCAGCAATGGAGAAAAGGAGTTTGAAAGAGGACCACGCAGGAGGAGAAATGTGCCCCCGACTGATGAGGCTGATAATGAGGTTGATGCCAACTTAAAAGTCAAGGAAAGGGATGAAAACTGGCAGCAAACAAACCCAGCTAAGATAACCACCACCTCCAGCCCAGATGTGATAACCAGTTCACCATCAGAAAATCCAGATCCATCCACCTCTGAAATAGACTCTCAGAAAGATGTAAGCACCATTTTACCAGACAGTGTAGATCCAATGCAGACAACAACTGAAGGGCTCAAAAGAAATTCTACTCATGCTATGACCCCAACTTATGGCTGGGAAGGGGAGTATGGAGAGTACCCTATGACATTTACGGGAATTTTGCGTAGGATTGCAGAGTTCAAACTACAGCTGGGAGTCAGTTTATTGCGAGCAACAACAGATGTGATTGCTCGTTATTTACAAGACGTCCAACAAAGACTGCGTGATTCTGATAAGCAAGACTGGATGAGGAATTTAGAGTCCACAATAAGTAGGATAAGGAGGAATATCAACCCACCACAGACTGAACCCGAGGAAAATGATAGCATCCCACATCCAAGAAGTAGGTTTTCTAGGCATCGCAGATCAAAGAGGCATGGTTAGAATATAAAGCTCTCTCCAATAGCACTGTTCTTAAATCAGCCAATTACTCATTCATAAAGGCATTAAATGATAAATCCTTTGACAATTTAAGACGCTCACTCAGCTTTATATTATATGAGACCAATGGTTCTTAACTTAATCACCTATGAACTTTTGATAACATGAATTTTTAGTATGACGGGACAGACCTAAATCATGTTTATCATATGTCTTATCATAAAGGAAGATGTAATGCAAAGTTGGTATTTGCTTCATTCCAAATATTTTCTCCAAGTGAAGGCTATATTATGTGGTTACCTAATTTGAACATAAGAATGATTACAATGGTTTGATTGACAAAAGTTGCACTTTCAAGCTCTCATTAATAGCATTAAGGAGTTTCAAAGACTGGGTATAAGTATGCACCAAAATCAGAAAGCAATTCATCAGATTTGTTAGGAGCACAAATGCTACTAGGCTTGCAAAATTGTTTAATTTTAAAATGTGTGAAAATATTGCAGTGCCCTAGATTGTAACTTCTCATATGTTGTTGGTTAAACTTAACTTTTGTAACTATTTTTCAAGTGCAGTCTTCCATATTTTTAACGCAGGGATTAATTTTAGGAGAGAAGTTTTACAGTAATGAGTGAGGTCCCAGATATGCTGTAAAGGCTTGAGATATCTAAGGATATCCAGTAAGTCACAGCAAGAGCTACAGATGGTGATTGAAAGCCATATGTGTTTTTGTTACAGAGAACTTTACAAAAGTGAAGTTACAGAGAGCCTTTTGATCAGAAAAGAGAATAGACATATTGATACCTTAACTACATGCCTGCCATTGTTTCTCCTTGTACCAAACATACTTAGACTGGGGAGAATATGTTCATTGAACGGGACTGTATGTATATTTCATGTATACTGAAGAGAGAAGTTGATCATAACATGCCCAGGATGAAGTGAATAGTGAATGGAAATGTGGCATTCTATGGACTCAATAACCCAATATCTGGTCAAAATTGTTTAGTTAGAAAAGCTCATTTTTGTGGCTTTACCTCTGATAAACCACAACAAGAGATTTTAACCAAGTTATGCTCCTAATTATGAATGTTCATAAAATGCTCTGATGATGCGTCATTTAGGGTTATTTTCATAATGGGAAGGATATACAGCTGTAATATACACTATTGAGATAGTCAATAGTATTGTAAATAAAGACAATTTTTTATTAACTCTCCAATGGTTTGACAATACCAAAACTCAACAAAAGTGCTCATGTGTATTGTGTGTGTCCTCATAAGATTTCGATTGCTTCATCTTTCTCATTATTGAGAGAAATATCTTTCCTTTACAGAGAAAGCAGGTGAGTAAAACTCTCTCAGAACTTAATACAAGGGCAAACTATGATTTGCAGCCTGTTGCATCACGGAGGGAGGGACCTGGGTGGAAGGAGTAGGAACTTATGTCAAGAGGAGATATAGGGAAAAGGGAGGTGAAAGACATCACAATCAGTAGCATGGGCGCAATACCATGACTCAGGTTTCCCTATTTGAATCATCCTTCTTTGAGTCATTTTCTAAGAAAATCCAAATCTCCTTCAATAAATATAATACTACACCTACACTCCGTCCATATTTTCAAAGCAATGCAATATAGATTTTCTCAAATGTTTTGGCTTAGTGTAGCCCCAATGGATATATAGAACAACATAATCTTCAAAGAATCATAAGTTCTTGTCCTAGCACAGCCTCATTGTTCATGACTTGCTAAATCCTAGCACTGCAATTTACTGTGACTCCTACCTTAAGGCCCTTGTCCTTGTCATATGTGAAGCCTCTTGTCCTTCTTTCTCTTTAGCTTTTCCCTGTGTTCAGAGGTTTATTCTTTATTTTATTTTCCACTCCTTTCTGTCCCTCATATCCTACACAAACAGTCTTTTCTCTCTCAAGGTCTTCCACTACAGAATACTTACACCATCTCCTTGGTATTCACCATGGGCTTCCTACCCTTCACCTCCAGGTCAAGCATCCTTTTTCTTCTATGGCTCCTCTCCCTTCTCATCAGATGCCCAAACCAGCCTGACTTTCCAGAACCATCTCTGATGCTTCCATTACTCCAATCATCTCTTGGATGATGCAATTTCTAATTCTGTCCTTCCTTGTCATCCCCATAGCCCCTCTTAGCATCCTCATTTCTGCCACACCTAGTTTCTTCTTTGACACTTTCTTCATCAGACAGGTCACCAACGATTATAATGGCTGGTCTCACCTGCCTAAAAATCTTTTCCTTCAATCTTTTCTTTATTCTTCTGTCACACAGAACAACTGACATTCTTCTCCAGTTCATCTATCCCGCTAGAACTCTGTGGCTTAATTCCCTTTCCAAACCTCCTATTTTGGTGGCGTATGAGCCAAGGCATTTGCACTCTCTCTCCTTGCCGGCACTTCACATAATAATACAATGCTCTAGTCTATCAAGAAGTTTTTAAAACATTATTTACCTAAATACTAATGAGAATTACCTATTATGCTGTAAGCTAACATGTTATAATTTTTATAATTGAATATCCATACAACCTCCAGGTAACATTATATATGGCTATTTGTTAATAACAATTCATTATCCATGTAACATTATGAGTGAAATAGGCTATTTTATAATGCTCATGAAATCTCCATGAAATGTTACACTAAGAGGAAAGGCTTTTTGGTTGCAGATATTACTTTCTGCAAGGGCAACGTACCATTCTCAACACAATTACTATGCAATTCAATTACAGATTATGTTTATTTCACCTTTAATTTGCCAGTTTATGACATAATAACTTAGACAGCTTCTTGCAAAGAACCATTTCATAGCATCTCTACTGATGGAAAACGATTCTAGAGCAATTTCTATTTCAATCAATGCTTTTTAGTGTCCAACTCTGTTTAATGAAATTACAAAAGAGCACTGCTTCCATACAGGTTTCTCCCAAGGAGGTATCTAGGGAATGGTGACATTTCACTTTTTATGATACTGTAAGATTCATCAGGCTGAGCTGAAGGACCCAGTACTCACTCCATCTCAGCCAAAGGACCCTTTAAGCATAATAAGCCTAACATCACCATCTCCTGAATGCCACTGAGGGAGTAACCAGGAAAACAGCACTCAGCAGCATCATATCAACAATGCGAAAAAATGTGCAAAAAACTGTCTTAATTTGCCTAAGAGATAAATGGTAATGATAAAAGAAGAATGATTATGATGTCAATGCCTCAAGCCAGTGGGATAAATTAAGAACAGTAGATGGGGAAACCTCCTTTCAATGATATTTCTCTCAAACACTGGTGTTGAACTATTATTGGTTGTTTGCATATGGCGCTCCAATACTTGTCATGAGCATCCACGCCCAAAATACGGGATGATTCCAACACAAGTACATGTTTGTGTGGAATATAGGTGTATAGCAAAACAAAATAACTACATATATTACAAAATAAAAATGAGGAGAAAAGGGCTGGTTGCAGGATAATATTAGGTAAGAGCATCCTATTCTATACATAGAGCATAAGCAGATGAACTTACAGCATCAACTTTGATAATTCTTTAATATGAGGTGTACATTTCAAAAGCTTGTCATTTCTTAGGAGAGAAGTAAATTGGAGGCTTTAAGAGCTTTTTTCTGAATTGAATGGGGACTGTAATATTCGCTAGAATTTCAACCCTGAATAGCGATGGCTATTTCTCATGCACACAGCACAAAATTTGCCTTTTGTTTTCATGTCAAACACTTTTCAGGATTATATCAAAAACTTTTAATGAATTAAGGAACTAAAATCGCTTCTATGTTACCATAAAGATATTTTATTGATAGCACAATCTTCTATATGCTATATAGATGAGGTTTATACAAAAAATTGATAAAGCCTCTTATTACCCACATGCCACTGAATAATATCATAATAAAATGAAATAATTTCATACCCCAATAAAATTTGCTTTCACAATGGCAAGCACATATAATATCGCTAGTCTTCTTAGTAATGCCTACCCTGCTGGCACAGTCAAATCCATTGATGTAAACATTATGGTCAATTCTAAAAAAATGGTTGATGCTCGGCTGTTGATCTGAAGTTGAGGTCAATGTTATATAGGTTGACTACATGTGCTAACTAAACTGCTATTAAATAAGTATGGTCAATCAGACTTCGCATCTTACTTATCCCTGAACCTTTAACCTTACCTTAACTTCTGATATATCGTGGGGATTACACATACAGAACATATGTGGCGCAGCATTAAAGAAACTAGGTTTTATTAAACGTTTAATAGGAAGGTCCTCAGATGAAAAAGTCAGGGAGAGATGCTACTTGCTCTGGTTAGGCCACCCCTCGAATATGCCAGGAGCATTTGGAACCCTGGTCAAATAGATTTAACCAAAAAAATGAATAAAATACAAAGGAAAGCAGCTCACTTTGTTAAAAACTGCTACGAGCATACATACCCACATAGCACAAAATATCTACTAGATATCTACAGCATGTCTTCAATGTCTTGGATATTTTAAATATCTACTAGATGTCTAGAATATGTCTATTTTGAGCGACGACTCTTATTATATGTCTAGTGCAATTAGCCAAAAAACACCGGAATCTAAAAAAAATGTAACTGCTATGCTTTTTGGTGGATGGATAGATGAAGTCATTGTACACATGTGCACCAAAAAAGCAAGGGAAATTCTTCTGGCAAATGTTTATAAAAGCGATTTAAAGTTAAGAAAAGTCGTTTTTTAAATGATACAATGAAAAATACGAAGTTAAGGCAATAACTTTTCCAACAAAAGTTGTAGAAGATAAAAAATTCTACGAATTGGTAGTAACCCGATCAAAATCCAACTATTAGTTAACCCAGAAGGTCGATTTAAACAAAGAAATCGCTCATTTTTCATTATTTAATTATTCAGCAGGTTTAAACCTCAGCATCTTGAAACAATAAAAAATGATAGACCTACGTAATAGCAATGAGATCCCAAAATTCTTGATATCAAAGTTGAATAGTTTGAACAAAATAATGGGTTAAAGGATAAATGTTTAAGCACCTCTATCGATGGCCATAGGGCAGCTGCTTTGTTTTAATAGATATTAAAATGAAGGTAAAGGTTTAAAATTATAGATTCATTTTTAAAAGTTTCTTAATTTTTAAAATAACCGGAGATATTTAAATTGTTTATTAGTATGTATTTTTGATAATTTTTCAACTTTGTATAAAGTACATGTTGCTACTAGCAACTATTACTTTTACTGTTATATATGTTCGTTCATGAACTTGTACATGAACACGTACGGGTTAATGTATCGTGTAACCAGGCCTTAAGTCATTTATCCTGAATTTTCCCAGTGGGTCCAATTTGAATATGAATGTTTAGAAAATATCTTCTCAAGATATCTTGTAGATATAGGAAAAGCGGACATTCAGATATCTACAATATGTCTAGAAGATGTCTACAAGTTATTACAAGATGTTTTCTAGATATTAGCAAAAGACGTATTAGATATTTTATAGATATTTTGTAGATATTTTGTGCTATGTGGGTATAGAGTCTCACAACTTTTAGAGGGATTAAGGAGGGAGCCCCTAGAGACTCGCAGGCTACACGCTAGGCTTAGGTTGCTTTAGAACTTCAGAACTGATATTTTTCAGAGCGACATCGAGAATATTATCATGACTCCTCACTACATCTCTAGGTCTGACAGATGTGATAAAATAAGAGAGATACACTGTTGAACGGATAGGTACAAAAACTAGTTCTATCCACAAGCAATAAGCGACCACAATAAAAATTAAGCTCCACTAAATACACTCCTATAATTCGTGTCACCATTTCATCTCCAAAAAACTTACACCTTTACACGGCTGGTGACCTAACACCTCCTTCCACATGCCCATGCGGTGGCTCGTGGGGTATTATGTAGATTTAGATTCCGAAATGTGTAACAGTGGTGATCCCAATGTGATTTCTCAGTTAGGGATTTAAGGGTTTCTTTTTGCCCCCATGCAGTGCAAGCAATCTGCAATGGATGAATCTACCCACCAGATAAGTGTAATGGATGCATCCCTTGCAACCAGATAGCAATTAGCATGCCCCCATTTTGGAGCGAGAAGCCAGCATTGTGGTTCTCACAGCTTGAGAGGCAGTTAGCGCTTCGTGGTAAATGCAGGATCTCACTTAGTTTTTGAATGCTGTAAGTACTCCAAAGAACCGCTATTCACAGAAAGTGGAGGATATCATTATAAAGCTACCGGCGGAGGACAGGTATCTGAAGCTGATGGAGGAACTTAAACCACAGGTATTGTCACCTACTCCTCCTAGTGCCTCCTCCACCCACGAGAAGATCCAGTCCCTGTTGTCCTCCACACACCAGAAGATCCAGCCCCTGTTGGAGCTCAAGGATATTGGTGACAGGAAACTGAGCCAATTTCTTTGCCATCTCCACCATTTAGCCAGTACTTTTGTCCTGGATGAGTTTCTTTATTCCCTCTGGCTCAATCAATACCTGCGCACATGTAGGCGATCTTAACTGTGTTTGATGGTATTGGATTAGAACTCTCCTCTGATTGCTAGCAAATTCAGCAAGGTGGCGCTACATGCACAAGTGGTGGTCGTGACTTCCGGCGGGACGAATGTGGCATCGGCCATAAACAGTGCTCTGGGTGCAGCAGCCGGTTCACGTGATGATCAGTTGGAGGACCTCATGCAGTGGGTTGACAACTTAACAAGGTTGATCGCTGCCCTTTCCATCCAAAGTGACACACCAAGGTTCCATCAGCGCTCCCCCAGTCGTTCACACAGCTACCCCAGAGGATCCTCACCGCACCCGGAAGGCAGGACAAGATGATGTTGGTGCCACCGACAGTATGAAACAAACACAGGTGCACCACCCTTTGCTCATATGCATCAGAAAACTAGGAGGACAGTCAGTGATAGCGGCCTCCAATGACAGTCCCATATCCTGCTGCTTATTTATTATAGATAAAAGCCTCGAAGGTTAAGTTTAAAGTCGGCACTGGGTAGGACCTGTGTAAGTACCTCCTGGCAATGTTGTCTGGTTACTGCGCTAAAACTGGTTATGTACTCTTCATGGTGAACAACAGAGATATTTCTATGTATGGGTGGACTGAAGTAACGCTTAATCGTGGCCTTCACTGGTTAATCACTTGGCAATTCATAGTGGCAGACGTGGCTAAGCCAATGCTTGATGCTGACTTTTTAAAATTTTATGAACTTTACACCTTGTTTCCACTATGCTGGTTAGACCAGAGGTTGGGTTACCGGCCTGTGTTCCACAAGGGTAGTGGTAACCCATGTAACAAATGGCCTGATGGGAACTAGATTTGGCCGACCTGATGCAAGTAGAAAGTTGACTAATGAAAATGTTTTGCTTGAATCTCTAAATCCAAACAAACCATTTCTGGAAATAAGGAGGAAGCAGTAGTGCACCAACAAGGCATTAATTACGTTTGCTACCTAAAAATAATGGTTGGTTGAGCAATAAGGTCTTGGGAAAGTAAAGGTTCTATTAATTCATAATGCAAATCTACTCATGTGTAATAGGAACGTACAAGGTGCCACCATTTATTGCTTAAGTGAACTAAAAGAAATAAGAGTCTATTCGTAAAAGATAAGTGTAAGAGTAAGAAAAGTTAAAAATAATCTAATTCAAAGGATAATTCATTCCAAAAATTGCATTATGAAGGCGTTTTCCAAGCTGTTGAGCGTAAGCGATATTATATATGTAAGAAAACATTTTAAAACATCTTCAAGGGTCATTTCCTGTAACTCATATCACCAGTGATGAACGTAAATGATTGAATTGATTCATTATACTGAACTCTCTTCACATGAATAATGGTATCTGTTATGACTTTTTTCATGTCTCAAGTCATGATAATTCTAAGTATGAGCTCATGCAGATCTATGAGAGTGGGACATGGATGCTGATGTCAGATTTTAAAAGCTACCTTCCATAAACTTTAACAGAACATAATCTCACCCTCTTGGCCTAAGCCACTGGACATTGAAAGCTTTGTTTGGAGTGACCCGATTCTGGTTAACTGCAGCCACATGCTCAGCTGAGGGGTTTATTGGTTTGCCATGTGTACCCTGATATCACACTGTTAAATTCTAACCCACTTTAAGTTTGACCAGCTAAAACTTTTGAAATGTTCAGTCATTCTTATCTTAAATTTCCAGTTTGGCTGATGTAAAAAGTTTTACAAATCATGACTATTAACTGTTGTGTTTGCTAAACATCTGCTCAAGTTGAATCACTCCCCTAGTTTTAATCCCTCTATTATATATTTCTGTGAGAAAGACATTGAACTGGATTTTTTAGAAAATTTTGAACTTGTTTGTATTTAATAAAGCATGAAATCATAGGGTTTTAAACGATTTTATTCCAGACAAATTGTCCCCCCTTTTTACTGTGCCTCTTCCCGTATCTTTTAACATTTGATGCTGTTGTTTTTACGCTTCCCTGTGATAGTGTCCTCGCTTTGTTAACCAACTTAAACCTTCTACCCCCCTCTCCCCCAACCCTCTCACATATTCTCCCCATACATATATAAAGCCATCACATCTGTACTTAACACATGACCTCTGAAGATGATGTTGTAATCTCGAAATCAGTTAAGTATTTCAATAAAAAGTGTGGAAAATGCAGTCATTTTTCTTTTCCTGTTTACAAGTACAATTGTCTATAATCACGTATAGCCATAAATGGAGCCGAATTTTCAATTGTGTGACAGAATTTTGGTCTACCCGCTAGCAGCTGGGCAATTAGTGACTCATAGTTACAGACTGAGTGGCTCATGACATGATCAAAATCTTCTGGCAGCAATAAAAATTTCCCTGATACGTATAGTTTTAAAGATATTCATAACAGGATATAGAATGCTACTTTATTTATAAAAACTGAGAACAAGCCACCAATTTAAAAAAATACAATTCATTTCATTCAATATTTACCATTACTATTCCAGAATGTTGAGAAATATTTTCTTCATATTGGTATGTCATATTCAAGCAATCATTTTTACTCAAGAGAATCTCTAAGTGTCATGGTAAGTCCTTAGTGATAGAGGGCATACTAAAATTACACCATTGATGTTTCATTTGAGAAATATCCTGACTCTTGCATAATCCAGCCAATGCCTTGCCCCATTGAGTCTAGGTTATCAAGGGTTGATTGCAGTTATGTGCAGTAAATGATGAATAAAACAGTTTGGATTATTGGTTTTCAACCTTGAATAAGCATGAATTTACATTAATATGAAATAAAAATGTAATGAACTAGGCAGGGAAGGATGGAGGGCTGCAGTCACCCAATCTTAGGAATGAATGATTGAATGATGACGAAAATAAAAGTGAAAAGCTTGCTAGGATAGTAATTAGTAGGAATTCCAGGCATGTAAATTTTTCAGAACACTGAGAATGGCCATGGTATTACTTTCATGGAGTCACCTGCAAGTGCATATGCGTGAGAAATTCCACTGGATAAATTATTTGCATAGACCAGGGCTTGAACCTGGATCCCTCAATTTTGTGCCCAGTGCTTTAGCCAGTTAAGCTAATGGAGTGTCCTCCTCCCCTTCAGTGGATTTTTGTGGGCTTTAAAGGAACAAGGTGTTCAATACTGCCAGACATACATGTAACAGACAAGCCAAGGCATGTGCCAGGCACCACAATCCATGAGGTTAAAGCCAAACTTTGGACACAAGAGGTGCTTGCTCTTTTTGACAAATTTTTAAGGACACTGGGATCAGTCACAGTATGACCTTTATGGAGCCACCCACAAGTGTATGAAAGTGCAAAATCCTACAGAGAAACAATAATATGCCTTAACCACGACTTGAACCAGTGAAATCAAGGGATATGGGTTCAAGTCCCAGTTAAGGCACATGCTTTTTCCTTAGTGTAATTTTGCACTCTGGAAAGGTACTCATGAAGCATCATTTAGCACAAAAAATAAAAAAATAACACAGGTCATTGATGCTCACTGAATCCTTTTATTGAGCATATCTCAATTTCAACTTAGGTGTTAGAAATTGTCACTCAAACAAAAATAAGTGCATCAAAGTTGGACACAGGAAAAATACAGAACAAATGATCTGCCAATTATGTTATTTCACAAGGTCATCTACATTAATTAGCAAGTTTAAACATAGTGGGGCTGGCTGCTTCAGAATTAACACTCATGGAAACCCAATTAAATGTCACCTGGCATATGTATAGAGATCCTTCATAACCATATCAATGCACTAGGAGTTACACATGCATTATCAGTCAAAATCAAGTAGACTCACGATTTGCACACATTGCATTCAATTTCTAATCACAATTTCTCAAGTTCATACACACCTTTCTTTTGACCGGAGATAATCCCATTTCCCCAAGCAGTTAAAACTAAAATAGTAAAATCACTTTTCACTATAACAACTACATCCTTTCCAACTAATCTCCTAACTTTATTTGTATACACTTACAGAAAAAGTGTTACAACATGGACTTCAAAATTTTTTAACTATGCAACCAGAAAACTTCCATTACTCAACCAAACATTGGCAACAAAGGAGGGTTTTATTCACAGCCAATCACAAAATTGCAATAACAACTTTGGATTTTAGTTTCATCAATGTCATAAAATTGATTACATAGGTACATTGCAGCTACACAATTTACAGACTCATCTACTTCACAGAAAACCTTTAGAAACTGTACCCTCCTAAAATTGGTCAAAGTCTGGAATACTTTGCATAGTAATACTGCAATGAAATCACCATTACCTTTGTATTATTTACGAAAATCACTGTTACAGAATAGGATTACGAACTTTTAACTTATTTATGCAGGCCTAATTTCAATAATCAATCCATCTTTCAATTTACATGATAAAATTTCAGCAAATGCTCCCAATACTAGTACAAGGTTACTCCAAAAATTTCATTGCTGAAAAATGACACCATGGTATGCAAAAACAAGATTCTCAAGTTTCTTACACATAAGAGTAAATGCAGATTCCCTAACAAATCCAAATTAACAATACAATTGAACACAGAAGTAATTTTGAAATGTACTTAGAATACTTAACACTCACTCAGAAAATAAATAAATTTTTTGACCAAACCACAACAGAAATTAGAAAATACTTTTCATACAATGGAACAAATATTTTCACATGCAAAACTTAACCAAGTGGCTGGACTGTTTCAAGTAATTACTGACCATGAGGAGGTATATAACCAACAATGCTGATGAATGAGAAAAAATAAAGGGAGGATTTTTTCATTTATGTTTAGAAAAGGGCAATGGAAAAGCTCAAACATATTTTCTGAGTCTTTTGACAAGTAAACAATGGAACTACTTATTAATTGTGAGGTGGATAAAATGCCTGGAATTCAATAAAAATAGAAGTAAAATGATCTCTTGGTTTTATGACATTTCAACCTCAAAATCAGCTCATATTTTTCAAAAATATGACACTTGACTGATAATTAGAATAAAATCTGTTAGCAATCACTGCCACCACTTCTATTTCATTACTACTATTAACTGTTATAAAAATACCATACAAGTGATATTATACTTAAAATGCAGTCAGTTATGTAAACCAAGAAAAATCACATTTTTTTCCCCTTCCATCTTAACCATAGCTTAGAAGCAAATGCCTTTACAAGTAACAAGTACACACTTCTCTCATAGGTTTGAACAAGGAGATAGTCTACACCTGCAGCCAGTCATTTGACTAGAAAATAGCTAATTGATTCCACTCAACTGCATCAAAGAACAAAGTGACAAGCAATAGCATACCTACTACTCTTATAGTTTTCTTTTGGCATCACAAAGCATACAAAGATGGTACACGAAAAACCTTGCTTGCTTTCATTTTAATAAACACATGCACACACATTTGAAATTAACGAAGTCTCATTGCGTTCCACAAATCATCCCTTAACAGTCCACCTTGTTCAAAGAGTGATGCCACAAAAGTTATCATACGAAGTAATGACAGAAGAAGCAAGTGCTTTAAATGCACATTTCAGCAGAGACAATGCTGTAATAAATGGATACTTCATAATCATCATTTACTCTCAATAACAGGAGATAATAAGTATTGTATGGTTTCCTAGCTTGCAGAATATACACACAAAGGTCTAGATAACTAGTATTTTCAAAAATTTTGTGGATTCACCCTGGGCAAAAAAGGTGAAGGCATATGGACGTAGTCATAGGTTGCAACATGGAACCACTCTAAGACAAGTTCAGCCTCAACCACCAATACATAGTGGATCAGAAGTAAAAGCAATTTTTGATTCCTTTGGTCAAGCAAAACAAATACTGAACAGAGACAGAGGACATAACTAAGAACTCTGGGAGTTTTAAATTAAGACCAATAATTTATGACAACAGTTATCCATGAGTATATGCCATAGGGATGTATTTTAAAAGCACCAAATAAGACTGATAACAAATACATTCTAAACACAGAAGCTTCCACGTCATTGATGCCTACAAAATAAATACACTACCTTAATCACCTGAGACATTTCCAAATTCAAATCAAACATTTCCTTACTATAATGCCCATACATTCATTATAAGTTATGACTACCAAAGGTATTTCAAGCTTCGCTTACAGAGAAGTAAACTAAATATTTGTTTTCAATTAAAACATACATTATGCAAACCCACACTAATCTCAAAATATTCAAGAGTGCAAAATGTATGAATAACTTAATATAAGCCAAATTCACTTAAATAAATAATAATAAAACATTAAAATATTTACAAGCATCCAATTGTGTCCATGAGGAAGGAGACTCAAAGTCAAGGTCTAGTTGTTAGCGAATAATTAACACTCACAGGTGACCGATAATTATTTGTCACCATCCTCAATTTCACCATCATCAACATAACTCAATGCCAGGCATCAACTTACTTTCAGATAAATAATGCATTCCTGGGCATTTGACAATAAGGAAACCCTGTTAATGATATATTTCATTCAAAAGACCAGTTGAAGAAATATAATCTTCAAAAAAAATTACTTTCATATCCCATCACTCATCTTAATAATGAAAGAAATTATCACATAAAACAATGAAATTGATGACACTGTGAATGGAATGTACTCCAATGAAACAAAGTGGTAGAGCACCAAATTAAAAATACATACACTTTTCAATTTGTCGTCAAAATCTGACTATAACGCCTTATTTTAGGCACACTGTGTACTAGGCTCTCTGTAGCTAGCACCAACAGATAATTAGATTCTGTATTACAGCTATCGTTGAACACCTCAAAGACTTGATTGAAGTGGCACTCCACAGCTTCACTCGCAAAATTAAAATTTTAATTGTGCTGCTTCACCTTATGAGCTATAACACATGCTGCACTGACTGGAAAAATACGTCCGGACACCTCATTTTAGAATTTGAAACTTTTAATACAGGCAAGATTCATTTTTCCTCATGCAATTGGATTGTTCATTGTAAAAAGCACATCCATTTCATTATTATGCACAAGGATTAGGGCAGGGCAAAAAGTGATACAGTCAAGTTTTCAAACGAGGTTCCGTATGTACCGGTTACTTTCAAGAGGTTCTTTGCGCTGTGAATTTGCCATCACCTTTGAGAGATAGCTCTTGTTGCTTTTATTATGTACCTATGGAGAAGGAGTGGACATCTAAGATGGTTGTGATGAACAATTACATGACGATGAGTACACATTCACACTCCCACACACACAGAAACACTCAGAAGCTAAGATGGACTTGTTAATTTCCCACCTAACTTTCTGAAATAAACGTAACATACAAGGCTTTGGATTGTTTCAATAAGGATTCTTTTATCACTAATACACACTCAAAATTACCAGAAATGAGAGAAAACATATGAAAGTAGGTGAAAATGAAAGTATGAAGATGTGATGAAGAATAAGTGAAGGATGAGAAATCGAAGGCAGTCCTGTGAAACAGTTTGGGGCGGTATTGGTTCTGCGCAGAAGTCTTTTGTTGGAAAAACACCAGTTTTGTAATAGGTTTCAAGCATTTGCTCCTTTTCCACAAATCGATCGTAGAGCCATTTTGTCAAAGCTTCATCATCCTGTGGAACCTAGAAAATAAGATTTGAAAGACATCAGATTACCACAGATTATGCCACTCAAAGATAAGCAGGTAGAATGCATTTTTAACATGAATGGCCATGCTTCCTTCAGCCCAAGAGAATAGTCATACAACAAAATTACACATTTTAATACCTTAAATGCATAACGGGAGATAAGTATTTCAGTATGTGTTGAAAATAAAATGTTGGATAACAGGTGTAACAATTATCTTAAAAGTGGTTGAAATATATCTCTTTAAATAAATGTATTGTTGTACCTTGAGGCATATTACTTTCAAATGCTCTTACTTAAATATAACAGCAGTATTTCACACATATTTCAGTTACTGTGCATTGATCACTAATGAAACTGCTGTCATTACCAAGGTAATTAAAGTTGCCATAGAAATAGAACTATTTGAATTAGACTAAGGAAGGGTAAAATGTGCAAGGTTCATGAGTGAGTCATACATTCTCTCAGGAGAAATTGGGTAGAAGGAAGACCAAAGTAGGTCAGTTGGGGATTAGAAGAAGACCAAAGTCAGTCAGTTGGGGATTAGAAGAAGACAAAAGTAGTTTTTCAAAGTACTAAATGGTCTAAAATAAACTTAAGGTGGGCTAAACTGTAATAATTCACCATGGAATCCACATTCGAGAATCTGACAGCTAAAAATTCAAAATGACCCTGTTTTCATCAATGTATCACTAAACTATGACCAATTTTGTTTCATGATTTGCTTTGTTTTTCAAAGCTATCCACTAAGCTACAAAATGTTGCATAGCATCATACATCATTGCATTGAAGGGACAGGTAGTCATAAGGTATATGCTTCAACTACCAGCAAGAGTCTCTCAGGATCTAAATAAAAACATAATTGACTCATACAGGGGGCTTCTGAGCAACTTTCAGAAGTTTCCACAGCCCCTGAAAATGCTCACAAGCTGGTTATCAGGGTAATAAAAATAGGGATACCAAGCCACTAACAATTTGGTAGGGGTTAGCAGAGGATTTTTATGAATTAAGATTTAAAAAATCAAGGACTCTGGGAAAATTGAGCAGTAAAACAACAGAAAGTTAGCATGAAAATAACGATAGCTCTTCAAAACAAATAAAAATTCCCATCATACCTCCCGGCATGGATAGAGCCTGTAGAAAAGAAACGTCTTGCATGGCTCCCTTTGCCCAGTTACAATTGTGGGTAAATCCAAAGGCTGGCCATTGGGATAAGCAATGGTAATGTCCAGAACCCATTTTAATTCATACGGCCGACTGAGATCTGAAAATAGGATTTGTAAAATTACAAACAATACACTCCTTTAAACCTCATGAACTAAGAACCAATGTACAGCCTTTTAAAATGACATTGATAGGATGCAAAATTTTTCCATTTTACTCAATTCATTTTAATTATAAAGAATCCTCTGTACAGGAATTCTTTTTCACATCATCCATAACATGTCCCTTAGGTGAAACAGGCTCTCTAAAATAGAGAGGGAAATAATATTATGTACATACTACCCGGACAGAATAAGAACCAATTGGTATTAATCATAGAAAAACAAAGATTAGTTTCATACATTCCTATTCACATGTTTCTTTATATTTTTATCCCCACCAAGCATACACAATATAAACGTGTAAATTAAACCATAAACTTAAAAGTAATACAAGTAATTTCCTCTGCCATCACAAATTTCCTAATAATCTGTCGGCACTAAATGTCAAATAACACTGGTGGTCTTATTTCAATGTATTCCTTGGTATAAACGCAGAAAAATATTTACAAAGCAATGGTATTGCATTTGGCATAAGGTCTGCACCTTAATATGACTGTATTAAAACTAAGACAGGAGTTTGGCACTACCTAGAATGATGGCTATGGGTCCTTCAAGCCCTAAATATTTTTCTATCATTTGTGCAGCATATGATGTGGGTTTTTAACAAGTTAAAACAACTTAGGTTTTATCGAATCAATTCAAAGACTTTAATCCTGAGACAAGTTCAGCATGCATTCCCTAGGAGAGATTTGAACCCAGGACGATTAGATAATGTCTTTAAGGCCTGCATGTTGCCAATATAGTTAGTTTATTAGTTGCAAAGCTTTTCCTTCACCAGGAGGTGTACCAGAAGGTAAATATTTGTCAACTGTTGACATGTTTGACAACTTTTAATTTTCAAAACTATTTTTTTATACTACGCTGTATATCTATTTAGACCTTCTAGATTCAACAAGGGTTCCACGTGACACCACATCCTAAATAATTCTTCCACTTTGCTTGGAACGCATTCCTCTCTTCTTAACTTGCCATTTGTTTCCTCTTTGAGCAAGATCCTGCTCCATAAGCTATGTACTTATCACAGAAAAATCTGGTTTGATTGGATGAAACTTGCAAGGAGGTACAAAAGAGTCTCGACTATCTGAGCTAATGTGGACCCAAGTGACCATGGATAAGACAGACTTTCTGGGCAGCACAATAATGTACGTAAATAAAAAAACCACAGTATGTTGGAAAATTACTTCATCAAATAGTCTTGCAGCACAGTCCCAGCTAATCTGCTTTAGCCACACCAGCCTGCTTTCTGCTCACCCCACATGCAGCCTTTCCTTTATTAACCTTCGTTAATCCGGATAGTTGGGACTTGGATAACAGCGGCTTAACTTGGCATTATCTTAAATGAAAAAGTGGATTGCTTTCCGCACATGCAACCTTAACTACAGCTTTATTTCAGTAATAAAGGAGTCTGTCTTTCAATAATATACTTTGTAAACCAGAAATAATGACCTATGAGTCCATAGTGTACTAGCATTAACTAAACGTAGTGCCCATAGTGTTAACTGAATGTCTCTAGCAGCCATGTCATCCCAAGTTCTGTTGTTTCACTCACAAATACTATAGATTAAAATATGTTTTTTATATCATATGAGATCAGTACATGAAAACTATATGATTAATATAAATACCACACACACCTCACGAATTTTCAGGTGAGCGATCCATCTTCAAGATAATAATTGTCAAACAGCTATGAAATACATTACATGAGAAGAACTAGATTTAATACTCCCAAAAGAATGAATAAAAAGATAAATACAAAAGGCCAGTAATCAAATCAAAAGATAAGAATTTGGTCAGCTAAGGTAAGGCCACAAGTTACTTAGAAGAATATCCTGTCAAAGTTAATGTCATCCCAAGTTAATAAAATATCATTCTAATTGAAAAAGACAAAAATAGTAAGGAGATGGTTAGCACATGAGGAGAAAAGTTGCGAGCAACAGAGCAAATAATGGTGGAATACTGGAGGGTGAGTACAATGCGAAAGAAGATGAAAAGAACACTCCATACTTAGACCAGACTTTGATAAGGCAGCAGATAACTTGAGAGAGCAGGAGCAAGGATCCTGAGAATGCTATGCAAACTAATACATGACATGTATTCACGGCTGAGTGCCAAATTAAATTGAAAAAGAATGCCATAATTCCTATCTCTGTATACATTCAACGAAGGTGGCTCTGGCTCTAAGTGAGCCAAGACGAATACTAAGTAACACATTTTTATTGATTCTGTTAAAAAAAATTCTGCTTCCACTGACGAAATGGGTTAGTTATTGAAAACCATAATTGAAGTATAAAATACACTGATTATTCCATGCATATATTTTTAATGATGGTATTTGTCAAGCCATAGGAGCCGACTGCAGCACCATTTGCACGGAACTACTGCATTTTGACTCCAATTCCAGCAGTATTTCATTAATAATTTTAAAAAAAGTGGTAAGATCCCTATAGTTTATTTTTATTTTATTTCCCAGGGCATTTACTCCTTATAAACAGTTTTAATTTAAAGCTTGAATATGCATGCTATCTTGTTCAAATTGACATTTTTCTGCAGTAATCTGAGCAATCTCCATTTGAGTCCAAGTTAAAATCTCCACTTCCAAGGCAGAATAACAGTAAAACTTGCGGGGAAACCCTATTTTATTTTCGTCTCAGTTTATGAAATACACTTCAAAGAAGTTGCATTCAAGTTTTCATAAAATCTGGAACAAGTGACCCTGAGGCCTGAGCAACCTAAAAACAGCCACAGTGCACACCCATCACATATTTCCCACCCGAAATATCAACAGGAGGCTGGTACAGAATATGAAGGATTCGTATCTGTGAAAATGAATAAATCATAAAAACAGACGATTTATGGAAAAAGGTCTAATTGTTTAATGAAATGTAGAAAAAATGTTTTTCTACAAACAACTGGTTCTAGGCGGAGTTAAAAACAAAACCTCAAGGGAACAGGGTTAAAATTTATAATTTGTGTGGTAGTGAATAAAAAAGACCAGGGTCTAGATATATGTTACAATTGAGACGTAAATGCTGAGGCTGGAAGTTTTGACAAAACACAACCCTTTTTAATGCTTGTTGAGGTGTAGTGGCAGACATTTCCTTCCTTCATGCCTTAAAGTTTACAGATAAATTTAGGAAGTGATTAAATGTACTAAAATAAATGCATAAAATTTATAATGATACCAAATTCACTTTGCATAGTAACACAAGAAGTAACATATTTATGTAGACAGAATTGTATATACAAGTAAATGTATGAAAAGATGAAACTGTAACTTGTGTAAGTAAATGTATATCTGTTCCAGGACTTTCCAGGGTATATTAAGTGTCAAACTTTTACGTCCAAAAAATGTGTAAATTACTACAATTAATATATATTTCATACATGTCACCATTTATAGCTATTCACATAATCAATTTCAAACTTTCATTCTTTCCAATATTCATTTTAACACTTTCAGGACCGAGGACGCATACACTGCGTCCTGGCGTGCGCTCGCCAGGGCCCGGCGACGCAGCGTGTGCGTCCGAGCGCTCTCAGTTTCTAACGGTATCCCAGAGCATGTGGTGAGCCAGGAAAGTGCTGAAAATTGCAGTGGGCCTCAGTAAAAGCTCAACCTTCGTAGAAGACGCATTGGCCTCTCGTTTTTTTTCATAGTTTTTTTTTCTCGCGCCACTCAACTTTACGGTAAGTGTAAAGTTTTCTGTATTCTGTTATTAAGATTGATTTCTTTTACATTAATCGAATACCTTATTCAGCAATTAATGTTCTCTTTTTTTAGGTTCCTCAGCTTTTTTTATTTCAAAGAAAGCTTTTTAGGAGAAAAAATTTGGATAATCAAGGTAATGTCTCAAATAATTTTAATATTTTGTAGTATGCATTATAATATTCTTTTGCTAATTTCTCCTCCACGCTAACATATTTTCCTCATGTTGCAGCTGCTCTCAACTTACCTACATCATTTCAAAGAACCTTCCGAACCAAAGGACCTTCATTCCGAAGAATATACATCACGCCTAATGTAAGTGTACTTTTATATATATTTAAACAGCTCGATGATTATTAGAAGCTAAATTTGACGTATTTATATGAGTAATGATGATTATCTGCACGGAGACAAAAATGTAGCAAAAGCGGTGGATTTATTTCAAAGGATTAGTTCCGTTTTGATCCATAGAATTAGTGGAAGTTTATAGAAATTTATTGTCCTTTAGAGAGATTTTTACGAAAAAAATTTTGTGTGAATTTCCACAGAGAAAAGATCATCCGCCTTGACCGGGACCGCCTGGATAGGCGGATGATTTTTTCTCTATGGAAATTCGCACATTTGTGCATTGCGGGTGACTCCGTAAAAGTGGAACTCCGTGGCTAGTCCCGGATAGCTTAAAATTTGTCGAAAAAATTTTACTTCGGAGTGAGAGTATTTTAGTGACTATAACAATTTTTGTGTCCTTTGCTCGTCTGAAAGTGTCTAAATATTTTTTTTCTAAATTACTCAAAATGTACAATAACAGACGATACGCATTGTTGAAGCTTTCGGGGTCGTTTGTGCGTCTTTTTTTCTCTCATCTATTACCGGCTAAACTAAATGCGTGTTGCTCGCATAAGCTTTCGGTAATTTGCTGCTGCTGCACTGTGCGATTTTGTATACAACTATTTTTGATGAGGAATCAACAGTAAACTTCAGACAAATAATTTTGCCTTCGTGAATTTCATGAAATTTTGTACGTTTACCAATGCTTTGTGTACACACAGTAATTTCTCGAACATTTTTCAGAGATATGTCTGACCCTGGAGCTGGCCCGTCTGGCATAAAGAGGCAGCGGAAAGGAGCCAAACAAAAACTTTTCCCAGAGGACATAACAAAGGTGATGGAAGAGTGGTCGTCGGATGAGGAGTACGAGGAACTGGCCTACTCCGATTCCAGCGATGGCGAGTCCGGAGAAGAAGGGAGCGACGAAGGAGAAGATCAGGCAGAGGCTGGCGCGGTTAGTCGGGAAAATTCACCGGGTCCTTCCCAACCCTTTACTTCTCACCCCGGCCTTTCTCAACCCCTCCCACATCCTGCACCCTCATTTCCACCCATCTGGTCGGAGCAACCCCCATTCCCACCCCGACCACAAATTCCTTTCCGGGGATTCCCTGGCCTTCAGCATACACCCGAAACTGCCAATCCCATAAGCTTTTTTTTTATGATTGCCACCGTGGAGTTTTTCGACCTTGTTGTGTCCTCGACGAATGAGTACGGTAGCGTTGTTTTCGAATCCCGTAAGGGAAAAAGAGTTTTGCCGTGGAATCCCGTGACCGAGGAGGAAATCAAAATTTTTCTCGGCCTTCTGTTTCATATGGGTACCATCCGACTGAATAGACTGAAGGACTACTGGAGGAAAGATGTCCTCTTCAGCATTCCACTCTTCAGTCATTGTATGTCCCAGAACCGCTTTATACGTATTTTGAGAGCCCTGCATTTCTCCAAAGTAAATGAAGACGAGTCGAGTGATAGACTCCGGAGAGTAAATCCTATCATTGATTTCTTCAACGAAACAATGGAAAGGATTTATTCTCCGATTAGAGAATTATCAATCGATGAGTCGATGATTTTATGGCGGGGTCGATTGATTTTTAGGCAGTACATCCAAGGCAAACGTCACAAATATGGCATAAAGCTGTATATGTTGACTGAGCCCAATGGTTTGGTCCTAAAATTCATGGTGTATGCAGGGAGCGGAGATAAGGATATTGGGGGGCCTGGTCATGTCACCAGTGTCGTCAAGAAGTTGATGACGGAAAAACTGGGAGTAGGGCATTCAGTCCACATGGACAACTTTTACAACTCGGTGGACCTGGCCAAATACCTTCTTTCTCAGAATACGTATTGCACTGGAACCCTTCGTTCAACCCGGAGGAATAACCCGGCGGAGGTTATAACTAAGAAGTTGAAGAAGGGGGAAGAAGTGCATAGGTATTCTGAAGAAGGTATTTGTGTTATGAAATGGAAGGATCGAAGGGAAGTTTTGGTTATATCTTCTGAACACGGTGCTTCCATGGTAGAAGTCGAAAACCGCAGGGGTGAAAAAACAACGAAACCGAAAATCGTCGTCGAGTACAATAAGTCGATGGGGGGAATAGATCAACAAGACCAAATGTTGGCCTATTACCCAATCGAAAGAAAAACTCTCCGGTGGTACAAAAAGGTAGGCATTCATATTTTTCATTTGATTCTTTTAAACTCTTATAATTTGTACAACCGTGATCATAAAACCAGTTACTACGACTTCCGTTTAGAAATTATAAAATCCCTTTTAGCTTCCCGTCTCCAAACTCCACTTCCACCACCACCACCTAAAAAATCTAAAATCCACCTCCCATCCATGGTACCAAGAAACCCTGACTCAAAACGAGCGCTCAGAAAAAAATGTGCATTCTGTATCCAAAAAGGGTTGAGGAAGGACACAAATTATTTTTGCCCAGACTGGCCGAATCAACCCGGCCTCTGCCTGGAAGATTGCTTCCGTCTGCATCATAAATATTAGTTTTTTTTATTTATTGCATCAAATTTTCATTGCACAACTTTTATGTATTATAAATATTATTTACTAGTTTTTTTTATATTTTTATACTTCGGAAAAATAAATTTGTTTTCTATTCCATGAAAAGTTTGTTTATTTTTATGGTATATTATAGTTTTTAAATTTTAATAAATGAAATAACTATGAATATTGTTATATACTCTTACAAAGCAATCTATTGTATGAAAGTATGTATTTATATACATGTTTTACACCAAAAATATTTCCAAATATTGTCTACGTCCTTCAATGCAACCTTTGTCCCGCATTTCATATCGGTAAAGGCGCAACATCTCCCACATTAGGATTATAGCCTCTGGTGTGCATGCAATGACTCTTCTTCTTCCCCCTCCCAGTTCCCACTCACGCACGAGAACACGAAACCAAATTTGACGACCGCTTCTTACTCTCCATTTTGCACTCTCCCCCCCCTCCCCTCCCCCCCTCCCCTCCCCACCTACCCGACGCCATCACTCTACAGGTCAGGAAAAAAGGAGTTAGCAAAGACATTCGCTCAGGGCGCACACGTGGCCCAAGGTTTGAAAGAAGTTCACTAGCCTTCAAAATTTGCCCTCCCCCGCCGGTCTCCCGCCGGTCGGGAATTTCCCTCTATTTCCTTTACTGCCGCCGAGACAAAACTCCACCCCCCCACACCCGATTGCCCCTCCTTTGGGCTAATCCTCCGACCTGCCCTGTCGTAAAAGGGACAGACTGTGTCGTCTCTCGATCCCCCCGCTCTGTTTTCTCTAGCGCAGACGACAAAGGCATACCTACCATAGTCGCCGCTGAAGACTGTTGAAAACATCGAAATATTCGCGATGTAAGTGTGCGTCTCTCACTTTTTTGTGTGCCTATCGTGCTAGTTTATACATATATGAGTAGGGACATTAATTCTTTTGGATAAAAAGTTAAAATAAACATAAAAAACCTGGTGATTTCCGAGTAAAGAACATCCTAACCCATTATTAGACGCGAGTGATGACGTCACGGATAACGAAAGAAGGCGCTGCTACCCGACGACGCAGCGTATGCGTCCAACTTTTTTTTTTGTCCAATCGTTTCAGATTTGCGTCAAATGTCTAAAAATGACAACTAACGTACATTAGAAGTGTATATGTATACCATATTAAAAAATTTTGTGTTGGCCCCTGAGGAAAGATATGCATATATGGGGCGGTCCTGAAAGTGTTAAGTTTCATCTGTAGAGTATAGGGGTTAAAATATAGTGCCCAAAGTTTTTATTTTTAGTAGCACACAGCACCGTATGTTTGCTGAAAAACATTATTTTTTACTTTATAGGGCATAATATCAAACAATAAAATCCGTAATATCTATGATGCCAAGTCAGTGTACATAGCTCGAAACAATGAGGCCCTGTGGGTGTAATACTTTCACATTCAACATCATTTTGGCATCGACGATATACCAGTGCTACCATATGCCCCAGGAGATATTGAGTGCACTATGGAGAATGATAAATACACCATTTGATGGAATTACTCCTTTTCCACCACCCTGCAGTTAGGGGCCCTGATGTCATTCTCCTAGACCACTTTTCATGCTCTACATTTGTGATAGTTTTTGGCCCCAGCTGAAGCAAACATGGATGCAAAGGAGGTGGAGAAACAGATGAAATATCAAGACCTGCTTTTTGATCATCAGCAGTTGTACGCTGGACACTCAGTGAAACTGGTTGTCTTTATCGCAGAAGTGCCCAGTGGAGTCAAGAGCTTGCTGGTTAAGATTATCAAGTGTATTCCGACCTGCATGGCACAAGCAGAATCACTTGCAGCTCATATGCAGAAGGCTGTCATCCTGGGGTCTCTCCACCTACTTCACATGCATGCACCCACAGCAGCATAGTCATTAATCTGATGGACATCGGAAGTGGCTAGAGAAACTGCTAAACCCTTCTCGAGTCCTTGACCATTATAACAGCAATGAAACCTGATGCTTGCTCGGGACTTGGGAAAAATATTGATGTATAAATATCCCTATGCCAATGATTCCTCTTCTACCGACGAAGATGACGAGATTGTGGAAACATTCGGAATTTTTTTTGTGAGTGTCCTTTGTAATGTGTGTCTATGTACTCTAAGTTTTAGTTTTATTTTTGTTGAGCATCATTGCCGAGAGCATTATTCCCCAAGTTATAAATACATACAGTAGCAACTCTATAATACCAAGTTGGAGGAACTGAAAAATCGGCATTTCATATTTTCGAGTTTCGTATTTTCAAACCTTTTTAATAATTCACGAAAAATATTTCCCCTTCCCCCCTGACTTCTCTGGCGTATGGAAACATTTTAAAACAATTTATAGTCGTCATTCGTGAAAGCTTTCAATTTAATGCCTTTATATCATAAGCTAAATGTCACAAACGATAGTGAAATAACGTTCACTTCTTAGTTCCCCAGGCAAATGATTTTTAGTTGGCGATCATTTTCTTTGCAAAATTTTTGCTGAATTTAGAAGATGTATAAAAAGCAAGTTCTGTATTTGTATGATATTCTAGCTTTCTTAATCTGTGGCTAATCAGGGCATGCAACTGGTATGAGCGTTTAAGAGAGACATTTGTTTCTAACAACTACACAGTTAAGACGGTAGCTGGCCCGACCCCGCTTCCAATCACCCTTTCTTTATCGCTTGATCTTAGGTAAAATGAGCAAAGGACTCAGTCCATTAAAGAAATCCTTCACAGGTCATTATTTGTGGTTTCCTCCATATTGCCTGCTGGATATACAAACTTGGGAATAAATATTATTTCGTTCTAAGCCAAACGGTTTTAACCACTCATTCAAGTTCGAGTAAGAAACATTGACTCATGACTAAGTTCCTTTTCACTTTGAGAAGTCGTGCTTACAGTTCTATCCTGCAAAACATTAATCCAGTACATAAATTAAGCGATTATATTTTATCTTTCTATGCCTAATCTCTACTTCTCGAGGGTGTTATGCTGAGTGACATTTTATCCAATGTCATCCTTATATGCCAACATCAGTAAGCTAATACATAGAAGCTAATGAAATTCCTTGCATTTAACACTTTCAACGCTAAGGCATAAATTGTGATTCCTTCCCGGTGACTTAGTTCAGTTTTTTGCATATTTACATTCAGCACGATGAAATAAGACACATGTCACTAAAGTTTTTAATTTTTGAAGTCTATTTTTTGTAATTATAACTGTTTAAACTTTGGAAGTTCTAGAACGTCCTGTGCCACCGGCAAGATTGTTGTGCGAGTTGCACGCATTTTCAGTGATTACCCGTCGTCGATTTTACGCCTAATAAATTAATAATAAACCTTAATTGCTGTTCAACTCATAATTTCATAAGTATATCCAGTTTGTAAACACTTCTCGCACTTTGCCTCCATTTGATCCTCTCGGTTATAAAATATTGGGCTGATATCAATAAAATTTTATAGAATGCGATTTATTTTGAAAACTTCAAAAGAAAATTCCTCATTTGGAAGTACAACTGTCTTTTCGCTCAGTATTTTGATCGTGAAAATATCGAATACAAAATTTTAGTACAGGAAATGAATTGCTAGTGTCTTTGATTGAGAATTACCATAGTAAGACATAAAAGTACAAAATTCATGTAGTCATTTTTAAAACATAGTTAAACTTAAAACCACTGACAAAAATCATAATCATAAAAATACATCCGCATAGAAATTTGTTTCTGAAGCTACAATCAATATTTACATTATTTCAGCATTTGATGTTCCTGTGATAATTTATGAAGTAAAGGAAAATGCACAATGATGGGTTTCCCTCACTAGCTGTGCAATTTGTGGGATTGTCCATCCTAATCCCTTGCTTGGTACTCTTGTCATTTTTTATTTGATTTCATATTGATGTGGATAATGTAACCTAATTGGTAGTGTTCTACAATTGACAAAGGTATTACAATATATGTACACCACAGAAAAATTGTCTTCAAGGAAATAAATCGTTAGATCCATCGATATATTGGTTTAGGGATGGTTGGCAAAGTATTTTTGGGTAGAAAGGAAAAGTGGATGGAAGGGGGAGAGAGAAGTTGGGTTCGAAGGGCTTAAGGATGCCAGCAGTTGTGTGTGACTCCCCATGGGGCGAGGGATGGGGGGAAGGGCTCAAAGCATTGACCACGCACTGGTCACAGAGAGAGTTGGCCGATGGTGAGGGTGTGTGGTGGGTCTCCTTATAGACTGGAGCGAGAGGAGGGATTAGCTCAGGAGAGGCCTTTGGGCAGGTTTTACAATGACTGAATCACTGGGGCCGGCCTGAAGAAAGGCACGGAGACGTGAGGTGACGGAGAGTGATCCCTTGGTGAGGGGTAAGCGACGGTAACAAGGAGGAAAGTGCATGGCAGAACAATGTCATGGTCGGGGGTGAAAAGCATCTAGCTTGGAAGACAGCTGAGACAACAGAGTGGTTAACGGTTTTGAACAAAATAATCATGGCATAGATTCATTCATTCATAGATTTGCATTCGGACTGATTCATGAACTGTCCTTATCAGCTGTTGTAGAGTATCAATAGTACTATTGAGAAGAGAAATGTCGAACACAGAAATGCATTTATGAGTATAAAAGGGAAGTTGAAGTTTCCCATCAAAGTGGGCCCTAATTTTTTCATAAACAAATGTCAATGAACACTATGGAACTTTCTGAGGGATGACACATTTTTAAAGTTACCTACAATGGCAGTTCTACAATAAAATGAATATTTAAAAAAATACAACAGAGTAAATGGAGTAGACTAAATTCACTTTTACAGGGAAGGGTTTGCCCTGTAATGATTTATGGGTTACTTAAAATGAAAGGATTATAGTACCATGTGCATTAGTTTTTTGTTTCACAAAGACTCTTTCACTCCACCATTACGGTTAATTCTTTTGCAATTAAATTTTACTATAAAACAGCTAATTTAGCATGTGCAGCATTTTTAGGGGTTGTCAAATTGGAGGTGCACCACTAATGAGTTCATTAAATCCAAGGATCAATATTTTAGAAGAATAATAAAATCCCCAATAAATGTACTAGCGAATAGTTCAACCTCAACCCTCTTTGTCAAAAAAGTTTGTATACACTGACAAATGGATCACCAATCAACTACGAGACCACGGTGAAAAAGGGCTTTATGATTGCAAAGACGAAGAAAATAAAATACGTGGAAGACAAAGAGATAAAAATTTAGTAAAATTTAACAGTAATATCCACTTTATAAATACAAAACGAAATCGCCACCTGGGAAGCTAATAAATTATAACTGATACTAGAAAAGTGGCATTGTAGTACATTGGACACTAGGGAGCAACTGAAAATCAACCGTCAAAAGAAAATTTTTTTACTGTTCATTATTTGCTATTATTAATAATAAATTATATATCATTCACTATATTACGACTACTTGCTTTTCTTCATTGCTGTATAGATTCTGTTATTTAGTAATATGTGTGAATAGACTGAATAAAAATTGTGGACATAGAAAAATACATATATGAGCAGATGCTATAGCACTCCCTACCATACACCTTAACAGTGGCTCCAAGTGTTGTAGAAACGGTATATCCAAGTATTGTAGAATGCTGTAGATTTAGGTGCAGATTCAAAAATCTTAAGTTATTTTATAGATTGATTTATATGAACCAACGATAAAAGTTACATCGAACTATGTCACCTATGGGTAACATTACAGCTACAATATATACACTCGCAATGGGATTCAAACCCACGGTGTGTTAGTTCAAGGTCAATATTTTATTTATCTGAATCCCGCATTTGTCAAATCCATATTGTTAAATCAAATCTGATGGCCCAAAACAAAAGAAAAGTGATAAAAACAACAAAGACACACTTCTAAGCAAACGATTCAAACCATAAAAATTGAAAAAGTTTAAAACATTGCCGTAATGTACCCAAAAACCGCATTCCAGAACGCAGCACACTGTAGAAAAAATTGAAGCCTAAGCTATGACTCCAGCAAAATCGCAACCGCCTTACGAGTGAATTGAGTCTACTGGCCGGCCATAAAGAATGGCTAGAACGTGGACGTTCTAGAAACGTCCTGCGTCACCCGATAGCACCCACAGGATGTTCCAGAACATCCTTGAGAGCTGAACATGTTAATAAGTGATTACCGAATCACTCCATGATTTTCGGAACTTTTTATCCACAATAGCGTGAAAGAGAAACTTCATCCCCAATTGGGCATCGGGGAGCTATTCCAGATTCAGCGTTCTCCATTCTATTATTTAGTTATTTTCTTTCCCCTCTGCGACTTACACCTTCTATACTCTACTGCGCTGTGCAGCATAAAACATAAAAACGAATAAGATTAACTGTTTGAAGCATAACTTTGTAAAATTAACTCAAGGGGACCCTAGTGGTGGTTCGTATGGTACTACAGAGATGTAGATGAGCACATACGCTGAATATGTCACGACGTGACCAAACTTGGATCGTAGCAAATACAATCCAAGTGGATAACCAAGTTTCTCTCTTTTTAATTCCCAAGAAAATGAAAGAAACTCCTCCAGCGTTTCTCCGTCTGAAAACTTTCTTCTGTTGCACAGATTACTAAGCTGCACATTTCTGGGACTCCAGATCAAATCGCTATGAAATCTCAACCAAGGGAAGATCCCAGGCCACTCGTATGTTGTTCGGACACTAGCAAGGTACTAACTGGGGGCCACTGCATGATGAGTGACATTTGTGGTTCATGCCCATTGCCCATTCCGCACGATTCAGCGCTTCCAGGTCATGGCGAAAGACTGCCAAGGGACTCCTTTTTGGAGAGCTGAGCAAGAAGCGTTATAGGACCATAGGAAGAGGTAGGGGTCACGGAAAAAATCTACCACAGCTGAAGCTGAAACCTAATTCCTCCCTGTGGTAAATTCCTGATAATGACAATAAGTTTCTCGCAGAGTAGTATTTCCGTACTTGGGTCAATCTAAACGTCGGATGATTTTAAAATAGAGCGCTTCAGGATCCAATTCATGCCCATGTTCTGTCATATCCACGTATTAAAATGCCTAGGACTCAAAATTACCCATGCCACCAAAATGAAATCTGATTCATTTGGTCATTTATCACGGGGAAATCAGGGATAGTAGTGATGATAGAACAAATATAATGTATAAAGGCCTCAACAAATTCATTGTAGTAATTCATGGATGAAAGTTTGCTCCAGTAAAATTTCAGGGAGTTACCCCAAGAACATCTTGGGATTAAGTTAAAGAGAATTACTTCCGTGGTGATTTCATTTTACAGATTTCTGGTCTACTCATGCAATGAACTATATTTCATAGGACGATATTTTGCAGATGATGGCTTCTTCAGGTTGAAGTGTCTTAGCAGTTTATCACAGTTCTTACACCAACATTATAAAGTTATATATCTGAGTCACTCCCAAAATTGGATCATCTGTTTCAAAATTTGAAATAATATGTTTTAAATGGAAAATTGTATCAATCGCAGGGATGGCTATACCCTCGCAAATTCTTAGAAACTTTTTTTTCTATAGTCTCATGAAAAATGGACAATGGCAGAATTTAACATGGGTTTAAAAATTTATTCACAGTGAAACATGGATTTTGGGGATAGTGACTGCGACAGGTATCCCAGCCCTATTTACCATCATTTAATTGCACCATTTTTCTGTTTGAGCGCTCAATAAATTAAAATTGCTGCTAATAGCTTATGGCAGTGAATTGGTACATGGGACCACAAATGAGTTATAACCAAAAGAGAATTGTTTACATAATGGACATGCAGTTAAAAGTTAAAAAAAAGTAATAAAATAAGGGAAAAATTGCCTCAAGCTACCATTTTCCCTGTCACTCGAGATCAAATTATCCATGACTTAAATTTGATAAATAACTGTGTGACTCAGGCAATTGGGAGAGATGGATGCACTAAAACTCATACATTTTACACTATTCATAGATTATATTCAGCAATGCTGATTTGTTAGGTGTCTACGTTGGTAAATAGAGAGCTTTTCTGATGCAACTTGCCCCAAGCTTCGTAAATACTAACTCAGTTTCTCTGTGAGGACAGGGTGCGACGTTCGTAATTTTTAAATTTCGTATTTTTGAAACTTTGCATTTTTGAATTGCGCTAAGTATTTAACATAGGCTTTTCATTTGGACCGACAGTTACGCTTCGTAAAATCGAAACTTTGTATTATCGAGTTTCTACTGAATACATATACCTACATTTTTATTTTTTTTTATTTTTGTTTTTTTTATAGCCAAGGAGTGAGAGTATTGAAAAATGCGAAGGCTACAGGCATAGATGGGATATCCAGTGAGATGTTGAAGTGTGGGTGTAATTTACTCATTTGTTGGCTGTGTAAACTATATAATTTATGCTTACAGGCTTCTGTTGTTCCAGTGGATTGGAAGAATTCAGTTATTGTTCCATTGCACAAAGGGAAGGGAGGAAAGACCGAATATAATAATTATCGGGCCATTAGTTCACTGAGCATTCCGGTAAAAGTGTTCAGCAAAACTTTAATCGAAAGAGTGAGGTATATTACTTCTGACAGAATATGGGGTGTGCAGTGTGGGTTAATGACTGGGGGAGAATGTAGTGACCAGCTTTTTGCACTTCAGCAAGTGATAGAAAAATGCATGGGCACCTGAAATAAAGTGTATTGTGTCTGTAGATTCCGAGAAGGGTTTGATGGTAAATAGAAATGTATGTATAGAATGTAAATGTAAACGTGTGAGTTCTACTATATGAGGATGATGCTGTTTTGATCCCAGAGAGCAAACAGGGATTACAGAAGCTCCAAGATAAGTTTTGTGAATCAACAGAGAGAATGTAATTGAGGGTAAATGTGTGCAGTAGTAGTTTTTGATAAGGAGAATAGGTAGAATAACTGTATGTTGAGGATGAATGGTAAAGTTATTAAACAGTGGATGATTTTGTGTACTTAGGTAAGATGTTAACGAAAGATGGACAGATAGATGAGGAGATAAAGAGACATGCGAATGCTGGAAGGAAAGTGGTAGGTAGCATGTGGAGCATATCAAGGAATGAGTGCCTGTCTAAGGAAGCGAAAATCGCCGTGTACAAAAGTGTGCTTCTCCCCATTTTGTTGTATGGTAGTGAAACATGGGTATGTCAGGATAGCCATAAGAGTAGACTAAACTCCATGAGCATGTGTTATCTGAGGAGTGTTTGTGGCATTGGTAGGATGGATAGGGTCAGGAAAGAGTGGGTAATAAATGAATGTGGGTTAGATGCTCCAGTAATGGACATATATGAAAGGAGTGTGCTTCGTTGGTTTGGCCATGTTGAGAGAATGGATGAAAGTCAAATAACGATACATATATAAGAGTGAGATGAATGGTGCGAGAGGTAGAGGTAGGCCGAGATAGTTGTGGTTGAATGTGGTTGAAGAAATTCTTAGGAGGAGGAATATTAGGAGTCTTAAAAACACAATGGCGTGTATGAAGCAGTGTAAGGGGGTAAATGAAGCAAAAGAGGTTTGCAAGGATAGGTCACTATGGAGGAAATTATTGAAGCAGAGTTAGGTGTACAAATATGTATTTATGAGTGAAACTATGTGACTGTGCCTACCCTGGAAGGGAACGGCATGATCGGTACGTATTTATAGCCAAGGAAGTGTGGTAGAAGTTCACCAGTCAACTAAGGAATTTTGTAATTTGTTATTTAACAATCATTAGAAAAAATTCTAATACATTTATATCAAAGATGAAATCCAAAATAACAGCATACAATCTAATTGCCTTACCATAGATTTTGTTTAGAGGATTACTGCTTCCCACATGTACTGGGCCAACAACATTCATAATAGTTTTTAATGCTCCCACACGTGGTAAAGACACATGCTGTAACACTGGAAGGTTGTTTTTGAGAGCAAACCTAGACCAAAAAGAAAAAAAGTAATTTGCAATATGGATGAGAACAGAAGCTCCTTAAGTATTACATTATCTTCTTAATATTTCAATAGATTTCTACTCTAAGAATCACTCATTCATCAAGATCACAAGACTAACAGGTAAAACATGATAGATAAATCAATCAGTTTGGAAAGACCCATCTTTTTTTAATTTTCACCCCACTGTCCCAAACCTTCCTGATTTTTCTTCATAATAACACACTTCCTCATGACTAATGACTGTTTTCTGAACTTCTTCCTAAAAAACCCATTCAAAAATTTTCATCTCAGGGCTCCCAGGGGATGAAAAGAACTTTGGGGATCTCACTCTCATCTTTTCTCAAGTCATCACTCAGAGAAAATTTTTCAGCTTGCCACAGACCAGCTCCAGTCAAACACTACAAGTTGAACCACAATACTTCAGACTTGTGTTCTCAGAAATCCTTCTCCTCAAACAATACCTCAACAATTGACTCATATTTATTCCGCAGAGTGTCCACATTCTCCTTCCCAGATTTATTTTCTCCCAAAAATATGAGGAACTCAAAAAGGAAATTGATACCACTAAGACCTCTAGGATTGCATCGTATAAATGTGAATAATTCTTCCCAACTTACAGAATCAACGTTGGTGCAGACAGCAATTTTACCTATCATTTTTTGTTATAAATAAATATTCTTCAAAAAGCAACTAATGTTGAGTTTCAATGCCAATCAGAAAAAATATAATATGGAGGAGATTAGAAGAGAACAGAGGAAGATGAAAACTCAAAATTCAGCCTGTTATTTGGCAATAAAATTTTTTATGCAATGGCTAAAATTTGAAATTTTTGAGCCAAGTAGAACGAAAACATATTCAATTTAGGCTAATGAAAAAGAGGGGTCTTGACAAATGACACAGGAAAAAATGCAACCTTAAAACATTAGCTTGGATGTACTAAACTTTCCATGCAAGTACTTGCACGTTTAGAATCATTTAACTTAAATATTTTTGTAGAGGCATACCCTCAGATCATTGTATGACTTGGAAAAATTATGTGAACTTAATAAAAGAGTTGTGTTAGAATGTACCATAGGAAATTGAGCCATTTTTTCCCCAAAAACAGTATATCTGGTAGTAATCCAACTAAGTAATCCAAAAGTGAAAGACATAGCATTGCAAGAGATGAAGGCAAGACAAGCAGTTGGGGTAGATAACATCCCTTTGGAGTCAGAAAAGAATTTAGATATAGTAGCTAAAAATTATTTAAAAAGAGAAGACGACCTTTTTTAAGGCTCAATTATAAGATCTACGAGGAAGAAGTATGGCCAGAGAGCTTTGTGAAGACAATCTTGATACCTTTCCTGAAAAATAAGAAAGCATCCGAATGTGAGGCGAGTAAAGAATTTGTTTAATTTTGCAAGTTGCAAAAGTTTGATCAGAAAAATTAATAAAAGTTTGCAAAGTAGATTACCACTAGGACAATGAATTGTATGGGATCGGGGATGGGAGGGCATCTCAGAATGCAATTACAGAGATGAGAGTGCTGATAGAAAGGAACCTAGAGTATGGACTTTGAGAAGGCATTTTGATGGATCTAATTAGAAAAACTTACTACTTCAAAGATACTCATTAAAAAAAGGAAAAGATCGGCAAGATAGTAAACTCATCCAAAACTTACATAGAGCCCCAAGAGCACAGGTAAGGGTGGCTGATGAAGAGTCAAGAGTGGGTAGTTGTAAGTCACAGGGTAAGTTCCATTCACTCTTGCAAGAGACAACATTTTTTATCAGTTCACTTGTTCTTAAGTCAATTTAGTCTCCTGTATCTTCACTGTTTTTGACATAGGCATTATTATGGGGATAAAAAACATTAGAGAGTAAGAGGGGTACTTATCCATTAGCTAAGGGAACATTGTTTATGGAGTGTTCTACCAGTTCAAGGGATTCTATTGCATCTTCCATTGTTTTAAATACACATCATTTTTGGCATATCACTGCTGCAATGGTTGCTACTCCAGAAGTGAAACAAACATTTGAGTCTAGTCTTACTTTTATGTGGCACCTCTTGTATTCTTTAACCCTGATATCTACACTTCCCTCTATCTCACCAATGTATAGTGTCAGGCAGTACTAGACAGTACGGAACACACTCCCACATTTACCCAGGGTATTTTCTCTTTGGCATTGAATAACGTTTTTTTAATGGTCAAGGCATGTAGTAAGCTATCCTACACACATTCTTTGCTAAACGCAAATAATTTCACTAACTCTCTCTCTTAAATTGATTTCAAAAGTATCATGCTTAATTTTGCAAAACCTCACAATGGAGTTTGCAGGAGAATTAAAAGAGTTTGCAGGTTTCCAAATTATAATGGCAAAAAATCCAATTTTATGGAGTAATGGACATCATTAAGTACTTCTTTTAAGTTACTCTGATTTTCATGAAAGTCATCACTTAAAAGTTAAAAACTGAACTTAAAAAATTGTTCTAACATTCTAAACCCTCCTATCTATATGTTGAAATTGCCATGAAAAAAATTGGCCTGGATCCAGAATTGAACCATGGACCTTTGGCTTGCTGTCAAAGTCTACTCCCATCTACTTATGTCTGAATCATAAAGCAAGTCAACAACTGGTGGTTTATCAAGAGCATTAGTAAGTTTTAGATGCCTGGCAATGCAATGTGCCATAGCCCTGGCATGCCATATACCGTCCTCAAGATAACATCATGACTCTGCAAGCTTTACTATGGATGCTCAACTAGTACCTATATGTCATTAATATGAATTCATTGATTCAAATAGATTTCACTACTAAAGTCATTAAAAGCCCCACCATGAACAGTTTAGAGTAATCAGATTACCTTTGGCTTGTTTCTCTCCTCTTCCTGAGAAATCCGCCCTCAGGGAAGAGAACCATCCATTTACGACATCTTGGTATGTAAGCATCTTGTAAATGGCTAACAAGAGCTTTGAGAGATGCATCCCTTTTGTCCTTTCCCTAAAAGGCACATCAGTGAATTAGACCAAATTAATTGAGGGTGAAATAGTATCTAAAATATACAAATCTCCACATGGATTCAACTGTCTTAACTTAGCAGGTTACTGATACTCACAGATACAATGAAAAAATCTTGATGTAAAATTGACACAATGCCAAAATTGGTGTACTTGAATATCCTATCCATGATCCACATGAGGTTGGGTAAAATGTTCTTTTTAGCATTAAATGTTGCCATTAATAGGGGGACATCTGCAGTAGACTGATGGTTAGCAATGACTAGAGTTCTGTCTTCAAGACAAATTGTAATGTCATCCCCAATCTCCACAACTATCGAGTAAAATTAAATCATTTTAGCAAATAAAAGTCGGCCCACAACACTATGTATGTAAATAACAACAAACGTATTTCCAAGTAAATTGCTAAACAAGGGAGCACTTACTATCATAGCCGGCAGACCAACTCCACATGCTGACCATGGCTAGCAGCCAATGAAAAAAATAACCCTCGATTCGCCAGTATAAATCAGGATGGCACTTTTTGATAGGAAAGAACATCATCATCCACACAACATACGTTGGAATACAGTATATATTGTTTACAATGACAAACAATACCCGTAAAGCACATCTGCACATGAATGCGACCCTGAAAGGTATAATGCAATGAAAAGTTATGAGACATCAATCAAATTTGGAAAACATTGCTTTTTAAAAAGAATTCGAAAATTTCCTATTACCCAAATGGATCCATCTTCAAAAATTTGCCGCTTCTTGACCGGGACAAAATTAAAAATACTGCCTACTTAATAAGTTTCACTTTTTATCCTCTTCTCCTCCATTTAATGACAAAGGAATACCAATCATGATGCATCCAAGACCTTCATATTAAAAATAACGTTCAGTTAGTTCATAAATGACTGAAACGTTACGGCTAAACCTTAATAACTACGCGAACGGAAGACCAACAATTATAATGATACAACTTCCCCGCATCGCAAGATGCGCTCAAGGAAGTCCGTTTACCACTACGAGAAAGCGATAGCCCCTCCTTTCAAAGCCAACGAACTGGTGGATCTAGAGGGAAAGTCCCAATAAAGTCTTATCGCCGGGGCTACTCAGAGATAACTTTTGCTACTCCAGACGTTTATTTTCAACTAGGTCAAGACGATCAGTTGAGTCCTTTACAAATTATTAATAAAATACTACAAAAAGTCCTTATATCGTGATTTATTACAGCTTTTACTAAGCTGTGAACATTAGATCGAAAGAAAAGAATGTTTCGCCACCCTAATTATAACATGTGTATCAGTTATGCAATAAAAAAATATGTAATATTGCGAAGATAAGAAAACATACGCACAGTCATCATCGGAGAGCCAAGTGAATCACTGAAGAATTGCAGAAATCTCAATTCCTAATATGCACCCCTTCATTTAGCAATGCAAAAGGAATGACACAAATAATTTTCGGAATAATGATTGTTTTTTTCGAGTGTTTGTTCTGCTATCCTGTAAGTGCTGCCATCTTCACAATGATATGCCGATTTACGATTCAATTTCTGCAATCGACAAGAGTGAATCGATCCATCGATTGCTGAATAGGGAACATATCGATATTTTATCTACGATTTGTCGTTCAACGAACTTCGGTAACTCGATATCTGTCGATATTTCTGCTTGCGGTCAAAGGAATCTGCGGTAGGTTATCTTCCTAGCGGTTACGTCGGGTAAACGGGTTAGCTGGGTTAGCTATCCGGGTTTCAGCGTAGTTATTCGAGGTCAAACAAGCAGCGATGCCATTGTTACATCAGTTGCCCCGCGTTGGGAGCGGCGTGACAGAATTGCTTAAGAATGCACAAATCGGGCGCAGAATTCTAAGGTCGTCTGTTTGTACTACAGCTGCAAAAATGGTGTGTACGTAAGGGTATATCGCGAAATAAGTTTGCTATCTCTTATCTCAATTTAGTTATTTTATGATGATTGTCAAATCTGTCTGCAATAAATTTACGGTGGTTGTTTGGGTATTTTTCTGATATAGCCATCGCGAATTTATTCCTCATTTATGTCGTGTTACTGGGATGTGATTTTCGTCGTGGATATTTTTTATATAATTATACATAGATACCTGTCTAGATGCTTCAAACTGTCTTAAAATGCTTAGTTTTGTTTTGTCAACAGGAAGGACACAGAACCGAGAGAGATACCTTCGGAGAATTGCAGGTGCCCAACGAAAAGTATTATGGAGCCCAAACTGTTCGATCTGTCATGAATTTCCCGATCGGAGGCGATCCAGAAAGAATGCCGGTAAATTACTTGTCTTTCCATTTCCACAATAATATTTCACATGGTGTGAATGTTTCTTCAGACCTATTAATATGGGCTTCACAAGTTGAAGCATAGGTATATAGGTATATGTTTTCTTAAGAAAATTAAGACATATTCCTCCCATATGGATACAAAGTTTCCAATCGTGTCAGTAGATTTTCAGTACGGGAGTGGGAGAAATATGGAACATAAATTTTATGAAAGTGTACCTATAAAATATAAGAAAACTGTAGATGAAAAAAAAAATATTTTCGGTGAATAAAAAAAATGGATTGAAATGCATTCTCCGGGAGACATCTCTTAATGTCATCCCAGAGCAGGAAAGCGAATACCCACTTGATGAAGTAATTCTTGTAGGTTGTAAAGCAGGGTCGCCCAGAGGGGGTGGGCAACTGGAGCACTTTGCCCCAGGCCTCCAGTGTCAGGAAGCCGTGGAGAATCCCAAAAAAAAGAAACGGAAATTACTTCATTCTTCGGGGCACGGAGAGTAGGAATTTGGAGATGTGCCTTTAAAAAAAGCATTACCCTAGGCCCCCAAATGTCCCTGGGCGACCCTGAAAGAAAGTCCTGTGTGATTCATGCACATTTTACCTTTATTTTATAACTTTTGACCTACAGTTCAATTACTATGGGCACTTCCTGCAAGTCAGGTACCCAAAGACTTACCTCTGCAACCACATGAGGAACTTGATTAATTTCTTGTATGGCTAATTGCATGCACCTTAGCCAGGGTGGCGATCATCACGGAAAACTGGGAAAACCTGGAATTGTCAGGGAATTTTAAATTTCTGGAAAAGTCAGGGAATTCTCGTAACAGTCAGGGAGGAACGGGGATATGAATCCTCATTATTTTTCTACCATTACATATATCAGAAAGTCTTTCCTGCTCTTAATTTCACCAACTAAAACTAACGTCCGCCGCTGACGTAAATGGAATGAGCACCATCAATTTGTGGAGTATTCAGTTGTGAATCTTATTAGTTGTGAATCAGACGTATAATGTATCCCTTTTGTACATCCTTATTGCGATATTTGCCTAGTTGTGTTAAAGATCATGGTCACTATGTATTATGCTCATCACAAGGAATCTGAGGCTATTATTGTTCGGAAAATTTTACCTCTTGTTTTTTTTAACTTCCGAAACTTGGGTCAAGAGGTTGTTGGAGCACACTACCTTATAGTAAATACATGCTTGCACTTCTATAAATACGAGACGATGGTTAGAAAATTAAAGCTGCCGTAGAGAATTTAATTCAGCAGAAAAAAATATTCCAATAATAGGTGACCTTTTGGCGATCGGTCAGGGAAATTGGTAAATCCATCTGGGAAAGGTCAGGGAATTTGATAATTGGATATCAGTAGCCACCCTGTTTGCCTTCTGAAGCATTTTTGCTGAATCTGTAGATGCAAGTCATGTAGTGTGTACTGACTGGAAGGTAAGCATTCTTGTAGTTGAATGAAAACTACCACTATAAATTCATATTTTGAAAATAGAAAATAGTGATGTAGGGCTGATGGAGGATTTAGGGGCCCTCTATGAAATATTTGGTGCCAAACCTTTTATACAGTCTGCTTGCATACAAATTGCGTAATGGAGCAGCAATGCTTGTTCTTATCAGAATTTGCCATTGATATTCTCCTTTCCATACTTTCTACCATCATTTATGCTTAAAGGATCTGGGTGTATGTTGTTCCATTGTACCGAGTCATTAAAATGGTTGGTTTTAATTACAATTGCCACATAGTATGACGGGGAAAAAGACATTTGGCTTCTATTATGAGTTAACTATTTCCCATTAATAAACTACTTTATAGCACAACATTACGCCTAATTTGTAAATGTCGAAATAAGTAGGATATATTTGTGTCGTTATAGACTCAATAAATATTAAGACATGCAGGATTGCCATTAATTGCTCCACATCCACCAGCATTGTGTAGAGCAATGGGGGTGTGCAGTAATAGGAAACTAATTACATATGTACCTTCTCCATGAAAATATTAGTTACCTAATTTACTAATTATGGACCAAAAAGAGTACCTATGAATATGGAAGCCAGGTCTGGAGAAAGAGGGTGTAATATTGTGTATAATGAGTTATTTTTGGGCATTCGCTACCTATGAAAGAATACTGTTGATTTAATACTCTTATTTCTTTTAATTTTTAAGGCATTTGAAATGTCAAAATAATAAGTGTTAGTATTGCCTGTTAGTATTGAAATCCAATAGTTGCTCGTGATATTCAACTATTTCCAGGATTCTAATGATGAATTTTGAGTACCATAATTTTTGCTTTATATTTCGTTTGAGTCTGTAACGCTACCCGTTTCTTTATGTACAATCCTATTACTTATCCTTTCTCTCAACGGCTGCTCTATCTTGATGCAAATTTCGTAACCTAACTTACCTCCTTTTAAAATAATAAGATTAGTCATGCCTCAAGCTTACAACAACACATTTAAACACTCCAAACACATGCAAATACATTTATTTTCAAGGCTCTCTTTAAATTATCGCAAGCAATCAGTTATTATGTGGAATAATATTGGGCCCAATTCACAATACAAACTTGGAGGTAATTATGTTAACAAATATGTTCTTAGTCCTTTGGTTATAAAAGACATACAGGCGATTAGTTATTATAAGTTTCCATGAAGAGACTAAAGGTGTTCAGTGTGAGATTTTACAGAAGCTAAATTTTAAACTTTTCTTATGAATTAGATGGCTGTTTGGGTGCGAAAGTTCTTTGTTTATTTGAATTATTAATTGCTTTCCACTTATCCTCCCTGTGTCTCCATGTGTGCGGCGAATCTTGTTCCCCGCTTCCATCCGGCTGTATTTTCTTTTCCTCTCTCGTCCTCTCCTAATCTTCCGCTGCAAGTCAAACCATTGCTGCTATTTCTGCGGTCTTCCTATGCCATTGTCTTCCTCAGTATCTCTTCATACGTCGATTTTTCCTAAGTTTCGTCTCTCTCTCCTGCCTTTCACATCTGTCACCCCCGACTGCCTTTCTCTTTCTCCCTTCTTCATTGTTTGCCCAAGCATCCCTAGATTCCTCCTCTGTTGGATTATTTACTCTCATATTCCCAATTACGCATCCCTAGTGATGGCTTTAGACGGTAATTGTTCAGTTGACTTTGCGGCCATATTTATACCATTAAAAGTCAATGAAAGTTGGCAATTTCCCACCATATAAACTTAAATATGACCGGTTTCGATGTACTACATCATCATCAGGTGTAGTACATTGAAACCAGTCGTATTAAAGTTTATATTGTGGAAAATTGCCAACTTTCATTTATTATGTCATTCCACCAGATTACGCCTGAAACATCTCCTTTTATTACAAGTCCTTCTAAAAAGATGGCCTTGAAAATAAAAATCTTCTCAAATTTATTTCACTCTAATGCACTGATCCCCAAAATGAATGTTTACTGGTTGAACTAGTTCTTCCTTATCGTGAGCCATATCCTCAATGTGCTTATCACCTAAATTGCACTCATCCTGCTTCACCTCTCCTTGGGATAATTTTAGTTTTGTTTTTTTGGGAACTGGAATCCCATCTTTAGATCCACTGGCACTGGTATGCTTTACCCCATATAAACCTGGAATAGTGGTACTTAGCCTCGCTGTCTCATGACCTCAGCATTGGTGAAGCTGTAAACCCAAATTCGCCAGCAAACTTGAGTGTCTATGTAAGAATGGATCCACAGTGTCGTAAAATGAAGAACAGACAACCTAGTGGATTTTTCTGTGCTTGTTTACCTTTCTCGGAGTTGTAAGGAGCACGCAAGGGGTTTGAGGGGAAGAGCTGGTCATAGAATATCATAGGACGAACATGTGCCTGTGAATGGATCGGCCCTTTTTGGCCGAGAGGTGAAATGGATGCTCTTGACTGAGGCCTTGTTCTGCTGGCAACCTCATGCCAAGTAGTGAGTTTTTTTTTTTAAATATCTAGCCGGACAATTCTGTTGGCCCGTATGTCCCTGGAATCCTGATAGGCTGCTTAGCCTGGCATCAGGTTTTCCAGGGGCTGGACCAACAGAACTTGACATACATCCATGCCCTGGGTGGTGAAAAACCCACCCAGGCGAATCACTCAACTCGAACCCGCGACCCTAAGATTAGCTGGCAAGGACTTCAAATTTAACAATCTGTTTGCTGAATGCATATATCATTGAGAACTTTGGAGTATTCTTTACTCTTTGGCTCTGTGTATAGAATTTTGAAATAACTTCAGAATCTTAGGAAGTATTTTCTTAGCATCATGGTTATGATAGTTAAATTCTACAAAGTAGCCTGAAGCTAGTAAAATGAATTGATGTCCCAACAAAGAGTATAATGGTGAAATGCAACCAATATAAGCATGAGCATTAAATAATCCTATATTTAGCTCCAAAAATCATTAAATTGATGCACTCGGGTGCCTTTCTTCCTCGGCCCCTTTGATGTTACTGTTTATAGGGAGAAACGTTGTTTAAATCCACAGTCATTATATGTTCTGAAATCTTCCCTCAGAGGCCATTTCCTTTGCCCATCCCCACAAGAACACTCATGCCACCCTTGGGCGTCCTCTCTTTACATTGACTTTCTTCTTCTCTGTTCCATCTTTCCTACTAGATCTTCCTTAATGCTAAATTTCACTCCTTTCAAGAGCCCTTTAGCTATTGTTGCCAGACATTGCTTATGTGGGATATTTGAAACAGTTTTTTCCACTGCTACAGTAGCAACTCGGAAATTTGAAGTTGGCGGGACTGTTAAATTGGCACTTCGTATTTTCGAACCTTTTTAATAATTCTCGAAAAATATTTCTCCTTCCCCCTCCTGACTTCTCAGGTCTTCAGGAAATGCTTTAAAACGATTTATAGTCATTATTCATGAAACCATTCAATATATTGCCTTTATATCATAAGCTAAATGTCACAAACGATCGTGAAATATCATTCACTACTTAGTTCCCCAGGCAAATGATTTTTAGTTGGCTATCATTTTCTTTGCAAAATTTTTGTCCAGTTTAGATGATGTATTTAAAGCAAGTTCTGTATTTGTATGATATTCTAGCTTTCTTAATCTGTGGCTAATCAGGATGTGCAACTGGCATGGGCATTTAAGAGTGGCATTTGTTTCTAACATCTACGCAGCTAAGACGGTAGCTGGCCCGACTGCACTTCCAATCACCCTTTCTTTATAGCTCAATCATAGGTAAAATGAGCAAAGGTCTCAGTCATTTTAATAATCCTTCACAGGTCATTAATTGTGGTTTCTTCCACATCGCCTGCTGGATATACGAATTTGAGAAGAAATATTATTTGATTCCAATTACTAATCTCTTGATGACAAATAGGGGTGATCGTGACATTATCCATATCTTTATCAGCTCAGAGTACACTAAGTTTCTGCTTCTAAATGGAAAATTATTTTGGACAGATGGAATATTAATGTGGAGGTCTTGGAGAATGATGCTGAAGAAAGTGGAATCTCAGATCACGGTTGTTGGAGAATGAGCGAATGCTTCAACTGCCGCCCAGGAAATGCCTTTGCATGCAATGATGGTGCTTCACTAATCCAATTCTTATTGATGTTTCTAATATCTATGTAGTTAAGAATGCAGCTGGCCCAACCATGTTTCCGATCACCCTTTCTTAATTGCTCAATAATAGATAAAAAGATTAAAGCTCTCAGTCCATTTAAAAAGTCCTTCTCAGGTCATTATTTGTGGTTTCTTCCATATTGCATGCAGGATATACGAACTTGGGAATAAATATTATTTCATTCTAAACCAAATGGTTTCACCACTCATTGAAGTTTGAGTAAGACATATTAACTCATGACCAAGTTCCTTTTCACTTTGGTGATTCGTGCTTATAGTTCTATCATGCAGAACATAAATCCAGTAAATAAAGTACGCAATTATTTTTAATCCTTCTATGCATAATCTCTTTGTGTTGTTGGTGTTCTGCTGAATGACATTTTACCTATGCCGTCCTTCCGTAGATGGCTAGAGAGATATTCCAGATCCTGCGTTCTCCATTCCATTATTTAGTCATTTTATTTCCCCTCTGCAACTTAGGCCTTCTCTACTTGACTGTGCAGTGGAGCATTGGTCACGAAAATGAAACATAAGTGTAACTTTGTAAAATTAACACGACTGGAACGTAGGAAGAGGTAGGAGTCAGGGAAAAAATCTGCGACAGCTGAGGCTGAAACCTAAGTCCTCTCTGTGGTAAATTCCTGATAACAGCAATAAGTTTCTCGCTGAGTAGTTTTAGATCCTTCTAATTGTTGAGTGATTTTGAAATAGAGCGCTTCTGGTTCCAATTCATGACCATGTTGTGTCATATCCGCGTATTAAAATGCATAGTACCCAAAGTTACTCATGCCATCACAATGATATCTGATTCAATTGGTCTTTTATCACGTGGAAATCAGTTATAGCAGTGATGATAGATCAAATGTAATTTATTAAGGCCTGGTTACTCAACGGATTCACTGTAGTAATTCATGAATGGAAGTTGATTCCAGTAATATTTCATGGAGTTACTTCAACAACATCTTGGGATTAAGTTATAGAGAAGACTTCCGTGTGATTTTATTTTAAAGATTTCTGATTTCTGGTTTACTCATGCAATGAACTATACTTCGTAGGACGATATTTTGCGGACGATGGCTTATTCAGGTTGAAGTGTCTTAGTGGTTTATCACAGGTCTCATACATTGTAATGTTATATTGTTGAGCCATGCCCCCGATTGGGTCATCTATTTCAAAATTTGAAGAAACGGAAGGAAATGAAACGGAAGTGACTCCTCAAAAAATTACTTTTATCAAGCTAAAGTGCCACTGCACACACTATTCTCAGATATTGACTTTGGTTGAGATGTTGCAGAGTGATCTTTGGGGAGCTAGTTTTTATTAGGGTAACTATCACAATGGAGAACACGTAAATTTTAGTGCATCAAAACCTATTTGTCTTTCTGTCATCACTAACAGTTGTTTGCAATTTAACGATGGGAAAGTATTATTAACATTTAGGAAATATTGGTAACATGCAATGTTCAGTGTTATTTAGTTTTAATTGTTGTTTCCAAGACAGGAAATCTAAAAGATAATGAGGAAGTTAGGGAGAAGCTGGGAAAGTTGAACGAGATCAATGTGTCATGCCTGTTGCCTATCCGCCAGGGGTAACCAATCTTATTTCTAACCTTTTTATATATAATATGTGAGGCAATCTATTAATATTTTAGCACTGCAAAATGTGCATGAAGCATGTACCTATCACAGAGAAAATATATCTACATTTACCATATGTAATGGATCAGAAATAAAATAACCAATCCTCACCCATAAAAGTTGAAAGTTTGGCTCCCCTGCAACATGGGTTGTTGGGGTTGATTGACTCCAAATTTTGCATGCTATATTTGCATCAAAGGAAAAAGAATTAGTGTCAAGACCTTAACTTTTCAGCACTTTGAAATTTTGGCCCACCCTACTGCTGAAACATTCAGTGCTAGTGTTGTGTCCTAAACACCTGCCAAACATATTTTAATGCTGTGTAAGGTGTCTTGTGGACAAATGAATATGCAGTAAAACCTTGATTTTTATGTAGCTGGAGAGACCAAAAAATAGGCACTTTGTAAAATCAGCATGTATAAAACCACGAGCTGGCAAGGTGGTGTCAAAAGTGCAAGGTGTATGTACTTACTTAGGCTATCACTTACATTTTATTTTAAATATGTCCTACCATTCTCAATTTAACGGTATAAATGAGAAGTAAGTATGCGAAGACACTGCATTTTAATCTTCAGGGACTCATTATAGGCGAGGTGTCACTTATTTTAATTTCCTATTGCCCATCATCAAAATATTTATGAACTACTGTCTCTTAATTCTTTAGGTTTTCAATGCAATCCTCTCAACTGTGAAGTTTCTCTCCATTGTTTGGCAATTTTATATCTGGGAGAGCTTTCCAAAATTGACCAGTCTCATCCATGTTGTAAATACTAGGGTGGTCCTTATTTTGCAAAATTCAAATTTCATTTAGGATGCCCCCGAATTTGTGCCATTGGATCAGAAAATAAAGTGTATACCTTCTTAAAGACCACCTATCTATCTCTCTGTTCACCTTTGAGCTCAGGAAACGTAGCCTGTGGCCAAACAATTAACCTCATTGGCTGTTAGACACCTTCTGAGAGTAAATCCCTGTAAAACCTGTATTAATCGACCACCAATGGTTCCACTGAAGAATGGTCGTGAAGAGTTGCTTGACAGGGGTTCAGTTTCTAGAAGTATTCTGCAAATGAACGGGTGACTGATTTGAAAAAGATGGAAAAATCCTGAAAGTGACAGTTTTGTTTAAACCTGCACTGATGGCATTTCTTTCCTCGTTATTTAGTTGCTCCTGGTAAATTTCAATTGATGAGCACCTGCAGTGAAACCTGAATTCAGGGACAACTGATGGTTTTGCTGAAAAATGGTTGTTTCGAGGTGTGGTCACTTGATAGGAGTGGTCGTTAAGAGGGGTTTCACTGTAAAATTCTTTTTGTCTCCTGAACTTTTGAAATGAGAGTTTTGAAACCCAGGTGAAGAAGTGGAGCTCTGTATGAGGGAAATACCAATTATTATTTTCTTTTCCTTATGGATGGATGGAGTTTTATATAAATTTTAGCTCTTAAGAGAGTGGATTTCAGATATTAAGTCAACAGCCATGCAAATCGACCTAATATTAAAGAGGTGGCTGTGTTTATTTCAAAATTGTTAAGATATGGATAATAATCTTTTTTATTCCTTTTTCTGAATGGACAATCGTACTTCTCAATCGATATACTCTGATGGGAAAGGATGATTTTTTTTCATTTTCAATAATAATTTTAAAAATTTCTAGAGAGTGGGGGCAGAGGCAGTTGTGTGTGCCTATTGATTGTTTCTACAATTTAAATTATAGCTGAAGCTTTACTGTGTAGTGTATATCTAGGTAATGACTGGTTAGAACATCGTAAGCAAACCCTTCTCATAAATCTATTTTTCTCTTATCCTCATAGATTCCAGTTGTCAAGGCTATGGGAGTCTTGAAGAAAGCCTCTGCTATTGTGAACAAGGATTTTGGATTGGACCATAAGGTAGCAGATGCCATTTGCCAGGCTGCGGATGAGGTACCTATGATTATTACTTAATTCTCAATGTACTTCCCTCCATTTAAGTGGATTTCTCACTAGTCAATATTAGTCACTAACCAGAGGAGAAATATCCATCTTACCCTCTTACACCAACTCAGGCATTCATGTCTAATTGTACAATTGCCTATTACATGCAATTTTTCTTTCCTAAGAGTCATAGTCATTCATCAAACCTCTCTTAATTTTCCCCTAAACTCGTCTTCACTGTACCACTCTCTCCATCTACTGGTAAATAACGTGCCTCAGTTGCTACTCTTTAAATATTAACTTTCACATAACCCTGGGCAAAGTAAGGTGGCGGGCTCACATTTCTTTGTCTGCAACTTGACTCTCTCTTTCTCTAAAGATCTAGCCTACATCTTGACTGCTTTGTACACTGTTGTTTACTCAAGACCATAATGCTGATCCACAGTTATTTATTGAAATAAATATCCTAGGTTAGAAAATGAGCCTGGTCTCTTGTACACATGAAGAATCCACTCGTCTCGTTTTCATTTAACCCACTGACTCACTTTGTTTTTCATACCATTCTCTTATAATCCAAAGTAACAACTTAGCTGTTTCTCTTGCCACATTCATTTTTGATGGGCTAACCTTGTGCATCTTCATGCACTCATACTTGCTTCAATTCTCCAAAGCTACTTTTGACTCTTCTCAGGCAATTTATTTTGAACACGTAGGATTACTGGCCTTAACATGGGAGAGGGCGCATGGTGAAATGTAACATTAGAAGGCGCACGGGGTGTCATCAACACCCCAAAGCAAGTATTTTCTTATCTTTTTCCTTGAAAAAATATGGTCATTTTGTCTTTTGTAAATGGGTCTCTCTTATTACCTCCATGATACTTATTTACTTTTATATTATTAATAATAAACTGACGTTGGGAGAAAAATATTCAACAGAAGTTTTTCTGCAGCTTAATTGGCACTTGTAAAAATAATTGATGTTACCTTTTCAACTCATGTCATCTAAGACAAGGAGTTTCTTATTAAACCTTCTGAATATGATGTTCTACATGCTAAATGAGAAAAAACATGTTCAGCATGTATAATTTCTATATTTTGACATCAAACAAAGGGCCGAAGTTCTCAATTGAAATTATGAAATAAAAATTGATTACATACGAATATTACTGGAAAAGTTTAATAGAGTTGAATTATACTGAAACAGCATCAGTAGAAAGTGATATTTCTTACCATTATGGCTGCGGTATTGGTGCAGGAAAACAGGTCAGGGGCAGTCCATCGATTCCTAAGAGGAACGTGGAAGGGCACGTGGGGTGTAGGTAACACCCCCAGAACACTTTGACTTGTTCCGATTTCAAAGCAAATTGAAATGTTTATGGAATGCTGATGTAAATTCGTCAGAATATAAGAGATATGGAGGTATGAAAACTTGCAACATTGTAGATACAACGATGGACATACAATTTATCAAAGAAGAACCTTGGGGTGTGCCCTCTCTCAGGTTAACAAAATCTAAACCATGATCAGCTTTCTCTGATAATAGTTATGGTGTTCTACCAGTCGATTTTGGCATATTTTTGCTTGCCCATAATTTGAGGGTAACCAAAGTTTAGTTATAACCTTTGCCTAATTTGTTTATTCTTCACAAGTTAAGATCCCTTCTGAAAAGACTACCTTGAAAGCCAGCATGCCATTGTTGGCAGTCTACCTATTGGTGTGTTAGGGTTCAGGCATTGAAAATCTTGTAATTTGCATTATTTAACATTTCTTGAGAAGTATAAGAAAGGACCAAAACAGCACTCCCCTAAAAACTGTAATGATACATTTAACCCTTGATTCGCAAGATACTCGTGTTCATGGACAATGAAAACAATTTTAGAGTTGGTAGTGTTATCTTTTCCTTTGTCCAACAAAATTATGTAAATACATAGAGAAAATGCATGTCAATAATATTTTGTACATATATTGATTCTGCTTATATTCAGCATTGGAAGATTTATGTTTTGGTGTTATTAAATTATTGGGGACCATGCTATGCTCTGAGCTATTTTTAAACTCATCAAAGTGGGGGTTATTGATAGTTATTAAAGTGTAAGGGAAGGAGTGGAAAGAATTGAAAGACATTCAGTGAAAATAGAAACTGAAAAAAGGACAGTTTAACGCTAAGATTCAAGGGATTTAGTTGAGTGAGGGAATAGGGGAAATAAAGTACCCACAGGGAGGATACGGGCATTAGTAATGCATAGAAGATGTATATATTAAGCAGTGTCTGGGAGTAAATGAGGCAAAAGAGGTTTGCAAGGATATGTCAGTATGGAGGAAGTTATTGAAGCTGAGTTGGATGTACAAATATTTATTTATGAGTGAAACTTTGTGACTGTGCCTATCCTGGAAGGGAACGGTGTGATTTGTATGTATGTATGTATGTATAATGCATGGAAATTGTGTAGAATAGTCCATATGGGTGCCTTTCTTCTGCCAATTCTTGTGTATATTCATTAAAATATGTATGAAGTGACTGGAGGCTACAAAGTTTTCTTATTTGTATGCCATTGTTTTTGTTTGTATCAATTGACATTTTATCCTTTATAGAAATATATTGGCTCCCTGAGTTTATAAACTACTTAGAATTGTTGTTAACATGTCATTTCCTTTTTAGGTTATCAGTGGAAAACTCTACAATGATCATTTCCCATTAGTCATTTGGCAAACAGGATCTGGAACTCAAACTAACATGAACACAAATGAAGTTATAAGTAATAGAGCCATTGAAATTCTCGGTGGAAAATTAGGAAGCAAAGATCCTGTTCATCCCAATGATCATGTCAACAAAAGTCAGGTAAATTTTTCTTTTTTAGTGGATAGTTTTATGCTCATGGCAAATTTGTATTCACTCATGATTAAACAAGTTAATATTTTTCTTATCTTATTTCAGAGCTCGAATGACACATTTCCAACTGCCATGCATATCTCTGTTGCTGTTGAAATTCATAAAACACTGATTCCTGGTCTCAAAAATTTACACAAAGCATTAGATGATAAGGCCAAGGAATTTGCTGACATTATCAAAATTGGACGGACTCATACTCAGGTGAACTGCTGAATTCAAATGATTCAGCTGAGTTTATGATTTAAACTATGATTCATGATCATTGTCTTGTGATGTCATTTCAGGATGCCACACCATTGACATTAGGCCAAGAGTTCAGTGGGTATGCTCAGCAAGTTAGCTTTGGCATTCATCGTGTGAAGGATACACTGCCTCGCCTATATTATTTAGCTGCTGGAGGGACTGCGGTAGGGACTGGTTTGAACACAAGAATTGGGTTTGCAGAAAAGGTTGCAGAGGAAGTCGCTAAGCTGACAGGTGTATCTCAATATTAATTGTATAATATAAACCTATACCCAGCATGTGACTCCCTTTCAAGAGTTCCTACTTGTGCATTATTGAATGTGGGTCTAAAGATTCCTCAAAAAAGTCTGATGTTGCCATTCTCTTCTGTATTTTCATCTTAAATTTACCACTGGTGGGATTTGGGCTCCGATGATTTGGTATTAGTCTGTTATGTGATGCATCATATTCATCCAATATGGCACATTTTTTTGTGTTGATAGCATTTGAATTGTGTGCCTTTAGTCCTTGAATGCAGAATGGCTGTTGATATCTTGGGTATCTGATCCTTGTGGAGATCATATGTGATCATTGGGCAACTTTGCGTGTAGCATTACAAAATGACTGTAAGTAGTTCATGATACTTTAGAAGATCTGAGATGAAAGAATCCAGTTCCAGCTTTACAAGCAGTCATTTTTGTATCTTAACTCTTAACCGTGACGTGCATTTCTTGTCGCACAACCAGTGACTTGCAGTCTGGGAGACCGCAATTCATTAAATATTATTTAATTGTTGTTACAATATTTTTATAATATGGTTTTAATTTTATGCCTCTCAGGGCTATGTCATTCCAACTCATATTTAATTTTCTAAATCACCAACACTGACCATTTTTTCAGGGTAAAATAATATTTGAAAAAAATTAAAAGAAAATTGAAAAAATTGAAAGAAAAAACTCAATTTATTATTAGAGTCATAAATCAATAATGCTTTTCTAGAGTTGAAAATATGGTCTTAAATATTTAAGAAGTAATGTTTAATAATAATTTATGATGGAAAATATTCATTTAGAACATTTTTGATGAAATTTGCAATTGATCAGTATTACAATTTTTTTTCGAAAAATCCCTCAGATCTCCATTTTGATCTTGAGTCTTTACAATTTTTACGGTTAGAGTCTTTACAATTTTTTGTGCATTCTAAGCTCATTGGGTTTTTGCATTGGAAACACAAGAAAGAAGTTTTTGGCTTTTTTCACAAAGGGCACAGTCTACATGTACCTACTGTCGTCGCAGAAATTATGTGCACTCGAGTTTGGGTACAAATAAAAAGTTATCGAAAAGACTTACAGAAAACCTAACGACACCATCATTTTTCTCATTCATTTATACGTTGTGTAATGGCAAATTTGAATTTTTTTATCAATTTTTATATTTTTTACTACAGTTATAAATTAAAAAGTACCGGTTATTTACGGCACGCGGGAAAAGCTCCGACTTTGACACCTTGTAACTCAAACACAAGTTCGTCAATGACAGCTATATATCTGTAAATGGAGGATAGATATGTTTGCTATAGATTGAGCGAGTTTCAGATTTGTATGTTTCATATAATCAAAGGTATTATTAATTATTTAAAATTATTGCATTTCAAAACTGGGGCATCGTAAGATTTTGTTCTTGGTCTCGTTGCAATTGGTATGCCTTGAACGTTTCCAATATGTTATTGTTCAAAACATCAATATGCGCGTTTAATTTAAATCGAGTGAAACAGGAGATTTTCCTCTGTAAATTAGGCAATTTGAGCCTGAAATGTTTAAACACGATTCGGCAGGGTCAATTATTGTGCATTCAAGCTGAAATTTTCAATGGCATGTTTATTTATGAAATTGCATCAGAAAATGCATCCGCCCCCTCAACTTTCTAAAAATATTTTTTTTGCCCACCCTAATGGGGTGGGCAAAAGGTGATCTCTTGTCCGGTCGCGTATTCACAGGAGTGAATTTATTGTCAATGAAACTACATAGTTTGCTTTGTTTTTTTCCACTTTTTCTTTTTTTAATTATTTATATTTATTTGATATCTATATTTTATTAGGTTGTGTTTAGGTAGAAAAATCCATATTATTTGTAAAACGTGAATAATGTCACTTAGGCTCTTATATAAACCACGGTAATATAGCCTGGAAATGTTTAAAAAATTAGCCTTGAAAACCTGGAATTATGCTTGAATTTTTTATTGTGACTTTTGTGGACACCCTGTAGTATCCCTTCTGGTTTCCCTGCCTCAATGTCCTCGCTCTCCCTGTGGTGAATTGAGGAAACCAAACATACCAGTTCTATAACTAGAGTCTTGTTATCCGAGAAGCTGTACAGTGAATAGCCCACTATGTTTATATACCCTTTAGATGGCCCGAACTCACTTGGTATTTCCCCTTTATATTTTTTCTAATTGTGCCAACATATTAAAGTCCTTTCGCTTTCAACTTTTCTACCAGCTCAAAAAATGTGAACCAATTATCCGCTATGATGTTTCTATGGGACCCCATGATTGGCTCAGAGAGATGAAGAACAGATTGAGTTGGTTTCGACGACTTTTGGTCTTCCTCCGTCAAACCTAAGCCATCAGTGTCTTTTCCTGCATATAAATACACATGATACAGATAACTGTTTTTAGCATCAGTCAAGCAAATCATTTTCCAACCGTACTTGGCTAGCTTGCTGGGATATACATTTTGAAGTGGCAACGACCCCAGAAGGCAAATAACATTTCATCGATGCAAGTTGTTGTGCCCAATGAATGGCAGCATTGGGAGTTCTTTATTAGACAATGCATTAAATTGGAAATCAGAGCAACCTAGTCAGTTTTGTATCAGGCCATTCTTTCTGCATGATTACCAAAACGGAGGCTCATGAGAATAGCAGAGGCCTTCATACCCTCCGTGCTTTGGTATTTACCAAAATTACCATCCACACACGTCCGACATGTGTCCTTGTGTCAGACAACCACCAGGCGAGAGGACGGTGAGCACGAACAGGCACTGACATCACACAGGCACAGGCAATAAACAGAGGCCGCCGGAAGTTGCCTAGATTTTCTGACCACTGGCAAAACTCTCAACTGAAGTGTTTTCCAAATTATTGTGGTATAAAACTAGCTGACAAAGATCATCACAAAATATATTTCTCACAAACCTGGATGTAACAGTACTTGCAGTGTGATGATCTGCTCCCAGTTTTTCTCTGGCCCTTTACCTTTTGTTCCAGCTGTAAAATTCGTTGTTTTGGTGCACTTATCCCAAAGACGAGATGACAGGTCAATTACCCAAAGAAGAGTGCAGATGAATAGCAGAAGCGAGGCATGGGCTCAGGCTATTTTGGGATTCAAATTCATTCTCCCAACATACATGACCTACGTATTGCGGTGACGAGGGAAACATTGTAACAGCTGTGAATAATTATGGAGTCATATAATTATTTTCCAAGACAACTATCAAGCATCACTGTATTGCTACACTTTTTCAAATGCTTGAAAACATAAATCTGAGCCTTAGCCCATTACTACGGTTTAGCACTTGTCAGGGAAACAGCCGAATAATTTATAATGGTAATTGAATGGCTTTGTGCTGATAAGGGCGACGTCAAATAACATCTCATGTATTACGTTAGATGCATGCAGTTGATTGAGTGAAAGTCTACCACCATGATATTCTTACCCTGAAAACTCAGACCAGCCTCCTGAGCTCCACAAAAACCCAAAAGCATCAGGGAACATCATTCATGGATGGGTCTGGGTTAAATATTGTGGAAATTATTAGATTTGAGCCAACCATGAATCAGTATCAAAATCAGATTTTGAATTTTAATAACTGAGAGGTGTTTGGCATAATGCCTTGGCTACAGTGAGGTAAATATGTTAGATGAATGCTAAATTCAACTGAGGAAAATTCATTGGCCTTGATCTGGGCTCAAACCCAAATCCCTCAATATCACACCGAGTGCTTTAGCAAGCTAAGCTACCGAGGCATTCTTCTCCCCTGTGGATTTTTTTGGCTTTGAAAGAAACAAGGTGTGTGAGACTGCTGGACACTGTGGGTGACTCCGTAAAGGTTATACAAGGCTAATCCTTATATTCTCAAAGTTTTTCCTGTTAATTGAAGGATTTTCCTCCATCATTTACCTTTTCTGTCCTCAGAAAAAAAAGGCTTAACTTCATTCAATTGTCCTTCCAATTAAAATTGAGATGTGAAAAATGTCCTGTTGAATCTCTTGCAATCTGAGGGAGGTACATAATCTTCAGGGCAGGAAGTGCTTGTGTTATATTTCAAAGAACATGTGGCCATGTTCACACAATTCTTGTATCTGTTTATATGATTCTCAAGGAAGATAGCTTACAACATTGCTATGTTGGTTCAATGATTGCAGCTCGAACTAATGTTGTAATTAATCACCTGTTAAGAAATAACAGCTGATGATGTATGGTAACTGTCTTGAAAGTACAAAGCTGTGCTGGCTGCCTGTGATCTTACTTTTCTGTTGCTATACAAGTGTCATCTTCAGTGAATCAAATTTGCAGATCTTGACAAGGCACTGCGTGTGCACCAATGGCTTTGTTTTCTAATATCTCTATGTTTAAGTTCTGTAGATTTCTTTATTGCCATAGCCAGGAATCAGAAGACTTTTACCTTAAAGTATCTGCAGTGTTGATTTTGGCATGGAGGTAAAGGTAGGACAGTGCTACCATCAACAATAGATGTATGTCAAGTTCTGTTGGCCTGGTCCCTGGAAAACCTGATGAAAGGCTTTAGCCTTTTGGGATTCCTGGCACATACGGGCCAACCGAATTATCCGAAATGCAAAAAACACTCGAAGAAAGGCTTCCCCCTCCACATGCCGCATTTTATGAATGCTGGCAGAAGGTCTCTGCCTCCTTGTGTGGTCACAGTGCTGAAGTGCTGACCACACCTAACCATCCACAAACTACAACACTTAATTGAAGGAATCAGTGTAAACTGTGGGTTTGATGATTAAGTGCTTATATCTATAATTAAGCCTAAATGTGTTAATCGACTGGATTGAAGATTTGAGTAAATCTGTCTTTAGATGTAATTTCTCTTGGAATGTTTCTATTTTACAGCCCATATGCTGACCATATCTATGGGTTTGTGGGTATGATGTAGAGTTTACTCATTACCCTTGAGGTAAATGTTAAGGATTTTGACAAATTGTAAGCTATCCGGGACTAGCCACGGAGTTTCACTTTTACGGAGTCACTCGCAAAGCACAAAATGTGCGAATTTCCACAGAGAAAAAATCATCCGCCTTGACAGGGATTCGAACCCGGATCCCGGTCAAGGCGGATGATTTTTTCTCTGTGGAAATTCGCACTTTAAGGATTTTTTTGATTTGGCTGAAAAAGGGTGATGCTTATTTTCTTGATTTTGTTTACATCCCACAGGACTGCCTTTCACAACAGCACCGAACAAATTTGAAGCTTTGGCTTGTCATGATGCCATGGTGGAAGTTTCTGGGGCCTTGAATGTCATTGCATGCAGTTTGATGAAAATTGCCAATGACATTCGTTTCCTTGGTTCAGGTCCAAGGTGTGGACTCGGGGAACTCAGCTTACCTGAAAATGAACCTGGAAGCAGCATTATGCCAGGTGAGAGGAGAAACCATTGCCTTCTCCCTTGGGATGTGCAAGCACCAGATTTTCAACTCAAGTTTGAGTTGATCATTGCTATGAAAATTGAGTTTCAAGTCTAGTTCCAGCTTCAATGCTATATTTTATGTTTTTAAGAGAAAATAAAATCACTGTTGTGTGCATGACAAAAAGATTTCACTTAGCGAACTCGTAATGCTGACTAGAGTGATAGTTTAGAGCACTCCCTGTTTGGCTTCACCTTAATTTTTCTTCGCTTTTTAATAACCTGATTGCATGTTACAAAATTGAAACAGTTACGTAATTTACATCTTCCGTCATCATAATGTGCACAAAAAATATTTAAAATGAATCAGCAACAAAATGCGAAGAGAAATCGAATTTCTCATTAAAATTCTAAGACACTGCACTTGCTCTTTTTAAAGCAAAACAAAAGTTTAAAAAAAGTGTTCTACCCACTAATTGCCTTTCTTTAAATAAACATTTTGTAAAAAGTTGAATTGCCTTGTTTTAATGCCTAAAAATCGAACACATTAAGACTCATAATTCTACTCACAATGCATAATCTTTAGCTTTGAAATGCTAAAAAGGAGGCTAAACTCATATCCTAAACCTTGAGAGTCAAAAGTAATTGTGCGGGGATCGAGCCCTTGATGCACATGCTCGTACGCAGTCACACTAACCACTATGCCACACATGCTCTGGCCATCTCAATCTTGCTCGACTTCTAATTCTCTATGCATAAATCAGGTGTCACTAGATCTCGGTCACCTGCAACTTTGTATGTGACATTCCAAAAAATCGTCCACCCCACGGCTCAAAACTAACACATCTATACAAAAATTACTATAAACTTTGACTCATTCACTACATCTCAAGTCTGCACACAGCCAACGCCCAAACACTATAATGTGCTATAATGTGGATTAGCAATGAAGGTGTATTTATCATATCTCTGGCATTTTATAACATATCCAAACATTTGATGGGCATTATTACATTGTCTTTAAATCTAACCTTATCCTTGATTATTAAAGAGGCATGATATCAAATCAGTAATGACTTCAGAACATAAAACTTGGAATCAAAACATTTTCAAAATATCCTGTTTTTATGTGTACTCTGGCTAAGTGAAATTTCCCTTTTGGGCTCTGCATCTGCTATGATGTCTTCCAGTCGCTGATTTTTGTACTCTTTCCTAGGTAAAGTAAATCCTACTCAATGTGAAGCAATCACAATGGTTGCTGCTCAAGTAATGGGCAACCATGTTGCATGCACTGTTGGAGGGAGTAACGGACATTTTGAGCTCAATGTCTTCAAGCCAATGATGGTTGCTAATGTTCTCAGGTTAGTTTTCATCAAAAAATTAATGCTATATACTTATTATGCTTTCTTATTTGTATAAGTGTTCTCAGGGCTACTGTGTGGCTAAGTGATGCTTTTGTCCAAATTAAGTTTGTGGTATATCGAAAGTGAAAGAAAGAAATATGCTGTGCATTTTCAAAAATGTGGGCGAAAATGGGGAGAGGGGTTGAGTCTCCATCATTCCCTTCCATATTGCTGCATTTCTATGTAAAAATATCTGACGAGCAGGGCCAGTGATAAAAGAAAATCACTGTAAAAGAGGGAGACTCTGTGCTAGGATGTCACGTATCTGATTATTTATTTCAGGAATGGTTCCACAAAAAAATGAGTTACAGCAATGGTTTGGTTAGATATATGTTCCTTTACCACAGAATAAATACCTTATCTACCCGTACGATTCAGCCACAGGAAGCAATGATGCTAGGAGGTGGCTCAGGAAATATGTAGCTGTTTTTTGCACCTAAATACCTTCCTTGGACTCTACCATTCACAAGTGCATCACTCTCATTCAGCAGAAGTCTACTTCCCATTCAGAATGACCCCTATCTGACCTGGCAGCATCAATTCTACTTAGAGGCAGTTCTTCAGTTTTTTTCTATGTAGATATCTTCACTAGCCACCATCGTTCACGAAAATATTGTTCTCATTCTGTGAAATTCTACCATTTTTCAAATGCTTGGTTAAATATTTCCACATCTTTTAAAGGGACAACCAATTTATGCTTTTTCATCATAGGTTTTTTTAGTTCGAGAGTATTTTAATGTTGCCCTTACTCTGCCACCTGAACAGCACTTCAGTCAGAACTAATTCCTATGTGTTTACAGCTCTGATATTTACAGGACATAATAAAATTACCTAAGTGGTAGGAAGCTTGATTTCTCCAGTAAAACTCATAAGTAATGAAATAAAAATTGCCAGTACAGCAATAGATGTCACTATGTTCTTAAATGCTAATAATATGGAAAAATGTGACTTATTTACATAGTGGTTCCTTATTGAAGAGTTTGTCGTATGATTTCATAACTAGTGAGTGATTTTGATGACATATGATGTGGTATAAAAATCTGTCCATTAATTTAGGTGTTTGAATGAAAATTAATTCTAAATCGAAAATGATTCTTGAAGAACCAATACTTTGAAAGAATGAAAAGTCAAATGTACTAAAATACTTTTCTTGCTCATAGTTGTGAAGGCTCCTCAACAAATAAATTGCCGAGCATAGCATAGTTAGTAAAAAGTTTCCAATGATTTCATTGATTTGATTATGTAATTATTATTCATCTACCAGTTGATTTGATTATGTAATTATTATTCATCTACCAGTTAGAGGAAGATTTTATTGAGAGTCAGAGAAAATCCTGCTTTTCTCACATGAAGGGCCTTATCTTCCTCTATTATTTCTTTCTTAATCTCTGCAAATATCCTACCCTTCATCATTCTGTCCATACAACCTTTTCTCTTACTCCTCCTTCCCCTACATCCTTCTTTATATCACGACCTTAAGTAGTCCTTCCAGCCGCCTACCCTGCATTCTCCTGACCTCATTGAAAAGCTTCTTTTCCTCCCCCACTATCCTAACCACTTCCTCATTCATCTTCTTTTCTGTCCACCGAACCTTCTCCTTCCTTCTCCACACCCAATTTTTGAAAGCCTATTGTTTATTCTCGTGATAATTCTTCAGAGTCCACTCTTCTGCCCCATACTATGCTACACTCCATATCATCAAGCTCTTTACCAGTCTCTTCTGTATATCCTTACACTAGGGTCTATCATCAGCTCCCTTGTATCGCTGAATAGTTTCTATACTAATGCTCTTTTCTCTAAGTCTTTGCTACCTTACCCATTTTCTTCCAGTTATTAAAATGTTCTACTTACTTGGGCAGTACCCTGGAAGAAAATGGGTATAGTGGCAAAGGAGAAAAGCATTAGCTAGGCATATAATAATAGAAGGGATCTGATGACAGAAACCTTGAGTGAGGATAGGGTGAAGGGATTACTAACTGGTGATGAGCTTGATACAGAGCATGGGTGTAGCAGCTCCCCCCCTGGATGAGACATTTCATACCAAATCTGCTATGCAGAGCTGGACAGGATGTCGTCCTACCCCTCCTGGCATACATCTACCGCTACGTATGGGTGTTTCACCCCTCCCCAACCCCAGGATAAATATTGAAATTTCAGAGTAAAAGAATTAAAATTTTTTATTTAAGACATAGCTTTTAGTTTAAAGGTTGCAAATAATTTTTCAGGATAGCATTTAATAAATTATTTGCGATTATAATATGTATTCGAATATTTGATTTGAGATGGGCTCTTGCCATGTGCAACCTGCACCTGGCAACCCTATGTATACATCTTAGTATTCCTCCTCTATCAGATATATGCTTATTATCACCCATTTATAACCTTATCTAAAGGGATTTCTTTATTTCCAGATCCATCCGGCTAATTGGTGATAGCTCCAATGCATTTGCAAACAATTGTGTTGTTGGTATTGTGGCTAACAGGGACCGTATTGAAAAACTTCTTCATGAATCTCTTATGCTTGTTACTGCTCTCAACCCCCATATTGGTTATGATAAGGTATGTGCAATGTGTATCAGATAAAATAGGTGTTTTATTAGGACTTGCGTTGTATCTGAGTGTGTAATCTTTTTTTAGGCTGCAAAAATTGCCAAGACTGCCCACAAGGAGGGTACTACTTTGAAACAAGCGGCTCTCAATCTGAAATATCTCACAGAGGAAGACTTTAATAACTGGGTGAAACCTGAAGAAATGTTAGGACCCAAGTAAATATTGTGTTCTAGTCCTGTGATGTTCTTGTTCTCAACCCTCAGTTTTGATGGGCATTTGTATTTATGTAAATAAAGTTATTGAAGTTTTTTACCATAATGTGGGTTATTTAAAACTTCCTTGGTGCAATTTTACTCACAATCTTGTTTCACAGTGACAGTTTATGATCTGAAAATATCCGAATCTCCTTTTTAGAGATGTGCCTGTTGCTGATATCTTATGGAGGCAAGGATATATGTTTATACTTAGGACTGCCATAATGTGGATCCTCCTCAAAATCAGTGGTGAGTCACATTTCATTCAGGATAGGCACTTTGATCAACATAATTACATATCATACTTTTCTTGAATCCCTGTAATGTAGGGATGCTTATGTGCTTGTTTCTTGGGCAATGAGTAAGATCCTGGGTTGCTACAGACCAACGATCATGAAATTCCAGGACCTTTCTTCGCCAAAATATTAATGTTTCCACTTGAAAATATACATTTAAATAGGGTCTTTAGTTTCAAATCAGGCACAAGAATAGCATCAAGTCATATTTACATCCCTCCTATGGGGGAATAAAGTTTCTCAACCAATGGAAAGCAATCTCTGGAGGTAAAATGATTCCCTTTCTGATGGCAGTCAATACTTACAATTAGATCGAAGGGGGACATTTAGACACAAAAGATAGTGGACAAATTTCTTAAGTCTAGTGGCAGATTACTAGTTGATTGGCTACTTGCAGCTTGATTCGCACTTTCCACCAAATGGAGATACCTTTCTATTCACCTTTCTTGTATTGTCTGTGCTGAGGGGCCTAGAAATTTGCAAAAAAATCAAATGAGAACTCCACAGCCTCGTTCAGGCTGGGTTCTTAATACCGTCCACACACCAAAGAACAAGTGTTGAAAATGGTTCTCACTCAATGAAAATAATTGGAATCCTAAACAGAGGAGTGAATTTCCAGCATAACTTCCTATTTCCCTAGACTTTTCCTGGTCTGTCACAACCCTATATACATAGTATGTGTTCCAGTGGGCACAGCTATATTTTAGCTGTAGTTCAGAAAACTCACCCAGCACCTTGACTTTTTTTCACCATTCATTGGATAGTGATAGCTCACTCAAATCAATGTCACCTGCCCACCTATTCTCAGCTCTTGATCGCCTACCCCAATCAAATGTTGAGAGACATTCAAGGACTGCAAATGATATGGGCTATTCTTTGTACCTGATTCATGAATCTTATTCAGGACTTGACTCCCTTAAGATTACAATTATTATTAAGTGCATTACAATATAGCCAAGCGAGGATAACTTTTCACTTGTCTAGGTTTTGTTGGAGAATAAAACTTAGGAGCAGTATACATGTAAAAGGAATTTGATAATGAATTTAGGATGCAGGACTTCAGGTTCATTTTTCCTCACAGAGGGAACATTACAAAGGTACACATAAATTTTGAAAGGTGCACTTCTATTCACTGGGTTTGCTATCCTCGCACCACTCCAAGCTTGTCTTTGGACTAACACCTCTCTTGGCCTAATAGAAATCAAATTTCTGGTAATCACATAAGTAACATGTAGGTATTTTAGTTGGACTAAAAAAGGGTGGATTTCACAAAGTTGAAAAAAAGGTTAATAAAGACCACCAATGGCTCTTGGTGAGAGTACAGCAGCTTGGAAATTCATTGATGTCCCTTTTTTTATCCATCATGACAATAAGGTAGGAGTGAAAGGGTAAGATCCCCGAGTAAAAGAAGAAACCACTCTGGGAGAAGTGTCAATTCCCAAGCCTCACTGCTATTCCCAAGCGTGAGCTCATCAATGTTGGAGTGTTGAGGAGCCAGTGGTCATGATTGTAAACCTATTCATGAAAAACTATCCTACCACCACAACTATATAGAATTCTTGAGGTTATAGTTTCACAGAATGTCATCTAATACATAGCCGATCAAGTACCTATTATGTCAATGGGCTACACATTAGGGCTTGAGAATTATACCCAATTGGGACATGAGGGGATATGTATGTAAATGCACAGGTGAGACCAAGCAAATTTTTATACACCATAAGTAGATGCACCCTTGGTCCATCTTTCAATCAGGTGGTATCAAAACAAGCATAAGGCTCATATGTATCAAATATTTACTCCAACATGGCATAAAAAATAATACTGATCATCTTCAGTTAAAAATTAACACAGGTCTTCTTAAGGAATTGGCTATTTTCAAGTATCTAAAGAGAATAATTTATACTAATAATAGAGCTAAAATTGGAGTTACCCTTCCATAAGCAATGAAAGATGCCACTCAAAATAAAATCTAGGAAGGAATTCTCAGCAGCGACTACTTTAACATAAAATGATGAGCAAATTAATTAACGGTCAATTTATTTAACCACTTCAACGGCTTTAAAACAAGCCATTGAACCCACAGACAAATGTGTTATTTCAATTTTGTTTGGCATAAATTTTTCCAACATCAAAACAATTGTCAACAACTCCTCACTTCAGTTTAACAGAAACTAGAAGCATATACCAATAAGCAAATATAAATATTTGTACAATTTCACAAGTGAAAAAATAAGAAGGATATCAAAGCCCTCCATACAGAGATTTAACCTGTGTCATTTTTTAAAACAATTTATACATACATTTATCAGATGGAAGAAACGAACAAGAAGAGATCACACATTCGCAGGGCATGAGTATACACCTCAAACTTGCAGAGCTAGACAATATTTAGCAGAATTGGTGGAAATAACAATTTCTACAAATAATTTACAAAACTTCACTTATTGTAAAGCTTCCCTGGTAACAATGGCAGTCCTGTAAGAGGCATTCACAGAAGCTGCTCTGTACTGTTGGCTGACAGGTCCATTAGCCTCCAGGCTGCCCTAGGATTGATCTCAGACTGGTCTCTACACAGCACCCAAACATAATTAACTCTAAGTACTTTTTCTGGGTTTCCTTCAACTATTTTTCCTGATTTGTCCCTAACACACATAATTTGCTGTGATACAAAACTGATGATAAGAACTGGGCCTTGCTCCATCATTTTTCCCATAACAAGGTCAACACTATCCACATCCAATACTTTAGAATCAAAAATAAGACCTTGAGATTGAGCAGCTTTGATAGGAGTCGACAGCACCCTATAGGGAGCTTCATGACACCAGTCCTTCAGGATATCCAGTTCCCCTCGCACCATTGACTCAAGAATGTTAGGAATTATGTCTGTTTCACACATCTTCACAAATTGTCCCTTATCAAAACTTGGATCTGCTTTACAAATTTCAGTGAGAGTCTCAGACAGTTCTGTTTTCTGGAAAAGACCACCCATGATATCCGAGACTTTATCAGTCAGCAAGCGAGATGCACGAATCACTGGATGTTCACTTTCATCATACTTCATCTTCCAGTCAAGCACTTTATTTACATATGGATTGTTGTCCTTGAGATTTTGCCAACTCTGAAAAAACCTAAAACATACATTTAAATCATCAAGAGTTCAAAAATAATTTATAATACAATGATATACTCATACATAAGAAATCAACAAATTCACATTTAGATAAAATCATTTGGAGAGGCAGAAACAATGTAACTAATGCAGTAGTGCATGATCAGGGGTCTGTTTCTAAGAGCTAACAGTTATGTAGGAATGGATTGGATATTTGGGGAGGCGACCGGCAGCTAAGGTCATTTTCGCCATAGGGGATAGGTAAGGGAGGAAGGGTGGATAGAAACCTGGCGTCGGCATTAGCCTGTTCTTAACGATAGGCGCCATGGAGACCACGGTTTAATGTCTCATCCGACAGACGGAGTACTGTACCTGAAGTGCCCTCCACAACACACTCAAGTAGGGATCAGGATTCCTCCGCAAAACATCCTCCTCTGCAGGGATTTGAATCCTGGCCACCCGTATGGTTAGCCAGTACTCTAGCCACCACACCAACCTGATCCCCTACAAGTCATGTGACTATGGCAGATGTGTACCTCATATATACCAAACCAAAGACTTGTACTAGTCCAAAAAAATGGTGGATATGATCAAGACCATATATAGCTCCTATTTTAAAGATTAACATATATTTTGAGAGTGTATCTTGCAAAACAGTACAATTACTTTTACTAGACTTTGTAAACTTATTAATACTGAATAATTTATAAATGATAATATGATTCTAAGAGTAATCATTGTGAAAGATCATGGTGTATTGTTTGATAATTCAATGACTTTTGTGAATCATGTAACTGGTATTGTAAAAAGGAGCATGTGTATGCTTGGCTATATTATGAGAAATACTCAAAATTTGAACAGTATAACGGCATATATTTATACTGTGCTCTTGTATGTTCTCATTTGGAATATGCATCAGTTATATGGAACCCATTTTATCAATCCCATACTGCAACTTGGAACGTGTTCAGCACAAGTTCTTGAGGTATATAACATATAAGTGTAATATAAACTATATGGATATGAATTATATTTAGATACAAAACATGTTGAACAGAGATTCCATAAAATTCAGATGCAAAATTTCAGATCTTTTGTTTATACAAAAGGTTATTAATAATAACATAAATTGTGAGGAAATTGTAAGCATGGTTAGTTTAACTGTTCCTGCATACAGGGTGAGAGAATTTCCTATATTTCATTGCAGTTACCACAGAACGAATTATGGAAAAAACTCTTCTATAGAAAGATTACATAGAATGGGCAATGAATTTTCGGGAGTGATTGATATTTTTTATCATACACAATTGAAATTAAGAAAACTTCGTGAAGAAGTTTTTATTTAACACCTATAATTTTTTGTTTTCGTGTAATTTATTAGTAATTTTACATAATTATGTTGCAACCTAAATTTTTTAAGAAATTTTAAATGCATTGCTGTTGGGGGGAGCATGAAAAGTATGTAGATTTTTTGCTGCATAAGTACAAGTGCCTATTGGGTCTCCATTTATATTTTTGAATTGTGCAAAAAAAGTAAAAATGTGTTGGATAATCTTATTTTTGTAAATAGGAGGATTCCCAAGAGTGTTTAAATAAATAAATATTTCTGGTCCAAAAGTTGATGCCCCGTTTTTGGGTAAATACAAATGATTGAATATGAGCTAAAAATTATTTCAATTTCGCAACTTACCTTAGAGAGAGCCAACATCAACCTATGCCACCCTAGCGTACATATCCAGGCAAAAATGAACAACCATTTGGATTGCTAATATGTACTTACTTAGAATCTTTATGGAGCTCAACACCCATGGCTTCTGTGTTTGGAGATATATTCCTGTCATCAGCATCAGGCAAAATCTCCACTCTTTTCCTCAGCTTTATGGGAGCTTGGTAAACTCTAGCCTTGATTCCACTATCATCCAACTCTTTCTTAAGAGTTTCTGCAGTTTGACTCAGAGTTTGAAATGCTCCTGACTTCCCTAGCTTTTGGCTTTGCTCTGATATAGACTCAGCAGCTTCTCTGGCAGATTTTCCAATTTCTTCAGAAATTTGACCTGAAAATAAGCAAGTACTATCAAACTGAGTTCTCAAAAATTGAGTTTCAATCATTATTGAAGAGAATTATTTGCAGTATTTTTTGGCATGCACCCTAGTAATGGCAAAACTTATACTTTGGAAATATTTATATTCACTCAATTTCTATTTTTATTATTTAAAGTGAATCTGAGAGATGACATTTTAAAGAATGATTTGATACGGGACACCAATAATTTATTTTACTTTATTCCACACCACCATAAACAAATCATCAGGCTTCAGAAAGACAAGCCAACAAATACTGCATGAAATTTAGGTTGATTCTCCTTGAATTTTTCTAGGACAGCTATCAAACCTTTTAAGCCAGAAAAAAAACTTTTTAATTTCTCCTTTGATCATGGAATGCACCATAACTCATTTTCAAAATTCTTTACTTGACTGCACATTAGAAACACCCAGAATTTAGGACACATTTAGTGAATACCTTAAAATTTAAGACTATTTACTTATTCACATATGATTATAAGGAATGATTTTTCAATGTTTTCACTGGCGGCAGTGCATAGCCTGTCATTCTCCTTTGATGATCAACAGCTTTATCTTCAAGCCTTAAGCATAATACATTCCTTGAATGCAATATAAAACTGAGGCAAAGCCACGAAGATGCCACCCTGCAAGGGGAGTGACGGTGGCAGGGATGTGTAACCTTTTGGAGGTGGTGGAGGCCCAGCATCACCTGCAGCATCACGCCACAGGCCGACTACACTACGTACCCAGGGCGGCATCTTCGTGGCTTAGCCACTTAATCATGATAAAACAAAGGAAGGTTTAATTCTTAACAAGAATGTTACAGTTTTGCACCGGTTAAATAATAATTAGAGGGCATATAAATGAATAGCACTGCTTCAGCTCATTACTCTTTGTCTGCCTTTCATAGGAAAACTGGTGGACAGTTTATTATGAAATTTTGCACTTCAGTTTATGAGCACATTTAGAAGGCCATAGGCTATCTAAAAAGGCCTAAGGGGCCCCAAAGTGGGCCCTTTGTTGAACAACCATCCCTTGTATGTACGCAACCCACACATATAGACACGTAATGATCGCAGCCTAACTTGTAGGATACCCCTATTTGGTCATTCCTTGAACTGAAGCATGCTTTTTGAAGATTGATATGACAACACTCACATTTTATGGAAATCATTAAGCTTTTAAATTCCATACCTAATGCATTTAATCAAGGAATGTACCCTATTCTTAATATACATAATGTTTATTACATTATATCCATATGCATCAATATTGCCCAGGTCAGCCTACAAAAGTATATTTTTCCTGCCATATAGAATTACTTTGATGTTTTGACATTAAGTACAGAATGGTAGACCAGGATTTCAACTTGCTTCTGCTAATTTGCCTTTAAGTTTTCAAAACTAGTTTTCCTCCGTGATTACTCGAAGAGAATTTTTCTAGACCTCCGGTAATTTTTCTAAATGAGTACAATTTCCTATATGTATTAGTTTTTAAGTAGTTAAGAGCAAGTATTCCTGGACATTTATTTTGTACTACACAATTTTAACTAACTGTTTTACACAATTGTAATTCACATATACTATCGAAATTATAAACAAAACAAGATGTATTAAACACACACTGATTGATGATGCTCTGTTTTCACTTTGTAACCAGATAATTCTGATAAAACTTTGTGGAAAAGGATGAAAAAGAAATGCTGCACGAGGTTGTTTAAGAATTAAAATAAAACAAAGAAAGTCTCCAAAAGCTGTAAACAATTGGCAACCTTCGTCAGAAAACACCAAACTTACTGTGTTGGTATGCTGGGAAAACCACAGCAGCGACCAACCACAGCGTCTCTACCAAGAATACCCCCTTGATGGTTTACGGGAATGTTACTTCCTCACCAGGGACCAACACAGACGCACGCACACAACCCAAATAGGATCCTTTGCTAGGGCTAATGGGACCCCGCTAAGGATGTTTGGGTTATAACCTGGGATCCTTCACAGGGCTAATGAGACCCCACTAAGGATGCCCTGTTATTTATGCAAGCACACAAAATCACTCACACCCACAAATGGGCCCAACTTCTGGGAGAATCAGCTCCAAAAGAGCATAGTCATATCTACACAACAGGAACGGACAAGGGTGGGGGTCGAATCCCATATATTTGGGTTATGTGTGTGTGTCTGTGTTGGTCCCTGGCGAGGAAGTAACATTCCCGTAAACCATGACAGGGGGGTATTCTTGGTTGAGAGGCTGTTGTTGGTCGCTGCTGTGGTTTTCCCAGCATACCAACACAGTAAGTTTGGTGTTTTCTGACTAAGGGTGCCAATTGTTTATGGCTTTTGGAGACTTTCTTTGTTTTATTTTAATTGTTTAGCTGTATGAGCTCACCTCATCATTGTGATGGCTTTCCATGTTGTTTAAGAAATTAAGTTAGCAGTGAGAGAGAAACTATTTTCCCAACAGTTGAGGAAATTTTGGTGTATCTGCTCTTTCAGGTAACTTCAGTATTTTAAATTAACATACATTATTATCAGGATTGGGCCAATTTTTTAAGATGGGCTGATGAAAGATTTTTCTGAATATTGTACTCTTACTGCAGTATCTGATAACAGTAACCTAGAAGCTTATGTTTACTGCAGTTCCTTTATAAGTTGGGAATGGCGGTTGTTTCCTTCACCTTTTCACAGTCAATATGTGAGGGGAATTACACAATCTTTTAAGGACATCACTTATCACAAATATTTAGAGTTTCACCAGCATTATTCACTACTGATTGCTTAACTTTCAAGATGACGAAGGAGGTTGCTCTGTCCGAGCATAATGAATAACAATGCATTCACAATGTTTCCAGAAAATGTATAATATTCCTGAGTCATCAATATCCATAATTTTTTACCTTCTCGCACCTCATATCATTGGAACACATAGGACCCAGGTGATTGGGGTCGCATTCCTTTCTTCTGGGTTTACATCGAATATCAGTCTTATATTGATAAAACAAACAATTTATCACAGTTTGTGTAAATTTCTCGGGCTCGCCACCGGGTAAGATATTCATGGGCAGCCAGAAGGTGTTCCTCTCCGACCGATTGTGAGTGCCATCGGATCTCCCACTTACAACTTGGCCAAATACCTTACAGGAATTTTATCTCCATACGTAGGTGTTTGTGAACATCACATTAAAAACTCTTCAAAACTTGTGGATATCCTGGAAAACCTTAGAGTGGAGATGACAGATATTATGGTTAGTTTTGATGTTGTTTCCCTTTTCACACGGGTTCCTCTTGCTGACACCTTTAACTTTTATCTTCCGAGCATGTCTCTCCGGCACAAAAATTGTGTCCCTACACTGCCGAGTGTGTTCGTTTGGCACATTGATGGACATTTAAAAAACACTGGTCATTTAAAAAACCCCGGCCAGCAAGGCTTACAACTATGGAAAAACTCAGGATGGTAAAGGTTAAGCTGCTGGAGGAAAAATTTGACAGTGGGACGGTGAAGCTTTTCCATCATACGCTTACATCCACGTTTTTCAAGTACAACGGTGGGTACTATGAAATGGCAGATGGAGTTGCGATGCGATCCCCTCTGTCACCAGCCATTGCCAACTTTTATATGCAGGACTTTGAGGAAAAAGCCCTTTCAACAGCCCCGTTACGTCCTAAGTGTTTCCTCAGATATGTGGATGACATGTTTATTATATGGCCTCATGGACCGGACGCTCTTAAAATATTTTTAGACCATATGAACAACCAACATCCCAACATATAGTTCACTATGGAGATAGAGAAAAATAATAGAATCGCCTTTCTCGACGTCCTTATCAACCGAAAAGAAAATGGCAAACTGGGGCATGGCGTTTACCGGAAGGCGACGCATACAGATTTGTACCTAAATGGCCTTAGTCACCATCACCCCTCTCAACGCAGTGCTGTCCTCTCCACTCTCATACATCGTGCGAGGTCAATATCTAACGCAGAGAGTCTTCCTCCAGAATTGGACCACCTTCGGAAAACCTTCCGGCAAAATGGGTACGGAGAGCGGCAAATTTCGATGGCCTTCAAAAAGTCCCGTGAAAATTCACGAAAATCGGATTTGGAGGTTGACTGGCCTAAACCTACGGTCAGGGCCTTTTTGCCCTATGTATCTACCATATCCAGGAGAATTTTGAGGGTTCTGAAGAGGTACAACATCGAAAGCATCCATAGACCTATGGCCAATTTAAGAGACCGCCTTGTGAGGGCAAAGGACCCTGTTGGCCTCATGACTCCGGGGGTATATAAAATCCCATGCGAATGTGGTGAAGTCTACGTGGGAAAGACTGGGCGAACTATATCCACTCGTCTGAAGGAACACCGTAGGCATTTCCGGCTTGGTCAACCGGAAAAATCAGCAGTAGTTGAGCATAGCCTGAGTCGGGACCATAATATCATTTGGGATGACACGACTGTTCTTTGGCGATCCGGCCAATTTTGGGATCGCTTAACCAAAGAGGGGATAGAGATAAGGTTGGAGAGGAAGAATTTCAACCGGGATACTGGTTACACGATCAGCAGCTCTTGGAATAGAATTCTGAGAAGAATTCAGAATGCCAGAGCTCAGCAGCCCCCGCTGGTCAACAGTCCTCCACCACAACAATTGGGGCTCGACCAATCCCGCCCCGCCTAGCGCCAAATTAAATGGTCTTTTCAGGCTTGCATCAGTAGCCCTGAGAATGGGTAACGAGTCGGAACCCGAAATGTCGGCTGCCTATGAATATCTTACCCGGTGGCGAGCCCAAGAAATTTACACAAATTTTATTCGCCGGGAAAGTGTAAAATTTATCATAGGATTATTATAATGTTAGAGGATATAACATTCATGCATGTAATTCTGGTATTGCACAAATTTTATTTTAAGCTTTTTTCCTCAAACCAGCAGATTCAAAATTTCCTTAAAAGTACTCTCTAATTATCCTACGTGGCATTCCATGTTTTACTCCAAGGTTGATCTGTCACAATACGCCATCCCAGTGATATGTGGGAATGAATAGGTCTAAACCTGATAATGTCAATTTTGTAAACCACTTTCACCTCTCATCCACATTACTCTTACATCTCGCAATGCTCGATACATGCAACGGTACTCTTAAGACTCCTAAGGTCCCTCCTGTAAGAGTCTTTTCAACCACATTTACCTGTGACTTATGGAGTCTTCCTCTTTTTCTCACACCATTCACTCTGCCATCATACATATATACCTATTTCACTGTTGACTCTCTCCTACTCCCTCATGGCCATCACCCATCCCAGAAGGCACCGCAACTACCTCATGTCTGTCTTGACAAAGGGTCCATGCAAGGCCATACCCTATTGGTCACAGATTTGAATATTCAACTATGCTAGTTTCGTAATTATATCTTTAATAAGCATATGATTTCCAACTATCATCGACTAATTAGTTGGTCTTGATGCATACCACTATTCGGCACAAGAGAAGCAAATAACTCTCTTAAGAGCTATGAGCTGATACATCAGCCCATATATTCAGCATCAATAAAATCTTATTACCATACAATATTCTAAAACTAACAACTATACATTATTGCATTTAGAGTGATAAAAAAATAATGGTCATTGCAGGTTATTACGCATTATGGAAGAAATCCCAACCAATGAATTTATGTTCTGGATGGCTATATCCTTTTTTCACAATACCATCTGCATTTTTGAAAGGATGTCCAGAAAATAGGTTGCCTTGAAAGCACTTTTTTTTTAAGAATTACACCAGCAGATTTCTTACCTGCCTTTTTGGCTATGTCCGATTTGCTTGCCTCTTCAAATACTTCTTGAACTTTTCCCTTTATGGTTCCAAGTTTCTCTTTAATCACTTCACTACTTCTGGATGCCTCTGACTCAACAGTTTGGTATTTTTGCCTGCCAAAAATTATGCATATCAGAAACTTAGAAGTGATAAGTTGAACAATGTCAAAGTTGGACTTTAATGATTCCAGGGATACTTGGGTCTTCAAACACACATGCATTGATCAATCATAATGCAAAGGCAATTTTAGGTGTACTGTGATATAGTTAGGTACCAAAAGTAGCTCCATAAAACAAATTCGTTAATAGAGATATCTCTTTTCTATTGCGTAACAGCAGAGAAACAACACACTACCATTAAGGATAAAACCAAGCTTACTGCAGTGAAGTAAAAATGGGAACAAAAGACGCATTATAGGGAACATCAAAAAAGAGGAGATACAGAATGTTTTAAGAGCAAGAGAAAAATACAACAGAAGGATAAAAGTAGTAATTTTGAACACATTCTAACATTGAACTTTGGTATTTAGCACATTAAATATTGTAAGAGATAATAGGCTGACTCACTCAGATGCTGTATTAGTTAAATATGGTGAAATCACATGTTTTCTATATTTTATATCTTTCACAATAATAATGCCTGCTGTGGCAAGAACCCTTATTTTTGCCAGTCATTTCTGCATTTTATTTGAAGTGAGAGTCCATTGCCAATATTACATCTATAAGAATTATTCAAGTACATAAAATAACCGAATATTATATATATCAATTGCATTACTAGAAAACAAAGAATGATGACACAATAATAACAAAAAAATAATCTTTCAAGACAGCCTGTCTACATAACCATAGGACAGGATAGATATGAAAACTTTCCCTCAATGGATAATACAGCATGATACCAATGAAAAAATAAACAGTATGTACAGACATAGCTTTAACAGCTAAAATCATTAACAATGTATACTTCAGCAGGCAATTGAGTCACAGACAATAGTAAGACTAAAGGACATTTTAGAAAGTTACTCCCTCTGCTAAGCCCAGCCAATGTTCAGTAATATTTGCTAAGCATAAAATCGAGCAGTAGCTTCCTGTTTGCTGCAATGTATACGTCATTTATCATAGTTCGACAACTCTCAACTCAACCCATTTCCAGGTCAAAGGGGTCTTCTTTCATTGAGGGTTAATGAGACCCAATCAGGATTATAAAACTGAGATGCCTTTAGGAGAATTCAATTATATATGTGAACCCATTAGCAATTGAATACATGGTGCAATGGCATATAGTGTTTCATTCAAGTAAGGTACAAAATTTCTCAATACTTCAAAAGGCATTAAGTACAAGGTAAAATACTGTCGAGGAATACAATTTTTTTCAGGCTACTATCTCCATCAAAACTCCTGATAAGACAAAATTAACATGTATCACTGACATGACTACTAGCTACAGCAGAAAAAGAACCCTTTCCGCACTTACCTTGCTTTTTGTAAAGCCTCTGAATGCTCGAGTTTATCAGCTTCCTCTCTAAATTTTTTCAGGCTCTCTTTCATTTCCTTATTCTTGGCAATTTCTTGCCGAATATTTTCCACGAATTGAGAGAAAAAGCTTGGCCTTCGAGCGGGAGATGAATAATATCGACACTGGAATTAGAATAAGTCAGTTAGCACACATGACAATCATCTCCGTTTCATTCATCAGGATACAAGCACAAGTTATCGCGGCACATGAACAAGAAATTTATCATAAAAGTAAAATTAAGGATAAATATTCGTTGAGCACGATCCTCCGATTATCTAGTTCCAAATTTTACTCACCCCATCGTTATAACTTGTGACACACGGGAGACGTGAGAATGAATAGGGATCTGAGGTTAAGCGGTTCAAAGTGGTTGTTACTCGCCAAGACCTCTGGAGGAATTTGATGCCAAACTAAAATGCAAAACATTTCATACTGCAGTCAGCAACAGAAGAAAACAATTAAAAAGACGTGTTTGCACATTATTCTTTCTCCGATAGTAGGGCGATTGTTCTTCTATAATCAACTTCCGTCGTAAGATAGGCACGAGAATTCAGTAAAACAAATTAGAAATTACATCAGCTTCGGCAGAAATAAGTACCAATATATGAGAGATAAGATAAATGAATTGACAGACACTTAAACAATAGTTTTCGCGTCGTACTTCACCGTCACGTACCATATTTTGTACTGATGATTTAAGGCATGCGGCGTACTCGGCGTACTTAACCAATGATTACTCCTCACTCTTCTCACGCTTCTTCACACAGTAACAATCACAACTGTCTTCACACGTAGCCTGCTTTACAGGGGAAACGGAAGAGCCAACATTACGAGTTTTTATATGCCACACAGCAGCAGTTTCAACAGTTTTACGTGAAGTTGACCGAGTTGACGGATGTTTAATATGCGCTCATTTGAAATTCAGTGCTTTCATAGGTTTAAGCTCTATTTATTTAACCAAAATATTAGCATTATTATACTTTTCATACATACATATTACAGACTTCCTTTTCGTCCTATTGAGGTCGAGCGCGAGACAGATAGCAGCCGGCACAATTATATTTGGAATCTACCAATTCAGGAGCAATAGGACGTGCAAATTAGCGAAGAACGCGAAGAGGCCCTGACCATATGCATAATGGAACTATAAATAACAATACTATATTTGTTTCTATTTTGCGGTTCTAAACAATTCCGCCTCACTTGTAGTGCCTTGTATTTACAAAAGCATGCGCTTGAGCATGCGTTTGATGCTTGTACCACAATGTATGAACGCATTCTACACATAAGTATTTTACAATGTGATAAAGATATATCATTATTATCACTACTCAATTGTACGATGAGTAGCGAGAAATGTCAGACAAGGTTGGATATATCCATATATGTGGTGAAAGAAAATCATACTGTCCAAGACAGACCTGCAATCATTGAAATGAACTATTCTAGGCTCTATATGATATTGAAATTCAACTTTTTGGACTAATTATATTTCTTGCTTATGTCAATGCATTTCTTAAACCTCGAAAACTATTGAAGCAAATAAATTTTATTATTGTCATTGTGTAACTTGTCCTTGGTGCTGGAAGGCCTGGGAGGACTTCACGACAAACTGAGAAATTTCCGCGAGCAACGCTCTCTTTCGGATGATCTTCGAAGTCAAACAAAAAAACTAAAGAAATGTTTATCTTCAAAATATCAACAGTGCGACACAGTGTTTACTTTTCGTTGTGGCTGTTGTAATGTGCGTCGTGCCCCAGTTGTCAGCGATACCGTAATCCCCGTAACGGGTGGAGAGATTACCGAGAGTAATTTCAGGTTTGAGAAGCAAGATGGTTTGGAGTTTTTGGATATGTCTTGCAACTCTGGGAACTTTCTTCGTATTTGGTCATTGTGCACGTGTCGATTGGAATCCTAGCCTCAGAAGGTAAATTTCATGGTTCATGTTTTATAATGTTTCACCATTAGATTGTGTGCGGGGTAGTCACGATTATCCATACCCTGACGATGAGTCAGCCTGTACTTAAGGATGTGTATGATTTATGGTCTTCTAATTTATTTTCAAGTACTCTTTTATTACTTGTTATCAAGGTTAATGTAGCGCTAGCGTCCATAGTTTCTAATTTTACTTTTTCATGATGATCGATATTTGATCAGTATATCCTTTATAGGTACGCTTCATACGATCCTGCGAATGAATAATGCTGTATGGTAGGGTTTCATATAAACTCATGTGCATACCAGTTTTAATTATTGTGAGTCGTGTTTAAGTTTTACAAATGTTTTTATTCAAGTACAGAAGGAATTCGGATGGATTTCGGCTCATGACATGAAACAGTATTTTGATTTTTCTGCCCCTTTTAATAGTAATGCAGTATTTTTCTTAAGATCCTATGTATTTAAAATTAAGTTTATATACAGAAAATTTACATAATTGATATAAATATGCATGTTCTCTTGGTTATTTAAAAACACTTGTTGACAGACACTGAACTCAAGTGCGTTTTGATGATTGCTTTAACTCAAGGCACAGCCACTGGTAAAAAGTTTCTACTGTCGCCGAGTTTAGGTGCGAACCGCAGGTTCACTCGACTGTTATCTTCACCAACTTCTAGGAAGCTATTCCAATCCAGGAGGAAATAGAGACCATTTGGTCTAGATGAAGGCTGTGGTAATTCAGATTCCTCCTCATCGTCACTTCCTCCAAATGATGCAGCGAGGTCTTCGACCGATGGCCCTCCTGCTGTCTCTGCTGCTTCTATTGTTGCATTATTTTTGCTTTCGGAGACTGTCGTGTTTGAATCTTGTTGCCTCTTCACCTCATTTTTGGCTTCATCTAGAATTTGCACCAACTCTTCGAAAGACAATGGATCCGGTGGATTTTTGGCTTGTTCCAAGGACGTCATCTTTTCTTTTCGGGGGCTTTCTTGGTCCGATTGCGGCAAAAGCTTCGAATCGCCTTCCAAAATGTATTCTAGCTCTTGGGGTGTAGTGCCGTTTGCTAGGAGACGAACTGTTTTAAGTAGTTTGTTAAGGTGTTCTATATCTTCAGTGTTAGGAACCGTGTCAGTTGGGTTGAAAATGTGACCTTCAGTGGTAATGTTTCCGTCTCCTTCAGTCGTGTTAACGCTGGTGGAAAGAGTGAGGTCCATGTTATTTTCAGAATCCTCGTTCTCCGTTATGTTTTGGTCTATTCTCTTTGTCGTTTGAGTTGCTAAAGTTGTGGTGTGAATGCTTTCTGTTGTTGTCAGATCCTCAGCTGATGTTGTGGTTGTTGTAGTTTGTGTTGTAGGGGTTGTTTCTGGTTCCATTGTTGTAGTTGATGGTAAGTCGTTAGTGTTATCAGTCATTTTTATTTGTGTGTCCAAGTCATTCGTTAATCCTAAAGTTTTCAGCACACCTTTCATATTGTCTGGAAACATGTCTGTGTCTATTGGCACATCCATCGGAGAAGTGGAATTAGCTTCCTTCTGCCTGTTCCTTCTTCCCTGATTGCGCCTTATCTCATCATATTTCCTACCCCTCGGCTGGTAATTACGTTTTCTTGGCTTTTCTTCTTCCGTGCTTTTCATTTGCTGTGAAGCTGTCGCATTGTCTGTGTCTATCAGACCAAAAGATACCAAGAAATCTTTCATGTCAGCACCCATTGTGTGTTTGGATCTGTCCTCAGATTCACTGTAAAGTGAAGATGGATCTGGTAAAGGTTTGAAAGATGCATAGGACTCAATATCCACTGTTGGCTCGGGTGGTGGAGGGTCATAAATGGTTGTTTGCTGAGTAGTGACTTGCTTTGTGTCAATGTCTTTATTGGATGGTATTTCATTGTCAAGTAGTCCAAAAGATTTAAGAAGGGTTTGCATTTCTGGAGATAGTGTGTCAGCTCCCTTCTTGACGTCTGTTGGGAAAGGAGGAGGGACAGTTGTAGTCAAATGGTAGATAGGAGAAATGGTTGTGATGTCACCGTCAGTCGTGTTTTCCTGATCCACTGGGAATAGCCCCAATGATGCCAACAACTCTTTTACATCTTTTCTTATGGGGCTGTTGTCTGCCATCAGAGGTGTGGGTATGGTCACTTCCTCCGGAATTCTCTTAAATGGCTTTGCCGTCACACTGGTGGCTGTTACTATAAATGGTGCTTGTGTTGTTTTGCCTTTTATTCGTGAAAGTGTGTTCTCAGGGTACTGGTACACTGTCGTTGGCTTTTGTGTAGTTCTTCTTCTGTATTTTGGTGTGGCACTTTGTGTTTCTTCTGTTACCATATCTGGCTTTTGTGTGGTTCTCACTCTGTATCGTGGTACAGTGAATTTTTCCACTACTGTGCTAGGCCTCTGAGTGGTTTCTGTAGTGATTTTGGGGCGTTGACGACTTCCAAATTCAGTGAATTTGGTTCTGTATTTCTCTGTGCTCCTTGGTATCGTGTAAGAGGACACTGAAGAGTGTGATGATGGTGTTGTTGTGTATAGTGTGGCCTCCGTGGAGGTGATGGTAGTTCCCTTGCTATATATGATGTGGGGTACCTTTGATACCTCACCAACTATTATCTTCCATTCTTTTGTTATGTCTGGGGTAGGTGTGGTGGTAGGTGTAGTGTTAATTATTTCAGTGATTGGAGGTTTTGTGTAGAGATCCTGTATCATTGAATCACTTAGGTTGTTGGTGTTAAATGGCATCACTAACATCAGCGAGCGGATGTACTCTTCTCGTGATTCATTTTGATTAGTTTTCCCATTGTTTTTCAAGACTGTACTGTTGTTAGTTATGTTTTGTATGATGTTAATCATTTCCTCTCTACTCAAGCGTGGAAGGTGTGGGTTTTCCTTCATCATTGCTTCTACCTCTTGGATTGTTTCATTTACTGTTTTTTCACTGAGTTTCAAACTGTGACCAGCTTTCCTTACAAAATTGGACTGCCTTGATGGTGTGAGTTTCATATTTGGATCAGCAAAAAAGATAGCTTTTCCCTGCATTTGGTTCAACAATGGTGGTTGTGGAGAAATCCTTTGGTGGTGTGTCTTGGCTGTGCCATTGAATTGGTGTGCTCTTGAAACTTCATATTTGGATGCGGGTAGACTCCTGAATGCTGTAGTTGCTCGGTATCGTCTGGTTCCAAGGGCATATACACTGGGGGAATGATTACTGCCAAAGTCTCGTGGTCTTGCAGATATTTCACTGATGAGTAACACTGCACCCAGTATTATCCATGACTGGAAAGACACAAGAAGTATAAGTATTTAGTCTCTCCATTCTTATTTATTTTGTTTACATAAAAAAATACTAAAGAAATCAAATGGAGCTTTATTCTACTCTTTGTACGGATTTATTCATATGGATTTATTCTTTACTACATTGGCATTGACTTTACTGAATTCTATAGCTGGGATATTATTTAATGTTACTCTCAATTTTTTTATGAATGATGATATTGCAAAAGAAAGTTCTAGTAAGTGGGGTGGTGAAGGCAAGAAAAGTACTGGAAAGTGGAGAGGAAAATTTAAGAATGACAATTTTGAAGTGAACTACCACTGAATGTAATGGCCCATGTTAAAAGTAAATTCATTTTCTTTGATCAATGAATTTCCCAGCTCTTCCCAAAATACTAAATGTACGTAATATATTCCCAATTTGCCTGATTATGTGATGGATGTGCAAGAATATGTTTAAATCTTTCTTGTAAATATATCACCATCCATTATGATGTCAAAGGAAAGCAGAAGAGATAGGGATATTTTTTTGAAAGAGTAACTCAAAGGCCTTCTTTACCCTGTCAACCATAAGGTACTCGACAGCCATATTAAAGGTAAAGAAGGACATACCTGAAAATATGAATATTAAATAAACCCCAAATTATAATGTATATCTCATAGGCTGTAATGCCACTTGAATCATCATGTTTCCATTTTCCCTCTTGCCTGCAGCCTTTTGCATGTCAGTTGCTTCCCAGGTCAGTGAAAGGAAGGTTCCTTCAAAGTGGCTAATTCTTGGGCTACTTAGTTTTGAAGCTCAGTTGGGAAAATTGGGCAAAAAAGTCCTTGAAGCTAAAATTCCTGTAGTTAAGTAAATAAAAAGTTCCTGTAGTTAAGTTCACCACCTATTTCACTGTAGTGTCGAATAGGCATTGGAGTAGGATGTGTGTTTGAGCAACCAATGCAGATAATTCCTTATATTAGGGTGAGGAATATCTAATGTGCGGGGGGGATGGAGTGAAGTGGTCGGGGAAGACAGAGATGGGAAGTAATGTGACTAAGAATTACCACTGTGAGAGCAAAGTTTAAATTTTTAATAGGAATTAATTAGCTTTTGCTTACTCTTGGTTTAGATATCATTAAAGAACTTGCTACTTATGTAAAAGATTAATGACTACCTTACACTGTCTCGCATCTTGGCTTTATATTTTTGAAGGGTAAGCTTTTTCTCATTGCTCCCGTAAAATTTCCCTGAAAAGACCCTCAACTCTGGAGTTACCCACGGAAGGGATGTCCATCTGGGAAAAAATCTTTCCAAATGTGTCCATATCCTTTTAGTCGGAGTTTCCGTGTCCTTATGTGCGTCCGTATGTGAGAGGATCTGTCCAAGCAGAGTTGCATACAACTCAGTCTGGGATTTGGGTACTGCCCATAAGTTGGAGGTATCTATATAGAGAAGCTTCACTGTTATTGGATCAGTGGGAACAAGGGTCAAGTTGATTAGGGCGGCAATCGTGAAGCATTAATTGCATATTTTAATGACTTTTTGAGTATGTCGATAAAAATTGGACATTTCAAATTACAGCAAAATTTGGTACGTGGAAAATGCCCACATTTGTGGCCCAGAATCTGTTGACTCAAGTCAAAGGAAAAAAGCCCTGAGATATGGGCAAATAAATACCGCAGTGGCGTGGAGGATGTCATTTTTAGTCCTATTTGTACGAGCTGCTGCAGGCTTGTTTTAATTAGCACGGGAATGACAAATATTACAAAGGAAAGCGCAAAGGCTACTCTTGCTAATGATTAACGAATGGTCTAAGTTTAAATGCTTCTTACGTGATATATTTGCCGCCGGTAACGACAGCCAAATTAATTAATTTATGTTAATAGTCATTAGTTTTGCACTTTTTAAGATCTTTCACACTATTTCCATCGAATAGAATTCTCGCGGTCAGTATCTCAAGTAAAGAACCGGGGAATCATGCTCGCAGCTTGTCCGAGTTTTTGTGGTTCGCGCGTTACGTTACGTTTTGTTACCCGGGTAGGTCCCCGCTGACGAGGTTTTTCGCATTTTTTTGTGTTGGCTAGTGAGTTCACCTGTTTGTTTCATCGTGACTGTGATCGCCATGAAACTATAATAGTGTGCGGCTGTGATTGTAGCAGGCCGAGGGAAAAATTCCGAGGGGAGGAGCTCAGTCAGTTTTTGCTGTATGTGTGTCCAGTAACATGAGGCGCCCTGGAAAATTCGCTGGATTTTAGGATTTTGAAATTTAGTTCTATCAGTGTCACACAAGTCAGAATCTGATAATATTGCTGCTCGTCTTATTAAATCGAAAGACGCATGTTATTTCGTTAATTTTAGGTTGCTTAGCTAATAGTTTCGCACCGAGAGGGTGTTCATTTTTTAATTTTCCACGATGCATGGAGATAGTGTGTCAGCTCCCTTCTTGACGTCTGTTGGGAAAGGAGGAGGGACAGTTGTAGTCAAATGGTAGAAGGAGAAATGGTTGTGATGTCACCGTCAGTCGTGTTTTCCTGATCCACTGGGAATAGCCCCAATGATGCCAAAAACTCTTTTACATCTTTTCTTATGGGGCTGTTGTCTGCCATCAGAGGTGTGGGTATGGTCACGACACATTTCCACGAGGGCCGTAGGATCTCAAATTTTGCATTTTAAGCCTGTATATTTCTCTGTTAAGTGGTTTATTTTTGCTTTGCGATTCAATTGTTATTGTCATATTAATTAAAAATAGCTTTTGTGATTCTCAGTCTGAAGGTCGGCGTGGTAAGGAGCCATTCAAGTATTACGTAAGACGTGTTTGGGGATGGAGGGGTTTGGGTCATCTTACGTCGTCTTATGTAGGGGGGGCAGCGAGTCTGGATCCAATTTACGTAGGATTTTTGTCCGTCTTGAAACACTGTATCGTTTCCAAATATCCTGTTTTTTTTTCAAATATGCTGTGAGTGTTCACTACCTCATCAGCTGTGGTACTGTTTCGCTCTTAATGTTAATGAATGTGGTACTCCAACACTGCATAATTACACGGTATCCAGTGCTCAAAGCTGTAAGATGGCTTCTAAGGAAAGATGAAACTGCAGAAAGCGAGCATTTAACGAAGGGTAGATACAAATATCTAACGGCTTATGTAAGAATGAGAAGGGAGGGGGTTTGGGAAAATCTTACATTGTCTTACATAGGGGGGGAAGGAGGTCAAAAATGGTATGAACCGTCTTACGAATTACTTGAACGGCCCCTAATATCTCTTATATCTTTAAATTGTAGACTTTGGAAGTGGAGGTATCACTCAGAAGGGGAGAGATTTTGCTATCCTCCCAACTGAGCAATTGTATGTGAAGAATTCAATGTTCGAGTGGCACTTATAGAGAGAAATATAAGAACCTTAAACTCGATATTAAGACACTCCGCTTCCAAACACACGCATAGCGAATAGAAGATATATGTTTGGCTCGTATGCGCTGATGGGGATCCCTATTGAAATTTATCCGTGCCCCGAGGTCTAATTTGCCTCTCTCAGGCAGGTTAGGTGGCTGGAGGAAGTGATTACGGGCGATGGGTTGCTCCTGATTAAGATAGATGGTAGGCTGTTGGGCAAGAGTGGATAGGGAAGGAAGAGAATAGGTTTTATGGAGGGGATGTGGAAGGGTAGATCGTATGCTGATGCGAAAAAGAAAATACTCGAGGTAGACTGGGCCCTGTAAGTGTAGAAAATCGGTGGGAGTATCTGACAGTCTTCAATAGATTTTACTTTATTCAAATGAATTAAAGAAATGAGTTAAAAAATACAATAAGACTTTCTCCCGCTAGCCGAAGAAAGACGTTATTCCCACTCAAATATTGTACTCTTAAACTAAAAAAAATGAAATGGCACCTCTTTTGGAATGGGCGTCTGAGTGGACAGTGAAAATATGGTGGGTGGGGAGGGAGTTGGGGGATTGTAAGCATTAAGGTTGTCTGCGGATGATAGGCAGTTGTTGGAAAGGAGATCGAGATATATCAATTGATAAGGGTGTACCCAGAATCTGAACTGGAGAGATGTAGCTCATGTTAGATCGGGGAAGTGGAAGTGCTTAGGTGCTTCTGCTCAGTGTTCTCTTAAGTACACCAAGCTAGGTTGCAATTTTGTCTTTTGCTGAGTAGCTAGCCGTACCTACTCCAACTAGAAAAATGATTTGGCGCACTGCTTTTAGAATTTATTCTCTGTTTTTATATTTATGGGTTGATTTTGATCTTACTAGAGGGGGGCAGTCTCTCTCGCATCTTACTGGGCAAGCGCATGTCTATTGAGTATCGAAGGATAATAGTACATGCGTTGAAATCGCCATAGGAGAAATCGCTGAGTGAGCGGAGGAGGAGATGATTAAAAGAATTTTAGCGAGGTGGAGTAGTTAGGAGAAAATGTTTGAAATTAAAAATGGAACATCACCCGGGTCGCCTGAGTCACGGGACTGATTTGCTCGTTGTTGGAAGTTTTTTTGGTGCGTTTTTCACTGCCTGTTGACGCGATCGGGAATTGTAAAAATCAATTACATGGACGTGGGCCTTGCATAAAACCCTAATAGTCGGGTTTGTTGAGAAAATTTTAGCAGTGGAATGCTTGTTGAAGATGAACGGAGAAATAATGGATGCACTCTTGTACTTTGGGTTCGGTCAATAAGGTGAGATTGATAAAGGTACGAAGATGAATGTACTTTTATTCTGAATTTTATGTGAAACATAGAAAATTGAAAGTTTTCCAAAGGAAGAAAAATCGCATTGTATTAAACATACTCCGACCTGATTTCGAGGAAGTGAACTTTTTAAGTTTGCCAGAAAAAGCTTAAATGTAGCTTAATGGCGGTGACTATCGAATAGCTGACTTGTTTTCTGTAAAATTATGATGAAGGGTGAGGTGTTTCCTAGGTAGGATGTGAAATGCTTGTTTCGCTTACCAACCACTTTGAAAAGTGTTCCCCGTTGATTTGAATACATAATGAGTGAGTGGATGAGGGTTGAATGATAAAACAGATCCGTGGGAGTAAGGTGAGTGGTGTTTGAGGAAGAGTCAGCTGTGGAGGTCGGAAGGTAATGTGAAGAAATTAATAAGCGATGTACTCAGTGCAAAGACAAAAATGGAAAAAATGGTAAGAGAGTGAGAAGAAGCATTTCAGGTCACTTCCGCTATTATTCAAATTATTTTTATCTCTGATTAAGTAAGCATGCAAATTATTTTAAACTCAGATGAAGTGACGTTTCATTTCTTCATCTTTGTGTTGCAAATGAAGCCCATCGTCTTTCCGTATGTAGCTGACTGAGTTGAGGTTGTAAATGTGGCAGCATATAGGCGTTTTTCAATGTGCCTGATCTGTCATTCGGAATAATTTATGTATTTTTATAGGGTTTATTTAAGAGTGAAGAGGTCTAATAATTTGCGTAAATGTCTGATTCTTTCCTTCATTTTGTTACTTTCTCACTTAGGGATAAGGGCACGGGTTAAATTCCACGAGCAAACAACTTGTTACAAATGTAATGATCCAACCTTTTCCATGGTTAATCTGTCTTCGAACACAAATCAGGAAGGAGGAATTAGAGCTCACTGATATGCGCTAATTTGAATAGCCTGAGAAATCGTGTACCTACGATAGTTGACTTCATCGAACCCGATAAAAAAAACGATGCCATTAATTACCATATGAAGGATTATAGTAATCCCATCTCCATTCCTCTCAGCGTTTTTAGTGAATACATGAGGTTCGATGCCCTCCCTCCTCGAACATTTTTCATTTAACTCCGTCTTTTAATTGGCCTTATTCTTTTAACCTTTACTACTAATGTAATTGGAGATTTAAAAATGTTAAAGAATATCACTTATTTGCTCACAAACGGCGAAATGTAAAACAAGGTGAATACGTGACATAACCTTATGACATATAAATCCACACGTGTCGATGTTGAGTATAAGATGCATGGAAATACACATGCATTTATTGAACCATCTTGGGAATTCAAAGTTAATTTTTGTCCAAGACAACAACAACGTCAGCTTGCTTGTTTATTACTCGTCCCTCTTTAAGTCAATTACAAGTAAATTGCATCGGTGCTTACAATTCTTTCAAGTAGTGCATACAACCACTAAAGTGAGTGTATACTAAAGTTATTAACTTATTGCTATATTTTGAATTGGTAAAAGGAATGTAATCTAAGGAAAGGGTGAAGCATAGAGGGTATAGTGAAATAGCCAGTGGTAGTGTTGATGAAGCTATCGAAATCGGACAGCATAATTTGGCACTTTATGAAAACCCTTGTCTTACGATTCTCTTGTGCATTGGGAAAGGAATTTTTATTAATTGGAAGAACAAAGTAAACAGGCTATTGGGAAATAGTCAGTGACGGTGCAGTGAGCCATCGAAATTGGAGTATTCATTTCTTGCCTGCATGAGCTTGTGAGTTCAAATGGCAGATTTTCTCTGGCCGGTTCATGCGGATTCTGAGGCTGTTCCCAATTAGCCGTAACGTAGTCTATCATGAGCGTCGAAGTAGGGCGTTCCATTATTAATATCAATTGTTCCAGGGTATTCTTATTGGTTTCAGTGCCACGCATTTTTAATTTCCTGTCTGCTGATTGGTGGCCCATTGCGGTGCGAGAATTTCAGGAAGCTTCACTGATCAGATGTCAAACTGTGACGGCATTGGCGGTCCGTCGTCATGCCCGTAACTAGCGAAAAGTTATAAATTAAACCCTGCGACGATGCGTTGCAACTTGGGTTGAGCAGTAGTCATAGTGAAGTTATGACTAAAATTTGGGATACGAATACCTTAAGAATTTGGAAATATTTATTTACCGTCACCTCGCGGACTATTTTATTAATTACCTATTACTTCGGGGTTATGGGTTAAAAAGGATGACAATAGAAAATGGTAAAAATGAGGTGATGGTGAAATGAGTAATAATTATTACTCCAACAGTTATTACATTACTTAAAGTTGTTATAAACAGATACGATTTGGAGTTATCTCTGAACTTCAATAACGTCAACTCCAGGCTCGCGCAATTACCTCCTTCTAGAGTAGCGTGCCTTTGATCACCATATTCAAGTGTTTAATCAGTCATTACGCGAGACTTAAAGCTGTCTGCTAAGCGTGATAAAGTGGCTAATCTAGCGTTTTTATCAAATTCAATAGGCTGCCGTGTTGCTGTCGATATGTGCTTCAAGTTTCATATACACTCCGAAGTCTCTTTGGAACTACTCATTCTCTCAAAGTCACCAGATATCTCCAACAGATTTGTAAGGGGTCAGAGGTTGAGCCCGTCGAAGATAATCGCTCAGCCGAATTCAGTAATTTGGCTCAGAAAGAAATAAAAAGTAATCAATTTTTTCACGACCGTATGATCTAATCAAACCATGGATTCATCGGCCCCGTGAGTCCCTACCCCTAAGTACATTGGACCTGCTTGCTCAGAGGCTGCATTTCTGTCAACTGCGGTATTCTCTCGAACTCCTCAAAATCAAAACATTTGGCCCTGAGATACGCATAAAGTTAGCGCGAAGTTACATAATAGCTAATGCTTGCGTCAGTCCTCACTTTGATTCCGACCCGGGGACCGAAATTTTGCGAATGCGGCGGTGGTGATCACTTCTAGAACCGGTGAGGCGCGACCTGGAGCCGGAATGCCAATAACGCATTCATACATTCAGTGATAAAAACGTTTTCGAGGAGTGCGTTTTCATACGTTTCTCAGTCGTCGTGGAGTAGGCGTCGTATGGACTGCGGAACCAAACATGCGTGTAACTTTTGGTTCGGTGATTGTCGGCCCATCTTAATGCATGTAACTTACAAACAATCGTCTCATGGTGGAAGAAACATTCTTAAAACTCTCCTTTTTTATTGGGTGTTTGTTGTAATGCTCATAGCTTATCTGAAATTGATGTAGCAACTGCGTATTGCAAATGGCAAAAACTTCATTTACGGTAGCTGTAAACGAGAAAAATGATGGTAAAGATTTTCTGTACGATATCCTCATGGGTTCGTTAATATTTTCGATATTTTATCCGGCCCCGGGCTCAATAATCGAGTCGTTCTTTCTTTGTGAAGATTCCGTTGATGCAGTGAATGTCTGCCCCTCTTAATGCATATAACTTACGAAAAATCGTCAATTGATTCATGAAGGATTTTTAAAACTCTCCTTCATCCTTTCTAATGCACTTCTCTTCGCAGCACAACAGAGCACTAGCCTTCCATTCGTTAAACGTACCTTGCGCATACTTGATGTGCGCTAATGAACGTCGACAGTTGCATCCGTGATTGTAATCAAGTTTATTGAGCGTCAGTCGAGGCATCAAATATACATATTGTAAGGTTTATAATTGCTCTCTGATAAAAAGCTCCCGTTTTTAATTACTTATTTTTAAATTATTTGACAACGCAAAAATTCGGCCGTGACTGCTGTTCGTTCACGGAAGCCCAACTACCGGTGGGTTACCGGACATTTGGCCTGCCCATATCGTTCCATCCACCGTCGTTCGTGACTGCTAAAGGGCGTTGGATGTGTTCTGATGTACGCTGACTTCATTACCTTGAATGGAAAGCTTCCCTCGATCCCGTCTCTGGGACTTTCAAGGGTTTTTGCGTTCGCGTCGAAAGCGATCACTAATCCGCCCGCCTCGATTCCCCACCGGTCTGCTCCAGTCTCGCACTCACACCTCACATCCTCGAAATCCCAGTCGTGAATGGCTTAAGTTGATTTTAGATGGTCGGAACGATTTTTTCATGCTCGGATTTGCGTGAAAATTTCCGTATTTATTCTCAGGAGTGATAATTATATGTAGATAAAAGTGGAAGAATTTTCGATGTGGATTTTTGAGCGCTTAACGCTATTTTTGCTAATATCTAGTCATGTCAAGTCCAATAATGGAAAACAACATGCTTGAAAAGTGCAAAATACCTCAGGGGAATCATCATCGCGCATTCATTCGTTGTTCGTCCCTGACCGGGACCCAATACCTCTAATTCCAGCTAAGCGCAATAGCCAGTTAAGCTACCGAAACGTCGTCTTTCCCTGGGCATTTTTGTCGGCTTTAAGTGACTAAAACACTCGATCAGAAATCGAGGGTTCCGTGCTCTAGTCCCGTACATGGTGAATGATTTTTCCTCTGTGCAATTGTGCGCTAAAGAGCACTTTCGGGTGCCTCCGTAAAGGTGATCCCACAGCCATCCTCTAAATTTGTCAACATTTTACTATGTGATTTGGTCGAAATTTTGAATTCCGCACCAGAAACCGTCGCAAAACAAGCTGTAATTATAGAAAATTAAAAAAATAATTCTAGCATAATTTCCGTTACTGCTTACATGGCGAGTTCCAACGAATAAACAGATATAATTAATAAATAGTGGTCCAAATTTTTTTTCGACTTACTTGAAAAGGTATTGAAATATAAGCAAAATGACCCCCGATTACCGCTCCAGCCACCTTAATGGATTTGAAGTTGGGAGGGCGGTCATTTGGGCACGTGTCGGCCCTCTCGCATTCGCAATCTCCGACCTACTGCGCAGCTCCCAACCCGTCGCCCCGCCCTACGACGCACGACACCGATGCGCACTTTCTTCGCCTTTGAATCGAGGGCTCTTCGATGCCCGGTGGCGGACGACGACCGGCTCTTTGTATTTCCCCGTTTTGCTTAGCTCGGTTCCGCGCAAAGCGTGCTTCGTGATTTTTGGTCCTTCATCCGCGTGAGAGACTACACTCCGCAGCCGTCTCTCCGGGAAATTCCCCGCGGGATGACCGCAGTTTTACTCTTTTTCAGAAGTGGATCACATCCTGGAGAAAGTGCTCCGAGCGCTCCGTGCGTCACTCCGACGAAGGAATCGCCGATGACCTGGTAGGGTTTCGATGTGCACACTTGTGTGTATATGTGCATGTGTCAGGATCGAGGGAATCCCCCCCCCTCTCCGCATCTCGTCCACCCGCCCAGCGACCTACTAGTAGTCTGTCGTCGTGTGTCCGACGCTGTCGTCTCCGTCCATCTATCGCTGGAGCGTCACCTCGCCCGTGGGACCATCGAGAGGTCTCCACCGCTGTCCACTCCCAGCACGCCGCCCAGTTCCTCTAGGAAAGGACCGAGCGGACATGGCGTAGGGAAATAGCCAGTAGCAGTACCGATGAGGTTATTGAAATTGGAAGGCTATAGTGAGCATTTTATGAAAACCTATATCTTCCGAATACTTTGTGAATTCTCTCAAAGTTTCCTGATATCTCCAATCTATTTATAATGGGATCAGTGGTAGAAGCCGTCCAAGATAACTGCCCGTTGAAAAATACTGCTTTGGCTTTGAAATACATGATAAGTAAGCAATTTTTTCACGATCGTATGATTTAAACTAAGGCCACCATCTTGGATTCTTCGGTCACGTGATTTCCTTTCCGAAATGGAATTTGTCATGATTACTAATTGGCGGCATATCCGTCATCAGGAGAAAGGGAATGAGCTCAAATGCATTCGTGACCGACGAAGACACAGGCGACGATATATCAGCTGACTGCTGTCGAGAGAGCTGAGCACAGGAGCGAAACATCGTTTTTGGGTTCATCTTATGTTCCTTCTTAATACGTACTATTAAAAAATAATCTTGTGTATCGAACCCCCCTTTCCCACGGACTACAACCTTGACGTGGTGGAAGGGCTTGCGCGTTCCAATGACCCCAAGAGCTGGAATGGCTGGAGCAATTAATAATGCTCTCGGTAGGGCCACTCATGCCAGATAGGTCGAAGGGTAGGAGCTAGGCGAACGGTAGTTCAGTGATGATGTCACGTGAAAAACACTGCTGGAAAATGGGGTTGTCTCTCCTCTCCCAACTATTTACTACCCAGAAAAATGAATGTCAATCAAAGAGAAATTAATTCTGGCAACTACGGGACGCCGCCCAATTCGGGAGAGGCAAGGCCCCCGAGGTTGTCACGAAATCCTTGCGCAATTGAGTCATCACAGGATACAAGGACCAAGGAGGATAAGAAGAAAAAGAAGAGGAGAAGGAAAGTACCGATAAAAATGGGGACTTGGAACGTTAGGACAATGGTGAGGGCAGGAAAGCTGGAAAAAGATTAAACGGGAAAGGGATAGAGGGAAAATGGATGCCTTAGGGCTGTGCGAGGTGAGATGGAAGGACAGCGGGGACTACTGGAGTGATAGTTACAGAGTAATGTATGGTGGTGGGGTTGAGAGTCAAGGTGGGGTAGCTATAGTGCGCAAAATTTGGGAGGAGGGTAGTAAATATTGAACAGGTGAGCGACAGGATACTAGTGGTAGAAATAAAAGCACGCCCTACGTCAAAGAAGTCCCGGGCAAGAAAAATCTAATACTAAAGGGCAACTGGAACTCAGTAGTGGGGGAAGGGAGAGACGGGTATGAAGTGGGAGGGTTTGGATTAGGAACGAGAACTGATCGAGGAGAGAAGACAGCTGAAATTTTTAGGAGAAATAAATTAATAGTTACAAACTCTTGGTTTAAACACCAGCGTAGGAGGAGGTACTCATGGAAAATGCCGGGAGAGACTGGGAGATATCAAATTGACTACATCATGGTGATGCAAAGATTCAGGAACAGTGTGACGAACTCGCGGAGCTATCCGGGGGCTGATGCTGATCTGGATCATAATTTAGTTATGATGAATTGTGAGGTTAGATTAAAAAAGCTTAATAATTGTAGGAGGATGAAAAGGTAGATCTTGGAAGCGTTGAAAAGGGAAAAAAGGAGGGAATATCAAGAGATAGTGGAAGGGAACATAGGCAAAGATAAGGAAATAGGAACAATCGAGGAAAAATGGGAGAATATAAAAACAGGCGTTGTAAGAGCGGCCGAGAAAACAATAGGAGAGCGGAAACGAGGAGGCAAAAGAAGCAGTGGGTTACGGGAGAAATGATGAGGAAAATGGAGGAGAGAATGAATTAGAAAAACGTCAACAGCGACATGGGGAAGGCTAAATGACAGGAGTTAAATAATCAACTGCGGCAAATAACCAATCGGGTGGAGGAAAATTGGTGGAAAAGGCAATGCGAGGAAATGGAGAAATTGCAAAAAGACTGGGTGAAAAGATTGGGTGCGTTCTACGCTAGAGTAAAATTGTTATCTGGAGGTAAGAGAGCTCAAACGGTACCAAAGATTAACTATAGAAGAGCTAAAATATTAATCGAACGGGAAGATATTCAAGATCGATGGAAAGAATACGTGGAGGGGTTATATGACAGCGATAGTAGACCAGCTAATTTATTTATAGAAGATAAGGGAACACTAGGTGGAGATAACCTCGGGCCAATGATACTCGACGGTGAAATAGAGAAAGCATTGAAAGAACTGAAGGCAAGGAAAGCTGTAGGAGTAGATAACATACCTTCGGAACTGCTAATGAATATAGGAAAGAAAGGTAGGCAAGCTTTTTTCGAACTTATACGTAGGATCTACGTGGAAGGAGTATGGCCGGAGGACTTCGTGAAGGCAGTCTTGATTCCTATCCCGAAAAAGAAGAATGCATCAAATTGTAAATGTAGAGCAATCAGTTTGATCTCACACGCAGCCAAAGTTTTACTTCTAATCATCAATAAAAGGTTGGAGAGTAAGGCTGAAAACTATTTGGGTGAAGACCAGTTTGGGTTCCAGAAGTTAAGGTCAACTCGGGATGCGATAGCGGTGATGAGAACACTTATAGAAAGAAGCATAGAGTATAACCGGGACGTTTTCGCATGCTTTCTTGATTTGGAAAAAGCTTTTGACAGGGTATATTGGAATAAACTGACAGAGATACTCGGGAATATGGGAATAGATTGGCGAGACAGGGTACTAATCCGAAACTGACATATGACACAAAGGGCGCAGGTGAGGGTGGCTGACGGTGAATCGGGGTGGGCAACTATAGGTCGCGGGGTGAGGCAAGGGTGCCCGTTGTCGCCATTGCTTTTCAGCGTTTATGCTGAGGAAATGGTAAGACAGGCATGGGAAGAACTTGAGGTCGGAATCAAAGTAAGAGGGCGTGTGATAAAGTCGGTTAGATTCGCGGACGTTCAGACGCTGGTCAGTGGAGCTACGAAGGGACTGCGAGCCTTGGTAGATGCTTCAGAGATGCAGTGCGAGATATCCGGAATTAAGATAAACCATAAGAAAAGTAATGAGATTCTTTTGGACAAAGAAAGGAGGTTGGTGATTAAAGTGGAAGGACACAAACTCGAGCAAGTAGAGCATTTTAATTAACTACGTGGTACGCTAGGAGAAAACGGACATAGTAGCAAAGACATCCGTAAGAGAATAGCGGTAGCTAAGGAGGCGATTAGTTATAGAATAGAGCAGATGAAGGGAACATTGGGTAAGGATGTGAAAGAGAGGCTGGTGAAAAGCTTGATATGGAGCGTAGCATTGTATGGTGCAGAAACTTGGACCCTCAGAAAGGAGGACGAGAATAGGGTGAAGGCATTTGAGATGTGGATGTGGAGAAGGATGGAGGAGGTGAGGTGGACGGAGAGGAAGACTAGCGAGGAAGTGCTTGAGATGGTGGGCGAGGAAAGGAAACATCTTAATGATACGAGAAGGATTCTGGGCAGGCGGGGAAGAGGAAGAAATAGAATAGGTTTCATGGACAGGATGAAGAAGAGCAGATTGTATTCTAAGGCGAAAAAGGATGTACTAGAGGGAGATAGGCACCTGAAATTGTGGAAAACCGAGAGTAGATTCTCTGACATTCAGCAAAACCTACCTTAACCGGTAAAGACAAAAAAAACTACGTCTGAAGTCCGCGTTCTCGCGTTATCAACAATGACGACGTCGCGACGGCTATGTTGAGGGAAAAAATGATTGCGCACACTTTAAATCTGGGGTGCACCCTCAAGTTAAATACATTCTAACTTAAACCGCTGTGACTTCTTCAACTTCAGCGCTTTATCAAGGTGAGCCCGTTAAGGACGTTCCACCAGGGTTGTGGAGGCAAAACAAATACCAAATTGTATATTTCTGTTTATTAATTTAAAATATCGTGCTTTTGTTGATTACGTGATGAGCCCTTGAAGGACCTTCACCAGGATTATTATTAGATTAGATTAGTATTAGAAATGTAACAATGATAAGGCACGAAATGTGCCGATCATTCCTAGAATGTATTTTTTATAAACTTTTTTAGCCATGGAAGTGGACTGCAGTGCCATTTATGTGAAATTACCACATTGTGACGTCAGTGGTCGCATTAATTAACTAATGACTCAAAAAACAAGATGGTGGGATGGATCTTTTTTATTTTAGTCAGTATCTTGGGTTTTTCGCTTCTTAAAATAATAGCGTCGTCAAATTGGCACTTACATTAAATAGAAAATATTATTTTCCCCGTGTTGCTCCTGTTGTCGAATTTATCATATCATATACGATGTAATTTTTCAGGTTTAATTTTCTACAAAAATAGCGAAAAAGGTAACCTTTTGTTGTTCATAGAGGACTCGTTTGTCCCTTAGCACTCAAGAGTATTAATTAAATGACATTTAATGTCGTTTTAGGGCGAATCACCTCAAGTGCGCGAGCATTTGGGGCAAATAGATTTAACCAAAAAAATTAATAAAATACAGAGGAAAGCAGCGCGTTTCGTTAAAAACTGCTGCGAGCGTACATATAGTGTCTCACTACTTTTAGAGGGATCAAGGTGGGAGCCCCTAGAGACTCGGAGGCTGCACGCTAGGCTTAGGCTGCTTGAGGTACTCAGAACTGGTGTGTTTCAGAGCGACACAGAATATTATTATGTCTCCTCACTACATCTCTAGGTCTGACAGATGCGATAAAATAAGAGAGATACACTGCCGAACAGATAGGTACAAGAACTCGTTCTTTCCGTGAACAATAAGTGACCACAATTAAAATTGAGCTCCACTAAATACACTCCTATAATACCTGCATGTCACCATTCCATCTCCAAAAACTTACACCTTTACACGGCTGGTGACCTAACACCCCCTGCCACACGCCCATGCGGCGGCTCGCAGGGTATTATGTAGATGTAGAAGTGACTGTTTTAGACGAGACATCGCCCTCGTATCTGGGGACCGCGTGCGATTGCCGTCATGCGTCTGCCCATTGTGTCTACGCCTCCCACCCGCCTCGCTCATTTCCCCCCTCCCTTGCGAATCCCCGTTCGATTCTGCGATGGGCGAATTGGGTACCGGAATCTTTCCTCGTATTCCTGATACGACGCCACTTCTTCAGCCGGAGGTGGGATGGAGTGAGATTTTCAGAAGCGGACAATCGTTGAATAACATTTAAAAGGCTAAGGCTCTCTAGGAAAACCGATTCTTTTGGCACACCTGCGTGATAATATCGCGATAATTAACAACATATTTATTCGACTTCCGTTTTCGGTGTTCACTTTATGTGCACAAGGCAATTCAATCGCTTCGGTGCGCAGCAAATGTGATTGGGAACGCAAAATTAACCAAAATCAAGGCTGTCGAATAACTATAACCCACGCGCTTAGCACTATACTATAGGTAAAACGAGAAGACAATGAGAGTTTCGCTATTATCAACATCTCTACTGTTACCTTAGATTTCATGTTTCCTAACAAAGGAATATATCGCGGCGCATCACCATAACGCAACTATAAATAAATCTCTGCAACTGCCTTCAGACGCATAAGCACTCCACTCCATTAATTCAAGAACTTCTGAAAATGGTTATATGTGTTAATGTAACGACTCTACACTGCATTACAGGAGCATGGGAGTTAGCCAAAAAGCATTTTTTGTTTTTTTCTTAGGAAGTATAGGCAATCGGACGCTCAGAATAATTTATTCGAGAGTCAGCATGTTAGAATTTACTGGCAAACTTTTTGTGGTACAATTTGAGATAATATCGGCAACGACGTTTAACCAACATCTGGTATTGAAAGAGGCACTGTTTTTGTGTGGTATCTTATGCAGCTCGAAAGATCACCAATGGCGACGCGTCGCCAGAATGCTCTGTTGGCATTGGAGCGGTGTTCTCGGGCCCTAGAGAGTTCGATGACTCCGGAAAGACTTTTCGGTCTATACACCGGATTTCGGCAAAGGAAAATGATTTGAAAATAAACGATCCAGAATAATTATCGTTAGGAGGTGGGACCCTTCAGGCGAAGATAAAGTACCGATATACTTTTCATTTCTGAGCTATGTTTTGGTATTATAATTCTTGAGGAGTAGATAAGGGAGGGAAACTTGTGGGACTCTTCAGCTTGGACGGATCGCACTATGTTGGCAAGATTAGGAAGACTCAGTAATGAAGTATTCTGAGCATCGAGTTAAATATTGGCAATTTTAGACGTTCCGCAGTTGTTTCTTCAATACACATTCATTAGTTCCTAATTAATGCCTTATAATTGGGCGGTTAGCCGTTATTTTCAACGTCAAGTGCCTTGACTAAGGGTGGAATCAGGTCACTTTTTAATTTATCATTTTCATCAATTAAGTTTGAAAAGCGGCGAATGATGCCGTGATTTCATCATGGCTGCTTTACACGGTACATTTAACTATACAAATGTATGGTAGAATGAATGGAATAGAACGAGAAAATGGATTGAGCTGCAGCAGGTTCTATTTCTCGTTCAGTCATTTGGACAAACATACGATTTGCCACTTTACATCGTACAATTTTCCTCATGAAAAAGTTAATGCATTTGTTTGTATGTACAATAATATGTTCCGTGTTAAGCGGGCTTTACAGATGACTTGAAAAAATGAATACCTACGAATAAAATGGGGAATACGTATAAACACTGGAAATGGATGTGGGGTGGGAGATCTGTAATAGTGGAAGGAGAATGTTAGAGAGCTCTTGTGAGACATTCCTCTGGATGAAGGAATAGGATATGATTAAAAATAATTTAATTAAGTCACCTCAATTTTATGCTCACACTTAAATCGCCCTCTTCTCACCAGAAATGGTGGTTTGCTATTTAAAAAAATTCCTTTTATTATAAGGTATTTTGTTTTTGTTCATTATATCGAAAAGTAATTTCGTTGCGTCCAAGAATGTTCTACGTTGTTCCTAGCGCGTTCAGTGTACGATGGGATTGGTGTGGTGTGGTTGGGGTGGCAGACTTGAGTTCTTTCTGGAGATATTTCTGCGAAGCCTCGGTCCTTACATTACCTGGTTTGGGCGATATTTTTTCCTAGTCATAGTAGAGGCCTCTTTTGAATTTAATTTTTTTAATTTCAGCAACTGTTAAAAGCATGAAGTAAATACTGTTATACGAATGGCGCAATTATATTTATTTTGTGATTGAAAATCTCAGCAATTAAATAAAAAACAGTGTATATGAGTCTTCAATTGTACTCATTTTTTCACGCCATACGCTGAAAACTTTCGCATCCGTATGTTGTTTTCGATGGTCTAAAAATTTCTGCGGCGAGTAATCGATTTACCTTAAAAAATTGTTTTAAAAGCATTCGAAGTACAAACTTAAATTTATTACGATATGTGTGTGTTAGAAATTCCTCTTTTTTTAAGTAAAGTCTCTCTGAAGTGCATACCCCCACCATTCGTCATGGAAAATCGCTGGTATTCTCTGGCAAATAACTCGAAAAGCTGTGCGGTTAGTGGCCGATATTTTGCCATCTTTGGAAAGCCGTCATATTCTTGTTAATGCTTAGGCCATAATAATTGAACCTTTCATCATTAATGATGGGCTAACGTCCACAGTTGTGATTCTCTTCTACATTCTTTCGTTCCCTGTATATTTTATACTTCAGTTACCAACCCAACTACCTCTCCTTGATTTCTCGAATGACCTTGGCTCTCGGATAACCGTCCGTTTCAGTGAGCCACCCCTCGAGTGTACACCTTTAAGAGTTCGGAATTTTCCCGTGTGCTATGCAGTCCACACATCTGGAAATATTTCAGTAGACGCGCGCGCTTCCATGCATACGGATGCGCTGTGGACATGTGTCGACCTTACCGACCGAGAGTCGCATCACTTTTCACTCTTTCTTTATTAGTTTTATTACGCACAATCTTAGCAGTTTGTGTGCTAACGGCGATGCCCTTAATTATTCATCTCTTGTTATCTGTTTACGGGTAGTTACTTTCATGGTCCTCTCATTTAGCTCTAGCGCTGAGATCAAGGGCGTGCTCTTATCTACCTCCTCATTTTCTAATGCCGGTGCGAACAAAATATAAGGCTAAGCATTATTATGGATCATTACTGACGGAAATATTTATCACATCCGTTAAAATGGGAGCTTTTTAATCCAAGTTGTAAATGTGCTTGTTTAGGGCGAATATAGTCGTATTTACAAAATCCAAAAGACAGTCACCTCTGAACGACGAAAACTTATTGCACGAACTAACAGCGCATTTCTCTCTCATCGTTTAAATCCATTTTTTCATAATATTAAGTCTCATATTGTAGTGAACGTATTGTGAGAGAGAATTATAATCAGTCTAATGATTAAAAAAGGGAAGCTTAGATGCTGGATGCATATCCGAGAATATACTCCCAAATATACGTCATTCGGAGGGAGCCGCGACTTCACGTCACTTTAAAAACTCATTTTTTTGTCAGGTTAGAGTGGAAAGCCTCAACCCTGCGCATAATTTTGCGCATACTTCCTAGTCACAGCAAAAGGTTAGATTTCGCACCCCTCGGGAAACTATTTGCGAGAAAAGCCTTTTTTCGAACCACCCTAACGTTCATAGCACTGGAAAACTTACCTCATACAAAGTTCAACGAATCATGCGGTAATTTGAGGAAATTTGTTGCAGATATCATGATCTCCAAAATCAGAACTGTGTTATATTTCCACACAATTTTTACTATCTCAAATCGACCTAGGTTTCGATAAACCCTTTACGAAGTGCATATTGTTGAAGTCTAGATCGGTGTAGGATCATTAAAACTGCGTGGAACAATAAGTAAGTTCTATTTTTGGAGATCATGATATCTTACCTAAGACAGCTGATCAGCAAAGAAGGGGCAAGTAGACGCTTACTTCCAACACGACAGATGTACCTGTGTACAGCTGAACGGACAAGGGTGTCTAAGAATTGCGTCTGTTCGTGAGATATTCAGGAGAAGTGATCGCGATTGGGCTTCCAAGACTAACCTATATCACAATTTCATACCATCAACAAATAACACTTTACCATAATAATGCATTAATGCTAATTTTATGACTCTATTTATGGTAGCACCACGTGGAAAGAAGGTATGCTTAACGGCAAACTACAGTCAAAAAGAGAGCCTAATCATTGCAAAATAGCTATTAGAATTATCCTTCATTACAGAAGATTGTAGTTATCCCCTTGGCGCACGAATGTGAAGTTGTTTTCTGTAAGAAACGATCCACCAAAGTAGACCATCGCACTAAATTTGTCCAGTAAGATAGAATAAATATCTACTTTTTATATAAACTTCCATTTTCTAAGTACTTTTTTGGATACTTTCCGGTATACACCAGTATAGATAAATTATTACGGAACCGCGGCGATTATTCAGCAAACTGCGTTTTCAGCGAAATAAATGCATAACAGGTTCAATTCAATAAGCATTTCAACAGCGCGTTCGATGGCCATGATATTGCTCAGCGCGATCGAGCGCTTAGTTCTCTCTTCGGTAATCTAGAAAGTTGATCAACCAAATCAACTATGAAATATTGGCGTCTTACATAACAAGGGTTTTTTGCAAATCGAGGTGCGCAATGATAAGCCATTGAGTACACTCTACGTTCGACCACATGCTCTAGATATGAAATTAATTACTGCAAATGACCCGTCACAAGAATATTTTGTGCCAGATAGTTTTTATAAACATTTGATTTTTCAAAATAAATGATGGAAAGGTTTCCATACAGAGGATTGTCCTCAGACAAGACGAAAGAAGACAACTAAGAATTTAAAAGAAAGTTGAAAAAACTTTGCCTTGCAGTACCGAAACATGAATCAGCGAATAAAGTTAGAGCTGACGATGAAAGAGAATTTCGATCATCTTCCTAATGAACGTGGCGACTTCATTGTAACCCTCCATTAACTCTTTTGCTGATGATTACATACTTCTCGCCATAATTCCTCCGTCACGTGAATTAATTTGCCAACTGTTCCCGCTAATAAGGCGAATATCCAAATGGAGTCCGTCCAAAATTATAGCGTAGTCGAAAAATATTGATTTGGCTATGCAAGAAATGAAAACTTTCTTTTTTAACTATCGTGTTATTTTGAAATTGTTTTAACTATCGTAAGGTTTGAATAAAGGCCAATGTTTCGGATTCATCGGTCACATGGTTCCCTTCCCCAAATGGCATTGGATGTCTCTACAAATTGGATGCATTTTTAACGACCAGCTGCGCTATTATCTTGGACTCATTCTATTGAGTAAAATGTCTTCCAGATTTGGCTGAGGGGCGCCCTAAAGCGTCGTCTAGATTTGAACACCGCCCCCACCGGTCATCAACGCGTGCTCTCCCTAATCGTTTGTCTCTTAGTTTCTCCTCGCAAGTGTGTCGTTCTTGTGTTCGCTTTCGCTCATAAATGGTATCTAATGATCCTCATTGTGGCCATGCCATTATAAAGAGTGTATGTGGTGGAATATGAGGTCGGGCCGTTTTATATCTAAGAGTTGTCCGCAGAGACGCCATTCTAATATGATGGGGAAAGCGCAGCGGAGAGATCGTGCGCGGAGGAATTTCTGACTTCAAAGCTGACCTATTCGTTTAAGAAAACTAAATTCCGCCCTTTTTGGTTCCCCCGTTCGGTTAGCTCGATGTAGCGATCCGCCGAGTGCATTATTTGCCCACCCGGAGTGTTATTTATTAGTCATTCGTGGAGATAGCCTTCTGTTCATCCAAATTACGTGTGAAATTCTAGTTTCAGGTAAAGTGGACGGTAGCGTTTCCTTTTGTCTCTCATTTCCCTGGAACTTCTTAATAATCGTTGTAAGATATCATATCACGCGTTATTAAAAGAATTTGAATTTGGCCCGATTTTAGAGAGAAATATTTCACCTTTCCAATGATTCCAAAATTGTTAGAATATTACCTTATGCTTCTCGACTTATTTGCCAAAATTTGGAAGCCGTTTTCCTTAGGAAATCGTACGCGTATGCACTCCTGAGAGACTTAAAAATGAGAACTTGAACTCTTACCAGGTTTTGTCAGAGATTTAATTGTGTAATTTTTATGTTTTTCAATTATTTTTTTAAACGACTGAATGACAGCATTTTTCAGAATCTCCCAAGAAAACCTTGTTTTAAAGCCGTTCTCTCCGTACGACGTTAGAAATTGAGTCAAGCTGAAGAATCGTATTGGCGTACCTATCTAATTGCTGAGAATTTAATTTTGCTCCTTTGATGTTGCATTATATCATTTTTGCTTCTTGCCTCTGCTGGAATTAAACAATAAAATACGAATATGATCTTCATAATGACTGGGAATAAATCTCGCTCGAACTAATTTTGCATATCGGGTTGCATTCAATCTTAACTTCAGTCAGAAGTGGACAAGTTTTGATTGGATTTGAGTCCGCAATCCTCCGATTGAGGTCTCATCGCTGCTTTCCTATGTATATACATAGTGGAACATGTGGAGGTTCCGCTGATAAGTGTCCTTATTCTTCCAAGCACTGAAATTAAATCGACTGTGCATGGTGCTTTCTGGAGGGCACGCGCTAAAATTTTTCGACTGTTATGATTCCATTTATTTTAATATACTGGCATGGATGTTTTCATATTTAAGACTGTGTGGCTTTTTTCATGTGGTCCATTTGCGAGCCTAAGTTTTGACTCACGATCTCTATTTGCATGCCGTGTGTAGTGCATTACGCCGTCGGAAGAGATGCGCAGGCGCTACACTAGAAAAAGGCGAATTTCAGATAGGGGAGCTTTTGTATAATAATGATGTAGTTAATGGTTATGGTAGTAATAGTTAGATAATGTTTATGTAAGATAATGATGTTTAAGTGTTGAATAACCCGTAAAAAATAAACGGAAGATTGCCCCTGCCGAAGCCTGGTTTCTCTCCACCTCTTTCTTCTCCAAATTATCCTTTCGTCATCGAGCTGCCCTCATACGTAGAGACTCGCATTATTGTCTTATCCTTTTTTTCAAACCCGAGCTATAAGTTTCCCTATCATTGATGTAAAGGCTACTTCATCTCTTGGTCAACTTATACCAGACAAAAAGCTTAGCGTTCAAGAAGGAAGCTACTTATGTTTTGCGTTTGAAACCTTATGTTCCTCATTTGGCCGGAAGCCGCTTGGCAAAGAGTCGTGAACTGCGTGACGCACGTTACACAGATAACTCCAGGATTATCATTCTCACGAAGAAATCAGAACTCTTCAGGATTATTAACCAGGATGTGATATCGAGGGTTTTGTTTCAAACGCCGCCAGGTACATATTTCAAGCAAATACAAATGCATCCGGGGCAGTGCCATTTACGTTGTTTACTCTTGATTTCTGTATTTACGTTTGATTTTTTTCACTTTGATTTAGCTCATTCGCTGATTCCCCAATAAAAAAGTATATTTGACTACTAATCCTATTTTCACCACATAATATGGCGGTTTGCGCTGCCGTATTATACATTTACGGTTACCTTTACAGGGCATGATTGTCTAATCGTAGCTTGACAGACCCGTAGACCGGTTTTTTTTTCCAAACGTTTTCGAGTCACCGCCTCCTTGGGACCGTGAACCTATTCCCAGCGCCCTCCTACCTTAAGCTTTAAAACCATAGACTACATGGCCTATACAGGAAGATTATAATAATGAAATTAAATGATTAAAGTTATGTTTTTTTAATCCTCTATATAACGAGTTTATCAATCCTTGGCCGTGTATTCATATGGTATATTCTATTTGGTCGGTACCCCGCCGCACCCTTGTTCCTTTTTGCCTGCTAGATGAAAGTATCGTCACTCTTAGGGCGGTAGCGCACAATTTAGGACCCACTGCTTTATAATATAATATAATGTAATTCCTTTTGCTGTCGATACAAGCCTGAATGATTTTAATTTTATTAGAGTGAAATGTACTCGTGACTGAAGTTCATTTCACAATATTGTTTATCTGCGAATCGCCCGTCTCAGTTTTAATGTGAATATATGTAAAGAAGCAATCAGTAGATGTTATTTTGAAATCGTTGTCTTTGTCAGTAATTGAAATCTCCCGCTGAATTTCGAGATTGTCGTAGCTGACTAGAGCCAACGCACTGCTCAATTCGTGGCCGTTACTATGCAAATGGGGACTGGTTGCATATGACGACATCTAGCCGGGGTGAGAGCCAGGAGACATAACCACCTCTGTTGGTACATCCGAAGATAGAGAAATATTGAGTTGACCTGCTTCTGTGAATAAGTCGCTGTTGACTTGTACGTGGGTGAGCATTATTTTTTATGCTTTGGTTGAGCCTTTCTTCCCATAGTAATAAAGAAAGCATGAACATTAGTGGGAAAGTCTCCATTTCATCATACCGTTCGTTCGGAACATTTTATTACGTTTTCAACCCTAGCGTTCGTGCAGTTGAAGTAATTTTACTCATCGTTGCGTAGAAAAGAAATAAATAAACGTCTCCAAATTCCCCCTTTGAATGATACGTCAGTACCCATAATTCCGCTAAATGTTGACTTAAAAGCTTCAATCGGTGTTGGCTAGTTGGTGTATCTCTTTATGCTTGTGGCCGATGGCCATTAGCGCTATAATAGTTTGAAAGGAATCGGAATCGCCCCTTGAAAATCTAAGGTATGGGTGTGGTTTTCTTGATTGCTTTTATCTGTACTATTTAGAGACCTTACTAATACAAGTTCTTTTCGGAGATGTGATTGGCTTTGCTATCTCTTTTAATGTCTGGCGCATAAGTATTATTTTGTTACTAAGGCGTAGATAATTCCTCTGCCTCTGATTCACTCTAAAAGGATTCACTCACTGTAAGGAAAGCTGGCAGGCTGTTAATTGATCCACAACTGGGTAAAAGGGCCTTTGATGAATCCCCAGTTCAGTTCAGAATAAATTGACAAGCCTTGAAATTACGGTCCTATTTAAACTGTTAACGCACAGAACCTTATCCTGTATGGCGAATGTACTCCTGCCAGTATTCCCCAGCCAGAGATCCGATTGGGGGACTATTTTACCTCCGGAATGTTTTACCTGGAGGAATGCATCATGCGCGATATAGTTTAAATGATGGGCTACATCTGCTAGGAAGGCTAATGTGGTGGTTTCCCGTTGACTTCCACATTGCAGTACCTCGGCCGATTCCGTGAACTTCAGTCTCGTCGAAATCAGTAGCTGTTGATACCGGGCCGATCTTCTTGATCTGCGCTATCAGTGCCTTATGGGACTATGGCCTCTCAGTTGTGGGGTCAGATCGGGTTGCATGTGAAAGTTGGTTTCCGAAAACAAAATTTTTTCCGGACGTACAGAAAAGAGCAGAATGTTCCAGAATAGTGGTACAATATCATTGTCCTAGTAACCTATGACACGCGTGCCACCTGGTGGTATGCCTTGAAAAAGACTTATTTTAAACTTTCTGATAGTCTATGCCCTTAAGCTTTTTTTGTCAAAATATGGCTCGTATACACTTATTGGTTTCCGCTCCTCCGCATTGTAGAATCGGAGGGATATTCCAATATCGACTGGGAGTCGAACGCGAATTTTTCAAATTCCAGAAACTTGGAAGATGCAGCGTTCGTAAAACTTTTTCAGGTCTCAATTATTTATCTACTGAAGATAACAGCTTTTGCAATTATTCACATAATCTGAAATATGGCTGTTATCTCCTTGTAATTAGCGAAAGAAATGTATGGCCATGGAAATTTCAAGAATTGTATTGTACATTTTTTCCTGAATTAAAGCATTCTATTACTAGACTTTTCGTCGCGGTGTTCGAAATGTAGTGGTTGTTTTATTGAAATGTGCTGTTGCCGAATAGTAAGTGTAATGTAGTGACAATCGCATGCTTGACTCGTGATTTGCCGATGCTGGCAAAAAATAAATATTACAAATAATTTAACCTTGCGTTAATGGACACGATGTATGACGAACGTCTTTTCTCTGTGAAGCTTGCCCCTTGCCAATACGCATTGCCTCTGCTGTGCTACAGATAAGTATTGATGACTACTGGTCAGCTCTGTAAAACGAACTCATTTACTTCTTCAAAGAAATTCTCTTTCTAATTGCATTTTCGTGGAAAACTTTCAAATAGGCCCTCACTCCAATGATTATCGTAATGGATAAACTTGTATGAGTTAAATTGCCAAATTATAGCTATGCAGTGTATAAAATATCATAGCTTTGAGAAATGACAGTACAATTGTGGGGTACCTATTATACTCGCAAAATGATGGATATTTTAATTTGTTTCGGCGATATCTTTTGTACTCCGAAATGCAGTTATTACTCGAGAGTCATCTCGTGGTGATCGCTAAAAAAATAGTGAATTTTCGTTCGCAATATGTTCCTCGCCCCAGTGTCCATATTTAATGAAAATGAACGGTATTTCTTATTATGTGAAAGAAAGATATTAGAAATTTTTGTCTCCTAGAATCAATAAAGGGAACGACGAGTATGAATAATTACCGAGTAAGGCCTAGTTCGTAGTATATGAACCAAATCATGTGGGATGTCTGGATGTGAATGTATGAGTGACTTTTACTGTTTGCTGAAAAGATAACCAAGGGTGGAGAACTGCCGCTAAACAATATTCGAATTGATGGCTATCGATGGTGGTGTAGAAAACGGACGAAAAAAATGACTATCACGGAAATCAGATGGTCGCAGTAGTTTTTTGTGAATTAGAGAGATGGATAATACTTGTTGGTGTTTTGGGGCAACTCTGTCAGTGGTTCCCTGGGTCTCAACCTAAGGTGGCTCGTGGGTCATTGGGTGCAAATTTAATTTAGTTTTCAAGTATGTCGAAAAAAAATATTGGGCCATTTTTCGTCAAAGTGCATCTGTTTATGCGTTGGAGCTCACCATACAGGCAGTGGATGTCCATGCAAATGGCAAGAATTGTATTTTACTTTTCTTCCTAAATTAAAGCATCCAATGACTCGACTTTTCGTGGCGGTGTTTGAAATTTTTTATTGAAATGTGCTCTTGCCGAATGGTGGACTCGGCGTGACGCTTTGATATTTGTTAGCAGCTATTAAAATAGTGAGTATTTTTTCGCGTTTATTAGAAAATCTGGACTATGTAATCGATATCTTACGAAATGTATGTCACGTGCGATAAGGCTACGTGTAAATAATAGCGTTGAATCACTTAAAGAACCAAATCGGTATGAAGTGCAAATGGCGCGGAATATGGTGATATTGGGAATAGATGGAAAATATAAAGTTGGTCCATTCTCATCTCTGTATGCGCGAAGTGTCGCGCAAATCTCTTCGTTTGCAAAAATCACTCCAATCTCCGCAATAATTCACGGGGTGGTGGAACGAGCGTTTGGCATTCGCGCGCCGAGGAGTGCCTGCATTCGTTTTGATACTCCGGGTGAAAGTGCTGTGCTGAGCGAGCCGAGTGAGCCGAGAGCGAGTGACCCGCGAATGACGGCGGCGGTGCTTCAGATGCTTCTATTCCACGGGTTGCTGCCGCGCGGCCGGTTGAAATGATTTTTGTTGGCACTCGATCAAGTGGCGATGGGAATTAGCGGTGGACATCTCACCCTTCAAATGACACCAAAAATCCAACCCCTTACCACATTACTTTCGGAGATATTTGCCAGAAAATACCAGCCCTTTTACATGGGAAATGGTACGTGTGTGCACTCCAGAGAGGCATTATTTACAAAATGAGGTATTTATAACACTTAGATGTCGTGAAAAAACTAACAGCGTGTAGTTTGTATATTTTCTCAACTATTTTTGAAAATTGATCATATTGTCACCGCAGTAGGTTCTTGGGTATCGCAAAAAACCTTCCGTTTTGAAGGAGTTTGAAACGCACCGCACGAGAGAAATGAGTCAAGTTAAAGACTTATTTCGATATTTTAATTTAATTACTTACAATTTCTGTCATATAAAATTATATTATTGCTCCATTAATAATGCAATATTTTATTGATGTGTCCTACAGCTGGCGAAATAAAAACGTAAAATTCGAATATGGTCTCTATTATGACTGGGGAACTATATCTCGCTCGGACTACTTTAAATGCGGATTTCCGTGGCGCTGTCGTAATTTCATGGGGAATCACGGGAAATTGCACTTAGAACTTCCATTGTCACGGCAATTTTCAAGGCCTCTCTGGTTATCGGGTATTTTGTTTTATTCATTCTTTTTTATGAAAATACACGTTTTTATCATAATATTGATATTTTCCAAACAATTTGATTTAAGGAAAGTGCGTCGATCGAAACAAAACAAAATATCGATTTTTTTATTTTTTTATTTTACAAAATTTTTAATTTTTCTGTAAATTATCCTACGTCATTGCTTATCGGATATTTTGCATCACCTTTTTTTAAATGGTCGTTTAGCTTACTTTTTGACATTTTGAAAACTATTGAATTGAAGGAAAATGCTTCCATTGAAACAAACATTAATTCAATTGAAAATTTTTAATTGTATTTTGTTTTTGATTCGCCTAAAACTTTTAAATCCGACCTGGAAAAGTACAACTATATGTATTGTCGATATTACTGCGAGAAAAGACTGTAAAACGATGTTTCGTTGCATGGAACGCAAAGGGTTAATGAGGTGGTTTCCCCCCACTGAAAGACCGAGGTAAAATGAATTTAAAGGTAGCTGTGGATCCCGTAAGATCTCGGCTTCAAATCCAGAGCATACCTGTGTGGACGCCATTGTCTGCCTTCCGTTTCCATTACTCTGTGCCTTCTTCCCATTTCGATAAATCTTCATCTGACGCCACTCTATTTTTTTTAAGCGGGAATAAGTGGTGATTTTGATGGTTTTCCTGGCCCTGCTGACCTGAGAGACTAGGGTATATATATGACAGATGCCTACAAAGGCCCTTTTTATTGTCCCATTATACTTTCCGCATGTTCTAAAAAGTCTCCTTACGCATTAAGTAGTTTGAGAGGTATATCATTTCACCTAGGAATCAATGGATTTGGTCACATTTTATAGAAATTTACTTCCCCCTTCCAAAAACACCAAATCATTAGCCCCGTACCGAACAACTTTACGAGATATTTGCCAAGACATACCGTCTCTTTTACGTGGGAAATGGTACGTGTTCGTACTACTCGGAGACCTTACTTAAAAATGAGGAATTTCGAACTCTGAGATATCGTCAAAAAATAAGTGTGTAGTTTGTTTATTATCGTTACTATTTTTGTAATTAACCATATTGTTACCTCAGTATTTTTTTCAGATTCTTAAAAAGTCTTCCGTTATGAAGGAGTTTTAAACGCACCACGTGAAAAATGAGCCAAATTAAAGACATACCGATATTTCATGTAAATTTTGAGGATTAAATCCTATAAAAGTATATTATTGCACCATTAATATTACAATATTTACTTCTGGCTTCCTTCAGTTGCTGAAAATAAAACGTAAAGTTCTAATATAGTCTCCATTATGACTGGGAAAACATCTCATTCAAACTACCTTGAAGAACGCTAAACCCATAAAATGAAGAAGAAACATATGTTTCTTTGGATTTTATTAATCTTGATTTTAATGCCATTTGGAAGTTATTAGAAATGGTTGTTTCATTCATTCACAACTTTTAATTTAATTTGGAATTCTTGAGCCCCGAAAACGTTACTAACCATATCTTGTGAACATCCTGTTTCCTCAGTTTATTTTATTACCACAATAATCAATCTAGATTAAATATGTAAACTAGTACTCCGAAATTCTGCCTTTCCGCGCAGTTTTTCTCACAAATTGCAATCGAAATAACATGGTGTTGAATCAGAGAATAACGCGGAGTGTTAGTATTTTCCTCTCTTCTACAAATGCCATTCTCTCGTAAAAAACTGTTTGTAGGAAGTAGTTAGAAGTTAATAGTTAGTAAGAAGGGAAAACTTTCGGGAAAATGAATAAAAATTTAAAAAACGTACCTAACAACCTTATGTTTTAAGGTATGAACTAATTGCCTCGATAATTGTCAAAATGCTGTAAATTCAATAGAAATTACGATGCCGGTGGCTATTAAGATTTAGAAATTTATATCTGTTATGGCTCATGCAGTTGTGGTAGGACATCCTCATACGTATGACTTAAGAGTGTGGACTCTCTTTTGCCGTACGCCCTCTCCGTGTTAGCACTCTCTTATTGGTGTTTGGTATGGCGACGATATTGCGCATTTCGACTTATCCGATGGGTTCAGCACTTGAGGTGGTTGGAGCGATTTTCGTTTATCTACAGATTGGCGTAGAACTTGGCATACTTGTTCTTATTGTATTAGATAAAAGTGAAGGATCTGATTGATCTTCTTAAACTCAATTCTGCATTCGTGACTATTAACAAATATGAAATTGGACCGCTATTAGTTAATAATATGCGATATAATCACTATAAAATATGTATGTTAATTTTATAGTTAATGAGCAAATGAGCTATTTCATTTTATGGACTAGTTATTTTATTGTTATTCAATAACCTGTTGATTGTGTATTTAATTTGATGTAAAAGTAAAAATTAATCGATTTACAAAACTATATAGCATGAGGATGTTTACTTTATTTGAAATTCAAATTTAATTGAAGTTTCACAATTCATGAAACAGTCGATGAACATTAATTGAACGAAAGAAATCACATATCTTTAAAAAATATGGCCGTATTTAGCGTCCATCTGATGTGAAGTATTAATTGTATGAATAATAATACGCTATAGTTATAAGCGAAGAATATTTTCACCAACTATGCATTCAGATGTGGCGACAAATCTCCACGTGGGGAAGAAGTTGGGCATCGCAATCCGCGTCTTTGCGGCATTAGCGCGCGGGTTTCAGTGCTCTTTTCCCGTCCCTAGTTGCGCAATATATTATTTAATTTTCAATTCTTGGGAATGCGTGGACATGCGCTCAGTGCAGCCGTTTGGTGGGCAGCGGGAGAATAGAAGAGAGAGTTAATTTCACCTCTCATGAGAGTGAAATGAGCGGACGAGTGGTCGTATGGTGTGGCTTTCTTTTTCAACGGGCTCCGGATGCCCCGAATCGCATGGCTACTGTCTCATTATTATTTTTTGATACAGATCAAGGCTGAGCAAGCACAGTTGTAACGTGTCGTGAATAGCCGGTTCGTTTAGAATTGAGAATAGAGAATTTTTGCTTAATCTTCCGATAAGGAAGATCTTTTAATGTGAACGTCTTTAATCAGGGTATTTTCAATTAAGTATCACGCTTAGTTTGCCGTTCGTGAGAGTGATAATTTCAGCAGAGATTAGTCAGTTTCTCCGCTCTACGTGCCGTGATTATTATGTTAATACATTTTTGCCACAGAGGAACGGAAAGTTCATTTTTGTTCTACCCTGTTTTTAGGGGAGAAAGTGGCCCTTTTCCTCCCTGTTGCATGCACGTCGCATCGTGTTTGGTTATCCTAGGGACAACATATTTACTCTGCTAAAAGTATTACCGTATTGAAATAGATAAATTGAAGCCTCAAATAGAGAATTATTAGTGAAGTAAACTGGACCTAAACTGGAGATTCCGGAGGTGTCAATGGTGAATGGAGAACTCTGAGATTTTGGTTTGGAAGGTCGAAATATTTCAGATTATTTGTTTCCTGAAAAATCTGTTGGTCGATACAATTGGCATAATAATATTTATTTAAAGTAATAAATGGTCATTTTTTATGAAAGCAATTGATTAAAGTTTATACATACATACCAATCACGCCGTTCCCTTCCGAAGTAGGCAGAGTCACTAAGTTTCACTCATAAATATCTATTTGTACACCTAACTCTGCTTCATTAATTTCCTCCGTACTGACCTATCCTGACCTGATTTAAGTTTACTGTAAGGAGAAATCCCGTATCCATTAAAACCGTTACCATATTTTGCTTTCTTCACGTGCGAAGTGCTTACAGAGTGAATGACCTTGCATTACAGTTATAATCTAAAAGTATTTTAGTGAGCTTCCATTCAGATGTGGCAAAAAATCGTTAGCATGACATGGGAAAGGAGTAGGAGTGTGCAACACGCACTACTTCCCTTCCTAGTGACGCAATATACCATTGTTGACTCGTTTATAATTCGTTATGCTCTCCTTTGTGTGGGATATTTTTTATATAATTAAAGGTGCTCTTAATTAAAAGAAACCTGTATCAAATGGTGTTGTTTCCAGCATAAAGTAACCAGATGAAGAACCCAAAACAATATCCCCGGCAAACTGTTTTGAGAATCCATGTACCCCATCCTTGTTCGCGTGGTAACGAACATTTCTTTGTAGTAATGCACCTATGTGAACCCTACCAGTACAAAATATCTTATAGTTCAGCAGTTCACCTTGGGACTTGAATGTAAGGCCGTCGTAATGAACTCATTTTTTGGGAGAAATGTCACGAAATAGCCATATTTTATTCTCGTAAAACCCCTTTCCAATTTTCACTTTGGCGTCAATTAGGTCCATTCAAGGTGCTCGTCCTTGAAATGAGGGAATTGGATCGACTTCCCCCGAGTGACCGTGAAAATGCGGGAAATGTTTTGTAATCGGCCGTTTCCGAAGAGGGAAAGTTCCGCTGGAGTTCGATTTCCACGCTGATTTGTGATTTTACTCTCGATTCGTATAGTATTCATGGCCTGCGGGTAAACGAGTAAGCATTCGAGTATTCTGTAGTTTAATCCCGTAAATATTTGTCCTTTAAACCAGTGAGGAGGTAATGTAATAAGGCTGGCTGAAGCAGTTGTTGTTTACCTTTAATGAATTGCTGATCGGCACCTCATATTAGGTTTTTCCGGATGTTCTGAGTGATCGCTATTGCCTCTACATCGCTAAAGTATTTTCGTCTTAATCTTGTTTGGCTGAAACTTGGAGATATTGCCCTCGTTGAAGCGTGTGTCTGATAAAAGTATTGGAGCAAAAGAGATATTTTGTAAAAGGAGTAATGCTAGATGAGTAGATTAAGAAAAGCGCTATTTTGGTCTTGTGCTTCGGAGATTTTTCATTTGGTTTAGTAGAATATTTTCGATGGCTGTGTGGTTTTATGTGCTGTCTGAAGAATTTTAATGTTTCGTTATTACCATTGATGACCATTATAGCATTCATAGTGCCTTTGGATGCGTTTCATTGTCATACGGCGGAAGTCTATGTCACTTGTCATGAACCTCACCCACGACACGCTATTAACTCTACCAGCTTCATTGAATTCCTATCGTATGTCACAATTTGGAGTAGAAAAGGAATTCGAGGAAGCTTTAAATGATCATTGCATCGTGTCGTAAGATTGAGGTTGGTATGGTATTCCGATGAATCTAGAAAGCCTGAGGAATTTGTTCATATTTTTCCTCCCTCTGTAGTTTGACCCGTCAATTACTTAGCACTTAAAATGTGTGCAACCTGACCTGTCGGTAGAAACAATAAATCTATGCTTTTAAATCCGTAGATTAATGGTAGTCATTTTTCAAACTATTCCTTGTTGTTCATGTAGTTATTGTATTTTTTTGCTAAAAGGGTTATAATTTAGACGTTTTGTGAAAATATATTATTTGCAAATGATAATTTTGCTTATAAATAAGTAGTCATTTGGCTCGATCCCCATAAAACCTCCATTTCCCCCATACATTTCCTGTGCCCCTCGATTCTCTATCGACATCACTTCACACTTTAAAAATCTTCAACGTACCCACATACCTTCCCCCATCTAGAACTTCCTTCTACTTAGCGTTGCTAATATTCTTGGTGTTGACGTGACTCGTTTCAGTTAGCCTGTATTACACTATACACGATCCGTCACTGAACTGCGGAATTGGCCGCGGAGTAATTTTAACGGAGTCACCTGCGAGTGGTCACTATGTGATTTGTCATCCGGGAATTTTGTAATGTAATATTGCATCCTGTTGAAGGCCACGTTAACTAGCAGCGCTTGATACCAAAGACAGAGCCATGCTTAAAGTCATACAAAATGCATTTACACGATCACCTCCTTGCACTGTCGTGGAATGCCTCGTAAATGACAATTGAAGATCACGTAGCGTCTGCACAGTTGTACGAATTTGGTCGATGATGCCTTGTTCTTTCTGTGCCACGAGCAAATATTTAAGTAGGACTGAACATTTTCTAAAATTAACTATTCTACCAAGTATTGACAGTACTAATGGTTGCTAGTAGCCCTGATAAGAATTTATTTGAGACCAGTATTCATTTAAGTATTCATCCTCTAAGGTGACATTTTTAAACGAATAAATTTTCACCTATCGTGTTATTTCCTCAAGTCGTTTTTCATTATCCCATGTGTTTGAATAAATACAGCAGTGTAAGGCGAGCTGGTAGAACAGCATGTGGTAATGAAAGAAGATAGATATCGCACCGCACACTTAATTGAACCAAATATGTATGTACTACTCGTTTTTCGGCTGCCACGCTGCCATCGTCGTATAAAATGGTGCTATTGCACTTGATTGAGTAATAGCCGAAGCAATTGTTGTACAGATTCGATTCAATTAAGAGGACGGTGTAATAACAGTCTATACTCATTCCATATGCCCATGCTGCAAGGGAGTGGAAGAGTGTAGGGTGGCTGGAGCGCTAGTCGTGAGTCGTGATATTGCACATTTTAATACCTCTTCAAGTAAGTCGAAATAAATCCTTGGGCCGCATTTCTCTTAACTATATCCGTGTGAACGGTGGAAATCACTCTGCGTGCAGTAATAGAAATGATGCAACGGGTATATTTTAAATATGTCGCCTTAATCAGCAATGTTATGACTTAGATTTATGGCGCGTAATGATGTTAAGTGAAAATCATTTGTAAATAAGTTTTTTCACGATATGATGTAAATACTTTATTTCGGCTTACTTAAAAAGTTAATAAAATGTACAATCTCACGACTGCCGTATTAAATATTTGTTAGCTTCTCTTATAAAAACATGAAACATATAATGCCGCGATCAGGAGAAAATCTGAACATATGCAATCGAATAATTTCGAAGAATATATATAGTACCATAAGGCTAAGCGTTTAATACCATTCAACTGCCAAGAAATCGAATGGGTAACGTGAAATTTTTCACTCTTATCCATACACATTTCTAATATGTACACGTATGCAAAGTTTCTATTTAATCTGCTTATAAATAAAAATCGCTCCTACCAACTTAAAAGATTCAGTTTTATCACTAGCCGCGACTTTGAATACAAAATGGGATACGGTATGTATTTCATCCGTATTACCCGCGTGTGCCTGTGTGAGGTGGGGATGGTACGGGGAAGCCATTAACGACGTCGATATGTGACGTCCAGCTTCCTCGAGGATGGCCGAAATTCCTCCGCTTGACCTAGTCATCTATAATGCCACTTGCGTCACGTGGATCCCGCCTACCGAGTTATCCTCTTCCCAAACGCCGGTTTCTTGGTCAAACAAGCGCCACTTGCTTGACTGGATTGGCGGCGTGCGGTGGAAGGATTAGTTTTCCGCTCAGAGTCGGCGTTTAAATTATCCCTCAGTCGATCTGTTACGGGTTGGAAGTCGGTGACAACTGAAGGGCTTGGGTTGCTGCCGAGTTTAAGTATTTTTATCGGTTAATTACTGCTTGAGATACAATTGAATAAAATAATGATTAGATAGACATCAAGTATCAACGATAATTGGTCGTTACCACGAGACGAAATAGGTGGGAAATTCGATAAGTCATAAGATTAAAAAAGAAGTATATTATCTCGTTCCATCTATGAAGTAGGTACATATAACCGAATTTTTGAGATAAACGTTTTCTGTTCATTGGCTGCAAGAACAGGTTTCAATCAAGTCCTCATTTAAGTTGTTCTTCGGCAATAAAGTGTTTCCGGCTTGTATTTTTTGTGTTCGCCAACATTCAGTAAATGTAATTATTGAAGCATATATTGTTGGATTGGATATTTGGGGAGGCGACCGACAGCTAAGGTCATTTGCACCATAGGGAAAGGTAAGGGAGGAAGGGCGGAGCGAAACCCGGCGTCAGCATTAGCCTGCTCTTAACGAAAGGCTCCGAGGGGACCACGGTTTAACGTCTCATCCGACAAACGAAGTACTGTACTTGAATTGCCCTCCACAAGACACTTAAGTAGATCGAGTTTCCATAGGAAAACATCCTCCTCTGCAGGGATTTGAACCCCGGTCGTCTTTGTGGCTAGCCAGTTCTCTAGCCATCACACCAACCCGATCCCCGTCATATATTGCCATGTATGCTGTTTGTTTACTAATTCACCTGCTCCTTGGAAAGATAAATACTGGTCAGTTCTAAATTGTTAATGTATACGCTGATGTTGTCCTTGTACCTAAATGACGGGAGAACTTATTGTAATGTATAAGAAAATTATGCGCCTGTGTATGATTCATGTTTGGTGATTTGGAGGAACATTTTCATAATGAGGCAGATGACTATGGTTTTGTCAATAATTCAATAGGAACTGAGAATTTCGTGATCAACGCAAAAGGCTGGGAGACCTCTAATTCTCGTTTTTGAAAGGGTATGTTAACAAGAATATTTGGTGTGCGACTGAGATAACTTTGCTCCAACGTAATACAAGTTGACACGTCTTATAAGGGTAGCACATCTTACTCACCGTAAGCGCCATGTCGGCGTCTCGAATTATCCGGAGACTTTAACGGGCGAGTCTGTCGGCGTTAACCGCCAAGCCGAACCGCCGAACACTCCAGACCACCTCTCCACTACAAATTCACTGGTTGGTTGCTCTCAACAGCAGTAATCCCAAAATCTACCACTCTCCCACCGCCCACTATGGCGAGTGGGGCAATTCGCCCCGAACAGGTCACCCGCGAACGAAGCGATCCCACCCTTAGTGCGGGGTGGACAAAACCCGGCTACCCGAGGCGGCAGCGCTCCACTGAGGGTCGCGAACTCCACTTGAAATTTGTCTCGGACACGATCCTCCAGTGACGGCGTCCTCTGTGGCACTGCCCGGTGCCTGCCTCCCTGGCCGCCGCTTCGCTCACATCCCGTTCGTGGCCCTCCTCCTCCCCCCTGTCGTCTCTCTCCGGGCAAGAACCACCACGGCGGCCCACTTACCAGTCTCCTTCTTTCTCTACCCCACACCTCCAACCCTTCCTCCCGGCTGGCTGCTCGCTCGCTCGAGTCTTCAAACGAGGTCACCCCACTCCACCACCATTCACGTACTTCCCTTCCTCGTTTCCTCGAGATGCAACGAAAGCGCCCGAATTTCGGCCGATCGGCTTTCAATGTGTTTTTTTTGTCAGCTGTCCTCCTGGACGTGCTGGTTCTTGAAATTTCTCCAAGATTCTCCCCGGCGCGGTTTCGTATTTTTTTCTGTCCGGGAGATGAGTTCCCCCCCGAGGGGACAACATAAGATTTCCGCTCCTGAAGAGGATTGTTTAATCTGTGGTCCTCCGCAAGGTCGTGAAAAATGCGAGCGAAGGTGTCTCCTGAACGGTTCAGCCTGCCAATTTGCGTTATTAGTTAGTGGTCCTAAGGGAAGTTATTTGCCCCTTCGCATGCTGTTCCTGTCTGGGATAAGGTTACCCACTTCCTTTCATTTCTTACTCACTATGTATGCCTTGGAAGATTATGAAGGGTGTCAAATGGGTACTATTGGGAGTATTGGGGTATTAGTGAGAAGACTTGGTAATCAAATTTCTCAATTTATTTTTAGGAAAATCAGGTACATTCTCAATTTCTTGCATTCATTAGCAGCGCATTAGATATCCGAATTTGTCATTTGTCGAAAATAATTCCGGATTTAGATGTCGTCAACAACATTCGCTCTTCGGTAAAGCTTATGGTATTTTTGTCGTTCAGCTTGGATGGATCATTGGGTTTAATGATCTAACCGGCTATGAGACCTAACATTAATGATTATCGTGTCACAAGCTATTACTAGTTGGCTTTGCATCACTAGAAATAAAACAACTTATCCGTTTTTCTTTCTTCTTGTATTCAGGTAGAAGTAAATTCTACCTGAGTAATAGTGTATAATATATTAGTGTCAAAAGAATGCTAAGTATGTTTTTCGAATTGCGCTTAGTAAATATGTAAACCGATTACCTTTTCCATCAAATACTTGTCGTCCAATTCGCACCTTGCTCCTTAGTCGTGACCATAGCTATTTTGGGCCTCGCGAAATATTTATTGATTTTGAAAAGTTATGATGGAAATATATTCTCTTCATTCAAATTTGTTTAATTTGATTTCGAACATCAATTTCTCCAGAGACCAAACACAACCTCGAATATATCTACAGACACTCCCAGCTCATAGCTGAGTCTTAGAAGTAAAGGATGGAGTAATTCAAATTGAGGATTTAAATGATGGAAAATAAACACCTTTTCATGTATTCAGTTATCCAAGGTTACGTTTCTAATTACGTATTCTGTGAAGTTAGTTTTCTAAATTGCAGTTAATTAAATGCTATTGTGCACTCTGAAGAGGAACTTCGAATTGGATTATCATGTACTCGAATAGATACAGGCACGCTAAGGAAAATGTTTTCTTTGTCCGCTCGCCTCTGTGGAACTATTGGAAAACTGATGATACAAAATTGATCACTGAGAAGGCTCACAGGGATGGAATCGGTGAGGTGACTAAAGAACTAGTATCCTATACCGGGCGCCCATGATCGAATCCTGAGAGTGGGGAAGGGGAAACCAGATCCCTATTAGTATGATACGTAGCGTATACGTCATGCAGTAGTTCTCCGTCCGGCGGATGTAGCGATCCGGATTCTCGACGCTGTTAGTTAATAGTAGGCTTTTGGCGACGCTAGATTTCTTCCCACCCTTCCTGTATTCACTTTCTTTAACATTTACTTTCCCGACAAATCTGCTTACATAGTCTAAAATGGCCTAATTCTAAAACAACAAATGATTATAAAATGACCTCAGTAGTCGGTCGCCTCTTCGAATAACCAACCAATCGAAGGAGACTCAATGATTAAACTCAATATTCTTTGTCATCGAAAGAGATAAGCCACATCCTTCCCAAAGGGCGTAATTTTGTGTAATTTAAATATAGTTCTTTAGCTAGAATAAGAGCATTAAATAATATTTAGATGATTTATCTTTTTACAAGATTACGCAGTAATTAGTTTCAGACCAAGTTTCCAGCAACCAGTTTTGGTTGCTGGAAATTCTCATTGGATTGGGAAAGCGAGATTAATGGGGATTACAGTGCTGCAAGGTGTTATTTTGTTATGTTTTACTTCAGTCTCTATTAGGGAAACATCTCGCTTTTATATATTGCGTTCTGTCAACCCATAAGCATGTATTTTTGTGGATAGTTTTGGCCCCACCTTCACGAGTGTTACTAGAACTTGTGCCGTATATCTTGTCCATAAATTATAGAACTCATCCTCTCGTCGATTTCAATCTCGCTAATATCTTCAAATTTCTCTCCCGACAGATTTCATGCAAAATTCTTGCCCCACATGAGGATTCCTTGTCCGGAACTGATAGGCCGTGTGCCTCAAATTCTCCTTTTTTGGCATATTTCCTCTCTTCTTTCTCTGTAATCACTTTTCCGAGGCCTTCATTTCGCTAAAACTCTTACCTGAAGGGAGAGTTTACTCCGAAGACAATTAATTTTCTGGGACGGTCGACGGAACGGTTATTAAATGGAATAAGAGCGTCGTACCCAGAGCCTTTTTGAGACGGTAGTCATGCAGTGATAATTTTGTTCTTTTTGTCTGCTTTCTTTTGTATATCTATTCATCTCGATAGACCGGTACCCAATTTGCACGACGTTGCTGGCCGGTAAGTTGCTATAACTAAAGCTATAGTTATAGGAATCGGTGATATCGTTCAAAGCGTTTTTACACATGCGAGTTATCCAGGTCTAAATAATCTAAACGTAAAAATTGGGCGTCAACTTTGAATTTGTAAGCCTACTGGCTTGGGCGGGTGGCGAAAACATCGAAGGATAGCCACTCTGCCGGTGGATGGTTTAAACATGAGCATGATTTGCAGAAACACCCAAATTCAAAGTGTAAGAAAGCCATCGCATTTGAACTTGACAGTTATTGGATCGTCAGAGACCTCCGTTAGATTTATCTCGATTGTGGTGCCGGTTGGCCAATTACGTAGATTCCGGCTGAAGATAATCCTCCGTCTCTGGCTGCTTTCGAGTTCGGCCACGATGGCGATGGAAGATGTTGCCACTCCTGGGATGTATAGAGTGGCAAGGTATGGTCTCTTTAGAGCAATATTTTGCCGAGAATATACTTTGAAAGGTAATTCCGCATGGCGATATTTGACCTCGCATGTTCATTGCTAAACGCTCGTTCATGTAAACCCTCGCCGAAATTCGTGTTGAACGGAGATGGCTTGGTATTGTAACTGGCTAACACACCTGGCTAGCAAGTGGGAGATCCTGGTATGAATCCCGTTAAAGTCATGGCGAATTTTATCCCTTTGGTGATAAAAATTCCGGTAAATATGTTCTGACTTACTGTCCGTGCTTCCAAGAAAAATACTAATTCGATTATTTTACTCCAGGAAAATGTATATTATTATGAATATAAATGCGCATGTTGCTATGGAATTGAAGTACAAATCGGCCTATAAAATGATCACCATCAAAAAGAGGTTCGGTGTCCATAGAAAGCCCTCAAATGCGTGGTGCTTGTACTCTTTTCGAGTCACTCATTGAAATACCGAGTCCGATTTCAACTCTCTCAGCTCCCTGACGAGTGGTCGTCGTTGAAGAGTAATGCTCTCTGCTGCTTTACTTGTTTACCTTCGCGCTCTCCGGTTACATAACACTCCGCATCCTGATTTCCCCAACGTTTCCCGCGGATTGCCTGCCTTTACTCTCACTCCTTTTGTTGCGACTGGGATCCGAGAATTTCGCTTTCTGGAGACCGCTAGACTATGCAAACTCACCGTACCTTTTGCTTTACTCCTGTTCATTTTCCCCTCTCTCATTTCGTGGGTTCCCATAATTTTCTTTTGAATGTGGAAAATATGCTATCATGAATAATCTGTCCATTGCCCGCTATTTTTATTTAGCTTTGGGCCAAGAAATTCTCATTTTATGTAGAGCTTTTGTGGTATAATTACCATAGCTATTTCTTAAGTATCTCATCTTCGTGACTCTTTGTTTCGACTCCATTCATCGCCACACTCCACGTCAAAGTTTTGTTGACATTTATGGAATTGGATGCAGTTACTTTCGAACATTTATGTTGGTGATAATGAAGTAACGAGGTTGGCTTGAGAGCAAAATATTTCATTTCGTAATCTCGTAGGATGTATTGAATCGCAGATGAGTTGCGTATGAACCTAACGAAAGTTGCTGCAGTGTAATTTTGTTACTGCACTGATCTTGTGAAGCATGAACTTCTCTTGAGAGTCCGTCCATTTTTGTTGTTTACTTTCTTATTTTTGTCATTTACTAGTTAGATGTCTTCCGATTCGTATTCACTTTGTATTAAATTATGCTACCCCTGTTTTATTTTGCTTAAAGCTTTAGTTCCGTCATATATGAAGCATTGTCTTCCCCTCGCCCCATCGCGGTATAGGATGAGGAATTGCAGTGATAGAGCTTAATTTGTCTCAAGAACCTCAGTAATTCTCTGTGTTATGGGAGAAGCCTTCGTCATGAAGAAGAAACGCTGGATTACTCTCAAAATATCGCGGGGGAATATCCAAGAAAGTTAGGTAAGACATCGAAACTATTAGTAGTTACTTTTCCACGTTTGGTCGTCATGCTGATCTCGAAAATTATCCTATATGAAAATTCGGTTCAAGGACAATTTTCGGTAAATACCCCTGGGCCTCTTACCTTTCTAGGAGCCATAAGTATTTGAAAATTTATCACTCACGTAAATGAATATGCGGACGTCGTTGATTCGATTCATCATTCAGACAAATATTTGTGAGAAAATGAGCCAACTGAAGTAAAGTGAAGAGGCGTTGCGTCAGTGGACTTAGCGGGCCGTCATGTGGAGCGCTGGAAAGTTGGATTTTCTTTTTTCTTGACTTTGTTTTGTTTTCTTAATCCAATGCTGGCTGTATGATGGGGATCCCGCGGGGTTCAGGTTTAATTTGCTGTTTAAAAAAATTCGTAAATGAAGTTTCCCGTTGACGCCGGAGTTTATTTAAATCGTTCCTCCAACGCGGCGAAGCAGGCAGCTCCTGGAAATTTAATTCCTGATGCTAGTCTTTTATAACTGTACTGATGGATTTGTTGTAAGTTATTTTATTTGGCGCAATATTCATAAGTATAACTAGCTACTTTAAAAATGTTTGTTACATCCAGATTGCTCGTTATTTAGTTATTAATAAATTCTGATTGATTTTTTTACTTATTACTTTATGGTTGGTCTACGTGAGTAATCAATCACTCTGAGAAAGATTTACGATATTCATTGGCGGCCTCACCCAACCTGTCCCTAATCTTGAAATTCTCCGTTCCTCGGGACGGGGCCAAACTAACTGTTCATTGGATTACTTCATCTCTGGAGTAAATTGTTGTGTTTGGCTTCGCGTGAGATGGCCTGGCGGGCGCCCTTCGCCTGATTGCCAGTCTCACCTCCCCGAACGTGTTTTTCCCATCTTTTCGTAAGCGCCCTCGCCTTTGTGATATGCCCCGTCACATTCTGAAACTCTTGAGCTCGAAGTTTTGCCTCATCTCTAGCTGATTCACTCCTGCTGCAATATGAGGCCGCTTGAATATTGTCTTTATCCGCTTTCTCTCGGACGATGTCAGGCATAAGCAGTGACGGAAAGAACTCCACGTATTTTTCCACAGAATTGGAAAATTAAATACGTTTTTCATTAATTCAATGGCGAAATACCTGGTGTTACCTCATCATAGTAAATGGCTTTCCACGCCTGAAGTCGATAAAGCCGCGTCTGAAGTCATCGACTTGTGACGTCACTTGATCCTCAAGCCTAAAAATTTGCCATTTCCCTGTGTGTGGAATGTTTTGACTTTTGTATTTTATTTCTCCCTAGCCATTACTCAGGTCTCTGATGTTAGCCATCATTTACCTGCCAGACTATGAATTGATGACGCCTGATTTGGCGGTTAAAAGGTGGCATAGGATGTTCATGTCGGAGACGCTGGGATTCCAAGGGATGTTTTGAGATACTTTTCTTTTATATACTGAGGTTTTCCCATCACGTAGTGCATGTGGTTAAGATGCATAATTGCCATTTTATTTCAAGATTATTTACAATTTTACTAACTATTATTTACAGTTTCGTCCAAATTATATTTTCTGGAAACGATTTGGGAAACACGAATGGGGAATGATATATACTATGAACCGCATGCCTACGCATTATATTTCGAATTAGACACGGGTATAATCAAATTGAAATAAAAGAGAGAAAGTCTCCAAAAGCCGTAAACAATTGGCACCCTTTGTCAACAAACACCAAACTTACTGTATTGGTATGCTGGGAAACCACAGCAGCGACCAACCACAGCCTCTCAACCAAGAATACTCCCCTGTGATTGTTTACGGGAATGTTACTTCCTCGCCAGGGACCAAACACAGACACACACACACACACAACCCAAATTGCAAGAGCTAATGGGACCCCGCTAAGGATGTTTGGGTTATAACCTGGGATCCTTCACAGGGCTAATGAGACCCCGCTAAGGATGCCCGGTTATTTACGCAAGCACACTCACAAGTACACAAAATCACTCACACACACAAATGGGCCCAACTTCTGGGAGAATCAGCTCCAAAAGAGCGTGGTCAAATCAACACAACAGGAACGGACGAGGGTGGGGGTCGAATACGCGTATCCTCACTTCAACCTTGCGTTGACGTGACGCGTTAACTTCGGTTCGCTGAAGGGGGCTACTTTGTAGCCGAAATACGCGTATTCGACCCCCACCCTCGTCCGTTCCTGTTGTGTTGATGTTGTGTTCCATTTCAGTCAGATATTAAGGTAGTCAGACGTGTAGTCATTTGGCACACATGCTACCATTCAAACAGTCACTCATATTCAGTTCATTTGGTCATACTATTATTCGCCATCAAGTTTTTCAGACCGTGTTCACTCAAAGGATAAGTATATATGACAATACATTTTAATTTGCGAAAAGTCTATCTCTCGTCACACAGATTTCACGCGATTTAATCAGTTCAACGATGCATCACTCTTGTCATACTTCCAATAATTCTTCTAAAAACCACGATTCTCAATTAATACTCCATCAAGTTAACCATTCTATATCTTTCCAGTCACACACATCATCGTCATTTTTCACGTTTCAGTACCAAGTCTGCCTTAATCTGTTCAAGCGTAACCAGCCAGTACAGTCAAAATTGGTCTTTTGACCTGTTATAGATGTACTTTAATTATCCATATGTGGCTTAAAGTTGTTTTTCAAAAAGAGGAAGCATGTGATTAGCAATGGAGATGAGTCTGTGATTAGAGGAGTCTCTACTAGATATAATTTTTAGAACCCCAGAGACATTTGATTAATTCTTCCGTCAAAACTTATATTTTATCAACATTTTTTATACTTTCTGGCAAATCATTTATCAACTCTCATATTTAATATTTAGAAGACCTCTGGCCATATTTATTTAAGGACCTAATTATGACTTAAGGCCATGCTTTAGTAATCATGACTGAAGGCCAAGCTTTATAATTTTTGAAAAATTCTAGTCTCGTGTTGCATACGTCTCATGATAGGGCAGTAATGACTGTTATAGTGCCATTTTGTGGGTTATTTTAGTATTCGCATCCATGTTTACCGTGGAGCCTCGTAAGGGGTTGTGACAGCGCAGCTTCTGAGCATTTTCTCCTCATTGTCAGTTCATTCCCTGAAATGCGACGACATTTATGAAGCGCACGTGTATCCATTTTGGAAAATCTGATACATCGGTGGTGCGTGTATTTCATGCGATTGCCATTGTTTAATCCATCTCGTGCACGATTAGTCGTGGTAACGTTTTCCTTTTATTTCTGTGAACAATGTTTACGTCCATATATCATCTTTACCAGAAGCTGCTAATTGTAGGTCGATAGACAGTTCTCTATGTCGTGTGGTATCTTTCTGCATACTTAAGCACCATCAGCCAATAGTCAAATACTACTTTTCGTTCCTTAATTTAAGCCATATATGTGGAAAGAACTGGAAAAAACTTTTTACGCATCTTATGAGGAGATGTCTTCTTTACTTCTTGAATGTAATGGGAGCTTCTTTCGGTGGCCAGTGCGGCAATCGTGGGTCGTTGGATGCGCATTTTAATAACTTTCTAAGTTAGCCGAAAAAAATAATGGGACCATATTTCACTTGAGTGCACCTGTTTATTTGTTGGAACTCATCTAATAGCCAGCATTGGAAATTATGGCTGATTATTATTTTACTTTTTTTCTTTAATCTATGTATGCTATAATTAGTTCTCGGTGCTCTGTTCAAAATGAATACAAAATTATGTGTCTATGTTTTTTCATGATTATTGGATTCAGCATGATGTCTTGATTCTTGTTGGCAACAATTATAAAAATTATAAATGTAATATTTCGCGCTTAGATAAAATTCGGCGCGCGTTTAATTGATTTATTACGAAATATATGGCATGTGTCATATGGCTACTTCGAATTGCCAAAAAAGCTAATCGGTATGTTGTAATTTTTTTCCTTTTATCCATGGATATCGCTGATGAGAACACTTACGCAAAGTTTCTTTATAGTCTGAGCAAAAACAAATATCGCTCCAACCCCTTTCAAGGGAAAGTCTCGTTTACACTTGATCTAGTGTCATCTCCGGGAAACTGGTCCTCTCTTTGCAAATGTAATGCGCACTTAAAATATAGATATCTTAAAATTCAACAGCTCTCTGGGAATTAGATATCTTTGAAAATGTTACAATTCATTTTACCAAATGTTGTGCAATTATCCGTTTGTACTTTAGTATGCATAGTCCGCTCTTTTCCATGGCTGTTACCTGAATGAGAAATTTTGTGTGTGAACCCACCGCTTCCCTTTCTCACTATCGTTTGAATATTTAACTCGTACTGCGCTGGGAATTCTTTGGTACCGTGCTTCGAATTTTTTATGGTGGATGTATTGGGCTCATATAATGCTCCTTTATTTTTATTCCCATGAGTATGGGTTAGAAATCATATCACAGATCGGTCACTTTTGATGCCGATACGGCCGCAGCTTATATTTCGTATGTTGAATCCTGTTTTTTATATGTGGCTTCCGATCATTGCCCTTCCGAATAACGGAAAAAGATGCCACGTTCATATCTTTTGGCCATTCGTGGAGTAAGCAATTATGAAATGGTCAAAATAAGCCGATTTTTGGCGGTAAGTCGGTCACGCTCGTCTTTGGCGCTGCCAAGAATTTGACGACCCCGTGATAATTGAATCACTTCGGTCTGAGCCATTCCTCGATCCGAAACACGTCATCCTTGTCTGCCTCCCCTCTGTTACCCCACCTTATCCTGCCGTTCCACACCGTTTTCAGCTTTGATTACCAGGTGCGACTCTGCTTCGTATTTGTGCCTACAACATGTACAACAAAGCATTGTTTGCTGTGTGTGCTTGTGGTCATAGCAATTAGGAAATGTTCATGTACTTGATAATGTAAATTACTTTTTACATTGATCTAAAGTTTCAATAGCACAATACAATTCACCGATTTGCTGCATCATTATATGCAGATAGCGTATGATTATATTCGTTTATTGATATGATAGAAATGTGTTGATGTGATGATGAGTGAGGGAGGTGGCGGAAAGATACAATGGTTTGGGGAGGGTTGAGAAAGGCTTGGGCACGTGGATCAATGGCTGGTGCGGCGGGCAAGGTTTTATACGAGCATGGAAAATTTCACCGAGTGAAGCCCGCTACGGTCAACATTATTCAATCTGGGAATCTTGGATTTTTCTATTTTCCATGTCCTTTTGCCTTGCTCCCTCTGGTATTTATCTCAGATCGCCAAAAAAATCGCGCGGGTTAAATTTTCATCGTATATGTACACATTTAAGGCCGGGCGTAAAGTTTCCATCCTCCAGCTTCTTGGAATAAGTAAGAAGCAGCCGTCGTGAAAGGAATTAATCCGCTGACTCAGTTCGCGGTAAGGAGAGCGTGCCCTCGGGTGAGCCTAAAGGACAGTGATGTAACCTTAAAATCATTAAATTCTCTCTCACCTGCTTCCTCTTGGCATAAATTCGCCCGTGTTATTCCCATGAGATCTCGATTAATGTGGGATTAAATAGTAGCGTTGAGAAATTCGGCGCCCTCGCAAATATTAATTTGTTTGCCCATCAGTCCGTGACATAGTATTGTGTTTCGTATTTTCATAATGTATTATTTCTCATGTTCCAATTACTTCAAGGTCCTCCGCTACTTTTGAAGAGTTCTTGCTGCTATATTTGAATTTATTAGCTTTTATAGAATTTGATCATTTTCTAAGAATTTGTTTGTATTTGTAAAATTATCCTATTTTATTTGACTTTTGAATAATGCTGAGTGTATTCATTACCACGGGGCGAAATGTTCTGTTCGAAATTAATTACCAAGATCACAGTTACCTCAAATTAGGAACTATGCGAAGGATATAATATTACCGGTTGATATCATATATAATTTAAATATACCTAGTTTGATATAGTTCTATAGGCCACGTCATAAAATTCCATTATTTTAGAATTGCGCAACTATTATTAGGCATCAAGTGCAGGTCGTGCGGTGCAGATGTGCAAAATCTCTCCGAGAACTTCGCCGTCGTTTACCCGCGAACGGCTCCTCCCACATCGCTGATGACACCTGTGGACGGACGGTGACCGTCCGATTGGATCTGGTGCTTTCCAGTCGGATGAGCTGAATGAAGTCCTCTCGGGTTTTCAAGCGGATCTAAGGTTCAAATTCTTGCGACGTGTCGAACGGCGAAGCGTGGGAATTGATGGCAAATCTTAACTAGCTGAATACCATTCAGTGACTGATATTTCCTAGTTCATGGAGTTTTTCAAATGTTTAAGTAGATATTTACTTGATGATCAGATGTTAAAAAAGCTATTGAACGACGACAGATCTTCAGTCATGAAAGAATTTGTCGGATAACCTTGTATCATTGAAAAGCGCTTTCCTGTTCTCACACTTTCATTGTGTTTCATATTTCTTTAATAACTGTTAACTTACATCAGGAGAATGTTTACGAACCTAATATTGAAACCATAGTCGTCATACGTATTGAATTCTACTATCTGCGTTTTATAGTGAGCGTGTGTTAAGCGAGAAATCATGTCGTTTTTCTCTGAATGAAACTCCATTTTTGTTGCTGCTGCTCTCAGTCCCTCCCGCCATACGTGATTTTTCGGCCGTCACGTCAAGTAGTTTCGGCCCTCTCCGAGTAATTTTGGTCGCGTGTCAGTATATTTGGGAGAAGCCCCGTGGAGATGCCGCAAATCGGATATGTCTAAGTACTTACCGCACCAGGGGTGTGGGGTTTGGGATGGTCGGCTGCCCACCCGCGGATAACTAGAGCGCTGCTTGCGTGCGGCTCTGGAGCCTCGCAGGATTTTTGTCCCTGCGCTCCTGCGTTCGTCGTTTGTCCTCCGCTTCTTTGTTTTCAAACGCTCTATTTCAGTTAGGTCATTGCCGCTGCTTGGGAACACTTCAATGTTTCTTTTTCATGTTTACCACATGGAGTAGACGACCTTGAAGTGGTAAAGCTTCGACGACCCCTCAAACCTTTTCAACTTAGTTTTGAAGTAATCCTTTCGAGTGGAAAAAGGTTTTCCCGGATTATTTTCTCTTGTCGGTGATTCTTAGTATTTACCTTCGTATTACTGTCCCTAGCAACACTGCCTTCAAAATCCCGCCACTTCCTTGTATATATAAAATATATCGCCGCTTTTTAAATATAAATATACTTTTATTATATAAATACACAAATAAATGAAAGAGAAAAACGTAGGCATACGAAATAATAAGGAAAGGACACTCGTTGAAAAAAACTCTCTCGGACTTTCGAAACTCGGACGTTATGGCGATCAGTTGCCATCGTCGGCGGAGGGAGACTCCTTAATTTTTATGATGTATCTATGAATATAAAATGAAACGTATGAATCATATTTTAGAGAAGGTAGTCTGCAATAAGTTTTTCAATGTTTCTGCCTTCAACATATCACGCATTACCTTCATCCCATATGTCTCCGAGCATACCGTAATTAGGCTCTCTTGCGACCTCCTTTTTTATACCGCATTGCCTATATCGAAACATTTCTCCCCAGAATATTCGCAATCAGTCAAGTCTTTTAATCTCAACGGTCCCTTGCTGCCTGTGCACGAGCTAGCCCCCCGGAGCGAAATGGACCAGTCTCTGATGCCCGCTAGGAATTGCCTGGCTGTCGGACCCGCTCATTATTATCTTTTAAGTTCTGTGATCGCCTCGAGGCTGGCTTTTTTCCGAATCGAGAGTCTGAGGCGCGTTTTTGAGGGAAAGGGCACTCGAAGGACGAACTGGATTGCTCTCCACTGCGGCCATCTCGTGCTCCGTCGAGCAAAAGTCAATCCACCGAGTACAGTGGTTCCCATCCTTTTATATGCTCCAAACCTATAAAAATTGTTAATTTATTCTAGCACCCCTTAAAGTAATACTTTATTTAAGCATTAAAGTTTAGATGCCAACATCGAATTGCACAATCAATTGTATTGAACAAATGAAATTTATGAAAAAGGGAAATATTTCAACAAATTCAGAGTTGAATAATCCATTCAGAAGAGGTACCCTTGATAGAATATTAAAACTATCATGTTATCCCGCGCACTCTGGAACGCTATCTCGCACTCCCAAGGGGTGCGAGCCTGGAAAACCCTGGGACCGTGCCTCGTGTGGTTATGCACGTTTGCTTGAACTGGCGTGCGTGGAAGTGTCTCTCCTTTATTTCCCTAGTGAGCCGAAGTGTGAAATTGGCGGTAGGATAGGACGACGTGACCTGTTTCGTGCGACATGAGTTGGACTTGATTCGCCGGATCGCCGTTTTCTTCGTTTCTCGTGAGAAGGGCCGTGCCCTGCCCGGTTTCTGAAGCGCCAGCGTGGGCCATCAAAGCGGTCACCTCGGTTCTTTTTAGGCTTTACTCTCGTGTTTATGTTTCGAGGCGACTCCCGCCCCGCCCCCCTACCTCAAACCTTAAGTGCACCGGATGGAAAGCGTCACCGGTCCCGCTTGGCTTCAAACGATTCTCTTGTGTGCCTCTATCCCCAGAATCCAATGGACTAAATAGGTACCAGGGTTTTTTTCATGGCGAATTTCAACCCTGGTGTATATGCACCCGTGCGAGTGACTTCGTACCACATCATTTGTTAAATGCAATGATTGGAAATGAGACGAAACAGGTGGCTGGAGTAGAACTCTTGGGTGTACGTTTTACTGATTGTTTAAGATAGTCGGAAAATATTCGTGGACCCCTTTTTTGATTTAATTTCAAAATTAAAAATCAATTCAAGTTTACCCCTAGATGGAAAAAAAGGCCCTAAGTGCATCTATTTATTCGTTGGCACTCACTATTCAGATGAAAATGGTAATGATACCACTGATATATTTTAAATATTTTTTCTTAATTAAAGCATTACCTGATCAGAGTTTTCAGCGCGGCATCCAAAAGGGGAGATTTAGTTTAAAGTGGACTCTGCCTGATAACCTGATATTCGTAGGCCACCATGATAGTGGTATATAATATATCACATCGGTCTAGAAGACGCGCACACGTGCAGTCGAATTATTACAAAACATAGGTATGTCATGTAACGTCAGGCTAGGTGTTAAAATAGTATTGAATTTCCAAAAAAAACAATTCGGTATTAAGTTTTTCGCAAATTTGTCCATAAATACGGCTCCAACCAACTTTAATTGCCGACCCCCTTTGAGGTCTTTGTCTTGAACTCATTTCATTTTCTTCTCCTTTGTTTCCTTCCGCTTGCTCTTGGTATTCACTCCTTTTTTTCTCCTTTCGGCGCTTCCAAGTTCCACCTCTTTGCCATCCTTATTTTAGCTTTTTTAATCTAACATCACGACTCATCATTACTGAATTACGATCCCAGTGTGTATTAGCCCCCGAATAGCTCCGCGAGTTCTTCACACTGTTCCTAAATCTTTGCCTAACCATGATGTAGTCAATTTGATGTCTTCCAGCGTCTCCCGGCACTTTCCATGTGTTCCTCCGCCTTATATGGTGTTTAAACCAAATTTTTGTTACTATTAATGTATTTCTCATACAAAATTCAGCTGTCTTTTCACCACGATCATTTCTCGTTCCTAATCCATACCCTCCCACTTCATACCCATCTCTCCCTTCTACCACAACTGCGCTCCAGTTGCCCCCGACTATTACATTTTTCTTCCCCGGCTCTTCTCTGATTATCTCCTCTAACTGTTCATGCACCCCATGCACCTCTTCCTCCCTATGATTGCTTGTGGGCATGTACACCTGGATACGAAATTTGTCGGGCGTGCTTTTATTTCTACCACGAGTAACCTGTCGCTCACCTGTTCAATATATACTACCCTCATCCCTAATTTTGCGTTCAATACAATAGCTACCCCACGTTGACTCTCATCCCCACCACTATAGATTACCCTGTAACTATCACTCCATTAGTCGCCACTGTCCCACCATTTCACCTCTCACAGCCCCATGGCATCTTGTTTCCCTTTTCCATTTCCTATTTAATATTTTCTAGTTTCCCAGGCCTCATCATCGCCCTAACGTTCCAAGCTCGTATTTTAATATGTACTTTCCACCGCCTCTTTTTCTTCTGTTTTTTTTCTGGTTTTCTAGATGTGATGCTATTTATCTGTTAATAGTTTTCACATGTAGGTGACGTCTGTCTTGGGTAGCTGGTGTGCGAGCACCAGGCGACGCAATATAATTGTTTTGTATTTAGGGTATCTAATTAAAATTCTAATAGTAATATTGTTTTGTATTTAGGGTATTTAATTGCGCACGAAAGAGATTCTAGGCTGGTCTATGGAACAATTCCCGCTTGGCTGACGATTGTATTCTTTACCGCAACAAATAATCCGCCTCCAGCTCGGTTGGATCTATCTTTTCTGAAATTTGTGAAGGATTTTGGAAAAACTTCACTATCTGAAGTATTGTCTATTACTCAGCTTTATGTAAGTGTGACGTTATGAGGGCAATGGTATCAATATTTCTTCATGTTTTCAATTTGAAAATATTGCATGTACACCGACCTGGTTTCTCTCTATTTTGTATTTACCTCACGATCTACTTTGTTATTTATGAAGGTTTCAACTCATGATTCACGACCGACGCTTTTCGTGCATTTAACCTGAGGCTTTTGAGCGTCGCTGAATCATAGAAGAGAGGAGTGGGACGAAGGAATTTATTTGCAAGATTTGTCGCTTTCTTTTACTGGATATCAAAGCTTCGTGGAAGCGGTATGAACGATACCATAAAGTCCGATCCTGGTTTCCAATACACCAAGTCATGGTCGCCATATGGTGTAATGGATGAGAAGAAAGCGGCACAGGGAAACTGCTTTGTGTTGATGGAGAAAGTATAAAAATTAGGTATTGAAACCAAGGACTTGACCGTTATAATTTGTTTTCGTAGAAAGCGTTTCGTCCATGGTCTGCAGATAAACTTTAGAACAACTGCACGAAGCTCGATTACGATTTTCGACGCCTTATCACGCAAGAAAGGAATTCTCCATTGAAACTGATCTACATCAGTATATCAGAAATTTTTGTGATGGCTTGAGTGAATGCCAAAGGAAAATCATTTGTTCGAGGGCGCATCTATGCCGCGAACACTGTTTCTCGTCAAATTACTTCGTCTTATGTTAATCGTCATATATGTATACCTGATGAAGTACCGTAATGACAAGAAAACCTATTTGTTTTCGTTGATTGTTAGAAAATAATTTTGAAAATCACCGATGGTAAGTAAAATGCTTGTACTTTCGAAAATATTTTGATCTTAGGGCATTATACGCTCTGAAATTAAGGTAGTTATTCATTATTAAGTTGTATTTCAGAAGGTTAGTAAACAATTTTTTTGCTAGTTGGTTTATCGCTATTAGTAACAAGTAACGACGGGAAATTTCGACAATTCGGACCATTTGCAGCGATCTTTTTCATTTCCTGATTTCTTCCTGAAATCTAGCCAATGATTTTTGAACAAAATCTTTACACCATTTATTTATTTTTGTCCGTTTGTCATGGGAATGTTTCCTCAGAAATTTGATTGACGGTCGTTTTGAAGTTGTTAGAAGGAATAGTCTCAGGCTTCTTGTGAAGCAATACTTTATCATCAGTTAAGAAAGAATGAAATCACCGGGTATTTTTCCTAATTTTTATTTATTTTTAGACCTTGGTTACGACATCGAGTGCCACTGATAAATTTTTATGAAAACCGAATCACGTCTTACATATGTTTGTGAAATACCAGGAGTTGGGGAGATTTGATTAGTGAGCGAGGTTAAGGTTGGTAATAGTTTGATTTAGATATGTACGGGTGAAGATTCTGTAGCAGAGGTGTAAGTCCCTCTGCCTCGCGAGGCAGCGAGCTAAAGTGGTCTATTAGGGGTGGTTTGGGGCATTTGACGGGTATTCAACTGAGAGAGCGGGTAAGCTAGACCTATATTCTAGCTCTTATTCGTCATGTAATGATACCCCAACTGCTTTACTTACGATGAAACACGCATACATTTGAAGCTCGCTTTCATACGGTTGTGAAGCCTGCACGTAAGCATTTGCGGAACGAAAGAGGATGGAAGCCATGGCAATGTTATCGAAAATGATGAAGGTTAAGTAGACGGAGAAAATTACCAATGAAGAATTCCTACGAAGAGTTGGAGAGAGAGTAAGTGCAGTGAAAATTATGAGGAGGAGGTATAAATTCGTTGGGCATATTTTTGGGCACAGTAGCCAATTGAAAACAAGAATGGAAGGAGAAGTGAAAGGGATGTATTACAGCGGAAGGTCGGGAATGGAATGCAACCGGCAAATGATGAAGGGCGTCAAAGTGAAAAATAATGTAGGATCTTAGCTGTTCGGAGAGCGGAGTGGAGAACTACAGCCAAACAATCTTCGAATGGATGACTGCTGGGTATAGATATTCTGTAAATTAAAATGGATGTACTTTTTTGAACAATGTAAAAACTCAGGTTAGACGTTGCGTTAGTGCCTGTTTTCACTCACTCGCTCCAAGTCGCTCGATTTTCTGGCTCACTGTCCATATTCTCCATTCTCTCTTTCTTGAATTTAATTATTATTATTGGATAATCTACCGTTTATGGTTGGTTTCAATGGGAGTCTGTACTAATCCTCTGGGTTTTTACAAATTAAGGGCCCTATTAACTTATAATGTTCCATTTTTCATCGCTGCATTAGTCCTTCCCTTCTTCATCTCTTCCAAAAAACGTTTTCTTTTTTCCCCTTCTTTCTTCTGTATACCTGTTGGCTGACTGCAGCACTGCCTAGCCCAAAATCGTTTCCACCATAAAGACAGCTATTCTTCTTGAGTAATTTTCAGCCCATTTATTTGGGATAACACCTCGCTGGTTTGAATTTTCACGTTCGCAGCATTTAGTACCATCGGTGGTCGATATTTTATGATATTATATTCAGTAGAGAGAACTAGATCCCTCTACCTAGCAGTAGCCCGTGACTAGTTAATAAAATTTCATCGAAGTGCTTTTCATATAATGATGAATAGGCCTTCTCAGGTGTTGCTTGGCCTTCTCTACTTTGTCATAACATGGAAACTTGCGCTAAGCGTGTGACCTTAACAGAATTCTCTTGTTTTTACACGCGCTGGTTGCCATCTGGCGAAAGCATTTTCAATGGTAAACATACTGGAGATTCTTCAGGAGGAGCTGCGTTTGTCAAAGTGCATGATAGCACTTCGACCTGAAAACATCTCATGTAACGGAAGAGAAACTATTGTCCTGAACGTTAACCAATGCAGCTCCAACGGAAGAAGCTCCAGTATGTTTACTAGCCACTATGGAAGCCTCCGCTCCAACATTTTCAATTATGTCGAAATGAACTGTCTTTATGACTCGTTAGATTTTTGTTAGATCGACGGGGCCATCAGTTCCATCAGCTCGTGGTAATATTTTTGAAACGCATATTGTATGAACAACTGCGCGACTGCAAATTCTGCTGTCCCAAATTTCTTAAATTAATCTGAATTCAATCTACCATGGGCTCCGGCAACGCTTCATGGTGTTGTAACGGAGGATGAGTAAACTTTTCTATTACATTTATCATGATGAATGTTTTCTTTTTACTGTTTCGTGTCTCTCATTTTTCTGGTCAGTTGAGAGAATCTGCCAAAGATCGAACTCCCTGCTGGCTTTAGTGCTAGACTTGACGATTTTCAGCCCTAGTATGGAATCAAAGCTGTAGATACTGTAGCAAGTCCGTTTTACTTTTTATATAACGAAACTTGATGGTATTTGAATATATTTTCATCTCATGCTTACTTAAACTACATTTGCAGCTCAGTCTACACTCTTTTCACATTCATACTAAATTTTTATTGCTAAATATTTGTTTAAGTAGTAAGTGGTACATTTCACTAAAAATGCTCCTTTTCAGTTGTACAATCTCAGAATTAGAATCGCTATCCTTCTCAGAGTTATGCACAGCAAAAAAATTATTCCTGTTAATTTGCACAGGTATAGTGCTTCGCGAGTACCTCTTTTAAATATCTCATTCACCTCGGTATATTGATGTATTAAAGTTGGATAAGCCACTTTTTGTAGATCTTTGGTCGTGGCTAACGCTGTTGAAAGTTAATTACCTTTGATGTCTAAACACAGTGCGAATTTTCACCTTATCCCTTGAGACATACCTCACAAATTATCTTTTGAGTGCCTAGATGTTCAATCTTTCGTCGTAGATAATGCTTTACTTGATTATCGCATTCATTGAGGAAAACTTCAATCTCGATTTAGGAAACTGTTGAAGAATTAGTTGAAGAATAGATGTGATTCATTCTTTTATGAACAACTGTTTTCGGTGATCAAAACAAGCGGACTGAGTGGAAAGGAGATTGATGAGTTCAGGTTATGTACTGGTTCATTAAATGCTATTATTGACGCTGCGCGATCTTAAAGTTAACCGTGAATGTAATTTGTTTAGCTTTTTGTTACTTTGGATTTTTCCTAATAGCGCACGGCGTTGAAAAGTAACTGGCCTTCTTGATGTCTTTGCTTCGGCAAAATACAGCGCAGGAAAGCCATTTAGTGGCTGTTAGGATTATTAATGTCTCATTTATTTTTTCTCGGGGGACGATATGCCATTAGATGTCTTCTTATTATTATTAGATTAGAAGGTGCTTGGTATGCGTCTGTGGCTGTTTTGCTGGATTATATTATACTGGTTATTTTTCCACCTCAAAATGGTTGTTGTGGCGTGGATCAAGTCACACTAATTTCCTCGCTGAAATTTTTAAAAGGCATCTTGAGAGTAAAAGAACGTGGGACGTGCAGCGGAGCTCAATTCTTAGCCAACATGCCGATTCATTATGTTAATTTATGCAGCCTGTACAGTCTTCACACTGCTCCATTCTGGAAAAACTTGTACCGACATGCCTCATTCAGGAACTCAGGTGATAGATATTTGTTAAGCGCAAATATCTGGAAGTCATGTAATGTAGATTTTAGATAGACAGTAAAGAAATACAAATTAATCATTCATAAAACTGGCCCCTACATTAGGAACAATTGTGCGTCGCGTGTTGGTTGTAGACTAGTAACATTCAAAACTTGAAACGAATGCGAAAGGGCGATTACTTAGGCTACACGGATGAATAGGAAGAATATCGCTCGTCCGCTGTTGCGTGTTCGTGACACATACGTAATTCGTGTCTTGCTCTTCCGTCTCTCTTCGGGACTTTCCATTTTTTGCTGTCTTGTGTGAGGTCAAAGGTCTTTTTTTTCCGTAGGACGTCGTCGTGAAAGTTGAGTCTCATAGGATCGCAGTTTCACTGTGTTTTGTAAGCTCGGAATGCGTTTCATATTGTTCCCCCTTAAGCAGCGACGTTAATTCATGCATACATTATCTTATGTATTGTTTCTTTACTCAAATACCTTGCCATACCATTGTTAAGATGTGCTTAGAAATTGCTTACGACCACAGTGCCCTCTTGGTTCAGAGTTATCTGTTCAGAAGGAGCACCAAACTCTGTCACCCATTGTTATGGGCCAGTTGGTTTTCAACACCGGGCGCAATTAAGAAAAATTCAAAGCAACTAAAAGCTAAACTAATAACTCACACGGTTAACTTCAACGTCGCGCAGCGTTATAATAGCATTACTTAACCGGCACTTAACATGAAATCATCAATCTCCTTTCCACTCAGTCCTCTTATTTTGATCACCGAAATCAGTCATTCATTTTTATGGGTGACAGAGTTTGGTGCTCCTTCAGACATCCGGCAGTTGCAGGGTATGGTCTTTTCTCTTGCAATCATAGATTATAAATGGAAAATCCACTTGATTAACTCATGGTCGGTTTCACATTTCACGTTATTACACCCGATGATATGAATGGGGCGAGCCTAATTTGAGTGGATGTGCTCTTGTGTATTACCTGTGCGTTGCCAATATATTTCTGATGCGCCGTAAACTCTGAAACCTAGCTTTATGAATCAGAAAGAAATCTTAATCTATTTGGTCACGATAGGAAACGTGTGCGGGTTGTTGTATGGATGTTATTTTTCCGAATTGTGTGTAGTATTTACTCCAAAACGCGATCATGAGTTCTAAGATCCTTCTCCAAAACTTCCGGGAATGAAGGTGGCGAGTCATGCATCTCAAGCGTGTCTTAACTCGAAAGAAAGGTGACTTGAAGGTGCGTCATTTTGGGTCCACGCTGTTCGATTTTTTTTTCGTGAATGCGATCGGGTCCTTTGCCAATCGCGGACCGGATGTGCGAGGTCGCAGCGCCACACTTCTTTTGGGCAGTCGTCGACGTCTTCCCTCGGTGTCGCCCAGATCTTCGCTGAGATTCAGGACATGAACGGTTCATTTTCAGTGCGCGAGGTTTATCTTTCTATAGAACTCTTTCGCTCTTGCGCTTCTACGCGAAGAAGTTGCCCAACGAATCCGATGACGGGAGATTTGCGATTAATTGCAAATGCGTGAAATGTCTAGTGAGGGGGATTCCGTCGATTTGTGGCTATATTGTGTTTAGAAGTCAAGGCATAGTTGATTGAATGCGAAACATAAATATACCTATTGGAACTACGAGATCAATTTCTTTTATTAAATGAGTTTACATGGTCATAGATCATGTGAATGCATGTCGAGATATGTTTAATGAATGTCAGTTGCAATTAGGAGAATACCGGGACTATCCACGGCGTTATCTTTGAAGGAACATGTTGTTTCTTTAAAGCCCACATAAAATCCTCAGGGGAGGAGGTGGCCTCGGAAACTTAAAGCACCCTGCGCGACACTGAAGGATCCGGGTTCGAGTCCCGGCCAAGGCATATGATTTTTCCGTAGTGGAGTTTCGCAATCAATGACAAATTTGAGGGTATCCCGGTGATTGAAATTCGTGATACTTATTTGGTTGGAGGAGGAGCAGTTATCGCAAGTCATCAGATGTAGATTGTCTTTTGAATGGCAATTTAACTTCGTCTAAAATTATTAAGAGAAAGGCGGTGAAAATAAATTTAACTGGGAAAATTGATCGCGTTACGATTATTTACTCAAAAAGGTATTTTTTGTGGTTGTTTCTGAGCTTGGACAAAAGTTAGCGCAATTAACGTGCAGGTCACGAATCGTAGCATTTTTGCTTAAGTGTTGCTAAATCCAATGAACCGAAAGTTAGTGAATAATAAGTCATTATAAAATAATTTGGGAAGCGTTTAAAACTGAAATTATACCTGTAGTATCGGTACTTATGTAAATTATTTTGAGATAATTGTTTTGGTATGACAAGCGTTAATGGAAAAATCAGTTATAGGGCCATTTCGCAGATGTAGTTTTACAAAACAGGGTGTGTCATGGTTTTTAGGAATACCTTCTTTTATCTAATTCACTAACTATTTTATGCACTGTTCCAATTGTTCGAATGTATTCCCTTTCAGTCGTCCGAAATCGGAATTATTTCGATATCGTCATTGGTCCATTGAATTCAGTCGTGTTAGCCGAGTCTGTTGTGGCCCCAGAAGTCATTCTGTTATCAGATAAAGGACTCGGAAAATTCACCTAGTAATTCGTGCAAGTAAAGAGTTCACATTAAAATCTCATTCTCGCATGAATATTCGGCTTTCAACATCCAATGGCAAGTTTGCTTTCGGATGCGTTTTTATTTCTTGAGAGAGACGACGTATCGTGCCAAGTCTTCGACAAAAAATGTTTGAACGAATCACTTTAATCGTCCAAGTTTCCTCCCCTCTTTGGAATCAAGGAATTTTGATTGACCAGGCGTGTAACCCGTTGGTTTCAGTGCTCAAGGGACTGCGATTCATCATGGCGGAAGATACTTGTTTTTATATTGACGTGAAAATTGAAGTAACGACAACGCCTTGGGTGACTTGTATTATTTACGGCGCACCAAAATGAGTGGTCGGTGTTGGAGCGTGACATTTTAGTCTAATAATTTGAGCCGTCAGCTGGGAGTTAGGGAGCATGTTAGTGTAAAAATCCTCGTAAGAGGATCTTCAAGTTGATAAGCAAATAGGAAGGCAATTATTATTTGAGATTGTGACAGACGTGCTAAAGTCGAGACTTTATTCGAATATATTAATGAACCCAGTGCGTGAAATACATGCAAATTAATAATTTCGAAATCTTAAAACTTTCTTCAAAAGTAATTTGTTTATTTCTAATATCGAAATGGTCATTGTAGCGTGATTTAAGCTCATTCGACAGGTCCTGCGTGCTGGCCTTCTAAGCTCAAGTGGTGGGGAGTCGTCCCGTTCGACTTTCGGTCATTTTCCTTTCTGTATCGTCATGCTTCCTTCCATTTATGCTGCTCCGCGATTTTGATTAAAATTGTTCATGATCGTCGACTCGCAGGTTTGGGGTACTGCGCTTCAGTCAAGCTGGCTGGAGGTTGGAGTAATTTTGATTGTTGTTAGATGGAAACCCCCTATGCCCGCTCGCTGCTTGATAATACAAAAATACGTTCAAAATTTTTTGTTTCTGTTAGGTCAACTGTGCTCCTTATGAAATTGATAGATTGAGTGTATGCATGATGTTTAAAAAATGATGCTATTCTTTCTACTGTTACTACTGAAATGTTTTGTCTACACTGTTAAATAATTTTATCATGAACTGTTGAAGAGAGTGGTTCGTCAGAAAACGCAAAACTATGGCCCTTTTACGTTCCTATCGCGATAAATAATCGTTGGTGCATTGTGATAGTAATTAATTAGAATAGTTTAACGCAGGATAAAATGAGCTGAAGTTCGATGTCTTAATCGGTTTCCAAACTCGAGTCTAAATAATTTTTACATCGACAGTAATGATATCGTCTTTGATGGTGTATTTCAGTGGGGTAAGCATTGTCTTAATCTGATATTATCTTACTCATTCTCAGTCTTTCGCTGCGAAGGTATGCGTTTAAATGGTAAGTTGAAATGATATGCTTTTAAATGATAAAAAACAATATTTTTTTATTTGAAGTACTTTTTAAAATTATTTACCAATGAACGAGGGCTTGGGCCAAAGTGTTTCCTCGCGAATAGTACGTGGTTCTTTTGCAGTGAATTAAGAAGTTTTTTTAATAACCACGACGACTTGATCCAAGCTTGATTCAATGTATGCTCTGGATGTTGGATATGCGTTGATTTTCGGTTTCTCTGTGTACGCAGGCGCTCCGGCGGTGGTGGTGAAACCGTGGCGACGTGTCGCAACCACGGAGGGCGCCCGGATGCAGCCAACCCGCACCCCTGCCAGCACAGATGCGTGGACACCCTTGCAGGACCCATGTGCTCCTGCTGGCCGGGGTTCCGTGTCGCAGCCGACGGGGTCACCTGCCGCGGTAAGTTTTTCCCCAGCTTAGTGTGAGACGAGAGATTAAAATTGGTTTCACCCTCGAAGAGAGTAATGGCTGTGATCGTTATTTGGGTGAATGACCCTTGTTTTCTGTTTATGGTGTTGGGAAGGATCACTTGGGGATCAATGGGAGAAGGGTGGAGAGAAACCCGGCTCGTGGATCGATATTCCTAAAAAAATCCTGCTCTGCTGCCTGGACTCGAACCCCAGGCCTCGGGAGAGGAAGCTGTTTCGTTTTCTACCGCATCTCACCCGATTCCCATGGAGCATAAGACCTTTTTAAACGAGTTTGTGGGCCCGTGGTAATGAAGAATTGTCAACAACTGCTTATATCTTTCATACGAAGGTCCTGTCATAAGGTTCAGGTTCTATCTTATGGTTCAAGATCCACCTTAAGGGTGAGGTTGCGGTGTATCCTAGTTCATCGACATCTTTGAAGTATCCTGCGAGCCGTATCAAAGTTGAAGTGGGTACACCCTCAAATAGAGTAATGGCTGTGGACGTTTGGTTATTTAGGTGGACGATGTTGTTGAATCATCGGTCTTATAAAATGAGGATGAATAGGACCAGGAAGGAAACTTGGTGGAAAGGAAGGTGCTTCCTCGATTATTAACTTTTTCCACTGCTTGTGTTTTCTTCGAATATGGTGTGCAGGAAAATTTAATGCTTGAGGTTGCCTGTTCGACTGCCCACCTTTCGTGTTTTTTGAAAGTTGGTTGACGTGCTTATGTGGTGTAGTGCGAGGATAGCGCATACACGTCGGCCTTAAACGCGCTTCTTTTGAATTTTGCAATACCCGATTTAATACTGAAATTTGCATTAAAAATTCGTAAGCATTTAGCGGCTCCCCTCCCAGTCCCTCCAGTAACCTTGGAGCAATTTTGGTACACTATAAGCACTTATGAAACTCACGGCTATCCTATGAAACTTCTTTTAATTCATGAGTGAAAGATTTCTGTTCTGTCTGAAATGATCGCTGCATTCTCGGAACATCACAATATCAGGGACGTTCAGAAAATGGATAAATCCATTATAACCGCTGAATTTGCGGCGCATCGGTAGTATTTGAGAATCTTGAAGTTAAAAAATAGTTCTTTGTAACAGTCCTACGAGAATATTTTCGTATCCCGTCAAACAAGCGGAAGAAAGTTGAAGTGTTTATGTGGGTTAGTCCATGGCAAAATAAATTTTTTAGCCTAACGGGGATCCGAATCCGATTTCAGATGTGCTAGTCAGTGATTCTGCCGTTGCATGGTGGCATACTCTGTCCGGTAGTAAGAAGACCTGAGCTCGAGTTATGGCCATTGATGAATTTCGATGCATTTTTGTATTCTTTCAGCTATTAATAGTATAATAGTTGTTTAAAATCGAAGAAACGGCCAACGATTCTTTTTCGCTTGGTGTGTTAATACTGTCATTTGATCATTGTTACTAGTATTACATTTGTAATAAAATAATCTGATAATATCCAAATAAACCTAATTTTGCTTTTTGTTTGTGCCTTCCTCCATTGTTCAGAGACGTAAACCCGATTCCTTGTGTGAGGATATCGGCTGCTGTTGTAGGGCTTTTTTTTTTACTGATTAACGTTCCGTAAACAGGTAATGGTATCGAATATTTCTCACGACTTTTTCACTAAATATTGTTCCTGATTCCGGCTTCTTATATGGTATACTATCAATTTTAAGATCCCTCAGAGTAGTCACAAATATGATTGCGGTTCTATTTGCATAAACTATATATTTTCGTTTCCTTTAATGGGAACTCTCGTTTAAAAGAGGGTTCTCATATGGAAGGTAGTATTTGGTTGGTTAAAATTACTACCCTAACGTAAAAGTAAGACGCAGCGTGTTATCAAAACGTCCCTATTGGAAGCGTTTGCAATGTAATCACCGCTGCAAAAGTAACCTGCAGTATGAAGTAGTCGTAACTGGCATAACATTTTTATGTGGTTATACATTTAGATAATATGTGTCGTATCATTACGCTTGCGTAGCACTGGGAATTCTTCAGTTGTGTTTCTCAACTAATTAACTGTTCTTTCCGGAATCAGTTGGAAAAAATCTCACCTTTTTCTGAATGCATAGATTCTTTGTAAAAAGCGTATTAAAAGTCAATAGTAGATTGATGGAATTGAGCGTTCACTTGTAGAATTGTGCGTCGCTCTGTTTGATCTCTCCTTTAGAAAATCCAATCGGGTCACCGATGTTTTTTGTATTTCACAAATCGTCCAGTGTGTGGCCACGCTGATGTGAGAAGTAGATTTGGAGTATTAATTTTCTCAGTGAGATAGAATTTCAGCGTTGATCATTGTGTGCATCGGCGTATCAGTTCAGAGGTGTTTCGCAGATGAGATGTAGACAAGGCACCCTCCCTCCGTATCCGTGAAGGCCTCAGCGGCTGTGATTATCAAGAGAGCGGAAAGATTGTTAATTTCACTCCAAAATTTCCCTTCTGCTTTCCCTCTGAGTTCCAATGGTTGAGGAAACCTCGTTATTTTTCAGTGTATCTAGACCTAAGGAGCGACTATATTGCTTAGGGGCGGCATGTTCCTCCGGCGTTATTCACCGGCTACAAATAAAGCCTGTTCCGATTCTGTGGATTACGCCGCGCTATAATCCGCTCATTACGAGGGTTTGACATAACGCTTTCGTGACCTCAGAGAGCCGTATGATAAAATTACAAGGGCAGAAAATTAAAGTGTCTTATCAGTCAATCGGAAGCTGCATATATTAGCTTATCCAAATTTAAAGAAAATGTTCATTATTTATAGTTATTTGCGTTAAATAACCGAGATAATTTAATGTTACCTCTTTGAAACTTGAGACAAGAAATGGGAGGTGAGATGGGCCAGAAGAGTGCTATCGGACTGTTAAATTTCCTCTTTATATGTATTTATAACATAACTTCAGTAGTAGTGGGCATCATTAGCCTATTCTCAGACGCCGCAGGAATGTTATCAGTGAGTTTCTGGGGAATGCGTTGAAAAAAGACCTAAATTCAATACATGAATGGTGTTATACTTAGTAGTTAGAATTAAAGTGAATTTAAAAATTAAATGCGTGGTATTGAATTTTTGGAAAAAGAATAACTCGATCAACTTTAGTTACGCTATTAATCAAACCGAATTATCGATTTTGAGTCAGTTAAAGACTTAGATATGTTCCATACCTACGGCCTGGCATGGGGAAATGCGAATATAAAATCTGCGATCTAGCTAATCCTTCGATAGAGTTCCGAATACCGGAGACGATGTCTCCGGTATTTGGAACTCTATCGAAGGCGGATTTGTATAAAAAATAAATCGAGTATTGCGGAGAGTGGCTCAATTTGTTAAGTGTCGTTACGACGACCTTAGCAAATGTGTCCGAATTGTTTGAGAAAATAGAGTGGGTTTCTCTTCCAGATCTGAGGGAGGTATATAGGTTCGATCTTTTGCTAAGGGTCGAAGGAGACTATTTTTCGGAAAACGTTCAAATTATTGTGCAATATCCCAAGTATTAGGGTAGAAACGATCGCAAACGTGGGAAGCCGATAGGTTTAAAAGTTAATTTTTCCACTGACCGCAATAGTTGCGAAAGAGTTTTTCTGCGGGATTCCCCCCTCGCTGGAGATATATCCAAGATAGTTGGAGAGAACTACTTGACAGCGGTAATCGGCCGGAAAACCTAGATAAAGAGGGTGAAAGAATAATGGAGAAGGATTATCTCGCACCGAAGGAACTCTACATCGAAATAGAGAAGGCATCGCGAGAAATGAAGGCTAGAAAAGCTGTTGGCGTAGGTTGCGTGCCTTTGGAGTTACTGATGAATTTTGGTATGAAGAGAGAAAATCTATGAGGGAGGAGTCTGGCAAAAGAACCTCGTAAAAACACCATTAATACCTAACCCGAAGAAGAAAGCGTCAGCATGCGAGGAGTATTAAACAATTAGATTATTTCACTTTCGGCAAAAGTTTTGCTTAAAATAATTAATAAATGGTTGTAAAGAAAGAAGATCACCACTCGGGCTATGGCCACTTGAAGATCAACTCGTGTGATTGCGGTGGTGAGAGCACTTGTAGAACGTAATATATTATTAACGTAATTAGGATTTATTAGGATGTTTTCGTAATTACGATGTAAATACTTTTCGGGATAAACACCGGGCCAGCTCGCCGACGTGTCCTGTGAGGTCAGGTACCAGCTGATTGGTCAATTGTTATTTTCATATAGGGTTGGTTTTTTAATTCTTTCGGTTTTCATAGAGAAGCATCATGATCCTGAAGACGATGAACGAGACACATTGAATCGTCGGCGAAAATACGAGGTCTGACCTAGTGTTTAACCTAAGAAAAATTCACATTCTTTATTCAGCGAGAAAGATTTAGTACATACTTACATGTAATTGGAATCTTTTTGCTTGTATTTTGGATTTCGAAAAAAAATGCTCGACAGGGTTGATTGGGAAAAACATATGCAGATATTGATGAAAATAGATTGATGGGATAGGAGACCCATCCCGAATTTGTACTCCTCACAGGTGAGGGGAAATGACGGTGAATATGGATTGGCGGTTCTGGGTCGCGAGGTACGGCCAGGGCGCCGGTTGTCGCCTTCGCCTTTTCACATTCTGAGAAAATTACAAGAGAGATATGGGAGGAGCTAAATGTGGGAATTCAAGTAGAAGGCCAACTGTTTAAGTCGGTTGGATTCGCGAAGAAACAGGCGTTGGTTTGTCGATCGCCGAAGGGATTTCAAGCTTTAGTTGATGCGTTGGAAAATGAGTAGGGGAAATACGAAACCGAAGTAATGAAAACCTCCAGGTCAAAGAAAGCGAGGCTGGTCACAAAAGTAGGAGGTCATAATTTGAAGTAATTGGAGCAATTACTTGGGTAGGTTGGTAGAAGAAAATGTCTTAATAGCAAAGACTAAGAGAGGAGAATAGCGTGCAAAACTTCTCCACTGTTTTTTGCGAGCAGCTTGAAATTCCTCTAGTTTCCAGAAAGATGAAGATGGCCTTCCTGGACACCCACGCCTTATTTCCAACGACCCCTAATCCTAATTTGGAACCAATCTGTCCTGTCCCCCACTTTCGCTTCTCCCCTTGAAACCTTTGACCAGGGCTCAAACACTTTTCCCATTGCATAGGCCCTTCCGACCCATCCCCTCTGTGATTGTGGGCCTCGTGGTCAATCCCTGTGATCCTGTTAGTGACGACGCACCGCGAGTGCTTTCCGTGAAGGGAACTACGTGTTATTTGATATATTTACTAAGTATTGTGAGCAAGTTGGGAGAAATTTTTGAAGCCACTTCTTAATACACGCGGAAAGGAATTTCTTCAGGGCCTGGTGACTTATTTGGACAGCGATTTTAACAAATTTTCTATTTCGTGAGCACAGATATCAATAGGAGGCATCGCTTGCCGGTAACGGTCATCTTCCATCACGGATGTATTCTGTGAAGAATTGGTGAACACACTTTGAAAGTAAGAGCTCAGTAAATACCCTTTGTCCGAACTATTTCTTAATACTTAACTTTAATCGTTTGTCAGTGGGCTAACTGTTGATCTTTAGCCTTGAACTTCCCTTTCGTATGACCAAAAAGCTTTTGGGTTGTCCTTCAACTTTTCTAAAAGTGTTTTACTTCTAAAATCTATGAATGCATTACGAAACGCTTCCTTCGTAGCGGCTTTAGACAATTTATATTTTTCAATTATTGACTCATCATCAGCGGTTAAATCTGCTCGGGAGTTTTTTCACCTTGGCGTGGCATACTCTCTGATGCCTTAACGCTTTTCTTACTTCCGCATTGTACCATCTTGGTTCGCTGCTCTCTTTTTTTTTATTTGGGATGTATTTTCTCATTCCTGAATGGAAGATCGAAAGAAAAGCTTTCCAAGTACCCTCCTCGTCTCTATCAATGCTTCATTCTTGAAAGTCGGGAAAGGAATTTATTTGATGACACTCGATCGCATCGAAATCAGCTTTTTTAAATGTGTCGAGTTTTCTTAATTGTTCAATACTTGTAGATATTCAAGGATTTTCGTTTGGAGCTGACCTTAACGTAAACATTTGTAGAAATAGTCCATGTTTTGTTTGTTGTTCCTAGCAGGATTTCTGGCGTAACTGTTGTATTACCCAACAACATACGCGGACGCAACCCGGGAAACTATTGACATCATCTAGTCCATGTTTTTCCTTCGTCTGAGATGTTGTAACTTTGGAAATGCAATTGGGAAGAGTGTACAATGTGAGAAACATAATGTGTAAATTCATAACTACTTGTCTTATCTATTTTTGCTTTGATACCAACAGTTAATGATACAGGTGTTGCTAAGACTAAGTATTTTCATGAAACGCATGCCGAACATTAATGTATCAATATTTTTATTTTAGTACATCAATATTTTTATGGAGACAAAAACTCCATAAAAATATTGATTCTGAGATTATTTTTGTGTGACATGGATTAGAAACTTGATTGTGCGATTATTTGATGAGCATTTTTTTATATTATTACCTTTACGCTCTCTTTGATGCCAAATTTTGTTTTAGCCACTAAAAAAATATTAGGGAATTTCAATAGGAAACCAACCGCTGTTTAATAACCTTCAAGATGAATCAAATCCTGAAAAATTGATATGCATGCGGTATCAACAACTTGAGCAGCAATGAATTTTTTTTTATCTTCTCCATTCACATTCCTTCACCTCCCCCATTCCCCAATTGATGCCTCCCTCTCCATCCCATACTTAACATCCTGCTGAGTGACTCTACCGGTGTCCGCCGAAACGATGCCTACTTTTAACACGAATAAGTATAACCCAGCACAAGCTCACGTAGACATATATGGGGAAGATTAAAAAAGTTATAGCTCCACTTATACTTTTAATTGTGTTTACTCTGAATTATTGTAAAATGTCTGTTACGATGTTGCACTTCAAATAATTTACAGCAGGACTGCTAATACGTATTCGTACGCTTTACCCATTGAAAATTTACTTTAATACCCTTTTGCGATGGATAAGGTTTAACTATTTGGATAGAATAAATATTTACTATTTGAAATTAGGAGCTACATTTGAAGTTCTGAAGTTATTTTACTTACTGTTTTAAGCGGAAAGAGTATGCTAATTGCTCTAGTTCTATCATCCCCTACGTAATGTCGAAAAAATACAGGAATCGCAAATAATCTAAGTTGTCAGTTGTTAGCACCAAGAGCCGATCTACCGATTTCGGCGCTTGTAGTTCGTTTATTTGTGCCGTGATGATGGTGATATTTTATTTTACGAGTGCGATAAGCTTATTCGGCCGGTTACCGCCATACGGTGACTTTTTGAGTCCGAGAGCGACTCTCGGTCGCTGCCGTCCTCGGACTGTTGACGGGCTGCGCGTCGTCGATGCTCTTCTACTCGGGTTTTCTCGACCGCTTTGCTTTCCGATATGGGTAAGGGTGTCACTCGGAACTAGCCTCCAGCATCGGACGTTAGATATACGTGTGCATTCATTCATACATATACATGTATGTATTTATGGTCGGCTTCCCCATCCCTACAACTTCCCTTCCGCGCCCTAGGTTCTCTCGGAAGTGGATGGGCATTCTGGGGCCTCCAACCAGTCGTCGATGCTTCGTCGTTGTCTCTCCACCGATCGTGGGTTGAGCAGGAAACAACCCAACGGTTAAGAAATCCATATGTCTGGAAAGAAAATGATCTTGAGGATATGGATGTGAGAATGATGCCACGCACGTGAGCACAAACCGAGAAAAAATCTGAAGTCTTCTCAAATCATTTAATAGCGAATTATTTGTGAAAATAACGATTGTAGTTCTCGATATTCTGATTTTTTTTCACCTCTCGTGTGAGAATGGAGAGTTGCGAGCGTCTTATGTCTCTGGGTTTTCGCGTTCTAAGCTGCAGGTTCGATTCCCTCCTCCGGAGTGGTAATGTCAGGCCCGGATTTCCTTTTTGAAGCCAACCATGCCCTAACCAACGCGGCGCCTCCCCTTCGATTCTACCGCGGAAATTCAACTCCACATTTACATTTGCACTGGGAAACTGAGAATGTGTGAGAGCTTATAGAGTTCTGTATTTGAAGGATGCAATGCCGAGGTGACTATTCCGACTCGGCTCGTAGTGTTTCATATCTACTACAATAAAGAAATAATTACTACTAACGTTTGCTAACAGCAAAAAAACGGGCAAAGTCACCTTTAAAAAATAGCACTCTAGACCAGTGCTGAGTCCGCCCAACGGCAAAACCGGGCCTGATTTAATTCGAGTTAATTACAACTCTGAAACTTGGCTGGGGCCGGCTTCACTTCTTGGAAGTATTTTATGCTCATAGCTAGGTAAACTTCGAATTTTCAGCTATGCCTCATAAAGTGCAATGCGTTTCATTGCTTGGTGCCATCGTCGAGTTGTACGTGAACATAATAAAGTAAAATACTTCGTGTCAACGATTTTCACCGCTTTACGGCATCGACGATGAAATAATGTAAAAAGTGCGAATTATTGTAATTCATTGTTTATCAGTACAACTCTTAAACTCTATATTTGTCTTATTATTATAATATAGTGTTAAAATTTGCATGGGTTTCAATATGCGGCTTTTTAGATGTGTTTAGAAGTTGCGGCAAATTCCAGCTATTATATTCACTCCGTAAAATTCTTCCGGGGCCATCCTCATTTTTAATTCTAACGATGCCAAGCGAGCTTTTGTTTTCGGTATACTCGGTCGAAGGTATACTCGGCGTTCGCTTGCTGCATGCCAATGTCTACTCTCTCCGGAAACCCGGGTGACGGAACGGTCCGAGAAAGTCGCTTCGACGCGTAAACTCCGCGGTGTTTACTATCTGGAATGTTCGATTCCGGTTGTCGGAGCTTGTCGAAACCTTTACCGCGTTTTCTTATGATACATTTTATTTTTCGTCCGTATTTATTTCTTTAATATTTCCGATGTCCTGTTCTGGTCCTTCTGTGTGTCCATGGTCCTGGCTGTTTCTTTGCTTCGACCCTGGAAATGCATCGATTATTAACTTCAGTTACTGATGAAACTGACATCAGTTTCTGCGGTATAAGATAAGTTTGTACCGACAGGTCGGGTGATTCGAAGCTTATGCTGCCATTGACTCCGCCGGTTTTTAATTTGTCTGATGATCCTAGTTCTAGAATCAGACGTTTGGATGGAGTACAAGAAAGTAAGTTTCCTTTTAAAGGTCCCGTGTCACCTTGTTTATGTCAGAAAGAAAGAAAGAAAATCGTCGTTTCGGGCGTCTATTTATCTATTACGATCTGTTTCACAAAAATAAAAAGTATTATAAAATAAAAAAAAAACTAACGAGGGCGAATCCGTGTCCCTTTCCTGCGATTTTCAGTGTTTACTCTCAACCACCGAATGAGTAGTTCTATCGTGTCAAATATGGTGTAAGTCGATCATCAGTAGCGAATTTCGAGTCACCAACCACGAAAAGGACAATCAATTGAAATTTTCAGGAAAATGCTAACATTTTGATCGCAATATATTTAAAACTTTTGTTCTGTACGCGGAAAGGTCTTATTATTGATTTAATGTTAGCTTCCATTATAGAAAAAAACTTGCATAGGACCTAAAAATTTGTGTAAAAAAATAAAGAAATTAATATCAGAACTCTGTAATTTAAAGTGCACTCATAATCATATAAAGAAACGTGTCATTTTATTTAAGTAGAGATGCATTCGTGGAAACTACCTACCTCGTACAATGTATTGTAGGGTGACACTTATTTTTCGAAATGGAGAAAAGTAATATTTTCCATTCCTGAAAATGATTGTTTTGGAGGTAAATGTCTGAAATCAATGTGATAAAGTTTCGTCACTCTTAATATCGGGAACCCGTGTCAAAATGTCATTGGTTTTTATGAATTTTTTTGTTTCTGAGATATGGTACGATAAGATATTTAAAAACCAGCGAAATTTTGGCTTAAAAGGGCCATACTATGGCGTTTTACTGACAGAGGGAACTTTTTCAGCCAAAAAACGAATAAATTTATTTTCAAACTAATTAGGGCCCATGGGACACAGGGTCCCGATAACTGCGAGTGTCAAAACTTGAACACATTAATTAATCCTCTTCAGTGATAATTTTTAGAGGTGGAAAAACATTTTCTCATTTGCGAAAATTAGTACCGCCCTAAATTGTAGAGCCTCCTTTTTGCAATGTACTGAATATTAGTTCATTACCATTTTTTTCTCTCCTCCTCATATGACATATAGAGGAGAAAATGATTGCGAAATAGCCGGGTTAACCTGGGGGTTTTATTTATGTAAAAGAGTGATCACTTTGTATTCCAATCAGTTTCTTTGTTCTATATGATGCTGCAGGCTTGTGTTAGTATGCCGTTACAGGACAATAGGGAGATGTCCTTGAGTTCATCTCATGTAATCGGTGTGAAGGCTCCTGGACATTGATGAATTTGAAGATGTAGGTTTCCTGGGTTTTCGTCTGCATAGTTCTATTATGCTGGGATCAGTCCTTATCTTTTAGCTGGAAGACCTACATCATCTTGTTGGTCTTCTGTGTTTTCCTCTGCATAGGTCCATTACGCAGGGCCCAGTCCTCATATTTAATCCAGGAGATCTACATTTTCAAATGAATCTCATATATTTTGTTTGAGCCCAGTAAGTGAGTCTCTTACTGAAATGCCTCCTCATCAGAAGGTATGTATTCTCCTGAGAGATTAAAAGGTGAGCCCACTGCGGCTCCAAGGTCTCTTGAGAGTATTCTATGTATTCGTGCGGTCTCAGGGACTTCTTTGATGTGTCTGTAGAAGACCTTCCATGCCTCCATTATGTAATATTTAATATCCAATTTATACCTGTGCTGGGCCTCCTACCATGTAAGATGTTGTTACCCTTCCTGATTTCAAGGATCCAGCGTTTCTTGAAGACTGAAGTGACAGCATCCTGGAGGTATTTCATGGATGCTTAGTCTCTTCCTTTCTGTTGAACTTAATCATTTGGGTTTATGTAAGTGTTTCTTCAAGTTCTCTTTTACCAGTGATTGAATAAGAATTCCATCACCATGAGCCTCTAATTATTAATCATATGCAACAGGTACTTGGAGCAAAGTATAATACCAATATCTTTCTTGTTTTTTTAACAAAGGTCGGTTGTGATCCAATGCTGACTAAATACAACTCTCTAGCTGTTAGGATTTCAAATATGGCTCTGCCTCTGTAGTTTACATCTGAACTTTCCCATGCCATGTATTGGGGTTTGACTTTGAACTCATTCTGTTGTACCCTTTTCCCATAGTGGCATTCTTTCCCCAGTTCTCTCAACTCACAAGATGGTTCAGGTTTCAGAAAGTCACATGGCTGGCATACAGAGCACATCCACAACCTCCACCCATCCCTCCTAATCTCTAGAAGACACTGTAGTTTGGTTCCTGGAGAAAAATTTTGAGTACGAGCCTGGAATTTGCACCTTGGCACAGATGCAAGAACCCGGCCTTTTGCCTTAAAGCATATCTCCTGTCTTACCCAGTCTTATGATTCTGCTCTCGTGAACCCAGGTCTCTTGAATCTGGGCAACCATAGGCCTTGTGAGAGGCCTCATTGTAGCATCCTTGAGGCTGCTTTTTAATGTTGTAGATTGATTTGTGGGAGGATCAACTCCAACACTATTCCTTTGAAGGCCAACTGATTTAACAAATGCCCTTAGACCCTCTCTGTAGAGGGCATATGGATGCTTACAATGAAGGAAGAATGATAGTCAGCCTTGCTCCACTTGTACCTAGATGGATTAGTCCCCAGTCTTGGGTTGGCCTTATGAATGTGGTTGATCTGGTCCCTGGCATTTAGACGAGTTAGTTTGAGACTCAAACCAACAGCCTCTTCCTTTTTAATGAGGGAGTCAGCCTCCACTGGAGTGAGATCCCCTCATTCTCTCCAAGTTGGCTCACTACACCCTTTATCAAGTCCAAAGATAGGCTAGTGTTGCTCTACATCTCCAATGTCCCATTGCTTGTGTCATCTCAAAGATGACCATATCCTGCACCTGGGAAATGGCATCCCAGGCCTCAACGAGCCTTTGTTCTATTGTATCAGACCAATCCTGAGTCATATTGACTTATGGTAGCTTGAGGAGAAAATAGCTATCCTCTTCCTGTGTCTAGCCATCTCTGCATGGGAATGCCTGGCCATGGAGATTTTGGTCTCATCAGATTCTGGGCTGTTGGTGTAACCCTGAGGACTCTTTTCCTCATTCCAGGTCTCTTTTCTGGGATGTAACTCCTCCCTCTTGGCCCCTAGTTGGTATATCTGAGCAATCTTCCTGAGCTGCCACTGGAGGTATTTCCCAATTTCCTCCCTCTGTCTGGGCAAACTTCCTCTCATTATTCCCCCTCTTCTTACATCCCTCTCATATTACATGCCCCGATTCATTTGGATAATGTGGATAAACTCTTAATTCTAGATGCCATACTTGCCATTGTGTTTTTGTGTCTGTGTCCATGTCATCCTCTTTAATGTGGGGTCAATGGCAGTAGTCCTCCTGAGCCAAAGAAGACTAGCTACCGGGCTCAAGGGACTCCTCTTCTGAGTCAGGAAGGGTCTGTGGGAGAGTGACTGTTCCCACATTGGGACCTGCCAGTGTGGGGCGAGTCGAAGAAACCATTCCAGCTTCCTCCAAAGTTGGTCTTTGGGAGGCCCTCCTGGGAAGGTCCTGCCAAGGATATGGACCCCACAATGTCCTCAAGAGGACAACTGTGTTTAAAGATTCCTCCAAAAAGGGGAGTTGACCCATAGAGTGGAAAGGAGAAGAATCTGTTTCTGGACCCTTCATTGATTTTTTAATGACTGGGTCTATGTGGTTTGCACTAGTGATGAGGGAAATATTGGTCTATCCATGCAGAGCCCTGATTTATGGGTATGGCTAAAATAAAACAGGTTCTCACCTTTTCTCTGGAGATTCATGTCTTGGTGACTTCTTACCATCCACCATACAGATTGGGAATTGCTAAGGATGCACCATTGTGGAAGCAGCATTTTTACATATGCCAAAACTAGATCTGTCATGTTCTGCAAAAACCCTGGGTCACCTTGAGGAGGATGCAGCTTTTCATTACTTATGATGATCTCAGTCAGAGAGAGGTTTTGTGTATGCTTGATCCCATCCTGCCGAGAAATGTCCCTCAACCCCGCCAGGCTCTGTACTTAGTTCCGTACCCTTCATGGCTTGAAGATTTCTAGTGGAAGAGAGTGGAATGTTGGGGGAAATTGTGGAGCAGTATACATCTCTCTCAATAACCTCTGCAATCCTTGACTATGTAGACATTAGGTCGCAAGACTTTGAGGTCAGTTGGGTTAGATGAAGAGAAGGATCTTTGTAGGTTCTTCTATTTGCTACTTTTGAACAGCTAATGTTTGTTCTTTGTCTGTAGGATGGACTGGGGGTGGGGCCAGTCACGTAGAGGATTTACTGTAGATATGTAATCACCATTGTTAACAGCTTGTCTTGTTAAGCAATAAGCTTAATTGTTTTATAAAGCTTAGAAATGATTTTTTAGATCATCAACAAACATTTTAAATGACAGGGACTATGTGATTCAGGGTATTTCACCAATTTATAGCTTTAGCATATATGTGTATGTGTTTTTCTTGCATTTTTATGCCAATATTCATCTCGGTTGTTCTCATTGTGATGCTGCATGAAAAAAATATTTAGGATTTTGAATTTTTTATGCATTATTTCATTTGCTTTCACTCATAGGGCCATGTACACTAAACAAATCTAGTTATGGCTACCACCATGGTTATTCAGAAGATTCCACTGTTTCCATGAATCCAACCATAGCTAAAACTCCATATATTGTGCAGCTGGTTCATAGGAAGTAGTTAATACTTCATTAGTTAATAAGTTGTTGGGGCTGGATTTCAATGTGTTAAATGAATGTGCTTTTGAAAGCACTTGTCATGAACATCTCCTTCCTTCACTCTCAGTCTCAAGAGATTTTCTTGTGTTTGTTTTATGTAGATTAATTCATAAGAAGAAAAATCAGTGAGAAAGTAGAATACTACCAAATATTTTATTGATTGTATTTTTGTGAATGAATTTGATGGTATGTACAGGGATAGATTAAGTTCATTGTTTGGCACGGGGAATGGTTTGCTACTTTCCCAGGGGCAAGGGGGTCTAGAATATCTTATTCCCACCATTTTTCCAATTGTACATATGAAGTTTTAGGGGGACGGCTGTCCCCCTTTACTCCTCATCATCTACTATTCTATTGTTGTCTGTTTCACTTCCTCCTTTTCAGATATCAATGAGTGCTCCACAGGGAATGGAGGATGCCAACAAATTTGCACAAACACCCTGGGAAGCTTCAGGTGCTCATGTAAACCAGGTTATGTTCTTCAGGCTAATGGCAGAATCTGTGCAATTGTAAGCCCCAGGCATAAGATATTACCATCCCCACGAGCTGGAAGGAATGCTCAGATGAGTGGTCCCTCAAGCCATCTACATTGGGACCCCAGGAAGGCTGCAATCGATCTAGAGCTTGACGAGACTGGTGAAGACAAGGAGGAATACCCTGACATTGGCGCAGAGGAATCACCGTTTGGTTCAGTTTCCAACCTAAGGAGCGATGTTCCAAGTCCAGGGTTGGATTCTGAGCGTGACTGGCTCCACAACATTCCCAGTAGGCAGGTGAATGAGGGCAGGGTTGCTTATGAAGACCACATCCAGTATTCTGCCTCCCCTTGTCAGCACTGTCACCAAGTGTGCCACTGGTCGAGCAGTAGTAGTCATGGGGTGAGGTGTGGTTGCTGGCATGGCTATGCAATTACTGATGGCTCTGATGTTGGCTGCACTGGTAAGCAAGCATGAGTTCTTCCACTGCAACGATTCAACTACCTCCAAGTATTCCGACTGCCTGGCTAACCATTTATTATCTGCATGGATGGATTCTATTTCATAGGTTTGTATTTCCTAACAGTGTAAACTATTTATCTTCTTCTGCATTCTACATTGGTTGCCGTAAACATAGCTATCTTTCATATTAATTCACTTCAGATTTATCAATAACAGTTCATGTATTTGATTGCTTGTTTGTCAGCTAATGAATTCTGAGAATGTATACAGTTGAATCTTTCAACCCATGATTTATGATAAAAAGTAACAGTGAGATTTAGTAAAATTAACCATTTATATCCGCATGTTACTTTGCATTTGAATTTTAGTTTAGTATACTTGAGGCTCATAGTCCTCAGTTATTATTGGGTTGCCAAAAAATGAAAGTCATGAAGTTGATACTTAACTCTCATACAGTGTCATATTTCTTTATTTGCATTTAAATTGTTAACATATGACATTTATAAGATTTTGAAACTGGAGATAATTGGTATTATAGTTTTCAGTGTAATATGGGCATCATTAGATAATCCATTGTTTTCATTGTTCATGCCTTAAATTACCATGTTTCCATGGTCTTTCATTGTCCTAATTTTTAGTATTTATAATTCTTTGCACAGGTGACTGTTTCCAACAGAACTTAAGTTTTCAGTGATATCTGTTGTAAAAGTTCATGGTGCAGACGTACACAAAATGAATGGGAGGTAGAAGGGGAGGGATGAAGGGGAGGAACACTTGGGAAGAGGGGAAGGCTATTAGTGGGAGCTGGAGGGGAAAACTACTTGCAGAAAAAACTTCCATAATGACTGCTGTGCAGGAGATGCAAATACATAAACACAAAGAATATTCTTAAAGGCATTGTAGAAATCTGTAATGAACTGAAAAAAAATCTGAAATCCATCTGTAATGAACTACCTACCTTAATCATCATAGTTTTATGCAAGTTCTATATGGGGTAAGTGGCAGGGGATGATTTCACAAAACTCATAAATTTATGTAAATAATTCCTGCTACGTAATTTATTCCACAGAAATATCCCATCATTTCTTCAGAATATACTAGTTAAATAACTGCGCTAGATGCTCATGGTTGTTAAAGATTAAGGCATGGATTGCAATCTAATTATAATCTGAAAAAAGTTGCTAATAGAAATGTTCCAATTTAAAGAAAAATGATTGAAAGTGAGGTAATTTGTTTCCTTCATTCTCTATCACAGTCACTAGACCCTTCATCCGAGTCTGAACATTTTATGTATTACATTTTCGTGCCCTAAGTTAGTTAATGTGTGTCTTTTTGTGTAAATATTTGGTTTTTTCTTCACTTTATATGTTCTTCCACACCTCTGCTCCTGTTGCCTAACATTTCTGCTACACTGATGATATTGCATCCCCAGTTACGAAGTTCACATTTCCTTGTGCTACTCAATTTAAAATATGCCCACTCCTTTTCTATGGCATTTGGAATGTTCATAAGTTTGGAATTATGGAGGGGAGGGGTAGCTATTTCTACAGAGCATGGCCCTTTTTGCCAGCAATACATCTACAGTATATCTCTAGAATAACAGCCTTGCATTTTGATTTTTCATATAGTTACTATGACATAGTATTTTTCCAGCGAGTCGCTTAAAAAAATAGTTACAAGGCTTATACTTACAAAGAATGCAGATTGAAACTTACCTTAAACCAATTGTCTTGAAAATGGTTTGGAGCATGGGTGCATCCAAGATTTAACACTTGGGAGAGGGGGAGTGGCTCAGTGGAGCAGATTTGGAGTGAAATGTCTCATTCAGGAGGGCAGTTACCCACCCCCCTCTACCCTCCTACACCCATGGTTTAGAGATAAGTGCCCTTTCTGTTAAAATCAACTCTTAACTGTATAAATGGCAGCAGAGTATCAACCCTGAGATGTTTTTTATCCATCACATAAAATTCATGAACTTTGTCCCTGCCTAAGTCTGCCCATTGGACTCATCTGCACTAATTTGTTGACTCACTTATGGCTCAGATTTTTTTGGGCTCTGAAAAACCGTTGTGGAACATCCTTCATCACTCTCCCTTGATATCTCTGTCGCAGCCACCACCCTCTCAAACTCAGTGTTTCAGGGGAATAATGGTATCTTCCTCCACACTTTTCTCCTTGAAGTTGATCAGGTAAAAAATTATTTTATAGACTCCACCGTGAATGACCTATTCCACAAGTTTGGATCAAAAGGTGAGTGAATGACCTGGTACAGAGAATGGATGATGATGATATCAATGGGATCTTGCATGGAAAATGGAAGAAAAAATTTTGAGTGAAATAAAAATGAATTAATAAGTGAATAATACACAGTGAATATTATCATGAAGCCTCACTACATCTCTATGCAAGACAGAAGTGATAAAATGACAGAGGCACATTGCCTAACAGATGGGTACAAAAACCTGTTCTTTCCGTGCACAATAAGCAATCACAATAAAAACTGAGCTCCACTAAATACACTACCATAGTACACGTCACCATTTCATCTCCCAAAACTTAATCCCTTACATCTTTACACAGCTGGTGTCCTAGCACCCCCTGCCACATGCCCCTGCGACAGCTTGCAGGGTAGTTTGTAGATATAGAAAAATTAGTAGTCATGATAAGGATTGTTTTGTAAAGAAAAAAATTAAAATAAGAAAGTGAAGAGATCAGAATACAGCTGTAACAGAATTTAAAAAGAAAATTCTGAAAAAAAGCAGAGGCATAAGGAGCAAACTTGCTTGACTAATATGGAGATGGCTTAAATCATTCATTGTCGTGACTTTATAAGGTACCTTATCTTTAGGTCTCATTGTGAGTGAGTCAAAAGCAAATGAGCATGCTAGTGATATGTCCCACTGCTTCAAGCATTTATTTGGGTAGCAATTTGGAAGTGTTTCTGGCTAATTCTCTATTCTAAACAATCTTAAATTCTAAGAAACAGGCTAGTAGGTCTATAGACCATGTCCCAAAATTGTCTCCTGTTGTGTGCCAGAAACTTTTACCAGTATTAATGACAGCCATGATATTTGATGCTGGGGCTGTATCATTTAGGTTGTGACAATAAATATTTGGCCCATTGTAAGCGTATTCACATTAATCAATCCCATTAAGATTGTGTGATGTGATGAAGAGATTTTTATGCTATACTGCTTAAGGTGGGTCTCCTCAAGAACTGCCATTCACTTCCTGGTGGATGCTGTCAGTTGCTGAATCACAAAATCAAAAGTTAGTAGGCATAGTTTAGTTTATTATCAAAGGCTCTACATTGTTCTGCAAACATGTGTGCATAGGTTTGCCCAAGAATCGAACCTGTGATTGCCTAGTACTTAAATCATATTGTATTTGGATATGTGATACTCTCCAGTATATGAGTAAGGATACTACTATTGTTGTTCATGAAACTAATTTGTATTTTTTTCAGACATTGATGAGTGTGCAGTGCATCCTTTTCTCTGCCATAATGGTGCTTGCATAAACACCATTGGATCATTCATTTGCCGCTGTCATCCAGGCTACTTACTTGTCAGAAATATTTGTGTTGATGTTAATGAATGTGCTGGCAATATGGGGAGCCAGCTTTGTGATCAGGTGTGCATTAATGTACCAGGTATTTTATTTTTTCCATTTATTTTGAATACATTTTTGTAGCTAAATGAAAGGATTAATTGGGTTCATTGGTGCAATTGTGCATTACAATCTTACAATATTTTCAGTTGAGATAGGACATTGGAATCCACAAATCCTCGAATCCCTTGAATATTGGAAAAGATTCGAGGTTTGAAAACTAGAATAAATGTGCTTTTTTCGCAATTCAAATCTTACAAATCCTTACCTAAAAAAGTTTTATTTCTATCCTCAAAACTTTACAAATATGTGCCGTAGAGCATTGATTATCCTACATTGAAATCTCACTTTCATGTTCTCAAAATTCACCTTTTCCCTTGACTTATGATGTTTTCTTCAGGTGCCAAAATGTTTTGCATTCCTGTTATGCAATCTTTTTCCGCCGTTTTCACTTGAAAAATTAGAACTTGAAACATTTTTGCAAGGATTGTGCGTACATTTTGTGAAGTGTGCTATGTGAGTACGCGGTACATAAATTAGTTAAGTTTGGTTTGAAGAAAAGACACTTCATGCAGCAGCAAGATTGGGTGGTGATGACTTCAAAGCATCAAATGGCTGTATAGACTGTTTCAAAATTCAATGTAATATTGTCTAAAACGGAATCTGTAGAGAATCTGAAAGCGTTAATCCTGAATCAGTCTCTCTGGAAGTTCCCAACCTTCCATAATCTTGTTGATGGCTCAAATCAAATGCTTAAGTCAACCTTCTGTAATTTTAAATGTTTATTCTTATTCTTAATGTTAAATATGTTATGTGCTATTGCTTTTATAATAATTCTATGTATTGTAACTTATTTGTGTCAGGTGATTTTCTGGATATTTTATGGAAATAATGACCACTCAACTTTTAGAATGTATGTTACGAAAATTTTTCATGGCTTTTTTTTAGGTTTGAATGTATTTTAATTTTTTTGTGTGACTAGGAAGCTATCAATGCAGCTGCCACAAAGGCTATGCACTCCTGAGTGGTCTGGACAGTGAGAAAGAGCCTGCCTCTGTGTGCTTGGATATCGACGAATGCTCACTAGGGTCTTGCTCGCACTCATGCTCAAATTACCCTGGGGGATTTTTGTGTCTCTGTCCTCCAGGAATGGAGCTTCATCATGATGGCAGAACTTGCCTCCCGCTTCGTGGATATGAAGAGGATGAAGATCTGGATTGGAGTAAACGCAATGTTGGTGATGATGTGAGCAGGTAATCCACATTCTGTTTCTCATTTAATTAATGTAATTATTAACAAAACAGAATAACTCTTGAAAAAAAGATTTACCAGATGTTATGAAGTGATTTTTAATATTTGGAAAGTCAGTAAATACAAATTATTATTGAGGGTGATGTGATCAGGATTCAAGAATATGATCAAATCCTTCCAAAAGAAATTCGATTAAATTTGAATCCGGTTGTGAGGGTGGCATATGCGCTAGGTCGCTGTAAAATTTTCATTGCCTGTCATAAGCCAATCAGGATAACACCTCGGTATTTATCATTTTGCCAGTGGTGTACTTCTGATGTGTTATTATTTGGGTGAACATTCATTGCATCATAAAATATGCATATCAGCGGATTTTTGTATATTTGTTAGTCGCATCAAGGTTCACACAATTGTGTGAAATTCGTGGTGGAAAAATCATTCTCCTGGGCTGGGAATCAAACCCTGATCCCTCTAATTGACGCCAGGTGCTCTAACTAATTAAACTACCCAGGCATCATCTTCCACTGTGAATGTCATGGGGTCTTTAACGAGTAAGTTGTCCTCACAGGTACCATGCATATGAGTGCAACACCACCTTCATAACCTCCCAGAGCATTTTGTATGCACATGCGTGCTATGCCAGAGGTTTTTATTATTTGTTCAACCGATAGACAAATGATATCCTTTTGTTTTTTAAAAATGAAGTTTTGAGCTGCTTTTGCCGCTCCAACATGCTGTGTTGTAGCTCTACAAATGGAGGGCAAATTTAGCTGGTCCTTCTAAAGAATTGATTTTGGAGTTATTATGTTCTAAACACCTAATAAATATTAATATGGGTGAAATTAAAATGCACTCAAATATGGATACAATAATCTCAAGGCCAAATGTTGAGAGGAAAGAGAGTTAGTTCCCTGCGTATCATAAAAATGTCATTATAATCAAAATACAGCCATTAGATCGACTTAAACTGGAGTGATGGTTTGATACTATGTCGCACCATTTTGTGCTTAATTCTGATTCTATATCTGGTAGTTGTGTCTTCAAATCCATTAGCGCACTGTGATAATGCACATAGGAATGTTTAATTTTAGCCTAAAATACAGCAAAAGCCTGCATAAAATAAAAAAAATACAGGGAAAGGTTTTGAAACAAATCATTGGGAATTAACTGAGGATGCCCAAGAATATGCAACAACAGCAATTTTGTTCACTTAACTATCTTTCTTTTTTCTTAACTGAGAAAACAATAGATTTAATGGTGAAACAAATTTCTGTTCAGTTTTATTGTTTTTTTAAAGCTAAACAATTATATTTTAGAATAAGGGACACCTATTGGGACACTGCTCATGGGTTCACAAATAAACAAGAAAGTGTAAAATTGGATTTAAATTTGTTTAAAAAAATGCTATTATTTATTTATGTGCTGGTAATGATTAGGAACTAGCATATATAATGAAGGGGAAGCAAGATTCTGATTCAAGATTCAATAAAAATGGGAGATTTCGAATAGGGATTTGGATTCGACCCATCACTAAGTATACTAAGTGATTTACTTGCAGGGCATATTTACAGTTAAAACTTGTTTGGTACAGTCGAGTACCCATTGTCTGGAAATTATTAATCTGTCAGCACCCATTGTCCAGCAGCATTGTGAAAACAACCAGGTATACCATTTGGAAATGGAAACATCTTATATATAACAGTTATTTTAAAATATTGTGATACTACACACCTTGCTATAATTGAATATTTCTGAGAATTATATTAGAATTATAATTATAATATAGAATTATAGAACTATAGAATCATAATTAGAATATTTCCAAGTCAGTTCTGTAAATAGCCTTAACTATTTGCATGATACATTCAATTTTTTATGGAAATGGTGGTTTTAAATCCTCATGGTTAGCTGAGAAGCTGTTACTTTTAGTTTAGCGACATTCCATATTGGGTTTTTTGAGCTGTTAGATTCAAGGAACTTCATTACAATTATTAGTTGTGTATGCCTACGTACTGCTATCAACTATGCCTGATCTAAGTAATGGTCAAGACGTGGCTAGTGATGGCATAAAACTTAATCAGTCACTGAAAGAATATCAATCGGTTATTGTATTTATCATGTCAGCAGGTGTGTGGCAGGTTTAGAAGAACATATGTAGTTTCATTAGTGAGCAACAGTTCATGAACATTTACATGCTGCAGAGTCGACTGATCTAAGAGAAAAAACCAATGTAGCCAACATGCTTAAAAGATATTTTTGTCTGAATTCTATGAATTGTAACAAGTGATTAGGACAGAACGTCTTTCACATGGTGTCTTTGTTGCATATTATATACAACAAATCACAGGAAAAGCGCAAGCTGCAACAAGTCAGTTGCATGGGACATTACATTTTATGATTCGAGCAAAAATAGCAAATTAGCTGATCATGAATCAGCCTTGGCCAAGAGGGTTGTGTTACTCAAATGCTTTTGTTGTTTTCATTTTTATCACAGTATTATTAATTTTACCTACAATATTAAAAATTTATATGTCCACAATAGTGGATGTGTTTGAATCATTTGCCAAAGAAATTTTTATTTTCATTTTCATGTGCCTTAACCCTTCAGTAGGCATGTGGACCACAGGGGTGGCCCACAGTGTTTCATTTGTGTGCCGTTTCTCATAGGATGGCATAATATACTTGTAAGTTTTAGTAGCTGCACATTATTATGTCTTCAAAAGTCTCACATGATCATTTGTTACAAATTGTTGCAGGGTTAGTATTAAATAGCGTGCGAAAGGAAGCCTGCGTGACTGGGCCACAAATGTGGCCCACGCGACTAACTCTCTAACCTTTTTCTGTTGGCATTATTATATTATATATTAATTATATAGTCTCTAACCTTTTTCTGTTGGCATTATTATATTATATATTATTTATATAGTTTGTATATATTATTACATAATAATCAGTTATATTAAAATTGTTGGATAGTTTATATACATTTTGTCACAGTGGGTGTTCGATGCTCAAAATATTTAATATTTCACGACTTGTCAATGACATTGGGTTTTGTTCCGCTAATGACTATAAATATGTTCCATAGTGAAAAAAAAACCTAAGTAAGCTATATTTATTTGTCTAAATTTATTGTTTATAAAAATATATTTAAAAAAGTTGAACATTTTAGGCAATTTTATTACATTACAATTTAGGAATTTAATGTCTGAAGGTCTAACTTTTTCTTAAAAAAATTTTAATGACACATTTCCCATTATGAAAAGAGAAACAAATTGACCAATAATTTTTGACCAAAAAGTAGGTAACTTTCTTTTTGTAAACAATAGTGCACATCACAAATTATTTGACACTCTTCCATAATGTGACCAATAAGAATTTATGCCTGTATGCCAGGACTAACGTACATAATGTCACACTTTGAAGGGGGAGGGAGGGTTTGGGAAAAAGGTTTGACCAGAGGCCTGGCTGGAGGATGATGGGTATTATGTTTGTTTGAATGAACACTTTGTGCACTGTAACCTTACTTGATCTTCTTTATTTCATTTCAATATTATGTATTCATATGCACATTTTATTTTGCATGAGTGGGGAAGCTGTTTTAGTGGGTCTAAGCTATGTCTCAAATTACCAGAATGTGTTGCATTCATTTTTTACAGTGTTTTTGCTCCTTTTTGTTATATTTTAGGCACACCTCCAGTGGGTTGAAAACTACCAGCAGTCAAAACAGTCCATCTATTCAAGAACATGCTAGTCAGTTGAGTTACATCAGCTACTTCGCTGGACAATTGTTGGAAAACAAGGCTGAGAGCTGCTCAGATAAGTGTTTGAATGGTGGATCATGTTTGAATGGGAACTGCATTTGTCCAGTTGGTATCTTTGGAGAGTCTTGTCAAGAAGGTATGTTGTGTTATCCAAATATGTGAACTGGTGCTGAAGAGGCTCTTGTTGAAATAATTAAAAAATTGTGAAGACGTTGAGAATACAGTTATTGGATACAAATCATTGGAGAAATAAGTAGTCATGTCTTAAGATTCATTATGGTATCTGTGGAATTGATGGATTTTTGACTTTCTTACTCTAGATGTTGATGAGTGTTTATCCTTGCCAAGTGGAATGAGGTGCTCCCATGGTTGCTCCAATACATTTGGTAGCTATGAGTGCTCTTGTCCTCCTGGCTATGTGCTCAGTGGTGATCATCAAACATGTACACACATAGGATGTATTCCGGCATGCATGAATGGGGGAATATGCGATGATTCTTCTGGGAAATGTAACTGTTCTTCTGGGTATACTGGAGAAGCATGTGATGTGGGTAAGTCTTTTCAGGGTTAAAGGTTTATTTTCATATCAAGTTAAAAAATGAAAATAATGCATATGTATCTGATAATATGTACACTGTCATTGATACACCTGGCTATATCATTTTAAGGGAATAGACTAATACCTGATGCATCACTCCCCACAAATATATACATTAACTAGTTAGAAGAGGGTTTTAAGCTGGCAAATGAGAGAAAGGGGCAGTTTAGGCAACCAAGATGCAAGGAAGAGAATTGGAGAAAGTTAAAGACATAAATTTGGGGTCAAATGGGGAAAAGATTAATGGGTAGTGATGAATTATATCCAAAAATTTTCGAATCTGAATCTCAAATTCAAATTCCTATTTTTATTGAATTCCATATACCAATTCTCAAATCTGAATCCTGCTTTTTCTTAGTTATATTTCCCAGTTCTTTATCATTAACAATACTTTAATAAATAATAACATATTAACAAAAAATTCAAATCTATCATTTTTTCATGTGTATTCATGAACCCATGGGTTGTTTGTTTTCCCTTAATCTGAAGTCTAATTATTTAGCTTTAAAAAAGCAGATATTTGATTTACATTAAAGTCTATTACTTTCTCAACAAGGAAGAAAGAAAGTTGGGGATCAGGTTGGTGTGGTGGCTAGAGTCCTGGCTTACCATACCAATGACCAGGGTTCAAATCCCCACAGAGGTGGATATTTTTCAGAGGAAACTCAATCCCTTCTTGGGTGTCTTGTGGAGGGCACTCAATTTCATTATTCTGTCTGTTGGACGAGGCATTAAACCGTGGTCCCGTTGGCATCTTTCGTTAATTGCAGGCCAATACCAATGCTGAGTTTCTCTCCATTCCCTGATAAACCTTCCCTTACTGACCTATCCACCTTACCTCAGTGATGCAAATGACCTCAGTTGCCGGTCACCTCCTGAAATAACCAACCAATGAAATAAAGTGAAGTGAATGCAACTGAATTGGTTATTTATTCTTGTGCTTTCTAAGTTATTTTTCATTGAGGTGTTTCTAAACCTTCCGAGTAATTTTTTTGCTAAATTGCAGGCTTATGCTGTTTTTCCGGTTAAATTACAACATTTTCATTTGCATTACCACCATAGATTAGTGGCTTTGGAGATACACACATGAACTATAGCATCAGAAATTAGCAGAAAATGGTGTGAATAAGTTTCAAACCCCGACTGCAGTTTAACTTGATCTAATGGTTGTATTTCGACTAACCTTTTCATAAAGGAGAGGACCACCTCTCCTTCCTTTCATCATTTGGCCTCGTGATTATCTAATTCTGTATTTTAGAACATTTTTATTTCACCCATATATTTTGTGGGTGTTTTGAACCTAATTACTCCTATATCAATCCTTAAAATGGACTAGCTAAATTATCATTACATTTGCCTTGCTAAACCACGGCATTATGGTGCAACAAAACTGGTTTCGAGAAAATCTCATGATGTAATAACATGATGTTCTATTATGTGTTCTATTAAAGGTCTATATTTTTCTGCTGCTCAAAACTTTGTTTTCAAAAACAAAAATAAATATTTTCGGTCTTTCTGCTGAACAAATAATAAAGACAACAGGCTCAGTGATCTGTAGCACGTGTGTGCATAGGAAATGCTCAGGAAGGTCATTAAGGTGGTGTGGTGTTTGTGCCATGCGGTGATTTTTAAATGAAACTTGTTGTGTCTTATAGCTATAGAAATCTCTACTGATATGCACATTTTAAGACATGATGAATGTTTAAGCAAATAACCACATTAAGAGGTACAACAGCATCAAAATGGTAAATTTCTCGATGGGATTTCGAACAAATTTACTACTGATGGCAAAGAGTTTTCGGTGATGTATGCCACCCACACAACCAGATTCAAATTCGATGAAATCCTTCCAAAAATTATTCGATCATATCTCGAATCCTCAAATCCTGAACACATCCCTCGTAATGGGAATTTCATTTGAAAAGAAAAACCCTGGGAGACGTGAAGGGATTTATACCATATATTTTTGAAAATCAGTTGACCTACCATTTTTAACTTTTTATTACTGCATTGCCAGTGACATGTAGGCAAATTACTCAATTGACTGCAATAACTGTTCTCATCTGGTTACCAAATCTTTATTCATGATAACGTGACCATTTCAGTTTACCTCCAGCTATTGCTACAACTATACTGTTATCAGCACATATTTTAGTTTATGTTGAAATAGGAAAAAGATATATCTTTGGATTTTTAACTTTATTATCCTGAATATGGAAAGATTATTTACCTGTTAGCCTTACCTCTGAATATGTGCAATACATCATGAATTCCCTACCGGTGCTGTAATTTGTGGGCATTGTTGCTAATTTTAAGTCTATTCAATGATTTCCGGCGATGTTGTTGAACATAATGATGAAATTAAGTGAGTAAAACTTAAGAATGTTCACTGAGTACCTAATTTATTTTACATGTAAAATATTTTTATCGTGTAATAATTCATTTTACACATGTAAAATAAATAACTCTGTGGGCATAACAAAGTTTTATTTACTTCTTTTACTTTTTCTTTACTTCTTTTAGATGTGAACGAGTGTGAGGAAAGTAAAACTGGATCATTATGCCAGCACCTCTGCCAAAACACTATTGGCAGTTTTTCTTGCATCTGTCTTGGGCGTGGAAAAACTCTTGGACCAGATAAGCGGTCATGTGTTACAGCTCCAGAGTATTCTGTCTGCTTCCCTGCCTGTAGAAATGGAGGAACTTGTAAACAGAAACTTAGTGGTCAGAATTACTGTCATTGCCCATCTGGATTTAAAGGCCGTTTTTGTCAAATAGGTATGTGTGAACTCATTTGGTTCTTTTCTTATTATAATCAAACCCTTTATAGTAATTTTGTAAGATGTTTTGTTCATTTTTTTTAATCAAATGGTATCTTTATACTCTTCTTGCACTATGTGTGTAATCTGTCTTCTTGAAATAATTCAGTCCAAGCTTTTCACCCTTCCTATTCTTTTGAACAATTCGTGAAGCTCGGAAGAAATAGAAGAAGAGAAACATAAGAAATCATACTTATACGGAATAAAGGAGGAGTGGGTGTAGGAAAGAAGACAGGGGGAGTTAGGACAGTAAAACCAAAAATATCAGAAACAAGGAGAGGAGAGGACAAAGGAACGTGAGACACCAAAGGAAACGAGAAATAAGGGAAGAACAATAATCAAGGAGGGAAGGGGTGGGGGCTGAAAAATATAAGCAGGCACAGTCATTAGTAAGGACTAGGTAGAAATCAATTAGTTTTAACATTAAACCAAAAGGGATAAAATATCATTATTAGACTAATTTTACATCATAAATGAATGTTCCTTTAAAAGTACAACTGTTCACTTGATAGTTAATTAACTAATTCAAGTTAGCCTGCCATAATATTTCAGGTTACATGCATTACTCTTGGGAACAAACTGGAATCAGTGTCCAAAAGAAAGCATTAAAAGAGATTTATTAAACTTTCTCATCAAATTAAATAAAATTCTTGCATTAAGCTTCAAATTTCATACACTGAGTGTAATTTAGGATATTTAAATTTTTAATCTTCCACATGTAATGTATGGTCAAGACAAGATTAAGACGAATCATGGTGTAATTTCTTTTCATTATGGGTGATGAGATCTTTCTTCAGCAGACATCATTGTCCCGTACTTTATTTAAAATATTTCAAAATTTTTATTTTTAAGAAATTGATGGATATTGTTTTGGGTACTATGGGGATATTTGTCAGCCTTGCTTTCTCTGATGTCATACCCCTGGGAGTTGCTCTGGAGACACTTTTCGTTACGCAAGGCATATTTATTGTATAAATGATCCAAGGTCTCTCTCACTGTTATAATATCATTATTTTCTAATCATTCTATTTCTAAATGACCATTGACGCATACCATACCTGACGCCCAATCCACCCTTAAGTTATGAGCCTTAGTTCTAAAAATTGCTGCTAGATGTCAACCTGTTTCTTCCAATCACAAATCACATAATGCAAGAAACTGACTGACATTACTAATATCTCATTAAATAAATGTTATGAACGTCAACTGCAGGTGGTGTTGTAAAATCATTGTTCCACAAATGATTTTGGCAGATTTGTAGATTGTTGTATTGCACTGTGCCCTGAAAAAACTTATCCTTATATTTATGTGCAAAGATGTAAACCATCTAAGTTTCACCCATGAAAAGTCCATCTCCCAAATTTTAGACCAAAGTTTTGTCTGAAAAAGTCAGACTATACTCCAATACATATGGTATTTGAGGCTTGCCTACTTTGCTATATTTCAAAGTCACCTAATGTATGACCTTAGGCTATAATTTTATGAAGTTAAATTAATCACCATTGTAAATGACCACCATACCAGGGCAAAATAGAGTAGATATTACATAGTGCACTTTCAAAAATCTTCTACAAGTCCTACAACCTTTCCATGAAATTTTTACAAACTTCTGCATACAGCTGAGTTAACTAGCTGCATCAGGTCATGGCATGTAATTATGGACTGGCTAATTTAGAATCCATTGTACTGACAGGAGACATTTTTTAAGCTTGACTTTGCAAGGGTGAATATTTAGTTTGTGTTTTATGTAATTATAATGTGTAATGTATTTTTGAAGCTGCAGTGACATATGTTACTTTTTATGATGAAGAAAGGCTATTGTTATTATTAGATGTTGTGACAATCTTGAATTCTCTCTCTCTTTTTGGTTTTCTTTTGCAGATGTCAATGAGTGCTCGATGAACTTGTCCTTGTGCAGTCACATTTGCATCAATTTGCATGGTGGATATCAGTGCCTCTGCCCTAATGGTTTTAAAGCCACCACTGTAAATGGTCATCAGACTGAATGCCTGCCTCTCATTGAATTGGGACCCCTTTCATCTACCTCTGGGTCTAATGATCTCAACTATGTACAAGCTTACCCATTTTCTCTTAAGGAAGATACTTACTACAAGGGAAATGAATCCAAAGAAAACTATAAAATTGTTGATAACAGTGATTTCCTCTTATCAAATAATGAGAACCATGTGGCAAACAGCACATTAAAAGTATTAATTGAAATTATAGTTTCTACAACTAATCATCCAAACTGCACTGTGGGGAAAAGTGAGCCTACTTATGCTCCAGCTCTAATAGCCCTGAACACAAAATACGAAACAGAATATGTTGTAGGTGATTTCACCACAATGGCGGTCAAGGCAAATTTGAGTGAATCGCATGTTAGACCTAAATCTCCTAAAAATGTTGTTAGTAGCAATGATTCAAATATTGTCCATCCAGAAGTAATTCAGACTGAATTAAATTCTGTGGCTATCCTTATTTCATCATCTCCCTTGCATACACTTACTCCACTACTACCTTCAAACTTTTCCTTGGAGCATGAGGCTCCTGTGGAAGATGGTGATAGGAGTGTAATAAGCAATATAGCCCCAAGTGCCATTCCTGACAAAAGTGAAAGTTTTGAGCATTATTCCTCAGTTTCATCAGAACTTGGCTCTCCTGAAGACCTACTGAGTGATAAAATCAGCATGGCTTTTAATACAGTGGTGGATAATATCTTTACCATAAAAGAAAACAGCTGGATACCTAGCATCAATGTTGAACCGTTAGGTGAAATGGGCAATTTGGACAAAATTGTCCCTACCAAAGTTCAGCACTTAACATTGGAGAGTGATGGTGATATCCCAGTCTTGGAATCGACTACAGTGGATGTGCAAGATTACCCAGCTGAGGATGTAGAGAGCAACCATTGGGAAAAACAAACTCCTATAATACACAGCACTCAGAGCAGCATTGTAATATCACCTACTGGAACAAATCATTCAATAAATTTGCATTCCCCATCTATTATAGGCTCTCAGGATATTACTATACCTGGTGATACTCTTGATGTAAGCTATGATGATGAACTGACTCAGTCTACTGGCAATGCATCTGATATATTTGATTCAGTTTCCCATGATGTAGATGGTGAAAGTGTGATTACCGTGGCTAATGATATTCTGGAGGGGGACAATAAAACAAATACTAATATCATTGATAGTAACAGTAAAAATTCCTCTGATTTTGAGAAAAATGTTGTGTGCAGCATCAAAAGTTCCTTGTTAGATGGAAGCAATTCATTTGATGATACCAATGAAAAAGATGTTGACTGTTTGTCAAACCAAGATGTTGTTGGTACAGTAAATGAGGAAAATTTCACTTCAAATATTTTTGTAGAATCTGATGGTGAATTACAAAATCCTGAGAATGAGAGTACAGTGGTAGTTGCAGGGGACTCATCTGGCAACTTACCTTATGCTCATGATAATTTTGTTGACAATTCTGTAAAGTTAACCCCCCATTTATTTGAAGTACCAGTCACTTCATCAGATCTCTCACCAACAGTTTCCATTCCAGTTGAAAGCAAGACAATCAGTCATAATGAGAATATTAAAAAGATAGGTAAACCAGAAACCAAGAGTGAAAGACCTCAGGGGAGAAAGCAAAAATCTAAGAAAGGTAAGAAGAACAGACGAAAGGGTAGAAAAGTCTTAAGGTTAACCCCGAATTTTGAAGTGGTCAACCAGTTTAACCTTCCTTCAGAAGATAATGATGATAGTCCTTTCCCACTTACTGAGATTGATACGGCAGATAACAGTGACTTTGGGTCAGTCACTTCACCTGGGTCGAGGTATTTTGAAGTGCTAGATTATGGTGATGAGGACTATGACTGGAATGTGAAAAAGCCAGACAATCCACCTGAAGTGTTGGTGACCCAACCTCTGCTTCCATTGCCTTCCTCCTCTCCTGCTAACCAGAGAGCATCGCAACCCTTGGAGTTTTCTTGGAAGGATTATCCCAAGAAGGGAATGGAATTGGAGTGCCTCTTCAATGGCCGGAGGTTTCCTTCGAGGTCCACTTTCTTCCGTGATGAAAGAAATTGTACTCAATGTACATGTAAGGCAAGTAGAATTAATGCTTAGTTAGCTTCTGAGACTGTCTGGTCAAAATTTTGTTAGCCATTGAAATATATGACTGTGGCATGGAAGCTGAGATTAGGTTTTACAATTTAGGCTTAAGGCCTTGCTTTAGTGATTCCACTGACAATTGCACTCCATCCTCTTATCCCTGCATGTTGTAACAGCCTGTTGATTCTCGTGGTAATTGACAGTGCTCTGGTAGAGATGTCTTCTCATGGTTAAGCTCTCTTCTCATGGCTAAGCTCTCTTCCCATTCATGGTCTCAGCGTCAGCAAGGTATCAAATTCTTATTCTTAAAATTTTATCATACGATTCACCATCATATCATATAGACAATAGCCCTGACATTCTTTGATCAGTTTGGAGAGGACTCACCTGCTCTAGCTTTAAAACTGGATGGAATGTGGGTGTTTCCTCAAATAAGCATAGGGGTCTGCAAATTACTGTCTTTTGCACCTGAATCAATATCGGTTTCCTTTCCAAGTGCGTGCATGTGTTTTATCTCTAATCTTGGATGATTTACTGCTCTTGGCTGTAAGTGACAGAAATTGCCTATACTTGCCTGTGGCAGTTGGTAATGTGGCTGCCTGTGTTTGCTGTGCTGTGGACTGAGCAGATTACTTTTGATACATTGTTAATACATGGTATATTAAATTACCATTATCATCATTACCAGTTGTTATAAGTCAAAGATTGATTTTCTGATGCTCTTCACTACACCCTACTCTCCACTTACCACTTCATTCTTACCTAATTATTCACTTTGACATTTATCACAATTTGCCTTCGTGTATAGTCCATTCTTGGTCTTCCTCTGTAATTGTTTTGTCTCTTCTACCTCCAATAGTTTTTTGCAATAAACTCTCTAAATTTGCCCAATAATATTTCCCCATTCTTGGAATTTCTCTGCTTTAGTTGTTCTTCATGATAGCAGTTACACCCATGAACAATGGTTGTGATCAGGTCTAAATTAACCTGAAGGAGCCCATTGAGTAAAATGCAAAGGGGTCGTCTTGAACTATTAATCTGGTGAATCCTGAGAGCGGAGGAACATTTGCTTTGATGATGTGGAAATCTTTGGCTTTCCAGGGGTGATGATCTCCAGTCTACAGACCAGAATCTAAGTTAATGAATAAAAACCCATTTCAACAATGAATCGATATTTTTCAATTACAATCAAGTTTTTATAACACTCATACTCTACTAATCAAAAAGTTACACATCATGAAAAACAGTTCACAAAAATGTAATTGTAAGGTGCAATTAGCTATTTGTTTGCCCTTCTTTTATTCAAGAAACTTATGAAAAGAAATAAAAATACTGGATGAAATACTCCAAAAATGCTGAATCTTTTGAGTCACACTTAGTTATTATGAAAATACTGAGAAATGGGAAATGGGAACCTTTTATGGGAAATACATTCTCAGTGTTTGACCTCCTTTAAATTGTGTTTGCTGGACAAAACTGATGTACCCAAAAATATTTGTTTTGTTTATCAGATATGGAGTAGTTAGCTGCTGAACAATATACTACTTAATGGTACAGAGGCTTCCGCAATGATTTGTTGAGTTCAGTTTATTCAGGTTTTTCCCATGTTTTTTTCCCCCATTTCCCATCGCCAGAAAAATTTTTGCCATTCCACGGTGGCAGAGCACACCTGGTCAGAACCTGGCCATGCATAAACTTTAAAAATTGCAGGATTATTGCCAGAGAAAATAAATATTTCCCTCCGCTAATACGAGAGGCAATTGAAATAGCCAAAAACACAGAAAATTTCAAGGGGAAAATGGCTATCCTCTCTCCTCAATGTTCTAACATCTTTTCCAAAGATTCAAGTCAGAGGTCCAGCTGGCCAATCAATTTGCATCTGACTAGCTCAAGCGTTAGGTATATGTAAAGGAACAAAATTTTCTGCAGCTCATTCAGGACCTGACGACGCTAGCTGTAACGTTAGTGAAACTGTTGTACTTTAATATGAATCCATGCGGGAAAAACCCGTATAAACTGAACTCAATATCCTACCTAACTATAATGCCCAGTCAAACTGGTCTTTCAAACCACAAATGTTTAAAAGTTAACCTTATCAATTATTTTGCTCCATTGTGCCAAGGCTTTGTGCCAAATAAAAATTCATGCTTTCTAAGAAAAAAAATCGGGTTGAATGTAACTGTGCTCAGAGATGGGAAGAGACCCTAATTATGTTTGTGAGGCCAAATGCTAATAGAACAGTCCATTGTTGTTTCTTAATCACATAATTTAATTCAGAATCCTATCATCAAAATTGGCATTTATTTGAGTCTCTATTTGAAGCCAAAGTCACTATTTGAAGCCAAGTTGCTCAATAATTTACTCTGGCCACATTGCATAGCCTTTTTTATCACTTTTTATTTTATTTATTCAATGCCTGAGGAGTTTTGTACTTCTGTAATATTTCAAAAGCAAGGGCCTACTGTTTTATTCATAGTTTCTCCTCAGAATTGTAAACCTGCTTTCACTCCTCTTCCTCTTTAATACATTGAATTGTCATTACTTGTGGTTTTATTTATACAGAGTTACTGTGTGCACTTTTATATTTTCTGTGACAGTTGTTCATTTATGATGTCAACACCTTTCACCAGACGGTTCAGAACTGAAGCATATATGTATGCTCTCCATTGCAATTAGGGTCTCTTTCTTTGTTCTTGAAATTTTTCTGTCACAAAGAGTTTCAGAAATGTTCTGTAGAGAAAAGTTGAATTATTATTTATTTTTCAGTGTATTAGCTTTATCCAACTAAATAACAAGAGCCTTAGAGCATTTGTTTCATTTTACTCAGGATGGTGAATTAAGATGTGCACCGAGACACTGCCCTCCACCTCATTGTGAGACTCCCATGGAAGGTGACTGCTGTGAATATTGTCCTGGTGATTGCATATTTGGACAGCAGGTTTTTCTTCCTGGAGAGAGATTTTCGCCTCACCTGGATCCCTGTCGTGAATGCCGCTGTGAAGTATGTTAGCTTTTCAAGGTTTTTAGTGATTTCAGAGAACTGAGTGCATTTATTATATTCAACTGTGATCATTAACCCTTAACCAGTGACATGCAATTCATGTCACACTACCAATGATGTTCGGTCTGGGAGGCCGCAATTTATTAAATATTTACCTTTACCACTAGGTAACAAAGGGTAGATGAGTCACAGCATGAGCTAAGCTTGTAATGATAACTAATTCCTCTTGCAAGTTATGAGGCTAATACTTGAAAGCTATGCCATAAGGATTTTCTTTTGGACCCCTTGCCATCAGCTTGGACTGATGTATTGGAGGGTGTGCATCATTTTCCAATGAATCCAATCTAATTTGATTCAGTTATATTTTTCCATGTTTAAATTTTTTGTGTTGTAGGCTCAGAGAAACACCCGTAGAAAATAAACTCTTGTAAAACAGCATTTTGGAAGCTGTGAGAAAAATAACAGTGATGTTGTTCTGAGTTAGATTGTGGTATACTTAATTTTAAAAAAGTAATATTTTGACTCTCATCTCCTCAAAATGTGAATGTCATGTTTTTCAAAGAAATAGAAATTGATAAATAATGTGGTTTTTCATCTCTTACTTGTGCTGAAAATAATTAAAACATTAGGCAGTAATTGTTGCTTGTGAATATAAATGCTTTGCTGGCACTTTAATGTGCTCCTCCAATCTTTGAAGCCAGGACATCTCTTTCAGGGTCCAATATTAATTTGATTTTTGGGCAGAGGGTTTAAGTAAAGAGCATGCTTTTCCAGAAAGAAAAGGTTTGTTTCTTGCAAAAGTGCTGGATTTGGCTTCTTACGCTTCATGGATATGACATTTATTCTAGAAAGGTGGACGAGTTCTGTGTAGAGATGTGGTGTGTCCACCCTTGGATTGTGATCCAGAATTCCGTGCCATAATGCCGGGAGAATGCTGTCCTGCCTGTCTTTCGCCTGAGCCAGGCTGCTTCCATCGGGGGCGATTTTTCTACGAGGGGCAGTTATGGGTTAGGCAAGAGGGTGGTTGCCATGCATGTCTATGCAAGGTACGTCCTCAAGTAATCCTTTTAAAGCTAAGGGGAAAATTTTTGAACTTACATGTGACAGTTCAGTTTTTACTTACAAGTGCAGTTTTTGCCATGTTCGCATTTTGCTCGATATTGAAAGATATATTTGACCAAAGAATTTTACTTTTGGATCATAATAGTGGTATTTATAATGGTTTAAACCAGTGATGGGCAAACTACGGCCCACGGGCTAGATCCTGAAATGTTCTATCCGGCCCGCGTGGAATTATTCCTAATCTGATGAATAAAAAATAATACAGACTACCTATAAGAAAAATAAATATTTTCCTCTTTTTTCTTCTTTTTTGTTTTATATCAGTAACAACATACACATTTATTGACTAATCCTAGATATTGGAATGTTTTGTTGAGAGTGAGAGGCACTGGCTGCTGGCAACTTTGAAGGGAAGAGTAAAACTGGCAATGGAGCCTCCTCGCAGTAGCTACCCCCTCCACCGCGGCTGGATGTTGAAGCACGTTTCTTGATTCAGACCTGTTTTGGCATTGTTGGTTTGCCAGTTTTACTCTGCATATTGTGAAAAATCTTAGCCCTCAGATGTTATCTAAGAAACGTAAAGTTGATTCTAAGTGCCGTGCTTTTAATGATGAATGGACTTGGAAGTACTTGTTCACAGTTTTTAGGGATAAACCATGTCTCATCTGCCAAAAAACTGGATCAGTCTACAAAGAATATAAAATTTCACGACACTTCAGCTCTGAGCACAATGATGTCAAGATTAGAGCCATGACCGTAGAAGAAAGAAAGCAAAAACCAGAAGATCTAGGCAAAAAAATATCAGGTCAGCAAAGTATTTTTAAGAAAGGAAATAGTTCTCAGCAAGCAGCTACACATGCAAGTTATGTGGTAGTATACAATATTGCTAAAAGTAACAAAGCTCTCTCTGATTGAGAGTTTGTTAAACACTGCATGCTCAAAGTTTGCGATATTTTATGTCCTGACAAAAGAAAAGATTTTTAAACAATAAGCTTATCTCGGAAAACAGTGACTTCTAGAATTGAAGCAATAGGTAAAAACATATTATCACAGTTGGAATCAAAGATGGTCAATTTAAATTCTGCTCAATTACTATGGATGAAAGCTCTGATATAAATGATACTGCACAGTCGCTATTATTTATAAGAGGTGTTGACGAAAAATTCTGTATTACAGAGGAACTAACATGCATGAGGTGGTTGAAGGGAACTACAACAGGGTCAGATATTTTTCATGAATTTATTTTTTGAAGGAATTTAAACCTTGAAAGTACCTATAAATTGCATATGTAGTATAACAACAGATGGAGTGAGAAATATGACAGGGAAAAAATCTGGATTTGTTGGGATCTTTAATGAAATAATCCAGATAACAATGTTATATTTCTACATTGCATCATAAATCAAGATGCCCTGTGTAAATCTGCTTTGGATATGAAACCTGTGCTTGACATTATTGTGAAGCTGGTTAATGCTATTCGATCTCGAGGGCTTGCTCACAGCCAGTTTCGGGAGTTCCGAGAATCCATGCAATCTTGAGTATTCTGATATATTGTACTACTTGAAAGTAAGATAGCTTAGCGCAGGATGCGTCTTTGAGCGAGTTTGGCGGGTGGAATATGAAATAGTGACATTCTTCCGTGAGAAACAGGGGTCTGTAGAGTACAAAATCCTGGAAGATACTGCATGGCTTTCGGACTTTACATTTTTTACGGATCTTGTCTGCCACATGAACAAGTTGAATGCCAAGATGCAAGGCAAAAATCAATTGATTGATGATATCTGGGGCCATCTCAAAGGTTTTAAACTACAACTTGTTCTATTCACGAATCAGCTTGCTAAGAATGACTTGTCTCACTTCCCGAGATTGAATTCAATATAGGATTATTGAATTCAATAGATGATAAAGGAAAAGCTTAAGAGTTACGAAGATAGTCGGTGAAGACTCCATGGTGAATTTGAACGAAGATTTGAAGACTTCAGTGTCATTGAAAAAGACTGAAATTTTCAGTATGCCTTTTAATGTGAACTGTGAAACAGTGAAATCGGACTTGCAACTTGAATTGATTGAATTACAATGTGACACTGAATCAAACAGTTGTTTCTTAATGTTCCAAAATTAGAGTTCTAGAAGTCCTTGTCAAAATCCACTTTCACAAATCTGATATCACATGCCCAGAAAGTTACTGCTATGTTCGCTTCATCATATATATGTGAACAGGTGTTTTCTACAATGAAACTGCGGAAGAGTTGCCTTAGAAACAGACTGACAGACGAGCATTTAACTTCTCTTCTAAGAATAAGTGCATCCCAGTTCGATCCAAATTATGAGAAACTTTTAGAAATGAGGTCACAGTTTCATTCATCACATTCTCCTTCATAATCTTTCAGTCATTAACCCTCTTAGTGCTGACCCCTGCCAGCCTGCCTCCTGCCAGCCAACTCCTGCCAGCGGTTCTGGTGAGAAATGCAGAGGGTAACTAGAATGAAATGTATCACTCTGGGAAAATTAATATTATAATGTTATTGTTTAAAATATCCATATGCGGTTTTTCTTATTGTGTATACATTGAATTAGGTAATAATCAAAAAACACTTATATATCATACAAAAAATAATTTTAATTATATTTGTGTGCAAAAGTTAAACAATATTTTGCCTATGAGCCAATATATCAGCCCGCCGCACTTTACGCCTGAGATGCCAAAGCCGATATATCGGCCCGCCGCACTAAAAGGGTTAATAGGACTTATAATCACAAAAAACACATGAATTTTGTAAAATTTATCATTTTTATTTTTTATTAAATTATATTGGCCCGCCTTAATTTTTTTTCCTTTCCTCTGGCCCCCTCTTTAAATAGTTTGCCCATCACTGGTTTAAACTGTTGACATATCTGAACGTTTTGCATCGATGCAATACAGGGTTTCGCAGATTGCTTGCATCTCAGTAAATTCCCATTTGTTGAACATTTTCATTGAACAATTATTAATATTTATAATTCAATATTAATTATATTTTTGGTACCTAATTATTTAACAAGGAAAATCTGTTTGTTTGAATGCTAGTCATCCTCTAACTCATAGAAATTTTGGTGTACATGTTTTGAACAAAATGTGGTGCACAGGTTACTTGAGATCTAGAAAAATTGATGGGTAGCATGAGAGAGGCCCCTGGCCCCCAGGTCTTGTAGTTGTAGATGCTTGATATGTATTCAGTAAAACTTTGATTTTACAGGGTTGAGGGAAAAAAGTGACAGTATGTGAATCAAATAGTGTTAAATCAGTGGTTGATAAAAATTTATGCTTCAATCACAGGGAAATCATTGAACCTTTTAGTGCATGGTATAGTGATATTTCATGCCTCTTCATTTAAAGTCATTTGATGAGTTAAATATTTGTTTTAAGGAATAATCAGGAACAAATTTAAAGCATGCTTAATTTGATTCATTATCTGTGTAAGCTTATTTCATGAATATAGGAGGACAAAGCAACTGGCATTTTATTACGGTGTGTAGCCCACAATATATTGGTTCTATACATTGGTTTACATTGTTTTATAATGCTTGATAGCATTAGTTGCCCTTATTGATTAAGCAGTCACTTAAAGTGATCATTTGACTATTAATGGTTGGATCAGCAGATTACATTTGCAACCAACAAGACACCCCCCCTTCCCTGCTCGTTTTCCCCTCCCCTACTCTCATACATCATTTTCTCAAGAGCAAGCAATGCATTATGGTTACTATGTTATATCTCCACAAATCTGTAAGTTGTATTTCTGGGCTGTTTTCCCAGGATATCACCAGCTCATCAATGTCACGAAGAAAGGCCTTGCCCCGAAATGTGCCCTCGTCTTTGACTAGGCATTTAGTGCCATATTTTCTGCACAGGTTACAGGAAAACACAGTCCATATTTGGATATGCTTGAATGTGTATTGGGATTAGCCATCATGTGCAATAACTGTGCTCACAACTAGTAAAAGCTGTGAAAGTACTGCATCTGAAGGACCTCTAACTTGCAATAAATGAGGACCCTTTTATTTAAAGCATCCACTGATTTTATTATCAACTGCATCATTAGCTTTTAAAGGACTAGCATACATTTAAATGTACGCTGGGATGTGGGGTCCTACGGCCGTGCGTACCTATAATGTACGCTAGATCCCGCCGCTTCCGCTTGGGCCTTTTTCTCGCTTGTGACCTTGTAGAAGACTCCTTACCATCTGGTCTCTTTGTAATGTGATATATGACAGTCCCTCCTTGGTAATCCAATCTTTTGGTTGAAGATAAGGTCGCCGAGATGTATCTTCTAAGAAGGAGATTTTTTATTTTTTCTTGAAGTGTTCGTCTAATCCTCTTGACAAATCTAAGTGGCAAACTACTTATTTTCTTCCCTTTGTTTGTGTCTTTATATTGTTTTTTATGATTGACAAAGATCCATATATATTCACTCTTGAGATCGGTCAGTAAAGAAAAATTATAAATTATTACCTTGTATACATGTCGTGTCTTTCGTAATGATTCGTATAAGACTGGAACGGTTTTCCAAAAGAAATGTCCCAGTAAACAAAATGCTGCAGATGCGCGTCTAGCACTCCTAAACTTCCCTTTTTTGAATGTCAGATGCGCTGCACAAGCACGTCAGGGGTGCTGCACAAGCATGTCACGATCGCTTCAAATGCATGTCAGAATCGCTGCAAATGCATGCCTGATGCACTACTAGTGAATGTCAAAAGTGCTACAAAAGTATGTCAGAGGCATTAACAATGAATTGAGAACACAGGGTTGCAATAAATGACTTTATTGATCAGTAATAACATACAAATTATCATTAATGAGCATTAAAATATACACGTGATATCTGGAATTGCCTTTGAATCAAATATGATGCATATAGCTACAAAAACGTAAACATAGATGTAATTTGATTAAATTATTTATCTGCTTACGTTTCTCCTAAATTTTTCTAATATATACAGTTGTGGCAATAGCAGAGGACTGAGGCATCAGTACAAAACGTTAACGATCGCAGAAAAGTGCATGTTGTGAAAGGAGGGAAAAATCTAGTAAATAGGCATATTGTACTTCATCACTGGAATAAAATAGCATTATGGAATCATGGTCACCTACCTTTCAGTTATCTTCCTTTTCCTAAACCACGTTTTCCACTTCTTGCCTTACTCGCAGGTTTCAGGTTAGCCAGAAATTCACCACGCTGCCTTCACTTTTTGAATTTCGCCAACCTTCTACACAGCCATGCTCACGTGTACAAAACTTACAAGTAATAATGGCCGCTTCGAGGATTCGTCAACCCCTAACAATTTTTTTTGTCACCATGTAGCGCCACTGGCATGACGTGCTACCTGCAGCGCAGTGGCAGCGTATACGCAACTTGCGGCTACTACGCTTCAAACATGAGCTGCGAATGCACATTAGATGCGTTTTTCGACAATTCTATGAGAGCGCTGCTGAGATGCTGCTGATGCGCTTCAGTTGACATGTGCTGCACTTGCAGCACTGACATCCTTGTGAAGTGCTGCTGCAGCTATGTGTGTTTACTGGGGTATTCCAAAATATTTTTCTACGAATTATTATTGCAAAGAAAAACATATACTGCAGTAGTAGCTATACAAGGAGCTATATGTAAGCCAAACAATATTTTGAAAAGCCTTTTGCAGTATTTTATAAGTCGATAAAACTATAGCAAAGTTGCCCTGAATGAAGCATGGCTCACTGAAATGCGCGGTAAAATTGCGAGAAACGCGCGCTGATGTATAAATCTTTTTTACAGGGAACAAGTTCACAATATCTTATTCAAAGCTTATATTATTATATTTGTTCCATATTATTTCGGCAAAATTAAGTGAACACAAGCTACTTATATGTCTTACACTAGCAAGGAAGAAAATATAATGAAAAGTGTGGTAAAGCGGGCACAAAAAATAAAATAATATAATAAAATGACGAAGATTTGAGTGGTGCATATGAATATATTTTAGATATGACACTTGAAACATGAAGTTTTCAGCAGGGAAACTAATACAAAGTGAAATCGTACCAATATTTTCCCAATCCGACCAGCCTGCCATGCAACCGGCAGGCTGGTCGGATTGGGAAAATGTCGGTACGGCTTTAAAAAGGAAAAAAGGAGCTGCCGGGCCAGTTTATTGCAGGAGATACCCAAAAACCTATCAAAGGGAAATTCTAGCATTCCTTAGCGGTGCGGTGAGGGAAAGTAACGTTAATGTGCATTTTGTGCTCGTAAATACCCTCGCCACCTTGCTCATCATTTTGGTAGAAAATTGCTATCAGAAACTCATCGGTCGTCACTGTAGGCAGTGGTATTCAAAGAGTTACTGTTCTGACAATCTTGAGAGAGGTATTTACAATTTCTGTGAAGTGCTCACCTTCTGGGATTTCATTCTTTTGTCCAGTAAGTATTTTTTTGTCAATATAACTGGATTATGTTTCATTTTTTGCAGCTAAGTTATCATTTGTTTACCAAATTTTCTCTCGCTATATGCCGATTGGAGATAGATCATCTTTTCACTTTTTTAGATGGCTTCAAAAATAAAGTCTCATGAGCATGAAATAGAAGCATAATTATGCACTGATAGTTATTTGGATGCACACAAAGCCAGTGATGAAAGTTGAAGAGAGGAGGAAGAGGAGCTTTCAGAAGAAGATATCGAAGAATAGGTTCCATATTTGACCACTTTCACAGACGTGCAGCATGTCTGGGTGTTTTTACTGCTGGTCCTTGCGGAATGAGAGAGAGTGAAGCGCCTAGCATGATTAAAGGTTCATCTCCTTTGGCATTTCTTTGGCTCTTCTTTGTCGATGAGATCCAAACCCTGGTGGAGGAGACAAACAGGTATTACAGCCAATATCTTCTCACCATTGACAAAGGACCTTTGCCTCAGCCTGATGTTACTCTGCCGGAAATTTTTTTGTTATTAGCGGTTTTTTATGGGATGTCAACGAAAGCGATCGAATGACGGAGAATTATTCCTTCAGCCGGAAATGGTCAAAAAAAACTTTCTTTCATCTGCTGGATCTAACAATCCTAAATACTTGAATCCTGATGAAGTCCTGTGGTGGTATAATTTCTCATAGAGAATCACCTGGGACTTATCAGACACATGAGGGAGGAAAGCTCCAATGCTTTACAGGCCCACACTTCCCAAAGAGACAAACCGCATTCACCTAGTGTTGGCCTTGAGAGGCTGGAAGCTAAGGAGAACAAACATTGGCCGGCAAAAGGAAACTCTTCACGATGTCGCGAGAGTTTTTCTACAGGGAAGCAGTCGCACGCAAAATTTAGAAGCAGAAAGGGTGGCATCGGGCTCTGTCGTATCAAGTTTAGAAGAGTACCACACACAAATGTTCTTTAAAAATTATAGTTATAGTACAAGTCATATCCTCAAATGATTTTTATAAAATAATGTATTAATTATTTGCAACTTTCTTGCCAATGAAAATATGTTGTTATTTTTCTTGATAACTGGCGATTTTTGTGAATTTTTATGCTCTTTTTCATGAGTAACTGAGAAAACGGCTGGCCAAATAATAAAGCAGAGTGTTTTGTTAATAAAATGCTTTTTATTTAATTAAATTTCATCGGATCAATCTCAACTTATGGCCATTAAAGTATACTACTGCAAAACTTCATTGAATACTGAAAATTAAATCTGGCAGGGAGCGTCCGCAGCGGGGATTTAAATCCGTACAATAAAGGTTAATGGCAATAAATGCAATATTGCAATTATTGCTAATATTGCAATGAATGAGGCCCCTTTTATTAAAAGCATCCACTGATTTTATTAACAACTGCATCATTAAAGATCAGCCACTCTATCTGGGCAAGTGGCATGGCATCCCTTTTGATGCACAATATGTGTTTCCCTCTTAAACCATGCTCTCGTGGCCATGGCCATAGTGAACATTTCTGCTGATGAATTCTTCTTCCACTTCAGGTTGATTTGTATCAGGATGTCTGAAGGAGTATTACTGGCACTACAAATTACGAAACAAGAGCATTTTAGCAATGTGTAAAGGGATACCCTTCCATTGATCATGAAAACTGTGTAGTGAATGAAGTAAAAGCTAAAAATGTGTCATTTCATTGCCTTTTAATTAATTCTCATTTGAGACTTTGATTGTTGATGTTAAATTCAAAAGCAGTGCTAGTACTTCTTGTCTCCAAGTGTTTAAATAACCTCAAGGAGTCTGTTTTTCTTTTTGCCTGGCACTGTCAGGAGTTATGTAGCAGCTGTTGTCAGCACTATTTACTCATGGGTTTTGCAATTGGTTTAATGTTTAATAAAAATTTGCTGAAAAAATTATGTTAATTCCAGTGGATCAGACCATTTTTATGTTTACCAATTGTTAGTAGGTATCATGTTAGTCAAATTTTGTATTGTCATTTCACACTAGGGAGATGGAGAAGTTCAGTGCAATCCTGTGGTTTGTGTTGTGAACTGCCAACATCCGCAGTTTGTTACTGGAGAATGCTGCCCCCTCTGTGGAGGATGTCAATACCATAGCCACAAGTATCAAGATCATGAAGTATTTCCTCACCCTACTGACACATGCAGTCTTTGCCAATGTCAGGTAATGATTTTTCTTTCTTTTAGATGATTGGGGTGTGTCAACTTTAGTGCAGTAGATAATAGAAATAACACTATCAACTGGACCATAAAAAGTTGCAGTTCTTAGTGTAGAAATAGGTATATGTGAATGTATACCTTTTAATGAGAGTGTGAAGAATGATATTTTTGTTTCTTCAATCTTTCATGAGCTCTTGTGATGTATGTAAATAATTTCCAGATTTATTATTATTGAAAGTATCTTTAATAATCCTCCAGTGGCATGAACTGGTGGTTGAATGAGGAGAATGTAAGCTAGTAAGGCTCTGGACCATAGAGCTTCCTAGAAGTTGAGTAGAACAACTTGGTTTCCGACTCCACCTCATTACCAATGATCTAGTGGCCAACAGCTTGGCTGTGGTAATGTGACAAGAGAGAGGAACTTGAATATCAGGGAAGGGAATTACAAGGAAATGATGTCTTCACACTTTGCATGGTCATAATTTTTCGTAATTAATGGTACATTCATATGTTGGCAGGATTTTCTATCAGTAATGATACTGTCAATTGAGGTTTCATTTATTTTTCTGACATAACCCTATTCTTTTAGCCTTTGATATGTTAGAGTGATTTTAAGATGTCTAAATGGTGCTATTTAGACCTCTAAGAAAGAACCTCTACAGAATGCTAGGTAGAGTTCAGCTACGATACACTGCTCAGAAAGAGGTGTTGAACATCATGTTCAATGGAGTTCAGAGCTTGTCATAAAGATTCATTGAACAGTAGGCCATTCAGCTAAAGTAGCATTCAGAAAAACTTGAATAGATATGTTAGCTTGGTGCTATTCCAATCAGAAATTATCTATGCATTCTTCACTAACTCATGGAATGGGTTACGATTCTAAGGAAAAGAAAAATGCAACACCTTTTTATTCACATGCATTTCTGTGGACATGTAATGTTCAATTAAGTGAAAATTTAAGTTCAACTTGGGAAATTCATTCTTAAGGTTTGAGTCGAATATTGAGGAGACTAAATTATTCTACACTTCTGGTATTTTATGCATTCTTATGCTTTATCTATTCATCTAAAGTGTCATCCAAGCTGGACAACAAATAACAAAAAGCTGTTCATTGTCGTGTAATTTGCTGACGAAGCTATTGATGTATTAGTTCTTCTGCTTTTTTATACAAATTTTACTAAATGGTGGTGATAATACTAAAACTCGAAACTAGGGATGAGTTGATTCTACTTTTTTTTAAATTCAGATTCCAATTCTTTTGAATTGATTCCTGATTCTCAATTCAGATTCCATCGATTATAATTGCTAATAACAGGTGGGATATTGATATACCAGTAGTGTATGACTATTATTTAAATTCATGTATTGTCCGAAATAAAATACCAAAGACAATTAAGTCGCTCCAAAAGTATATTTATTAACAAATAGCAAGTATATCCTCAGCTTATTGAGGTAGATAAAAAGTATAAATTGATTGCCTACACCCAAAATTACTGAGACAAATATGATGTGATAAATGAAGTTTGATTTGAATGTTCACCTATCTGGAATCGATGGAATCGGAATCGACTTTAGGCGATCAATTCTCGATACCGATTCGAATCCTGAGAATCGGTGGAATCGAGAATCGACATTTAGATTCGACTCATCCTTACTCGTAACCAAGAGACTGAGTATTCATACTCGGAGTGATATCTTCTTGGAATTTGCACCATGAACTTTCAAGCATATGTGCTTCACAGTTATATTTGCCCATATGGCCATGCCATATTTCATATAGACATTTCAGTGGAGAGGAAACCTCTACAAGTGTCATTTCTGCTTATTATAATATACTGATTTGCAGTAGATGTCAGTTTTCATATTTTTCTCATTTTATACGTCATTTACTTTTTAACTGATTTTTTTACGTTACTTAGAGCCACTATTTCCCATCACTTTCTATTTGAAGTTCAATCATCTAATAACATGGCAGGTTGATAAAGATTATACTTGGATTTTAAAAGGAATTAGAGATGCTGTTCATGAAATACTATTTTACATTACAATTATGTTATAAAAATTTTGATTTTATTATCGTTAATTTAATTTGCATACTATGGGTGATCACATAGGACCTTAAGCCGTTGGAGAAGACGAAAGTCTCCATTTAGCTTCCTTTTAGGAGAATATTCACAATCTTCATATGCTCTTCTGATGACTAAAACTTCATATAACTGGCCTCCTACTCACATTTAGAATTCAATGACTGTTCTTTTTAATTGCTCGGATCCCTGAACTGGATCAAAATTAACTGTTCACCAAAAAGAACAGTATGGCACAACTCTGTGTTGAACAAATTTGATCAATGCACAAAAATGAAGTGGCTGTGGCCATTGTGAACTGAAATAATACCCCCTACTGGCAGTTTGCCCAATGTTTCTTCTATGCATACCACTTCATTCATCGCTATCCAATTATACTGATATATACCCATCTGTGCTGAGGAATAGAAAGCTCCCAGCATTAACACTTCTGCCTCTAATGACTGTGGAAGGCTTGCTTGAAAACAGCTCAGTAGTAGACTTGTGACCCATTCCCACACCAGCTATACAGATTGGTGGGGCATAAAAACCATAAATGTATTCACAGAGCATTGACAGCTCAACTGTAACTCTGTGCTGCCCTCTTCATGGAACATGGCGAATGAGTGAAATGATAACATCATTTCAAATGCAATTAGGGTTCCCGCATCCATGATAACTTTTGTAATATTCAAATGATTTCCTAAGCAAATGAAACTCTTCCATTATCTATTTTTTCTTCCTTTTCTAAGAATGGCTCTTGATATTTCCATTATCACATCTACTACACCAACACAAAACAAATGTAGGGCTGGCAGGGTATAGACCTAAATATTTCTGCTCTACCCATATTGTTCCCATGGGAGTGGAAATGGGAAATACCTGAAATCTCCTAGCTTATCGGTTTTCATATTGAATGATAAATTCTGTCAAAAGACTTACTGAAGTCTTAAAAAGCTCCTATTGCTCACTGATAGGCATTCAATGATTGGCAAATAGAATTAATTAGTTGTAAAGCTGATTATATAGCAAATTTACCGGCTCTGAATCTATTTTGAGATGGGTGTAGCATATCAAAATTGTGCTAGTAATTTACACTGTGGTTGTATATTAATTTTTCAAATATTTTTGAGGAAACAGATAAAATAGAAATAGGTCAGTTTTCACCTTCAAATATTGGACTCTTTTTATTAATTTGGAAGACTAGAGCAACTTTTGGGCTTGCAGGGGAAAGTTCATTAATAAGGGATAAATTGTTTGTATCTGCTTAAGGATCAATAATCTATGTAGGAGAGTGTTTAATGATTGGCATTGGGTTTTTCCAATCCAAAGGATCATTTATTAACAAAGAAATTGATAACTTTATGGATTTCATCAGGATTAGATGGATCGAGAAATTTTGAATGTGGTGATTGCATCAGATTAGGTTTATGTGTGTTTTTATTTGGATTGACAATGCAAAAGTGTTTGTTAAAAGAGTTCAAAAAGTCTTTTTCTTGTATTGTATCTTAAATAGTATCTGTATCTTGTGTTGTGTTTTTAGTAACCACGGTCTTACCATTTGCATTAGTGATGCAAACACTTTCATATCTATCAGAGTTTCTGCCAGCTCCTCTAGGGAATGTAAGATTCAGATTGATTTATTGATGTGATGAACAGAGTATTTAGATTCATATCAAGCTTTATTTTGTAGTATTCAGGATAAATAATTATTATTGAGTTTGACATGATTTTATACCATTTCCTTTTAACAAACATGTATGAAAAATCAGCAAGGGAACATCACTTGCTTCCACAAGCCTTGTGAACAAAACTGCAGTTATCCTCTCAAGAAATCTGTGAATGGCTGTTGTCCAGAGTGCACGGACTGCTTATTCAATGGCTTCAGAATGAAGAATGGGAGTAGTCTCATCAGGCACACTCAAGACAGCTGTGAGGATTGCACTTGTTTGGTCAGATATTTTCTTATTATAAAGGTATATACATGCAGTAGACTCTTGTCAATATGAAAAGACCTAGACAATTAGGTGTACCAATTTTACAAGACATTGGATAACTCACGAGTGAACGGGTGGCCTTGGCTGATTACTTAAGTATTCATGTGTAATCTTAATTTGAGTTTACTTAAATGCATTTTAACTATTTTACAAAAGGTTGTTGCTGCCCCTGGTGGAGTTTGCGATTTGATTTTATGAAATGGTGCCACAGAACTGAAAGAAACTTCAGTGAAATTGGCCAAAATCTTGCTCATCTTTAGTGAAAATCTTCAAATTAAGGCTACTTCAAATTTTTTGTTTTTGCCGGACGATTCTGTTGGCCTGTATGTCCCTGGCATCCCGATAGTCTGCTAAGCCTGTCATCAGGTTTTCCAGGGACCGGACCAAAAGAACTTTACATAAATCCATGCCCTGGGTGGTGAAAAACCCACCCAGACGGGACTCAAACCCGCGACCCTCAGCTGGTGAGGACTTTACCCGCGACCCTCAGTTCAGCTGGCGAGGACTTAACAACACTGCCACCAGGACTGGTGGGGTAAAGTCCTCGCCAGCTACTTTCAAATTCAACTGTAAAAAGTTGAAATGTGAGATTTTAATGGTATATATAAGTATTTTACTTTCTTGTCTTCCTGCGTAAAAAGTTATGGGTGGAATGTGTTTTCTTCTTCATGCTCTGACTTTTGTGGCAGAACCTTGACTTAGGAAGACCTTGACTGAGAAACCCCCTCAGCTGTCAAATGCGAATTTCAGAAACTTATTCTACTTAGCTGTTTACCTTCTTAGGGAGAATTATTTTATTTCATAAAAGATGCTTATTAGACCATGGCCATACATAGTGCAACATAAATCTTATTTGAAATATCCATGTCAACTTCTGAATGAGAAGGGATCAGATAGTTTTAAACTTTGCAATTCATGTCTCATGGCTATTGAGTCTTAAAATTTCTGGAAACAGGCAAATATTTCAAAATTTTGAGCAACCCAGGACAAGCAGGAAACCCAATATATAATTAGCTTGGCTTACCAGATCAGTATTAAGAGATGAATAGTATTTTTTTTAGTTTTGTTAATGGTACTAGGTAATCAAGGCCATTTGTAAGAAAAACATCATTTGGTTATTAAATGGCTAAATTGTTAATCACCAGTTTAGTTTGTACACATGATGAGGTTTTGAATTCTTGCATTTATAATATTACAAAAGCTAACATCATTTGATTTCCACTTTCAGAAAATTTTGAATTCTCTACTTATTACATTTATTTCTGTAGCTTTAGTGGCTTGAGTGATTTCCTCTTTACTGGAAAATCATAGGTTTTATTAATCAAACCATTTATTTCCTTCAGCTGACTTTGCATATTAGAGTATTTTTTGTGAAACTCTGGGGTTTGACTATAATTTCCAGTTTGGCAAAGTCTAAATTTCCGAAGACCAAAATATCACTTTTCAAGGATACACATGATAAGTTTAAGTATGTATCGCCATCCTCCATGATCTGGCTTCTTTCCACATTAAAAAATGTTCCTATTTTACCTTAGTTTGCTCTAGGACCTTACTGATCAATTTATTAGAATTGAAATTACATTAATATTCATTCAAGAGTAATCAAGGAGCAATTTCTCAAGATACTGAGGGATGTATTTTGTATTTTACATAGGTATTATGAAATTACTTCTGTATTTTGTATAAGAAATACATTTTTTAAAGCTTTTGATCTTCGTGTTTAAATTAAAAGTTTCTAGAGTAATTGATATTCTCTCTAAATAACAATTGGAGTATTTTGCCCATCACTGTTTGTAATGAGGAGAGGCCTCTAATTGGTACTAAATCATTTGTGTTTTTGTCCTTAAATGAACAGATGCTGGGTGTAATATTTATCATAGCTACGTACATTAACTATTTAATTTGTGGCAGTTTGATACTAATTAGGAAACTCATTAAAATGATCAAATATTGATTTTTTTGTTTTACTGGTTGAAAATCAGGCTATTTCAAAAATTTCTTTCAATTGAGAGAATTAGAAATCTTTGGTGATTAAGTTAAAATTTTTTCTTAACCCTTTGGTGCTCAAATTAATTTATCTGGAAATGTTATTGTTGTGTTTCTTTGTTTCAAACATATTACCTTACTTGTGGAGATGTCACAAAAATTCCTGAATGCATTTGATTAATATATTGAATAATTTGAGCAAATCTTGAGATTTTCTAGCCTTGAGGGAGAGTGCTGTTTTAAGTCTAAGTAGATACAATATTCTTAAAATTTACTTATGGTTTAAAAAAAAATAAATGAGCTGATGTCTCAAATCAATGGCCTACTTCATTTCTTCTCTTCAGACTTGAGTCTTTGATCACAGCAATGAAATTACACTCATAAATAAAAATTTACAAATAATAGTTTTGAGAAAATGATGTTATATAAATCTTTCTTCTGCCATCATGGCATTTTCTTGTCTGAATTGTACATAAAATTTTATCCTTCAATAGCTATAGAATAATATGGTATTCTATTTGTTTTAGGGTGGTGAAGTTCTGTGTAATAAGAGCATTTGTGTTGATGAATGTGTTATGGAAAACAAAAAATGGCCTTCTGGAGCTGAATTTTCACCAGGCCATGACCCTTGCACTGACTGCCATTGTTGGAATGGCAATATAACCTGCCAAGCAGTTTCCTGCCCCAAAGGACCCGCATCTTGCTCTCATGGCATCTTACTCCCTGGATCTTGTTGTCTTAATTGTGAAAAGTGTGATTATAGGGTAAGTATAGTTGACTCTCTGTTGTATTTACCTTAAGGATAATTTTATGGACGTTATTTTAACAGAGATACTGAAATAATGAAGACTAGCAGGCAGCTAGCCTGCTCACTCCGTGAGCAGGGGCAAGTGTCCGAGTCTAAAAATAGCTCTTTGGTGAAAATGTTTATTTTTTCATTCACTGTTCTCCTTTGTTGTTTTTAAAGCCATTTGAATAGGAGAGCACTGTGGGTTTCTTTTGTTTCAACCTTTACACTCTTCCACTCTCCCTTTTGGCCTTTCTCCCTTGTCACTGTATTTCCCAGCATCTGGTTTTTGCAACCACAACCCAAAAATGATCCATTTCATCTCCAAATGAATTACACCTTTGCACGTCTGGTGACCTAACACCCCCTGCCACACGCCAAAGCTATAGTTGAGCTGCCAAGTGCGTTCAATGGGTTCCCCAAGAGCTACCTATTCCACTTTGCAGCACTAAAAAAGCTCTCGAGTATAGCGAGATATAATGGTTTGTATTATTTACATACACTTTCGCATAGGAAAAGTGAGGACAGACACGCTGTAGAAATAATTATATTAGAAGGTACAAAGGTGAAGTGTAGCACTTTAAAATATTTTGGCCTGCAAAGGAAATTGCAGCAATTGTGTGTTGAGTGGAAGAGTCAGTGTATCTTTATTTAGTGCATTACAACTCTAGTTACTTAAGTGGCTCATTATTATATGCTGTGAAGTTAGGGCGATATCATACCCTGTAATGAGAGCCACTTAAGTCACAAGTATGATTTACTACTTTATAGCTTGTGTTCAGAATCGCCTGCAGTAAAACAATGTAATGAGTGAATATAGAAAATCAAAATTTTCAATCCGCAGTGCATAGTCACCACTGTACACTTTTCATTTTCAAGTATTTTTGAGAGCTTTATGAGGACTTTTCTATAGATGGGAGAATTTGAGCTATCAATTTGTTTTTATGCTAGAAGATTGGCTTGCTATAGATGGTAGAAATAGAGCTATCTATTCTAAGACTATTCCAACAAATTCTGAAATAGTTTTAATAAATAAGCCAAACTTAAAAATGCTGTTTATGATGTGGTAGAAGATAAAGTTAGCCGTGTCCACTTCATCTGCATTTGATCAAGTCAAATTCATTGAGTCACATGAATCAAATAAAAATGTTGTCATTATTCCATCATCAAAACTTAATTTAAATCTAATGAAATTCTATGAATAATATCACCAGAACAAAGATTACCGGTTTAAAAAAATTCAGATGCTGGTTTATGCATACAAGATACAACACATGTAAATTCAAATTAGTCTCTTTTATATAATTATAATGCTACAATGGATGGTGGTTCTTATCTGTTAATACTTAATTATTCTCAAACTAATATTAAAACTGTGTTGTCTAAATATAAGACATTAGTCAAAGGATAAGAATTTGGCAGAATCAGTTTTTGTAATTGACTTTAAATCAAGTTTGTTAAGATTCAATTTATATTAGATGCATAAATTCAACATACACTAAAATATGATATTTATGAATTATGCTTATGCTAATCAATAGTTATCAATTACTCAAGCATGACTTAAGTATAGTTTCAAGTAATAATTAAGTTGTCATCAGCACAGTCTAATAATGGGCAACTTATACCATGGTAAAGCATGACTTGAGTGCGAATTTAATTTATGCAGTGCAATAAAATGCATTTAAAACACAAATGGCCTATTTTGGCTGTTTTTGTTGACACTGTTCCCTGAAATGCCCACCTGGGTGAAACATAGCCAATATTTTGCTTGCATGTCTGCTAAAATCATTACAGAAAATCTATGTTCTATGTGGAACAGAGTTAATCTACATAGCATCATGATGAGTGAGTTTCTAGATTTCTCTTTGGAAGTACATGGGTGGACACCACAGTTGCAGAAGTGTTGCTGTGGAAGAAAAAATACAAGACTAGTGATTTTGATAGGATCCAGGGAAAAGAAGGAGTAGACTTCACTATGAATAATATTACAAGATACAGTCATTAAGGTATTCATTGATAGAATAATACAGTTTGCCCATTAGGAGTTTTTTCAGGTTCTATTTCGATGAGGATATATTTCTAACATCTTTGAGACCCTGTAAGTTTATTAAGAAGTTGTATGCCCATATCCTTTAGACCAAGAGCTATATCTTTTTCAAATTAATTGGAAAAAGATGTGCATTATTTTATCTGTTGGCAAAGTCATGCGCAGAACAATTTTTTGTAAGAGAGTCACTGTTTTCCCTTATGAGTGTTATGGTACTCAAGACATAGATACATGGTAAAGGCAGAAGGTTGACAGAATTAAAAATAGATTGATATGGTGGGTGAGGAGGTTATCTGCAAGAATCTTGCTGCTCTTAATTTTTGTAACATGAAGAGCCAAATAATCTTCATTTTTTTTGCCTAAGCTGAAGTTTATGTTGATAGTGAACTTCCATTCCACCTAGCAATTTCTCTCTTGAATAGGGTCTTACTGTGCTCCACTTCATTAATTAATTAGATTTTCTGCTTAACTGAATTAAAAAAATTACTATTTTCCTATGGTTAAGTTTCTTCTGTGATTTAATTCTATATGAATATGTATGAGATGAGATCTTTTTTATCGCTGTGTGGCCAAATTCATTACATTTTATGTGAAGTGCCATCTTGCTGAAAAAAAACACATGGAAGGGATAAAAATCACCTTTTTACATTTTTATTGTTTAAGTGGGGTGATTTTTGAGTGAAGCACTGAAAAGCACAGCTTACCTAATATGCTTTATGGTATTTACTCAGCCGGCCACTGCAAAAGTGAACCATTCTTGCTATTGCAACTAAAAAAGGAGAAATAGATCGAATACTAGAATTATTTGAAAGGATAATGAATTGTAATTAGTAACTATTATTTTTGTTTAGGGAAAGCTGTATGAGGACAGAGAGGTCTTTGAGCCTGATGGAGAAAGTTGTTCCCAGTGTACATGCCATGAAGGAAATGTAACTTGTGAGGTAACATGTGAAGAACAGAATTCAGTTGAGGAAGAGTGAATCAGCACAGGTCTGATTATTCATAATCAACCAAAAGGCAGTCTTGTGTTTACCAATATACCTCAGGAAATGTCACGATGTGACTGTACCTCATCAGAAATATTTTGTGCAATATATGATCCCTATTCTGTAATTTAGACACAGAAGTTTCTGTTGATGCACTGACTGAAAATATTTGTACAAAGTGTTTCATGTACACATCAACATTAGATGTAGTAACTAAGGACTTTGTGTTTTTCCTAGAATTGTGACTAATTCACCTGTCATCAAACTTCTATTTGAGATGTGTAATCATGCTACTGTAGATGGGAGCATCCATTCCATTTATGAAACATGCCAAAATATGTTAGTCTACAAGTAAATATTTAGCATTCTAAATAAAGTGTGCAACTCTGAACAGAAGGAGCCAGCCAGAGCCTCAAGATGGAGTCACTGACTGTACGCTGTTCTCCATGTTTCTCACTATTGTGGGACTTTGCTTACCTTGTTTTGGCCCCTTGTACTTGGCAAGTGCTGCCTTGGGTGACAGTCTTTCATGATAGATATTCACCCATTGACATTCTACAATAATGCATTTTAGACATATGGTGTCCAGCCAGCCAGTGAACCTCTGTGAATGCCAATTATCAATACTGGAATTGTAACATTGGTGAAGGAAGAATCCATACCAAAGTATCAGTGATTAAGCCTGACTATACTAAGCTGTGCTTCAGTGAAGCACTGATTGTACTATCTCGATTTCAGCTACTTCTCAATGTGTTCCACCAGAAGGGTGAGACAGTTTCTTTCCAAAGAATTTTGTGCTAAAATCTGTTTGTTTGTCATCGCCTTTTCATGCCTGGGTTCAAACAACTTGGCACCTCCTCTGGATCTCTTTCATTGAAAGAAATGCTTACCAATGTGAGCTTACTGCATATTTCTCTTCTTAAATTGATAAAGTTGAGCCACCTGACCTGTAGGATTACCATTGTAAGCATTTGTTTCTTATTCATTGGCTTTAAATAAGGGATTTTTACTACCATGTTTTTGCTTTATTTTGAACTCCAGGTTATGGTTACTAGATAAACAGAAACATTGGAATTGTAATTTTATGATCATTTATATCAGAGTATCATGTCAACATGCACTGATATCTCAGTTTGAATTGCATATGTTAAGCATAATTGTGTGAAATTCAAAGAGTTCAGGATAGTTTTCAAATTCATAGGATTTCATTCACCTGGACTGGGATTGATACCCAGACCTCCAGATTACCACCATTTATTTTTGCAACATAATTTTCACTCAATTATGTGTCCAGTAGCAGTCGACTATTAAAGTTGCTGCACGGCCTGTTCCTCAGTTCTTTGAATTATTTTATGGGCTTAAATAAGGGGGGGGGGGTGTAACTTACAGTGATGAATTCAAGCCAAGGTGAATGAATATTACCATGCATGTGAACAGCATTACTGTAAACATAATTTCCTCAAACAGCATTATAAGCTGTAAGTAAAATTTAAAACCTTTATCTGCACATTTATTTTGGAAGCACTTCATTTCCTTTCGAAAATTTATTAAACTGCAATTTTTATGATGAACATCATCTGGAGGTGACAATGGTTTGCTGTGCAGCCTAGCCTGTTATAAAAGTTTCTTCATTTTATGTATGTGAAATAATGAATGTGATCATAATAAAGAAATGATAGCTTCCAATGTGTGATACTAAAAACTTTTGTTGCACCAAATTATTAGAACCTGACCAGACCCAGTGGCAGTTCCAGCATTTGTTTTTGCCACCATTTCTGCATGGTGATGGCGTCTCGTGATTTTTTGTGAATGGAGACTAGGAACATATGTCCAAAAAGTTTTTGTCGAGGGGTCAACCCCTTTATAGAAAAATCCAGATTTACCTTACACTGCCAGCAGGTTGGCATTTTTTCTCATTGATCACACTTGTGCCCAGAACTTGTCATCCTTTAGAATCAATGTGTGTCAAACTAGGTGATCGTATGAACCAAGCGAATTCATATTTTCTCTGGTTTTCTATGCTGTTGGCAACGGAAGAAGGAAAGAGCAATGCTTACAAAGAGCCTTGCTTGATGACTAAATCAAAATGCTCAATGAGGACGGTAAATTAAACCAGTCTTTCGATGATAACTATTGCCAGCCAGAGTAATTATCCCGTGTAGCAAGATTGAGTGTAATCAGTCTGAAATAGCATGGAAAAAAGCTTCCTTTAGTGATATGCATGACTGAATTTACCACTCGAACGCCATGGCATCATCTGTGAACCCTGTCAAAGTTTTTTGAGCCCACGCGTGTAGTAAGTGATTTTTGTAATAGGAATACTCAGCATGAATTTATGTTCGGGAAAAAATGTCAGGGATCATGAGAATAAAATGCTGGTATTAGCAATTAGTCTCTTGCAGGTGAGTATTTTCGTACTCGACTAATTTAATTTTTTTCTACTCTTTGCCGGGAACTCTGGACTCGTGGTAGCAAAGCCAAACGCATTTTGGTCCGATTGGTGTCATATTTTATTAACTACTATGCCTTTGATTAAAAGTCATCCTTACTATTGCAGCATTGAAAAGCATAATATCATTCATATAAGTCACATTCTGTGCTTAATGTATTCAGCAACGCTGATCAATGTCTTAACCCTGACAAGGCATGCATAAAAAACGCTGCTGTGACCCATCATCATTCGTAAAAATGAGTAACTTTTTCATATCGGGACCAAGACCCGAGGTTCATAATTTCAAAACTTTGTTATTTCGTAATATTGCACACTGTTACATGCATTTAGGTACTCTTTTGGTCGGGACCAAAGATTTTGCTTCGTAAAATCGACATTTCGTAATTTTGAGTTTCTACTGTATGTATTTACCTCATCAAAATATGAAATAAATTGAGTCATGAAATTTCACTGCTGAAATTTAATTAACTTTTTAAGTTTTTTAACTTTATAAACTTTAACTTTTTAGTTAATTTTTAAAAATTATAAGTTAATTAACTTTTGGCAGTGCACTGGACATAAGGTACTATCTTAATTACTTTTAGACTTGCATGGTCTAGTATGATGTCGGAAACGTGAGAAAACCAATAGAAGTTAGGTTACATCAGTAAAATCCGGGAAAATAGGAGGTGGGTCTGGGCAGTCCCAACGGCAGTTCGAGGGCTCAGAGTTTCGGTGGTTCTAGGGTTAAAATGAAATGCAGAACAAGTGTAGGTTGAAAAAGGCAAAAAATAACAATTGTGGAGAAACTAACTGAGATAGCAGGTGAAAGAGACTGGCAAAGGAATGATGAAGGCATCTGGGGAGATAATTTGAATAACTGTTTGGGATGTGGGTTGTCTGGTTTACTAAAACAGGGATCAGTCAGAATTCTATAACCCTAATTCCATGGAAAAGGGTGTTTATGGTGTAAGTTGTCAAGTGAGAGAGCTAACTAGCAGATGCTATTCATCAATCTAATTGTCTAAGTGTTTTCCTCTTGGATATAAAATTCTGTCACCAGATCCTTACAGTACTATTATCCCACTCTCATTCTCCCCTTCTATGGCCAATGACATGACATCCACAAAGCAAGAAATTTAGCGTGCATCCTAATTGTAAACAATGAGCTCCAAGCCAGAACCCATTCCAGAAACTTATAAGGCAGAAAATTTCACCTTAGAGATATCAAGGAATCTTGGCGCTCTGAATTCGTGTGGTGCTTCCATTGTGGCAAGCTGGTTTTGGCTGTTCATGCGAGGCCTGCCTGGCAGTTAGATCGTTGGACGCCAGCAGCCAAGGAAGCGAGTCTTATCAGGAGACCCAGATGCACCTCGGAACAAGGGAGAACTTGTGTGGTTATGATTCCAGCACTTTACCTCTTGACACCAAAGACTGAACGTGAATTCTTGTAAATCCAACGAAAATAAATTAATTTTAAAATCCAAAGTGACAGTGGATGACTAGTTATTTATTGCTTGTATAGAAAGCAAATACTTACATAGGCAGTACAAAAAAGCAAAATAATCTTACAACTCTCCTTATCATTGCTCAAGATATCCAACCACCAACAGTGTATTTCAATTTATTTACTCTATGAGTAACGATTTGGGGTAGTAAAATTTTTCTGTCCTGTTCAACACCTTAGTTGGTCAATGTCATGTAAAGACTTTTTCCCATGGTGGTGTCCATGACATAGCAAGCATTGAGCAAATCAGTGTGAGTGGTTTCAAGTGACTTCTGGGTAATTTATTTTGAGACCTATCTTAGACTCAGGGCTAAGAAGTGGAATAAACCAAAAATAATACAAATTGTGGTCTACAATGCTGAAGACAAGGGAAGAGGGATTTTTCTTCCCCTTTAAAATATGTATTCTGGTAAATTATTGCCACACCTTAATTTTCTCAACATGAGGTTCAATTATGCTAGAGATATGGTAGCTTAACCAGAGGAGATGAGGGCTGTTGGTCTCTGGCCATGGTTCATAATATGTGCATAAGTGTTAACCCTTTCGCACCGAAGTCTCTAGAAGGGAAATGCTTTCATTGCTACGAGTAGCATGAGAATTTTCTGTACTCCTCTCTATGGAGCTCTCTTGTGTCGACGAATCGCTCAGGTATGCCTTTTGCCCGTTTTGGAACCCCACTCAGCAGGACACCTTGCCCTTCTCCCGGGCACCTGGCTCGACCCCCCCAACCCTTAGCAGCCCCTCTCTCAGCAGGAGGCCGCTGTAAGTTCGTTGCATTGTTTTTTTTTTCAAATAATTCTTTGTTGTATACTTCAAAAACTTATACCTTTAAATGAATTTCTAAAATAATTTCGTAAAGTTAAAAATTTGGTAGAGTGAAAAAATAATTACCTTGAAAAACCATTGCAAATACAATAAATTAACCGTGGATTCATGCAGCAAGGAGGGCTACTAATGATACAGAGGGTCAAGCTCACTTGCCGAGGAAAGGGTCTGGGCTGTCCCTTTAGCTGGGTCGCAAGGGTTTACTGCATACCTAGGAGTATTGCTCCCGTATCTGTCACTTCCCTTCCCTCGCGTTGGCTATACCCAACATTAGGTCTTTTGCGTTGACTTTTCTCCGTCTGCCAGAGCTGACATTCGTTCGTTTGCATAGGAAAATTCATGTCAGATATAGCTAGGCGCAAAAGGGTTAAATTCCCCAGAAGCATTTGGCTTGACAGGGACTCAAACCCAGATCCATTTATTTCCAGCGGAGCACTTTAGCCTGTTATTCTACCAAGCCATCCTTTTTCCCCTGTGGATTTATGTGGGCTTTAATGGAACAAGGTGTTCTAAACTGCCTGACATACAATGTATCAAGCGGACCAATGCATGCACTAGGTTTGGGGTTTAAGCCACACAAGAGGTGTTCGCCCTTCTTGGGATGAAACGTGCTTTTCTAGCTGTACCTTCAAGTAAATGGTGGCAGATACTCTTTTATGAATTTTTTCAAACTTCTTTGATTTGCAGGCTGTCTCTTAGGTATCTTGAAAGAACACTAAACCAACTTCATTTATCCTACCCTCATCCTGCACTAGCTATAACTGCTCTGTCAGTAACAATGTCATAAGAAAAATTTCCAGTTCAATGCAACATAGCAGTCACTTAAAATGGATTATTATGATTTAAGAAATTTAGAACATGGAATAAAATTTTTCATATGCCTTAAATGGTGTAACCCTCTTAGTGCTGACTTCTGCCAATGGTACTGGCGAGAAATGCAGAGGGTAATTTAATGATATGTATCATTTTAGGAAAATAAATATTATGAGGTTATTGTCTATAAAATTCATGTATAGTTTTTGTTATTGTGTATAAAATGAATTAGGTATTAACCAAAAAAGGTTTTTTCATCACCTAAAAAATAATTGTAATTTTATAGTGTACTGAAGTTAAACATTTTGGCACATGAGCCCATATATGGGCCCACCTCACTAAGAGGGTTAATGGTATTGTTGAATACTGTCTGTATTGTCAGGCAAGCTTAACAGGGCATAGAGACTAGTTATAAGTCACAAAGCAAGGGATAATAAGAATGTTCAAAGCAAGGCATCAGAAATATTATTTGGCATATTGTCATACATGGATTCAAACAGTAACGCATACATTTTGTTTTCACAAGTAACAATTATAAATAAACCACAGCTTTGTGGTCTTCACTAATCATTTAGATAAATACACAGCATTCCCCACTATTTACATTTCATTGGCATGTCTATTTTAAACACAGCCATCATTACCAAGACAGGCACTACGGCCCATTATTGTCGAGGAATGAACGAAGGTTAGATGTGAAACATCTGGATGCATAAAAATTGAGAACTCTAGATAGAGTGTATCCATTTGAATATTATAAACCAACACAGTAGAAAGGTTTACTTTACGGGAATTAAAATTTTTAAAAAAATCAAATGTTATTCCTTTGAAGCTCATTTAAATATAATAAAAAAATAATTTTTGTTCAGCTGTACCATCAGTAGTGTATACAGAAACTGGCATTATGTGAATAGAGCATATTATTAGAGCATGAAAAGAACACTGCTAAAAAACAGGTATATCAATAAGTCTCCCCACAACTCTTATGGCAATAATAAGGTAATTGATAAAACCACCGTAGTCTTGTGCAATTTTTAGTCATGTCTCATTTTGATCATTAGATACCAATTTAATTTTGAAAAATGAAAAATAAACAGGTTTTTTGCAAGTCTAAAAAATGAGGTTTCCACACACGTGAATAACAATGGACTAATCCGTATAAATTGAGCATTAAATGGATGGAAGGACTGGGTATATGTCGGAAATGGGAGGAAAAAAAACTACCACACTAAAATTTCAAAACATCTCAAATTTGGGTTGAAGAATGGAATTTGAATTATGTATAGCTAGCATCCTTATCAACTCCTATGATAATAATTACCCTTCTGTTAAAAAATTTTTTTCTAACACTTCAGAGGTGTTAAGTTCATCATCTCGCACAATTCGCTCTAATTGAGTATAACTTGGTAGCACATAACAGAAGGGCAAAGGGAATATACCTTAGCAAACAGATTGTCAAGGTGGGATTATATATTAAGTACAAGCTTACGTAAAAGCTATTCTAGAGAACAGATCGGAAGACAAAATATATTATGTCTTGTATTTCATTAATGCTTCCTTCATCAGTTAATAAGATATAATATGCATAATTGCAGTCATATTTGGGAAATAAAATTATATATTGTTATTAATTAGATTCTACTTACTTTTAAAGACTAGCATAAATGGAATCTTCATCACAAACTTCACAGAAAAACACCTTCATTTACTGAGATGAGAGCACACCAGGCAATATGCCCTAGTCAATGAATTATGAAGAGGCATAGAGACATCAAATCCCTAATGGTGGAGAATAAGGGGAATTGTATTGAATATCAGCCATTACATTTGAGAGGATTGGGTTTCTCATTTGGGACCATTAACACTTGATTCACTTATCTCCCTTCCCCAGACCTCCCCTATTGTGTGACCTCAAAAGATGACCATGGGTCTTTTCGAAAGCTAAGGGTGCCCTTCTAAGAACTTTCACTAAAAAATGTCCATTATGTAGAACAGCAACACCTCCCTTCTTGAGGAATTATATCAATGAGTAAAACTTCTTATCTGGCAACTGCCAATAGTGATAAATTTCACTATCCTATTTTATTTTGTAAGAATATAAGTCCACTTTTGAAAGTAACACAGCCTACCCTTTCTTACTTAACTTCCTTTTCCTGTTCTGACAGCGATTTTGTAAAAAAACTCTGCCTTTATTAAGGTGGTGTTAAACACTGGACACTTCAATCAGCAGCCAGAACTTCAAACCTGCTGGGCTACTACCCCATTCCCTAATGTGACATGATTTACAAAAGAAGCAAACAAGTTCCCAGAGCAAGAGGAAAAACCATCTTTTACTCTTTTATGTGCCAATATTACTAGTCTCAGCCATCCAAAATCTGACTTAAAGAATGGAAAATAGTCCTTAAGATGAATTCCAAAAATCATGTCTCCAACTGACTGTAGTAATTTAGGGTAGATGATGAGTGGGAGCAAGTAAGAGAATCTCCAATGACTTTCAGTGATATGCCAGAAAAAAAATGCTAAGACAAGAGCACAATTATTGTGCTCCTTCAGGTACTGAAATTAAATCGAGCTAATGCAATACGTATCTTCAAATTACAAATTTCAAGCTTACAAGATAACAACATATTAGAGTGCTGCATAAAAAAATCAAGGATATCATCTTTTAATGGGGTCTACTAGGCAGGTGGTATCAGATCTACTAAGATTCAAAAATGTAAGAGACAGGTAATTGTGCCACTGTTCACGTGAATCAAATGAATTTCAGTATGATGGCTATATAACTGGCAAGGAAACTGTAATAGAGTTAGATAAGAAAAATCTTAGACGAAAGTGGGGTAAAGATGGAGAGAACAGATATATGAAGAATGTGAATGTACGTCCATGACAAATTAGCGTTTTCAAAATTGGCTGATGCTTGCGTGCACAATTTTCTCTGGTGCTTTGAGCACACAAATGCACATTGCATGGATAGAATTGCTTAAAAATATTGTTCTAACCCAATCTTTCTACTATTATTATTAGGATTTAATAAAGCCTTGGCAATTAGGCAATGACCTCCAAGCTACACCATGCAATCACTGGCTCACAGTTTGACTTCTAGCAGTAATATGAAAGAGTGAAACTTTTCATCCGTTAAAAGGAAAATAGAGCCAAGACTTTCGAGGAACATTCTATTACATGAAATTTATCCTGAAGAACAACAATTGTGAACCTTCTTCATCATTAAATATCCATCAATTTCCGAGTTTCAAAATTCACTTGAACCATGACTTAACATCAGTGTTGTGTAGCACAGCATCTTTAATTTGATGTGCACGTGACTTAATAACAGCACACAGACAATGAATGACAATCATGAATTATTGCATGCACGGCTTCTAATATACTTAAGGTGAAATTTCAGACTTGTCAAAGAGAAGTAAGGAACAGATTCTGGATTCACCTTTAGAGGTTTCTCCTTATTTAATTCCAGAATAGCATTCTCTGTTGACATTTCTGGCCTCCTTTCAGGAGGCAAAGTAAGAGACCCATTAGAGATCTCTTTATCAGCAAGAAATCTTCATAATAATGTTTAAAATCAACATTCTTCCAGCAAGAATTGAGTATTTAATTGTAAGAAATGGCGATTCAAGAGTGGTAGCAGGTTAAATACCAAATGTCATGAATGCAACATATAATAGTCAATAGAAATGTGATCACTGTCCCAATTAAAAGTTCTGGGAGATGAAATCTACAGGGTCTCATACAAACATACTCCTATCGTAAACAGTGTTTGCTATCAGACTTGAATTTGCATTACTGCAAAATAAAATAAATTTAAAATTCAATCAAAATATACAGACACTGTCACAGAAGGTGTAACAGCATATTACAAGACAAAGAACAAAACAATAACAAATTTAACTACTTGAGTAAAGTTACTCATCATACACAATAATGTCCAGTCACATCTTCCTGGTGACCATCAATGAAGTGAATTTCACTTAACAAGTAGATGGTCTCCAAGATGAAAGTCTTTGAACAGAATAGCATGGGTTGCATATCCAAAAGGAAAGGCACGTCATGTTTCTTTCATCCTCTCCAAATTAGGAATACCTAACCTTTTGTATAAATTACATCTTTTGCAATCTTATGGCTCTCATATTTTACAATAACCAGCAACTAAAAAAATAAATTGCAAGGTCTCATTGGGGAGGAACTACTAATTAATGTATCCACCTAAATTGCCATTGGTTATTGAGGGCTATGGTGTTTATTCCCTATATGGCTTGAATCAGTTCCTTTAGGGGAGTTTTTGTTGCCAAGAGAAAGCTTATTAATAAGGCCTTCCACCATGGCTGCATCCACTAATCCAACAAACTTGTCAGCAACTTGGCCATTTGTGACAGCCACCACAGCAGGAACAGCCTTAACTTCGAAGGTGTGAACTAACTCCGGGCAATCTTCCACATCAATCACAGCAAGATCAACATCCGTAGATGTAGCTAATAACTTGCGCAGGAGAGGAGTCAATATTTGGCAAGGCTCACACCACTCGGCATGAAAGTTGACCAGCACAGGAATGTCACTATTCATCACACGCTCCATAAAGGTATCAGAATCACTAACATCAAAAACTTTTCTATGAGGAGGGGATTGAAAAAAACTGCGATTATGCCGAGAAAGGATTCTCGCCATACGAAACGCAACCCATCTGGGACAACTAACAAGGCTGTGAAGCATCACCATTTTTACTCCTTACTACAACACTCAACCTCTATACTCTTCTGGGTGTATATGTATATATTTTTCTTTAACTCGTAAATGTAAAAATTCTGATTTCAAAATGACTATCTCGGCTGAAATCAAATGTGCCTCAAATACAAGAAATTATCTTAAAGCCTCCACTGCTTGATAGGCTGAGCATGACAAGGAACCATTAAATCAGAGAAAAGATAGCAGATGAACCCACAAACGGCTGACAATGATAAAAATACAATAATTGCTATCCTCCAAAAGAAAAAATTGTCAAACACCTGAAAGAGAAGAATAGAAAACACATTAGAAGGTCCCTGTCACAAGGATAAACCCATTATACTGATACTTTCACAAATTCAACAAGATTCATCCAGTTTCAAGATTTGAAAGACCTTTAAGAGGGAACTTTATATTTTGCTTCCAGATACAACATGATAGACATAAAGAAATATCAAATAGACATAATGAAATGAAAACGTGATGTATTGATTTGCATTTCAAGGTCTTACGGTAGAATGACAAGGCGTTTAGACCGAGCAATGCATTGAACTACCTGAGAGCTTGCCACACATCTTAAATTACAACTACTTATGTCACAAAAAAACATCAAACTATGCGCTTACTGTCTAAATCGACACTGTCCATGGGGATAACTTTTAATACAGGCCATATACACATCAGCTGGCCCCACTTCGAGCATATCACAACACTGGTTACCTTTACGTTTGCCAACATTTACACTCATGCCTTACAACTTAAAATGTTTATTCGATTTTATACCTTTATTGTGATATGATCATCCTTGTTTTCTGGCTCCCGAGGAATCGATAGCAGAACGACAGTTATTATGAGTGTAATAACAACAGACGCAGGCCCGAAGCTTTTCTGAGTTCGGTAGGATAAGATGCAAAGCACAAAACTCAGAACCCAGAGGCTGAGTATGGTGAATATGCCCACTCCAAATCCGAAAACCAAAACTGTCATAACCTAAAACAAGGACAAAAATGATTTTCTTAGGCACAGATTACCAATACTTGCAACATTGCAAAGAATACCTTCTGTGAAGTTTTAGTAACAGTTAACGTATCGCTCAAATTCAAATCTAAACAGGCTCTCCTTAGCTGTACGTTCGCTATTAGAGGTCCTTAACAACTTTCCAGCATAATAGTCACACACATTTTCGCTAATTCTAACGCTCCTACCTTGACAAAATCCTTCACACACTTCTCGGAAGGCACATTTGTAAATTACGTCATCCAAATGAACGAGACAAGTTGTTTATGTCGTCACATCCGTTTTTAGCAGCTGCTTCCAGAGCGCGATCGTTTGGAAAAGTGAACAAGCGGTGCATTCAACTGAATCCTATAAAAGCCGAGCATGTGCTTCGTTACTTCATTCCTTTGGGATATTGAATGCTGCTGAGGTGAGGTAGTAATGGCTGCGTAGAGTAATCATTCTGAAACGATTTCGTTTTATTTGTACGTGTTCTCAATCAGTTACGGTGTGGTTGAGCAGAACTAAGTACCGTAATCATGGCTAGAGCAGTGGTCATGAGATATCTCTGCACATTAGCTCTGTGTTTGTGTATTTTCCTGTGCTTCGGAGTTTTGGATTCTGGAGGTGTTGAGGTGAGTATAGCTTTTTAGAATCGGAATGGTGTACATTTCGCAAGAAAACTCGAACTATTTTCTTCGTTCCCATGCTAGAGCAAATCAAATGCAAAATTACTGTCGGAGATATCCCATGAGCTGAACGAAATTTCCAAAACTGGAAGCGGTGGCATCAAGTTTGCGCAAGCAAATCATCGTGACAAACGGCAGGTCATTGAAGTTCAAGAAAAAGAATTTTGGCATTCGTATAGATTTGGCACAGGAACAGGAAATAGAGAGGGTAATGATGGATTTGATTGACAAAATTGACCATTTAAGTCTGAATCAAGTTGGTTCAAGAAGTGATTTACTTGCAGTACTAAGAATTTCTGGTGTGTACGAGGAGAAGTGGATGGGTGAAGGCTGCAATGGAGATGGAGTAAGGTCTTGGCATTCCTTGGAAACGGCCAGAAATCAAGGTCTGCTTCTTGGGCTAGGTGAAGAGTCCTTAATTCTTTGTTCTTATTGTGCTCCTTACTTGGCAACAAACCAAAGAAAGGAGTTTCCTGCCTACAATGCCACACAAGCTTCGTTGTGTAAGTACTCTTTTACTGTTGACCTATTTAACAGATTGTCTGTGCATTTAAGTATTGCTTGTGAACAATTCTGGAAAAATTATTTGTATTATCGATAAGAAAAGTTTACTTTTATTTGAGTAGTAAACCTTGTTAGAAGAATCACAGTGAGACAAGCTTTGTTTTGTGACTGAAAGACACTAATTTGGGCCTTACTGCAACTTTTTTTGTGCAAAATTATTTAATGTTGTAACCTCCCTTTTTTGTATTGAAGAACAATACATTTTAATGAATCAACTTTGATTTTTGCTCTGGTCTTGGAAACTTCAGAGAAATAAATTGGACTTACATTTGTATGAAGCCAGTCACTTGTTACGTATAAAAGTAGGTATTCTTCAATTCCTACTCCCGTCTTTGACAGAGGTAATTCTTCTCCAGAAGCACCTCACCACTGCCTCTGAAAGCATGGAATTATGGCTGTTAACTTTTTATCCCATGTGGCCACAGCAATGGTGATCAATCTGCCCGCTCTTGTTCTTATTGGATCCCCAATCCTGGTTCCTGAAAAGGAATGTGGAAGTAGCGGGAGAGGGGAGCTGGGCAATGATCCAGTGGCTGGTTAATATATTGATTTGCGAGTAGATATTGTGGGTGGAGGTAGATAGGGATGGGGCGAAGGCTCTGGAATATGGTAATGTTCTTGAGGCTGTACTGGTTAAAGTGATTCTATTTCTTCAATAAATAATGCCTTGAATGTAGATGCTGTTATCTTGTCCCAAGCTGTTCAGTTGCCTGTCCAATAGTCCAGAGAATCTCCTCAGCAAAGGTAGATTTCAACATCGTCCTCATTACAGTTTTTCCGATTGTTTTTGTTGTTGTAATAAAATGAGGCTGGCAGCCTCTCTGTCTAAAGCATGGTGATGACTACATCTGGCACTAACAGTTTTGCACTAAATGGAATCTGGATTTTAGTTATTGGAGTCAAGAATCTGAACAGGATTATTGCCTCTCCCTTTCAATGTACACCCCTCCATTGGAGCAGAGAATCCCAGGTGTCTGTAAATTCACGAGAACACATCTTCAGTCATTTCTTGCTCATTTTCTTTATAGCTTCTGCTTCCCCATTATGAACTTTGGAGGTAATGAGGATATTTACAAAGAGAAAATCTAGATGAAAAACCCTAGATGTTGTACTGTCCACTATTTTTAATACTCAAAACTTTATTACACATGTTTTGGCACTTTATTTGCTCATCATCAGGTACAGTGTAAAAATGTCAGTTATGCCATGGGTTCTTATACATGATTCAGTCCAGTTATACATGATTCTTAGCGGAAAGGGAGGGAGGAGGGAAGAAAGAGGAAATGGGAGGTTTGGCAGTTGGGATTATTGGTATTGAGGTGTAACGGGGGAGGGGAGAGAAAGAGGAGGAAATGGGTGCATAACAGTGGGTTGGTTAGGTCATCTCAATGCTGCTCATCAAGTGAGTGGAGTAAGGAATGTTCAGTATCGGGGGTGAGTTGGGTGGGGGGTAGTTAGGAGGTCTTTCACGGTTTGGGTTCTGCTCAAAAAGGTAAGAAGGGTTTAGGTTGGGGGAGTGGTATTTAAAGTCAATATAATTTAACAATTTGACCTTTTTTTCCTCTTTATGATTTCCCATTGTTCATAGGCATCCAAGCAATGTCCTTTGTTTTGAATTCTTAAAATGTTCCCTCGGAAGTCCATGTGGTGGGATTTTTCCATCAGGTGTTTTGCCAAATGGGATCAGCACATCTAGGATAGTGCAAATTTAATGGAATTTTAGTGCATAGTAATTGACAATAATTTTTGGAATCTCAGTCGCTGAAATACATATTGTATGCTTCAGTCAAGGTTGTGGACTTCAGATCTGTAAGTATATGTAAATGAAAATCAGAGTAAGTTTCAGCAGTGAATAAATAGGATATGTTGCTTGATCATCACTCCAGTTCCATTTTTTTATTTCAATTATCAACAGTTGTTCATTCTAAAATCGTTCCAGGAGCTGGTAGAAAGTGGGTATTATAGTTGCTAAAAAATTTAAGATATCAACTTTTACAAAACCACTCGATTTATTAAAACAACGACCCAGGTTTCAATGTGCATTCACATCATCTTCAGGTAAATGGAGGCCGATGTGCAGGCCTTATATAGTAAACATTACCAGGTGGGGAAAGGGGGGGGAAGAACAATGCAGGAAGAGGGTGGTCACGGGAGGGAAGGGAGGGGGGCTAGGAGGACGAAGTGGAGGGGATTAAAGCTTTGAGGATGGGGGAATCTCCCGTGACCACCCTCTTCCTGCATTGTTCTTCCCCCCCCCCCCTTTCCCCACCTGGTAATGTTTACTATATAAGGCCTGCACATCGGCCTCCATTTACCTGAAGATGATGTGAATGCACATTGAAACCTGGGTCGTTGTTTTAATAAATCGAGTGGTTTTGTAAAAGTTGATATCTTAAATTTTTTAATGGTGGAATACCACCAAGTGAGACTGACGAAAGTGAGTGATATTATAGTTGCCATCCTTAAAAAATTTCTATATGGATGAATCCTTTGGTTCAGACTGGTGTATTGGTTGTAGTGAGACATGTTTGGATGTACTTTAAATCTATCATTGGATGTAGTGCCCCATGTGCTTCCTTCCTGGTTAGGGTAATCTAATTTTAGATAAAATTAAATACACATTGGCATCCTCTATTGGCCTTTCTCAAGAATTAGTCCCGGTTGATATTGTAGTCATTAGTGATTCCATTTCTTTGTGTATCTCCAAAGCTCACAATAATTTGAGTATTCTATCAGCTGATAGGTAGGTTTTTGGGCAGTAATTATCCTATCATCCTAATTTCTCTTCTCATATAGATGATCCACCATTAGAACCCTCTTAAATACCTCATATCCTCTTTTCCTCTTATTAGATCCTATCGTCTTGCTTCCCCAGTTTTCTCCCCTCTGTTACTCTTCAACATTCCCTCTCCTTTCGAAACATCCTCCATACATCTCTTCTGCCTCCTATTAGCCTCCACTGCTAGCTTCCTCACCTTCCTGATATCAATACCTCCTCGTTCATCCTTCTCGCCACCCAGCTCACCCTCTCCATCCTTCTCCACACCCACATCTCAAGTACCTGATCTGATATTTAATTAGTATTGTACGTCAATATTCTGGGGTTAATGATAGTATTTTGTACCCATTAAAGCATGTAAATGTTCACTTGCCTGTCAGCTATAGCCTTTATGGATCATGTTGATGTATTTATCCTGTGGCCTGAATTCCCCTTGTATACTATAATTAAATATCAAATGGCCAATTATTGAATGTGAACAAATAAATACATGGCTTGTATTCAAATTTATAAATGTTCACATCCTATCCATTCAGTTCCCCAGCAGGCTACGTAAATATAAGATTGTAATTGATCAATCTGCTTCTTTGCCTCCTTTTTTATGTAGCTCAGTGTGAGTTCCATCCCCCTCTTAATCTAAGTCATGACATGACCTTTCCTTTACATACTTCCACCTTATCCCAATCTCACCCAGAAAATACTTTGCAAACAAAAACTTGCCAAATGTTCAGCCTGTGCCTGATAATGATGTAGCTGTCATAGCATATAAAATTAAAATCACCATTGTAAATATTCCTGCAGGCTATGCATACTTATTAAGTAGACCCTTGGTACACCTACACAATAAAATCTGAACCTCTACAGGACATTTTTTAAAAGTAATCTCTTTATTTTCAGCTGTTTCTGGATTTCCAACTGCAGCAGTAATGTTTCAAACTTGGAATGATACTTCTAAAACAACGGATATAATAGCAGTAGTAGCATTAGAATTCAGTGGAATGCCACCTATGCTTGTATGGTACAGGGTACTGCAGGACAATGGGAAGTTTGTCTTGGTGAGTTTCTTTTAAAAATAGTCCACTTAAATAAATTACTGAATGAAGATGCAAAAACACCTTCACACCTAGTAGTACATAAGAGTATATCACATCCCTATGATGAGGGTCTGAAACTACTCCCATTTTATTCCTGCTTGTTGCAAGAGATAACTTAATGGGTGAGGAGACTTCCCAAAAATCCAATCCAAAGAATAACTTTATGGTGCCGAGACAGATTTTAGAAGTGACTGACCATACCAGATGGTCTTAGAGATGCTGATAAGTTGGCTGCATGTGGAGGCCCTTAGTTCAAAGAAGGGAAACCTATAGGTTCAGTGCTCTGACACCCAGCTGTGAATCATGTGCTCAGTATGACATTGGAAACAGCTGTTCTCTTTGGTCCTTCAAAATCATGAAATGCTGCTCGCTATTTTAATGTTTTATCTTATCCCTGTATTGCAACTTTTCTCTGTCACTCAAAAATTCTCCTTTCCTCTATTCAATGCTTCTTTAGTTCATACAATCTTACTTCTTATGTCTGTGCCATTAGCCAGATGCCACTCCAAAAGACTTGGTATATGTGAGCTGCTGCTCCTGTTCTATTTCATTCTTTCTTACCTTTGTATTTATTCCAGCATCTCTAACTTTTTGAACCTCATTACATATTACCTCAGTCTATTATGACTAAATTTATCCTATATTTTTCTCACAGTATTTCTGAGACAGCATTGGCTGCAACCACTTACTGATTGGCTAATTAATGCCTGGTTATCAGCAAACCTATGATCAACCATTGTCTAAGTACCTTCTATTGGAATGACAGTTTTATACTTCTTTGTAATATTCGATGTAGTAAAATGTCAAATTATTTGTCCCTTGAATTTGATGAATGTGGCTCTTCATGTAAATATGTATATTGATCATGAATGTTTTAGTTTCAGTTGCCAACCACCTGGCCCCTCCAAAGAACTGTGTGGCATTTGCTGTCATTCAAAATAGGAAAAGAAAGAATTATTGTGGTTTTGAATGACCCAAGGAAAGACAGGACGGACACTACTGTTGATTTACATGGTTTTACTTGGGAAGAAGAGGGAAAAACAGACTTTTGGTAAATATGAATTACTAACGTTCTTTGTTCATACATCGATTTTTGTCATTGATGTCAATTGCCTATTCTATCCATCTTATTCTTACATGGGTCTACATGGAGAGTTGTGTTGGCTTTTCGATTCAATGTAATTTTTCTTTTGACATTGTTTGTTTGCTCTAATATTTCCTTGGTGTTTATCTTCTTTAGGCTAATTCAAAAGCTGATTGTGAATGAAGCATCAAGTATAGCTGTGGTAAATGTTGAAGAAACTGCATTTCTAGGCATTTCACAGCCAGGCAGGGGGGTTATTATGCTCTATCAGTTTGATTTCACTCAGCATAAGTTTGTCTACTTCCAAGAAATTGAGACTGTTGGTGTGTCCAATATCGTGTCATTCCATGTGGGATTTAGTGCATTTATGGCTGTCGCAGGTGACCAGCCAATGCTTCTGAGATATGACAATGAGGAGTTCATCACGGAAAAAATTGAGGGAATTGAAAGATTGGGAAGAGTCCTGACTTGGCTTCCAGTGCCAATTCGCACTTACAGGGATGAAGTTGTTCTTCTGGCAGAGACGGAGGCTGAAAACAAGAGATTGGTATCAATTGTAACATGGACAGGAGGACATCCAGGATTCTCTCTTCATTCATCAACAACATGCTATGTCAAAGATGAATCTTTTGAAGGTAGGAGATTGTCTGAGAACACCATAACTTATATGTAGCCACATCCACACCCATAAAAATTTGTGCCCAATGTGTTTGCTGCAAAACAAAATTATTTTTACTCTAATATTTATACTATGTAGCATGCATCTGTGAACAAGTCGGGTAGACAGGGTTGACAGATAAATAATTGTTTGGCACAAACGTCCACATCAAGAACTTAAACGTGGCACATATCCATTGCTGTCTGTTGAAAACAGAATGTCCAGAGCATGTGCATTGAAGGTAAAATAAATTCTTTTGTGCATTGTCACGTTGACATCAGCATAAAATCCCACACACTCAAAAATTTATACTGTGTGTCATATTCGCCATAAATTTTCATGGGTGTAGATGCGGTTTAACACCAAGAAATATTAATGATTACATGCTTTTGAGTTAGCTCCAAATATATTGACTTTACATTCATAATTAATATTCATACAAAATATGCTTAATATAAGCCACGCTCCTAGAATAAATGCATTTAGATTAATGTTAGAAATCACTGGCTGTGCTGTAACTGTCCCATTTGCTAATTTGTGAGATGTATGAAAACTAGTTCAGCTAAAATATTGAAAAATTTTCCTTATTTTCTGCATTTGCATTTTTTGCCACCAATCCCTATTTCTAATCTAATAATCTGGTATCTCCATGTACTTGTAGTATAATTGGAGTTACTTTGGCCCATTATTTAAATTTTTCTTTAATCTGTATAGTGGAGGATGATTCTTAACCCCTTAGCTGTGGGAAACTTTCATCTACATATTCATGGGCAACTGCGGGAAAAACGTTTTTCAATGTTTGACCGTATCCTGCCTCCAGAGCCTTTCCGACGCCATTCTCTTCTGCCGACGACTAAAATGGAAGCTTTTCTGGGAAACGCAGCCCTCTCTTTCTTCTTCCTCCAACCCCCCGCACCCTGCTCTCTCTAAATTTAAGCCTTCCTCCCAATATGAGCCCAAAGCCCTTCTTTCGAATCACCCCTTAGAAATTTTCACCAACCTTCTCCTTTCCAAACTCTCTGAACCCTCTTTTCTCCACTCCCTCAAACCTACTCCCAATCTTTCTCCCTCCGAAATTTCTGCCCTAAAAAGCCTCACCCGCAACCCTAATATTGTCATTACTCCATCCGACAAAGGTTCCACGGTAGTTGTACTAAACTCTTCTGACTATCTAAATGAAGCTCTCCGGCAGTTGTCGGATGCCTCTTCCTACCAGCCCGTCCAAAATGATCCCAACCCCACTTTTCTGCAAAACATCACCTCTTTCCTCAAGGAAAAAGGTCCCAACGAAGGTCTTTCCTCCCATGATATATCTCTTCTCACCCCCCCACACCCTCGCACCCCCAATTTCTACATTCTTCCCAAAATCCATAAGACTCACAACCCTGGTCGCCCAATAGTTTCCTCTTATAACTCTGTCACCGAACGCATCTCCGCTTTCGTTGACCACTACTTACAACCTTTTGTTCTCTCTCTACCTTCTCACATAAAAGATACTTATCATTTTCTTGAACGCCTCCAATCTACTCCACTCCCCTCAGACTGTGATATCTTAATGGCCACCATAGATGTCACCTCTCTCTACACTTCTATTCCTCACTCTGAAGGACTTTCCGCCATTCGTCTTTTTCTTGACCAGCGGCCTGTTCCTCACGCCCCTAGTTCAGATTTTCTCCTTGACCTTTCCAACTTTATACTTACTAATAATGCTTTCTCCTTCAATAACAAATTCTACATCCAAACTAAAGGTTGTGCCATGGGTAGTCGTTTCAGCCCCTCCTATGCTAACCTCTTCTTGGGTGCTTTTGAGCAATCTTTTCTCTCGTCCTGCTCTCCTAAACCTCTTCTCTGGCTTCGCTACATTGACGATATTTTTCTTCTGTGGCCACATGGCTTTGATTCCCTTAACTCTTTCATCTCCTCCCTAAACTCCTCCTCCTCTGTCTCCTTCACCTCTAACATCTCTGCCTCTAAAATTACCTTTCTGGATGTAGATATCTCCCTCAGTAACCTTAAATTCCACACTTCTGTCCATATCAAGCCCACCAACAAGCAACAATATCTCCATTTCAACAGCTGCCACCCCTCTCATACTAAACGTTCCCTCCCCTTTTCCCTCTCTATCCGTGGTCACCGAATATGCAACAATCCCGAATCCCTTGACCTTTTTCTCTCTAATGTCCACCAATCCCTCCTTCGCAGAGGCTACCCTGAGCGTCTTCTTCAGAAAAAAATCCTACAGCGACCCTCTTCTTCTAAATCTCTCTCTCTTAATAAGTTTCCTCATGATCAAATCTCCCTCTGTACCACCTATTTCCCTGGAGCTCACTCCATCCGTCGCTTAATCAAAAACCTTTACCCCATCCTCTCTGACAACCTAACCACTTCCAAAATTTTCCCCCGCTGTCCTTCTCTCACCTTTAGACGCCCTCCCAACCTCTCCACCCTCTTTAAAATCACTAAACCTCTTTCCAAATCAATCTCCCGACCTACTAAGTCCCTTCCGACGCCGTGCAATCACCCACGTTGCAAAACTTGTGGCATCCTTCTCACCCAGCCTCTGCCTGATAAATTCCTTTCCGCTCATCTTCCTTCCGTCCCCTCACTCTCCTGCGTTTCCCATAATGTTGTCTATATCCTTCTTTGCCAATTATGCCCTAGTTTTTACATCGGTTTGACGACCACTCCCCTTAACATCCGCATGAATGGCCACCGCTCCAGTTGTAATGAACCACCTTCTATTTCTGTTTCCCTCCCTGTTGCCACCCATGTTTCTTCCCACAACTCCACCTTTAATAATATTTTTAAGGTTGGCATTCTCGCCTCCCTTCCCCCTTCCTCCTCCCCACTCCAAATCAAAGATCTTGAGTCCTCTTGCATTTACTTATTCCAGGCTTTCTCTCCGCCAGGACTCAATAAATCCCACTAACTTCTTCTATCACCTCTGCCCATACTACTTCTTCCTTTCGAATTTCTTCCACTTCCCGCCTCCCGCCCCCACCTTTCCTCTCCCTCCCCCTCCTCCCCTTCCCCTGTCCCTCCCCTCCCTCCCTTCCTTCCGCCTCAGTCCTCCCTTCCTATCACCTCAGTCCTCCCTTCCTTCTCAGTCTTCGCTCTTGCGACCAAGGTGCTAGTGGCACCGAAATATCAAGAAACTTTGTAAGTGTGTTCATCATTTTTTTGTTTTCTGTTTGTCGTCTGCCTTCCTCTGGCAAACTTTTATATATATATATATATATATTGTAATTCATTCAATTTAAGACAATTACCATGGTAATTTTCAGAATGGCCCATCTCTGAGCTTGAAAGCCTTCTTCACTCTTAATGAATGCCTGTTATTCCCATGTTAGTGTCTCACTGAATTTTATATTGTAATAGGTGTGTATACTGTTTTGGTAAGTACAAATGCAAATCGGGTAGAACTTATGTTTCATTTTGCAACATAGGTAGTGTAATTCTTCACCCATACGAAGAGTATTGTTTCAGGTTTATGGTGTTTGCTGAATTATGACAGTGATGATGACTCATTTCGCTATGGCCTACAGTCTGCTGCTGCATTGGGTGTAGGGCATTGGACTCCAGGTTTAATTATTCCTCGATCTATCGGTCCTTCTGCTCTGTTTCGACTTGAATCTTACATTGAACCAGTTCTAAGTCCTGTTCTGAAGGAAGTCTATCAGTTGTCCAAGAGGGCAAAGGAAATGGAAGTAAGTCTTTTTAGAATATCTCTATCCCTCAAGATATAATCATGTATGTTATGGTTGCATCCTCCATGGATAAAATTTCATTATAGCTACTAAACCATGTTATCAGTAATACAGCTATATATATGATCCGTCTTCGAGTCATGAATGTCAATTTTTAGAGCATATAACTGATGTCTTAACAGTAAAACCTGTATTTGTCACACCTTGAATTTATAACTCTTGATTCTTCTCGACTAAATTTTTGGTTTATGGGTCATTTCATTTAAAATGATCCAATAATGGTTGCGTGAACATTAGAAAAAAATCCTTTTTTTACACACTCTTACCCTATGGACAGTATATACAATGATATTAACAATTTTATTCCTCCTTGTTTTGTCATGGTAATATTTTTCCAAGTTGGCACTTGCCAATTTTTGATAATGTTGATGTTAACTATATCCATTGTTTCAAGAAATAACAACAATATAAGAAAAATACTGAAAGCAGAATACTTTAAACATGTTGGCAAATATTTCCTGCTATCTTTCCTTCTACATTTCTTTGTTTTTGAAATAGAAATTGAAATTCACATTTTCTCCTTCATTAAAACTGGTTTTTGATTTAAGAAAACTATGATGAGGAAAACTCTCAGATATAGGAGGAAATCCTCGGAATAATCTCAATTATTGATATGTTTGTGGAAATAACGCTTCCTTTTCTAGAAGCAAACAGAAATACCATTGTGCTCAAAATCAATTATATTTAGCGTTTTCTTTGCTGGTAGCGTTTACTACCATCAATTTTACATGCTGGGTTTTGGTTAACTATTTTTACAAAGATCATGAACTTGCTTTTTCCAATTTTTCAAATGAAAGAGACATTTTTTTTGTTTGCCCATGGTTCTAGTAAGTTTTTGTATATATTTATATTGGATTCTAATGTTCTCTGACTATCATTAGGTGTCATCCAAGACCATGTCATCAGCACTAACCAAAGTAAGCTGGTACAATTTACACTAAGACTCCTGAGCCAAAGTCTCATTCAAGTATTATGAAAAGTGTCTGTAGGTATTTACTGTTGCTTGTATTTAATATTTAGATTAGCCACTGAAGGGAATTCCAAAATTTTCAGGTGAGGTTAAAGCCATTATGATTTTGGGGGAAATATTTTTGGAACATCTGTTTGGAAAGACAAAGGCAGGATAGGGAAATGGAACGTGAGATCTTCAGGGGAGAGCACGAAGCTGGAAAATCTATAGATTGAAATAAAGAGTCTGAGGGTGGATATACTGGGAGTCAGCAAGATAAAGTGGGCGGGGAGACAACTAGTGGAGCGACTGATATAGTGATATTTTCAGAAGACAAGAGGAATGCAGGTGTAGGCATCATACTGATAAAGAATGGGGTAGAAGAATCATTCTGGCATCACAGCAAGGGGATTCTTATGGTGAAGTGGGAATGCGAAGTTCCATTAGACAGGAAAGGGTGGTGGGCTGCAGTCAACCAATGTAATGAGTGAACAACCTATGATGATTTTCTGGACTTAAATCATGTCTATTTTTTCTCTCGTGTCTCCATTGTACTTTTAAGATCTTTCTTTTGTCAAAATGGGGCCATGGAATGATAGGCTTTTGGTTCAGCTGGATTTTCATCTTTAGACTTTAATATGTTCTGAGGTTACACTTTCTTTAATGCCTTAGGAATGTAAGTTTGCCCCCTGTTAAATATGTGTGTGGCTGTCACCCAAAATTTGTTACAGTTGTTCATGAATGCAGCCAAGTATTGCACCTTAGCCGGGTGCTATAATCTTTAACATTGTAAGTTGTACTTCTTCTTTGGTCCATGGCTCTTCCTTGCTAGTCACCAGAACTTCTATAGAGTCTTCTCTTATTCTATGAATAGTTTTGTTGTCTGTATCAACAGGAGAAAACATTAAATCTCTCCTGGACTCTCTACTTCCTATCAACATTATTTTGCCAACTTGATTTCTTCTGGTGCCTAGAATTGTAAGCATTTTTCTGTAGAAAGTTGGTAAGTAATTTCTCAAGCATTTTCCACAATATTATTTCCCAATTGTTATGGTAATTCCTTAAATAAAATTAAAGCATAGATTGGAGTAGGATAAGTGTTTCCTCCCATCTCCCCTTTATTTAATCCTGAATTATGATAGTGGAGACTTCTTTTTGACTCTGATTTGATTCATTTTCTGCTGTTGAATTAACTCATGCAATGAGGACTACTACTATTGAGTTTATTTTTATTCTAACTAATAAAACACTGGATTACAGTCCAGGATCCTAGCACACACTTTTTAAAAATCATTGAGGCACTCATGAGTCTCTCCAAATTCCAGAGTTCCAAATCATTGAGGCACTCATGAGTGCCTCAATGATTTGGAAAAAGGGTGAGGTAATCCAAACTCTGAAGATTCTGGTCACCACAGTTAACCAGACACAGTTTTCAGTTTCATTGTTTACCTTACTTGCTATTTTTTATTGTCATAGAGCTTCTGTTCATTGAGAGCACCTTTCTCAGTGATTAAATTAAATGCTACTTTTCCAAAAATGTTTAATTGAAATTATTAGTCACTATAGGGACGAAGAAGAAAGAGGACAAGAGGAGTGTTATACTTGTTACAAGAAGTTACTGTTTATGACTAGTGGAAAAACACTTCAAGTTAATGGAGTTGTCTCTAAGAAAACTGGAATGGCAGGGCTGGATAGCTTCATATGCATTTGTTCCCTGAGCCCCATTTATCCATGCTGAAGTCACGGCTGGCATAAGTTTGGGGTCCACATAACGTCATGACCCCTAGTTCCCAGTCCCTTATGGCTAACTGCTTTCTCGAGCTATAACTGCTTGAAAACAAAGCAAGGCCAGTACCTCCCCCCTGGAATATAAGATGACAAAGATTTTACACCAGCTGCACTTTCAGTGTCATACAAAATAAGTGTGTAACTATTTAAATAATTTGATGATTGAATCTCATTTATCCAACATGTTCAAAGTTCCTGTATAATCGGGTAATTTGCAAGTAAATGAGTGACATGATATTGATAGTAAACAATTATCCATTCTTCATTCTCACATGAAACAAGTAAACAGGATGTCTTCCAGTTTGCTGCTATGAGCCAATGGCTATTCTATGAATGGCTACATGATTATTTTCATTGTTTGAGAATTCAATGTTATATACCTTGCATTATTTCCAATTACATGGCAATTTCATTGTAAAAGTTAGTATTGGACTTGCAATTTTTTTTGCGGAGTGGAAATTTACATATGACTAGTTACATATCCCTTGCTATTTGTAATGGCAAAGCCCCATTGTACTTATTACATATGTATATACTACACTCACCTACTTTGTATTAATTTTTTTCAGACTGTGTTTGATGAGCAAAAGGGAACCATAGAAAAGGCTAAGGATATTATAGCGGATGCTCTCAACACTCAAGGAAGGAATATAATCAGTGGCAATTGGGAATTTTCTGAGCTACAGGGTAATATTGTTGAGATTCCAGACATTTCGGAAGATTCAGGAGTACAGTTTATCAGTTCTGATGGTGGCTTGATAGAATGGCAGTTTGGAGGTATCCAGTGGTCTCTTGAGGATGCTCTGTCTTCTGCAAGGCAAACTTTGGATTCACTTGTCAAACGGCTCCAGGAGATGGAATCAAGCATAGAGGAAATGGGAGGTGAAATAAATGATGCAGTACCTCTAAATTGGAGTACAGATGAACCATTGGTTATTACTGCTTCAAAAATGTTTGAGGGCACCATTTTCCTTGATGGGAAGATTCTAGCAGATGACTTAAAAATCGATACGTTGAATGGTATTCCAGTTGATGAAATCTTCACTGATGTTGTTCGGTAAGTTTGTATGGATTGCATATCTAAGGCTAATCTGGATTTATTTGGGTCAAAGATGGAGTTGGCAGTGGAGAGGAATTGATGTTTTCCTTCCAGTGCGTGCCATCCACTTTGTATTACTTGGTGCACATCATACTACATAAATATTATTGGGATTTTATGGCACCATTTACTCCTCTGACAGTTCTGCATCCAACTTCAGCAGTTTTTGGCTCCTAACATGAATTTTTGTTGTGAATATTGTAAGACATCTGAATTAATTGATTATGGAAATTGGTTACAGGTTTTCTCTTTCTAATTTTATTCATCGATGATACACAATCATTTGTTAGTTCTCATTTTGTTTTTTATCTGGCTGTTGAATTGTTGAGTAACTGCACTTGGTGAGCTTAGTGGAATGAATGCAATGTATTACTTATTGTCATGCATGGGCTGTTGCTATACATATTTGTTGCCGTATGGGCTACACAAATTTTGTGGGGAGAAATTGGCCTTGGCTGTATTATTGGGATTTATGACATCACCTAGTTATTATATGATTGACTTTTTACCCATTAAAGCAATAGAGAGTATAACTTTGAATCAATGACATCAACATTTTACATTTATCTCTTAAGAGCTACAAACAAATAAGCATATTAAGGTTTTTGAATGGTGCTAACTTCATGAGGACCAGAGGAATTTTTTGTTTTGTTTTTCCATATTTTATATGATAATGCATGGTAATAATTTTCTCATTCAATGGTGACTTGGGTTACTGCCTTTTTGCTGACTTCCTCCATCCTTCTTGATTTTGCAGGCTTGATCAGAAAAGAATTATTGGTGGCCATAAACTGCTGGAATCATTGCAAGTGGAAAATATTCTGATAACAGATCAGTTGGGAGACATCAGCATTTCATCTGTAGTTTTTTCTGATGATGATGATATTAAAATCAGTGGAAATATATCTTACACTAATGAGCTAATGGTTCTGGGTGATGTCGTATTTCCAGATGGAGGATTAGTAAATGGCATAGATCTTTCTGAGGAGGTTATAACAGTCAATAGGACATATGGTAAGTGATACAGCTTAACCTTTCGATGCTAAGGCATAAACTGTTTCCTTCTCGGTGACGAAGTTCAGTTTTTTGTAAATATTTACAATCAACATGATGAAATAACTCGTTACAGAAAATTTTAATTTTTGAAGCCAATTTTTGTAGTTATAACTGTTTAAACTCTTGATGTTCCAGAACGTCCTGCACTATCAGCAAGGGTGTTGTGTGGGTTGCATGCACTCTTGGTAATTACCCGTTGTCAAGTTTACATGGTATAAGTGAATATAAAGCCTTCCTTGCCGTTAAGCTCATATATTCATGATTTTATCCGGTTTATAAATTCTTCTTACACACTGTACTCATTTAATCCTCTCGGTTATAAAATATTGTGATGATATCAATAAAATTATGTAGAATGTGATTTATTTTGAAAATTTCTAAAGAAAATTCCTCCTTCGGAAGTACATCTGCCTTCTTGCTCAGTAGTTATAATGAAAATAACCGAATACATAATAAAAGGTCAAGAAATGGATTGCTTGCGTCTTTGAGTATTACCATAGTAAGCCATTTGCTGTGTTCATAAAAGTACAAAATTTGTGGTGTAATTTATAAAACTGAAAATCACTCACAAAAATTTAAATCATAAAAATGCATCTGCTGAGAAATTTGTTTGTAAACTACATACAAAATTTACATAATTTCAGCATTTGATGTTCCTGTGATAATTTCTGAAGCAAGGTAAAGTGCATAATGATGGGTTTCCCTCACAAGCCAGGCAATTTGTGGAAGTGTCCGTCCTACTCCATCGCTTTGCACTCTTGGCACTTTCGATGCTTCCTTTTTCATCTTGTCACCTATTTTTTATTTATCTGGATATTGTCACTTTGCAGTTGACTACAATTTGAAAAAGATATTCCAATGTATCTACACCACAGAAAAATTGTCTTCAAGGATAGAAGTTGTCAGATCCATGGATGCATTGGTTTAAAGGTGGTTGGCAAAGTATTTTGGGTAGAAAGGAAAATTGAAGGAAGGAGACAGAATGGGGAGGGAGAAGTTGGGTTCGAAGGGCTTAAGGATGCCAGTGATTGAGTGAGACTCCCCATGGGACGAGGGATGGGGGAAGTACTCAGTTCATTGACCATGCACTGGTCACAGAGGGGGTTGGCCGAGAGGGGTGCATGGTGGGTCTCTGTAAAGAGTGGAACAAGAGGGGGAATTAGCTCAGGAGAGGTCTTTGGGCTGGTTTTGCAATGACTGAATCACTAGGGCTGGCCTGAAGAAAGGCTCTGTGATGATGAACGGCAGGCATTGGCGAATGGCTTGCGTGGAGACATAGGGTAAGGATCCCTTGGTGAGGGGTGAGCAGGCGCGGCGTGGGTGCTCAGGGGCCCAGGCCGCTGCACGTCCAGAGGGTCCAGAGTTTTTGCATCCCCCCTCTCCCCCCTTCTGAAAAACTTTGCACCTAATTTAATTACAATTTCATAGGTATTAATGTACAGTATGACAAAATTGTACTTTCACTCAAAGATGTTTGGTCTGCTGGCTAATCAAAGTGCGGGGCCCGACCCGCCGGGCCCTTCGCACCCGAGCCCGAAACCTAGTGTGTGGCACAGGAGCCGGGGCCCAAGCGGGAATCCCTGCCTTCCCGCCCTGGCCACGCCACCCCTGGGGGTGAGCGAGGGTAAAAATGAGAGAAGTACATGGCAGAACAATGTCACTGTTGGGGGTGAACGGTTTTGAACAAAATAATCATGGCATAGATTCATTCATTCATTCGCATTCAGTTGGATTTATTCATTGTCCTTGTCGGCTGTTGTAGGTTATCATCTGTACTATTGAGGAGAGAAATGATGAATGCAGAAATTTTGTAGAAAAAGAATTTTGCAGAGAAAATGCAGAAAAGAGATACGTTCATGCATATAAAAGGAAGGTGAAGTTTTAAATCAAAGTGCACTCTGATTTTTTGATAAACAAATAACAGTGAACACAATGGAACTATCTGAGGAAGACACACTTTTCAAATTACCTACGATGGCAGTACTGCAATAATATGAAAAAATTTTAAAATACATAAAACAGAGGAAATGGAATTGACTATATTCACTTTTCAGGGAAGGGTTTGCCTTGTGTTTGATATTTAAGGAACTTAAAATGAAAGGAATGTAGTACCTACCTTATGCATCAATTTTTTGTTTCACAAAACCTTTCTCTCTCCACCATTACAGTTAATTCTTTTGTGTTTTAATTCTAATGAACAACAGCTACTTTAGCATGAACTGCATTTATAGGAGTTGTGCAATTAGAGGCGCGCCACGAAGAAGATATTGAAATCAAAGGATCAATATATTAGAAGAATTATGAAATCCCCAATGAAAATACTAGCAAATAGTTCAAACTCGACCCTTAAGAGAAAAAAATTTAAGAGAGGTATCCACATTATAAATACAAAATGAAAACGCTACCTGGGAAGCTAATAAATTATAACAGGTACTGAAAACTGGCTTTATAATACATTGGACACTTGGGAGCAACTGGCAGTAAACAGTCAAAAGAACGATTTTTTTTTACTTTTTGTTTTTTATTATTAATAATACATTAAATATTATTCATTATAGTGTTATGACTTATTTTTGTTCATTGCTGTATAGATTTCATTAATAAGGAATAAATATGAGAATAGATTGAATTTAAAATGTGGACGTAGAAAAATACGCATTTGAGCAGAAGCCATAGCACCCCCTACCATACACCTTAACAATGGCTCTGAGTGTTGTAGAAATGGTTGATCCTAGTATTGTAGAGTGCTGCAGATTTAGTTGCAGAAACATAAACCTTAATGGCATGGATTGATTTAGATGCAGCAATGATTTACGTTACATGGTACTCTGTCACCTTTGTGTAACATTACAGCAACAATATTTACTCACAATAGGATTTGAAGCCATGATATGTTGTGTTCAAGGCCAATATTTTATTAATCTGATTGCCATATTTGGCAAATTGGTATTGTTAAATCTAATCTAATGAACAAAAATGAAAGAAAAGTTATGAAAACAACAAATATACACTTCTAATAAAACAATTCAAACCATATAAATGCAAAAAGTTTAAAACATTGTCATTATGTAACTAAACAACACATTCTAGAAGGCAGCATGCTATAGAAAAGGTTTAAGCCTAAGCTATGATTTCAGTGAAATTGCAATTGCCTTACAAGTGACTTGAGTCTGCTGGCCGGCCGTAAATAATGGCTTAAACTTGGATGTTCAGGAATGTCTTCAAGTCAACCAACATCACCCAGAGAACATTCCAGAATGTCCTTGAGCATTGAAATTGTAAATAAAAAGGAATCAAAAGTGGGCCCTTGTTAGGTTATTTTCATATATAACTGATAAAAACATGCATTATCACAGTTTAGGTGATGTTTATTTAACCTGGTTGTAATATGACTTGCCTAAATTTTGATTTGTGGTGTTAAATGGTCAATTCTCTGTTTGCCTTCACAGAACTTGAATTTGATTTTGTTGGGACAGTTATGGCTGAAAATGTTTTTGCTGAAAAACTTAATAATGTGGACCTAAATGAAGAGTATCTTAATTCTCTGTTCAAAGAAAATACTCTGAGTCAGCAAGTTGTTCTCTCTAATTTGGTGCTCGACTCCCTAGAAGTTCTTGGGGAGAACCTTGAAATACAGGATATCAATGGCCAAGATTTTCAGAGTTTTTTGTCAAGCCTAGTTCACACTGATAAGACAAGATTTATTCCTGGAGAAACATATATTATGGTAAGTATGATATTTTAATCTTGAGGATGATTATAGGAGCTTTAATATCTATGCTAGCAATACCAAACGATATATTACTCTGAGATTGTTAAATGTGAAATGTTGGTTTTTTCAGGATTGTCATGCTTGGAGTGATGTTGAAACTAAGTCCCTTAATGGCTTGATGTTTCCTGGTGATTTTATTCAAACCTCTGGGGACCAAGTAATAACAGGTGCTTAGTGACTGTTTATCTTTTTAGCTTGAATGAATATTTCATATATAATGAAGAATTAGTGTAAATGGGTTTCCATTAATGTTTATTTAATCAGATTTATATGCATCTCTGGTTTAACAAATGATTATTTACAGGGGTGAAATACTTCACTAATGATGTCACTGGCTATTCTATGAAAGCTGATGTTTTAGTGCTCTCAGGTCTTATAAATGGGGTGAATACATCCCATTTGATAACTTTGTCAACAGATCAAATATTACCAGAAACATCCTTGAACTTTGAAAGACTCGAAGTTGCTCGACTCAGGGTAAGTACATTTATTTCTTTTTTTATCGTGAATGGTTCAATGCTTACTTTGGATGCTGTAACTAGTATAAAGTCCATGCTCCTGATTTTGTGTGGTTAATTGATATCTGAAAAACTACATAAATGTTTGTTAAGTCCCGAGGTATTATAAAGTACTATAGGTTCTTGAAGGCTATGACCAGTACGAGGGTCGTTCAATAAGTCCTTAGAAAATCCAAGAGAGGTGCTTGGATGCTTGTAGTATCGAAAATTGTTTGTTTGAAGTAAAAATTATTACTCACTAGTCAGCTGTTAAAGTCTCAGTTACATACATCACCATGGTTTTATTTTTATTGTTGATTGAAGCAAAGAACTTTTGTTTACTTATAAAAATGGATAACTGAGTTTCGAGCGGAGTCATACACTTATATTTAAAAGGCTTAACACTGAAAGAGATCAAAGCAGAGTTGGATGAAGTTCATGGCACATCTGCTCCTGTATTTGCAACTGTTTACAATTGGGTAAATGAGTTCAAACGTTACTGTACATCCACAAAAGATGAGCATTGTTCGGGACGTTCAGTGGAAGTGACTACTCCCGAAACGATTGATAAAATCCACAATATGGTTTTGAGTGATCAACCAATCAAAGTGTGCAAAATAGTTGAGGCCACAGGCATATTGCAAGGTACAGTGTTTTCAATTTTGCACGAAAAATTGGGTGTGAAGAAAATCTTGGCAAGATGGGTGCTGTATTTGCTCTCAGTGGAGAATGAACACAACCGTGTGGTCGAATCTGAGGGTATTTTGGCACTTTTCCATCACAAGCCTGACTAGTTTCTGCGAATTATTAAAACATCGACCATATTCACTGGATTTGGCCCCCAGTGACTTTTTATTATTTCCAGACTTGAAAAAATGGCTCGGCGGAAAACAGTTCATGTCGAACGAGGTGATCATCGCCCAAAGAGATCAAACTTTTAGGATTGCTTGAAAAAGTTGGAGAAACGCCTGAAAAAGGGAATAGAGTTAAAGGGAGGTTGCATTCAAAATTTTTAAAAAATTATACAAAATATATTTTTTATCAATTCTAAGCATTTATTGAACGACCTAGGACTTAATATTTTTTTAGTTTAATTCATTTATGGTACAGTGAAACCTCGCTTAACGAGCATAATTAGTTCCAGTCTCTTACTCGTAATGCGAAACACTCGTTAAGCGAAACAGTTTTTCCCATACAAATTAATATAAAATTCGATAATGCGTACCATGCTGAAAAAATACTCAAAATAATTTATGTACAATATTGATTCAAAGAAAATTATGCATACATTGTAAAGGAGCGAGATTCATCTTCCTCTTTTCTTCTATCGTGGAATGAACGAACTTGGAATGAGAATGCGATTTATAGAAAACAAAAAAAAATCGAAATAATCAATTTACTATTTATGATACACACCTAAATCTTTATTACTAGAAAGCTGTCTAGAGACATTTGTTTTTGCCAATGCTTCAGAATTTGGTGGAAATGTGACACAGCATTATCATTAAATAAATTAGCCACTGCTTTATTAGGGTGATGCTTCTCAACTAACGATGCAACAGTTTCTCATGCTTTCAGCATTTCTCTTATTGCACCAGAAGATTGTTGGTTTGCTGTTACCTCTTCCTCCTCCTTGGACAAATTCTCCTCCACAACATCTTGCTGTGAAACACAATGCAACTCCTAAGCTCTTTGGTGGTCAGCTCTTGGCTTCCACAAGCTCATCGAAATCTTTGTTATCCACCTCCAGCCTCATGATCTTGGCCAAAGACACAATCTCGTTGACTACAGGCTCCACAGGTACTGTCTCAAACCCCTCAAAGTCACATTAAACAATGCTCACCAGCCAAAGCTTCTTCCGAGCAGAAGTGAGCGTTCTCTTGGTAACCCCTTCCCACACCGTTTCAAAGAGTTTCTGAATGGTAAACAAGCAGCGGTTTAATTTTCAAATCTCCGATTGCATTGGCACAAAATAGCAGCGTGAGGCAGTCTTTCATTGGCTTGTGGCCGGGTAATGCATTCTCCTCTGCTGTTATATAGGTTTGCTTCGGCATCTTTTTACAGAAGAGACCCGTTTTGTCACAATTGAAAACCTGTTGTGGCAGGTAACCCTCAGAATCTACGAGCTTCTTAAAGTCGCCGATGAAGTTCTCTGCTGCCTTTGTGTCGGAGCTTGCTGCTTCACCATACCTCACAACGCTGTGAATACCGGTTGTTCTCTTAAACTTCTCAAACCACCCACGACTTCCCTTAAATGCTTCTTCTTCGGCTGTTGATGATCCTGGAGTTTTCTTAATGAGATCGGCGACAATCTCTTTCACCTTCTCACAAATGATTTTCTCATTAATAGTGTCGCCTTGCAGTTTCTTTTTGTTTATCCATATGAGAAGCAACCTCTCAGCTTCATCAAGAATATGTAACCATTGCTTAGATATTCTTGTCACTCCCTCTGAAGCATCTATCTCCTTAACCTTATCCTTGTTCTTGAGGATAGTGAAAATCGTTGATGTAGACCGATTGTATGTGCGTGCTAGATTAGCCATGCTTACACCTTCATGGTTTTATGTATCATTTCTACAGTTATTTTTATTCTCTTATAGCTATCTCCCTGCGGCTTTTTCTTCGGGGACATTTTTGAAAGGGTTATTAAACTTTGCTCAAAAAAATCACAAAAAATGTCAGAACACAAGTTTGGAAAAATGTGTGACCACAAGCGACACTTAGATCCAAGCGGAACGAGTGCTAAATACAGGCTAATCAGCAACAGCCTTGCAGCTAATGCATACGTTCCGCAAATTGGCTGATTTCGAGACGTCGGGCGTCTGCAGGGCTCTGCGGTGCTGGACCTATATAGAGCTCCCCCCACTGCTCTATCTGACCCCCTTGCCTTCTGACCCTCGCTGTTGCATGCGTACAATCTGGGACTACTCCTCTCCTTGTCACTCGTTATGCGAAAAATCCCTCGTTCAGCGAATCATTTTTTTAAGATTAATATTGCTCGTTATGCGAATTACTCATTATGCGAGGTGCTCATTAAGCGAGGTTCCACTGTATTAGTATTTTTTTGCTGCACTATTACCTTGATTTTAAGATTTCTGTTGGGAAGAGATCCTCTATAGAAGCAAAAGGCAGAGATTGATGTATCACCTTTGCCATACTACATTGCCCTATGATTAAATGTGTGCTTACACAGAGTAATATTTCATACTGAAGAATTATTGTAAAATATCTGTTTTTTTTTTTTTAATGTCTATTTAGAACTTGGACACGAGCTTGATGAGACGAGACAATGCTCAAGGTGGCCAATAGCCTTTCTTGGTTTTTCTGCTGCCAAACAAGAGTTAGTAGCCATAACACTACTTTGCTATCTTGAACAATCCATGAAGTCTAGCCTTCAAAGTACCTGCTAAAATCTGCATTTAAAGGATGCTTCAGGAGAAATGTTCATCCCAGATGCTGTCATGCCATGCATGGAGTATCATCAATTTAACATTTATTTAGTCCACTAATAGTATGAATAATACTTGTTAATACAGAAACAAAGGACAACTTCATGAATGAATCATTTAATTATTTAAGTCTCCAGGTTCATTTTGTGGATATTTTGTAAAGAATGGCGAAGTTATAAATGAAAACTCTTGCCACATATTTCTTTAAATATCCTGGATTTTCTGGGTCATAACTCTGAATTACAGTTATTGCTTCTTCAATTGGTGTGGTAAAATGAATCTCAAAGTTCTTGAAATCCATATTAGACCTTTCACCTTCAAGAGAGGGCTTCCAAGGCATTGTACAAGGCTCTGAAATTTTCTGAGCTGATATTTGGTTGATAATTTGAAGTATAGTTCCATTGACATTGTGTTGTGGATCATAAATATCTCCTGAAAGGTGCCATTACTTCTGTGTCAGATAGAAGTTTAAGTGCTGCTTAAAGTCAGGCGTTTGAGCTTTTATATGGTTGCTCTCTATGCTAAATCATTTACAGTCCATTGTTATTATCTCTGATAACTTCTCCCTTTCTCATGAGGATTATGTAAAAGTATCGAGCATGATATAATAAGTCTTATATTTTTTTCAGGTTGATGGGCTCATGGAAGGCATCCCATCTACTTATTACAGAAATCCTCCTATGCTTGATGAATCACCTGAAGTGTACACAGACATATTTTTTAAAGATTTTGAGGTGACAGGTGATGTCATAATTAGTGGAATAATAGAGGGAACTTCATTGGAAGAAATGATAGGAGAAGTGATTTATGATGCAAGTATATTTATAAAACAATGTGTAGTTTAGCCCTTAGGTTGTATGTCTGAACTAACTTTATGCATGACAACCTTTGAATCCCCACAGTTTGATTGTACTCGTGGTTTCCATGGGGCTTAGGTTACTCACCTTCTGGTGCTTTTTGGATTGCAACTTATCTTTAAAATTACAATTTTACCATCATGATGTAGGTACATCTCAAGTTCAATGAACATAGATGTAAGGTTCTTTAAAATACTGAGGATTCAAAGGAATCTGAACCTTGTTAATGTAAAAATGATTGTGATTTGGGTTGATTGAATACATTTTTTTTCTCCATGACTAGGACATTTTTGGTAATAGTTTTACTATGTTGGTATATTTCCCTCTCCTCACTGTCTAATGGCAAACTTTTTTTGTCTATTATGAAAAAATATTTATATTGATTCACATAACTATCATTAACACCCGACGACAAAAATTGGGACAACTAAGTGTTAATTGTATTAGCTTTTTATCACCTAATTCTACTTTACTTATTTTGCTGCCTTGGAAATGAGTAGGAGGAATCTTTGCAAAAGGCTGAGGTTTAGGCAGTATTGACTCTCCACGAGGTAATTTAATCTTTTGTGGGCAATGTCATCTGGTACATGTAAATAACAATGTTACACTTCTTAAAAGGGGTAAGGCATACAAGTGAAATGAAATCAGGACAAAAATATTTGTGATGAAGAATGAATGGTCTAACAAATAAGATAAAAATGATTTTTCACATTCTGATTCATTGTCTACATAAAATTAGCCAGCAAAAAGATAAAATTGTCTACATTATGGCATGCCATCCATAAGGTTGAAGGTCAAGGGGTTCTTGTTATTGCAAAGAGCAAAGGGAGTGATGCAGAAGGTTTCCTCTAAAAAATTGCACTCCCCATCCCTCTTTTACGAAGGGCTTGAGCTTAACCCTTAACCCTTAACCAGTGACATGCGGTCTACTAGACTGCTGAAATTTTTACATTATGAATATTTTCTAACAGTTATTTTCAAAACGTCTGTAATTCTTCTTACCTTCATTTTGTTGTCTAATAAGGATGTACATTCTCAAAATTTTATAAATTTATCCTGTATTTCTGTGAAATGGTATTTGAATTTAATTAGCAGTCATGTGAGTCCTCACGTCACTAAATTGGAAAATCACTAGTCGCTATATTGGTGGATATGATTTTGAAAGAGGTTAAAAAGACAAATGAATGCAATTGTGAAAGTATGAGAACAAAGATTTCCTTGTTTGCACCATTTGATAGTCATGCAATGCGCATAATTTAGTGATTTTTGGAAAATTCATTTGATATGATAGAATGGTTACTTGAAACAATGCTGATGATGCTCGCAAAATGTAACATTCCTGCTTTTTTTTGGAAATTTCATGCTCCTAGCCCTATAAATGAGAAACACGTTAGAGAATGTGTTAACAATTATAATGAAACCACTGATTTTTGCCTGTTTTTAAGTCATTATGCCAGTACTATTTGTAAGCAATATTCAGGTCACGTATGTTGGAAGAATGACATTGGTTCCCGAAAAAGCGCACACCCATGCCTAGCTAGCGCTATTCATTTGTGCATTTCTTTGGGTAATATCTCTCCTTTAGGCTTTGGGATACAAGTATCAAAACAACAAATATACAGATGGAAGAAATAGAAAAGCTCTAGGGAAAAACTAGAAGCGAAACGTCGTACTGCAAGTGCTGTTACATCCAGGTTCGTGGGAAACATATTTTTCATGTGTCTTCGTCAGATAGTTTTTTTACTACAATGACTTGGAAAACTCTTCAGTTTAAAATTCTGCAAGTGGTCAGAAAACCCAGGCGACTCCCACTGGCCTCTGTTTATTGTCCGTGCCCGTGTGAGGTCAACGCCCATTCGTGCTCTCCGTCCTCCTGCCAAGGGTTCATCTGTCAAAAGGACACATGCTGGACTTGTGTAGAGGGGAATTTCAGAAAATACCAAAGCACAGAGGGTTGAAAGTCATCTCACTCTTCTTACTAGTCTCCATTTTGATAATCTTGCGGAAAGAATGGCCCGATACAAAACTGACCCGGTCGCTCCGATTTCCAATTTATTGCGCTGTCTAATAAAGAACTCCCAACGCTGCTATTCATTTGGCACCAAAACTGGCGTTGATGAAATGTTATTTGCCTTCAGGGGTCGTTGCTGCTTCAAAATATATATTCAGAGCAAGCCAGCTAAGTACAGTTCGAAAATGATGTGCTTGACTGTTGCTAAAAACAGTTCTGTATAATGCGTATTTCTATGCAGGAAAAGACACTGATGGATTAGGTTTGTCATAGGAAGACCAAAAGTCATCGAAGCCAACTCAATCCGTTCTTCGTCCCTCTCAGCCAATCATAACAGCACAGGGGATAATTGGTTCACTTCTATTGAGCTGGTTGAACAGTTGAAAGGGAAAGGACTGTCATACGTTGGCACAATTAGAAAAAGTAAAAAGGTGATTATGCATATAGTGGGCTCTGTATGGATTCTTGGCTAATAAGACTCTAGTTTCCCATGCTCCGAAGAGAAATAGGCCTCTCTGTTTGGTTTCCTCAATGCACCACTGCGTGAGAAATGACATAGTCAGGTAAACCAGAAATTATAGTATTTTATAATGTGACCAAGAGTGGCATAGATGTATAGAACTCCATAGAATAGTACTCCGGAAATATTTGAAAACAAAATTAAGCTCTTACATTTTTTGCCTCAAAGAGTGGAGTTACATCTTATGGAAATTGATGATTTTTTACTGCTGAATAAAATCTGACTAAGGATCTTCTGTATTGTAGATTTTAAATTTTTTATTTTAAATAGAACGAAGAAGACATTGTAATTGCTTCTCCTAGATTCACTGTCAAGAATTTGGTTGCTGGTTCACTTACACTGGAAGGATTGATGAATGGGCTGAATGTGTCAGAGTTTCTGACCACTGATACTGTTCAAACCCTTGGTAAGTGCCTTATTTTTATCCCTAATTTATCTTGTTATCAACTCTTGTTATCTCTTATCTATATCTATCTCCATCTCCTATTCTGAAAAACTACTCCTCCACTTCTAAAATTTTCCCGGAGCCTCCCTCAATCACATACAAGCATCCTCCTAACTTGTCCAATGTATTCAAATCCATGAAGCCTCTTTCCAAAATCCCTGTTGCATTGAAACCCACCTCCTCCCCTTGTAATGGTCCCAGATGCAAATTATGTCCAATTTTCAGTCCCTCCCCTCCTCCTAACCCCTCCACCGCACCCCTCCACCTCACCTCCCTCCCCAACCCTCTTCCCTCCTCTTGCATCACCAGCAAAGTTGTTTACCACTTACATTATAAACTCTGCCCAACTTTCTACCTCAGATAGAGCTCTATGCCACTTAACATATACATCAATAATTACCGTGCTCATTGTAAAAACCCATCCTAATCTGCTTCCCTTCCTGTAGTGATCTTGGCCTCTTAGTATAAGAAATCCTTCAATTTTTGCTACAAAGTTTCAGTTCTTTACTCCCTTCCACCATCTGCTTCCACTCTCGAGCTTAATTTGGTAGAGCTCTCATTAATTTGGCTCTATCACATGTTCCTCCCCACCCGGCATCAATGTCTTTCAATAATCACCCTCTCCTTCCCTTCCCCTTACCCCTCCCCCTTACCCCTCCCCCACCTCTCCCTCCCTTCAATCCTTTACCCATCATTATCACCTAAAATTCTGAAGATGGTTGTGTTGAACCACTGAAATATTAAAAATCTCGTGAGTTTTATTTTTTGGTGTTACCTATGTTTATACTAGTCATGCCTCTGACATATTTTTTATATTATTGTGCTGTACATGTGTTTTCCGTGTTGTCTTGTGACAAGCTGCTCCGAAGGTCTTCTTAAAAAAAATATTCTTTCGCTCCCAAACCTGGGGGGTTCCCAATTGTGGCCAATCTCTCATGAATTTTATCTAACAAAGGGGGGGAGGGGCAAATGGCGGTGCAGTGGTCACTGGGGGTAGGGATCGGGTTAGAGGGAGTTGTTCGGCTCGTCGATAGCACAAAAAGAACCTTTTATACCACAATAATTCAACATGTATTCATTTTTCTGGGGACGTATTACAAAGCATAATCAAGTGACAGAATTCTGTTAATCCTGATGAATTTTTATGAGATGATCAATTGAGGTTAGTAATGATTAAGGTGAAAACTAAAAGTGTGAATTTAAACAACTATGGCAAAAAATGATGATTAAATTAATAATGTGGCCTTTCTTGGCTCATTAAGTGAGCATTTCACATAAAATGACAGATTTGAATATTTAACACATGATCCAGGCCTCATATATCGAAGCAGGAGGTAATAAAGTTTGTCACGGAATCGGCTTCCTCTCACAATGGACAAACGTGGAGGTGGTGGACAAATCAGTGATGGTATGTCGGTGTTGTGGTCGGACCACCGAGACAGAGGCGTGATGAGACTCACGGGGGAATAAGCACAAACAAAATAAGGATCACACTGGGGTCAGGGTCGTGGCAATGCAACATTACATGACTGGGTGACCACCAGAAGGTTCTGTCCCTGGTGCTGAGGCCCTGGCAGGGTGCAGGCTTGTGTCGATGATGCGGTCCTTCGACCTTTGAGGAGGATGACGGCAAACTCTGGCCTGGTCTGCCCCTGTAGCCATTGTGGTGCATGACTAAGGGATCTTGGAAACCGTGCTATCAACAATGCCCATCTCCTCTTCCTTTACCTTGTCAGAATTACCTTCCACAGGCTGTTTCAGCATTGTCTTTCACCCACCTCCCATGGTTTCGAAGTCTGCCTTGATTCTCTCTATTCTGCCATCATTCTCCTCCTTCGTGACTCCTTGCATCTCCTTATGTACTGGTTTTGGAGGAGGTGGGGGGAACACCGATAGAGATAAAGTGGGGGTGGGGGGAAACACATGACACAGTAATGGGGCTCACTCTTGTCAAATCACTCTTTATTGCTTTCAGAGGCACACTTGTTCATTCACTCGCTCACTCCCACAATAGCGGTTTACTGCCACTGAAACCTTGGGGAGGGAGGTAAATGTTGAAAGGATTTAATTGCACCTATTACACCTTGGAGCTGAACATACTGGAGCTGCATAAAATAGTTGTACAGTTGATCATAGTAAGGCTTGAAGAAAAGTTGGCAAAAAATGGAGCAAATTACATAATTAATTGATAAAATCCTGGACATTGGAGGGTGGTATTGAAGGGGTGAATATTTGCAAGGTTATTTGTTCATCTATGGGTTATGAAAAGTTCCAAGGCTATTGATATTACATACTTTGTGATTCCTAGCAATATGTTAACACATTATTGAACAATTCTTTTCCACGTAAGGTTAATAGATAGCATGTACTGTAGAATGTAGCTGTAAAATGTTTGAATCAGACCATGTTTGGTTAGGTATTAGTTCTTTATTCAAATCCAAATATTTGAGTAATCTTGGAGGTTTCAAATGTGTAGAAAATGAGCATAACCATTAGTCCTGAAACTTTTTATGGCTGGCAAAATGTTAGCCCCTGAAATTGATGAATTGTAATTTTAGATACATATTTGTAAAAAAAATGGAAGATATGATAGTACCTCGTGAATCTGTGTCTGGGTAATCTGGAGAGGCCTTCAATGTGTCATGTGGATGGTTCATTAAGGGATAGTGATGGAATCGCTACATGACCCTTGGAAATTATCTTCTGGAACAATTTCTTTGCTCTATCCATCCTTGGCCCTGGAGCCCAGTTCAAGCCTTGGCAGCTTCCAGAATTGGCCTAGAATCATTCCAGTTTATTGCTACTTTTTTTCCAGTTCATTGTCCCAAGGATATTCCTTATATTACTCTCCACATTGTCTGCCCAACTTTTCCTGAGTTTCCTCTCTGGTCTCTTTCATTCTATTTACCTTCTGATGACTTTCTTCACTGTCTTGTTTTCACCCGCTCTTTGTACATGCATTGCCCTTAATATTCCTGTGATTTTTATGAAGTTGGTTGGGCTTATTTCACCAAATATTTGATACAGCATTATTTTATCTTCACCTCCAGTGTCCATTCTCTTCTACAGCCCCATGTGTCTTTCATTGTTACTTTATTCCAAATGCATATTATATCTAGTATATTTTCTGATTTGTGCTAGTTTGTGCTTCTGTGCCGTATGTGGCCACTGAGTATTGTTGTTTTGTATAGCTTTCTTAATGTTAAGGCCTATGTATAGATCTTGATTTTTAGCAAGTGTATGAGTGGCATATATGTATATGTGGTTTTCCAGCATTATTCTTCTCTTCACTTCAGCCAGCTCCTCATTTACATCGGTAATCATAGATCTGGGGTACATAAAACTATCCACATAGTCTATATAATGTTCTCCCCTATGTACTTTTTTGTATTGCTGTTTAATTTGGGATTCTATTTTGACTTTTGTTTTGTTCTTCTTGATCACTAGTCAGACTTCTTTCGCCTTTTCTTCCAGTGTTGTATGTTTCCATCACAGTTCCTTCTGTTCTGGCCATTATATCCACACATCTGCATGCCCCACTATGCGTGTTAGTTTGTGCATGAGTGTGGCATCGGAGCCTGTCAATCTCTTTGTTTTATGCCCTGTTTTGTAATGAAGGGGAGTGTTACTTCCCGCTGAGTTTTTATTCTTGACGCTGAGTCTTTAATGGTCATTCTAGTTAGGAAAATCAGTTTTAGATATTCCAATGGCCTTGTTCTGCACAGCTTCTCCCCATCACTGCTGTCATATGCTTCTTTGAAATCAACAAATATTTGGAGTAAATTTAAAAGTTTTTAATGCATTTCTTTTTTGTATTATTGGCTCCGTTAAATACCTATTGATCAAAAGGTCTTATTTTTAATGTAATGATATGATAAGGAGACATCCACCTCATTCCTCTTTTAACATTGGCTCCATAAACATTATTTTCAATCTCTTAGCATGATTTGTATTTAACCAATTTAATCCATTTATAGAGAAAAATCATTTTATTATCAATGCTTAGAAACGGCCGGGCTTAATTTTACTAACTATGGCAAGATGGAGCAACTAAAAGTAAGTTTTGCAAGTTATGTGGCATGGTAAATGTAATATTTGATTGGGCATGTTAAGTTGAGGTTAACAAAATTGCTGAAGATATATTTCCCTATTTTCTCTTCTCTTCTGGACTATGTTTTATGTTACCAATTGTTTGATGTCATGGGAATCAATGGGTTTGGTTTGATCAGTGATGTATGACTTCAGCTGCAAAAGCTGAGCCCTCTGTCCAGATTTGGTCATTGAGCTCCTAGGATGTCAGAGAGATTGAATTGATCCTGGAGACCTGAGGACTAGAGGAGGTGGAGCGAAAACTGTTACTAAGCTAATTTCCCTTTGAATTAAATTCAAATTGTTATTAATGACACTGCATTTTCTCCTATTCACAAGGAGAATATTATTCTAGCATTCTCATATATTTGCGGTTAATTTGCAATAAGTTACTGAGAAATTGGGGGTAAAGAAGCATTGAGTGCCAGTGGAGTACATCTCAGATTCAGTTGTGTATCTCATTTGAATTTTTAAGTTGGAGTATGGATTGCATAGATAGGAATATTGTGTGTGCTACTTTTAAATATTTATTTACAAGGATAGTAACTATGTGGAATAATTTTTTTAACCTACATGGTTTGTTCTCATTTAATTGGCTTCCTTTTGTTTCTTTTAGCTGGGAAGAAGTTCATCGGAAAGGATTGCACATTTTCCCAGGTGGAGATAGCTAATGGGTTGATAAATGGTGTGAGAGTATTGGATTTCTCTGATAAAGCTGTAAGGCTGTCTGGTGGTGTGTTAAGTTTGAAGGAAACTGATTCAGTAAAGGTTGGCCAAAAAATATTTGGCACTGTCATATTCGAAGAGGAGGTTTTTGTCACCCCATCAATTCTAGCTTTAGTGATTAATGGACACTCCACCGATGATGTGGCATTCATCAATCAGGATCAGGTGAGAGCTACTGTTAATGATTTCTCTTGGTTAATGTATCACTCCCCTAATGTCAAGGGGAGCAACTTCGTTATGGAAGATTTTGGTGGTATACCTGTTAAAAATGTACACCATCAGGTGATATTCCTTTATTCCATACGGAAAGTGAACCTAAACCTAAATGAATTATACTTATTGAAAATGTACAGAAGTATGCCAAATTGGTACACAAGCAGTTTTTATTTTTAACTGATACTGACTAATAGAAGCAATGTTTTGACAGTAATACTGACATGAATTTAGCACTGAGACTTCACTTCCCATTTTGTAGATCATTATGATTTACTCAAACTTTCTGATATTATAATAAAATCTATGATATCTCTACTACATGGATAGATTTTGCATGATTTTTTATCATGGAGTAAAATGATTTTTCACCAAGTAGCAGTTTTTAACAGGGTGGGAGGGTTATAGTCCTCCACCAGGACAGCCTACTTTTAACCACCAAATAAATCTGAAGGAGAATTTTTTGGTGGACCCATCTGTTGGAATAACCCATAAAGCATTCTGTCCCTAACTATGCTGGACATGGGTTGTGGACTAGATATATTCCATCGAGTCCTCAGGAGAAATGGTTTGAAAAAGTGGGGAAAGAGAAGCAAAAGTACCACTCACCTTCTCTGTGCCGCTTTGCCTATTGTCTCTTGGCTCCACCTTGCTGGTGGCCAGTGATAATCGCCACATAACTGACTTGTACCTGCTTGTACACTTCAGTTAATACTGAAGACTACTTTAACTATCTTGCCACCCTGCAGTGCATATACAGATATAATGAATACAAAATTTGGAGTCAATCGACCACCTGCAATCAGTGTGGCAGTGGTGCCAAACTTAGAATTTTTATGGGTGAAGATGGTTTTTTTTCTTTCTAATCCAATACGAATGGTAAATGTCAATATATTTTCTCTAAGATAGATGTATGCTTTCTTTAAGAACATTTTGTAGCTCTAACATACAAATAATTTGCCATTTTTATTACATAAATATTGGTTATAAAAACATAGGATGGAAACATGCAAGGCACATTCCCTTGTTGTTTAACTTTCATGACTATTTTGTTACTTACTCATTATACTTTTGGTTTTCCATCTTTTTTATAAACATTACATTTCTATTAAATTGAACACTACATATTAACAAAATATATTATTTATGACTTTTCCACACAAAAAAATGCTAACCAAATTGTATGTACAAGGAAGACAATGAATAGATTTCACTGTGAATTTGTTGGCCACTGGATGCTTTATCTGTAATAATCTGTATTCAGACAGGTTTATAGCTTATGTTAAAAAATTTTTATTACATTGTTTTATAATTATGAGCAGAGGTTGACCACTCTTCCAGGTACATAATTTTCAAAATTCGAAGGTTTGAAAGCAATCTTCTAGCATGCATTTCTAGTGGCCAACCTGAAAAGCTCTTATATCACAATGTTTACTCCAAATCTTTCCAACATCTTCAGTGAGTGTGGAGTGACAAATTCCATAGAATCAATTCAGAATAACAAGAAAGCCTCTGCGGACTTGAAGTAAGGATGTCTAATGGCTTCTTTGCTTGAATGTATACTGTTTTGAAGGATAGCTTCTAATTTAATTTTTAATTTTACAGCCAATGATAAATCATAGAGTGCTAATGTACCCAACTCTACTCCATAATATGGGTAATTGATAACTTTTGAATTATTTCATGAGTGAAAAAACTTGAAATTATGGTATTTATGTACAGAGGAAGTCGTCATAAATTTCAAGTCCAAGTACAGGGGTTGATTGACTCCAAATTTTGTATTCATTATGTTTTTATGAAAAGGAAAAAAATTTAGCTTCAAGACCTCAACTTTTCAACACTGAAATTTTAACCTACCCTAATGATTATGAACCTTCTTGGCACAAACCCACTCAATGCAACCTTTGCTCATAGGAAATTTGTTGTGCTTAAATACTGTAGAAGGCCATTATTACGAGGGTGGCCTATAGCGAGAAGGCCATTATAGTGAGTGATTATTTGGCCATTGTTGGTCACATTGTTAAAAATATACGGAGTTTGTTGGCTATTACAAGTGGCCATTTCTGATGGACCGCCATAACGAGTCTGTTTCACAGTGATTGTCATCTGGGATGCATAATATGCAGCGGTCATTTGTAGCACGTGAGACTAGAACATACAGGTGTAAAAAGTTTTGGTCTTTCGTGATAACTTTTCACTCGGAATGGAAAAACAAACTTAAATGGAAGATCTCAATAAAAGTTTTTTTTTGTTTGTGCTCGCATGTTACATTATATATATATGGTGAACGAGGCAAAATTGGTGTCCTAAATGCAATGCACCATACTAAACTATCTTGATTATGTCTTTAGTACAATTGGATGTGGTTCTATTGGGAAATGACTGCTAGATGTGCTGTTTTGACCTATAGCTGCAATCCATACTCAATTCCCGATTAACTTACCGTGATTTCCTAATTTTTATAACAGTAATGATTTCGCACTACTTACGTTAATTAGTTAAATTTTTCTTATTCATCATCACCCTCCATTACATTAACCACTACCATGTGGCACCTTCAACCAATATACATATACACAGGGCCGCCCACAGGGGGGATATATGGCGCAAGTTGCGCCATAGAAAACAATTTTGGGGGGGAATAAAAAATTTGGGGGAGATTTTTAAAATGCATAAAGAAATTCACTAAATGTAAATATTTTTACCCATTTACAGTAATTAATATACGTATTGAGAGGTTATAATGATAAATGAATGTTAAGCATTAATTGTAGTATGGTAAAACATCTTGCAGTTATAGAGAATCATTCAGCCAGCCAAAAGCATCTTTTATTTCAGTTGCGTCTCTCTATACTCTTCCTTGGCTGCCACACCGTGCCGTCGTTGAGGCCACCATAAGATCCCCGAATGCAACCAAGTAGCATAAATGACTCGGAATCCCTCCAGTCTTACTCCCGCCCCCTCCTCCCAACATCTGCCAATGGGTCACATCACAGTAGAGTCAAAAGGCTTAGACTTTCGGATCATGCATACACTGCACGTTACCTTTTACGGTGATTTTTTACCCCCACTTCCTCTTAGTCCACAACCGTAGAATTTATCTCAACCCCTCGTACCGTCCTGCCCTTCAATAACTAATAACTAACTTGGTCATTACATATGAAACTTTCAATTCAAATATATATTCTTATTTTTTAGTAAGTTTATTTTTAGGGATGGGTTTAAATTAGGCAAAGTAGCTGAACTAGATATGATAGAATAACGCTATTTTCAGTTTTTTTATTGTCAAACTATATTAGTTTATTGTAAATATTTAATAATATTGACGTCCAGCGCTCCCCACCCCCACTCCTTTCGCTTCACGAGTGCACCCGCATTCCTAGGAGGGCGAAAGAAAAGGTTACAATATAGTAAAGTACACACATTCTAAATAAGATCAGAAGTGAAATAAGCGAAAATAAGTGTACATTCAAATCCTTGATTCCCAAAGTCTGCAGCCGTGGGATCGGTTTCCAGAAAGTTCTCTGAATATTGTCAAACAAATGACTTACTTTTCCCACGAAGGTTTACTCAATGTTGTTAAAAATATGGATAGGCCGATTCTCATCAGTGACTTGTGTGAGTATTACTGACTCGATGGTGAAGAACTTTGTGAATAAGTTCATTTATTTAGTCAACTGTACAAAGTTAGCTACCCGAGCATTGATTTATCAGATGTGCTGAGCTTGAATGACGAGAGTCTGAGCTAGTGTTGCCGTGAGACTCCAGACTTTTTCGTCTTGAGTCTCGTCTCGAAAATGAGATGAGACCGTAGTGGAGAATTCGAGATGAGACTCGAGATGAGAGGAGACAATACCACTTCCGCAAGACTCTCGAAAGTCTCGAAATACAGTTGTTTGTGATTAATTGGTATTTAGTGCTACATCATCCCTAAAACTATGTCCTTCTGCTGGTACGAATTAAATGTCACGTTTTCGTAAAGTATTAAAATTGCAATATAATTCAATAATAACTTCGTGATAAATTAGCTAGCTATGAAAAACTCTTATTACATACATACATACATACATACATACATACCAGTCACACCGTTCCCTTCCGGGGTAGTCAGAGTCACTAAGTCTCACTCATAAATACACGTTTGTACACCTAACTCTGATTCAATAATTTCTTCCATACTGATCTATCCTTGCAAACCTATTTTGCTTCATTTACCCCCCATACTCTTCTTCATACATGCCCTCCTATTTTATTTGACTCCTAATATTCCTCCTCCTAAGAATTTCCTCAACCACAACTTTCTCGGCCTACCTCTATCTCTCGTACCGTTCATTTCACTCTTATATATCTGTTTCGTTATTCAACTCTCATCCAATTTGCCAATACTACTACTTCTGATGGCATGAGCATGACTTTTGGAGCCAAATAAGTGAATGTTATTGTCTTACTACTTTTCCTCATTACCTACTATAATACAAATGTACTACTTTCTAAAGCAGTAATTTTCAGTGCTCACTTCTACAACAAAAACGCGATGGATTATAATCATATATGGTGTAATGTATCGCCCAGCAGCACTAGCAATCCTGATTACAGCTTGCCTACTAAGAAAAAAGGATGCCGCAATTTCGAATTGCTCATCTCACTTCACCTCGGCGAAATGCTGGATGAAAATTGAAATCACATTTTACCTCTTCCTGCATGATGTACCTTACTCAGTTAGTGATAATGTTAAGTATAATGTCATTAAATTGTGTCGAGGATGATACGAGAAAAAAGAATGACTATAATTGGTTTTCTTTTGCCTTTTAATTGTTTTCATTTGCTTTTATTTAGCTAACGGAAATTCCATTCAATCAAAAAGTCCACTACTTAAGTATTCGATCAGCATTCATTCATCAGCCACTCATTCTACCTTCTTTATCCTACTTTATCAACAAAAACCTGGGAGGTACTTCATTTGAGCTGTGCTCAGTCCATTCCTATAGGGGTAGGGTACCTCGCGGACAATCTGTAGGCAGACTGTTGACTTTTACACTGCTACGATGGATTGGTGGCAGATAAAATACTACGGTTTCACGATTTGCTGTAAAGATGCAACTATGTCTCAAGTTACCTCTTTTGTATGAGATTTCTTCCTCATTGAAGCGATAAACGCGTTTAGTAAGTCTAAATCAACCATTTTTAACCATTCTGTAGATTTCAATCAATGCCATGTCTCTCAAGTCTCTCTTTACGAAATGTCACTCACTAAAAAGTACAATTAGAGTGAAAAATATTTAATTATCGAATTAAGTGAAAAGAGAGAGAATTTTTCTTTTAATTTCATAGTGATGATGGAAATAATGACTTCTGAAATGTAATAAACTTGATTAAAACCTTTTTAGTTAAATAGTATAAGCCACGTTGTAAGTTGTGAATAGAAATGAAAGCTACCACACATCCTGGCATATAGGACACATTGGCCCATGAAATGCAATGTGGTTTTTTGAGTTAGTTCTTGAAATGATAATAATGGTCTGTGGGTGTGAACCATCTATAGATAGAAAATGGTAAATACTTCCAAAAATAGCCATTGTATTAAAACCATTTGTCATAGAACCCCACAAAGCATGATGGAGAGCACACCTTAAGCCTGCTGGAATTGTGGAAGTGGAGATTTGGGCACATCCAATATCTATGCGTGGTCAGATCCATGAAAGCCCAGCTTTGCCCTCAGCCTATGAGGTGCAAGCCTATTTTAGAATTCATTTTCATGCTACAAAGTGTGTGTGTTTTGACTGGGAAATGTAGTGCTTTTCCCTGAATCTTACTTAAATGCTTACATTTGTTGCCCACAATTATTGAAAATGCTTTGGATTCACCTAAAAGTTTGCTTCTTGCATCATACATGTGCAATGAATGGTGATATTTGTTCATTAAGGTGTGCTTTGTGTGTGGTGGAACAGGGAATGAAGTCTGAGCTCTTTCATTTTCAGGAGTTCCATGGAGATGTTGTGGTTGAGACACTTCAAGTTACGACTATGGAAATAGATGGATCATTACAAACCAGTGGCCTCTTATCAGGGGTGGACTTGAAGGATTTTGACAGGAATCGGTTTAGCCTGTCAAAACCACAAGAGATAGAAGAAAACGTCTCTGTCCATATTACTCATGCCTTCATTGATGGTGACCTTAATGTAAACTCCATTAACGGTGTGCTTTTGGAGACATTAGATGGTTCTTCATTATTAGCACCGGAGTACGATACCAGGAAATCATATGATATTGAAAGTAAGTATGATGAGGGATTTTCGCATAAAGTTATATGTTTATAATAATGAAAAGTTTAATCACCACATTAGCACAAAAGTGAGATTCAAGTGATAGGTATTATGTATGTACAAAATAGGCACATTCCTCCATTCATGGCTATATTATAGGAAAGAGACCTGATGCTATATATGATTATTTAAATGAGCTCGCGAGTCCCAGAGGTGAACATTTGTGGTCCCTGTTATGGGTAAAAGTGGGCATTTTAGATGTATCATCATGAATCATCAGATATGTATAAAATATTTCAGGAGCATCATGGGAGCAAATAAAAAGACTTGTTTTGAATATTTCTTAGTAATTTATACTCGAGATGTGTTACGTACATAATATTTGTGTGAATGTTGTCAGCATAATCTTGTATTATTTGATAAATGAAGGTAATATTAAAATTTATGGTGATGCATAATTACTTTATTACAGATATGATAATAAATGGCACCATCACTGCTGAAAAAATTGGCAAGTTCAACATCGACAAAATAATTGAAAATGCCATTTGGCTCAATAGAAAGAATGTTTTTGAGGGTCCAGTCACATTTGAGGTAAGATCTTTTGAAGATTATGGAGTTTGGGGTCATTTATGCTAACCCTTGTGTCATCAGAATAAAATTTATTTTTAAATTGTTTTGACTTAAATTTTATGATATCAACATTGAATTCCTTTGGCAATAAGAGGGCCATGGTGCACAGGTATCAGTGTTTTAGGTTAGTACATTCAACATCCCTGAGGTGAAACTGAATTGACCTTAGGTGAGGATTACTCATTTTTTTCTGTAAAGTAGCATTTAATAGTGAAAATATAAATGGCACTTTCTTCAGTTTCAAATAAAATAATGAAGTAACAGTGCCATTATCCTACATTGGCAATATTAGTGTACCCCTCATGAAGTTAGCTTACTAGATAAATGTTTTTGTGTATTTAGTTAGTTTTTTTTTTACTTAAGTTAAATAGATAGATGAAAAGTTGAATGCTCTAACTTTGATGCAAAATTTCAGGATGCCAGCAGGGAAATCAATTCTTGTGTCTTCCTGGAATGATGAAAACAACTGCTCCTAATAGTGAGACAGAAAAGAAGAGAAATTACAGTGGAGCCCACTTATAACAAACCCGCTTATAACAAAGTCCCACTTATAATGAAGTCCTGCTTTTAATGAAGTGAAAGCCATTCCCCGTCAAAAAAGGACCTTTCACACTGTAAAAAATCCCCCTTTTAACGAAGGCATACTGAAATGAGTCCCGCTTATAACAAAGTTAGTCACACAGCAAGATATCCTTTATATATTAAACCTCCTCTTGGCTGTTGCAAAACATTATGGCAATATCACCTTCATGTTAAAACCTCGAGAGCTCTATTAATGTCCGATAATTTACGTGCACGAATGCTTGTCCAGAAATCTACCCTAAGCACCTGAACTCCTCTTCTCAGACTAGAAGAACATGGCAACACCCACCCCCATCGTGCACTGAGCAACTCCCACCCCTATCGTGCACTGAGCAAAACCCACCTCGGTATGTGCCGGGCAACTCCCACCCCCTCTCGCTATTCACCCCTCCCCTTCTCTGCTCATCGGTTAGTCTCTGGCGGTTCGCTGCTGCGTCTAGTGCCGCGTTACACTTATTTGTGCAATCGTATAGACGGTATTGTGACATTGATCGCTATAGAGAGTGATAAAATAAGAAGAAAAGTGATAAGTTTAAATACTAAATTAGAAATTTTTAAGGACATAGACGATGAAATGACTAAGACCAATGTCAGAAAAAATTATGATATTTCACTTAGTACTTTGTCAATAATATTAAAAAATCGGGATAAAATTGAAAAATCTAGTGAGCGTGTGACTTTTGGAGTTTATCGCAAAAAAAAACCCACCGCTCTAAATAAGCGGATATTGAAGATGCTGTATTGATGGCTGAGGGGAGCGTTTCAGGCCTCATTTTCACTCTACCCATGTTTACGAATCACTCAACTACGGGTTAACTATTAAAGATATTGACTTTGGGTTTTCTTTATTTGGTTTGAAAGATATCATTCCAAAAGATGATGTGAAAGAAAAATTGTTATCCCTCTGGGTTAGTGAGGAAACTTACCTGAACTTTGGCTAACAAAAACTCACTTCTTAGCCAGAAATTTGAAAATTGAAAACGGTCAACCTCTGACAACAACTTTCTTCTATATGATACATAAATAACATCCATCATTACTTGTTTTTTATGTCACAATCATTAAAACAGTGGACCCTTGCTCGCTAAAAATTAACTATTTTCCGACACTATGGAGGCGAACCGAGTTATGACTAACTTATTTCCCTCTTGAGGGACTCCTTCCACTGCCTCTCAAGCAACTTTGAGTTACCCTTCTTTCTCAATTCTAGTATAATGTTTCAACCTGCCCCCTCTCTTCTTAACCCAATGTAAGATGATCCCAACCCGTCCCCCAAAAACATCTTACGTAATACTTTGTTGGCCCCTTGGAAGTCAGACTAGAGTGATCTAGGGAGTAGATAACAAAAGTGTCAGTCACGGCCTCCTGTTTTGTGTTTCACTCCCCTCCCGTACCATTTTCCACTCCCCTTCAGTCAAACCTCATCCCTTCTTCCCCTCCTTCACCTCTCGGAATCCTTTCCCCTCCTTCGGAATCCCCTCCTTCTCCTCTCGGAATTGAATCGCACACTTATGATTATTTCTGAAATACAAATGTAATATTGCATAGTAAGAAATACATTCTTTTCAGTGTGACCCTCAGAAAATAAGACTAAAGATTTTACCTCATCACTATATTCTATTATTATGACCGATCATTGTATTACTAGGTTGAAATATACCACATGAAGAAAAAATGCATCTACTGTGTGGCTTACATATTTTCCCGGAGAGTATTCATTAAAAAAGAAGGTAGAATAAAATTTCCAACAGTAATCTTCTTAAACTGGCATATCCATTTACCTACATTTGATTCACTTGCATTAATTAATTTTCAACTACTTATTAACCGGTAGATTAACTGTGACGAATGTATTAAATCAATCACATAAGTTATCTGATAACCGTATTTCTACTGTTGCCACCGGTCCAACAATGTTATTGCTTCATAATACCTATTGGAAAAGTAACGATAATTTTTTGGCTAAGCCTTAGAATCGACTTGAAACATAGTTCCGTATAACGTAAATCAACGTTCCGCATAGTTCCGTGAAACATAAATCAACTTCTGGCAGTTTTCAATTCTAGCAACGGGACTCCGCCTACCTCGCCCAGGCAAAACTCATCTGAGAGTCGGACGCCCAGCGAGACAAAATTTGACTCTGGGATTGTTTTCTATGGAGTTCCCCCACCTCCACTTCCCCTCCATTCGCTCGCCGAATACCCCATTCCATGCAGAGGAGCATCCCATTCCACCCAGGTTCCAGAGGGGGGGACGCCAGTCGAGGAAATTCTGAAATGGAGCTTACCGATGTCGCACATCGGTGGCTAGCCTTGATTCTGATGATTTACATACGATTTGCGGTTTATATAATCGTAAATGATAGTCCTCATGGAAATTGATGCCCTTCAGGAAACATACTCTTTCCTTGTGTGAAAATTTCGTCATGTAAATAGGTGAATTTCGTGAATGTATGAATACGAGTTGACAAAATAACCCCTCATGTCTCTGGTAAAACGTTCTTTAGAAGTTGGCAAAGGCAACAGACTCTGAAATTGAGGAAAAATGCAATATATTTGGTGGATTCGGATGGTAGCCTTTTCCCTAAATGCTTTCGCTTAGACACTTCTTTTCCTTTCCTGTTTGAGGTTATAAAGTAATAGCTGCGATATTACAGCAGTTTTCTTGGTTCAAAGTTCAATTTTAAGTTCACAAGAGCGGGCCCACATATAATGAAGTTTGGATATAATGAAGTAAACTGCCAGCCCCCTCAACTTCATTATAAGTGGGCCCCACTTTATATTTTAAAAATCTCTTGGTAAAGCTTTTCGTTATTATACCTTTATGTAAATAGCAAGATTTGTCTGGTGAGTTTTCATTGTAAAAATGTACAGACCCATATATACTCTATTCATTACATAGTAAAGGACCATGGAATCTATTTCACTGATTTAACTCATGCTTTCTGGCTTGGTGGTGTATTTAAATAGTCTCGCCCCCTCTCTACTCTCCCTCCTCAGACTCTTCTTTCTCTCTCTTTTCAAATGCATAACTGCTATTCGAAATTTTTTTATGTGAACTTAACTTGGTTCTAGCTATTTCCAAGTTGAGGACCAGGCAAAACTTCCTGCATATACTTCAGTTGCAGTCTGTGCATCTCCATCAAATAGTTAATTAGCGGGAAAAAATGATGAAAACTTTTTTTTTAACTTCTAGCAACTGACCATATGTCTATGGCTCTACATATCCAACTTTGCTCTCTCCTTAATTGCACGCTCTTTCTCATCCTCCTCGACTGTAGCCAATGCTAGAAGCTGCTAAAAGTGTATTCCATTCCATAAAAATCCGTTCCTGGTGAGACAAGTGTGAGGGGGAAAGATTTTGAGCGTCAATCCACCCCACTTCTACCACAATTTGTTCAAGACAAAGCTATTCCCAATCTGGGCATAAACAATTAATCACAAGGAGATGTTGGTTTGAGCTTTATGTGACTGAACTGAGCCATGCTGGTCTTTCATAATGGGTTTACAGCTTAAGTCTGCCTGTAGCTTGAGATGAGAAAATGAAGAGTATTCTCTCATAATCAGTGGCATTCATTTTTAGGCAATATTTTTGTCTCATTGGATGGAATTAATTTTTTTCACCAAAAGAAACAAGGGGCCATTTGACTTTTGGTTTACATGTTAATAGGTGTATAGTCATGCTGCTCATGATTGATCTTGAGTACAGTTTAGGAAAATGTCATCAATGAAAATATGCTCATCAGATTTCTGCAATTTTCAATAATTTTCTTTTAATTATTTCTGGGATCCATTGCATTTGGTTGCTTTTTTCACTGCTTTGTCTCTCTTCTTGTAGTCATCATCATGCTAAGAATTGGCTACAAAATGAGTGTGTGTCTGCAAATTTGATAGGTACTAAAATTTGTTCATTTGAAATATATTCCACTTACTATTACTGATTATAGCAAAAATGGCAGGACAAAAATCTAAGGCATATTGTTAATATAGAATTCACTGCTGTCCTTCTCCACCTGTTTTTCTCCATTTCCTCCCCTTTCCATGGCTGGTGTTCTAAAACCCCCTAAAGAAAATGTCTCAGATGTAACTCACGGGGATAGAGATGCCATGGATGTAGATAGAGGTGCTGTGAATTATTTACTCCTTTTGGGAAAAGAACGTGTGTAGCCAATTCTTTTCTTATGAAGTAAAGTATGTTGCAAAATTATGTGACATTGCATACTCCATGGGTAGAAATTACATCTGTGAATAGTTTATCCTCTATAGCTTCCATTTCCAGAGAATGAAGTTATGACAGCCAGGTATAATATGCTAAGACATAAGTGGAATTAGCCCTATCATCATCTAACCCCATTATTTGGTCTTCAACCAGAAATACCTTCAAGAAAACTTAGTACTGTAGCCAGGGTTTCTGGCCTTGGCCATTTATTGCCAGCCTTGAGGATGGTGTATGAGATGCTAGCTCGAAATCACTCATCTAAATTTCCTATGCCCCCTGTGGTGGAGAATCTTTGCTTTGGAGACAAATGATGTGTAGGAGAGTCAACCCTGTCCTTCTTGCCAGAATGAGTTGGTGGAAGAGATTTCAGTGCCTGTCAATACTGGGCACTGATTGGAAGGCTGTAATTTATCTGATTTGCTCCTGCTGAAGTTCTTGTTCACTGGGAAAACCCCAAATCCTTCATTATTGTTTACTTGGTTAATTTTTTTGGGGGGATAATAGCTACTTTCCCACTGTCTTAGTAGTTTGGAAATCACAATTTATCATATTTTATGATGAATTATGGGGAAGAATACTGCCCCCTTCTAACTCTAACGTAATGTGCTCCTGATCTGACTTTGTATCGAGCTTAACCTTAGAGCACAATTGGTTATAAAACTTTGTAATGCTTTCTCATTTCTAACCACCAGGATGAAGTTACCTTTGAGAATTTACAAATTGAAGGAACTTTTAACGGGTATGAATTGAATTCCATGTTAACAGATATTGTTAAACAAGGGCAAGATGTGGAGATTACAGGTGAGCTATTCTTTCATTTTCCATTTTTCTTAATTCCTAAAAGTTGTCCGTAAATATTAAGTACCTGCAAAGCACGAGGGAGGCAACAGGCAGCTACTCCCCCCTTCCCCTCTGAACATAACATTTCACTCCAAACCTGCGATATGGAGCAAGGCATGTTGATGTCCTGCCCCTCCCTAACATAACTGCTGCAAAGTATATATTTGTTTACTTGTCATCTGCAAGGTGATTAACATAATGACTTGCTCAATTGTGCTTATTAACACATTTGGTGCAATCGCACATGCTAAGGTTTATCTCATGATCAGCCATTTTTGATACATCTGCATTATAAGATGATATTAAGGCAGGAAATGCTGTTTATCAATGGTGCCTGCACCAAATGGGTAAATGCTTTGTTGTACACACGGAAGTTTTTGAATCAGTAAATGAATTAAATGGCGAACATTATTGAATAATCATTATTCATCCTTCATGCAGCTTTAATGAAATGGTTCAATTTGTCACTTTTACATACTAATGATGCGATAGAATATGATGCAGCAAAATTTGTAAATAACAAATTGTCCTAGGTGGAAACTGCCAAGTACATATATATCAAAATGAAAGTCTGTATTAAAGGATTCAAATGTAATTATGGAAATTTGGTGAAATTAAAATGTCATTGTATCAATGTAAGACTTTTCTCTATTGATATATGGACTCTATGTTGTAGATACATACTGATTGAAGTTGTTTGCTGTAGGTAGATGTTTTTCCATGGACAGTAAACAGTTAAATAAGTTTTTCCTTGTTTTCTCTCATAAGTCCTCTCAAGGGCACCTTATGTAACTTTCACTGTGCATTAATTAATGTTGTAATTGTTAATTGTTTATCATTGTGCATAAGTTTCATTTTGCTTTATTTTAGGGCATAAAACCTTCATTAATGGCTTTCAAGTAGCAGACATCAAAGTGGTAAATCTAAATGGAAACATCATGGATAATATTCTCACTACTAATACTGAACAAGTAATCTTAGGTGAGGGTGATTTTTAATTTTTTAAGTGATAAACTGTACCCATTTCATGATACATAAAATGTGATTTTTGTGGTTGGAAAAAAATTGTTATATAACAATGCCCGGCCTAAAGTAATGGGGAAGGGAAATTAAACAGGGATCTTGAATGGCAGAAGGTGACATTTTAGCAGAAAAAGTATTATGAACATCTATAAATTATTTGTAATTGACCATCACCCTAGACCTGGAGATGGTTTGAAATATCATAAGAGGGACCCTCTAAATACTCTCTACTCCAGCTTTATATTTTTTATCTTGGCCTCCATTGACCTGTATTTATACCATAATGTTTCACATACCCTATGGCTTTTCACCAGTCTCTAAATCTTCTCATCTATCTTATGGAAAACATTCAGCCATGTTTATAAAGTCATCAACTTGTACCATTATTTTGCCATTCGCTCTCATGGAACAATCCTCATTCCTATCAAATTCAGTCCTCCCTGTCCACTCTCCTGGTCAAAAGTCATTGCTTTGGTCTTTGATTCTTGTATTCTCCATTTCATTCTCTGTTGCTTTAGCAGAAGTTATTCACAAACCTCTTGTGATTCCTGTTGGCTTTCAGGCATCAACTCATCATCATCATCAGCATGTCACAGGACTTGCACATTTACATCTCCAATCATTGTAATGGCTTAATTACTTCACACATCTCTCAAACATTAATCCAAAAATAATTTTGAATGCTGGTAGTGTCATCCTTGATTTATGACCTGTTTAATTTTTAATCAGTTGCTCATTCAATAACTACTTATTCATTCCCAATTCACTCCAAACCTTTCATTAGTTATTTCTATTTCAACTATTATGTATCTTATCTAAATCCTGAAATGCACAACAAAAGCTAATCTACTTTGCATTTGCTCTTGCAGTCGACACTCAATATTATGAAGTCAGCGGAACTGAAAAATTGGTATTTATATTTTCAAGTTTCATATTTTTGAACCTTTCTAATAAATCATGAAAAGTGTTCATTTTTTTTCCTTAAACATTGCCTTCTTGAACAAGAAGTTCAAATTAGTTTTGGTCATTATTTGTGACAGTGCTCTTCGTATGTTTGTACAATGAAGAATCCTAAAATTATTTTTAATTCATGGTTCCCTCTGCAAATGATTCAAGTCCATGAGTATGGTTTACAGCAAAATTTCATCCAGTTTAAATAATATACACATTGTAGGTGAATTTCCATGTAAAAACTTCACGCGTGCAGTAAAATATATTTTCATGAGAATTAAATTTCCTAAAAACAGTCGGCAGAGAGGAGCATCTACTATGGGTGCTTAAGATAGGCATTTGTTTCTAACATCTATGTGGTAAAATGGTAGCAGGCTCAACCACACTTCAAACCACCCTCTCTTCATGGTGCAATCATGGGTAAATAGAGCAAAGAGGAAGGTAGGCAAAAATAACAAAGAACCATTTCCAAAAAAATCTCTCAAAAAAAATTTGTGGTATCATCCATCTTGTCTGCTGAATATACAAACTTGAAAGAAATATTGTTTCGTTCCAGTATCTGATTTCTTAATGACAAATGAGGCATGAAAAGGTATATTTTCCATCTGTCTATTTACAATTTGCTATATTTTTAAAATTATAAATTTGCTATATTGTCAGTTTTAAATGGTAAAGTTTTGGGTAGAATAATAATGTAGAGGTTGTGGAGAATGATGTCAAAGAAAATAAACCATCGAGTGTTGGTGGAGATAAATCATGCCATCTCTATCAAGCCATTAGTTTGTGACGATGACAATTCGCCTGCTGCCCAGGAAATGCCTTCTCTTTCAATGATGGTCATTTTCTGATCAATTTCTTATCAATGCTACTTGGACCATTTAAGTTTGTAAATGAATCATTTACACATTTCCAAGTCTCTTTTCACTTTGATGATTTGTGTTTATAACTCTGTTCTATTTAAAAACTACTTGATTCCAAGCAAATTGTTTTTTATCTTTACATGCTTAATCTTTTCGCCCTCATTTCACTTCTTGGTGTTGTAAGACAAGTGGAACACCTTAAAATCAATTTCTTCATTTCTGGATTTTGATGAGCTGAATTATAGAGCTTTTGTTGTTTTTCATTTCATATTTCAATGCGATTACCAAAGTACTCGACAATTCCAGCAAATTTTCATCCACTTGAAGAGTGAGAGAGAAACTTCAGTATTTTACAGAACACCATTCATTCAATGCTCAAACATAAAGTTGCTCTATAATTTTTTACATTTGTCCTTCCCAATGTTCCAAAAGTATTAAGGTACCAGGATTGCATTCTTCCAATCAATTTGAAAAACTGAGGACCTCTGGATTAAATTGAACAGTAAAATAGATTAGTGAGTAACTTAAACCTACTTTTCCACTTTTTATTGGATATCCCATTATTGTCTGGAATATCCCCAATGTCCAGTATGCTCGCTGAATTTATGATATCATCCTCATTTATCTCTGTCTCTAATGATGTTTCTGTATCCTGTTTCATGTTGCTCAACTTCATTATCTGCACCATTATTGTATGTATAAATCTTCAATGTGCTCTCTCCCCAGTCCCTTTCGCTGCTTTAATTGGACACTATCTCACCACTTTTGTTATTTACTGCTTTCAATAACCTGCCCTTTCACATGTAGATAAAGCTTTTACCTGCCTTCAAATTAACTCATTTTCTGAGCCTCATATGCACACACTCTTTTCTAACTGTCTTTCAAAACTCTTTTGCATGCTTCTGTTTGACTCTATTGTCATTGCTTGCTATCATTTGCTCTCATTTCTCTTTCAGCATTTATTTCCCTTGTCTCAACCAATCAACTCAGTTGGCAACTTTCCTATTAAGGTTCATTGTAAACATCAAACAAAGGAGCCCATCAGAGTCCATATTCCACGAAATCCCAAAGAATCACTTTTATTGTATCTGCATTTAACCATGCTACCTTAAGCCTCATATCCAGAATCAAGGTTATCTGATTGTACTCAAAAGCATACTTTTGTGTTACCTAATATTTTATTTTATGGCTTCACCTTCACACTGTGAGAATGCATCACATAGTCTCTTGTCAATTGGCCTATCTCTATGCCTCTGGGTGATGCCAGCCATCACACTGGCCACAAAAGGGTGCTATAACAAAAGCTACAAGTGGAATGGATGTTTCCCTCTATTGGGACATTGACAAAGAAGCCTCATCACCTTTAAAAGGTGGTATGTATTTGCATCACACATTTTTTCATTTTGGTTGACAATGAAACCATGGGTTTGAGTATGCTTTTGGTTGTATACAAGACTTTTACTTGAAATGACTTATACTCTAAAAAATATGGGCTATTGTGTCCAGTTTCTTACTACGAAGTTAAGTTGCTTTCTGAATCTAGTCTTCATTACCTTCATCTTACAGGTTTTGCTTTTGCCTGGGAATGAGTTTAGCAGCTGGCTAAAATCTCCATAGCCCTATTCAATTTTTGTGTTACCCATAGGTTGGCTAATATTTGATCCTATTAAAAAATAAGAATTGTGTTATTGTATTGTCAGTTATTAGTTACCAAGAACACTTGCATCCAAGATATCCACCTTCTCTTGTAGTGTGGTTATTAATTAATTCCTGAATGAATGAGTGTCAGCCATGTATCTTCCAACATATATTGCTGAGAAATGTTGATATTTGAAATGTGATTGGTAGTCTTAGCTAACTTTTGTTGCATTTTCATCATGATTTTAGGACCTGTAATTATAAATGGGAGTTTAATAGCTCAAGGCAGCTTGAAATTGTCCTCCTCCTCGACTGTCAATGGAAAGGATCTCTCAGATTATGCAGAAAGATATGAATGGAGGGATGGTATGCATGTTGTCAAGGGTGAGTTCATGATAACTTACATCTTTTATGTCCATGTGAATTTATTTCTTAGTGAATCTTGACAAATTCATTTATATCATCTCCTTTGGTGACTGCTTCTGCTCCAATGAAACTTGCTGGAATTCAACCTTACATTTGTAAGAATAAAAGTATGCTCTTGCTCGTCTCCCTACCCCAGCCTTGCTTCTTCTCACTTCCCTCATTCTTTTGGAAAGGTGTAAATTAGATGAACATTAAGGTGGCACTAATGCAATAGTATAATGCCTTAGAGCCAAAATTTAGATGGTTTTCATTTATCGTTCTACCATACTGAGATATGGTCCTGCACCCAACTGCAAGCCAACCCCAGGGTGTACTTCCCAGCACCGCTGCACTGCTATGGAATAGCCTACAATATTCCTTTCCCCTCCAAGACCATACCCCTTCTTCCCCTGCCGGCAGTTGAACATGGTGCATCACCCCCTTCCTTCCATTCAGAGGAATGATAGCCAGGGCATTGCCAATCAGCCAAATTTTCTCAGATTATGATACCTCTTATCAGAGTTCAAGAGGCAGTACATGTACTCCATGTTACATGTTCCCTTCCTTTATCCATTCGAATCTAATGATGGAAGACTTGCTCACAATCTGTGCTTTTTATTATGTCATAGATGCTCTGGCATTTGTCCATGCCAGTGCCGCCTTGTTGGCCATGCTCAACGTGCTTAATTGCTTTGGAAGGGGACTTCAAACTTAAGCATTTCAAATAAAGGGTCTGCAAAATGTCGATAGAATGCGGAGAAATCAGATAGTTTACCAATTAATCTTTTCATCTGATGAATTATGGCCCTGAATTTGGTACAAAGTTTTTTAACGAGTATTTTCAGGTCCTCAAGACCTTTGTGTACCTTAGGAGATGAGCAGAGGTCAGTATTCATTACACACTCCAGGTTGGGCCCTCGAGACCAGCTGTCAAACCATAAAATATTCTAGAAGGCAGTTCCAGCATGGTCAAAAGGGAGAGGAAGATCTGTGTATTTTGCATTAGTCTTGTAGATAACCTTATTTTTAGTCATCACTTTATTTTGGGTTGGAGGAACTGGATGAAGGTGGGAGGAGTGCACTGCATTAGCCATAGCTACTGCTCTGGATCCTCCTCTGGTATGAAATAAAATATGCTGCATACTGCACTGCTGTTCAGATTCCATATTACTATCCTATAGCTTGCATTCTTAAATAGGCTGCTGTTGCTTTGCATTGGTCTTCTTGAAATTTTGATGAACTTAAACATAGTACATTCAAGCATTAGTGATATAATGCTGATGGGTAATTATATGCCAAGTGGCTATCAAGGATTAATTATTGAAAAAAAGCCACTATATTGAAGGATAAATGTTCTCTCATGTGCTCCATAGCCCAAAGGGATTTCATGGAGCTACCTTATGCTCTGGAAGATAGTTTCCCCTTCATCTTCTTTCCCATCTTTTAAATAATCTGGGAATTTATTTAGTCACGTTTATATTAAGGCTAGATGAAATTCATCATTTTGTGGGCCACCAGTAAATGTTCTGTCATTGCAGGTGATTTGAAGCTAAGTAATTCCATCTCAATTGACAGTCTTTATGTGCGTGGGTCTATAAAAAATGTCAACTGGGAAGAATTCATTAATGACATTGTTTATAAGACGGATGATGTGGAACTGGTTGGCAGTATTACTTTCAATAATAAGGTATGTGCAAAAAAGAATAGCTGCTGAGATAGTCCATTTCTTACAATACTATTTAGTTTTTTAGAGATTATCATGGAATTTTATTCATACAATCTATGGTTGTACATGGTGTAATGTGTTGATTATGTCAAATTAATTCCTTTTAGGTCTCTTTCAAAAAGGATTTGAATGTGTTTGAAGCAGTCGATGGTGTGAACTTGGAAATGTTGTTTGGGCCATTTGGCTCAGCTGTACTGCTTGATAACCAGGCGAGTTACAACTCAAATATAGATTATGAGGATAATTATCCTAAGCTGCTATTCAAAGATGATGTTGTGATAAAAGGAGGCCTCTTTGTTTCTGGAGATATAATTGCTAATGAAGTGTATGGGTGCAGTCTGAAAGAATGGAGTGAGGAGGCAATCTATTTGAACGAGGATGGAGGAAGTAAAGGTTGGCTTTTGTACCACTTGTTTATTTTATGTTTTGCTATGCATAAGCTGACAGCTTGATGTTTTCTTCTTCTCCTCTGCTCTTAGGTGTGAAAACCTTCCTTAGTGTTTCTTCACCCTCAAATGTTCTCACTGAATCCATAAATGAGATTAATCTCAGTGAGGTTATTCTACTGAATGGGGATCAAATTATAGAAAAAGAATTGAAATTTAAGGAATTATATATACCATCTGGAAGTGATGTGTATGTAGGAAATCAAATTAATGGGTACAATCTTAAAGAAGAGTTTGATAATACACTACAAGTAAGTAAAACTTTTAGATTAGAGGCATTATATTCATTGGAGGTAACATATTAAGTATATATTTAGGCTTTAGTTGGTTCCCTTATTCATTAACTCTTCAGCTGCAGGAATATTTTTCTTTGTTATACATGGTGACTGCATGAAAAAGGTTTTTCTGTGGGTGGCCATTGCTTCCTTACCTGTGATAGTAAAGTTTAATTGCTATCCTTCCCTGGGTGTCTTGCACTCAGCCTGTCATCATGGCAAGAGATGCTACCTGGGATTTTTCTTTCTGAGAGAACTCACAGCTCGCAGTGGTGTTTTCATGATGAAAATCTTTCCCATGAATCCTTGCATTCCCTTAGGATGGGTTTTATCTCACCATTGTCAATCAGCATTAGAAAGGTCGTTGAAAGAATTGATGTCCCTCCCTTATTATTTCATGGGCAAGTCTTCTGTCCATGTGTGATTACCAAAGACCTTGATTTGCTTTGAGTTTTATGATTATATTCATTTGCCTGGGTTTTCCACCATATTTTACGCATTTTCTTTAAGGGTGGACCCCACCCTGACGTGTCTAAAAAACAGCAATTTTCACAACTTTTTTTAAGGGTCAAAAAACAATCTAATCATTTTGGGTTTTTTATTATATGATTGCATGTATTTTCATCTATATATCACAATTTATTTGAGAAAAAATTTTAATATTTGGCGCCGTGGCATCCCTCGGCATCAGGCATGTCCAAATAAAAGCACCTCCAGTATGCCAGGCGCCATCAGTCCTGGAACAAGATAGAAAAAAATCTTTTAGATTTCCTTTAACTATATTAGACTATCATGTAGCGTAGGATTTTTTGAAAATACAAAATGTTACAAAAATGGCGGCAGTTTGAAAAAAAAATTCAAATTTTCGTGAAAACATGTGCTACAAAATTGTTTATAAAAAATCGAAAAATTGAAATATCAAAAAAATCCTACGCTACGCAATAGAGAAAACAATTTCACGCATTGTGGAAAAAGATTGAAGCGATTTCATCGATTGGTTCCCGAGAAAATGTGGCACTCGGTTTGAAAAATGTGGTTTCGAGAAAAACGCATTTAAAGTTTTCGGTTTTATTTTTCTATTATAACTTCAGAATAATTCAACTTTTCCTTTATGTCAGCTATACTGGTCCATATACATCTCCTTCCAAATGTCGGAAATCTTCTTCCCTTGACTTCTTGGCCGCCAGGAGGAGTTGTAGAGCTTCTTTGCTGCTGGCGTACATTTTGACCTCAGCCTTTGCGATGAGCTTTTCATAAAGTTTAGTACACATGTTGTGCACGTTCGGTCTGATTTGGATATCCATCAGCTGCATCATTAATAACAAGCTGGAATAGCCATCATTGAAGAGACTTGCCGCTGTGTAGGCAGCAAAATCAACTGTGTGCTTTCTGCAAAATTGCATTTTCCGAGCGATGGACCATATAACAGAGTTCAAACTTTCATTGTCATTCTGCATGAAACCTCCTTTACATCATTCCAATGAATTGAGAAAATTCATTGGAAATGAGAAATTGGTTCATTTGAAAAATGAGCAAATGGCATGATTACCGGCCTCCACAATTTTTCTTGTATCTTTGTAATTACTTTAAATATCAATGAACCCTTTTTAAGGACAATACTAGACACAATAAGGAATAGATTTAAGCAAAAAGAAAATAATCAGTTTTTCAAAACGGTCAGGGTGGGGTCCCCCCTTAAAGTTCTGCTTCAATTTTGCCGACTTCCATGGTGTTCATTTGATTCATACTGTGTAGGTACTTGTGGCCACCCCCATTTATCTGCCATTGCTCAACCCAAGGCTCCCTGGAAATAGGCTGTCAAAGTCTAGCCATTCTTTATAATTTGGCTTTTTAATAAGTTTTGGTGGCTCTTGGTAGAGGGCTTAAGGTGGCAGAAATATTTGTACTTCCAATGTGAAAGGATAGTTTTGGAATGAATGAGTGAATTTTGATGGCCAATCTATTAAACTTAGAAATTAAGTTTGCTGAGTATAGCTAAAAGGCAGTTCAACGTTTCCAAGTGAAGGTTCAGGTTGGGAACAACTGAGCTTCAATGGGAAAATTTTACTGGAGTGCATACAGATTATGCCAGTTACAATTAAATCTCTCATCATTTTAAAAGGCACAATTGATGGCTTTTTAAGTTGAAAGTATATTACATATGATTTTTTTAAATGCAGGTGGAGGGAGATCAGCTCATTTCTGGGAAAAAAATTTTTAAGAACAAAGTCAAAGTATGGGGTGATGTCACTGTAACTGATGCAATAAGTGGGATTGTAGTTGACAATATTGCTACCTTGGACGAGGCTCAAATATTCAGAGGTGAGATTAATTCATTTTCATAAATATATTTAATGACTTTTTGATTTAATTTTACAATTATAGTTGTAGAATTTTCAGAATTGTTGCTTATCACTAAATGACTTCTTAATGGTTAGCTATGGATAAAACCTTGCATTTCCAGTGTGTACTTTCCTTGCGACACATTCGTTACATGGCTATTCCCACTAGGCTTAGAAGTGTAACATTTATGATCTTATTATTTGTGTAACTTCTGGACATGGTAGGGGAGGTGACCTTTAACATTTTTTGTCCGAAGAACGTGGGTGAGCATTGGGTTTCAAGTCTTTAGGTACTAAACTAATGCAATGTAAATATATTGAGCTCATTTTGTTGTTACCATGAAAATGCCAAATAGGAGAGGTGCTTAAGAAGTTTAGGGATCAGTGCTTAAGAAGAAAAAATGGACAGTTTTATGCTAGATTCCTCTGCAAACAGCTTGCATAGCAAGAGGCAGTCGCGTACAAAAAGTTTTGGTGCTGCACTTTTTAGGGATAGTTGCCAAAAACCACAACATATAATAATGTTGTCTTTATTTATTGAGCAATATTAGGCCTGTACAGTCCTCTCTTCCATATAACTCATTTCACAAACACCCATGTCCTGGGCAGATAATTTTCTACCCAGGCGGGACTCGAACCCGCGACCCTCGGGTTAGCAGGCGGGGACTTTACCCCGCCGCCACCGGGGCCGACAACATATACACCATCATTTGAAGACCTATGGCTTAATTGAGGACCAACATTTTTGACCTTGTCTAAGCTTTGTTTTTCTTGATGTACTTAATTTGTTCGTTGGGCTTCAATCACAGTATAATTGTTCTGCTTACATATGCCTTTGTTTAATGGTTTTTAACTAACTGTTTCAGGACATTTTAAAGGAAATCACATTGTTGCTGGTGCTGATTTAAAAGTACTGGGCTCTGTTAATGGATGGGACTTGAGTAAGTGGATGGACAGTGCAGTTTGCAAGGATGGTGGGATGAGCCTTATTACAGGGAGATGGCACATTTTGGGAAATATTACTTTTCTTGGTGAAGATGTTGAAGGAAAGGGCACCCTTGATGAAGTGGATATTTCAAAACTTTATGAGATAACATCCGTCAATAGCTCTACATTGACACATTTTATGGATGGAATGATGGTATGTCCAATTAGTCCTGCCATTTATTAAAATGATAAATGGGTAATGTTTAAATATTTATGGGTTCTAGTTAGTCAAACAAACTTGCAACTTGGGCTGTTTTTTCTCTGAGAATGAGTTAATGACTATTTTCATTACAGCAAAATCTAAGTGACGTATGTGAGAGCATGCAAGAGTTGAGAGAGAGAATTATTATCCAGCCTTTTTTGTTCCGCAACCTGGAGGCAGTACAGATCATCAAAACAGAACAAGATATACAGAGCTTGTATCACTTTAGAGTGAGTAAATTGAGCAGCATTAAACTTTTTCCATGAAATCACTGGGTTCATGTTCTGTGCATTGAAAAATAAAATGAAATACTTGTATTGGGGAAGCTCAAATCATTGCAGACAAAAGGCTTCCTTTGTGTGCTATCTTTCAGTTGTCTATCATATTGAAATGAAAGATGTATTGTACATGGTCACAGGTACTTGAAGAGGATTACTTGACTGTGAGCTATGCAGACCAGTGTGGCAGTATTCTTTACGTATGGGATAATATGAAGACCAACTTTGTTCTTGTTGGAAAATTAGAGGTGGGCCCTATCTTGGAATGGTACCCACTTGGTTTCTTGGATGATGATTTGATAGTAGTGGCAAAGTCTGGAGGAAATGAAAACTGTGAATACCCTGGCTACAACTTATGGCAATTTGTTTCTCAAGAACAAAAGGTTTGTGTGCAGCAGCTCTATATTTTTGTGCTAGTAGGCCTTATGAAATGTTATGGTTGTCTAGTTCATTCAAACTTCATGAAATTTCCGTGGATTGGCATGGAAAATCTTCAAAGTAATGAGCAAAGGGTATTTTATTAATATTAAATTTGACAAAAATGTATGACTTTTACAGGCTAAGCATTCTCAAGTCCTGGAAGACTACAAATCTATCAAAGTGCTTCCTGGGGAAGGTGTGATGAATAACTCTCTGTACACTCTTGGCCAGAAGAACACTGTTACTGAATGGAGTCTTGGTAATGATGGTTTATTAATGAAGAGAAGAACTTGGAATATTAGTGGTGGTATGTAGCCATGATTTTTTCTAAGCCGTACCATCACTCTTATTTTTTTGTTTCCCTGATATAGTTAATTTTAACCAATGCATCTGTTGTGTATTGAGTTGTACATGGCTAAAATTTGGGCCATAGCAAAAGGTGCATAACTTATTCCATCGGACCAAATTTCTTTACAAAGTGCACCCAGAAGTGATAACATTTAGATATAGGGAGAACCGAAAAGGTAGGAAAAGAGAGAGCATAGACAAGTGCAATTTCAAGGGTGAAGTGTGGTAATTACTGAGGGTTTGAAAATGAAATTATTGCAGACAGAGACCAAAATCAAAAACATCTTTTTATCAATTGTGGATGGTGTACTAAGAAAATTTACCATTTTTCTCAATACACCATCAACAAAGGCTATTGAGTGTTCAATGTAAACCCGTTAAAATGTACTGGATTAAGTTCCTTCTGACAAAACCTATGTCTACTTAAATATATGATCAAACAGGTGAATGAAATTATTATTTTGGTCCCCCAAGCAGTTCCACTAACAGTCCACACATAGGCATAGCTTCCGCGTGGTTTCACTTCCTGATTGTCTCCCTCCTTTCATATGCTTGTCAATTCCTTTTATACACAGTCGGCCATGGCCATGGTTTCAAGGATGTCACAGGGGGAACACACCAATGGAAGGATGACTCGATGATTGATGCACATTGTATCAAAGGTAGTCAATTAGCTCCTCCACACCGGATCACTAAACACACACACTATTCAATTTTGCATTCTTCCGAACGCTTACTTCTGTTATCTCATTCACCGTCCATCATTCACACTCGTCATCCACACACCCAACCACCGCAAGCCGTGAAGGAAGAGAAAAGGGAATGTGGGTTTGAAAGTAAAAGGAAGTAATGGGTGTGGTCCATTACAATATGCATGCAAGCAGAGATTTTCAAAGGTAATAGTCGCGTCAATTTTCATTGAAAAAAATTACCGTATGGCTCAACACCGCCTTCATAACCTTCAGGAGCACTATTTTGTCTGATGTGCTAATCATTGTGCATGCTGTTTTTCTTATTTGTTCTACCGATAGACCGTGAATATTTTTCTTTTGAAAAACAGTTTTAGGCATGTGGCATTTTACAATTTAAAACAATAAATTTTAAAATTAAAAAAACGCATTATTAAACATCGCTGTTATTACACTGTGAAGTTTTCTCGAAACAGTTTTTGTTGCTACATTGCGCCGTGGTTTAGCTCCATTAAAGCAAGTAAAATTTAGCTGATCCTTTTTAAGCATTGCTTAAGGAGATTTTAGGTTCTAAACACCCATTAAAGCAAAAAGTGGGTGAAATTCGCTAAGATGCAGGAATAGATTAGTGTATGAGGAATGGCAATTCTATTACAGAAAATGCTTGCCTTTCTTGACGATCTTGTAACTCTTAAAATGAACGAATATAAAGGTGTCTGTTTGTCTGGACATAATTTCCTGCTGGAATAAGGCTTTTTACGTAAATATTTCTTTTTGATAGTTGAGCCAATACAAAGTAGAATAGAACAAGGGGAAAGTGAATTAGAATAGAATAGTGTATCAGGCAAAATGTTGAAGAGAAAGAGAGGTGCTTCTCTTCTTACCATGGGAAGGTCATTATTTTCGAAATACGGCCATTTGATTGACATTAACTGGAGTCAGGCTTTAAAACTTTGACACATCATTTTACACTATTTTCAGATACTGTATCCAGTGGTTTTGTCTCCATAGCCTCTCATGCACGGAGGTGATTTTTCCCAGTCCACCATATCAAAAGTATACTTAAAATCTATGAAGCAGCCATAAACACCCTGGCCATATTCTGGATTTCTATCGCCTAGCATCCTCCCATTATGTTCTGCTTGCTTGGTCCTCTCCTGAACCCAAACTGATTATCACCCAGATATTCATAAGCCTTGCTCTTTTTCCTTCAAGTTATAATTCTGTGGGCTACTTAGGCCAGATGAGATATTTGGCGAGTGGTCTCATTATCTCCACATGTTTTTACCTTGCTCTGCTTCAGTTTAGGAATAACTTTTGTTTTCACAAGGGCCTTTATGCACAATCCATCCTCATAAATCCTAGAAGTGCAAAAATTTTTCCTCTTCTGTTTTTCCCCATGCTCAATAGGAAAACAACAATTTTTGAGTAGAGGCATTCATCAGTTTGCATTATGAAGTGGCAGGGCATGATATTTAATTCAAATTAATGAGCAAAAGCAATTGGTGGTCTAATGATAGATTGATGGATGATTCGTTTGCCAGCTTTGCTTTTCTTGTGGAATTCATTTTCCTCTTGATAATTGTATTCCCTTGTTGAATGACACTCTGTGTAATAGAGTTGAAGGCATTGATTTGCCCTTAGGCTCCAGATGAAATTTAGACTTTGGATATATGAGTATCTGAAATTGCATATATTTCATTTCATGTAGAACATCTCACCCTGATACAAGAAAAAGACTGGGAAATAAGAGTTGTCTCTGACAAGAAAATTATGGATTTGAATGGAAGTGCTTCCTTTGAGCTTCCAGACATTTACTCCATCAGTCCAGATTATGAAGTGCTTATCATTTCGGAAACGTTAATGCTGGGGGCTTATCCAGCAATTGAGGAAGCAACTGTTGAGGGTACTGGTGATAGCATAAAGGTTTGTTTTCAATGTCTGAATATTTACCTTGTTTTTGTTATCTCCTCTTTATTAACATTCCTTTCGTGATTTCTAGGTATTCAACTTGAATGATGGTCAGTTGTTTACCACGATCCCTGCTATCAAGCCATCGTCAGTTGTTGCAGTCAATTTTGGTTACAGGAGGCAGAAAATGTTTGCCTTTCTTGAAGATCTTGTAACTCTTAAAATGTATGAATATAAAGGTAAGTCTGTTTGCCTGGACATAATTACCTGCTGGAATAAGGCTTCTTACGTAAATATTTCTTTTTGATAGTTGAGCCAACACAAAGTAGAATAGAGCTCAGCAACATTGAAGTAATAAGAAAATTTAAATAAATACTGACTGTCGGGAGTCATTTATGTATACATAATGTTGAAATAGTGAAATGAAATCTATGCACAGTACAAGAACATATATATTAATAAAATATTATAATATAATTTAATATACTAATTCCTCCTGAATAGGCTAGTCAGACATTGTACATGTAACCATAGTATTCATCAAAGCATTAGATCAGACATTTTATGCTGGGAGTACTCATCCATAGAATAAAATTGGTTTTGTTTCAGCCAGTTTTCAACAATGTTTTTACTTAATTATTTGGTGAAGATTAAGTGATTTGTTAAACACTGAAAAATAGGACATAGAATTTTTTCTTGGTCTATTTCTGAATGGTACCTCTATTAATCATTTTGTCATGTATCATAAGCATGGTAATCTGATCTTTTTGACAAAGTTCGTTGTTGCTCTTTCATTTACATTAGTAAAACCATAATATGCCAAGAGTAAAATGTTATTACTTTGGACTGTACACAGTAGGGCTTACAATGCTCATACCTCTTTGGGAAATCTCGTCTTTTGATTTAAAGTGGATTAGAGGTTTTTCCCTCTTAGCTGTTGTTATTAGAGTGAGAACAAGAAGATCACAGAATGAAAAATTGTCAGTTGGGAACTGAACCAGTAACTCAGAGATACTAAAAAGTAGCATTTCAAAAATCGCTCTTTAGCTTGAAGAGCTAACTTATAGGTCTGAAGATTTAATTTTCCAGCCTCTACTGCTTGTCATTAGGGATTTCCTTTAATTAGCTGCATGTCACTCTTTGTGAGTGGACACATTCCCATCGGGGAAGTTTGTCTTTATGGGAGAAATTTAGATTTAAAATAAATCTTATGCCAGGTCTCTGATTATAACTCGTCCACCAATTTTTAGCCAGAATATTTTGATGGTTTAAGGTAGTGATGTGGTCAGGATTTGAGGATTCTATATAGTCTTATCGAATATATGGGTTAGAGATTCGACTGGATGCTTCCCAAAAAGAAAATTCAAATCCTGTTGTGCGAGTGGCATATGCACCACGTCGGTATGAAATCTTTGTCGTCCGTCATAAATCCATTCGAAATCTAACCTTGGAATTTACCAATTCGGTACTGTTGCACTTCTGAAGAGTGGTTATGTGGGTGAACATTCCATATGTCATAAAGTATGCAGATCAACAGAGATTTTTATAGCTGTTAGATGCGTCAAGTTTCATTTAAAAATCGCCTAATGGCACAAGCACAAAACTACCTTCTTAACCTTCCACACCATTTTGTATACCGAAGTGTGCACCAAAGGTCATCATGCCTCTCATTTTTATTATTATTCAACCGATTGACCAATAATATTTCTTGTTTAAAAATGAAGTTTCGAGCTACAGAAAAAGATATGCAAAGCATTGAGTGCATTAATAAACCTCGCTTTCATTACGCAGAGAAATTTTCTCTAAACCATTTTGTTGCTACATCGCTCCGTGGTTTAGCGCTGCTTAAGCAAGTAAAATTTAGCTAATCCTTTTTAAGCATTGCTTAAGGAGTTATTAGGTTCTAAACACCGGTTAAAGCAAAAAGTGGGTGAAGTGCGCTAAGATACAGGATTAGATGTGCATGAGGCAATATGTTGTAAGGAAAGAGAGGTGCTTCCCTCCTTATTATGATGAGGTCATCATATTCAAAATACAGCTAGGTATTAGATCAACATTAACTGTAGTCTGGGTTTAATACTTCATCAAGCAATGTTGTTCTTAATTCTGATACTATATCCTGCGGTTACGTCTCTTAAGCCACCAACTTACTGAGGTAATGCACAGAAAAATGTTCAATTTAGCTGGAAAAAAACAGCATAAGTTTGCAATTTTAGCAAAAATTTGCTGAAAAAGTTTAGAAACACCTTTTTGGAAAACAACTAAGAATGCTCAAGAATATGTGACAAAAAATCCAGTTGTGTTCACTTAACTATCATTCTTTACTCCTCACTGAGAAAGAAATAGACTTTATTGTGAAGCAAATTTCTGTTCAGTTATATTTTTTGTAAGCTAAACAATTAGATTTTTGATTTAGGGAAAACCTAAAACAACTCGTGGGTTCATAATTTTACAAGAAAATGTAATAAATGGATCTGAATTTGTTTTTAAATGCATTATTCTTTATTAATGTGATGATACTAATAATTTAAGGAACTGGATAATATATCAATGAGGAAAGCAGGATTCAGGTTCAAAATTCCGTATTTGGGATTCGATAAAAATAGGAGAATCAAATTCAAGATTCACTTTCAATAAATTTTAGATTCGACCCATCAAGAGTTTAAGGGTTTTAAAGAAGGCTGGGCCGCAGTCAAGGGTTAGCATTCAGGTTGACCTTTGCTATGTATAACTCCTGGACCAATAGTTTCTTTTTTCATTGAATTGATCCCCTGGAAAAATCTTTAATTAAACTTGAACTGTGACTTAATGTATTGAAAGGGATAATGTGATACCAAATCCGTAACAATGATATATTTATTCAGCATATATTTGGAAAATTAGAATAACAAAATAAGGGAGCATTTCTGCTCAGCTAACATGCCCACTTTAGAAAGCATTACAATTGGCCGAAAGAAATGGGACCTCACCCAGTACAATCGCCCAGCAAGAATGAGACACTGCAAGCAGAGCACATTGCATTGAAATTGAAAATACGCACTATTGTGGTAATAATAGTACACTCCTTTCTCTAAATAAATATCTACATTTCTTTTAGTCACCATGGCATATTTATCACAAACATAAGTACATAAAATTTCCAAAGAATGAATCCCTCCAATTCTTATCAAGGGTGTGGAGCAATTGACTGGGGCACAAGCAATATTCTCTGCATCATCACAGCAGCTCCTTAGCTGATGAGTAACTGTGAAATATGGATCTAAGAAACAGAATGATCTACATCTTCATATGCATATTTCCATATATATTTGGAGGCTGGCAAATTTTTTCCATAAACAGCATGTGATTCAAGGTCTCTGTTCATCATTATCGATTGCTGATAAAATAATCCAATTACGTTTCTTCTTATTTGAGAAATTACACATTTAAGTTTGTGTTCTTGTCTGCTCATCCATCCACTTTTTCTAGACATTTTTGTTCCCTGGTGCAATGATGTCATGTTGTTTAAAACGGAGCATGTGTGGCAGCCTAGATGAGATAGCCGGTGATAGCTAAAGTCACGAAATACCTTGCTTTCGTGTGAGCAATTGCACTTTCCCAAAGCACTTGCATAAAAGAAGATTTTTTCTCATTCAATAGAACTTTGTTGTTGTCACACCACCTAACCATTGAGTCGATGGCATGCTGCGTATCAGTAAATGATTGGTAATTGTACTTTAAGAGGTGATTAATATCGTCTGCATACATCACAAGGTCACCAGAGTTAATATATGAGGGAAGGTCATTAATGTACAGAAGGAAAAGTAAGGGACCTAAGGTTGACCCTTGTGGGACTCCTTTTGAAACTATGAGCTTGTCAGAGGAAACACTTAAGTTAACCAATTATGTATGCTCTGTTAGGTAAGATTCAATCCAGAGATTTGCTTTTCCAGAGATACCATAATTATTTAATTTGTTGAGCAGAATGCCATGATTAACACAATTGAAGGCCTTCCTTAAGTCATAGAAGATCCCTAGGACATTAGCCTGATTATCTAAAGCTTGGAGTATTTTATCTATGAATCTATATATGGCATGTTCTGTACTCTTACCATTAAGGAAACCAAATTGTGAACTGCTAATAACTTGGAATCTCTCCAAAAAGGAAGAAATTCTGAAGACTTTAGAGAAGATAGAAAGAACTGAGATCGGCCTGTAGTCATTCATATCTATTCTATTGCCACCCTTGAAAATAGGAACAATTTTTGCTGTTTTTAACTGGTTGGGAAAGGTCCCAGAGGTGAAGGAGGCATTCATTTAAATATACATGAGGAGTCAATAGATGCTGTTTCACAGAGCCTTTTAGGATAGAGCATGGAATACCATCACACCCAGAGGATTGCTTGGAACTAATTTTTTGAAGAATTTTTATAACTTTCCTCTCATCTGTTGGGTAAAGGAAAATGGTACTGCCAAAAACATTATGGGAGGGGGTTTTTTCATGGTGGTTTTCTGTGAAGGAGTTTGAATTAGGAGCTGATTCACTGAGTCTATGAAGTGCCTATTAAGATGATTGGCTATGTCATAAGTATTAGAGATGATTTTCCCATCAGTAGAAATAGTCAATAAGGCAATCTTTTGAAGGTAAAGTGGTAGCATTTTTTATAATTTTCCAAGCAGTTTTACTAGGATTACTCGAGTTCTCAATCAATTCTACATTGAATTTCCTCTAGGCACTGGAAATTAACTTGTTATATTGTTTTTTGCACTCTTTGTAGCAATTCTTGGTTTTCTCGGTATTCACTGCTTTCATATTACTATGAAGCATTTTTAGTATATCTGACATCTGTCTAATTTCAGGGGTCACCCACCTTTTTCTCGTATTGGAACAATTTTTGGACTTGAACTGTTTCAAGGGGAAACAAACATCAAAATGATGCTGAAAGATATTAATGAATTGCTCATATTTGTCATTGAGTGACTCAGCCTGATAAATTGCCCCCCAATTTTCTTTTTCTAATGCATAATTAAATTCCCTTAGGGCTGATTTAGAGAAACAATGCTTATAAATAGTGAGTGAGTCAACACTGTTTTTAGTGATAACTTGCAGTCAGATTAATTAAGCTGTATGGTCAGAGAGATGACTATCAACTACTATTTCTTCTAAACAAGAAAAACTTGTAAAAATATTGTCAATTGTTGTAGCTGAGTGTGAAGTTATTCTAGTGAGTTAATTTACAGTATGATGCATATTGAAAGCACTAAAGACATCCAACAGTTGATCCTTAAGTGAGCTTTGGACATTGAAGTCCAGATTGAAATCTCCAGCAACAATTGGATCCCTAGTTTTCTTGGATAACAGTGACAGAGTTTGCAATAAGGATTCAAGAAATTTCACAAAGTCTCCACTGGGAGACCAATAGACACACACAATGGGTATTTTGATACCTTGAAAAGTGATTTCCACAGCACAACACTCATGGTCAGCATCTGAGCTGAACTTAGCACTAATTTTAACATCCTTAGCAGTTATGTTATTTTTAACCAAAATACAAACACCACCTCCTTTAGATAGATCCCTACAATAACAACTTGCCATGTAGTATCCTTCTATTCCAACACAGCAAACTTCATTGGGGTGAAGCCAATGCTCTGATATGCGTATTACATCAGGTTTATAAATATCTGTAAAATTGCTCAACTTTTCACTGGATACTTTGAATGTTAAGATGCATTACATTTAATTCACTTACAACAGATTTGGGATCGTTAGTATTACACTTTATAACATTATGAAATATGTGATTTTCCATCATTTCAGTCCTGCGCCAAATATGTACTACTAAAAGCAGTGGGATCGATATGAGATGCAGGCTAACTCAGCCCACTCTTTCTGGTCTCTCAGATTTCAAATCATTATGAACTGATTCAAATCTATATTTCAATCGATTTCACATTGGTAAACCAGGCAATCTGCGTCGGCTGTCTTATCCGGGTCGATTGGAATGTTCAGATTGGTCCAAGTTCATATCGATCTGAGTTTGATTGGTAAACGTAGTTCATGTTGAGGATTTGTAAGAAAAAAGATACTTACCTGGGGTATTGCTGGTAGTGTTAGTGGACAAGGGCCCATTGCAATGTTTAAAATTACAGACAGTCTGAAATGTAACTTCTTAGCACTTAATTGATGGTTATCAATTGAAAAACCCGGCACACTTTTTTAACTGCACATCTGCACGACTTGTACATTTAAACTTGTCCTAGTTGATGCTGTGGCCTTCGTCTTGAATTCAGTATTTCAATCCCAGTACTTCTGGGAACATAAAGCCAACGGAATAATTGCTATGGCTTTTTATTTACATCACAATTTAGGATAGATTGTGTGCATGATCTGCGGAGTATACTGAGTAAATGCACGGCATGCTAATAATGTTGAAAATTTGCAAAAGAAATGGCACTTCACACAGCAGCTAATAAGGGATTGCTGGCTTTAAAGCATCACATGGCTGGATAGATAGTTTCAAGATTCAGTATAGTAATACAGCATCTGTGAATCTAAAAGCATTTATCTAGAACAGTTTCTCACTGGAAGTGTACAACTTTGTATAATCACGTTGATGGCTATATGTTCTGAAGCGTATTTTACTATGGATGAGGGAGATCTTTCTCATGAGACACTGGCACACAAGACCAAAGACTTCAAAGGGGATACTTGCCATGGGGATTAGCAACTTATTGTCTATAACCTATGTAGCCAATACGAAGGCATGGAAGACATCTAGAGTTTTTTGTAGACAAATGCATGCCCTTGATACAAAGACTTGGGACCCAAACAGAAAAATCCTTTTTTTTTATTGGATCCATGCTTTGCATACACTGTTAACTTGAAATTAAGATGAAAGTAAATTTTTCCATGCCAATTGCACCAGATAGAGACAATCAATAGATTTTAGTTATAATCCATTAAATTAATCAAATTAAATAAAAAAATAAAACATTTGGTCATGATTCTGCTTCAGTTTCCTGCAAATTAAGGTTTCCCTTGATTTATACTTTTTTGTTCATCCCCTTCAAAAAGTAAAAGAGAGGTTTCGCTGTATTATTGCAAAAAGATTAGGGAGTGAAAAGCTTTTAGGTGTCCTGTTCTACCCTTGTGTTTTGGTCTGAAAGGCGTGTAGGATTATGAAATTCTTAAAATAATGTTTGACAGTGAATTTCATTTAATATTTCAATTTCATCTCTTCCATAGAAAACCCCAGATTTGGGGGTTGAATAATAACTTTACTGCTGACCTGAAACTCATGAGATTTTATCAGGTATTCCTAGAAACATTGGCCTAAAGTGTAAACAAAATTTCTTGCAGCCCCCAATAGTAATCTTAGATTTCTCAAACTTTATGTTACAGTCAGATGTATATGCAAAGATGTCTATTTCCTTTTTATTTTACATGAACTCATGGATTGAATACCTCTACCCTGGGTTCTATTTATAATTTGCCCTGGAACATATGTTTCATTTTTACTGGTTTGTGGAGATTGCCATATCATTAGACAGCATTAAAATTGCATTCAGTGGCCAAAGATATGCGGTAGGAATAAAGCTGATGTAAGCAATTGTCTTCACCAATCTACTAGAACACTTCATAGTTTTACTGACACTTGAGATGCATTATTGTCCAGTTCATTAGTAAGGAGCAAGATAAAATGTACCTTGTTGAAATGAAACTCGTGAAATATCATATCTGTAGCTATTAGGTAATTCACTCTTATCTTTGTCATAGATGCTATTATTTGGTTTGACAATTTCAATGATCTGGTCCTAACTCATTGCTCATAGGTATCAATTTTTAATGTATGTATTGCATGAAATTCTGATTAGATTGATAATGGTGCATGATTTCTGTGTAGTAATCAATTGCATTATTTTCATAATTTAGGAGCCATTGGTTTTGTTGAATACCTCTCAATTCCTGTCAGAGGTTTTGAACTGCTAGCATTGCCTCTGAAAACAAGGACTTTGTTTAGTCCACACAATTTTATCTTGGTGCATTCTTCAAGGACAATTACTGTATTTGAGGCAGAAATGTACGGTGATCCAGTTTATGGCATGCAGGATTTTTCTTGTCCTTAAAGGATGCTAGAAGCATTTTTAACTTTATTTTTGTTATTGAGCTATCAATTGTTATAACTGGATTGTTAAGTTTTTATTGTGAATACTATGTTATCTGTAAAATGTGTACACCCTGACTTGGTCATATTTATTCATGTTACTTGTTTAAACTGCATGGACATTTTAAGAAGGCCAAATAGTAATATCAAGTGGTACTCTATTTATGTTAAATATACTCATTACACTAGTGCCATTGTACTTTGGAATAATAAAGGCTGGAAAATTTTTCAATTGTCTATTGAATCAGTATTTGTATGGGAATTTTAGTTTGCACTTATTTAAGTGAGCAGCTCTATTGAAAGAGTCACTCAGTGATTTAAATTAGAAAAACCACATATAATGGGATGGAATAAGATTTGTGTTCCAAGCGCATTCATTTACCAATGAAAATGCAGCGCCTATGTAATAAGTCTTGCATTTTACATTTAAGATATGCAGAACATCTGAAAAAAGCCTGATGGGAAAAGATAATTTATAACTTGTTTGTTGAAGGTGGGTCCAGATCAGCAAGAGTAGGGATAAAATCAGATATAAAGCATAAATATATAAATGGATGAAAAATCACATGGAAGATGATGAATAATGGGTCACAATGGTGGCAGATGAAGATATAAAAGTATATAGATGGAGAATCTCAGTTGAGTTTCAAGCATATTTATAATAACTCGATTCACTAAGTGATGAAATACATCAGTACAGGTTTCACAATAGCATGATGATCTATGTCAAATAATATCGAAAGTGGACTCTGCGATTGAATAACAACATTTCTGATGCTGACATTTTTTTCATATTGGGCTTTAATCTTATCACAGTCAATGCCCTTCAAATATATTGGAATTTTATTGAAAATTTTTGTTTCAGTGGCCAATGAAGTTCTGGCTGAAAACCTCTTATGACGAATAATGAGTATTGGAGGAGCCCCTTGAGGAATAGCTGTGGACATTATTATTTATGGTACACAAGTGATTGATTTTATATTGATGGGCTAGTGATACACACAAACAAGGAATATTTTATACATTTTAGGAACAAGGGTTTACCTTGAGTGTGAGAGGGCTATCTTAACATGTATTTGCTTAGTCTCTATTGCATTAAAATAACAATGTTTAACAGAGTCGGAGAAGAACCCCAGAAAACAATTCTGTTGGTTGCTCTTGATGGAAAATTATAAATTGTACATTGCACAAAAACTAGATGCCAGTTTTGTCAAGAAAAAATCTAAGAACTAAGACTTATTAGTTGGTACAAGTTGGGTATTGTTTACAGTTAACTCCGGAAATTTCTGGATTCAGATCTCATAAAATAGGAACAACTGAATTGTGTCACAGTTGAACTTTAATCTGGCATGCTGGCACTATTTCCATACGTTGGTTAATATTGCTTGACTTTCACAGTGCAGGGTCTTAATATCTTATGGCCGAGATAATGAAATTGGTATAATCTGCAAAGATAATAGTTAAGGCGTTTTGGCTAGAATCAACTAGAGGTAAGTCATTGATAAGAATTAAGAAGAGAATGGATTCCAGTATAGATTCCCAGAGTACTCCTGTTGGGATTTGATGAGGATCTGGTGTGACCTTATTTTCCACTGTGTTAAAAGCAACTTGCTGGGATCTTTTATTCAGATATGATTTAAGTCAACCCAGGGACAGACACAAACACTGGGCAGAACATGAATCCTGACTTGACACTTGCTTAAAAGTATATCGTAGTTCACTATATCAAAAGCTTGGGCTAAATCTAAGAACAATCATAGTAGGTACTAAATGTTTGTTGTCAAGGCACTTCTAATGAATTCTATTGCATGTGCAAGGGTATCTCTGGTAGACTGACTTTTCTGTTGCCCCATTGATTTTCAATTAGGATTTAGAATCTTTCCAAATAAGTTACTAAGCAATTTTAAAATAGCAATTCGAATAATTGGAAAATTGGGGTAAGAGAGAGATTACCACTAGCACCGCCAGATTACCAATCTTTCTCAAGGGAAAAAAGTTGAATGAGGAGAGGAACAGGGTTTGAGGTAGGGGAGGACGAACAGGATTAGGGGGGAAGAAGAAAATGGAGGGGAGAGGCTAAAAGGCATAAGGAGAAGAGGAGAGGAAGAAGAGGCTAAAGTGATTTATTTAGACCAGTGAAGAGAAAGCCTGGAAAATCCAGATGAAAGCCATTTCTGAATCCTTCAGTTGTAGGGGGAGGGGAGGTGAGTAAACCAAAAGTTTTGTTGAAAGTGGAGTAGGGGAAAGAAATATGAATTAAGGCAGAGAGGGATTTGTGTTTAAGGAGTTGTGACCATTCATGCGGACCTTAACCCTTTTAGTGCGGCGGGCCGATATATCCACTCATAGGCAAAATATTGTTTAACTTTTGCACACAAATATAATTACAATTATTTTTTGTACGAAGTATAAGCGTTTTTTTATTATTACCTAATTCAATGCATACGCAATAAGAAAAACTGCATATGGATATTTTAAACAATAACTTTATAATATTTATTTTCCTAGAGTGATACATTTCATTCTAGTTACCCTCTGCATTTCTCACTAGAACCGCTGGCAGGGGTCAGCACTAAGAGGGTTAAGAGTGGATGTGGATATCCCTATGTGGGACGAAGGGTACTAGCACAATGAAGTATTAAAAATTCAACATGGAGGCTTACGTTTTCAAAATAACGTAAAATATCAAGGATGAAAAATATTCCCTACTTTGGATAAGGGCTGGAATAATCCCAAGGGTGGGCAAGATAATGATCTGAGATATGGTCTTTATATTCGAATAAATATTTAAATTATTCAAAATGGCGGAAGGAACATGGAGAACTAAGTTTTCGGCATTACGTGGAAAATGTAAGGAATATGCTCTAACTTTTAAAAATAGTGCAGTTGGCACACATGGCTAGCTTCGCTCTTTGCTGGGATCATTTTTCGTCGGCGAGAGACGATGAGGAACAACAGGGCTAGCGAAACTGGAGTCAAATGTACTCCGGAGCAAACGCCGCAGCGGAAGGGATGTCCTGAAGAAACTCTACGTATCGGAGACAATCAGAGTTTTTTCTCTCGGGCTCCGCCTTGACTTTCAGCTCGCTGTATTTTCATCAGGAGCTATCATTTTTGAGGTCCGGTGAACTGGTGCTATAGCCGCGGTGATTAAATCCATGCTCGCTCGGTTAGTAGCGATGGAGGTACTAGAGTCCAAATCCTTACTGTGGGATTTTTGGACAATATGCAACTTCAATCAGATGGTGTCAGAAAATGTTTACCCTATTTCATCTTTTTTCGGAGCAATGTTTGAAAATTGCCGCTGCGGTTTCCTAACATGCGCACCGCCATAAATGGAGCCGTTACCTAGGATTTCAAAAATTCGCGTAGTAAATGAAAGCTTTAACTCTGTTGTATTTATACATATATTCGATGGAATCCACGTCGTTGGGGCCAGAAAACGAAAATATCAACGATGTATCGAAGGTAGAGCAAAGGTTTGAATGGTTGTAAGGATAGGAAAGACTCTTCTGTCAGGCTGAGGAATAGTTCAGCGCAGAAAAACCTGAATAAGAGATAGAAATTTAAAATTTATTCATTTGGAAATGAATACGATTGGTAACCAATTGTTCGTGACGTCATGCTTTGCCAGTCCATTACCAACTGGCGTTTCCATTACCAAATTTAACGTGCGTCAGCGCTAACTAGCGAAATGGAAACAAGGCATTACAGCAACGATCGTGTTGTCAAGCATGGTACTAACATTCGTTGATTGTTTTTTCATAAGCCTCAACAAAACCTTGTAATGATATTACGTGTTTTATGTGACTGATTGTATCGATGTATTCAAGGCGTCGTTTGGAATGTGAACGTGAAGAACGAGAGAAGCCACTCGAATCAAACAATAAAAAAAGGAAGTTGGACATTTTGACGCAAGACCAGAGAGAAACAATTACAAGCACTCAACGAAAGATAAGTAAACAATCTGGCGAGAGTAGTGAGTTGATAGCCCACCCGACTACAAATATAGCAAAAAAACCACACTCTGGCTCTTTTAGTGGCGAGCATGATGTAGGAAAACATTTCAATTCTGCCAACCATCAGGATAACTGGAAGTCAAATGACGCCAGTTCTTCAGAGGATGACGTAAGATATAAAGGTAAACTTGTTGCTGTTCTCTTTGGCTTTGTCTGATTTTTCGAATAGACACCAATTCGATGGCAACTGCCTTCAGTGCCTCATGATGACAGTATATCTTAATACCATCAAAGCTACCTTCTTTAAAAAACGTGAACGTTTAATCCCAGAGGAATCAATCCAATTACTGCATCGCCAAAGCTAATGTTTCAGTACTCGAAAGGTCCGTGGCCCGCAGATGTGGCTGATCAAAAACAAATTTGAGGGAGTGGAACCTTGAATGATTGGCAGTATTTTGATTAATTTTCAGGTAGAAGGCCTGGTTTCCCTCGAACATGGATGAATTTGAAGAATATATTGACGAGGAGTGGACCATTCCAGCAACAAAACTTTAAACTTTCTTCGCAAATTTTTGAAAAAATCAAGGATGCTAATATCTTAATAGTCGGAGCTGGTGGTTTGGGGTGTGAAATTTTAAAAAATTTGGCTATGATGGGATTTGAAAATTTAAGTATTATTGATATGGACAAAGTAGATGTATCTAATTTAAATAGGCAATTTTTGTTCCGAAGAAAAGACATTGGACGTCCAAAAGTTGAAGTAGCGGCAGAGTACATAAGAGAAAGAGTTTTTGGGTGCAATGTTCGACCGTATCCTTTGTATTGACCATCATTAATCGATTTGACAAATATTATTTCACTCTTTCTCCTATTTTCATATAATCAATGGCTCTCCATACTAATGATTCCATACACTCTCATCCAGTTTCAAGAATGATCAATCTTCATTCAAAAGTTGCGCATTCTTCTCTAAATGTCCTGGACTTCTTGTTTTATCTGCGACAACGTGAGCTCATAATAATCAGCGACGATCGGGAACCCTGTTGTTCTCGGAGTTAATCGGAATTACTAAAAAAACTTTTAATGAAAAATTCGTACATACCTTTGAATCTTCTAGTTTATAATACTAAATGAGACTCGGTGACTCCTTGAAGGAATATAGACTTTCAGATGTGACGTGATTTTGAACAAATAAATTATACACATTTTTATTTATAGTTAAATTAGAGGGCTAACTTAGTGGTAAATTCAATAGGGTGACGCTTATTTTTCTAAATCAGAGGGATAAAGGAATCAGTAAGGAAAAAATCCTGTGTGATGAGAAAACAAACATTTCCATCGAATAACTGCGCTACCTGACATTGCCGTTCGCTAGGAGTCAAGTGGTTCAAGATGATTGCTTTTCCGGGTAAAACCATGTCTCTCGGGTAATGACGTTATTTTAGAGTCCTCTCTTTGGAGTAAAGATTCTTAACCATTTTGGCGTACATCCCCGGTTTCTAAGAAATCGTGGCGAACGCTTGACTTCTCTAGGCACGTAGGGCCAGGCACCGAGTGGGTAGTGTCAAGGAGCCTATTCACTTCCCTCATCTCCAGACTCCGGCATGGCCGAGCACTGTCACTAAAGGTCATTCGATTAGAAATATCCGTAGCTCTATCCGCTTTGTCGATGCAGGTATTCGCAACTATTTCCACCTCACGGTCGCCATTAATGTTCTTACTGAGCATTTACTGCCATAGCGCGCACAAGGAAATCAGTGAATATGCGGCGCAAGTCGTCATTTCGAATACAAATAACCACTAGATAAACAAAAATGTTCAACAACCTATGAAATGGTTTTGGAGAATATACCGTAATTATGGGGTCCGGTATGGGTCAATGGTAGCGTGTTCGGTTCCAAGGCTCAAGACCAAGACGGAAAAAAGTAAAATATCTTGGCCAACTTTTGCACGCTACCCGAATCAGACCCTAATACAGAGACAGCAGTCTCAACGGAAGGCATTGATGACGCAGATCAGATCGAAACGGCAGTAATCGGCAACACAGGCCAGATCAGATCGGACGGACCAACAGCCCGTGATAGATGGGGCGAGAGTGAAGTGCACGGAATCGGCGGGGGTACTGCATAGGGAAATGCAACGGGGAAACCACCACATTAGTCTCTTCTAGAAGATGCAGCCCTAGAAGAGTGGACGCAGCCCACTCGGTCCCTTGATTTGCGTGCCTCCAGTAACCAAGCGCGTGCCAGTATCTCCATGGGTACTCGCCAAAATGTCTATCCCTGAGAGAGGACTCCAGTATGATATAATTACCCGAGAGAATGTGGTTTCACCTGAAAAAACGGTCATCTTGAGCCAAATGACCTTATGTTCTTGGCTCACGGCTATGGTGGGTCATGCGTCCATAAAATTAAAACATTTGTTTTCTCACCGAGCAGATCATTTTTAGCATATGAATTTTCCATGCCATGGAATTTCATTTTTCTCGAATTTCGAAAAATTATCGCCGCCCTAAATGGCTCATGATTATGAAAAATTATCGCATAATGAGCTTTTAATCAAATTAAACTATAGGACGACTACAGAACTTAAGGGGCCATCAGCACTCCTCTTCGTCATTGGGTCTTGGAACTTGTCCAAACCACTGGCTCAAAACACTTCTGACACGACATTAGCACACCAATAAAAAATATCCTGGATGGTCATTCGAGTACGGACCCTCGGGTCATTAACGACCTTAAAGTTGCCTACGTGTCAGGATACTCACACAAAAATCCTGATATCTCCAGTGACTCCATTTTATTGCCTTATGATTTTTTTTATACCCTTATTCATTCCATCTAATACCGTATAGCTTTCTTTCCCTTCCCCGATAGCCCAACATCCACCTGTATTATATCCTTAAGTAACCCTTTGTCCCTCGTAACCCCCTCCAACCTTTCCTCTTCCTCCCACAAGTGAGAAAGAGGCAAGTTAGGTGGTTGGAGGGGGTAATGAGGGACTAAGGGTTACTTCAGGATGTAGTACAAGGGAGGATATTGGGTTAGTGAGGATGGGAAAAGAGGGAATAGATCTTATGGACAGGAGGAAGAAGGTTCAGAAGTGAGCTGAGGTGAAAAAAGGAAGATTGGGAGGCAGGACATGTGTTCATTCAAATCTCACACTATTGACCATTTAAGATGCACGCAAGAAAATCCCATCCTTATGTTGGCGTCACATAATGTGATGGCTAAAACACCACATGGTTTGAGGTATACCTCTGTCACTGTTATGGTTATTACTTGAAATTATAAAACCCAGCATAAGAGTGATTACTGTTAGCCTTTTTGGATTTAGATATCAGTCAGAGGTCCTAAGTCAGCCTTCACTCCTACCCAATGAATTACCACTACGTACTATCCAGAAAAATCCCTTTGGTTGGTTTCAAATTTTGTTCAGGACCAAAGTCTACAAGGGAGCTGTAGCTTCTGCATTGACTTTGGTCCTGAAAATTTTGAATGCAACATCCCTTAACTATATTTCATAGATATTTAGGGACGCAATCCACTTCTTGAGGGAGAGTCTCCTATATAACTTCATTTGGTAAGCTGTTTTATTTATTTATCCCTTAGCCAGACAAACCAATGTGGGCGCCACCCAGATACCAACTTGGCATCTGAATATCAACTATAAAGCCTCCATAGGAAGTATACTATGCAAAAGGCCGAACAAAAATCCGTCATTCATCCCATGCAAATGCATGTGTTTACTCATATAATAAAAGCCATTTGTGAGACAAAAGTATGTTAGGAAAAACTCTAGTTGAGCGAATTTGTCTTGAAAATCAATTTAATTGCAATCTGATAACATTAAGTGAATTATGTCAATATTTTAACAGTCTCTTAGAGTATGATGCTCCTGCTGGCGGTGGATCTTTGTTGAAGCCAAGCATGACCATGTTATCTGAACCCATCCTTCTCATTTTCCTTTGCTTTCTTTATCTTATTCATCAAGATATATGATCATACACAAAATCTCTCTCCAAATTCAATGCTTCATTTCATGGCAACAGTCTACACCAAATGCATACACCACATCTTTCACCACCGACCTATCAAATTTCCACTACCGACTACATATCACTTACACTCCTCCACTATGAGTGCAACAGACGATGGTACCCTCACGCAATGTGATACCAATGACTTAACTGTCTCATCATGCAATAATGATGACACTGCATATCATGGGATGATGAGGATTCTACCCAATCTATTTTGCAGAAGCTCAAGATATCATGTCACTTGTTGCCTCAATATTCATCCCTGCTCATCCATTGGTTTACTTTTTCAATTGTGAAACAAGGAGATTAAGTAGTATTTTTACAGCTGATACTCAAGTCAAGGACATTAGCCAACATTTTCTACCTGAAAAGAAAACTGATGAATAATCAAATTGACTTGTAGTCAAAGATACACACAATTTTCTCATTGAAGAGTTGAATTAGATTGCTGTTTCAGGTTGAGGGATTTTAAGAAAATAATTATAGGTTTCCTCCATTTACAGTCTATCAATTTGAATACAACCAAAGTATAGTTTACAATGTATTTCAGTTTTTATATCTATGTTAATTGGCACAATTTACATGAAACATTTTCCTAAAAATTTTCTTTCAAGGAATCCTCTTATCCATAATTGAGCCAAACTATTCTCATTTCCTTTGATGTACCTCTATAATATGTAGGTATGCAATGATTAACTAATAATTATCAAAATTAATTAAGAATTGAGTATTAGTAGTGTGAAATCTAATGACAAGAGATATATTTTAAAGAGTTGTGGCTTGCCCTTGACATTTTTATAGATTTTATAATAAAGTTGAAGATTTTGACCAGCAATTTTACCAGAAATATCATGCAATCGTTTCTGGTCTTGATTCAGTTAAAGCACGGCATTGGCTAAATGGAATGCTTCTCTCTTTACTCTCATATGATGAGACAAATGATGAGTTAAATTATTCATCTGTGATTCCCTTCATTGATGGTGGTTCTGAAGGACTTAAGGGAAATGCAAGGATTATTCTCCCCGGAATTTCTCCATGCATAGCTTGTACAATTGATTTATATCCACCCCAGGTAAATTTAGAATACTCAGGAATTATAAGACTATTTATTGGGAAAAGTTTATTCACATTCTCATAATGGCAAATATTGCAATAAATTGTGAATGATAACCATTGGAAGTTGATAATTGAAATTTCACAAACCTCATTCGGTGTGCATAAGGATATTTTTTTTATTGATTTATCTAGAATTATCTATCATAGCTTTGAAATGATCAATTCACTTTGTATTCTAGGAAAAAAAGCTCTTAGTCTAGACTTATGAATAATTATGATAAATGACAGGATATAATATTGCAATTAGGTCAATAAATAGTTTTTCCATCTATCTCCAAACTTGTTTCTGGTGATTCAAATTACATATTCCATGGCTGGACTCATGAGAAATGTATTTTTATTTGACTACGTATGAGTAAAAGAGAATATTAACAATTTCCTGAAAGGCTGAACCCTTTCCAATATGTGAAATTATCCATGTAAATCTTGCAGTCTTCATGTGAGATTAACTTATGCAGATGTATTTAATATTGATAACATTAGATTGGATAAAATATACTTTAGATAAGTGGTATGAATTCACTTTAAAATCTGAATTTTGAGTATTAAATGCAATTTAAGCATCTATCTGCAAGTAGTAGTTTCTTCACTTGTTCTCATATAAACAAAAACTATGGGTATTTCAGACCAAGTTTCAACTTTGTACATTGGCAAATACACCCAGGCTGCCAGAACATTGTGTAGAGTATATAAAATTGATCTCCTGGCCCAAAAGCAACCCTTGGGGGAAGGATACTGTGTTGAATGAGGATGACCCTCAGCATTTACAATGGATTCATGACAAGTCACAAGAACGGGCAATTCACTATGGTAAATTCATCCTACAAATTGAAAGAAGTTAAGCTCCATGCTTCAATAATTTGCCGTCTTCTTCCCCTCAGTATATAAAAGGATTGATATGACTATCTCCTCAGAGAGCATTTAAATGGCTTCTTTTTCCCTAGAGATTCAACCTTACTAACAACCTGAGTTAACTTTTTGGGCTGGAGCAGGAGGAGGGAGATGGAAAGAAGCTGGGACAGGTTGCAAAGAGTGACACAATAAGGCATACTTAGGTCTTCAAATGAGGAAACTGAGGGTGATTAAATGCTTAACCCCTAGTCTCCAAACCATTATTACCCATTTACCTCTCTAACAGTAGAATTATTCCAACACAGGATCATTATTATGAGTTTTGGGTAAATTCTACTGTATACATAAATGAGAACATGAATTAAATGAATGTACTTTTAATGAGAACAGGGTCTATGTGTATCTCAAGTCAACAAACTCTGATGTACCAGTGTATTTGTGCACTGATGATTTAAACATAAATCTCATGTGAGATAAAATCCTCCAAATTTTAAAATACTAAGTATTCATCAAAATTGATTCATGTATAGGGTATGTACAGTCACTTCACAAAGTATTGCAACACACTATGCCAGTAGCTCATATAGATCAGCTGTCAAACCTCCAAATATGTTGGCTATACTGGGCCATCTCTGGCAACTAAGAGACTTTTCAGGTATATTATGATGTATATTTTGGGTTGAGTGGGAAATAATACTGACCATGCTCTCTTTTTCATTTGCATTTGTGGTCTAACTTTGAAATGAACTCACTGCAGGAACCAAGGGCATTTGCTGCTCAATGGTCTCATAATATTTTGTGGCAGTCCTGTGGCAAATTCAAAAATAGAAAGAACTCCTCATAGCGCAACCAGCGCCATGTAGTGCACTCTGATGGTAGGCTTGGTGAAGGGTGGGCTCTCATTGTTTTTAGTGGCTCCCCAGATTGGATTCCATTGAAACTTTCTTCAATGATGGCTAGGAAGTGCAGACTGATAGCATTTAAAAACGTGTGCACCATCTAGAAAATCTCACTGTACCATAAGACACTAGGATGACTCGATAATTGCAATGATTAGGGATACCTCCTTCACAGTTGGTGGCATACCAGCTGTAAAGGCATGAATAGTATAAGGGCCAAATGCTACTATCCACAAGATAAAACCCAACTTAAAACAAAAAGGTGATTACTTTAATAATTTCACATGAAGTGCAGAAGTGGATGTGCAATGATTTTTTAATTGTATATTTATGCAAGTGTGTTATAGGATGGGGGTGACTCCTTTAAAGTTACTGTGCGGCCACTTCCTCATTTCCTTGAAACCTTTATTGTGTTTTTATTCACCCACTGGTAAAAACATGATGAAATTTGATTTCAATTGAGCTCATTGCTAATAATAATGGAATATATTTGTTGTCTATTCTGTATTTTTCATAAACGTGCTCAACGATAATTTTGATACATGGGATTCTCTATGCCGACATAATACTATGGTCTACTGGCTTAAGCAGGGCATCACATAAATTTTCCAAAAGTCATTCTGGTTGAAATATAACCCTATGATACATGAATAGCTCCAAGGCTCACTGAGTATAGCCCATAGAAATCTCCATGTATTTCTGCTTAGGCAGGAGGTTGTCTTCCTGTGTATTTTGTTCCTCATTTTACCTTTCTGTGCTCTCAACCTCATAGGAACTCATTCATCTACTCCATTCAATGTTGCTTCTTCGCCACATTTCTCCTCTAACTTTGCTCCTTGTTCACTTCTTTCCTCATAATACTATCCTCAAGGCTGTCTGTCCTCGCCTTCGAAGGCGAGCAACTCCAGAATGTGGTCTCTCTTAACCTTACGTAATGCCTCATGAATATTGGAAAGAGTACCGACAAATCCCCATAGCCACCAGTGACGGCTCATGATAGCCAAAATATTTCAAACTTTGCCAGCCAACCTATGAACCTCTAGCGTTGTGTGTCATGATACTTTATGAAGTGAATGTAAATATATCTATTGAAATTGCAACGCAAGTTACTAAAACTTGACATTGCATGTGAATTGACTGTGAATGGTGGGCGGATACGAGAGAAAATAACAACAACCTTAGCCAGTTTGATTAACTTCAAGCAAGAACATTTATATAACAAACAAGCATTACAATTGAAAACAAGCCTGTAGGCTAAATACCGGTAACTTGGTCTATAGAAGACGATCACAAGTCACCACTGCAGGAGTTCCTTCCTCGTCTGCGCTCAGTTACAAAAGAGGCCAGGCCCAGCGCAGAGAAGATGCAGCAGGCGATTGAGGGGAGTCAGCTGACCAATGCAGGAGTTGAGGGTGTAGGGAAAATCCTTCTCGGGTCGTTGATTGGCGGATGAAAAGGCGCTAATGTTGAGTCTATCAGAAAAGAGTGCACCACTATGACTTTCAGTATAAAAGTGAGTTGATTGTCCCATCGCAGACAGTGATTGCGAGACAGCGAAATGCGAGACCACAATACGCAGGGGATAGTCGAAACAGCATTGGTGAGTTTTTGGCATTCACGAGTTTTTTGGCAATGAGTGCTTTTTCTGGCAGAGTGGTTTTTGCAGAGCGGGAGGGGGGAATTTTGGCACAAAGTGATTTCAACTAATGCACATGACTTTTATTTACAAATCATTGAGCAAAATGGCCAGATAATTTTTGGAGCGCCATGGCTATCATCTAATAGTTACAATAGGATGGAAAGGAAGAAAATGAAATCAAACAATTTTATAGCAGCAAGCTCAAACTTTATTGCATTGATTCTTTCTACAGGTTGTCATGTATCTGACCTCTCTCCAGACTATCTATAACCCTGGTTTACTTCCCCTTACCTGCTACCTTACATCATCCCTTTGCAAAAAAACTGTTGAAAAACTGTCAAAAAACTGTTTGAAGTGAAAACTTTCAACGGTTAATTGGGAAAATTGTTGCATCCAACAGTGACTGTTGAATCCAACAGTACTGTTGAATCCAACAGTAACTGTTGAGTCCAACAGTTTCTGTATGTACATTCCAACAATTGCTGCACAATCCAACAGTTACTGTAGAATGCAACAACTGCTGGTAAACCAGATAATTGCTGTTAATTCCACCTTAGTATATGCTGAAAAATTAATTTTAAACTGCATAATGTATGGTAAGCCCAACTAAAAATTCAACCAGTTAAACATTGCATTATTAAATTCAAGTAAGATTTATTTGCCCCAAATAAGAGGGAAAATAATTGTAAAAATCTTCAAGATTAGAGTTATCTAGTGGAAGTCAAGGTGCACATCAGATCACTAAAAATATGGATGCAACTTAATTCACTCTCATGATGAAGAGGGTTAGTAGTAAATATAGTAGCAACCTTTGGATTTCACCAGTTACTGTTAAATCCAACAGTTACTGTTGGAAAATTCTACAGTAACTGTTAAAATCCAACTGTAACTGTTGAAAACCAATAGGAACTGTTATAATCCAACAGTAACTGTTAAAATCCCACAGTAACTGTTGACATCCAACAGTTCTTTTGCAAAGGGATGGACTTCAGAATTTCCTCACCCCTCGGCTCCTTGAAAGTCTTTTTTATTATCCTTGTCTGAGGTTCATGCCACCAGTTTTCTCTGTTTTGTGATCGCCTTTTTCCCTCATATTCTCCTCTCTTAAGTATTCTTTCCACAGAGCCCATTTTCTCCTATTAAGTAAATACTTGCAATTCATGAAAATAAATTGCTCTCCCACTTAACCCAATCGTGCCGAATGTCGGCGATAGCCTATGCAGTTTTTCATATGCAAAAGAACGAATGTCGGCTATAGCCGACGGGGGTTTTCCTTCGCAAACGAATGAATGTCGGCTATAGCCGACGGAGGAGATGGGAAGTGACCGCCGCCCAAGCATTAAACTCAGGTATGCTGTTACCCTTCGAGACCCAGCTTAGCGAGGGATTAGGCCCTCTCTTCGGGGAATGGGGTCGCCCCTCCAACTCATTTTTGATACCTCTGGTGGAATAAATATGGGGTTACTAAAAGTATTCCCACTGTTTTATGAACAAATATTTGTCGCATAATTCAAATCATTTAAACATATAACTGCATTATCTGTTTTAATTCTAGCATTAATACTAACAGAGCTATATCATTGAACTCCACATGACCGAATGGTACTTATATCCATGGTGTTTTAAATGCAATAGGAGAAAAGTTGTCTTGTAACTAACACTTTGGTGTATTCTTATTTCACCTTTCTCATTTATCATTTGTTTTCATATTTTCATATTTTTCTTAAAAATTAGTACCAATATTTTTGGTTTTCTTAGGAAAATAATCCTGTCTTCATCTACGTAGGTACCCAACCAATTTGTGTTCAAGGCTCTTTTCTTCTATTGAATGTGTTTGCTAAAAAAAAACCCAGGTGAACCCTTGGTTTCCTCGAAAACTTCATTAAAAATCTATTACTTCCGCTCCTACGGTGGTCCCTCATGTGTATTCTTGAGAACATTATTTCAGAATAGCACCTCAGCTGAATGGCTAGGTCCCCCACAGTGTCTCAGATAACAGAATGTGAATAGCATTCACTTCCACTGGAAATTTCCATATGTATTCAAGGTTGTCTTGAGCTCTAATAGCATTTTCGCTGAATTTCCAGTTCCCCTCAAGTTTCTTCGAAAAGTGATTCCGAAGAAAAATATATCCCCAAGTACGGTGGAATCTCAGTGCAAGCTTTTGCCGTTTAATTGGATTTGCAATTATAATAGAAAAATCTTTAATCAGTTGATATTAACGCTAGAATTTCGTTTAAAAAACTCAAGAGCCCAGCAAAACTCTAGGACCTCATATTTAAACTTAAATTTTTGGAGAGTACAACAATTTTCTGTTTAAAAAAACCCTAATGCATTAAGTTTTCCGCCTATTCATACTGCGAAAAGGGCTGCTAATCCATGCAAGGGTCAAGACCAGTGGACAGGAAAGGGACCGGCGTCCCACTGAGTTGGGTCCTAAATCGGGTGATGAGCATACCTGCGCAGTTCGTCACCACCAGAGAGCTCCGTACGGAGAAGTGAAAAAAGTTCGTTTGGTGCTCGTAACAGGGAAAGCATTTTCCTCCGCATGGCTCCAGTGGGAAAGGGTTAACACAGTTTATGCTCGAAAACTTTTATGAATATTCTCACTTTCTTTGTCTTTTAAACTACTTATTGCTTAATATATCATATGAATATTTTCTTACTGCATTTATCAAGTGATTATTTACTGAGATAATCAAGTGATATGTAATATTGTATCTACTACATATCCTAAACTTAGATTTCATCTCATTTTTTATTTTATTTTTTCTTAATTTCATCTTCATTTTCCAACTTAACTTGCAATAATGATGGTAATTAGATGTAAAGGTATATCTTAAGTATAGCAGTGGTCATCACTAATGGTTAAAAACCATTATTTGCTTCACTGAGAAGAGTCTGCATGCCTCTTGAGCAGTGGCGTAGCTAGAGCGTGTGCCGCCCGGGGCGGTCCTTGAGTTTGGCGCCCCCGGCCCGCGAAGAAATACATTTTGTACAGGGACACACTCTTTAAGTTAACTAGTTTATGTACAATTATGATGTTATTTTCACATGCTCAAATGTATTATGCTTTAAATACACACCCAACATTCTCGCACTTTAGCGGTAACAGTGTTTAACAAAAAAGCAAAAATAGCATAGAGAGGAAAATAGTAAAAAGTTGTACAAAATGAAGATCATCTTTAATTCCGAAATAAAAACTACAAATATCTACAAAGAAATTTTTCTTGCCTTTTTGTTTGCAAATTCTTCAATGGCCCTGACAAAATTTATTTTGTCTGTCATAACTGTTGCTCTATAGATGGTATGGCAAGATTTCTCTAACGCTAGGTGCTCATAGTAGATCTTAGGTAATTCTTGATCAGTTTTAGTTTTAAAAAACTCCTCTCACAGGTAGCAACACTAACAGCAATTGTGAGGAAAATCCACAGCATTACATATTTCTAAATTTGGAACCGAATTCCCAATGTTATACTTTTGAATAAACTGCAGAAGTTCAAGGGGGCCTTCTTTCCTCATCTTTATTCCTTATTTAATATCAGCAACGGCAATAAAATGCTGAAGTCTTTTTCTCTCATTAAGGAACTCCTCTTTATCAATGTCATGATCGTGATCTATTTGACATTTATATTCATCAACCAAAAGATTCGACGGGGTAAGAAAGGCATATTTCTCAGCAAGTGCATGCAGCTGTTGAAATCTCAAAGATAATTCTTGGATCACTCTGTCCAGTGAAGAAAACATTTCTGTCCTTAGTTTGATGTCGTATGGTAATTCAGCATCCTGTGATCCTTCACCATACATTTGTTTCTTCTTTTTGGGTCGACGCTGATGCTCCATGATTATTCCTAGATCGTTGCAAATTTCTTTGGCGTAGTTAAGACCATTATTCACTAGCTTGTCCCTGTTTTCAGATAGAAATATTTTTAATGCCCTGAGTTTTATATCACATTTTTGTATGTTCAATCCTTTGGTTTTGAGATAAGTCTGTGTCTCGTTAATTTCTAGAAGGGCGGGTCCCCACAGGCCAAGAAAGCACAAAAAGGAAAATGATGTTTCAGAGAAAGTAGAACACCAGCATCTGCCCTTGTAGTTGTATCTTCTGCATCACTAGTTAACATTTCTAGGGCACTTAAGATTTTTGAGTAATGTTTCCTTACAACACTTACAGCTTCTCCCCTTGCACTCCACTGAGTTTCTATTATGTGCTGCACACTTTGACCAGTGACTGAAGTTAAAACTTCCCAGCGATGTGTTGATGAAGAAAAAAATACAAACAAACGTTCCACCCATCCAAAAAAAGGTAACACAATTCACACCAACAGAAGCTGCATGAACACCTGCCAAATTCAGCGAGTGATTTGTACAAGCGACAAATTCTGCTTTTTTATTAATTTCCTAGATGCGTTTCTGAACACCAGTATGCAGACCAGCCATCACCGCAGCATTATCATATGCTTGCCCTCTACAATTTTGGATATCAATTCCGTCTTTCTCTAATTTTTCTAAAATCATCGTTGAAATATTCTCGGCAGTTTTACCCTTCGTTTCGATGAAATCGACAAATGATTCCACAACCTTCACTTCATCTCCATCGATCACAACATAGCGTAAAACTTGGCTCGTTTGATCCTTATGTGAAATATCAGCAGTGCTGTCAAATATCATGGAAAAGTACTTGGCTTTTTTTACATTATTGATAATTTTGCTTCTTACGTTTTCTCCCAAAATTTCTATAAACTCGTTCTGAGTAGTAGGAGACAGATAGGATGTTGCAAACTTTTTTTCCAGCTGGATTCTCTGAAGATGTTCACGTAGCACTGGTTCATATTTCGCCAACAAATGCGCTAGCTCTAAAAAATTTCCTCTACTTTCTGTTGCTTTAAGTTCAACATCACATTCATTTTTCTTATGATTGACTCCTTCTCGATGGCCTCGTAAAGCCAAATTATGTTTAGGTAGGAATCTAATAATATCAAGAAATCTTGTAAGGATTGCCTTCCACTTCTTCACCTGGCTATCAACAACTTCTTGTCATTTTTTTGTCAATTGTTTCTCCACCAGCAATCCTAATTTCCAATTCCTTCCATTGTGTGAAGTTTCTAACGTGATCTACACTGGCCTCATGGTCGGAAATTCTAGGATTCAGTTTCCACCATATGTTGAATTCGTCCTCAGAATTAAATTTTGAGTTAATTCTTTCTGAAAACAGTTTGCAACAAAATCAGTAAAGAGCTTCCTTGGAAGGGGAGTACACCATCCAAGATCTCAATATTTTTTCGCCATTAGTCTGAGTTTAAAAAACCACTCGCAAGTTAGTTTTCTAGTTTGTCCTTTGGTTGACACATCCTGACGAATTACTTCACCAAAATTATTATCTAGATTTTGAACCACCCCGATAGTTGCCGCCAAGGTCATTCGCGGGGGCAGTCCCCTTAGCAGCACGTACCAGTGTTGCTAAGTGTGCCCATCAAAATTAAAGTGAGTAATAAAAGAGAAACACAGAGATGTCTCCCAAACCATGTCACATCATTATCATTTCAAGTCTCACTCAACACAAAGAGTGGAATGATTGAATAATATATGAACTATACATTGAATGCTTCCTTCATTGTTCGAACATAGTTTATTGTCTAAATGATATCATCTTCTTCTCCATCCGAATAGATTGTCTTGATATTTGTATAAAACACCAAGTCTAAATTTGATCAGTCGATCTGAGAGCATCTCCCATCTCAGTTGCTGCAGAAGGCTTGTAAAACTAACTGAACTATATTATTGACTTTTAACATATCATGCCGAAAAGTAGCTTCATAGTTTAATCTGATATCAGCACCACTTTCTTTAACTCGCTTCATCTGAAAATAGTGCGATAGTCTGTTAAAAATATAAAATACTTGCCTTTTAGAGAAAAATTCATACAGCATGTTAATAAAAGATGAAAAAATTAGATCCAAGTGATGACTGATGAAGCTTAATATCACAAGATTTGTGATACGAGTGACATGCTACAAATTCTACTCTGTTTTGACTAATAAAACATAAAGAAAAAACTCAGTGTAACAAAAGAATGCTTCAGTGAATTAAAAATTTAATAGTATAATAGCCTTCTTCAGACCCCACAGTGCCGCCCCCTTAAAAGTGCGCGCCCGGGGCGGACTGCCCCCCCCCCCCCATCCCCCCCCAGCTATGCTGCTGCTCTTGAGTCATTCCTGTAGTGACAGCTCAATGCTAAGAAAATAATAAACCTTATAATCAGTAAATTTTGGCTAATCCAGTATATGTATAATGTAGGTGTGGATGTATCTACTGAAGTAGAATTTTAAAAACCACACACTGAATATCAGCATGTATGGGCACCAGGAAAGTGTAACCTACTTTCTTCAAATATCACTTAACACAGGCATCCAAGGAGTTAACTATTGCCTAGTAGTGGGTGTATTGAAGAACATTATACCAGCTGTAGCTTCAACAAATGCAGTGATTGGAGCGGCTTGTGCAACAGAAACCTTTAAAGTTATCACATACAGCTTTACACCCATGAGAAACTATCTATATTTCAATGATGCGGATGGGGTGTATACACACAGTTATGAACTGGAGAGAAAAGTATGTAAATTTGTCAGTTGATGATCAAATCAAAATATTACTATTCACTATTAACCGGTACTTCTGTTCATATATGCTATTTTTCAGGAACTATGCTCTTCATGCGCTAATGTTCCATGTATTATTGAAGAAGATTTGAATTGTACACTAGAAAATTTGATAAACACTTTAAGGTCTAAATTTAATGTAAAAAACCCCACTATAAGGGCTAACATAAGAGAAAAGCTGAAGTTATTGTACATGCCAAGTATTCCAGCAATTGAGGAAAGGACAAGAGCAAATTTAAAAAAATCACTGAAAGGTTTGATGTATTCACTTTTAAAATCTTATATTGTAGTGAAGGACAATTGAAAAAGAACACATTATAGAGCTCCATTAGTAAGCATGGTTACCAGAACCTGCAATTCTAACCTAAAAGAAATTCTGAATGATCCTGGAAACCACATCAATCTGCTACCTGCCAGCTTATGATATTTCTATTTTAGCTATAACAACTGCTTATAAATGAAGTTTCATTATAAAATTATAACACAATGAAATTCTTTTTTGTTTCAGAGTTAGGTTTTGAGGATACAACTGAATTTATAATTGCAGACAGCTCTTTTCCTAAAGCCATATGTATAACAGTGAAATCAGTGAAATACTAAAAGTTTCACTAGAAGTTTAATTTGCATGGCAATTGATGCTAGCACTAAATGTTTTCCAAAGATTACACATATGTTAAAGTTGAGGATAATCAAGGATAAAAGCAAATCCTTATTGCATAATTTAAAAATCTTCAATAAAAAATTTTAAAGATTTTTTTCCTGTGTAACAAGAAAACTTTGTGGATTAATTTAAAACCCCTCCCCCAATATCAGGGAAGATAGAATAAATGGCATTCAAACACAAATACAACATTTAACATGATTGAAAATGTACATACTCCATTCAGCACTGATGGTGCAATATAGGAAGTACTTCAACTGCTGACATATTCTCCAAGTCCTTTAGAGACTAGCATCAAGCAGCTCAATACCATGGGACCAATTGCTAGTTTGCTCAAAAACTTTTTAGAAAATACTTCCCCTCTGCAGGTGATATTCTACTATAGCACATGTAGATGTAAACTAAATAAAATGTGATGCAATCAAATAATGCAACTTTAATATTTTCGCTCTCTAGATCAAACAGATGACATTCATTCAAAGATGAATGTACAAAACTTAAGGGAGAAGGACAAAGTTCAAATAATGTTACACTTCACAACCACAGAATTGTGATCTGAGTCTATATTCTCCTCCAGAAAGTTACACAAGTTTTTATCAATTTTTCTGAACGTTTTTTCGACCATTGTATAAACACTAATACAATCCACAGATATCACAGATAGATACTATAACATATAGTCAGAGATAAATATAGTTAAAGTTTCCTTGTGAAAATAAATTTGGCGAAGGAATACATCTTACTTTCACAAGAACACATTTCATTTTTGTGATACAAGATCTGCAAAATCTTCAAAATGTAACAGGATTTTTTTTCCCAATTTTTATTATTTGATAGGACATCTGGTTGGCAGCACTGCATTCCTCACCCCCCCCCCCCTCCCAAGTAACCATGGTTTTCCATTTGCTAAAATCTTGTTTAGTTTCTGCACTCTACCCATATAATTGGAAGGTGCTATAGTCACCTTGGCGATTTTTGCAATGAGTCACATTCAGGATCAATGTCACAATGCTAAATTTTGTATGTAACTTTGGAAATCTTTTAGAGAAACCTTTGAAATTTTGAAGAAGGCTTGTGGAGGCATTGCTCTTATAGTTTTATACACTGTTTTGAATGTATTAAACATGAAGTGGGTTGCAGCAAAGTTTGCTCTTCATTTGATAGCAGCCAAGTAGAACATTCTTCCTCCACTATGACAATGCACCCATCCACTATTGTCAATTCATTGCAGGCACTACAATTTCATGAGTTTGGTGCAAAAAATAGAATGACTCCACTCCCTGCCTTCCTGGACTCACCTGATCTGTCCCTATTTAACCTCATTTTATTTCCCAAATCAAATCATTGTATCAAGAGGACACTATTTTGATAACATTTGAAGATAGTAAAGTGAACTTGGCATGAGAAAGGAAGATGACACCAAGAGAAGCACACCTGGACTCAGGGGTGCTCATCCCCCAATGCTGATGGTGCATTCCCCCCCAAAACCAACAACTCCTCCCTCCCTCCGCCGGTATATAGCTACTTACTAGGTTATAATTTGATAGCCTGTCCAAGGCAATATGGAATAATGCCAAGGGAGACAGAGGATTAGGGAAGTTTTTTTAAATAATTAGCTTCACAATATCGTTTTAACAGTTTTCTGGCAATAAAATCATAAATCATCATACATGTCGTTGACCACTGTGATATCCATATTTTTGGAGTTAGTTTTGATGGTTTGACTACAATGATTTATGACCAAACCCTCAAAAACTAACTATAAAAAATAGAAAATAAAATCTTAAGCAAACTATTGCATTCATATATAGGAACTAATTAAAACTTTATACAATGCTAAAAAAAACCATAAGGATGTGAGAGTTTATTTTTTACGATATCATGCTTAAAAAAGGAATAAAGTGTAAAAATGAGAATCGTTTAGTTCTCATATTTTATTAAAGTAACTGAAGGCTTCTTTCATATTTTGAATCAAGAAAATATATGGCAAATATATTGAATATTGCACTCTAAAACTACACAGCTAGATCCTGTATCTAACAAAATTGGCTGTCAACTTACTGCAAAGACACTATTATTATACTTTATACCACACCTTGCAGCTGTATACAGCTCTCGTGAAAGCTTATGGCATTCAGATGCTTGGCATTTGTGTTGTCCACATCATACAAATTCCATATTTTGAAATGCCCTCATGAGTGGCACAAATGCCATGTCTTCGCTTTCCCCTACGTCCCTTTTCCCTACCACTTCCACCAAACTTAACCCCTCCACCACGTCTTCTTCTGCGCATCCGAACGCCATAAGCTTTCGCGAGAGCTGTACCAGTGAAATTGCAAAAAATAAGGACATCTAAATGAACCAAACATTTTAAATTATGATTTGTCATTAATTAAATGGAACCCACTTATATCATTATTCATAGATCTTATTTACAAATTATACTTGTGAAAAACTCTAATAATAATGAAATAATACACATAAAATCAGTACCAGTGGTGGTGGTAATATTTTGACTACCTTACCCTTGATGTCCTTTATACAGTAGTAGTTTTTTTCTTTGCTCACTTGACAAGGCAAATTTTTCTATAACATCACTGATGTGAATGGATTTTAAATGTCTTTTTGGGAAGAAAGGACAAGCGTGTCGGAGAGCCTGACATCTCCCATGGTGCTTCTCAGCCTATTTTCTATAATTCTTCATCAGCTCATTACCCTCTCTGCTTAGCAACTTGTTGTCGGCAATGCCAGAAGTATCTAGTATAACACCATCGTTATATTATATAAAATATAATCGTTACGTAAGGAAATCCAGAAATATTTAATAAATACCTATAGGGCCCAATGAATCCTTTCTTGACCCATTGATCCAGAAATCTTTGTTCTGCTACATTAGGATCTGTACTTGGACCCTAAAGCTTGTCGTCACAAGGATCTTGGGTGCCACTTTCGTCATTATTTTGGCTCAGACTCTCGTCATTCAAGCTCAGCACATCTAATAAATCAATGCTCGGGTGGCTAACTTTGTACAGATGACTAAATACATAAACTTCTTCACAAAGCTCTTCACCATCGATGCCATAATACTCACCCAAGTCACTAACAAGAATCGGCCTTAGGGTACTATCCATATTTTTAACAACATTGAGTACACCTTCGTGGTAAAAGTAAGTCATTTGTTCAACAATATTCAGAGAACTTTCTGGAAACCGATTCCGTGGCTGAAGACTTTGGGAATCAAGGATTTGAAAGTAAACCTTCTGATCTCATTTTCTCTCATTTCACTTCTGATCTTATTTAGAATTGGTATACATATACATTGTAACCTTTTCCTTCTCCTAGGAACGCGGGTGCGCTTGTGACGGGAAAGGGGTGGGGGCGAGGAGTGCTGGATGTCAATATTATTAAATATTTATGATGAACTAATATAGTTTTACAATTAAAAAACTGAAAATGGCATTTTTCTATTATATCTAGAACTGCTACTTTGCCTAATATCAACCCATCCCTAAAAAATATTCATACTAAAAAATAATAAAATATTTTTGAAATGAAAGTTTCATATATAGAGAAAAAGTTACTTATCGAAGAGGAGGAGGTTACGAGGTGTTGAGACAAATGCTACGGTTGTTGACATAGTGGAAGTGGGGGTAAAAAATCACCGTAAAAGGTAATGTGCAGTGTGTGCACGTTCCGTAAGTCTAGGCCTTTTGACTGCACTATGATGTGACCTTTCGGCAGATGTTGGGAGGAGGGGGCAGGAATAAGACTGGATGGATGCTGAGTCAGTTATGCTACTGGGTTGCGTTCGGGAATCTTATGGTGGCCTCGACAACAGCCCAGTGCGGCAGCCAAGGAAGAGTATAGAGAGACACGACCGAAATAAAAGAAGCTTTTGGCTGGCTGAATGATTGTCTATAACTGATTGATGTTTTACTATACTACACTTAATACTTAACATTCATTTATCGCTATAACCTTTCGATACCTATATAAATTACTGTAAAATGGTAAAAATATTTACATTTAGTGAATTTCTTTATGCATTTTAAAAATCCCCCCTAATATTTTATTTCCCCCCAAAATTTTTTTCTATGGTGCAACTTGCGCCATACATCCCCCCTGTGGGTGGCCCTGCCTGGACTGTATGGCAAAGTAGAAACACTGATGGGATAAGTGTACCTCTGGATAAGAGTACCTCGCCAAAGCATGATGTACCAAATGTAATTCAAATGTAACATACCAAAGCATCACATGACAAATGCATTCCCAACTCAATAATACTCTATAACATTTTAGAGTCCAACCCTCATGCCATTGCAGAAAATTTTAATATTTTAGCTGCTTTGCTCAAATACTTAATCTCAATAAAGTACCCCATAATTTAGAAATCAAGAGCAATAACCAACAGTTCACAGCATCAATGCTCCTATAATAAACTGGTTCCTTGAAAATCTTGGACTATCACATTCTTTAATAATTCTTCTAGTGCGTTGTTGTTTTAATATTATCTACCAAGGCCAAACGAAAGCATTACATTTGTATCACTATTCATGAATATCCCATTTAATTTCAACAGGAGAAATCCGCGCATTTTGGTATTGGCCCACCGGCTCCATATCAACTTAATATATGAACGTGAGAATGCAAAATAGACCTACCTCTATTTTCAATTGTTATGGCACCCTGTGTATTATAATCTTCGCCCCAGATGGTGAAAAAAATGCCGTTTAAAATTGAGCAAGGTCGCGCACCGTGAAAAACGGGCTTTTTAAGCATGACTGTGCCTTTAAGGGAAGAACACCAATAAATTATTTTTAACGACTACCTTCTTACCTTACGAAACACGTCAGTTACACTTGAAAGTATATTTGTGTAGATATGTCACTGACGGTAGGTACCAAATAAAAGGTGTTATTACCGGCAATTATGATACTATACTGCGCTACTTCATGCCTCATTTTGAAGATGAAGAATCGGGAATTATTGTCATATAACGTTTTTTACTCATTTTTCAGTACTTTCTCCGAAATTTTAGATCAAAAATCACCATTTTTCACGCTTTTTACTTTCGAGTACCAAGAACGCTACACCACTGAATTTTGAATGAATGACTCAAGCAGATGTGAGGACCTCTATTATTTGGAGTTATAATTTTCACTCGCCTCTCAATTCGCTTTGTCACATGCTTTTGTTAAACACGGCGATCAGTGCCTGTGGTGCTGTGAAATTCGTCGTAGTTTCATATATACGAGATAGTTATTTTGTGGTGCCATGAATGCCCTCATTCGTTCATGCCGGCTGGCCACAGTCAGCCGAAATTTTTATTTTCCTGCATTTTACTCTGTGGATTATAGCCAGAAAGAGAGTGTCGATAAATTGATAAAGAATAACAAAGTAGTTGTTTTCATGAAAGGGGTACCGGAGCAACCTCAGTGCGGGTTCAGTAATGTTGTAGTTCAAATATTTAGGATGCACGGAGTTAATTATGATGCCCATGATGTGCTGAAGGATGAAGGTTTGAGGCAAGGTTAGAGCGAAATGATCTGTTAATCTTCCTTTGGGTTGTGACTTATCGACGGTTGCATGTTATCTTTTACTAAAGGGCGTCCAAATTGGATGATAGCATAATTTTGCATTGTATCGATTTTTCCATAGGTATTAAGACTTATTCCAACTGGCCCACGATTCCCCAAGTGTTTATTGGAGGAGAATTTGTTGGTGGCTCCGATATAATGTTACAAATGCACCAGAGCGGTGACTTAATTGAAGAGCTCAAAAAAGTTGGCATTAAGTCGGCATTATTAGTGAAATCGGAAGAGAAAACTAGTGAAAATACTAAGTAAATTCTTGTATTTAATGGGAAATAACTTTTAGAACGTTACAGTGAAAGCAGATAAATTTACGTAAAACATGGATGTTTTGAGGGTACGTGGTACTTATTTAGTTTTGCCGATATAGTTAGCTGCTCCAATAGAAACAGAAGTGGTTCAAATTTTAAGTCGGTCTTGGCTATTGAAGTGGCAAATAAGTGAATCTTGATCGACTTATTCTTCTCTGGCATTGACAGCCTTAATCCCACTTATCAATTTCTTCTAGGTTAATATCGTCTGGAAACTGGAGATGGAACATTGAGGTCATTGTAATTTGGAAAGGGTACGGATGCTTTCATAGAGGAAACTTACCAAGCAGTCGTCCAGGTCTTTCTGTAGGATTGTCATCTCTTTGGGTCTCCCTGTCAAAGTGTTGGTGGCAGGAAAACCTTCCTTGGAAACTTCTGCCTTATTTGTCTTCGTTTGTTATCCATATTTCATAATACATGAGAGTGTTGTTACTTAGTTTACCTCGACTGCTGAATTTAAAGTATATTATCAATAAAATTGACTGAAAAGCGATCCTGATGTACCTTCGTTTTGCCTTTCTGCGCTTTTCTCCGATTTTTGGCCATCATTGTTTCCAGCAGTAGAGAGTTAATATTATTTTCTACTCCGTAAGTGTTGGTCGTCTTAAAATGGCAAAGGCTTAATTGTAAAAGCTAATTTCTCTGCATCTTAGAGATGGAACTTAAAGTGATGAAGACGTACCTCCAGTATCTGGAAGCATTTCTGACGGAATTCATCATTTAGACTTCGTCGAATTATGTCTGTTATCGCGGCGGAAATTACTGTGCAGCATTTAAGGTCTTTTTCCTTTGGCTGTTGACAAAGAGTTTTTAGCGTAAATATTCAGAATTATCGAGCATATATCACAGAAGTAAGCCATTTGAAATTACTTGGAAGCTCATTGTTGGAGGCGATCTTGCTGAAAAGCCGGCAGTCATTACCTTGGCAACCGGCACGCTGTTATCTTCAGTGTCATTATCGACTATTTCGATGTGAACAACTAGTTCACACAATATTTGGCTATTATTTATCGGCGCTTACCTCGCTCACGGCTAATGGTGTATATGTTTTGCCGGATTAATTACATTGCGCGCTTGAACATTACCTTCCTGTTAAAGGTGTAATGTGCTAATGCCAACATCCTTTCCTTTGCCCGTCGTATTTATTTATTTCTGTCGAAAGCGCAAATTTACCGTTGTTGTATATTATGGAGGCTCTATGTTGTACTTTGTGACCAGTGAATAGGGAATACTGATTAATATGAATATTGTTGCTGACATGAGTTGTGTGGGAGGGAGTTTCATGTTTGGTGAGGAAAAGGTATCTACAGTGGTTTTATTTAACAAATATAGAGCAGTTCACTATATAAAATAAAGGAAATGTATGGCATGCTCTTGAAAAAGGGGCCTACTCGGGGTGCCTGACCAGATTGACGTAATGCTGTGAGACAGTAAAATGATGAATCAGCCAAACATGGGTTGGGCATGGGGGGCCAGCTGCCTCCCTTGAATAGCATTTCATTCCAAATTTGGGGAAGACAAGATGATTTCCTACCCCCCTTAACATAAATCTACAGGTGGGTGCATTGCCTCCTCCCCCCTCTAACATAAATCCTGACTACATCCATAGAGCCAAAGAAGCTTCTTGCTGGGTGCTACCTATCAGTTAATTGCAGTACTTACTAGAAACATGAACTTTTCCTCTTGTCATAGCTTCTGCCCTCTAATCTTACATTAATTAGGGTGCAAAAATGTACATCTCGTTATTCTTTAGAGTGCCCAAGTAGTTCTGTGATTATATTACTTCCTGGTTTAGCCACACACTTTTGTTTACTGTTCATAATTTCATGTCTCACATCCATATCAGTGTCTTCTTCTGCCTCTATTCGTAAGTTACTAGGTCTACTTTTCTCAGCAAATTACTTTTGAATGGATATTTATGTAATTTCTTATTATCATTTAGATCTATTAAAACCTTTTTGGTATCGTCTCATATTATTGAAAATAAATTTCTATTTGTTCCTCATAGTCTTTTCACAGTCTTATACACTGTATCTGCATTTCTCTCTCTTGTTGGAATTTGTCCATATTCTCTTGTCCGTTATATCCTCCGGGGCGGTTTAACGCGTTCGCTGCCTCTGAAATTTTGATGGTTTGCTGTAGGAGCTGAAAATTCAATTATTCACTTTAAATTTTTTACTGTAATAATACAATGAAGATATGTGCAAAAAAAAACGCTGCTCCAATGGAGCCAAGAATATCACCGAGTGCCTCTTATAAGGGACAGTCCCTCTACCAAAATTATTGGCTATCACTTCAAAGGGAAAACCCCTGCAGCTGTGACGCACGTGCACTTATGGCCTGCGGGGTAAGTATGCCTTGACTCATGTGCATCAGTGGCAGTGAGCATGTTGAGGTTGTATTATTGGGGAGAATCTACTCTCTGGGAGTTTAGGGGAAATACCTTATGGTCAATATTTTTCCTATCATACCAGGTGTTACTGGGGGTGAGGAGGGAGGTGGCTGTCCCCCTCTTAATCCACCACTGGTTCCCTCCACCATTTGGGCGATTATGTAAAATCCTGTGCTTTATCATGTTATGCTCTGGAATGCCTGGAAACTTCCCCCTAAGCAATTACAGTTAAACCTCTATACTGACACCTCTGACGCATGGGCATCTCCAACTTACAGTTAGTATTCAAATCCCTGACTGACTTGAATGCAACTCGGCTTGGACAGACCCTCTCACATGAGGACATGGGCACTCTGACTTAAAGAGTGGAGACATTTTGGAAAGATTTTTACCCTGATGGACATCTTTTAGATGGGTGATTCCAGAGGGCTGAGGTAAATCTTGACTGGGCTGAGGTAAATCTTTCCTAGTAAATTTTATGAGGTCCTTGCAGAAAGGCTTATACTTTAGGAATTGAAAGTCAAGATAGGAGGTAAAGCACAGTGGTCAGTGGCAAGTGAAACGAAGTTTGGGATGAATGGGTGAATTCTCGGACTTGTTGATCCCCAAACCAGGCTAATGTTGACCATGCTCAACCTGATGTTGTCCATCAACAAGGGGCAGAGGGGCACACAAGCATGATCTTTTTGTTGGTCAATTTCTCTTAGTGGGTGGGTTTTTCCCTAATAAGTCTGACAATGAAGAGCACTCAACACTGCAGAATATGAGCGCATTGCCAATTTTGCATTATTTGAGCAGTCAAGGTTGTCTTGTGTTCTAGAATTTATTCGACTATGCCAAAGGGTACAAACCTTATGCTCTGGGAGAAGGTGCAGGTAGTTGACGTTAGTGGGAAGGTACAAGTGGTAGAGAAATCAACTAAACAGAAAAGCAGTGTATTGAAATTGGCTGTGGACTGGACTGAACCCTTAGGCTGCAGGGGCCTGTAATTTTTGCTGCCACCAAGTGTAGGAGAAGAGCCAGGAAAGGAACTTTCCAAGAAGTGCCCCATGGCCTGAGGGTTGGCCCTGTTGAATGCTATACTCCTTAGCATCCCTTGCTGTTAGGGCTGGCCGAGAGCAAGGCTTCTGGGAAAGGGTAACAATATAATTTTAGGAAGATTGCTGCAATTGACCATCACTTTCCTATTGGAAAGCTGAGAGACTTACTGGATTGCTGAAAAATTATGAACCCAAGAAGTAATTGAACTGGTGGATGATTTTGTGTTCTTAGGTAAGATGCATGTGAAAGATGGAAGAATAGATGAGGAGATAAAGAGACGTGCGAATGCTGGAAGGAAATTGGTAGGTAGCATGTAGAGCATATCAAGGAATGAGTGCTTGTGTAAGGAAGCGGAAATTGCTGTGTACAAAAGTGTAATTCTTCCCACTGCTATATGGTAGTGAAACATGGGTATGTCAGGATAGACATATGAGTAGACTAAACACTGTGGGTATGAGTTATCTGAGGAGTATTTACGGCAAAAGTAGGATGGATAGGGTCAGGAATGACTGGATCATGAATGAATGTGGGTAAAATGCTCCAGTAATGGGTGTGTATAAAAGGAGTGTGCTACTTTGGTTTGGCCATGTTGAGAGAATGGATGAGAGTCGAATAACATAACAGATATATGGGAGTAGAATGAATGGTGTGAGAGGTAGGCCGAGAAAGTTGTGGCTGAGGAGATAGGAGGAGGAATATTAGGAGTTTTAAAAACAGGAGGGCGTGTATGAAACAGTGTATGGGGGTAAATGAGGCAAAAGAAGTTTGCAAGGATAGGTCAGTATGGAGGAAATTATTGAAGCAGAGTTAGGTGTACAGTTATGTATTTATGAGTGAAATATTTTGACTGCCTACCCCGGAAGGGAACGGCATGATGGGTATGTATGTATGATATTTTTAATGCTGATGTAGTGGGATTGTTTTCTAGTGATTTACCTGGTAAAACTTTTACCCTAAAAATGCTGCTCAGGTGGGAATTCATTGAATGGAAGATTGACAGCAATACTGTGCTAGACCTAGACATTTACCTGTGATTAAGAGGGACAATAGAAAAGTGGGAATGACATGTAAAATCGTGACTGAGTGGCTACCCAGAGAAAAAAATCTTTTTTGTGGGTACAAAAATCCACAGGGGAAGAGGACGATTTGGTAGCTTAACTGGCTAAAGCACTCGGCCGGAAATCGAGGGATCCGGGTTCGAAACCCGGTCAATGCGGATGATTTTTTCTCTGTGGAAATTCGCACATACCTATACATAAGTTTACACTGTACTATACTCAGCAGTTAGTGCAGTTCCAGTCCTACTAACTGCACTGGACAGTATTGTAGTTGCATTGTTAGGGATAATTTGCACTGGAAGTTTGCCAAGACAACTGCAGAGAGGGCTGTCCTGAAAATGAGCTGCATCACAGTGCATGAACTATATTCCTGTGAAAACTGTGCTGTATTACAATTTTGGAAGTATACTGTATCAATAACTGTACTGCAAAAATGCTGCATAATGTGGAAAACTGTCCTGTTTGTTTCAATTTAAGTACATTACATATTGAGCACACTTTGTCCAGTTACAGTACATTGGAGAACAGATCCACCTTAGTTACAGCACAATTTTTTCTCTGAGCAATGATGCGAGATAAGAAAATGGCTAAGGATAGGAGAATGGTTTCACAATGCCCTATTCACATTAAGTTGAATTAATTAAGAGTAAATGTTACTTTTTTCCTATCTGGTGTCCTGCAACCTCTGGACCAGTGTGTGATAAGGAGCTTTAAAATTAACCATAGTTAGCTCCTTTTCAAGTACATGACTGCAAAAATCGACTGAGGACTTTCTCAGGAGGGTGTGGGGAAGTCAAAAACCATTCTTAACACTATATTTTGAATTGATCGAGTAGTCACAAATATTAAAATATCAACAGTCGGTAATTGCTTCAACAAAGCGGGATTTCCCAATGTGGGCACGATATGTCCATAGCTATATAGAAAACTTGTATGACTCATAACGTGCAAATAGATTAGAGGAAAGTAAATTTGAGAGAGAAGAAGACTGCAAGGATGATAGTAGAGGGCCCAACATAATGGAGGAAGAAGTAATAAAGACCGTGCATGATCTTAATGACAAGAAAGCTTTTGGGAGTGATGGGATTCCATCAGAGGTTCTGGCGAAGGCATTGGGAAAAGGTGCAATCCAAAGGATAGCACTTCTAGTCAACAAAATATATAATACAGGAAAATTGCCATATGACTTTCACGAGACAATTATGGTTGAAAGAAGCATAATGCCAAAGAGTGCAAAGATATCTGAACGATTAGCTTCATTATTCGTATTACCAAGGCTGTGACTAGGATTATATTTTTTTAAATGGATAATAAATTCGAAGAGAAACTAAAAGAAAACCAGCTTGATTTCAGGAAAGGAAAGGAGATAAGAGATGCAATTGGCTGTTTTAGAACGTTGATAGATACACCCATAGAAGTGAACTGAGAGGTATGAAGGTTAACATTGGGAAAAATAAAGTAATGATGGTAGGAAAGTTGGAGTGCTAAATGTTACCGTATGGAAAAAGGCTCGAACAAATACCATCCATTAGATACCTTGGAAGTGTTATAACATGGATCGAAAGCTGTGCAGAGGAAACAAGAAGTAGAATATCACACGGAAAGGCAGCCTTCAGTAAAGTCAACCAACTACTTTCAGCCAAAGCAATAAACATCTGCTTAAGGGAAAGATTTTCTTAGTATTTTATTTGGAGTGCTGTGCTTTATGGAGCAGAAACATGGACAGTCCTGTGAAAAGAGGAGGAATATCTAGAGGGTTTTGAAATAAGTGGCTATGGAGAAGAATGAAAAGATTAAAATGGAGGGAGAAACGAGGAAGTGCTGGCAGGGATGAATGAGAAAAGAAATATTTAAAGATCAATAAGAAGAGGAAGGCAAACAGGATGGGACATATCCTGAGGGAAGATTGCCTGCTGGAAAGAATATTAGAAGGAAAGATTGAGGGAAAGAGAGGGAGAGGAAGAAGAAGAAATTATACGTTGAACGATATTATGAATGGAAGGAGTGATGAAGAGCTGAGGGTGGCAGCTCAGGATGGACGAGCATGGAGGGAGCAATTCAATTGAAACCTGTCTGAGGACAGATTCACCTCAGAAGAATTTTAAATTTTAGAACTATGGCATCAAAATTCCATCACTACTGAGTCTCTGAAACTCTGAGACGTTACCACCTTGAAGGAACTTGATCAACGCCTGGGTTTTTTCATTAGCCATTTAATCTCCTTATCAAATTAAGACTTGGGAAGTGGACGCTCATAAAGGTACATCCTAAACCTTAGATTCTCCCATGCCCTTGGAGTGACCCTTGTGGCATAAAGTATATCAGCCGATGCATATTCCCTCTCCAATTTGGAGAACTGACTATTGTGGATTGCCAGAGTGCCCTGTGTGTCCAGTCACAAGAAACATCTTTAGTCCATTACAGTGGCATAAACCAGGAGTATAGCTTTGAATTTTTTGAGGCAATAGGTATGGTATTCATAGGAGTAAAATTTTACTGTATCTATTCAGCGACTTATCTAGCATTGCTTACAATTGCAGAGAGGAATTGCAGCTCTCTTTTGTTCAGTATTATGATATTGACAGGAAGGACAATTAGCACCTGCTTTTATCTTAGCTGTTTTAGGGTATTTTGAAAACTATAAAGTATTAGGTGCTAGATTAGAAACACAAAAACAATAATCTTGATGGTTGGCACTGAGGGAGATATGTAATTTCTTTCATTCTCTTCGCCTCACATGATCATTACCATTTCTCAGATCTTGTTTTAGGCAAAACACAATTAACGTTCCTCTCCATAGTGCAACCTTTTCAACCAATATAGACGTTCAATAACAGCAAGGAAATGTTTTTAATCAGAGGAAGGTCTGTAGGGTCTCTAGGGTAATTAGGCATTCACTCGAGTACTTGCATATCAATGAAGGAATTTGGCGCAATCATATTTTGGAGTGGCTTGATATGTTTCTAAGGCTGTTTTACACTTTATTGAACCATCTGATGTAAATATTGAAATTTGGTTATTGTTGAATTGAAATTGAAATAAAATTGAAAATTGGATCAAGTAAAGCAGTGAATTGCTAAAATTCATCTGCAAATGCAGAAAGTACCAATCAGAAAAACAGCTTCTGCTCTAATTACGTGCTCAATTTCTAGCAATTTCTAGATATCAAATTGTTCAGCTGGGTGCCTCATGTAAGACAACCTGTACATTATGGACTTCCAGTTTTAGGTAACCTTACTCCATAGGTACTTTAAACATTAATCATAATCTTAGTCATTCATTAGCATCAAAAGGAATGTGAGAGGTATTTTAGATAAGATTTGGAGCATAAATTTTCCTAACTGTGCATCATTGAGACATTGTATTTTCAGATGTAAGTAGACCATGTATAGGTATTGAAAATGCTCTCCTAGTTTAGTTTCACCATTCTAGCCACTTTTAATGGATTGTAAGTCTGATAGTAATTGTAACATTGTGGTTTATTTTTCTTCATCAAGTAACTGTTGCTAAAAAGATACATATGGTCTTCTGCTAAAAATTATTACATTCTTACAGTTTGTTTACATTTTTAATATTTGGGAATACAAGGTCTTAGTTTTTGAGGTTTTTGTAAATTTTCAAGGTAGTATCAGAATATTTTCAAACAGTATTGTGTTATTGGTCTGAATCATACCTTATATTTTAATTGATGAGATGAGTCCTATAAATAATCGTTCTTCGAGCAGATTATATTTTTATGAATAACTCATAAAGTTACCCCTGCTAGTAAACAACTTTTTGATAGTCAGACTTTCTTCTATTATTACCTATATACTTCAGTATGTGCCACCAAGTTGGACTCAATGTAATTAGTTTAGAACTCAAGGAAAAAATGAAGCATGATTTGAGTGGCCTTTCATGGATAATACTTAGTTACTTTGAAAATATTGACTCTTTTATTTTATTTTCAAGAATGACACTGGCCTCTGATTCAGGGTCTGCTGCATTCCAACTCTTATCCTGTGCTTGAAACACAACAGATGCTATGTCCCTTTCACATAAAGAATCAGAGAATCGAATCTTCGGGCGAGCTTTCTTTTAGGCATTTACTGAAGTAGGTAGTTTGCTTACTTGTAGTATGGAAGCAATACAATTTTCCTTTCATTTATTCTAGGTATTCTGAGCCCTAAAATCAACAATAAGCATAACACAATATCTAGGGGCGACTATGTGACTGTGTCTTAAGCTGCCACAATGTTGAACCACAGAATTTTTTACGTAAGAACTGCTTCCACTGAGTTGTTATGATGAATTATGAGTTCAATTAAATACACTTTGAAATTCAAAGCTGCTCTATATTTTGTTCACCAGCACAAAGTTTCAACACTTTCCTAAATATCACTCTGCGCGCTTTACTCAAAATAACTTAATTTGTCTTCCAGCTCCTATCTCCAAGAATACATTGGTAGAAGCTTCTGGAAACACTTTGATGAAATATTTTCTTCCTCAACCACTTTGGAAATCCCAAAAAATCTTAAATAGTGTTGTGGGGCATGTGGGTCACGAAGTTGTACCCAATCGCCAACTAGCTCCACTTCACGGTAGTTTTTTTTATAGTTGAAAGATAGTGAAAACTATACACTGATACATTTTTAATGAGATATATGCGTTATTTTCAAAGCGTTTCATTCATAATTCATGCGTTATAAATTCCTCATTTTTCAAAAAGTCTCTCTAGAGTTCATACCTGAACTATTTTCTAGTGAAAATTGTTGGCATTTTGTGGCAAATATCTCGAAAAGTGTAGTAGTAAGTGACTGATATTTGTTATTTTTGGGAAGAGGAGATCTTTTTCCTTACATGGAAGCAAACAGTATTAAATTGAATTATTGAAAAATACATTGAATTTTATATTAATTGATATCTTGGATTAGACTGCCTTGAAATGCACATAGTGAATGAAAACAGTAAAACTGGTAAAACCCTGAAATTTGTCTTCAGGATGTCTGATAGACTTGTCGCAGAGCAAGCAATCTTTAACTACTCTTTTCATGTTTTACTTAGAAAAATTGTCTGAGTCTGGGCTTAACTTTCTTGTTATTTACTTTTGTTTCTTGAGAATTTTCCTTATCTCTTGGGAATTGGTTTTCAATGAAAGGGAATTATTCATAAGAAATATTTGTTTATTGAGCGATGATAAAATGATAAATTTAGTGCTGTACATACATATGCGTCAGATATCCATTAAGTATAAAGATATGGATGCGTTGGAAGGAAATAGTCCCCGATTCATCCTTTTCTTTTACTAAATTTACTGACTTGTGAATCTTATCTTAAATGATCATGATTTTGGCACCGAGATGGATTATGTTGTAATATACTGAACATTGAATATCAGTGTGACCATGCAGCTTAATAACTTTTTTAGTATAAATTCAGTCTTTGGATTGTCTACACCCCTCATTTCCCAATTCAAATATGATTTGTTTTCTCAGTGAATAGAAGCTTCCATTTTCCCAGAAAGACTTGTTTACATGCTCTTCTCACATCTCGAGGATATAACCTGTAAAAATTAGAAGAAATTATTAGTATATTTATATTAAACAGAAGGGGCTTGTAATCATGATTATGAACAGATATCTAGTGATTTGAAGTAGTTTGCACTCTGGAGCAAAATTTGTTTCCTTGCACTACTGGTGAGCAAAATTTGTTTCCTAAAGACAATACCAAGTAATTTTTAATATGGGTGAGTGCAAATAATTGCATGAAACAAATTGTCATCTTATTTGGTAAGTTTTACATGGAATATTGAGGGCTTTGACTAATATGTCTGAGAAATACTGAACTCAAGTGAACGACTCTTACTTCAATATTGTTGAGTTTATTGAATATTTTAAAAGCACAAAAGTTTGGTTTTTGCTTTAATCTTTCTATCATATTGGTATATCATGAATAGGTCTTTATGAAAATAATTTCCTCTCTCTCGCTCAATTTTCTCCACATTGTCCCCTGCAGTTTTACTGAAACCTGTTAGAAAAGGATATCATGATAAAAAATACTCACTTGAGAATTTTTGAGCTTGTCAGCAGATAACTGGGTACCGTGAACTCTCTCGTCCTCTTTACCACTTTGCTTGCGATATGCTTAACCACTTGTGAAGTCTCCATAACATCTTGCCTGTGCATTTGAAATTCAAAGGAGTTTTATTAGAAAATTACTGCTTTAATTGTTAATCTGAGAAAAATATATTCTAAAAAGGTAAGGGAAAAAATTAGTTGTTGCAAAAATTTGGTATATTTGCTTGAATTAAGTTTTCTGCGTAATTTGAGCGCATTGTTGCAGGAGAGAATATTATCAGGTGTGGGTGGATAAACTGCTCCCACCTATAGTTTTAGAGTGCGTCTAAGATAGTTGTGCCGTTTAAAAGCAAGAATTCGGAAACATGACTAATGCCATTTGGTTAATTATGTTCTACACAAACTGATTGTGTCTCAGGGTGTATCCAATCCATCTGGTTATTATTTTCTGTATGGTGTGCCATATGGTCCTCTCCTCTTCTACTCTTCTGTACACTTCATCATTTCTTATCTTGTCTGTCCATTTTATCTTCAGCATCCTCCTCCGGCACCAGGTTTCGAAGGCTTCTAGTCTTTTCTGGTCAGATTTTCTTGTGGTCCATGCTTCCGATCCATAGAGTGCTATGCTCAAGATGATGGTTATCACATACTGTTTCCTGGTTTGTAGTCCTATCTTTTTTGATCAGTTGTCTTTTCCCATTAGCTTGGGCTATCCTCTGCTTGATGTCCTTTGCACTTCTTCCGTCCCATGTGATGGTACTTCCGAGATAGGTGAAGGAATGCACTTGCTCTAATTTCTCTATTCTCAGGGTGACTTCTACATTGTTTCTCTCTTCCGCATACTATGGATTTAGTCTTAGTCTTATTAATTTTCGAGTTGGATTCTTTGAGAACTCGGTCCATAACGTTTAGTAACCTTCGAAGATCAACACGATTTCTAGCAATGACTGCGATATCATCTTCGAAGCAGAGCATGTTCATTTCTTCTCCATTTGTCTTTATTCCGCTCAGCCCCATTTCTTGTGCTTCTCTTATGGCCCCTTCAAATCATGTTGAGCATTGCTGGTGGGAGGTTGCATCCTTGTCTTACTCCTTTGTTAAAATTAGCTTCTGTCAGACATCCGTTTCTCATTCATATTGTGAATACTTGCTTCCTGTGTCTTCGGTAGATTATTCTTCTGCCCTTAAATTTATTCCTAGTTTATTCAACAGTTTGAACATCTTGTTCCACTCAACATTGTCGAAGTCTTTCTCCAGGTCTGCGAATGCAACATACAATGGCCTATTCACATGTATTGAAGACAAGTTGTTTTCCAAAACGTCGGCGAAATTTGAAAATATTACCTGGAGCGAAGCCCAAGAAAGATATTTAAATGTATTGTTTTTCTTACCATTTCTCTCGGGCATAGAATGGCTTACCTGGTGCCTGTACTCTTCCAAAATCCAAATTGGTTTTCCGAGAAGTTGTCTTTAATTTTCCTTTCCAACCTTCAGCTTATCATTCATGTATTTTTGATGCATTGGCACTAGACTCTAGGTTCGGTGCTCCTTACATCTCTCACTGGAATCTTCCATGTGTATTGCAAAAGCAAAAGAACCTGGCGCACTTCTGCGCAGCGGAGGGGAAAGGTAAAGTGGAGGGAGTGAAGTGAATGGATGGAGGGGAAGGTGGAGAAGGGGACGGCAGAGTACGAGGCAGGGGAGTCCAACTACTTACCTCTATTAGATAAAATTTTTCCCCTAAATGCTGATACGAATTGTCGGCATGGAATACCTTTATGAACGTAAGCAATTTTCAGTATAAAACTACCATTATGCATTAAAAATATATCCTTCCGCAAATGCGAAAGGAACTTAAAGTAAATAAATACTACTGACCATCTCAGGCAGGAAGTAATGCTAAGCACTATAAATAATTCCTCAAAAAAAACTCAGAATAATAACAAATTATGTTTCTGCATAGCATACAGGATGTGGTTTGCATGATTACTTTTGCTCTAAAACACACCTGAAAAATAAAATTTGCATTTAGTATAAGCACGGAGTACTCTATGGTATAAGTTATTTATTCAGTCTATTCCTACTCATATTCACTTTCACTTGATTCATCACCATCATGCAAGTTAATTATTACATCTTGTCATCTCCGACATTGAGAGAGAGAAAATGTAAGTAAGGGGGTGAAGAGCTCTGAAAAGAACTGTAGCAAAAATCGCAAGGATCTCTAGAACACCGAAACGCACAAGGCAGAGGCACGAGGCACACACAAGGCTAATAGGCAAGCGGTTTTGCTTCATTAATGCCATGCTTTATCCGTGCACTTCCTTGTAACGTGCAAGGAGTTGTAGTACAAATAAAATGCAGCAAACCGGGCGCCAAGTAGCTGTGACTCATGGAATTTACCGCGGCGCTAAGGTTGGCAGCAACTACTAGTAGACTACTACTACTACAGCAACTACTACTAGTAGAAAGGTTCGCTTGCTGACGCTCCACAATTTACAACCTTCCTCCCCCGCCAGGCAGCGATTTAAGTGTTCTGAGGTCCATGTCCCAAAATCGACCACGGCACAACGACAGGAGCATTTGCGACTGCCATACCTCCTACGCGGATGGTGATATAAAGGCCGCTTTACAAGTTCCATTTTATTACACAAACGAATGTATGAACCTTTGCTTAAGGAAAATTGAACCGTGTAAAGCGGCAAATTGTATGATTGACAGAACGGGAAATAGAACTTCTTTAATCCATTCATTTTCATGTACATTCTATGATACGTTTGTCCAATTAAATGTATCGAGTGAAGCGGCCTTAAAAGAGAGCTACTACCATATTCTTCTCATCAAAACTCTGCCTCAACTCTTGGCACTCCTTTTGCCCGGTCCTAAATATCTTACTCTATTTCCTTCTTTTCCTTCTCCTAGCACTGCGTTCCTGTCTCTCATTATGATAAGGTTCTCTGTCCCCTTCACTTCCCCGAGGACTTCTCCACTTAACTCGCAAACTTCTTCTATTTCATCACCCGTGCGGCTAAAGTGGACGATTTTTCCTCTGTGGAATTTCACACAATCGTACATTGCGGGTGATTCCGTAGGGTTTAATCCGTGGTTAGTCCCGGGTGACTCAAAATCAGTCTTCACTATCACAGTGTCCGTGTCTCTCCTTCCAGCTTCACCATCAGAATTCTCTCGCTGTACTGCCAGAATTCCTCACTACGTTCCAGTCTCCCATGATGATGAGGTTGCCTTGCCCCTTCACTGCCCTGAGGACCTCTTCAATATGCTCATACACTTCTTCTATTTCTTCTTCCGTATGGCTAGACGGTGGCATGTAGACCTGTACGATCACTGAGTCCGTCGGCTCTCCTTCCAGCTTCACCATCAGGATTCTCTCGCTGTACTGCCAGACTTACTTCACTCTTCTGCCCCATTCTTTCTTCAGTGTGATGCCTACGCCTGCAATCCTCTGGTCGTCTCCTGAATATATCACACGGTATCTGTCGCTCCAGTAGTCGTCTGCCCCTGCCTACTTGATCTCGCTGACTCCCAGTATAACTACCCCTAGCCTCTTCATCTCTATCTTCACGTACTCCAGCCTCCCGCTCACCTCTAAAGAGCTGACGCTCCATGTTCCTATTCTGCATTTGTCCTTACTGACTGATGTACCCCTCCCAGTAGTCCCCACCCGGAGATCCGATTGGGGGTCTATTTTACCTCTGGAATATTTTACCGGGAAGAATACCATCATGTCAAATATAGTTAGGATGCAGGGCTGCATCTTCTAGGGAGACTAATGTGGTGGTTTCCCCTTCGCCTTTTACATCGCGGTACCTCGGCCGATTCCGTGAACTTCACTCTCTCCCGAAGCTGCGGCTGTTGTTACCGGTCGTATCTGATCTGCTCCATCAATGCGTTCTGATGCGACCGCTGCCTCTTAGTAGCGTGGTCGAATTCGGGTAGCGTGCAAAAGTAGGAGGTAATTAATAGAGGGGTGGTTAAAGATAGGGGTTATTTATTATCATTTCATCCGTGTGGTAGGAGTCAATGTACGTTACTGAATTGTATCCACCACTTTTAAGCTGATTTTCAGATTGTTGGATGCCTCAATATCCCCTTCCTAACATTTTCATGGACCGAGCTAATTTTTAAGGCTAGTTCTACTCAAAATACCAGATTTGTCTTACGGAAGCCATTTTCATAATGTGTATATTTGTCTCACGTAAAATGGGCAAAAGTAACTTTGAAAGTTTGTTCCAAATGATTAAAATCATCGAAGCGGAAGAACCATAACTTACACATTCACTTCGTGAACTCAACATTCTTGAGCAATGGTCTTTTTGCTTTGGGTGCGCAAACTTCATAATTTTTAATTGCTAAGGGTAATTTGAAGGGTTTGTTTTTTATCTGGCTTCATCATTGTTCGAGAAATGGTTGTATGATCGCTTTTCAATTGATAAGATACACCGAAACATGATTTTGTTTTCACTGTGAAATCAAAATCTACTTTGTAGCTTTCACGCTAACTCCACCGACCGGTTTCAGCACTGTCACCCATTGCATAGTAATCCTTATAGGATAGTGATATTTTCTTGATAATGACATGAAAATGTTGAAACTGGTCGATGGTAGTTACCAATAAACCATAATGGAAGTTGATTCCATTTCAGTATGACTTCTAAATTCATCTACGTTAACTCGCGAACCATTGAAGATGATTTCATCGTAATGCACTTAACATAATATATTAGATTTCACAGCAGTAAGTTTGTAATAACTCAACTCTCAATTTTGCAACTCTCAATAATTAAAATATGGTACTTTTTTGGTGATAAGGAATACGGGGCTCAGCTCTCAGTTACGATCAAATCCATCGTGATAAATATTTATTTTGAAAGGGCTAGAAAAAACTACAGTTGAAGATTTTTATCAAAGAAGCTCTTAGTTATCAAGTTTCAATATTTTTCGTTGGTTAAACTTCATGCAAGTTATAAAGTATTACTATTAGGATGTCATAGTCAAAGTTTGAACCATTACCGCAGAAATCAATACTAAAGGCTTATAGTTTCTCCATTCTTTGTTACTAATTCTAGGAATCTGCTTTTTTCTATTACAAGTAGCAGAGTACACTCTGAAATAGTTGGCATCGTGTGATAACGGTAGTCATTGAGATTTATGAGGGGAAAGATGTTATTGCAGAAACTCGCAATTCATCAATCGGTTACCGCTTTCACTCAGCGCCAAATTGTGTGGCTGATCCTATTTTAGAATTCCAGGACTGCATATTCTCCATCACTGCAGGTGATCAGATCCTTTCACTGCCGTCATTCTGCAGTTTTGTCGTGACCATCACTCATTGTACTTACACTTCTATATTTTTTTCCGGCAGTGCTTTGTTCATTTGGCCCATAAGTCCGGTGGTCGCCGTGAAGAAAGGTAATACTGTAGTTAAGTTTATTTTGTCGTATCCCAAGCTCACTAATTCTTCCTCCAGCGCATCCATGAGCCCTGTTTGCGTGAAAGGTAAATTATTAATGGTTGTATTTGCTCACGTTTTCTTTTTTAATGTTTAATGTGATACTACTTGTTTTTTAATGGTATTTACTGAACCGTTTTCCATTAAACAATTGATTTTTCATTAGTGCCGTGCACACAAATGATTTTATCAGATTAGCTCTAAAATTCTTAGTAAATAGTGTTAATGAATATTAAATCCAGGCTCTGCATTGTTTCCACTCAATATTAATAAATTTCCTCTAATGAAGCCTTAAATTTTATTATGAGTTATCTTTGCCTCTATGTAAAGTTGACTAACTCGGGTGTAAGTTGATTAATATACGCCTCATATTCTTTATAAGTAAGTCTATTAATATGAGGCGATTATGTATTTTGCCGCTAAAGTGTATGAAATAAGATGTTGCCTAAATTTGAACATTAAATGGGGCCCAGATTCTTTATAGTTACTCACCTGAAACGGCGCACTTTGTGGATGAATATGGCACCAAGTATTCTGTCGGCGTAAGTGATGACATGGAGGATATACAGACTATTTGTCCACTGTTGATCGTTTTCATGTGCGGCAAGAAGGCTTCAATCGTCTATTACAAGGGAAAGAAAGTCTGTTAGTGGTGTCAACCAGAAAAAAAATCTTTTAAGAGTTTGATACGTACTTAAAATAAGATGGTATTGGGGTCATTCCATGTCAAATGACCCATTACAAAATTAATTGGTTGCTTGACCATTTTAGGAAATATCCATTGTGAGCACAAGCGTACCCACATGTATTGTGGGGTAATGTGTGCGCAGGTTTTAGCGGCCTTACTGGTTACGGGGATTGGAATTCTGTACTACAGAATTTTGTACAAGCCGCCGCTGCGGCTGCGAGTAATGATCTTATCTCAAAGTATAAAATAGCTTCGCGCCATTTTATTAAACACGTCCAGATTCTTTTCCGGTTTTAGTGTGTAAAATACTGGATCTGTCGCGGTTTTAGGAATATGGTACCCCTGTTTATGGGGAGATTACTCAGTGTTATCCATTGCTCTCTGCGCACCTTTGCGCCAGCTACGTATGACATAGTGGTTGTTTGCGTTAAGTTTTTGAGTGAAGTGTGAGATGAGGCATTGATTGTAATTTTGAGGCATTCTTGTCATCACATTTATCGTGCAAATTACATTTTATCTCATCTACTTCAAGCATCATTTTATCGTAAGATGGAGTTCTTCGTGTGATAATAATTCCATGTAGTTGTAATTATAAAGTCTTTGAAAAGTCGGAATGCCCCGTACGACGAAAGCAGAATTTTTTTACTGTGGAAGCTAGAAGTTCTTTATTGTCTCGTGAAGTGCATCGAAACCCAGCTAACTGTTGCATTCCCGGCCCGCTCATTAGTGGGATTCAAGTGAATGCCAGTAGGCACGGCTGTCGCTGCTCAGTGCCCCGCGCGGCTACGCACTATGACTGGCGCGTTTATGAAATCCCCTTGGGAAATTATAACTGGGTTGCGATTTTTGCTAAAATATTACGGTGGGGAGAGAGGTAATTCGGGTCGTTAAGATATTTTATTTATTTTATTTCTACCATTGAGCAAAGGAAAGTGACAGTGTACGTTTTTTGTGAACGGCTGAAGGGCAGAGAGAGACCTAACGTCCCTCTCTCAGCGATTATGACTGCTCTTGATTAGATGTCCTCGAAGTACTCCCTGAGATATCCAATTTACCCAGAAAAACATTTGCATTACCTGGGTATCGATCCTTAGCGCGCCGGATGGGTTGATAATACTCCCGACTCACCGAAACCACTTGCAATGTTTTCGGCCTGCAAATATTGCTACTCACGAATGAAATAGGTTGTCCAAAATTGAGATTGAATTTATCTTACATCCCAGGTAGTTACGCAGCTGCTCATTGCGGAAATGTTCAGGGAGGCTGTGGTAGAAGACATTATTTCTCTATATGCTAATTATTAAATTGAGATTGATTTTGAATAGTTAATCTATACATTAGTATATGCTTTTCCTAGTTAACACATGCCTAGAAATGCTTGGCGGTCTCTTGGCCAATTGGAAAATTTCATAATCTACCATTTTTTCGCGACCTCGACGTTTTAATTCTTTTTCTCAGTATAATCACCACTCCTCATATTTTTTGCTGTGACTTCCTTCATGCTTCTTTCGTTGCTTCCTTGGTGATATCAACATTTCCATTCCACCATGCCTCTGCTTCAATTCTCTCTCGCGCTCCCTTTCCACACACACGCTCCTACAGAGTCTACAGCTCTACTGCTTTTCAGAACTCCCACTTTTCACCAAATGTCTCGTTTCGGGCACCTTCGTCCAATTTCCTCGCGCCTTCAGCCGTTCAGCGTTCTCTCGTCATTTTATTACGAGAGGTATATCAGAATAAGGTCGTCAAAATTCTACCAGCGCTTTTGATCCGAGGGCATTGCTACATTGCTTTCGGAATTCAAAAATACCGTGAGATTTAGAATTTCTAATATTACTCATGCCGTATAACTGTGCGGTACCGAACGTTAATACCGTCAGATTGATGAATAATTTGAACCAGTTATTCCTTCATTCATACTTGGGACGTCGTATAGTAAGTGATCTACCGCCATGATTGCAGATTCTTTGAAATTCTATTCTTGTCCAGTCTCCTCAATCACAAATCGGAAAAATAGTATGCATCTCAGAAAAATTCAAGAATGTGATTTTTTTTAAAGGGGTGAAAAGTATCCTCATAGGGGCAGGACACTTCACACCACCAGACAAATTTGAATGAAAAGGAGTAGAGAGTTTGGTAGGATAAGTGGCTAACACTTTTAAAATGACGCGAATTTTATTTCACTAGACGTATTATTATTACCACGGATAATATAAATAATTACAGGTTGAAAATTCCTTCGTAGTAATGAAATTATGGAGAAATCATTATTTGTCTGTTTCATGTCCTCTCAACTATGACTGCCAACAAGATTCCTGTAGCATTGAATGGTAAATATTGTTAGAGCTCAATGTGATTTACTGTACTACCTATTGGAATAGTTTATAGCTCCACTCAGATTCTTGATTGTTTGGCTGATTGATGAAGTTAAGTATTATTTCTTTGGAGTGATGTAAAGTATCCTCTCAAGGAGCAACGTAGTCCCACTTTACGGTTGTACTTTCAACAAATGTTTGGTTACCAGTGTGACCCCTAACGACCATAAACGCCAAAAAAGCGTTTTCATGTTTTTATTTTTTTCCTCGTATTATATCCAATCTGTAACACTTTGCATCTCATCCCGCTCTATTCTCTCTGCCCTCGAATTTTAAAATTACTTATACGATAATTAACACAAATGAGAATCACATTCTGGAATCATTGCTCTCAATGTATGTCGAGGGTGTGCATGGTGATGGAACAGTCTTACCCAGAAATGAGACGTGAAGTTCACGGCGACTACCCGAGATATTTCCTCGGGCTTGTACCCATCCAGTCGTCCCGCAGTGACTATGCCGGCGTTGTTGACTAAAATGGTCACATGGCCCACATCGGCCTGGACTCTGTGTGCGGCGGACGCCACTTCGTCCCTTTTGCTGACGTCGCAAACGTAAGAATAAGCAGATGCTTGGCCGTTGGAAACCTTTTTTGCCAACTCTGCTGTCTCCTGGCAACCGTGCTCATTAATATCCCAGCAGACGACGGTCGCTCCAAGCTTGGCAAACTCAAGGGCCATTCCTCGGCCCAACCCCTGTGCTGCTCCGGTAACCTGTGAATGTTAAACGAAGGTTGACGTTTATTTCATGTGAACATATCACTGAAACTTTCTTTATATTCAGTGCGACCTTGATATTTTCCATTAATAAAAACTCGCACCTTTAGAAGTCAAATCGTCTTTCTTTATTCAAGCCGTTGACTCATCTCGGCGTGTTTTAATATTTTAATGCTTATCTTAGAGCCAACGGCACAATTATCCTTCCAAACGCTTTGCAAAATCAGTTTAAAAACCACAAATTGTTTTAAAATAGTCTTTATAAAGTCTGTGGGTTAATGGAGATGGCTATGTTCCCATGAAATCCTTGTACAAAGTTGGATAAATACCTTCAATTTTTCTGCCAAGTTGTTAGCTATGAGATCATGGGTCCGAGTTCTCACTGAACACAATGATTTGTGAAAGCTTGTCTTCCTTGATACATTCATAGAAATATAGGACGTGCTGAAAGTTACTCGGGTTCTCCACCGAATCAAACTTTTCCCATCTCGGACGACGTTTCGATGTACGAGTCGTCCATCGTCATCAGAGCATGACGGGTTCATCGTCAACAGGACATCATTGCAGGATTTGCCCGATGACCTGGACCCTGCAGGGTTTGGGCGACTCGTACATTAAAACGTCGGCCGAGATGGAGAGATTGGCTCGGTGTAAAACCCAAGTAACCTTCAACGCGTCAAATATTTCTAAGAATATATCAAGAAAGACAAGCTTTAACTAACCATTGTGTTAATCACAGTACGCCGGAAAAGCATAATATCTTTCAAATAGTTGACGTATTTACGATTGTAAGTAAATGCTTAAATAATGTGCGATACTGGTTGAGTTAGTTGGTGGAGTTGATGATGTCAGGTCAGCTCTTCGATATGACCAATCACGTTTATTACAGCGTTAGGAAATAAGGGTTGAGAAGTACGAAACGGATATAAATGTTGTAAGATTTTATTTCTATTTAAATTGTATCCTATTATTTCTTGGTAAGTTTAGAGTTCAGAATCTGGTTGGAGAAGTTCAGTATTTTTCGATTGTATGCACGGTATCATTTGAAATATTCTGGAGACATGGGTTATCGTTGTTGGCTACATTCTTATTATAGTTTTGAACTCACCAAGACAATTTCATCCCTCATGCTCCTTTTAGGTTCACAGACAAATAGCCTGTATATGCATCGGAGCAATTCCCGGTAAGGCACCACGATCAGCAGGAACAAGGCCCATAAGAAGTCGCCAGTTTTGTTGGAATTCATCTGAAAATATTGAACATATAATTCTTCTAATGGAATTGTATTTTCTTTTTACAAAGGAATATAGTTTTCCTCACATGGTGATTGGACAAATTAATCTGCTACTGTATGGATTGGAGTGCTCTGTGATATAGTTTCTTCGACAAGAAGCAGTAATAGCATTGGAGTGATTAAAGAGGAAAATAATAAATATCCTTAAATTCCTTTTTAGAAACCTTTAGATTGAAATAGGAGTGAAAACGTATTTTATTTTTCTCGGACTTCATCGTCCACTCAATTGACATTAAAAGCACTATTAAATAATGTGGGAACTTATCTGTCACGTAGTGAAATATTTTGAAAAGTCGATTACTTTACTAATAGAAGAAAGATAATAAACACTTTATGCTAATATATGACGTGAATATGTCGTATTATACCCTTTCCAAGACATGAAGATAACGGGAGTCCTTTTTTTAAAAACCACACAATGCAGTGGAATCTTTATTGCCCTTGGTCTTTAGATAAACTGCATGCTTTTAGTAAAGGAAAAAAATAAGTAAAACTTGAATGTTTAAGGTGTGACTTTGTGGAAGTGACCGGTATCAATGGTAACTTCACAACTTGTTATGTGACCGCCCTTTTTAAATATCTGCGATCGGTTTCGCCCTGATGAGGCATCTTATGGAAGATTTTGAAGCTTTAAATGGCCTCTATATTTTCCGACAGGAATTCGTTCACAAATGAGAATGGATTGAAGTGGGTTGGGGAAAGAGAGCAGAAGGTGCTACGGAATGGTAGAAAGAGGTTTGGTTTTATTACGGGCGGGACAGACTGGATGTGAAGGAGCTGTAAAAAATTAGGAGCAGGGTTGTGGTGTGAGGATTTTCGGAGGTTAAGCGAAGATTGGAAGTAAACCGACCCGAGCCTTCGTGCAGGATGTAAGGAAAGGGGCTGCGGAGGGCGGAAAAAGGAATCGGGGGGAGACAGTTTAACTAGTAGAAGGCCACCGAGACAAACCGAGTGCTGGGAAGGAGTGTATAAAAAATGCCAATAGTACATTTGTGATCATTTGTGACCTTGGATGCTGTTGAGTGAAAGTTACTCCCGTGAGCATGGGAGCTATAAATTAATGTTGAGGAATGCATGACTATTTGCTCATTCCTAAGAGTTGCGTTTCGGTGTTTTGATTAGTTACCTATTTCCAACTTCATCATAGCGTCTAGTTTTTTAGGCCTTCCTAAAACAGATGTGAAGTTGAAGGTTTGAAGTTGCTGCTGTTTTATACGGTCCGAAAAATACTTTGAAAATCACGCATGGCCATCGGCATTTTTAAGAGATTGTTAATGCTCTTCGATACGCGTTGATACTCCTCTTCCAGTTGGTCCTGCTCAGCACTCCACGCAGTCATCACACTGCATTGTATTCACCTCTGATTTCTTACGCATATCCTGTTTGTTCTTTCTGCTGAGTTGAAGTTTGTTTAAAGTAAGAGGGGGATGGAAAACTGACCTGGAAAACTTATTCTCTTAAGACTGTAAGACTTATAGTCTTAGGTGATAATTTTTCCAAATCATGTACGAGGTTACTTTTTGAAGGGGATAGACAGCTATATTTCTCCGGGTACACAATTTAATGTGAAGAAAGTAGTCTTTTGAACTTTCCCTGTGATAAAACCGGGCTGGACCGGGAATAGAACCACGGATCTGTGCCTTGCCGGGCCAATGCGTCGACCACCTCACTACCCAGGATTCTTTAATCTCTTGAATGGTAATGTTTCAGTTTTTTCTCAGCAATTTTGTATTATGAAAACTTATCCTGAGAAAGCGTTTTTGGAGCAATGTTATACAGATTTTTATGTTCTATATTGTCATGTTGAAATTTAATATACTGTGTGACTTTCGCATGCCAATGAGGAAGTTACAAAGTTTATTTAATTTCTCAATGAGCTACACAACGTTAACTATCGTCCTATCGAGGAAGTATATATTTGCGTCAGTGTTTGTGAGTGGTATGGGAGGAATCTTGGAAAATTTTATTTTATTTATTTTTTATTTTATCTTCACTACCCCGAATACAGCACAATGGGCCAATTTACGACGGGTGAATAATAGTAACAACGGACGAGACACAAACACCCATGTCCTGGGCAGATAATATTCTACCCAGGCGGGACTCGAACCCGCGACCCTAGGGTTAGCTGGCGAGGACTTTACCCCTCCGCCACCGGGGCCGACAGCGACAAATCATTTGCTCCGTGAAAGTAGGATTTCTACTGATTGAAAATTTGTGCCATTTTGATTCAATTGAAATACTTTGGCCGAGAAAATTACAAAAAAAACCCTATTGATGTTTTTTTTAACTTTGTGAATCACAGTTAACTGTGCAGTGTGTTTGAATTTTTGAGGAACTAGCTGTGATTCCTTGACTCTGAAAACAAAGAACAAGAACAGGCATCAGACTCTCGAGATGTGAGTGTGGAGAAATATTTAGGTGCGCTGGACGGAATGGAAGACAAACGAGTGAGTGCTTGGTGTACACGAGTATGGTGTACACGAAAAGTAACTTTTGGATGAGATTAGGGGGAGGCAATGTAAGAGGCTGAAGGATGTCATTAGGGGCGATGTGTTGCTCAAGGCCGTGATAGAGGGAAGGATGATGGGCAAGCGGGAAGGGGAAGAAAGAATTAAAAGTTTTAGGGGCTGGATGAAGACAGGTAGATCTTACGCTGAGATGGAGAAGTAAGTGTCAGGGGCAGGTAAGGCCCTGCAAGTGTATAAAATCTGGAGGCTTTAGACTTTCAATTAAGCCTACCTCTGACAGGTAGAATACTTAAATGAATGAATGCACTGTCGTTTCATTCTTGTCGAAACACAGAATATGTCCTTCAGGCATTGATGCCAAGTGCGGACAACTTTTAAAAGTTATTCTCCTGACTTTAGTTGTTTTTTGCAAATGGTTTTGGAATATTTCAGCTGAAAATGGTTGAACACTAGTAGAAAACCTAAAGAACTTAATTAAAAATAAAAGTATCATGAATGACGTTCTTTCTCATCCAGAATAACTCTAATTTTCTGTGTTTCCTGTTGTCGCGGGTGGTTGCTCAGAATAGCGTTTGTGACGATAGGGCCATTTTGTATGTAGAACTCAATCAGTCTCTCCTATCGTTCAATTTTTCAGCTACATCCTGGTTTCTAATTCAACAACAAATGTCTTATCTTCTCGTCTTTCTGCTGCAACCTCATTCCAGTCTTCAAGAAAAATCTCTTTTTCATTCCGGTTTTCATACCTTATTACTTTTGCTTATCGGACAAGAATGTCTTCTGCTTCGGAAATCAAAAACTTTTAAGTAATGGTCCACTAATATTTTTATTGTTTACGACCCGGGTTTCGTCACGTAATGACATCTTCAGGTCTTACTTACAAGATGAACCTGATGACACCTGAAGATGTCATTACGTGACGAAACCCGGGTCGTAAACAATAAAAATATTAGTGGACCATTACTTAAAAGTTTTTGATTTCCGATATGGAGAGGTTCCACAAAGTGAAGCCTGAATTTATTAGTTATGTCTTCTGCTTCTTCATCCTCATTATCTTATATCAACATGAGCATGTAACCTCCGCATTGACTATTTACTTACGTTTGTTTCTAATTCAACAACAATAGTCCTATCATTGTATTAAATATAGGTTTCCATACTGCTTTTTTTTACTGAGGACATTTCCAGCACCTGCGTTTCCATTCGTAGGTCCAATGTGGATAATCCAGTGTCTGTCGCTCTAGAAATCCCCGTCTGCAGGCCATTTCATTTTGCTAATTCCTGATACATCCTGGCTTATTCTTCTCAACTCCATGTTCAGGTTTTCAAGTCGTCCACAGTTCGAAGCGAGCAAAAATTCCAGGTACCTATACCTAAAAAGCTGCTTATCGTTCTTGACTCAAGTACCCTTACCAGTATGGCCTACTCGGAGATCCGAATGAGAATCCGGGATATTTTATCAGAGAGAATTCCAATAAGACTCTTACTATATCATAATAGAATGATAGTTGAAGATCCGCTTCTCTTCGGGATAATAAACTGGTGTTTTCCATTGCTTTTCACCACGCAGTACCACAGCTGAATAGGTAAATTAACCACGCCTATAATCTGGTACATGTAGATGATAACTCACCCCCGGCCACACACCCTTGAGGTGGCTTGCTGGGTAATGTGCAGATGTAATGAGTGTCACTGCACCGGCCCACGCTGTCTCCTCTTACACTCATGAGAAGGAGGGCTGCTGCCTCCTCCTCCGAGTTTTTGGCTGCCTATTAGTTGGCTGCAGCATTTTCCGATTCGCGGTATCTTCACGGGTTGTCGTAACGCTTTCGAGTCTTATCCAATTATGGTAACCTACACCTTTCATATACCACCGCTTTTTGTCCACGACTCCTTATTCGTCGAGTTAACTCGGTTATTTATAAAGGGCTAGAATATATTAATTTGAATATATTGAAAGTTCGTCTATATATAATGATCGAATCACCATCCGAAACCATGTGGACGCACTTGGTTGCCGTAATCAAGCCCCAAGAAGAGCTCCTGAAGGATTGTATATAAACTGTTCTATGAGTTACAATCTGCTGGAAAATTGCTTGTCAAGGGTTAGTCGGTCGTATAAATTAAAATGTGCGGAAAAGTACTAAGTTGAGTGGTCAAAATAGAAAAATAAGAAATACCACTAATTGACTTATTTTTAGATTTATCGGCCAAAGTCATCATTTCTGGACTAAATATCCACCACATTGAAACTGATATTTACTTATATACCATGCATAACTCTCGTTAATGTTATTCACGACACCGAGGGTCTGACATGTGACTATCTGTTTAAGGTAATCAAATTCTTAAGCAAAGCGGAGCTATTAAAAAAAATTCAATCTGCTTACAACCATCCCAGGTGCTAATAGTGGAAAAGAAGGAGCAGTTGTATTCTCAGGTAGTTGAGGTGGAGTTTCCGCCGCACCCCGTTTTAGCGAATATATCTATGGACTCCCAAGAAAGTGCCCTTTTGGAGTCAACTCATCCACTTTTAATAATGTTCTTCACCGGCTATAATATGTCGGGGATATCTTATGATTGTGGGTGTGTTGAAATAATCAGTTTCATGATTTATTTGCCATGTAAACGGTATAAATTATTCAAGTAAGTTATCTATGGAGTTGAAAGAAGATACTTGTTAAATCATAATAACTGAGTGCAACCATGACTCATCGATTTTTAAGAGCATACCTTTACGGATGCCATGACTCTTCTGATCCACGTCTCCACCTCAGCACGTCCTGACAAAAAAAGAAAAAATATTACAAGTTAATTAAGGATCAGTCAAAAATATGCGAAAAGGGACATATATATTTATATACAACCAAAACAACAAGAATACAACGAAACGATAGTACAATATTTTCATACAATATGCATAAACTGAGTGAGTTTAGGACTTCAGGAGTTTAGGAAGAGTCATCTTAGCACCTTAAAATTTAGTTGAATTTAAGGTGCGTAATTTAAGAAAAATTCTATTCATTTATCACTAATTCCTAATCACTAAACAAATAATTAATCACTAAACCCTTATGACATTACCAATTTTTCCTTGTCAGATAAAGCTGATATAATACTTAAAAATCGAGAAAATGAAGTTAAGAGGACGGTTTCCTCCATTAATTATAGTTATTCCGCTAATAATTGTATAAACTGCAGTTATCACAATCACCAAATTGGAACCTGGTGAGATAATATTATTAGGTATTTACTCATGTGTAAAATTCAAAGGGAGATTATTAGTCATATGTCGCCATCAATCACTGAGCAAAACGCCTCGTATTCCACAGGTTTTGTCTTAAATTTAGACTAAACCAGTTTGAGCCATGAGAGTTTTGTGAAAAAGTTAGAGTGAGACTGAGGAAGTTTGCTACTCTGAGAGTGTAGCAAACTTTTTTCGCAGTCTTAATTATCGTAAACGACCGACTGCTGAGGTTATTCACGCCTTCAAAGTCAGTGAGGTTCGTCGGTCGAGGTAGCGACGAAAATGAGAGTGAAGGATGATTTTGGAGCTCTCTATCGGTAAGTCAGTTTTACTGCGGTTGCGGCAGTTAGAGCGAAACGTTTTCCTTGCCAATTTGGGAACCACATGCGAAATTATTTTTTACTTTCAGCAGCTTCAAGAGGCATGACGTAAATGTCTAAGTTTGTAAGTAAATGTCTAAGTTTGTAAGTAAGTAAATGTCTAAACATTGATGGCGCAAAAATATAGTTTTATATATCTCACATTCACAGTATTTAAAGAAATATGCCTGCATTTAATAAATATATTTGTATTGATTTAATTAATATATCTATTTTTTCGCGTCACTTTGTGAAATTATCTTTTCAACAGAAGGTTTTTTGAGAGGGTATAAAAATTATATTGGTGATTCATTGATTATTTTTAAATCTTTGAGGATTAATACCAACTACACGATTTTTTCTAGCAAGATTTGAATTAGAAGTGAATAATTTTATAAAATAAATATCTCTAGAGTACTAGGCGCGTGCTTAAATGTCATGGAATGGCATGTACTATTTGGCAAATATCTCAAAAAGAAGTGCGGTAAGTGGATGTTTTGATACCTATGGCAAGGTGATATACTCATTTTAATGGAGCCTAATTCATTAGAATCTCTGTAAAGTTGTATTTCATCCGGACAACCTTAAAATTTTCTCCGATTCGAATCGAGTTCCGTAGTACCACGGCAAAATTCATCAAGCTTCGGTTATGGAATGGAACTGCATGAAAACCGTGGTGATTAACTCATGTAATCACTTTATTATCCCATTACTCTATTCAACAATTAAGATTATTCAAAGGGTCGCTCCCTAACCTGTGCTACGTAAATCGGTAAGGGTACGCTCACGCTTGTTTAAGCCCTGGCACGTGAAAAAGGCTCTGAGACAAAAGGGCAAAAATTTTAACATATTGCGAAGTGTCCAACTGATTGGGAGTTGGCAGAGGTTGAGAAAGTTGTTTGGCCAATCAGTGATCATTCCGAAGCCAAAGAATATCTTACAAATGACGGTGCTGGAGGGAATTTATTATCACATGAGCGGCAGTATTTTTTGTCCAGAGAAAGCAAGTGAATGATTAAATACTCATATGCTTTGATCTGTACTCAGTGAATTTTTCATAAAACACATTATAGCTCTACAGAATGTATTTTTACTCCGATCCTTTAGTAAATAATAAGGAGGCAGCGGAAAATAGAGTTGGAGCCGATACAGTATTTGAGGTTTTTTTAAGTTTCCTGTTCTCCCTTTTCTCTTTTCTAGATAAAATTTAACCTGAGGAAACTGAATATATCAACTAATAGGTGTAATTTTGGATATTAGCCATCAAAACACTAAGCTCAGAAAATGAGATAACTGTACCTCTTTTACCCAGCAAAGTTGGGTGAAGATGATACTACAATGTTTTTCGTTAAACACTTGGAATTATTATCTTCTATTTAACTTCATCCTATTAGTTTCATACTGGTACTCCTTTTACAGATTCTGTGTACTTTGTAAATACCTTGTCAACCCTCTGTGCTTTTTAGGCAGCCAGAGGGTTGAGGGCTAACCCTCAGTGCTTTTTCCTTAGCAAAGCGTTTTCCATTTCTCAAAACGATTACAATCTTCAATGCAACTTTTGGTGGCAATCGCCTTGATTGCCTCCTCAAGGTATACCGTAGAATTATCCTTTATCCTACGGCCACCTATTTTTCTTTAGTAAGTCCGAAGCATCCATAAAAAGAGTAACTAGAGCGGCGAAAAAATGTAAAAAACATAAAATTTTGATCCTACATATTAAAATGTTCTTCGAGAATGAAATAGATTCCTTTTATGCAAATTTTCTTGTCGGATTATTACCTTCGAATAGTTTCTTAAGCAAGGTAAAATACTTACTCAGCGATATTTTGAACCAGGACGGACAACAACTGAGACTTTGCGATGCTGTAGTGATAATATGATAGCTCTACAGACAAATATATTGCAAGAAACTGAAGGTGGAAGTCGCAGTCGTAGTTTAATCAGTCTGTTTTTTACCAATAGTGTCTTATCCATGGGCCTTCACCATCGTCTACCACCCTTCACAGATAGTCCGCCGATCCCTCCCAGATTTAATATTTTCGTGTTTGTACATACTATCTTCAGCCTACTAACTAACTTCACCTCTGTACCTTTAATGGAAAACGTTTGAAAATGCTCGTGATTAAAGCGTTCATGTTCCCAATATGAATGTTCACTTCTTTTACTCCATTCAGTCAAAGAGCCTCTTTCGTCCAACCCCTCTCTTATCGCATTCCCTATTGGTCCATTGTCCAATTACTTCCTAACTCCATGGAGACTCTCGCAAAATGCATTGCATTGATTATTTTTATAAAAAGTAGCGTATCTTTTTATATTAGACCGTCTTATATTATCTGCGTCGGCAATAAAATATCTGTTCATTTAATAATCCTTGAATTTGGATAGTTGTACTGCATTCGGATTTTGAGTTTTAGGCGGACATACGTGCATTGATACATGCACCGTACATTATTTTCAAGATAATTTTCTACTACCGAAAATGAATATTGTACATTTTGAGAGTTTATTAAATTAGACCTTCGGTTGATAACTGTTCTTTGTAAGCACACAAATATATGCATGAAAGAAGATAGGGTCAGAAATACTTTTTCTTAGCGAACCCGCTGAAAGCTGCCTGATTTGGCTTCCAGTCTGGTCGGCTTCAACATAATTGGAGATAATTGGAAAATACTCGTTTGCTGCTTTTTATCACTGCTTCCTAATTGGGCACGGAAATGAAAAACACCTGTCTATGTCTGTCAACCTATGCCTAATTGTAAAGCCGTGTAAGGATAAATATTGAAACCAATTCTACTTTCCTTGAAATGACTGATAGCTCTTCAGAAACCGCCCGGCTCTTTAGAAACCGCTCCGCTGTGCGACACGCACAGCGGAGCCAAACCCCGCTTTAGGCGGACTGAAGTCCAAATATTTTACAGTTTACTCCAAAATACGCATGTTTACGTATTGGTGATAGCTGTAATCGAATCTGTTATCAAATGTGTAAAATTATTCTTTTTCAGTGAACTAAACAGAACGACACCGCAGAAATTTCGTACATATAATTATGTAAGGTTATTACATGAAATGCTTGAACCTGGGGGAGAAACTGTAGTCAGAAAAACTAAACACGCGACGAGAATACCTGAAAACAGCAATACTAACAATTGCGCGTTGCTATGCGGGTATTTGGCTGATGAATTTACCGTCCACTAGTCATACAATGATTTGCCCGTAACTTTCCTTCTGTGGCTTAATGGCAGTCATTTTTTCTTTAACCGACAGCTATTACTTTATAACATAATTAAAAACTGCGATGAAATTCAGTCCGTATATAAAACTTTGCTCTAATTTTTTAAATCTTTCCATTGGGAAAAATCAATAAATTTCCGTTCACAATAATTAATTATTACTTGCATTTATACACAAAAAAATAAATGTAGAAATATATTCTAATTGCGCTTACTAATCTGATTATATTCTACGAGTTAGAAATAGATGCGAGGAATCCAGTGAGCTGAGCTATTTATGTAAAATCGACCGTCCAATTCGGCGTCTACATCGTCTGCTCAAGCACTCCGCTCACCTTCCTCTTTGACACTGATTTCTACGCGCAGGTGTGTACATACCAACCCATTTAGTGCACCGTTATGCAGTTCAAGCATCGTGTCATCCGGCTTACTATTTTAGAAACCCTGATTCTAACTTTCATTTTTGGACATCTGTCCAGCCAACGCAACGGGAGGTGTGGCCCCAGAGTGAGCCGTAATGGGCTGCGGCGTTGGTGTTTCCACCAGGAGTGGATCCTGAGCTCCGATGAGCCAAGTACGGCCGAATAACAATTGGCAACCTTTCTGAGTGGGTGACTTATTTCCCGAATTTTCATTCCCTCTAAACGAGTGGGCGGGATTTAATCATTATTAACTTATGTCCATAACGAACTATAGTTGTATGCTTATACTTGTGCATTTTTGTTGGCAAAATCGATACTGGATATGGCACAAACGATTTTGATGATACTCCATTTGATAAATTTGATACTCCATTTGATGATACTCCATCAAAATAGTATAATATAAACTAATGAGTAGGACCTTTGGGTTAAGTTGTGGATAAGAGGAGTGATTGGCCGATGGCGGTAACGTGGTTTTCGGCTGTGCTATAAACTATTATGTGCTCAGTAATGAATTGGCTCCGAGAAATGCTGTAACCCGTCGAACATCTGTCTCCAGCTATAATATTTAATTTCACTCTGGAGAAGCTTGCAGAATCTTATGCAGTGTATCCAATTAGGAGGGCTATCAGTAACACCGGAGGAAATACTTTTTTAATTTTGTGGTCTCCTTAGAAAGAAACGATGTTCGCGAGAAATTTACATTAGAATACAAATTTGACAAAGGCGTCGCTATGGGTGGTGCCGACAGCATTTTTACGAATGTTGATGGAAAATCGTACGGATGTTTATCCAATGTTTATTGTTAATCCAATTGATTTATCGGAATCGAATATCGGAAAATGTTTATCCAATCGATTTGACCAAGTTTCGTTCGGATGTAGTCGCAAATCCACAGTTATTATCTTATAAGTTATCCTCAGTTTTAGATAATAGGGGAAATTGGCTTAAAGAGACACATGGGGAAAGTTTAGATGAATATTTTTGTGAAGTACCTATACAATTTCTGAAACTGATTTCATAAATTTCATATTATTACGGATCTTGGTCCAAGCGAACATCTTTCATCTCTCACTAAGTGCCTTTCGCCTAAAATGTCATTCCCAACCGTAGTCCCAAGAAATGGATACATGGGGACACCAGGTATAATCTAGAAATAAGAAATGGTCGCAAAATTGTGTGACTTCGAAGTTGATATTCGTGATCTAGGGGTAAAATATTTTTAGTGAAGTTTGTGTGCCCGACTTGGAGAGGAGGTCTTCGGGCGCCAGTTCGGAGTCGAGTTGACTATGGGATTATTTTTACCACTGAATGAGCTCCGGTGAAAGTTACTATTTCATCTTAAGCCTGGTTTGCACGGGTTGGGTTAAGAGGACGGATATGTAGATCTGTAATGTCAAGTGGAACACTCTACTTGCATACTGTAAACAGTTCCGGTCAATTACTGACTTGCATCATGTAATGAGGCAAGTAAAGGAGTCGTTCACGGCGGAGAAATGGCTTAACTTGACACCTACCTCCGCCTCCAACTTTATCTCAGGATCGCCTACCTGACCGGCCATTTTCCCAAGGTAAACTGATATGACAAGTGGTCGGGTCCGGTTGGGAGGCCTAATCTTGTCAGGCATTTACATATTCCCTGTATTTGCTCCCTTTTATTGCGCAATTTGTGGATGATTAAGTGGTCAGAAGAGGAGAATATCCGAATTGTTGAGCTCTATTGTGAAAATGAGTGCTTTTGGAATAATAGTATGAACAATTATCGCGATAAGCAAATGAGAAAAGCCGCCGAATAGGACAGGTTAAAAGAAATCCCCTTCGCTGTGAGCCAATCTAGACGCCACATCCTCTTCTCAGCAATTCTCTCATCTTCCAATACTCCTTCCAATTCTTCCAAGGGAAGACTTATAAAATTTACTAAACAAATCGCACCTCATTGCGACGTACAGTCATATTTCTTATGCCACACCTGAACACGAACCACGTGTAAACGTCTTCGCTTCAGCTGCAGTTCAGCCAAGCTGAACGAAACCACGCCAGTGCGGAGGCAAGTCACTTGACCCGTGTGAACCAGGCTATAATATCGCTGTTCGCTAAACATGTTCACTCAGTAGCAGGGGTACCGACCTACTAAAATGGAGACTACGTTCAGTTTGGCCCGTCTAAAAGGCGGGTGAGGGTGGTCCTTCCGTTCATCCCCAGAGCTCTGCCCCCCCCCCCCCTGCAATCGGAGCTAAGGATTTCTGTTTGAGCACAGATTAGCGTGAAACTTTGCATCCGTGTTCTCATTCAAATATACCTTTTGACAAAAGTGAACAGAACTTGAATCTTAAAGATTTGGTGCGTTGGAAATTCAATTTTAACACGAGCCTTACGAAATATGACATGTATTTCGTAATGATTCGGTTACATATGTAATGATTATCTTCTGAACGCGAAATAGTATACGTTTCTTATTATTTGAATTGTGGTTTACAAATATCAAGGTGTCACGTCGATTCCAATACACGAAAGAATATTTTATATAATTTCCTCTAAATATAATCATCTCTCGAATAACACGCCGACAAATTTAGCTACGACATGCTTCACTTCCGGAAAGAAGGTATAATATTTTTCTTGCCTACATGGTGGGTTCCTACGCGTAAACAAATGCACTGTAGTGAAATGTAACCCCAGAATTTTTTTATGTACTAGTAAATTCATAAAAATGTTTACTTAATGACCCACGATTACCGCTTCAACCATCTGCGAAATGACCTAGGCCATCGAATGACGTTAAACTTATAGACTACTTCTCAATACCAGTCACCAACTTACAGTCCGTTACTCCAGGGCTATTTTATCGGTCGTACTATCCACCTTACAATTAGATTAATCGTACTTATAATTAGATTTTTTCCATCCCTATCATCAAGTCGCACTTACGCCATTACTCTCGAATGGGGTATTTATCAATCTCTTAATTTCATCTTCATCTACTAATTCCGTTTTTATATCTAATTTTCCAACCCAGTACGCCGCAAAAGCCCACTCAAGCATCTCAACGTTCATACGCTAGATTATATTCAAGATACGTGCTTCCTATTCCTCCCTTTCCTCCCTTTCAGTTCCCACTGGAATACTTCCTTCCATTCTTTTGACGTGGGTTGGGTATATATCTACGCTGAATCAAGAAAAGATTCTACCTCTCGCTATTCAGATATTGAACAATCTGCCGTTAGCTCAGGTCAAAGCTTTTTCGTCTTTTGCAATTCTTGTCCGAACATCTTAATTATTTTTAACACATTTTCACTCATTCAAATGCATGCGTACATACCAATTACGCCGTTCCCTTCCGGGGTAGGCAGAGTCACTAAGTTTCACTCATAAATATATATTTGTACATCTAACTCAGCTTCAATAATTTCCTCCATACTGACCTATCCTTGCAAACCTCTTTTGCTTCATTTACCCCCATACATCTGATGGCTTATTATGTGGTAATCCGAGGAAATACCACGTGCATGTTTGGAATTTCAAAGTGAACACTGCGGTAAAGTCCGTTCAAGACTACGTCCGTGCCAAAATTCCGGGATATGATGTTGAATTAGAAGAACTTAAGGTAACCAAAGGTGCTTATGCGTCCTTCCGCGTGTCAGTGGACTTTAAACTAAAAGATATGTTGTCAAACCCCAATTTCTGGCCCACTGATATATTTGTAAGGCCGTATTTTTTTCGGAAAATATCGGCGAACCAATCAAAAGGTTAAACGGGCAGAATACCCGATCTGATTCATATAAAAGTGGTCCAATGATAAAAATTTTAGTTTTAAATATTCAGTGCCTAAGTAATAAACTCGTGGGTCTCGAAGCTGTGGCCTCTCGTGAAAATCCTGATCTCATTTGTATCTGTGAGCATTGGTTAAAAGATGTAACTGTAACAATACCAGGTTACGTAATTGGTGACGCATTTTGCCGTCATAATCATAAGCATGGCGGTGTGGTAATTTATGTTAAGAATTGTTTAGTTTTTAATACCATTTCGCGTGACATAAGGCACCTCATTGATGAATTAACCTTCGAATGTTCGGCAGTGAGGTTCACGATGGCTGACCGTCTTTTTATAGTTCTGGTCATATATAGGTCTCCCTTGGGTAGTTTCGTGTCATTTCTTGAAAAACTCGAATATTTGTTGTATACGATAACAAATCACTCATCTAGACCATCAATTATCCTAACCGGTGACCTCAACTGCAACCTGTCGATTGATGGGAGTGATCAGAGACAGCTTTTGCAAATATTTGACTCCTACAATATGAAACCATTAGTTAGCTCTCCCACAAGGATAACGGCTAATAGTAAAACTCTTTTAGACAATGTATTCACGGATTACCCTGAAAGCAGAATTCATACAAAAGTGTTTGATCCTGTTATGTCCGATCATTCAGCAGTCATGTCTACTTTTTATCTAGGCAAAAATGTTACACCATCCAACACCTTCAAATATCAGAGGTTCTTCAGTGAATCTAACGTCAACTATTTTCGTGTATTGCTAAACCAACACAATTGGTTAGGGATGTTTCAGTCTGTCAATCTTAATGGGAACTTCAATGTTTTTTATAGTTATTTCATCCATTATTTAAACCTTGCTTTTCCATATGAACCAGTGAAGGTCAGGAGTGGTAACAATAAAAGCTGGCTAACTCCAGAAATACGCTCTATGTCCAAGAAATTGAAAACAATGTACTTTCATATTAAATCTTCAAGTGATGGCACAGCATACCAGCATTACTCCCAGCAGAAAATGGAGTTTAGGCATTTATTGAAGCATGCCAAAAAGGAGTATAATGATAAGCGGATTAGGAATGCCTCAAATTTTTCTAAAGTTGCATGGGAAATCATAAAAAGCAATAGCCACTTAAATACTGCTATATTGCCTATTCAGGTAAATGATGATGATGGTAACATAATCACTGAACCAAGTAAAATATCCAATTCATTTAACGATATTTTTCTGTCTCTGCCAAGTATACCTCATCCTGTGCCTTCTGGGAACATGCCATCCAAAAGAGTATCATATGCGTCTATGTATCTAAAACCCTGTAGTGAGATAGAATTACGCTCTTATCTTAATAAGATTGGGAAAATAAAATCTGCTGACATTGATGGTGTATCAGGCAAATTAATAAAAGATTGCGGGGACCTTATCCTGACCCCATTGCTAATGCTTGTGAACCAGTCCCTTACTGAAGGCATATATCCGGATGCCCTAAAGATGGCGAAGGTTTTACCAGTCTACAAGAATAAAGGTGACCGGAACAATTTAAATAATTATAGACCCATATCTATAATACCCCAATTTGGTAAAATTCTTGAGTGTGTTTTCTGTAAACGACTTTTAGAATATCTTGAAAGTCAAAATGTGCTATCTGATCACCAATATGGTTTCCGCAAGGGGAAGTCAACAAATCTGGCTCTTTTTGAAGCGGTAGATTATATAATCCAAGAGATTGACTCAAAGTGTAAGGTTATGGGCATTTTCTTTGATTTGAGCCGAGCTTTTGATGCTGTTGATCACAGTAAGTTGATTTCAAAATGTGAGTTAATTGGTATTAGGGGTGTGGCATTAAGCTGGCTGAAGACCTATCTTGTAAATCGACATCAAAGGGTAGCATATCAAAGTGATGGGAATATCTATCTCTCCACCCCTATGGAGGTAAACAGAGGAGTACCTCAGGGGTCAGTGCTTGGTCCTGTGTTGTTTTTGATTTTTATTAATGATCTACCAGGGCAGCTGCAGATTAAAGGTACTAATAAATGTGTTATGTATGCAGATGATGTGAGTATTATGACATATAGTAAACATATACGTGACTTGGTGGTATCTAGTGAACTGTTGTTGAAATGTATGACTGATTGGTGTGAAGGCAATAATTTGGTCCTAAACATTGAAAAAACACAAGCAATGATATTTTCTACATCGCATTGCATATTTGACATTCACTCTACTCAGACAAATGGTAACCATTTCAATACTGTTAATTATTTCAAGTTCTTAGGACTCCATATTGATAATAACCTAAAATGGAACATCCATGTCATGTTCTTAATTAAAAAGCTAAATTCTGTGTTCTATTTGATTTCCATTGTAAGACATACAGTAAGCCAAAATATTTTGATAATGCTGTACTATGGATTATTTTACTCAAGAATGTCTTATGGTATAGTATTATGGGGACTGCCGTCTCATCTTCTCAGTGTATTGAAGGTTCAAAAAAAGATTCTAAGAATGATGTGTAAACAAAATTATTTGGCCCACTGTCGACCTCTTTTCAAAAAATTAAAAATTTTAACTGCTCCATGTGTATATATTTATCATGCTGTATTACTTGTAAAACACAATAGTGATGATTTTGAAATGAACAATGGTTTCCACTCTTATAATACCAGACAATGTTACGACTTACATGTAAAGCCAAGCAATTTATCCATGGCATCAAATGGTCCAAGGTCAATGTGTATCAAACTATACAATAACCTACCTGACTGTATAAAAAAAGAAGAGAGAGTACCAATATTTAAGAAAATGGTACGTGAATACCTGACTCTCAAGTGTTTTTATAGTGTTAAAGAATTCTTGAACTTGTAATGATTTCTTCTCTAAAATTCTGTAATTATTAATTGTATTTGACATGTCCTATGCACTTGCCAGTATTATTACTGTGTATTGTGTCTCTTGGATGAATAAATATTATATTATATATTATATTATACACTGCTTCATACATGCCTTCTGTTTTTAAGACTCCTACATTCCTCCTCCTAAGAATTTCCTCAACCATATTCAACCACAACTTTCTCGGCCTACCGCTACCTCTCGCACCATTCATTTCACTCTTATCTGTTTCGTTATTCGACTCTCAACCATTCTCTCAACATGGCCAAACCAACGAAGCACACTCCTTTCATATATGTCCATTACTGGAGCTTCTAACCCACATTCATTTATTACACACTCATTCCTGACCCTATCCATCCTACTTTTGCCGCAAACACTCCTCAAATAACTCATACCCACGGCGTTTAGTCTACTCTTATGTCTATCCTGACATACCCATGTTTCACTACCATACAACAAAGTGGGGAGAAGTACACTTTTACATGGCAATTTTCGCTTCCTTAGACAGGCACTCATTCCTTGATATGCTACACATGCTACCTACCACTTTCCCTCCAGCATTCGCACGTCTCTTTATCTCCTCATCTATCCGTCCATCTTTCGAAAACATCTTACCTAAGCACACAAAATCATCCACTTGTTCAATTACTTCACCATTCGCCCTCAACACGCAATTATTATCCCAATTCTCCTTATCAAAAACTACTACTTTAGTCTTGCACAGATTTACCCTCAATTCTATTCTCTCTGTTGAATCACAAAACTTTTCTAGGAGCTTCTGTAATCCCTGATGGCTCTCTGAGATCAAAACAGCATCATCCGCATTTTGAAGAACTCGCACGTTTACATTTCCAATCACAACTGTCGTTTTCACTACATGCATCTCTAAAACAATTATCCGTAAATATATTAAACAGCCATTGTTGAATTACTCATCCTTGCTTTACGCCCTGTGTTATTGCAAACCAATCACTCAGAACCCCGTTAACTCTTACACTTGCCTTACTATTATCATACATCGTCATCATAACATTCAGTAACTGCCCATTCACTCCATAGTCCTTATAAACCTTCCACAACTTCTTTCTATTTACCCTGTCATATGCCTTCTCTAAATCAACAAAAGCACAATACCCTTTCTTTCGGACGCCCATACATTTTTCTATCACTTGCTGAAGCGCAAAAAGCTGGTCACTACATCCTCTCCCAGGCATAAACCCACACTGCACACCCCATATTCTTTCATAAGTAATATTCCTCACTCTTTCGACTAATATTTTGCTGAACAATTTTTCCGGAATACTCAATAAACTAATGGCTCGATAATTATTATATTCGGTCTTTCCTCCCTTCCCTTTGTATAATAGAACAATGATTGCATTCTTCCAATCCACTGGAACAACAGAAGTCTGTAAGCATAAATTATATAGTTCACACAGCTGACAAATAAGTAAATTACACCCACACTTCAGCATCACACTGGATATCCCGTCTACACCTTCTGCCTTCCCATTTTTCAATTCTCTCAAAGCCGTTATGACCTCATTCTTACTGATCTCCTTTTCCATCACCACATTCTCGCATACTACTTCGCAAGACTTATCCTCAGCGACTGTATCATTATTGTATAATTCTTCAAAATACTCTCTCCAGCAGTTCCTGATATTGCTTTCATCCCACACGATCTCTCCACTTTTGTTCCTTACCGCATTTATTCCCCTGCCTTCACCAATCTTAGCCCTTTTTACCCACTTCCAAAACTGCTTTTTATTGCCTTCAAAATCGCTCTGCATCTTGCTAGCTTCATCCGCATGCATTCTTTCCTTGCTCTCTTTCACAACGATTTTGCATTCATTCTCTTTCTTTCTGTTCATTTCACATGCCTTAGTACGCTCTTCCACAGATTTGGCAGCAATTATGTTCTTGTACGCCTCTTTCGTTTCCCTGACTACAATTTTTACCTCTTCATTCCACCAAGCATCACCTTTCATTCTTCCTACCACTCCTTTTCCACATACACTTTCAGCACATTCTACAATCACGCCTTTTAAACACTCCCACCCATCATTCACATTCTCGTTTCTGATATACTCGTCCCATTCTCACTGCTTCAAGGATGGAGCATCCTCAAGTATGCAACCATACTTCATTCTTACCTCACTGTCCTGCAACCTCTCCTCTTTTACTCTCAACTGCTTACGCGCAACATTCTTTCTTGGCACCCACTTTCTGCCCAGATTCACTTTGGAGAGTACCAAATAGTGGTCTGCTCCACATTCAGCACCCCTCGTCACTCTCGTGTCCCATACTAACTCCCTCAATCTCTCATCATACACAACGAAGTCAATCATGCTTTTACAATGGCCCTTTTGCCAACTATACATGTGTATTCTTTTATGTTTAAACCATGTATTTGACAAGAACAATCCTTTTTCCAAGCACACACTCACCAAGTTTTCACCATTGCCATTCACCCGAGGGTCACCAAATGGCCCAACCACTCTCTCAGATGCATCCCGCCTCACACCAACCCAGCCATTCATCTCACCTAGCACAATTTTTCTCTCACCAGGGTCAGACTCATTCAAAATATCTCTCTGTTTTTCTCAAAACTCATCTTTCACGCTGTCACTCTCTCCATCCACTGGTGCATAACACGCTACAGTCACAAGTCTCCTAATGCCTACTTTCATGCGAACCCAGAGCAATTTAGGGGATACTAACTCGTACTTAGTTACCAGTAACTTAGCTCTCTCATTAAGCATGAGGCCTATACCTTGACAGCCGTGTATATTATCGTCAACTCCTGACCACAGTACCAGACCACCACCATCGACAGTAACAACATCCCGCCCCTTCCGCTAAGTTTCACATACACACAGAACATCCATTCGTCTCACTTTCATTTCATTCAACAACTCATGCTCCTTTCCATATACTCCTCTCACATTCCAAGTACCTGTAGTTCAGGTTGTATTGCTATGTCCGTATCTTGATGGGCCAACCTTATTCAGCTTCCGCCGCCCATCGTGGTTTCGGCTGCCCGAGGCTACTTCGTGACTCTTAGGAGTATGTTGTAATAGAGTATGCAAGGTCACCAGCCTTTGCAGTACCCGCACCACGTGCAGCTTTCTCTTCTAACGGTTACGGCACTCTACCGGTCAGTTTTGGCACATTTTCGCCAGTATGCCACAAGAGAAACCAAAGCATAGTGATACCCTAGGTCCCCTTTCACTATTCTACTCAAGCTAGGATCTCTTCTGAAAGGACTACCTTGAGAGCCAGCATCCCGTTGCCCGTGACCCACCTCTAGGAGGTATATGCGGTGTACTGACACACCAGGTCGCCATTTTAACATTTTGACTGTGCCTACCCCGAAAGGGAATGGCGTGAATCGAGAACGTGAGGAGACCAGGGAGGATTGGATCGAGAGTTGTTAAGAGAGAGTCAACGAAAACATAAACAGAGGGAACACCGAAGCTGCACATAAGCTAGCAAAAAAACATTTCGGAGAGAGGAAAACGAGAAGCAACAACATCAAGGATGCGAGAGGCATTAAACTAATAGAGGATGAATACATCGGCAATTGATGGAAGCAATTTATCGAAGAACTCTAACAAGGGACGACGCGTCGTCCCTTGTTAGAGTTCTTCTGACGAATTACGGCGTCGCGACGCCGCTGGAAGAATACCTAATGAATGACAAAAGAGAGGTTGACGAGGAAGATCGGGGCTCATTCATACTGAGGAAAAAATTCGATAGAGCCGTAGTAGACGTCAAGAAAAACAAAGAACCTGGAGCAGATAACATCAACGGGGAAATCATCAAAGTGCTTGGAAGTAAAGCCAAGGATAACCTGTACGAGATAATCGGAAATAGCTTCCATAGCGGCATACTGCCAGAGGACTTTCAAAGGAACGTAATGATTGCGATACCGAAGAAAAGGACAGAGATGTGAGGAGCACCGAACCTTGAGTCTAGTGCCACACGCATGAAAAATACTCACATGAATAAAATAAGTCCTAGAATGGAAGGGAAAATTGAAGACAACCTCCCGGAAAACCAGTTTGTATTAAGGAAGAACAGAGGTACTAGGAAGGCCACACTCTGCCAGAGAGTAATGGTAGAGAAAACAATACATGAGAAAAAACCATTGTATGTTGCATTCGTGGACCTGGAGAAAATCTTTGACAATGTTGAATGGAACAAGATATTCAGACTGCTGGAAAAACTCGGATTGGATTATGATTTCAGAAAATAGTCTACCAACTATACAGGAAGCAAGTCGCCACGCATCCTTTTTTTAGCGGATTTCAGCCGTAATTGAAGTCGAAATGAGTTAGTTCCTTTGGCTGGAGAAATGTGGTCATTAAAAATATATCCGTGAAATAATCTGCATATTTTGTTCGTTAACTATAGTTTTAGTGGCAAGCCCATTTCATTGGCGAAAGTGATTTTTTAACCAAATTTATAAATGTGTAATTTAGTATTGTTTTGATGCACAATGTCAGGCTTGAGCCTTCATAAAAAATTTACCGCGAGTCTAAGCACAGGACGCTATGACCAGTGGGAATCGCTCTGTGTCATGGATACCGTAGGCAGTGTGTGGAAAGAGATTCACCGAATGATTGCCATTAACATGTCTATTGCCTTTCTAAAGCACCTCTAATTTAACTCTCGATCCTAAGCACCGTTATAAGTCGAGATTGCTTTTACTCATGAAACGTCAAGTTGAGAGTTTCTTTTGTTGTGAGACTTGCACACTGGAGATGGTAATACTCAAGGACGTGGGATAATGGATTTTTTTCTACCTTTTTTATGCGGGAATCGGAGAAAAGAGTAGGGGAGCGAGGAAAATCACCGTTGAGAGGATTAAATGCACGGGAGAGGAGTAGGTGCGATTCCGCCGAAGTTAAAAACACTTGACGCAAAAATAAAATTATGCCAACCATTGGAAACAAGAAACAAAATTTGATGTAAAAGAATTTATTATATTTTGAATAGCGTTGGGAACTTTAATCAGGAATTTGTTATTTCAGGTGGAACAGTTTGGAATCACTATTGAAACAATCTTAGCTCTACCAGTTAGAGTTTCTCCAAAAACTTTTTTATCGACCTCTATTTATTAATTACATAATTTTTCTGAAGAAATACGTCCAATCATTATTGAATCAGTATATTATTTCTCTTTTGCCTACATTTCACATATTTATTTTGCTTCTTTTGGGTTCAGCGTTCCTTCTGAATTTTTCATGTAATAATTACTTTGGTTGCATTATTTGATAAGAAAAAATTAAAAAGAAACACTGAGGCATAAAGAAGCAAAATGAATATTCTAAACGGAGTCAAAAGAGTATTACCATGATTGATGAATGATTGGGTATGTGCCTAAAAAAAATAATACTAGAAAATTTTATGCGAACCGAATAAAAATTCCACGGAAAAGTGTCATCTTCAAATGATTGATTTAAGGGCTGGGAGGGTACAAATGCGTTAAATGGAGGCCAATTTGGGGTAGTAGTTTATGATGCATGAAGATTGGGGGATATTAAAAAGAAGGTTAACTCATGGAGGAGGAGAATGAGGATATGGTCTGATAAGTCTTACCTTCCATAATTGACCGTATTACTTTAGTATAAAATATTGAATCGAAACTGCGGGGCACTTACTCCATTTGGGGAAAAGCTCAGGAAAAAGACGTTAGTAAGTAATATTTAGGCCCGGATTTTTAGTCTCTCAATGTTAACCGACGTTACTACCTTCCACTAGCGATAGCACTCCAGTCAAGGAGCCGACAGTCTGACATAATTCAAGAAACTCTAACTATCACTTAACATGATTTCAACAAAAATGGTTCGTTTCTGAGGTTAATGCAAATCGGACATAGCACAAGCGAGATTTAGAGTTAAAATTATTCTTCTCTTGATGAGAAAACTAGTTGTCGTTACGAGAGAACCAGTCGTCGAGATCTTTTTAAAATCTATTTTAACTTATCAGCCATATTGTACTCCCAGTATTGAGTGTTAGGGGCCCAATATTGGGTGTTGTTACGGATTAAAAAGTGTAAAAAAAGGATTTTTCTCGTGATGAAAACAGTTTTACGCCCTAATGAAAAGGATCATTTTCGAATAGTATGATGTCGGATCGGTCTTGAATATAGAAGTTTGCAAAAGGTGAAACTCAGGGATAGGATGGAAAATACCACGGTTTTGGAAAAATGTGCCATTAATTTATTATACAAAATTGTAATGATGAAATGGCGCATTTCAGAGCAAAAATTACTCTTTTATTACAGTTTCATGTACCTTAACAAGTAAATATTCTCGTGCTACTGTAACACATTTTCTACATTTACAACCTTAAATTAAATGTATGTTCATTCATTGGTCGTTCAATCCTTAGATTGGTTGACTGCAGCCCTCCACCCTTCCCTATCTAATGTTAGTTCCCTTACCTCCTGATGTCTTTTCATATGTACTTTCCTCTTTATTTAGTCCATGAACTTATTTTGGGGTGTTCCTCTGAGGACTTTTCCTACAATTCTGCCTTCAATTATACTCTTCACAAACATATTGTGTTTCAGGGTGTGTCCAATCCATCTGGTTCTTCTTTTTGTATGGTGTTCCGTATGGTCCTTTTCTGTTCTACTCTTCTCTGTTTTTCATCATTTCTTATTTTTTCCGTCCATTTTATCTTCAGCATCCTCCTCCGGCACCAGGCTTCGAAGGCTTCTAGTCATTTCTGGTCGAATTTACTTGTGGTCCATGCTCCCGATCCATAGAGTGCTACCCTCAACACGCTGGTTTTCACATACTGTTTCCTGTTTTGTAGCCCTATCTTTTTTTATCACAACAGTTGTGTTTTCCCATGAACTTCTTCTTAGCTTGGGCTATTCTCCGCTTGATGTTCGATACACTTCTTCCGTCCCACGTAATGATACTACCGAGATAGGTGAAGGAATCCACTTGCTTTAATTTCTTTATTCTCAGTGTGACTTCTACACATTCAGCTTCTCTCTTCCGCATACTAGGGACTTATTCTTCTTTTTATTAATTTTCGTGTCGATTCTTGGAGAACTTGGTCCATTACTTTTGGTGACCTTTGAAGATCATCGCGATTTCCAGCAATGATAGCAATATCACCTTCGAAGCGGAGCATGATCATTTCTTCTCCGTTTATATTTATTCCGCCCCGCCCAATTTCTTGTGCGTCGCATATGGCCTCTTCCAAGTACATGCTAAACATTGCTGGTGATAGGTTGCATCCTTGTCTTACTCCTTTGTTAATTGTAGCTTCTGTCAGACTTACGTTTCTCATTCGTATTGTGAGTACTTGATTCCTGTATACTCGATAGATTATTCTTCTGTTGTTATAATTTATGTCGAGTTCTTTCAACAGTTTGAACATCTTGTTCCACTCAACATTGTCGAAGGCTTTCTCCAGGTCCACAAATGCAACATACAATGGCTTGTTCACTATTATTGTTTTCTCTACCATTACTCTTAGGCAAAGTATGGCTTCCCTGGTACCTCTGCTCTTCCTAAATCCAAATTAACCATTAAGCTCCTTTCAAAGTCATCTGGAACCTCCTGCTTTGGTTGTCACCTTTGATTATTTAGTTGAGGTTCTCCTTGGCTTTACTTCCAAGCGCCTTGATGATTTCTTTGTTGATATCGTCTGCTCCAGGTGCTGTTTTTTTTGAGGTCTTTTACTGCTCTATCGAATTCACTCCTAAGTATATGTGGGTCCCGGTATTTTTCGTCAATCTCGATCTCGTCAATCATTAGATTTCTTCCAGTGGCGTCAGAACTTGGTAGAATTCTTCGATGTATTGCTTCCGTTTATCCTCAATGTCTCCATCCTCTCTCAATGGAATCTCCTTTGCACCCCTGGTATTGTTGCTTCTCGTTTATTTCTCTCCGAAGTGGGTCTTCACTAGCTTGAATGCAGTTCCTTCTGTTTATATTTTCGGTGACTTCCTCTTAGCAGGTTTCGATCCAATCCTCTCTGGCCTCCTCGCAATCTCGATTGAGTTGGTTCCTTAGCTTCTTGTAGAGGGTTGCCTCACCTTCGTTTCTGGAGTTTGTGTATTTTCTTCTTTCTTCTGTTACTTTCCTGATCTCCGTCGTTATCCATGGCTTCTTCGTGTTGGCCGTCTTACTTGCCAGTTGCTCCTCCCCTACTTCTGCGATTGTTTTCTTCAGCTCATCCCCTTTTTTCTTCGTTGTCTATTTCTGTCTCATTTTTTTACTTTCCTTTCGATTCCAGTGGCAAATATTTATCTTTTTCCTTCTTCAGATGATATTTTCGTGTCCCAACTTGGTTCATGTTTTATCTTCTTGATTTTATTGTATTTAAGGTGGCTTTCCATGAGTACTAGGTTGTGGTCACTGTTTTTATCCACACTTGGACGGCTCTTTCACTGCTTTACTTGGTTCTTATGTCTAACTTTGACAAGCATGTGGTCACTTTGTTATATATTATATGAGAAATTCACTTTATCCCTGGCAAGACATAATGAAAATTCTATCCTTTGAACAATGATATCTTCTTTCGTGACAGTTCTTCTGAGGTGCCTTACCTAGTCACCTTATTATTATTACGGAGATAACGGGAACCAACCAGTCAATTTTTAAAATGTTAAATCGGATTTCCATCTCCAATCTCTGCTGAAATCGACAGGATCGTCCAATGCTATCTCTAGTGCCCTCAATACGATGATTTTTCTGTTGCATCGGCGTGAAAGTGAAAAGTGAAACTACGCTTTCAATAGAACACTTACAATTATACGCAATTTGTAACGGTAGAGGGATTTTTGGAACGTATTCGTAGAATCCACGAGGAAAGAGTACGGCTGGAACACTCCATTAAAACACAATTGATGAATATCCCGAAGAAAGCATCATAATGCGAAGTGTAGAGAACAATCAGATATAACACATTCGCTGCAAAAGATTTGCTTAGGATAATCAATGAAAGGCACGAGAGTAAGGAAAATTACTACTTGGGAAATGAACAGTTCAGTCTCCGGAAGGAGGGTCGAGTCGGAATGCGTTATTGGTAATGAGATCACTCAGAGAGGGAAACATAGTGTATTATCTGGATTTTTAAAATGATCTGTGGATTTTGAGAAGGCGTTGTATAGTTATCTGGGAAAAATAATTCAAATAGTGATGTAAATAGTAATATATTGGCTAGATAAGAGACCCAGCCGAAACTATGGCCCATATGGGACAGGTCAGGATTGCTGACGAAGAATCAGGATAGCCAGTTAGAAGCTATAGAACTTATAGATTGCTGGGTAAGACTAATCTGCCAGTTGTCACTTTCGATTTCCGACATTTATGCCGAGGAAATGGTAAGTGAAGCATGGGAGGAACTATATTTGGGAATCAAAGTAGGAGGCCAACAGATAAAGTCGGTTGGATTCGCGGACGACAAGGCGTAGGTTAGTCGACTTTCGAAGGAATCGCAAGCTTTCATAGATTCATTCCAGAAAAGCAGCAGGGGAAGTACGGAATGGAGATAAATCGTAATAAAACTAAAGGAATGAGAGTCTGGGACAAATAAATTGAGGTTGGCCATATAAGGGTACGAATTAGATCAGGTAGAGCAATTATATTACTTGGGCAGTACGTTTTAAGAAAATTGGAGTAGCGACGAAGACATGAGAAGAATTGCGTTAGGGAAAAAGAGAATTCCGCAATTTATATGGGAGCAGGCTTGCCAGATTGGGTGATTTATCGCAGTTTGGATGACTTCAGCTCGTAAAATGCGGCCTAATTTTTACTATTGTTGCCGATAAAATTGTAACACTTCATGTATACCTTAATAATTTTCCATTACATACGAATTCGGGTTGTTCTTATCATACAAATATTTTCAATACCGGAGTTTACGGCGCCAAGAAGATGTGAATTGCTTAGGAGAGCAGGCAGATAACAAGCCGGCGCCAGGCTGCGGCGCGGGGAATGACCCTTGTAACCCAGGTCAGGAAATAAATGTTTTATTGGGTATTAAACGCAGTGTTCCATAAGATCTGCTTATTATCTTCTTAAGAATCAAGCTCCGGTTTGCAACGCTGCAGAACTACTGAAATAAATTCACTCGAATGAGGATATACAGCAGTTATTTACATCAAGAAAGTTTGTCGAGTTGAACACGTCCAGGTCATTTAATGAGGACTATGACAATGTAAGTATTGTAAACAATTTCTCCTTTGTGGAAGAAGATGAGTGAAAACAGTGAATTTTTGTATTTTTAAATAGTATTCCGAAAACAGAATCGGAATAGGACTGGGCGATGTATTCAGAAGTATTAGTGGTTCCCCATAAGGGAAAACCTACGCCAGGCAAAGTGACTCTTAATTCCTTAATTGTACTTGATAAGTAGCTCTAGTATTTCGTGGATATTATTGCCATGATTTGAAAATGTTATTTTAGTAAACTTAAGGATATGTTAAAATTTTACATGAGATGATTATCTTTTAGCAATGACTAGGATTTTTTACTCTATGGTCGTATTGATATAATTTTTAGTTATATATGAAACAGCCGTATTTTTCGGGCTGGTATGACATCGATCTATTCAAATTGGCGTTATTTTTTGTTTCAGTATTAGGTTGTTAATTACATAATGAATTTCGATCGTAGTTACAGTATTATTTCTTTTGTTTTATATTTAATACTTTCGCATTGTAATTATATAAGTGGTCCCATCTTTACCGAGCTGATATATTATTCTTTCCTATATCCTGACAAGATGAAGCAGTATTTTTTTCTCGTAAATATGATGGCAATATTTTTATAAATCTATGTGAAAAGATCGTAACTTATATTTACGACCCAATATATTGTTTCTCTTTGAGACCGTCTTATGATGCTACATTTTCTCATTGGTAAACTAACAATTCGTCTATGTTAAGTAAAAGTGTTGGTAGATTCCAAGCGACTCTGGTCATAAGAGTAGGAGGGCGCAAACTTGAGCAAGTAGTTTTTTATTACCTGGGTAGAGCGCCAGAAGAAAATGCTTATTGTTGCAAAGGCATGTTGAGGAGGATAGCTGTAGCGAAGGAAGCATTTTAAAATAGAAGGGAGGCTAATGACAGGCACAGGGCGACCGAGGGTATCAATATGAAGCTACTTAAGAGCTTAATACGGAGTGTTGCGCTGTATGGAGCGGAAAGTTGGGCCCTCAAAATTGAGGACGAATATAGGAATATTCGTCCTCAGGCTGAATAGGCTGCAGGCATTTGGTACGTATGTAGGTGTGGGGGAGGTTGCGGGCGACTACATGATTGGATCCCTGATTTTAACATACGCGTGACTGATGTACCGAATTCTCCCCCCTTCTCGACATCAGTCTTTATTGTCGTTGATATATCTATCACGCTTGCTTAGCCCAAGGCAAATCCTTCCCCAGCCCTCACCGCGGGACCGGATTTGGATTCGGATCGCTTGGCGGTCTATATCTGATTGACGCGAAATTGGCCCGCGGTTTGTGGCATTGGCCTTAAAACTGTAGGCCCATTCGCCCGATGCTACCTTCCCAACGCTCCTATTTGTCCTTGATGGCGCAAATGGCCTCAACAGTCGGTCGCTTCCCCTATTGACTACTTTTAAGAAAGGATGATAAAATCTCACAATAAGAATGCTGACATACTCTCACTCTGAGGTACCACATCTTTAATACGCATTGTTTTGCCCAGTGATTGAGAGTGACGCGTGATTAATATTTTTCCTTTCTCCATTCGTCAAGGCTAAAACGTATTATAATATTTTCCATTTAGTGACCGTGACCGTGCTACAATTTTCCGCGTTACGTCGATGATTAATGATAAGGTTCTTCTCACATCCTCTCTTCGTTTTTTTAACGTTAAACCATTTTTAATTGATTCGGAAAGATTAATTTAAAAATCACATGGGCGTTAATTTGTGGCTAATGGATGGATTTCCTTGAATTTAACTTAATAAGTTCAAATTCATTGATTTTAGGAGACTTAAGTATCAGACCACTTACGCGTTAATGATTCCTTCGCAGTTAGAAACTATATATTTGCTTACTCTCTCCGCGTTATGAATGAACTCAGTAAATATATGATAAACAGAAAAATAGTAATAGAAGATTCAAAACTAGCTTAAAGACAAGCACTCTTAAAATGCGCTATGAGTACATCACAGTTGATTCACATGAGCATAGGTTTGTTTTTTCTAGCGCTATATTTGTAGTGGTTTCCATACTATTGAATTCCAACGTTTGAAGGATCTGGTGCTCATCCGGTGAATGACGAATGCGAGGTGTTCTCGGGATTCCAATCGGGAATTTGGCTGCACCGAAGTGTCGACCGATGACACCTCTATCGACTTCAGAGCGCTGCGGAGGCGATAAAGTCTTGAATTCATCAAAACGTCGGCTGCTGCCAAACACTTGACCCGGGGGTGATCCCGAGAATACTTCACGTCTCAATCTTTGGGTGGAGATCGATACATTAAAGAAGTAACGAACTGTGAACATGTCAAATTGTATCGTTACTTTTATCTATGTAACTTACCGCTTTTTAAAAATTAAAGTCGATTACTTGTAGAAAAGATCAAGACTCTTCCCAACGTAACTTTTAAAGATTTTCGCAACAAAAATAAGCCTTTTTCTCTTTTGGTGTATCGAGGAAGGGTTTGACGTCCTTGGATTGGATTTGGATTTTTGGGAAGGCGACCGACAGCTAAGGTCATTTGCGCAATAGGAGACAGGTAAGGGAGGAAGGGTGGATAGAAACCCGGCGTCGGTGTTAGCCTGCTCTTAACGAAAGGCGCCAAGGGAACCACGGTTTAACGTCTCATCTGACAGACGGAGTACTGTACGTGAAGTGCCCTCCACAAGACACTCAAGTAGGGATCGGGTTTCCTCTGAAAAACATCCTCCTCTTCAGGGATTTTAACCCTGACTGTCCATATGGTTAGTCAGTACTCTAGCCACCACGCCAACCCGATCCCCTAACGGCCTTATTTACGCAATGTCATCAGTCAGTTTGACATTGTAGAAGAAATCTGGTCTGATGAAAGTCAAGCGGATTAATGCCAACGGGAAGTCAACCGGTCGACTTTTTCAGGGGACATGATGACACCCGAGAACTTGGTGACACCATTCGTTGTGTACTAGGCAAAGTGGTTTGTCCCCAGACTTCTGTCCGCTCCTAAGCCTTGCACACTAGAGTTGGAAACGAAATTTCTCTAATATATATATTGGTATTTTGTGGCTCGCATAAGGCTCTAAACTGTGTGTAGAGATGATTGGACCCTATGCACGGCGACTAAGCAATACGTTGTGGGAATTTAAGTACATACCAATTCCAGGCATTTTCTGAGTCGGATTTATAGATAGGAAATAGTGACCCATTCCAAACATGATTCTCGGTGTTACGCAGAGAAAAATGATCTTTAAAATTATTTCCTCCAGACTGCCCTTATGTGCATGCCTCTTTTCCTTCAGCGGCATTCACGCATTTCTTCATATACTCCCTTCAGGAATTAAGACTCCTAATATTGCCTCTCTTCAGAGTTTCTTCCTCCACATTAACCCATAGCTTTCTCAGTTGACCCCTTCCTCTCATTCTCTCCTCTAGCATGAACTTGTTTGGCAAGAAGCGCAGATCATGAACTTGTTTTGCGAGTAATCTATATGCATTAATTTTGTATCGTGTCAGTCATTCTGTATCCGTTTTGTTTCTTTCTCTGTCAATTTTTGAGCTAGAAGAGTGAGGTTTGGTGCGTTGAATGTGGAATCCCTGCCTTCATCATTTGGTAGTAGTGTTGGATTTTTATAGCTTGGGCGTGTGGCAGGGCTTGTTAGGTTCCCAGCCGTGCAAAGGTGTAAGTTATTTGGAGATGAAATGGATCATTTTTGGGTTGTGGTTGCAACAACCAGATGCTGGGAAACACAGTGACAAAGGAGAAAGGCCAAAAGGGAGAGTGGAAGAGTGTAAAGGTTGAAACAAAAGAAACCACAGTGCTCTCCTATTCAAATGGATTTAAAAACAACAAAGGAGCACAGATCGGGTATACACCCCTGCTCACGGAGTTAGCAGGCTAGCTGCCTGCTAGTACACAAGTTAATTAAATAGCTGTAAAAAAATCAAGAACTTATTTTATGGGACTCAGGTTGTAAAAGATACGAAGTCCTTGGTGGAGTCATTGCGGGAGGAAAGGGAAGAACACATTCTTACATAATTACGACGAGTTAAGATGAGAAAACCAATCAGAATTAAGTAATTTTCTGTCAGACGTATTTCTAATTCTCACAAAAAAAAATTCCGTCTAAACTTGTTGGTTGACGTAGCCGTTGCTTGCGCTATTACTTCCGTAGTTCTAGTGTCACAAAAGTGCACAGCGTGCGACCTTGAAAAGCTATCATTCGCTCCGTGAAGCAAGCATGGGGAGGGAGTAATGATCGATTGGTATTGGCATCGTAATGTAATGACATGCTTTTGGCGTAGGGGTGTGCGTCGTTATGGTTTCGGCCTCCAGAAACCGCTCCGACAACAAGCGCCTAGTCATCTCCGACGTGCAGAGCTTGAAAATCACCGATCGGGCGTTAAGTTCCTCCTCCGCCATTACTCTTCCCTCTCCTAACACCCATTCCAAATAAGCCTTTCATTCCGCGAACCTTCAACTGAGATGCGGGCGTTTCAATAAAATTCAGAGATTCACATACCAAGGCGAGGAAGTTTAGAAATAGCCGCGTGAGAAAGTGCGAATCTAAGCTTTCCAAAAAGGGATGGTTAACGGACCATCCGGGAGTGAAGACTGCGCACCATAATTACCTCCAGCACCAACGCCTCCGAGTCGATACTTGCCAAGTGAAAGATGTGCGTCGTAGAATTGTGATCCCTGGAACACTCAGTGAAGTTCCATTTTGGAACGGAACCAAAACAATTATCTAAAGGCATTTGTTCTTCTCCCAACAGAAGGAAATTCAGTGCTGTCTTGTCTTATAAAACAAAGCATTTCTCATAATATCACACTTCATTACTGGTAAAATTCCGGAATTTATAGCTCTCCTATTACTATACTTTAGTTGAAACGTGCACAGCTGTCAAGTTCAAAACAATTTCTTCGAATTTTGAACGATTGTTTATATTTCTCCCGTATATAAAACCTTTTTTGTTAATTTTATCGTAAAATCATTATAAATCTATAGGCTCAAAGCAATTAAAATTGTTTTACATGCCCCACCTTCTATTTTGACTAAGGGTTTGTCAAAATGTCTACTCACCGGATATCAATTGCACACGTTTTATGGCTCTCTGTTACACAATCGTTACCGCTAATCCTGATTATTAAACTTTGTGATTTCTCTTCACTTGGTAGCGAGAGATGCCTAACCACAGCAGTCCTTGGATTCAAGTCGTTATTGTCTTTAACTATTTTCTTCAACCGTGAAGAAGAAGGGTGTTAAATTTTATAATGCTGTCACTCCTTCTTTAACTACGTATCTATCATCTATTAAGGCCACTTTACGCGGTACATTTTATTGCAAAACGAATTTATCATAGAATGTACAAGAAATTGAATGGAAATAGAGCAGGCTCTATTTCCCGTTAAGTCATTCAGACAATCATACAATTTGCCGCTTTACACGGTACAATTTTCCTCATGCAAGAGTTCATGCATTCGTTTGTACAATAAAATGCATCGTGTAATGTGGCCATTAGGAGTCTTGAAGAATTAAAGGTTAAAAGCTTCAAATGCCAGCAATATTCCTGCAGCTGCACGCGGAAGGGATCTCGAATGTGGGAGTGTACGCAGAGATAATTTATATGTACATATGTGAGATTTAAAATTTTTGAGAGATTAGTGCTAATGTGGTTCTAACATGATATTCACATCAAGGGAAAAGGATGAATGTATCTCTATGTAAAATCGTCCTACTCATGTATCCGTAGAGTCCAATGCCACCTCTGTCTGCTGGTTGCCGAGGAAATTATAGGTAGTGTCGTCTAAACACGTGGGCTCACCACTGGGCACTGCTCAAAGGTACGAAGTCACTCAGAGGAACGATAAGGGTCCCGAGGACTTCTTTCCCCTGAGTGCCTCAATGCTGATAAGTTTAAGAGGGTTGAAATACCCTGGAGGTGCTCTTAACCTGATTTTCGTGAGTTCAATAGTCCGTCGTCTCTAACCATTTTCAAATTCGAGTGGGTGACATCACATTAAAACGAAAGTCGCATTGAAGCGTGAAATAACACACAGGAACCAGCATTGAAGAAAAAATTACAGCCATAATACGAAAAATAAATATTTACAAACTACACCAATTTCCCTTTTTCATGCCGGGAAGCTAATCGAATCTCCGTGAACGGCAACGGTTTTTGCCTTCGTTTCGCGTCAGCTCTCGACGTCCAGTAGCGTTTCCTGAATCACCAGGAATGATACAATTACTTGCTTGTATTTTTCTTAACGATAAAATTATGAGTTTTTTCGAAACATTCCCTCCGAACTGAGTAGTTCGAATGTCAATCAAGCCCATTGCGGAATCAATTTTTTCGATCGAAGTTGGTGCGATCTCGAAAACACCCCTAGGGATCACTCATTGTCTACGCCTCGCCATAATAATGCTTTTTATCTCTCCATTTTGTTTACGCTAATTATTCTTTTAAAAAATTCTTGAACCGAATTCAATGTAAGTGCATCTGCTTAAAAGGCACAATACATGGTGCAATAGAAATTATACAAGAATCATATTGTAAATATTTTCCTTAATTGAAGTATTTTATGACTAGTTTTTGGCGTGGTATTCCAAATTTAGGCGAAATTCTATTGAATCATGCTGTTTTAGATAGTTGAAATGGGCAAGACACTTTGATATTTGTCGGCAAAAATCATTATAATAAGATACGTATTGTGTCGCGCGAATAAGAAAACTCGGTTTTCATTTTATCTAATCACTTCAAAATATATGTCATTTATCATAAGGCTTTGTGTTAAAATGGCATTGGATTGCCCAAAAACGAAATCGGTATGATGCAACTTTTTCACTTTATTCTTTCTATATCACTAATAAGAACTCATAGCATATTATCATTTCTATGATTGAATAATCTAACGATAAGGGTAGGTTAAAATGGAATCCAGAAAATATCTGACGGATTTTTAGTTTTACGAATGGAGGGCCATATTGACTAATAATGTGTCATTCTTCATCTCAGCGTACGCACTGCCCTTCTTCATTCCGTCCATTAAACCTATTCTCTTTCTACCCCTTCCTCGTTTGCCCCACATCCTTCTATCACTGCCCCATGCAATCCCTCGCCACTCATAACCTTTTTCCAACCACCTTCTTTGCATCCTAATCTCATTCAGAAGTCTCCTCTCCTCACCAACTATACTGAGCACATTCTCGTTTGTCTTCTTCTCCGTCCACAGCACCTTCCTCATCGTCCTCCACACCCACATCTCGAACGCCTGCATCCTTCTCTCTCATCGTGTTCATAAATATCGTTGCGACCACCCAAAAAGGGCGCCCCGCATTGGGGCAGGGATGGGCGGCCTATGTAAGTACTCACTTCTTCGGGTGCCGGGACCGGCCGATGGAGATCAGCCGCCGCGCAAGTCGTCGTCGCCGGCCAGGACCGACAAGGGTGTGGAGGAACGCGTAAGGCAAACACACCCGGACGCTGTTTCTCCCCCGCGATCGACTGTGGCGCTCCTCGGTGCGGGTGCGTGGTGGTTGGAGGTCTTTCCGTCGTCGGCGGCGGCTGCGCACGTCCCTTTCACACCGACAATTCGTGCCCGTGCTCTGATGTGCGGCCAAGACTCCACGGGGAACTGACTGATCGGCTTTTGGCGCGCCTGTGGTCGGTTGGTCGGCTTCACTGAGCGGCGGGGTGGTCGTTTAGTCGGGGAGGGAGGTGGCGGTGGTGGCAGGGATTGTTGCTGAAGACCTTCGCCTCCCCGTCAGCCCGGCCAGTCATCCACCCGCGGGGGTTGGTCGAGTTGTCGGGGTCTATCCGTCACTCCATGTACCTCGCTGACCTTCCTCTATTCTGCTGAGCAAGCAATGGGGAAATAGTACGGAGATGAATATTTCCCTACTTTTTCCATAGTGGCTGTAGACGAGGGCCGGCGGTGAACTGTCGGGAGAGAATGAAAAGTCGAATCAACCGTGCTGATAGGATGCGATAAATTGAATACCTGTCGAAAGTTTGTCTTTTTTAAGCTCGTTGTGTGTTAACAAATTTGGCATTAGGACGAAAATGTTTGCCGAAGATAATAGTGCAGTCGATAGAAATGCAGCCAATCAGCCTCCAGTACCGTTTGGGGAAGGGCATCATGTGACCGAAGAATGCCTAATGGTGCCCTTTGTTGAAATCATACGATCGCGAAAAATATTTTTACTTTTCATTCTCCTAAGGCATTCCAGTATATTTCAACTGCGCAATAATCTTGGACGGGCTCTAGCACTCACGAACTCTGCGGCCTTTATCTATCCGCTCCCTAAGATGTGTTATGATGAGATAAAACTCATAATCTGTATTCATCAATGCGGAGTCGGCTGGCCACAGCTCTCCATTCCATTCTCATCTCTTCCAATTGCTTCATTTCTAATTAATTATTTACATTGACGTCCTTCGCAACTCGCTTGGTGTATTCTTCTTTTTGATCTAAAGTTTTAATGAGCCATTGATAATTGGGTGATACCAATAATTGCAGTAGCAGATTTTAAGCAAGCTTATAAAATTGTAGACAGTAGAGGAATGAAAATATTACGCGATCGCCAAGTTTCACTATCTTGATAGATATTTTATCTGCAGGTAATACTACAAGTTTTTTTTGCATCACTAGCAGATATCTTCCATAATAAAACTCCTAGAAAAAACTTTTTCGTAATGGATCACTTTTATTTTTTACCTTTATCCAAACTTGGCAACCTCAATGCGAAGAAACTAAAACTGCTAGTGAAATTCCTGGGATAGTTGACGAAGTAATCAGGTGTTTAATCAATCAATCTAGTATTGATATCAACGCTAAAGGAAGCATGTAGTATGCGTAAAGAAGAGCTCTTTGAAAGCTAAGGAAGTAAAGTTATATTACCATTTGCACTTAAAGTTGGGGACTCAATAAGCTTCAGTGTTGTTGAAAAAAAAGTCTCATCTACTTATTTTAAAACGTAAGTAAGGTAAGAGCTGGCTAATTGGTTTTTGCATGAATCAATGCAAAATAAATTTTTTAAAAGTAAATGCTTTATCAATTTTTTCATAGTTTTTATTGCAAATTAATATATTATCAATTTCGATTATGGTCCTTTCGGCCAGGCTAGAGGATTTGGTGGTGCTGTATCGCTAAAGTATTTATCTCTAACTTCAAGGGAAGTTTTTAAATTTTCTGTGCAGCAAATCCTAAATCATCTGAGTCTAAAGAAGAAGATGGAGCTCAGCATTTTATCATTGACTGAATTAGAGCAGTGATCTATAAACTTTTGAAATAATGAGATTTCATCACCTTATTTGAACTTGATAGAACATGATAAGCTTGAAAAACGTCTTTGGCTGATGAAGATGAAAAACCTTATTGCAAATAAAAGTCAATGAAAAGGGCATTGAATAACTTAAGGCTTCAAGGATTGCTGTTTCTAGTAATGTTTTGTAGGAAAATCCTTTGTATGAAAATTGGTCACCATAATGCAACACTCGCGATTGCGATCTGCAAAGGTCAAAAAAGATAAGGAAATTGCTATAAAAGCTGTACTTGATAGTATTGAGGAACATTTTGCGGGTGCTTCTCGAGTGGCGAAAAACCTGCCCTTGTATTGGTTCTATTAATATAACGCCAATGTCATCCGTCTTCCTCTATAATTCTTCCGATTTATTTCTCCTTCCGATACTATTTTCATTATATATTTATTCATTTAGTTTATCCAACAGCAAAAGAAAATTACAGGACACACCTTACATACATACTAACAATAATTAATACTTGTATACAACAATATCCACATTTATTAAATATGCTCCTCTGATTGAAAAAACATCCAATTCTTTTGCAAAAGTATTATAAATATTGCATATTCTGTTTAATGTAGCATGTTCGCAATACTCTGTATTGCATCTTTTCCTTACAAACAATCTGCTACTTCTGAATTTTAATGCGGGTGCAAAAAAATTTAGTTTTTCTGTCAATAAGGTACTATTTCCATTATTCAAAATGTCAGAGAAATATTAAGTCTTTCCAATGTCTTTCCCTTCTAGGGTACTAAAACTAAACATCTCTAATAAGGTCTTTGTAGGAACATGATTTTCCATTATAGGTTAATAACCATATTCTCTCATGAACATGGCCCTTACAAATCTCTTTTGCACTTTTTCAAGAAGTATTATATAACTTTCTGAAATGGAGATCAAATTACATCTGCATATTCCAATTATGCTGCTGTGTCGAAAAATATGTCCAATTAGTTTGTCTCTCCTTCTTCGTTGAGTTTTCATTAAGCTTCATTTCTCTCCTCCTCTAGGCGGGACATCTTCATTAGTGGTTCTCTTCTTTTATCTTCATTTTTCTTCGGTGACACCGCATCTCCAATGCCTCCGATCTTCTTTGTTCCTTGTCCAGGCTTCACTTCAATGTAACATCGTGCTCCAGATATCTGTTTTTATGAAGTGGTCCTCAAAATCTTGACTTGTGTCACCAGATGTCAACAGATTCCAATTCTGGTAGAATGCCTATTTTGCTTAGGCTACTCTGCTCATAATGTCTATATTGATTCTTCCGTCGCTAGTTATCATGATTCCATGATAGCAAAATCCTTACACTTGTGCAAGCTTTTGCAGTCCAAGTTTGCCGATGGTCTTCAATTTCTTCCACTCACCACAGACTTGGTCTTTCTTAGCGATAATCTTAAAGTTGTATTTTGTCAGAATTTTTTGCATACAGTTCAGAATTCTCACCAGATCTTATTGTTCCTCAGCAAGAATTGCTAAGTCATCAACAAAGAGTTACCAATTAATTTTTCACCATGCTCTTGCATTCCTGTTTCTATTTTTTTCTTTAGTGAAATTCAATATCTATGCCTCGTGATTCGTAATTCTACATCTGCATTGCCTCTTTAGCTTTTCGTAATTTTTTTTCGGTCACATCTCAATCGATACATATTCTTACTATGCTCATGGAATATGGCAGTGGAAAATAAAAAAAGACAACTGTCAGTCGGAACAAGAAAGTATGGCATTAGTTGAAATGATATTAAGCTGTCGATAATTGGCTAGTTAGTCTTTATATGTAGGACTTTATTTTGCTTCGTGTCATTCTCCAAGATCAAAGGCTCATTCATCTTTGCAGCGGCTCGGTTGAAATTCGATCAGTATTCGGGAAAGTGTCAATTTTTGCGCTCTGGTTACGCAAACTTATGGATAGCGGCGCCAGCATTTGGGATCGCAGGGAAAAAGTTCCAATAACGGAACCGTATGAAGTTCAAATGAGATGATCTGTATTAGATGACTAGGAGAGGATAGGAGTAGTTAAAAGGTCACTGGGGCAGCTAAGCTCAGAGAACGTTCTTATTACTTAAGGGAGAACGTTAGATATTAACCCTTTTGAGTGTGACTGGTTACAATTAAGCCAGTTTCTCTCACCTCGAATTACATCGTCAGTAACGTAGACTCGCATGAAATTAAAGAAATCAACTCCAGTGCTGGTGAATTTTAACTTTCGTCAACCTCTAATGCCTCAGGAATTTCTTGAAAGGTAATTTGAGTGTTTTATCATTTCACTTGAAATTCAAAGACAGCTTCATTGTAAAGATAAATAACTCACCTTTCCAAAGATACCTAATATCTGCCTCTTACCGCACTACTTATTGAGATGTGTGCCAAAAAATGAAGCGTTTGCATAGATCACGCATGGGCGGGAAAACGGAACAATATGCTGTAAACTAGGACGTGAGAATAAACACCGTCCTAAAACCTACCAGTCAGCTGGTAGAATACTCAAATGGAATTAAATGTAATGCGCTACAGAGAATTTTTAGGAAAATGAAGACTTTCTAACGCCTGTATTTCATCAGAAATTTAACGGTGAGTATTGTGTTTTCTCAAATATTAGTAAAAAAAATTACCCACATTACATTTTTACAGAATCGCCAAAAAAAACGTCGGTTGTGATGTGTTTTTCACCTAAAGGCCTCTTTACACGGTACATTTTATTATACAAATGAATGTATCATAGAATGTACAAGAAACTGAATAGAGCAGGTTCTATTTCCCGTGAAGTCATTCAGACAATCATGCAATTTGTCGCTTTACACGGCACAATTTTCCTCATGAAAGAGTTCATACATTCGTTTGTACATCAAAATATACCGTGTAAAGCGACCTTAATGGCGTAATAAATGAGTCAAATTAGATACTTATGCTTGTATGGTAAGTTAATTTCTGGAAATTTCAGTGATATCAAAACAATATTTTTGCGCCATCGGTATTAAAAAATGTAATTCATGCTTAATTACCATGCTGGTGAAATAAAAACAGATTCCTTAGTTCTCGTTAATGACTAGGAATAAATCTCGTTCAAACCAACTTTAACGCCATCTCCCTCGGAAATTTCTCGCGTGCACTTCCAACGAGGGCTTTCACTCTCGCATCGTACGTAAGTGTCGCACGCAGAAGAGGGAGGGCTGGTGTCGAACCATTGAGGCCGGGGATTGAGGAATTTCCATTCCATAATACTCTACAGTAATGATGTTGAGGAATTTTCAGAGCACAATCTGAAAGCACTTGTTTTCTTTATCATTGAGTTGTTTCAAATAATTGGTTTTATTTTGTCACTAAAACAATTTTTTTCTCTTCGAATGATCCAAGTTATTACCCATTATATACTAACGCTACCGTATTTTAACAGTTATAATTGAAATTCAGAACATTTTTTCAACTATTATAGTCAACTCTTTTCTCAAATCTTGACCAGTATTATTTCAAATGAGGACAAATATACACAATAGACTTAATGAATGGAGTAAAAAAGCTAAGTTTTTTGTAAACAGAGCAAAAGCTTTGGTTACAGTGGCTTCAGTCAACGGTGCATGACTATGCCAAATGGGAACTATGCACATATTTTACTTGTGCGCCGCTGTACCCTCAGCAAAAGTATTCAAGTAAATCTCAGATTAATAAGCATTCAGATTGAGGTCCAGTTTTTCATTAAAATTCTAGGGATTAAATGAAGGTTAAATCTGTGTACTTTTATAGTCCATTTTTCAATGCTTTCCTTTCTAATGCAAGAAAAATATGATAGTAGTAATTAACAGAGAAAGCATCAAGAGGTTTTTTAAGCTCACCGACTGTTTGGTATTCAACGTCAAGATTCAACCAGTAACATTGGATATTCACAATACGATCAAAATGGTTTATGTTGGACTGCAGTGAAAACTATAAAAAATAGAATTAAGGGAAACCGAAGCATTACTAAAAAATTGATTTAAAATGGGCATTTGTAATTCATTACTGACCGTGAATCTAAATTAAATCACTAAACAGTTGTTTTGTTAAGTGTTTAGCGCGTCAAAGTCAGTCGAAGACATATTAGAGAAAATAAATAATTTTGACCAATCGCTTATGATTACACAGTACTTATCAATGTTCATATCCTTCCATGCTCTGTATGGCTAAATCACTGCTTGAGGTTTCTCCGCAGATTGAATCTGCAGTTCGATTGACTGAATATGCCCATTTTTGACGATTTGCCGTATTTTAGGTTCCTAGACCTATTTATTCAGTTCTCGGGTAAAATCAAGTAGAACATAATTGATTTAGTGGACGAGCTAATAAAACCGTTATTCTAGAAACAAACGAAATACCATCCTAAACACATTTAAAATAATAATTGGTGGGTGATTGCATCTGCGGACATTTATCGTAGACTTCCCTCGAATCTCTCCTCCGATGCCTGCTAATTGCTCTTTGTTTCGATGCATCGGCATCGTAAGACGATGGCAATTCCACGGCGCCCCACCGGCGCGGATTCTTCCTATGTCAGAGTATGGAAATGTGCATGGAATTTCGTGTAATGTGCAGGAAGACGATTTCACGTGCAGCAGTGTCGGGAGGCGAATGCGTGTTTGATGACTCGCTACAATGAGGGATTTCTTGACATGTTTGGTGAAATGGAAGTCGCAGTAGCCTTGCCCAGTCAGCGACTGATCGCAAACTTTATTTTGACGTGCGATAATTGCAATTTACTTTGCTGATGTTTCAATGCAGAGGTAATACCTCTGATACGCCATGAGTGAACTCGTGAGCACGGTGAGGGATATCAGAATATTTTCTGATGACGTTCATAACACTTTACGAAACCCGACCTACCACAGTAGACTATATCATGTGAATGAAATTAGGGAGCTAGACTCCAGAGAGGACGAGTTTAAAATGCCATTTATCCCTGGAACTATAAGAGACCATGGGCGCGATCCCGGTTCGCCGTAACACGTGCGCTCGCGTTAGTGTTATTTTTCAATTCCGCTCATAAGAGCGGAAATAGGATGGTCAATCCTCAAATTTTGATGGGAGCATTTAATCACTTGTTTTAATAAATGGCGTTCGTTTGTAGGATAGTAAGTTTGAGCATTACCCTTCAAGAGCGGTTGGCGTTTTCTATGGACATAACGACAACGAGATAGAAGGCATCGTAATCCCCCTAATAACTGATATCAATGAGACTTCTGGCTAAGGTGTGTCCGTAGATAATCCATTTACGTAGTTGATTTACTCTCTAACAGCGTGTTGTGGTAATATCAGAACGTTATGAATGTTTCCGGTATAAATCGTGTATCTCTTTCCATTCATATAGATTCAAAACAGATCAATACCTGCAACTAGTTCTCTAAAAATTGTGACATGCCTGTAGTGGATGCATGTTGGTTAAACGTCACCTTCGGACTAGTATTTGTATGTTTATTTCCAAATCACCAATAGTTGTAGCTTTATTAACTTTATTGTGGTATAGTATTTATGGCACTGGTGAGAACTCACTCCCATGCCACACACCCTTGAGGTGGCTTGCAGGGTATGCTGCAGACACATAGAAGACTGGATGCCACCATCAATTTTATATTAGATTTGATTTATTTTAACTCTTTGACGTTCGTGCTCGGAATTTTTCGCTTGAATTAGTCTTACACATCCATTAATGTTAATTATCAGTTGCTTTGATTTCCGGTCCCTTATGACGACGTTCTAAACACTTGAAAAAAACCAGAACTACTGCAGTAGATAGTATCAAGAGAGTTAAATTATGGAACTTGGCTGCAGAACAGAAGGGTTTATCCTGCCATTTTTGGATGGATATTTGGGGAGGCGACCGAAGGCTATGGTCATTTGCGCCATACGGGATAGGTAAGGGAGGAAGGGTGGATGGAAGCCCGGCGTCAGCATTAGCCTGCTCTTAGCGAAAGGCGCCAAGGGGACCACGTCTTAACGTCTCATCCAACAGACAGAGTACTGTACTTGTGCCCTCCACAAGACACTCAAGTAGGTATCGGGTTCCCTCTGAAAAAATCCGCCTTTGCAGGGATTTGAACCATGGCCGTCCATACGGTTAGCCAGTACTCTAGACACCACACCAACCCGATCCCCCCTGCCATTTATCCCTCGAACTATGAGAGACCATAGGTGGTTCTCCAAAATGCTTGCGCTAGCGTTATTTCGCGATAACAAAATTTGCATACGAGGCTGACAAATTTTTCCGAGTGTTTTCGACTCTTTCGGAGAACTTTCAAGCGAAAATGATTACGATTCCAGGACATGCTTCCGCTAAATACTTACCGTTCACTTTTAGTATTTATTATGCAAGCAGTTGGTCGTTAACTCTCGTCCCAACGTTCTGATTTATGCATCTGGTTAAAAATAGGCTCACCATGTTCGCATAATACCTTCAAATTCTGATTTGTTCGTCTGGAAAATGTATTTTATCCCGTTTCACTTGTTTTCTCTTCGAAGAAAATAAAATGCATTTTCCAGACGAACAAATCAGAATTTGAAGGTATTATGCGAGCATGGAGAGCCTATTTTTAACCAGATGCATAAATCAGAACGTTGGGACGAGAGTTTACGACCAACTGCTTGCATAATAAATACTTAAAGTGAACAGTCAATATGTAGCGGAAGCATGTCCTGGAACTATCGACGTTTCGATAGCACACTCAGCTATCGTCATCAGTAAAATGAAAGCTAGAGCAAGGATGCTGGCGGTCAATGAATTATTTAAGGGGAACTAGGTTCATCATGGAATAGAGGAAGGGACTGAGAGAAAAGCTGGCCTATGAAGAACATGACCTTCGGAACCTGGCGTCATATAGTGGATTAAAGAAACGGCCCATCGCGATCAGCGTTATTTTTCGCATATCTTTTGACTGTATTGAGATATCTTCGTGGTAATTACAACTTTTTCTTCACACTGACAAATATTCTCCTGAGTGTGTCGTTTGATTGAGAGTGGTGGACGATTATCGATAAAAATTGAAAATGTTTCTACAAATTTTCAATATTCCCGGTTACTTATTTTCAAGCCTAATTTATGTTGACTTTTATGTTACTCTAATTCTTACAATGACGATGATTAGGGATAAATTAAAGGTAAACCTGGAGTTCTATCGGATGGTAGGTTTTGATTGGTAGTGAATGCCTCTCCGAATACATAGTCTGAAATTTTAACCCAAGGGTCACATTTAGAGTTGCGTTCGGAGACTACTATGGGACGTATTTGTCAAATTTTCTTTAAGGTTTTTCTGTATTCAGTGTTTACTTACTCTAGTTAGCTTTTTACCCACTAATTGTAAGAGTACTCCCTTTAGCCTATTTTTTCAATTTTTCCTCTTGCCTGAACAGTTTACTGTCGTCACTCTTCCACTCCCCTCAAGGAAAAGGCTTAGGAACCATATCATTTTGCACTCACGTCATTACGGAGTGCTCATGTATGAAATAAACTGCTGTCATTTTTTGATGCCTCAGTTCAGAGTTCAGTTGGCCCGAATTTACTCCTTATAGAGTGACACAATTATCGTTTTTTGTTTGACTAACATGTATTTTGGCCGTTTATGTGAGTTGATAGATTTTATACATGGACGCGTGAACCGTAACAACACCTTTCTGAACTTTCTGTTCCTCAGTTCATGTATTCCATTTAGCCCATTTATATCGATAGCCATCTAAGAAATGCTGAGAAGAAAAGGCCGCTGTTATCTTCAGCCCAGGGAACTATGGAACAGCCATCATTCAAGGAGGGCGTGTTTGCGTTGTCGTCTCCCACAACCGATTATAAATATTGGATGGGAATTAATTCATGATGGACTACCTCTGATCCTCAATTTTGCTGATATTTGCAGATTTAACAGTTTCTCTGAGTTATTGGCCAAGCGATATTTTTATCATCGCTAGAAGTAGCTATTTTTTTGGATATTCCATTCTTACCTCCGCGGCCATCGACATGTAATTGTCGCAATTCGTTGAGCTCTCTACAGTACCTGTTGAATAAAATAGGAAAACAAACCGTTTTAGTTCTGATGCTGATGGACGGTAGAGTACATGTTGGAGTAATTATTAAGAGGAAGTTTTACTCAACGCATTGCGTCACTCCTAATGATTCCGTCTCCTAAAGGAAAAATGTGTAGCGGCTTAGGTGAAGTTCAAAGGCGCAAACAAACGTCTTTTCTAGAGGTTATGCGCCAATTCCACTACTGATTAGAATTTCAGATAAACATTAATAATTGTTTTATTGTCGATTATCTGTGGGTAATCCAAAACCGGATGGTAAGGTAGACTACTAGCTTTGCGATAAGTTTTAACCTCGAGAATATATATGCAATGCTTAACTCTTGATAATTTGTAGCACTCTCGTAGTTCTGTAACTCAATAAAAGTAATCCACGAACCGAATTGTTCCTTTTTGGGTCATCGATACCCGTCAGCTCCATTGTCATGTCAAACTAGTCAACTGCCTGACACGATGAAAAAATCCCGTTCTACAATGCTACAACGAACTTCATCGCCCCGGTGCCAGGGCAATATTGGATGTTAAATGTTCCAGTTCGTTCCGAGTGCTGTTCTTTTACTCCTCTATTGACAGACATTGAGGTGCAAAAGGACGTTAAAAAAATTACTACGTCAAAGGTTGTCAAAGATCCGGATATCTCAACCCGCATGGTTTTTCATTTATTCTCCTTTTTTGGGTTTCATTAACTGCCAACTCCGAATCCAGGTCTCTAATTTCTTTCGCTACCACCGGCCGTTAGTTCTTTTGTATTCTATTCCTCGCAAGTCACCTCTCTCTGGTCTTGGCTCCACCAGTGTCTCGGAAGTCTCCTGTCTGCAATTATCGATTTTACGCCTGGACAATGTTTACGATTCAGAACAGTGTCGAGCTTTGAAATAGATTGTGCTACATACGACTAAAAGGAAGAGCCAAATGTACAGATTTTGCAGGATATACGCAGTTTTTTTCTTCGCTAACATCAAAAGGGTTCTCTATATTGAGCCAAAACAAACGAATAAAAGGTTGGTGACCTATTGATTTCTTTGTTTCCTGTGCTCCACCGTAATTTCCATGTCTAAATGAATACCTCTCTGTAATATGCAATTCCGGTATTTATGTCCTAGTTTCCCTTCTTACAAACGCATATTTTTGTACCATCTGGGAGAGTAAATTGCATTTATACGATGGAAATGGCCTTTTTGAGGAAAATTATCTGATTCTTAGATAAAAGCTTGTCTGTTGTTTATATGTGGCAATAATTAAATGAAAAAAGAAGCGGAAATGGTCGTTCGTGGCAAGGGCGTAGATACGAAGGGTTCGATTCCGCGACCCCTTTGTCAGCGTTTTTTTCTTCATATTATGAGTTACCAAGTGTATTTCTTCACTATTTTTTTGGAATTAAACTCATTGGTTGTATATATATGAGCAGCTTAAGTACTTGAACCCCAATATTGTCCACCATACTTTCAGGAGGACGTATGAAATACACCCGTGCCCACAAGAGTGTACTACAAATTTTAATATGTCAGTAAATGTCGGCAACTTTTGCCATTATCAGGGCTGAAATATAGGTCGGTGCTATACTTCTCTGCATGAAAATATACGAAGTCTCCTTTCGTTTTTATGACAATTTTATCATAAGGCCAGGACACTGACATTCTTATGTTTTGCCCTAAAGTGCTATCAGATCCAACACATCTGGAACATCCTGTAATCTATGATTTAATTTTATGAAACCGTTAGTCAGCTAAATGAGTGCTTGGTGAACAAAACCTGATGGTATCGAAATTAATTTTGAATGGGTATTTTTCTTTAGAAAATGCAATTTTCAGGATTAAATTACTTTTTTCCGATCGTAACGGAGCCGATTAATTTCCTTCATATTACTACCTTCGGACATCCATCGCTAAAATTTGTTTGAACGCAGAGGTGTAAATTACCGAGGAATTTTCAGTAGCGTCATCGGTGTGGATTACTTTGAGAATTTAAGGTAGTCCGAGCGAGATATTTCCCTAGGCCTGATAGAGAGCGTATTCGAATTATACGTTTTAATTTCACTCGCTGTAGGACACATCAATTAAATATTGCATTATTAATGGTGCAATAATATTGTTTTATATGACAGAAATTGCAAGTAATTAAATTAAAATATCTGAATAAGTCTTTAACTTGACTCTTTTTTTTCGCGCGGTGCGTTTGAAACTCCTTCAAAACGGAAGGTTTTTTGTGATACCCAAGAACCTACTGCGGTGACAATATGATTAATTTTCAAATATAGATGAGAAAACATACAAACTACTTGCTGTTAGTTTTTTTTACGAATCTAAGTGTTAGAAATACCTCATTTTGTCAATAATTTCTCTCTGGATTGCATACACGGACCATTTCCCATGTATAAGGGCTGGTATTTTTTGGTAAATATCTCGGAAATTAATGTGGTAAGGGGTTGAATTTTTGGTGACATTAGAAGGGTGAGATAATTTTCTTTAAAATGAGACCAAATTCATTGATTTCTAAGTAAAATGATATTTCGCTCCAACTACCTTAAGGAAACTGGGTATCCTTGCCGAGCAGTTTGTTTCGATTGCGCGAAGCCAGTTTCATTTTACCATCGCGCTCCGTTTATAAGGTCTCTTGCGCATGCGCAGGAGAAAGTGGTGTGGCGTCGACGGCCAACGCCGTGGAGGGAACTCCTCCCTTCTTGCCGCGCGGGAGAGAAGACCGGTCGGGCAGCATTCGCGGCCGTGTAAAGGCCGGAGAGGGGGGAGGACGTGTGTATGGCGCGTGACGTCGCCACTTCGGTCCTCACACGCGTGAATTTACGGCACGGCGTCTAGCGTTTCCCTATTTCATTCCTCCGTCTCCTTCTGACGTCACGGCAAGAACTGTGGCTTCGGAGGTCAAGAGGCAAGAGCGCCGATCACCTCAGCAAGACGATTCCTTCGACAGACTCACGCCGCGAAAAAATTCCGTTGTCTCGGGCGTGACTTCGTGGAATTTGCTTAACATTGTAAATGAAAAGTTTAACTTAGTTATTCCACATAGATTTATTAATAGGACGACCGTCATTTCGACGAAGCTCGACATCAGGTGATGATGACGAGCTTCGTCGAAAGGACGGTCGTCCTATTAATAACTCTAGGTGGAATAACTAAGTTAAACTTTTCATTTACCGCGAAATAATAGTTTTGCTTCGCGCTTCAGAAACAACTCTTTCGATTCTCGCTTCAGAATAAACTCAGTGAACCCGAGCGAAGGCGGAAACTGACACACATTTCTGCTATATTTCTATTAGTTATAATTTCGTTCAATTGAGCAATAATTTATTCATAAGATAGATGCGAATTCATCGTCGAGTTATTGAGCAGACGAATTTGGGCGGGCATGTAGTAAGTGCCGGTCGGGGCACCCGACCGGCACCGGATAGGGACCGATCGCGCCGCTGGTACCCTACATAGCGACTTGACATTCTTAATAAGGGACCCTTCTAAGAAATCCCACCCGATGATGGTGTTTAGCGAGGGAGAGAGCTATGTCGGGTCGTACTGGCATACGACCCTAAGCAACATCTAAGCTTTGACTGCATCAAATAGATATCCCAGCCATTAATTTGCGTTCGGTTTAACAGCTGATGAAGGTAGAAGAACTTTTGAATGTCCAAGGGTAGACTCAACTTAGGGATTAGAAATATTCCAAATAAGTCGACTTTCTGCTTCGACTTTGGACGCTCCAACTTCGGACATCGACTAGTCGACGCAAAAAATCGACTCTAGCGAAGATTCCGACAATTGAGTTGACTTGGTTCTTTACAGCAAAAGGTGGTCGAAGCTATGTTACTATGTAAGGATATATTTAATAAAAGCTGGTCATGCTGCAGTTCCATTGGGACTAAAATAGTAATGGCAAGCGTTAGAAGCACAAAAAATTGTACATGAAAAAATAATTTTAGAATAATATATAGCATACAGTCTAGACTCAATGCATATCATTCAAACTCAGTCATATTTCAAATAAAAAACACAAGTAATGATAGTATCGAGCAAAGACGTTGAAAAGTGAAGCGAAAACGATTGGTGTAATTAAAGCGTTGCCTACCCTTCCCACAACTTAAGGGCGATTGAGACAAGGAATTGCCGTATTTAGACTGCCGTCCCTCAGGAAAGCACTGCTTTCTTAAACATATTTCCCACTTTAAAAAGAGTCCTCAAAAGTTGAGCTTACATGGTACCGATATTGCCTGGATTGAAAGATTTTTATGGGCACTTCTCGGAGATTAGGAAATCCTGACTTGATTCTTTTCTACCACTTAAGTACTTTGAAAATGGCACCATTTTCCTTCCTCCTGGTGATGTTTATGCCTCTAGGAAATAAAAAAATTGTGTTTTCGGGTGCTCGGGCATGTTCTACAACAGGTGCACTTTTTGAAAAGCGGTCAGTGAATTATTTCGGAAAAGCGAATTAACAGTCGTTCAAAAGTCGAAAGTCGATGACTGTGTAGAGGTTTAATTGACTTTGTAAATTATAAGTTGACCTCAACATATTCGGCTTTCGGAGTCATAAGTCGACTTAATTTTCCAATCCCAAGTTCATATACAAAATCACTTTCCCTGAAGAAACGGCCCTTTTGAATATTGCTTACTATACAGATGTGTTCTTCAATTATTTATCTGCATTTTTAGATTTTATCTAAATGATCAGAAAACTATCAAGGGTTTTGAAAGCTCTTTTCAAGGTGAGAATAAGCGACAAAGATTTCGCGAAAGTGGTTGCCGCCCGAGTTGAAATGGTTGTGTGAAACATATTCCGTAGTTTATCGGAATTGAACTTTAGGAAATTTATTTTATCGCACCACGGGAGAAGAATTTCACGATATTAACATGGATGAATCCCTTGGTTATCATTATCATGATCGTTCTCTTTTTCACTCACTCGTGGCTTTCATCGGATGCTTTTCTTGTTACCCCAGTGGGGAGAGACAATGCAGAAGATATTCAAAAGTAGTCTACGACTGAATTATCCCGAGCATACAACCAGAGAACCTTCATTGAATGTTTAAGAGTGAAATATTCATTTTAGACTGTTCATAGGTCGTTTGTTTCCAGTCCACAAAGTATTATTAAAAAATGCTCCCTGGTTGAACACTTAAGAACCATGTATATTTGAAATTTCCAACGACAATATTCATTCTAAATTCTAAGAATATTCTAACATACTATACAAGATTATACCAGAAATAATAAAAAATAAAAAAAAAACTATAAAAAAATTAAAATAATGAACCTGGCTGTATATTTACCGCTCTCTTCTTGGACCAAATGATTAATTTATAAAGTAGGTGCTTGAAATATCTTCAATTTACCAAGCATTTTTAGTTATATAGTCACGAGAAGTCTGGAAAAAATGTGCATGTGAAGTCTCTGATGCATTTAAAGGGATCCCACATTAAAACTATCAACAATTCATATTTAATGATATTTGTTCAAAAGTAGTTAAAATTAAAACCATTTCAAAAGAACTATTATCAAACATTTCTTCATGGTGCATATGTTATTCATTCAAAAACAGTTCATGCGTGATTCATCGACATTGAACATTCTTTGAACAATCAATGAAGTACTCCAATGAATATTCTTTACACTATTTGTGAGTTCCATTTGAATGTTCATTATAAGTCCTCCTTGAATGATCTGTGATCGTTTTAATAGTGCTCACTGAACATTCTTTGACCATCTTTTGGACAATAAATTCCTCACTGGGACGTTCGACATGTTTCGTATGTAATATTTCCTATGCTTTTTCCTTCCACTTTTGATTTTAAATACTAGTGTTTTGTAACTTTTAGTGGTGAAAATATTTTCCGAGCGTTGAGTTGTCGTAATTAGTTTCTCCCTACGAGTAATAAACCTTTTATATCTTGGTAGACACTTACCTGGACTGCGAATTCAGTGTGTGGTCATTATGCGTGTGTAACTCTCTCCAATGCATAATATACAGGTAAACCAATACCAATTACTCACTTAGATGCCGCTGTGGATTCCTTCAGTATTTAACTACTCGACTAGATAAGAGCACAAAATGGAGCTCTTATCTAGTCAAGTTTTTAAATTCTACACAGTTTTGAAACGGGCAGCTGTGAGTGGTGATGGGTGGCTCATGAGTGATCGAATCGTGAGATCAGGCTTTCGTAAAAGATTGGTCGACGAACCTGGTTTAGCTAATGATCAAGGAGCTCATATTTACCGATCCCGACAGCAATGAATGGTACCAGATTCCTCGTTAATCACTGCTCTTGATTGCTGCTCATGAGCTCTGTGAGTAGCTCGACCAATCGCTGTGATTTTTCCAACGCGAACTGCACGAGTTTTTAGGCTACACGCAGAGGCGGATTAATGTCAGTTGAGGCCCCGAGCGCCGATGAAATTATTGAGTGCCTGAGAAAAAGAGACAGGGAAAATAAATGTACATAATCTAATTATATTTTTGCCATTGTAAGGACCAAGTAGCCAATACGAATCCATTGCTCCGCATCGGTAACACAGCAGCTCTGGGGCCAATCCAGCGATGTAGGTACATACGTGTATATAATGCAGCTTGGTAAGGAATTAATGAAAAGAAGTACATATAAACATACATCAGGTTTTACCGCCGATTGTAAATTTGTACGTAATTTAAATTTCACCTACGAAATCGAACTTGGTGTCGTTTAAATTAATTGTAAAGTAGGGGATTTTACGGGGCTTTTAATAAATAGGGGCTCTGGGCGCACACCCACGCGGTGCGCCTTCGTAAGCCTCTGATCATTCGTGAATTTTCCACCAATTGTGTGTAATGTGATAAATTGGTAACCGCGCTCTGGTTGATGTGACATTTGGGCTAAAATTCTCGTCAAATTCATCGCCAAAATGCCCGTCCTTTCGATGGTAGTTTTTATTCACATTCTACATTAGTTGGATTATTACGCCACGTTCATCCATTTTTTGACGATGTAAGAAATGCTTAACGAAACCCGAGATATTACGGTTGATCAGGGGTCTGTCTCTCAGAGCTACAAGTCTACAAGTTACAGGTAACGTGACTATTTCACAAGGCGGATGTTTTACTCAGATATACCAAACCGAAGACCAGTACTAATCCAAAAACATGGCGGACCTAGTAAAGACCATTTATACCTCGTACGTTGATGTTTACGATACATTTTTGGATTGTACATTGCAATATTTCCAATTTAAAAGTTTTTGCAACGTTTTTGGGTTAATACAAATGATTGAATATGTGCTGAAAAATATTTTAAAGTCGTAACATACCTTAAAATATCTCAAGCGAATACGAGTTATCGGGTAAACCTAACATCATAAGATAAAATCGTTTATTTCGCCGTATTGCTTGAAGAATGAGCTCTAAATGGTGTTTTTTTTACAAATCTTACATGACAGGTATCATGTCGAGTTGGTCTCATCTTTCTTGTACCTCTATTAACGGCGTTATGATATAATATTACAACGAAACCTTATGGTAATATACCATATGTAGAAGTTAATAATAGTTACCGGAACTTACAGCTCGTATTTCCAGTTATTAATATACGTCACTGAGGTTTGTGGCAGGAAGTGTTATGGCCGCTTTACACGGTTCATTTTATTGTACAAACGAATGTATCATAGAATGTACAAGAAACTGAATGTAATTAGAGCAGGTTCTATTTCCCGTTAAGTCATTCAAACAATAATACAATTTGCCGCTTTACACGGTACAATTTCCTTCATGAAGGAATTAGTACATTCGTTTGTACAATAAAATGTACCATGTAAAGCGGCCTTTAGAGCTCAGCCATGTAAACGGAAGGTAGTGGTGATAAAGGGGTGTGAGGGGGAGAAGACAGAGGTGAATTGTGTTAACGATGTGTCTAATGTTAATGCCTTTGTTATTCATTTTCACTAATTGTGCGTGGTAAGAAGGCGTGTAACCATCGGTTTGGAAGTGTATCACTCTTTTTTGCCGCTTCTGTCAGTTCTAGATATATCGTGCGGGATATGTTGACATTGCCACGAGAAAATCTCGGCCTCGACCGAGAAACGAACCTCGGACCATTGGTTTGCTGGACCAATTCGCAGTCCACTTGTCATCAGTGGTTTTCGCATCGATCCAGTAAACCAAAGGTTCGTTCCCGGTCCAGGCAGTGTTTCTCGTGGAAATTTCAACGTATTTCACATACTGGTTCATGAATACTTTCACAAATCGTGCGGGGTCGAAGTAATGGCCTTAGTGTCACACTGAAACTCACTCGATCTCAGTGTTTCACATAAAACCTAGTGTTTAGCTTCCGATTCTTCAGCTGCCCACAACCTAGGCTTTCAATCAACTGAGATACGCTCCGTGCTCACTCCTAGCAGTTTTTATGAAAGGACCCAGCGTTCCTGGTCTTAAATTTATTTCTCGAATTGAACATTTTTGTCAAGGGTCCCAAATGCTCGCGGCTTATTCAAGACATGTTCTCAATCATTCGGAATAGCATCTCTTTCACTTTTTCATCCGTGCACCTTCCTACCATTAACTTAATAAATCTTAGTTTAAGTAGGAGAATTTAAAAACACTTAGTAATATTCCACAAAGATTTATTTTCCCAACCGGTTTCAACGCTGACGCGTCATTATCAAGGGTACAATTCTCAAAGTTCTTAGGAGGTGCGCCACATATATATCCAATTCTCAAGGGGGGGGGAGGGGAGGTTAAGTGAACAGGGAGGGGGGGCGGGGGATGGATAGGGAGGGAGGGTGAGGGTATTGCGAAGAAGCAACCGTCAAGGTGAGGGAAGGGGCTGTGGGTGTAGCACAGAGGTGAACGGAGAATATTTAAAAACAGAACAGTCATTTAAAAGCACAACATCAGGAACACCTTGTCTCATACTAATTTCAAAATTCTCTAAAAAGTCCAGTTTAAAACCTTTGTCATTAACATGTAAAACCTTAGGTTTAAAATTACATTGGTGACCAGTTTCAATTATATGCTTAGCAAAACCTGATTTTGGGTCATTATTAAATATATATTTCATATGTTCTTTCGCTCTGGTAGCAAATTTGCGACCAGTTTGACCCACATAAACACCATTGCATCCTTCACACTCTAATGAGTACACACCACACTTTTCCAGAATGTCCACCTTGTCCTTGGAGTTGAAAAGGAGTTCTCCTAATGTCACTGGGTTATAGAATCCTATTCTTAACCTGTCGTCCTGGATGTGTCTCGTTATTTTGTGAGTTAATGCCCATAAAAATGAACCCCCTACCTCCCAGAATTTACGGCCTTCCAAAAACACATAAAACAGACATTCCTATTCGACCAGTGGTTTCCCACGTTACCGCACCGGCGCATCTATTGTCCACGAAATTGAATATTCTCCTAAGGAATTTGTCCTCATTTAAATCCACTTATGGTATTCAAAACTCAAAGGACCATGTGTCTCGTTATTTTGTGAGTTAATGCCCATAAAAATGAACCCCCTACCTCCCAGAATTTACGGCCTTCCAAAAACACATAAAACAGACATTCCTATTCGACCAGTGGTTTCCCACGTTACCGCACCGGCGCATCTATTGTCCACGAAATTGAATATTCTCCTAAGGAATTTGTCCTCATTTAAATCCACTTATGGTATTCAAAACTCAAAGGACCTAGCCAACAAAATTGTAGATGTCAAACCCCCCTCAAACGCGAAACTTGATTCTTTTGACGTGTGTAATTTGTTTACGTCCGTCCCGGCCAAGGAATCCATCGGTGTAGCTACCTCCTGGTTAAGAAGAGCCAAGTGTGGAGAAGACCTCATCAACGACTTCCACCAACTTCTCACCTTGTGCATCGAGCAGAATTATTTCCTGTTTAACGGGAAATATTACAAACAAGAACACGGCCTCAGCATGGGCTCCCCGCTCTCCCCTATACTTGCAGGCATGTTCATGGATGCTTTAGAAAATAACCTTTTCAATTCAAACCGTCCACTGTTAAAGAATGTTGTATATTATTATAGATATGTAGATGATGTTATTTGTTTATGGACGGGAAGCCGCAGACAGTTAGAGCAGTTTTTAGCCTTTTTAAACTCCCGACACGAAGCCATCAAATTCACGATGGAACTGGGTAACAGTCAAATTAATTATTTAGACCTAACAATTTCTATTGATACGAATTAACATTCCTTTACAATATATCGAAAGGACACATACTCGGACGTAATCATCCCGAGTAATTCTTTTCACCACCACAGCCACAAGTTTGCAGGCATATATTCTATGATAAACCGGCTAATATCCATCCCCCTATCGGACTCCTCCTATCAAGAGGAACTAAAAACAATAAAAACGATCACCGAAAGTAATGGCTATAACTGTTCTCTTATGCAAAAACTTATAGACAAGCAAATAAAACGGAAAGCAATTTCTCTTTTGTCAACCCTCGACAGAATAAGCCTAGACAAACCCAATAAATTGTGCAAACTCCCATTTTTATGGGCATTAACTCACAAAATAACGAGACACATCCAGGACGACAGGTTAAGAATAGGATTCTATAACCCAGTGACATTAGGAGAACTCCTTTTCAACTCCAAGGACAAGGTGGACATTCTGGAAAAGTGTGGTGTGTACTCATTAGAGTGTGAAGGATGCAATGGTGTTTATGTGGGTCAAACTGGTCGCAAATTTGCTACCAGAGCGAAAGAACATATGAAATATATATTTAATAATGACCCAAAATCAGGTTTTGCTAAGCATATAATTGAAACTGGTCACCAATGTAATTTTAAACCTAAGGTTTTACATGTTAATGACAAAGGTTTTAAACTGGACTTTTTAGAGAATTTTGAAATTAGTATGAGACAAGGTGTTCCTGATGTTGTGCTTTTAAATGACTGTTCTGTTTTTAAATATTCTCCGTTCACCTCTGTGCTACACCCACAGCCCCTTCCCTCACCTTGACGGTTGCTTCTTCGCAATACCCTCACTCTCCCTCCCTATCCATCCACCGCCTCCCCCCCCTGTTCACTTAACCTCCCCTCCCCCCCCCCCTTGAGAATTGGATATATATGTGGCGCACCTCCTAAGAACTTTGAGAATTGTACCCTTGATAATGACGCGTCAGCGTTGAAACCGGTTGGGAAAATAAATCTTTGTGGAATATTACTAAGTGTTTTTAAATTCTCCCACGTTATGTTATTCCACCAAGTAGAGCCGTCAACAGTTGAAATACTTAGTTTACTTAATTCAGCGCCGGAAATGTTTTCCCAACGCTAGGCTTGAGGTTGAGGTGATTTTCAAGTATTTGATTTGATCTAACACCTTTGCATATACCCATTCCACTTTTTAAATAATGCGCATGTATGTGAATCCGATTAATCTCGCGAAAATGAGTGGGATTCAGATGTCATGCATTAATAAACCCTGGAATTTTACCTAAAATTAAATTTACTTTCGAATCGGGTTTCAGTGTTAATACATCATGCTCCTTTGAAAAAGGATGCTGGATGTGAATAATTTCCCCTTGTACCGCCTCCCCCTACTCCTATCCGCTTTCCACCCTTCCTTTCCCCAAATATGCGTAAAGCGTACTCTCTGAACACCACTAGTCTTTATCAGATGTCAGTATCTTTGTTTACTTGGTGGTATGTTTCATATCAATAAATATGTCTGGAGAAAAGGAGATAATGCTACAATTAGAGCGGTGTCAGAAGGCCTACCAAGAGGAAAGGGCAAAGAGGAAACCTTTGGGACGACCACAACTACGCTGGGAAGATCAGATTAGAAAGGGCATGAGAAGAATGGGAGCAGAAGTTGATTGGATGGAAGATCGAAAGAGATGGCGAGGAGTTGTTGATGAGGCCAAAAACCTTCTGAGGTTTAAGTGGCCTAATAGGTAAGGTAATCAGCCAATATGTAAGTGTATTTGTGCCTTTTTGAATGAAAATACCTTCCTTATTAAAATGTAGCAGTAGATCTTTAGTTGAAATAAATAAAACACGGGACAATTGCTGAACAATAAAATTTGATGACCAGCTAAAACTTCGTCGGGATCTTATTATTTTCGATCTATCGTGAAGTTGTATTTTATGGTAAAAGATCATATTTTCTCCATTTGATTAGTTGAGTCTTCCACATTTTTATCCTCGATTTAACGGTAACAATTATAATCGCGGAGAAGCATGGTATTTAGTTAATTAATTCGAGCTTTAGTAAATTAAATTTTAAATGATTCCATTAAATACTTTAGTTAAATATTGAGAACTCATGAATCCATCCCGTGAAATATTATATTTTGCATGATTATTTGGTAATGTTTGTATTATTTGGTAATGTAAAGACTCGTGTATGTCGAGTTTAACACTGGGCTGCCTAAAATTGAATTTCTTACTTATCCCGGGAAAGCGATCTTATGTGGTTGAACATATATTAACAGCAATCAAATTGATGCAGTGTGGGAATATGAACTTTTTCCATGGTTTGGCATTTTTGTATTGAAATTGTAGTTTAGAATTAGGGAGAGAGGTCAGTGGAAAAAATTCAGCGGCGCCTACACAGTGAAATTCGACCATTAGTGGTTAAAGGTAGATGATACCTCAGGTGCTCGTCAGCCTTCTCGTTCTCGGGCGTTTCGAAATCATTGACATGGGGCAATGCCTTCACCATTCATTTATGGATTGTAGAAGGACACGTTTAATTGGGACTATGTGGATTCACTGCTGGCGTGACAGGTCAAGGGCACAAATTGAACAAAAATCAATATGTATGCTAATTACTTGACATATATTCTTGATGCAATTATCTCACAACCGCTCTGGTCGGTTTAATTTTAGGACTCGCCGGATTTGCTTTTCATTAGTCAATCATCGAAGGCAGATCATCTCGTCGTCTTATTCTTGTTGCGTATTTTTTCATCGGTTCTCGTATCGTTAACTATCAGCACGTGGGATTCGAAAAAGCGCGAAGGGAAATGAGACTAGTTGTACACACGTGGTAGCGATTTACGTGAAGCTGAGAAGGAAAAGAACTAACATTGAATTCTCTGAAAATGCTAGAAAAGTTTTTGAAAAGGTCAAAGCAGAGATATTACCATGGAATTAATACTGTAATTCTAATGAATAATGATATTTATAATTAATGATGCTTTCGGCATCTTCTGCATTAACAAAAAATGTTTGTTCTACTCCGAAAACAGCACGATAGGCTTTCTCCATCGGGTTTTTGTTGACACTAACAAGGTATTAACGCAAACTAACATGTCCTGAGTGTTTAAGGCCACTTTACACGGTACATTTTATTGTACAAACGAATGTACGAATTCTCTCACGAGGGAAATTGTACCGTGAAAGCGGCAAATTGTATGATTGTCTGAATGATTTAACGAGGAATAGAACCTGCTCTAATTCCATTCAGTTTCTTGTACAATCTATGATACATTCATTTGTACAATAAAATGTACCGTGTAAAGCGGCCCTGAGATATTCTACCCAGGCTGTACTGGAATGACCCCACGACCTGCGAATTACCAGTCGAGGTCTTAATCACGTCACCACCGGGGCCAACATTTTGTCCAAGTCTGATGGACTCCACGTTTTGCACGTGGTGACGCTAGGCTCACTGCACAAGAAGCGAAACGTTGAGTTCTTCAGAAATGAACAATACGCAGCAAACTTGGAAGGCATAATTACTTATTGATAAAACGTACTTACCAAATGCAATAATACTGCCGGAAATGTACTGAATTCAAGATTTTGAAGGCATGATTTGTTTGATATTGAGTATACTTTGATAAAGAAGCAATTGCAATGTTTGCCTCGTGTTTAATAACAAATGTGAGACGCAAACGTAACTTTTCTCTTTATAACTTTGAGAAGTAAGAGATAGCAAATTGGACCCCATGCCATTCGATAAAAGGAGGGGTGAAAGAGAAAATTAACGCCAAGCTTGTAATTGTTGCCGTCATTACACCAATGGACATGACCGCCAAGTATAGATATAAAATCACTAGTCGCTGTCAGCGTAATATTACGAGAGTTGGTCGGCAAGTAATGCCCCCTAATTTTTTCTCTCTTATTTCACAAAGATACGAAATAAAATTTACGCAGCATGCCGTCACAACCCTCATGAATAATGTATTTGATTTCATTTAATTATCAATCATTTTCAACAGCCGTTTCCCGCCTTTGAACAAGAGCATGTATTCACGCGCGGGCAAAAATCACTGCCCTTCTCCCTCTGCCATTGGGGCACGGGAATTTTCATGGTCTCCGCACATTCAAAGTGACGCCCACGATGGGTTTCCCGTAGTGCCCCCAACAGATGGTAATCTAAAGGTGCTAAGTCTTGGCACTATGGCATATTAGGCGGGACTTGCCACCCAATTTTTGCGATTTCTGCTGTGGTTTGCGCCCTCGAGTGTGGTGCCGTATTGTTCTGGAAAATCAGGGCATTCAATCGCAGCTTTTGCCGAAGATTTTGATTTTACGAACTCAGCGAAGACGTGCTATATGCTGCTTCAAGGTACTAATGTGTTGCTTGCATTTGATTGAGTACCCCGCTCCAAAAAATCCACGTCGTATAGTTTGACATGAAATCGTGAGAAGAGGTCGCTATTGAGTTCATTAAAAATTGGGTCATTCCACGTCAATTCTAACAACGCGTTGCTCATGGCGTCTCCGATTGCGGCCAAATTTGCGGGGCGCATTCGGTGTTACTACATTGTTGGGCATTCCCAATTTTTTTCGCAAAATATGCATCCGTCTCGTAGTTGCGGATGTATTGAGTAGATAATTGAGCATCTCATAATTTTGAGTCCCATTGGTCCTCGATATCTCCGGCTATAAAACACGCATGTCAGGGCAAAAATGCTTATTTGGAATAGAAAGCAACGCCACGCAGTACTACAATGCCATTTATTTAAGTCTGTGCAATTTGGTGTCTAAAGTTTTATTTCGAGAAGGTCAAGTGCGTTGTTCTTGCTACTCATACCTCTTTGATTTTGCACATTTCTATATATTTTGTTTTCAAAAACCTCATCTAAGTAATATTTGTAATTTTGCGATGAAAATTTTCTTTTATAGCGAGTATAATTTTTATGTGTCACCGTGTTCGCTTTTCACGTTCAAGTTTTGCGGCATTCAAGGCTGTGGTTTTATATTTGATCAAACACCACTCGTGTATCGTTTGAATTCCGGGCTGATTTAGGGCTAAAAAAACAAGTGGAAAATGTCAAATTGCAACAATACTGTTGTAGCTAGTAGTCATTTTGCAGAACAATAGGGCATAGCCAAAAATATAGTAAAACGTTTTGCAAGTCAGGTCAAAACCGTCAAAGGCATTTTCGGTCTTTTTTTGGTCGTTTAGACATGGAATTGCTCTAGTATTGATATTGTTTTACCTGTTTTATTTCACGAAACTAACTAGTTCTGAAGACCAAAAAAATGTGATTTATTTGTTTTGTGGAATATCAACAAAATTGTCCATTCCAAGTGAAACACTTAAAATATTTCCAAAAGCAGAAAGTGAAACCCTTTAGAAATAGGTCACCAGGTGAAAGAGATTCCCCATTTCTGATTCTAAATAGCTCTGAATGTCATCTGAGGATCGTCACAGATAATTTCATGAGCGCGAGAAATTCCAAGGGAGGGCTGAGTCAGCGCCGAATACGAGTGTTTAAGCACGAATCATGGCAGTTGACTCATAACCGGAAGATTTACGCAATGAGCATTTAAAGAATGTCGCAGATACGAACTGTTGGTTTGTCCATTGTATTCCATGCATTCGAATTCGCCACTGCTGACTTCTTTATAGCCTAATGTCCCGAACGACACCCCCCCACAGTACCTATTGGATTTGAATGAAAATTCGTGATTATAAATGAGAGTGAATGGGATGCGGAACTCTGACTTTATATTCCGCTCGCGTTAATGTAAGTTTCGATCAATTGATTCAAGCCATGAATATTTCGGTAAACGTTGTTCTTTCACTTTATATCAAACAAACAACTTTCAAAACCTCACCATTACGCGCGCCTTATATTCATGCAAGTCATTCAATAAAACGAAGTGGACATGAGTGTAATACATATCAAGTTAGTAATCATTAACGATTACGTCAAGACAATGCTCTAAAAACACTGGAATTTCGTTTTCTATAAGTCATGAAAGAATAACCAATTTATGAAAGTAAGAAAGTCGGTGCCACGCTGTAATCGAATCGAATCTCAAGGTTGAATTTTTTGCCCTCCCGCTATGACTTCGTTTTTCCGACCCTCATCCATCTCTCTGCCCTAATGTACTTTTAGTTCATCTCCTTCGCGTCACATGAACGTAAATAGTTTTTCATGTTGCCAAGTTTATATAATAATGAGCGATTCTTACGCATTTATTTCTTACACTCATTCGTTTTAAGAGGTCATTGGGATCCATTTTAATCTCACTCGGGTATTGGGTGGGAATTTCTTATTACAGTCAAAAGCATTCTGTGGAACGTATACGGAATTGCAGACCGTACGTTATAGTGAGCATTTCATCATTTTGTTTTTTTCATGAATACAATAACATCCACACGGTGCTGATTAATTTCCTGTTGCGCACCTCCCACGGACCGCATTAACGTTGCACCGGTGTTGGTGCTCGATAAACTACGAGTAATGAGGTGTTTGCGTGATTTCTCCCAAAAATAAATAAGTTTGGATAAAAATTAACGAAAACCTCTCCATTGAATTGTGTACTGATGGAACGGATTGAATTCTACATGACGTCCTGAGATGCGGTAAAAATATTCAGCACTTTTTTGATGAGAGATTCATCAGTTGTGTTAGAACTATATGTAAAAATGTTTTGTTGTTGCACTGTTGGGACTGCTAGAAAAATTTTATAGAGGGTTAATGTTAACACATTGCTAAGTTTTTTCTGGGTCAGCTTTTAATTTCCTCATTCGTTATCATTTACTAACCAAGCATTATTATTCTTAGAAGCTGCAACCAACAAGGCTGCTTCGACTTACGAATGATTGTTTACAATGTTTATTTAAGAGTTTTGGGAAGAAGCACTGAATCGCATTTAAACTCTTTGAGCATAGAATCCTTTCCATCATTATCCGAATTATAATCATTTAAGTGCCATATTGTATACTATGAAGAATGTACATATATGTATATCCCTAGGTTGATGGAAATTTAATATGTGACTAACTTAGGAATTTTTAAATAATGTCAGTGCCCGGACTCCTTCCAAGTAGATTTCATATCGAATACTCTTCCACGCTCCTCTCTCCAGGAGGCATTGAGACCCTACACATTCAATATTGGAACGGCAATGCGGTGGGGTGAACAGCGAAGCGTGATTTTTCTTGAGACCACTATTAGAAACTGCATGATGTCTAGACTACGAAAATATATGTTAGAATTTCATCTGTGCGTCATCGCTACTTATAGATAGCTTTAAATTTGGTCGTTCTCAAATAGTCCGTGACGTCAGTTGCTCGTATCCCTGGATATTCCTCGTAGTCCAGTCGCCAGAGGGGTTCAACCCTACATTAAATCACGTAGTTCTGATTTTTTAATATGTTGTTCGGGATGGTTATTGTGAGAAAAACCCAAGTTTTTGTCATCCCTTTACGTTTTCCGCCATCTTAAAAAAACCACCGAAAAACGGAACTGTTTTCAATTTCTCGCTTTTAACTCCTAAATGGTGCACTGTAGCCATATTTATTTTATTTATTCTTGTAGAGGACAAAATTTTCTTCAATAATTACGAATCAACTTTGCTTTTATGACCAATAGCAATGGAGGTACACAGCAGCAAAGAAGGGGTAAAATCGCAATTCCAGCAAAATTGTCACTTTTCCGTCCCTTGGGATCGCTTAAACTCAATGAAAAATTGGATTTAGTATATATGCACTCAAGTAAGTTGTGGAGATGTTAGTTACCTTTAAATTTCATGTCTCAAAAAGTTTTTTTACCTCCAATATCAAGGGGTGGGGGCAAAATTTAGGGGAAAAGGGAAAATTTTTTTTTTTCGAGTGTCTAGAAGTGTTGTTTGATCATTACTTTTCATTTATTCTACTTTTCAACTACGTCCTCACTCATATTCGTGTGTATAAATGATAAAATTAACGTCATGTAGCTATGTTTTGGTGAACATCAGTGAAGTGTCGTGATAAACAAAACTCACACCAAAGAAAATCAGAGAATGAATATGAAAGGTCACCAATTTTTATTGACGAAAATTTAATTTATTAGGATATGGTAATTAGACATGCGCATGAATATTGTGAAATAGTGGAACTTTATATTACAGTCGAGGTCGTTTTGGCTGAAAAGGCTGAGGGGATTTATCAGCGGTGTCTTCATCATGAGCTTATACATCAATATCAACGTCGTCGTCATCGTCCTGGTCGATTACAATTTCTGGTCTGTTATTGCAGGACTTCCCAGCACAATATTTGCACAAGCTGGAACAGCTCAGTCCAGCTTTTCTGCAGCCACAAGCTGCAGTACAGCCGGTGAGGTATTTGAAAGAGATTGTTTTTAGGAGCTCCGGAGGTGCTGCATCTCTTGCCATCTTTACAGTAACCAATCCTCTGCTCCCACTTACCCACCCCCATTCCAAGGGATTTTTGTGATTACCCAATCACTGAATCACCTGGTGGTACGTCCGGGTTGAATGGAAGTGGGCTTCATCTATCGTCGGCGGAAGTTTGGCCAAGTCAAGCTTAGCAGAGCTGATGATAAATGTCGAGTAGCGTAAATTGGTGAGGGATTGGTTGAGATCACCTCCATGTAATGCGACCAAAATGCGCTCTCCCGTATCTAAAATTTCGGCAGTGGAGGCAGTAGTGACATTGAATATTTGTGCAACCTCCTGCTATAGTGGGTTTGAACATAAAAGGTTGCAGAAATTATTTTTTTCCTAATCCGAACATGTTGGATGTGGTGTCGAAGCCACTTATTGCTTGGAGGAACAGAACAATATCAGAAAAAATCATATTTCAATGATGTGGTGGAGTAGAAAAGATCTAGTGAATCACCTCTCACAGATTTTCGGATGAAAACATTGTCAGTTGCAGAAGAAGTTCCTGTGAGCAAAACTAGCAGGTCATCGTCTTCACCCACAATCACAACAGCCTCACATTGTGAGGCTAGGGATTTAGCAGTGCTGACGATTAGTACGTCAGCATCTTCTACAGCTTGTTTGGTGGTGATGTTTGAAGCTTCAAGTGCAGTCTGAAGAAGTTTGACAAAGCGTTTCTTGTTTTGCTCATTAGACAGTAACTTCTCCTGAGGTGTTGAGTGGACAGTTCTTTTGTCGAATATGTCGTCAGCTGAGGCATTTACCTTGAACCTCCTCGCTCGTTCTGTGCTCTTGGTACTTTGGCCAGAATCCTCTGGGTAGCCATCAAAAACAACCATCACAGAGTGACCAAAATGTTGGTGGATGTACTTGACATAATCTGCGCAGATCCGTTCGAATGTCTCATTTTGATTCCACACGACTTAGTGTGCAATAGATGCCCACCATCTGCAACCACATTGTGGTTCATAGGGAGCTCGAAGTCAATTGGAATGGGTGTGATAGCATAATACAAGGCAGACTTGGTGCCCTTACGCATACCATCCTCGTTGAAGAGGGGAATTGGATATGGCGCCAGTTTATAGGAAAGGAAGTCTTTAAGGTCTTCTTGAGATTTCTTTGCTATGCACATTTTTTGAAATAATGTGAGTGGGTCCACATCAATCTTCTTCTCGCCAACTTTCACAGCGTTTTTATCAAGCGCAAGGGTTACCACTTTGTCCTTCTTTTTGAAGGAAACTTCACCAAGAGTTGAACCAAAAATCCTGGAAACTCCTGCTATCCCAACTTGTTGGGCCTTGTGACAATTGACCTAATCGCTCCCAACTATCCCAGAGCTAATGCTCATAAACACGTCAGTTTCTGGGAATGGCGACTGATTTGAAAACCACTCCTGCAGTTTTCTCGCATCTTGGGTGTCTCGGGTGATCCTGATGGGCCTCATCTTCACATGTTGCTTAGAAGAAATTGCTGTGACTTTGGTGAATTTTTGCCTATTTATTTAGCCCGTAAGTCCACACCACACTGACGTTCGCCAAAACATGGCTACATGACGTTTATTTCATCATTTATACTCACGAATGTGAGTGAGAAAGTAGTTGAAAAGTAGAATGAATGAAAAGAAATAATCAAACAACACTTCTAGACAACTCGAAAAAAAAACATTTTCCCATCACTAACCATTCCGAACAACATGTAAAAAAATTAGAACTCCCTGATTGAATGTAGGGTTGGACACCTTTTTACCCCTCTAGCGACTGAACTATCGCCGGAACAGCTGAATTTGCGTCCCATGCCCGTAGGTCCTGCCGCCTGGGATACGGGCATTGAGGAAGATGGAGGGGGTGCTTGCTATGGTTGTCAATGGTAAAAGCTGCGACGTGAGCGCGGTCAGTCCACCATCTTTCTTTACCCCGATGTGCCTTAGCGCTTACGGCTTGACGTACTAATTTTGCAATTGCACGATATTTGTCATCGATTATTATCATCACTGATAATGCATTAACTTCTTGAATATACATTCTCCTATAAAAAATTGAAATAGATTCAAATTTTTAATAATCCGTTCTCGCAGCCGAATTCCTAAGTAAAATCGGGTAAAAGCACTAGCTTCTATTAACTTAAATATTATCATGAGTTGGTTGCCCTAAATTTTTAAGAGAATGTAGATATTATTGCTATTTATCCGCTAATGCAGGTTATGTGCGATTGGCCTGGGCACTATTGTCATACCTAAGTGATGGCACATGAAAACATTTCAGAGGTATGCATGCTCATGCATCGTCAGGGATGTTCCCATATTACTGATACGATGCCGGTGTCGATACTGATTATTTGATACCTAGTACTTTAGTATCGATTCTAAGAATTTCATATTTACCCCATATCAGTACTCTGCTGGTGATATCAGATTATCATATGCAGAGAGCAGATATTATCGAAAGCGTCAAGAGATCTTGAAGTGTGAAATTTGCACTGAAGTTATGTTGTTGCGAAATACTGGAACTCTGTAAGAGTTAGGTTTGATTAATTCTTTTGCTTTCGCATTGCCCACCTGTTAACCTATATCTTGAAGCAATGTCCGTAATGAAAGCGAGAACAAGAGGTTTTATATTGATGGAAAACAAATTCATTGAGTTAGATTTGCAGAAGATGTATATCTGGAGACAGATTCTGAGAAAGAACTAAGTCAAATGCTTCCAATTTTGCATTAAATGCTCTTAAAACTTCATTGAAAAAAAAACCCAACAAAGCAAAGATCATTGTGGCAGAAAAGCACGAAAGTGGAAAAAGATGAATATTAGTATCGGAGGAGTGAGTATGGTGGAAGTAATTGAGTTCAGCTATTTGAGTAGCATAATTTGCAATTTCAGAGGTATGCATGCTCATGCATCATCAGGGATGTTCCCATATTACTGATACGATGCCGGTGTCGATACTGATTATTTGATACCTAGTACTTTGGTATCGATTCTAAGAATTTCATATTTACCCCATATCAGTACTCTGCTGGTGATATCAGATTATCATATTGATTCAAATCAAATTGAAACAAAGTATGCATGTGGATACTATAACAAAGTATAAATCGGTAACAAGTACTCCTCAGAGTTCGAGAGAAGAATAGGTTACCTGAAAGTAAAATATATCAATAAACTTAAAGAAAACCCTCCTGGTAAAGTACAGAGTTGGTATTTAGACTAGGAAAAAATCTTGAAAACTTTGGTATGCAGTGTGTTAACCTTAGGATGTGAGACATGGACGCTAGGAAAGAGCAAAAAAAAAGAAATTTGGAGAAGAGTGACGAGAACTGGGAATACAGACTAATGTTCAAGTGTTAAATCGAGTTCAAACGAGAAGAGTCTGTCTGACAATCATCGTGACAAGAAAAAATAATCTCGTAGGACACTTGCTCAAGTATAAAAGCTTAATGACAAATATAATGGAAGGAAAACTTCTCGATAAAAAGTTTAAAGGTAGACCAAGAACAACCTATTTAAAAGTTGTGATAACGGAAATGGAATCTATCTCGTGCATGGGAATGAAGGGGATGGCTGAAAACCGAAGGTATTCGAAGTCGTGGCTACAATGATGATGGCTCCCCCAACTAATATGGCATGGAAATCGTTTACCAAAACAAATTTCCAAGATTCTCAGTGAATTCTATGTGTAAATTCCTTGAAATATTTAAGGGAGTACTACCGGTGTATGTGACCATTTAAAATTAAATCATCATTCACGATTTAGTTCCATAGATGAGGAAAGATAAGGGTAATTTATTACAGCATTTTATTATAATATTTTTATGATAAACTAATAAGGCATTTATGATTTCGTTTGTGCTATCATCAGTTCACGATTGCAGCACCAAACTAACGAACGAATTAATGCATTTTCCGTTATAAGTTTGACTTCCAAATGAAGAAATAACGAAGAAAGGTTCAATTTCTTCGAATTGTGGTCCAATTAAATCTATACTGGGTATTATTTATACTTTTTAGGCATATGATACCAGTTGCTCATGTATGATACCAGTTGCTCATGTATGATACCAGGATGATACCAGGATGCTAGTTTCTTTGTTCTTTCTATATCGATGCAATATTGTGAACGTATCAAGCATCGGTACATTCACAATATCACATATCCTATGCACCCTTTCAAAAGCTGAAGCTGCATTTGTTAGCTGGAGAATTATCCCTGCCTGCCATTAATGCCTTTATTTGCCACAGATTGTTATAGTTCCCGTAGTGGGTCCGTGCTGGGATATATAGTGATTTCCATCGCTGCATTTTAAGCTAAACCCATCAAGCAAGCACCATGGTCAAAGACATCTAAAGAACGTCGTATTGCTGATACGATGCCGGAGCTGATACTTTTCATTTGGTATCTACTGAGTGTTTTATATACAGACGAGAACATCATTCTCTTATACAAAAACTATTATTTGGCTATTTTTTCTTTAGGTCTGCCTCGAATTCTTGATGCTTATCCCCAGATATAGTAGTCGAGTAAAATTTATCGTTGACGAGTTAACTTTGTGTAAGTTACCCATTCACATCCTAAGTTTTCCACACCATTAATATTTCCCAACCCCTTACCTTCACGCAAACCTCTTCCGTCTCCTGCTTAAGAATATATTTAAGAGAGTTGACTCCTGCTTGTTTTACTTGTCTCTTATTATTGGCGTTGTAATCATTGAAACCGGTTTATAAACCTTAAATGGGCTCATTTCCAACTTTTTAAAAACAATTTCAATTTGATCTACATTACTTATGATTCATTTCTATGCATGTATTAGGATTCAATTTTCATTTAAAGTCGCAAAGAAGCTAGAAGTTTCCCACTAAAATGCTTCGCCGAAAAAGTACCGTCGCCATTTTATGACATCACGTCCCTTACTTGAACTTATAACTCACGTAAAAGCTCGATTTGCTCGTGAAATCGGAGTATTTTTCTCACATGAATCGGAAATAAGTGCGCAACTTACACGAGAAAGCATGGTATTTGGACTCTCATTGTAAGATTCGATGTTTCTTTTAAATAGAATAAAATTCAGTGTAACTTTATTCACAGTTTTTTAATATAGGGAGAACTGCTTGCACTTTAAAATGACGAGGGGAGCTATGATAATGAAGGAAAACGTTGTTCCTCAATTTCGTCTTCGATTTCCAACTCCGCAAACCATCCTTTTCGTTTAAGTCCCGCATGAAGATCTTTATTTTCTTGCGGCATGAGGAATAAAAATCTAAATTAGGGTAATATCTGGTGGAAAATAAAAGGTCACACAGGATGTCTAGTGACAGCTCTAATAAAAAACTTTTTATTCCAGAGATGGGTGCGTGGGACTAGGCGATTACATCTATTTTGGCGCTCATTTGGCAATTATTTTCTCTTTCTGGTTTCTCTTCATAATTATTTTGCCACCATTAGTTCATCTCTCTCTCTTGATTAGATTTTTTGTCAGATTAGTATTTTATGGACATAAGCACTATATTTGGAAAATGCATATGGGTACTATAACAAGAAATTTGCCACATAAACTCTATAACAGTTAGTTGGAAAACCAGCCCTTAACATCCATAATAAAAATTTTTCCATTGGTGATAGCCTCCGCTAATAACTACGAATGTAACAAATTATAAAAGCGTGTATTGATAAAAATAGGCATTAGGCGGGATTCGAACCTACAATCTTCGTTCTGAAATGCGAGAACGCTACCCTACCACCATCACCACTGATGTAAAACATGAGTGAGTAAGTAATATGATGATGTTACAATAATTTCGTAAGTCCATCTCTAAAAAATTCAACTCCTCCATTGTTTACACTTTTTGTGTTGCTAGCTAAATGAAGCCTTTATTCGTAGCCTTTCGCGTCGGAGCACCTAAGTACGGTACATTTCGCTGATATAACAGTTACACTCCTAATTTGTCACATTTGGCCAACATTTAAGCACATCAACATGTCGAACACACGACTGCTTCGATCCGATTGATTTCTTTGCTGAGGAGGCGAAGGAGTATAAAGTCATTTTATGAAAAAAGATAAATTGCCATCAACCGCAGACTCCACCTCTTTAGTGTTGGCAAATCTTTTACCACCGAGCCGTTTTTTCTAGTTTAGAAACAGAAAATGATCCGAGAGGGCTACATAGGGCGAATAGTGTGCGTGAGGAAGGAATTCGATCTTTAACTTATTGATTTTGGCAATCGCGATAACGGATGTGTGAACTAATGCATTGGCTTGATGAAACAAAACTTTTTTTTCGCCATTTGTGGCCATTTCTTCTTGATGTCATCGCTCTAATACTGCAATAAGTTTGCATAATACTCGCCGTCGATTTTTTTTCCTTTCTGAAGATAATCAATGAAAATTATCCCATTCGTATTCCAAAAAAACTGACGCCGTGACCTTGCTGGCAGATGGAACTGCATTCGCATTCTTTGGAACCGATTCTCCCCTATCATTCAATTGTTCTGACTGTTTCTTCGTCTCAGGTGTGAAGAAATGGATCCATGTGCTATCCATGGCTATGAATCGACGAAAAAACATGATTTTATTGCTGTGAAATTTCGCCAAACATTCGATTGAAACATCCTCACGACGATGTTTTTGTCCCAATGTGAGTAATCGCGGCACCCATCTTGCGCACAGCTTTCTCATACCCAAAATTTCTAACAATATGCAATATGCAGCTTTTTTTGACATGCCTACCATGTCTGCTAGCTCGCGCACTTTCAACAAACGGTCATACAATACCATTTTGTGGATTTGTTTTACCATTTCTGGCGTAGTCACCTCATTTGGTCGACCACTGTGATATTCGCCTTGGCAGCTCGTACTCGTACTCAGAATATTTCCACGCATTAATACCGTGGGATGATGCTGAAATGACTATGGTAAATATATTCATGGATCAATATGGGTACAGGGAAGAGGACAGGGGAGGAAGAAGACATTTAAGCGAAACGTTTAACTCCACCAAGGTCCTGGAATTATATTTACCAATGGTCTGGGAGTAATTCATCGAGGTTGGGAACTATTGATTAAAGGTCACCATATTGGGCGATAGCCTTGGAAAGGGTTTTTTAATGATGTGAAGTTGAACGATTGATGATGGAAAAAGGAATTTGTATCTAATTTTCATCATTATTTCTTTCTTGTAAGAAATTGAGAAAGGTTTAAAGCAGTTACGTTATACCATAGAGTAAAGGTAGGCGTGTACTATCTTTTCCAGAGAGATATTCGGCCAACAGGAGGAAATGAGAAGGTTTGAAAGAATGGTTTACACTTGTGCCATCTTCGAGTGCAAATGCTCTTGTTTTATTTTATACGCACTGATGTCAATTTAGTTTTCATTATTGTGTCCCGGGGATGGAAATGGGAACAATGCATGCTTTCCGATGACTTGGGAGCCACGCCCTGTGACTTCTTCGTCATTCGTTGCGACGGAGTTGAAGTAGGACAAGCAGGTAGGACGTGGACGCCTGGGCGACCTGAAACAGAAAAAAAAGAAGACGCAAATCAAAGCCTGTCTCTTGTTGAACTTTTTTGTGGAAGGAATATTCTGGAATGGTCTCGGCTGAACAAACTCTCGAGTTTACAATCAGCGAGCTGTAAATACCGTGCCAACGGAAAGAGTGAATGCTTGTAGAAGCAGAATTTGGGGTGCTCGGAGAACAAGAAAACTGAACCCAAATGAAATGGATCGAGACAGAAAAGTGAGAGGACCGGTGAAAAAGAGGCTGTATAAATAAAAAAAATGCGGATGATGGAGATGTATGTTGCTGTCAGTGTTTTTACTGCAACTCGGGATAAGTGGCCTTGGGCGGTCATACCGCCCGAGGCGTCGGTGAAGAATGAAATTAAAGTTGTTTGAGCGTTATTATTCCCTAGTCATGATAGATACCAGATTTGAATTTACGTTTTAATTTCTGCAGCTGTAAGAAGCATGGAGCAAGTATTGGTCCGTGAGTACTGTTTCTAATGGCTGAGATTCTCAGCAATTAGTTAAATAGGCATACGAAATTCTTTATCGCGAATCAATTTTTTCACGCCGTACAATGAAAATTTCTTGGCAACCAAAGTATTTTTTTGCATTTATGCACCAGTTGCTGCGGTGAGTAATCGATTTATTTTTTAAACCATGTAATATATAGTACAAACTAAAATTTCTAATGAGATCTGAGCGTTTGAAATTACTCCTTTTAGAATTAATTCTTTCTTAACTGTAAACCTGTATCATTCCCCACAAAAATGCCTGGTATTTATGGAGTGGTTGATATTTTAATATCTTTCGAAAGACATTTTTCTTTATATTAAAGGGAAATTTGGTGAATTTTATGTAAAATAAACCTTGCACATAATATGCGTCAGCGTTGTTGTAAACGAATTAGAATGACATGTGGGTCTATCTTTTGAAAAAAATATATATTGAATGCCTATGGTGTTAAATTCTCCATTGACTAAGAAATACTTCTGCAAACCTACAGAAGTGGCTGTATTGTAGAAGATCCACGTGTAGTAATGCCCAATGCAGTACTCTGATTTTAGAAGAAGCACATTAGCCCTCGACTGAAATTGGATTAATACGTATATTTATACCTTTAGTTGACATTTCAGACGCTTATCCAGAGGATTTTATTATTAGTTGCTGTAATATGACATAAAGTGTCACAGATTTGCCGTCGAATCACATTCGCAAAGGGCAGTAAGATCCGCGGTCGAGTAAGAGATCAGACTGCTTCAGCCTGTGACATCATGAAGTAATTATAAATGAATTCATGGATTTTCATACCTCCGAAGTAACGGTGTGAGACAAATCTCTCTGGCCGAATGTTTTTGGAACATTTTAACTTATTTTTGGATTATTATAAAGGAGACTTGGGGATAGGCGTTGATTGTGGAGCATACTAAAGAGTTCCATAATTTTTGTACTACTTGAGGCACTAATGCATTGAAATTAAGTCGTAAAAATTTGCAATAATAATTTAATCTGCGAAATATAACATAAATGACTTTATTATGGTGATAGGAAACTATTTGTGCATTTCACAAATGAAAAAGTAACTTTATTTCCTTCCACAGATATATTTTTTGGTACCACATGTTTCGACACATCGGCGTCATCATCAGGTATCTGGTATCAGGTTACATTTTCATTTTTTAAATTAAACTTCCACATAGTTGAGCGTCAAACTATGAAACGTAAAATTGTACATTTTTAAGGAAAACTATTGTGAGCATTTATTGAGTTGATAGTTAACTGTTTGACTTTGGATGATATGCAGGGTTTCTTCATATGGAACACCTTGGTTATGGTTCCACGAGTTTTATTTTTTAAAGTTATTTTTCGGACACCTCTCATTAATCTGCACATATCGAGTAATGATTGGTGGCCAAGGGGGGCAGGTCACTAAGGAATTGGGTTCCACTTGGACACACTCACCGCTTGGGCCATGGCCATATCCAGTCCAATAAAACCACAAAGACTAAACTGGATCTTTCCCTGTAACAGGTAGTCGAGGAATTTCTTGAGCTGAAAAATCATAAGAAGAAAATGTGAATATTTTTACCCAGCGATAATTTTGTACTCTTCTGCAAATAATTCTAAGAAATAGTGATGCGAAGTCCAATGGGCGAGAGTTACCCTTCCCATCTAATTTCTAAAATCTAGATTTTTAGAGACCACCAGGCTGGACAATAGGTGCTTAATCTGTTACCAATTGATTCGATGGTTGCAAATCATAACTCTTCTTCAATTGCTCTCTTTTCTGCAGTTGAATTAACCCCATTATCAGCATCGCGTGTTTACTATCTTTTTTTTCGGGTGACAGCGCTTTTTGCATTGCTTTGGTTTGTGTGTGGAATTTCAATATATTAGCCGATTGGAATATTGTGATTGAAACCGACACTAAGCAACGCAGCGTTGTGTTGCCGGTTCTTGTCTCGCTTATATTTTCATCGTATTTTGCAGAAAAAAATGTACTCCATTGGTAAATTATATTTTTAAAGCTTAAAATTTTATTTTAGTGAGACATTCACATTTGTGAGACTTTCACAATTTTTTTTCAAACTTTTATCTCACCTTCGATCTGCGTACAACTGAGACTAAGTCTATGAGCCTTTTTGATGACATTAGACATGCACTGGGAAATTTTGAATATTTAATTTCATGCTTACGACGAGTGTTATGCGGCTTAGGCAACAGATAGAGAACAACCTTGGTTAGAAATACATAAATACTCCGATTTTCGTTGAATTCGGTTACCGTTGGTTTCTGTTTTCGTCGATTTTTTCCGCAAAACATTTGCTTCGGATTTCGCCGGCGTGCTCACGTGACTTCGCTGCTAATTTTGCCAAAACAAAGGGCAAAACGGGCGTTCTCCCCTTTAGGATGCAGTTGTTTCTCGTAGTACGAGCATCATCCGGGAAGCAAGAGGCCTCTTAGGACAGCTTTCTAGTGCGACATGGGTCCACTGATTCTCAAACTGGTCCTCATTTATATAGACCAAGAGTGGATGAAAACCCAGGTAGCGTGACCCTTTAAACCTAAGGTTCATAAGGACAATTCCCCTTCCATTAATGTATATTATTGCCTAAATGTCGCTTATTAATGTTTAATGTTTATTTATAAGCATTAAACATAATTAAACAAAGCATATCCATGATGATATATAATGATATAAAGCTAGCTGATTAAACTATCTTTAACAGTAGACTGCCCAAGGTAGCCCTTTCGACTACTTTTGATTTTCTTTCACATCCACATTTTTCATTGCAAAAACAAACGCCCTTCGTGAATTTTATTCACGTATTATGTGCTTTGGATAAATGTGGTCACTGTTGACCAGAGTAAAATGTTTCATTTCATTAAAAATTTCAACTTGAATGGCATAGGTTGTGTTTTAGACTACCCTTGCTGTTGGGGATTACTAACTTTGTACACCTATTGTTTCAAGTATGCTTTGAAATATTTAGACTTTTATTGTTTATTATATTAGCTTAAAACCTGATGTAACATTACAATTTTATTTTCGACAGTTAACGAGAAATCTCTGGTTTAATTTACACCTTATTTTCAATGAAAGTGTTGCATAGCATCTAATTTAAGTTACAGTATTATATCTGTAATTATTAATGGATTATTAAACGCAAGCGTAATAAGGCATCTTTTTACTCTCCCACAGCCTTAAATACCTCCCTCTCCCTCTTATTACTCGCTAATCCTGGCCCCCTTTCGTCCGAAGCGCCCGCAGTTTTGGGCGTTGGCCTATGAGTCAGATTGGGGAAAGTTCGGGGACAAGAAGGGTTGAGAGAATCGAGGTGATTTGTGTATTTACTATGTGTCTAAAGTTAATGACTTAATGTTTACGTTATAATCACTAACAGTGCGTAAGAAGGAAATTTTGTGGCTGTCAGTTCAGCAGTGTATCTTTCTAATTTCGTCACTCCTATCAGTTCAAGGGATACTGCGCAGAGTTGAAATAATATCCTCTGTGCCATACTTAAACTCCCCTAATCGTAGTTTTTCATGTATTCTAACCCTAGCCTTTAGCCTTCAAGTTTCAAACAGTTCTGAACCTTATCCTTCCATCGGCTGGGCAAAGTTTTATCCTCACGTAGCGCCTTTTAACTACGTGTGCGGCTTACCTCTATATATTATTTATTTCGTTGGTAAAATTTTTCTATCTCTCTGTCCCCATTGCTCATGGCGAATTTGATGTTTGATCTAACCAGATCAGAGTATAACCTTTTCATCGAAGAACCTGCCCACCATTCGCGTGATTAATCCAAGTTGCTGGAATGCCGTTCTGCAATAATGTTTACCTTGCCTTTCCCCCACTCTAATGCTGTGCAAATATGTCGTTGATTTCGTCATAAAGGGAAAGTAGCTAAATTAAGGTTTATTTTTTGCTACATCTATGGCGAATATTTATCCATTGTTTATTTCCAACGAAAAATATTTCACATAAATCATCAAAGGCATTATTAAATTCCCTAAGCTAGCGGGTTTGATTTTACTGGAACTCAAAATCATTTCCTTTGCTTCACCATTGCTTTAGTATTTTAATTTCCAGGTTTTCGATACATATGAGGCTCTTAAGGAGCCTATATTTTATGCACCAAGTTTGTCTGAGTTTTTATTTTTCTTTTAGATTAGATTGACGTTGAAGATTCAAATAGCGCCCTCTTAGAAATCCGTTAATGGGTTGGTTTATCTCCTATGTGCAAAAAGTTTCTGCCATGGCTTTGGTTAAATGAGATACGGTACAAAAGATGGTGGTTGCCAAATGACTTCGATATAATTATGTGATAGTGTCTCTTTGCTTTTGTCTTCACCTTGCAACATTTCCATTTGAAAACTGAGCTCTGATATGCCATGTGCTGTTTCAAATTACCCTCCCTCCCTTAATTTAATATCACAGCTGATCCCTTGTTTAAGATTTAGCTAATTTTGCATCAGTCTTATTTACAAGTAAGAATGTACATCTTCTAATCCTTGGAATTTTGTGACTCAACCTAATTCGAATAAAATTAGAAGACAAGATTAAGATACTCCTCTCTTCAAGACATTGGCTGCTTATTGCCTCGCACTGAAGTGAAAGTCCGTTTCATGTTCGGCAGTAATTTTAGGCGAGTAATCTTGAGTTCCCTACTTCTGCCGACTCTAAATGCCCACTATTTCTTGCTCGTCTTTTGTACCTTTTTTCTTAGATAACCTCTTCATCCTATTTCATGACCTAAATTAGAATAAAAATTAAGGCCTGCCGAATTAAAGGGTTTTGGTTGAAGTAATATTTTTATCTAACATGTCTACTATTTTATGGATTATGTCTACTATTACATGAATCACTACAAGATTGCACTTAATAGAGAACAATTCGTAGATAATCCCACAGTATATTTAAATTATACATATACGAAATCTATTCAAAATATTTCATGGAAGTTGGAGGAAATAAAAGTTGTCATCCTCTCTGATGCACATAAGCAAATTGGAATAATTTTTACCGTTATACATTGACATCATGTGACAAAATTTGAGAGAGGCGAAATAATTTTTCTTTCGTCTATTGGAGCGTTTAATTGGCTCTGAGTATTCAATGTAGACATCAGTCAGCACGGAAATTTTTTCCTTATGTTTAAGAATGTTAAGAAAAATTGCAAGGTAAATTTACGACACATCGCTTGTTTTCCTGCAGCACGTTTTCTGTCAAGGTATATCGGCTAACTTTATCTCTTATTAAAGATGCATGGCGCTCCCTCTCTTAGTCTGAAGGACGTATTCCTTTCACATTTATAGGTGCAAAGAACCCGTTGACAGTTAAGAATTTAAAATTGATAGTTATTTTGGAAATTTTATTCAGCTTTGGAAAGCTGAGGAGATATTACTCCAAAACTTTTGAGAAAAAACTTGAGTAGGTATCAGTGCACCTGCTCCACTTAGGCGTTTAAAACTGCCGAGAAATTTAAGTTATGATGCATAATTAATAATTTAATATATGCTAATATCCATTTTTACCTTTCACGCCGGATGGGACTGGAATTGGACGGTGGCTGCACAAATATTGCCAAAAATCGCGCATTCAGATAAGGAGTCCGTGAGTGAAATTTTGTGATATTCTCTCAGTTACCAGTGAGGTAATTATTTCCATCGATATAGAAACTATCAGTTTGGCGAAGGAAATGAAGTTTTAGTTTAATCAGTGGTGTTGCATCATTTAAAGTTGGCCCAGGAACCTAGCCCTAAAGAACCTTTCAGCATAGACATAGTCATTATTTGTGTGAGACATGTTTTAAGAGACATTTTATTTAATCACCCATGAATTCGTACTTGCATAAAACCTTTCTTGGTAAATAAATTATTTTGTACTTTCCCGGCGAATATTATGTGTGAAATTCTCTCGGGATTCCCACCGGATTAAATTTGTGGCTGCTGCCAAGGTTTCGATGGATGAAACTTCCAACGTCATCAGGGTAATGATGATGATGATGGATACAAGGGATCCGAATACATCGAATTTATCCTTCGACCGCCGTCGAATGACCGCCAAAAATTTAACCCGGTGGGAATCCCGAGAGAATTCACACCTTTCTTGGTACTAACGTTTCTGAGTAAAAACGTAGTGTTACAAGCATTACTGAGGCCACATCTCTAACCAATTCCCAAAATTTATGTACATAAACTGCAGTTTTATTTTTATTTATAGCAGATATATAAAGCAATTATACTTAGGGGCTAAAACTATAATTGGATCCTAGGCATATTGTTCGGAACCCACGGGAGTCCACGTCAAGAGGAAAGACAAAGCACAGTCAAATCTGAGTTTCACTTTTTCTTCATACAGTGTACCCCATTTTAAAGAACATGCGTGATCTAAAGTTGGAGAGAATTGGCGGCTGTATATTTTAAATGAGTAAATGATGAGGGTTAACTGTGATGTGACGTCAAAGTTGGTCGGTCTAACCGTATGCCACGTCCTGGGTATGATAGAGCAAAATTCTCCCGCGTCTGATTGTTTTATTATTCAGGTGTTTGGGCCTTAGTACCTCTTAAAATGAAAAGTGGACAGGGTAAGTTGGATATCAAGAGAGTTTTAATTCTTCGAGAAGAGAAATGATGGGTCTTATTATAAAACTTAAGGAATACTGGTATTGTTTCTGTATTGTACTAAATATGCCTCGTCCCCCCTAATTATGGCAACTACTGTCACCTGGGTTTGCGATGTATGAATCGGAAAAGAACTGTCGCAATCCCTGTTTGTATACTTAGATTTTCTTTTTTAACGCTAAATGGGTGAATAACATGTCATTTATATATTTTGTGGATGTGCAAACTATAGATTTAAATCCCTCAAGTTACAATATTTTATATAAAAAGCGTAACTCTCGCATACCTCTTCCTCCACGGACGGCGCCATGTCCATTTCTCTCATCTTCAGAATATACCTCTTTGCTTTCATTGCCTGGAAAAAGATGAAAAATAGTTTGTGAAAATTATATTTGATTATAAATAGCGTTAAGTTATCATAAATACCGTATAGACTCGTTTACCGCGCGCACCCGTGTATGACGCTAACCCCGCTTTTGTAAGCGTCGGAAAAACAATAGGTGACTTTCTTCATGCTGCTAGCTCGAGATTGTGGAGGCCGCAGTACTGTTGACTAATACCAAAGCTTTCCGTCAGCGTTCTTACGTTTGTTTCTTTAAGATAAATTGAGAACATTAATTGCTTCTCATTGAAATAAAACTAACTCTGCGATGTTTAGTTTGTGAGTACGGGTTGAGGCACCGAGCACCGATTATTGAGTTTCTACCAGCTACCGTTGGGGTTTCCAGGAAAAGCATAGAGGTAAGAAACTGGTGTAAGACATCCCCTTTTCAACTACGAATTCTGGGGAAAGGTGCGCGTGGTATACGGGTCAATAAGGTATTTAAAGTATATGTCGGAGACATAAAGGGTCTTATTTTTTATCCGGAGTCATTCAAGTGAAAGTTCATATAAGCTGATCGCGTGGATTCGCCTGATTCGTGGTTGTTGTGCCAAAACATCACAAAAACATTATTCTACCTATACCGGAAAATAATAAAAAAACAGCCTCTCAATTCATTCTCGAAAAGATCCTGATCTTCTAATACACCAAGTGGAATGTATGTTTTATTGTTTTTTTAAGCGTTTTTATATTTAAAAGACTTCCTGAAGAGCTGGAAAATTGAACTGAGTTCGCGCTCCATTATCTCATGGATTATTATAAGAACCGCGGAAAAATCGTCGGGGCGATTGAGTTCTATTCATGATCTGCTTCGGGTTAAACGCTACTTAGTTACCGACGTTTCCATGGTTGAGTCGTCCATCTTCCTTAGGGCTGAATGGCGATTTTTCATAACGATGTAGACTAGGTCTAAACATGTCCCGTAGACGATGAATGACTCGGCCATTAAAACGTCAACTGTAGTTCAGTGCTTAGCTCCTATGAGATCCTGGACAGAACTTAATGGTATCGAGCGCCAAGAAAGCCTCGAATATTTCTTGGTGGGATTGTTGAAACCCCATTACGGTCAACTATATGCAGTTCGAAATGCGTCGTAAAAAGTAAAGAGGCCCATCAAGGAACATTACCTCGGTTAATTTCAACAGATTCAGGCGAGATATCGTGGAAGTTCGTCATATTAAAACAGAAACAACAACTGCACTATTCCACAAGGTATTTTAATGCATATTTCGCGTGTGTGTACAGAGCCATCATCAGGTACAAGACCTCGGATAGTAAACTAGGTTACCTCGGATTACCTCGGATAGTAAACAAAGTTACTACTTTTTTAAAAACCATTTTGGATATAATTCTCACGACGATAAACTGAGGTGCCGTGTCGCCGGAAAACTTATGGTATAGTGCGCTTATATGGTATAGTATAGTATGGTATATAAAATAGTAATTTAATATCCACTAAAAATGGTAGCATCAAAAGTTTCGTCATCTTTTGTTGCAGTTAATTTGATAATCGTTCTGAAGCTTCAGATTGGCGTCACATCCGCTTGAGCAGCAAATTGGAGGGATTATTTTTTTGTATCATATGAATCATGTTCAGTGTTTTCTTCTCCCCGAGTGCTTATCATTTAACATAATGGGTCAATAAATTTCACGGTAATGGACCATACTAGTAATTAATGAATTTTTGCCTTGGATGAGGCTGTAGTTTGCTTGAATAATCAACCTGTAAATATCAATTAAATATAATTAAGTCTCTCTTTAATACTATCAAAGTGTACATTTTTTTATTAATTTTATTTATAAGGTTTTGGATATAAAATTAATTACGAATTGCTCAAAATAATCCAAGATGATTTTGCGGAGAATGTTTTGTAACGATAAGTGGTTTGCTGTCGTTTTTATCCTCTTTTACTTTTCAAAAAGTGGTTAATTTTTGCGGAAAGTTTAATTTTTTAAATCGTTTTCGTAACTTTTCTTCCTTGCACTTTTAAATGTGTGCGAGTACTGAACAGTACCTCAGTGAAAGTAATGTGAGAAATTCTTCGATGTGAATAGTTAATTAACAATAGTGATCTTAGAAGCACATGGAAACCATTTCCTAGTAATAGGTTCAGCGTAATGGAATCATAAGTTAATACTAGAATGTCGGAATCTATGAGTTACAAACCGTTTCCGAAGTGTCCCAGGTGACCCAAGAGAGGCAACCTATCCTCATGTACCCTTCAGAGACCCACACGATGGAAGATAGGAATGCGGTGATTTTCATGGAGTTGGACAGCACATCGTCGACCAGAAAATAGCCACCTGATATGATGTCGAAAAACAGAGCCAAGATGATCGCTAACAAGGGCAACTGATAAACTTCGTTCACGATTTTGGCCTCTTCGCAGAGCCAAAAGTGAGCCAGCCTTATTTCCTTCAACTTGACGGCCGATAGGTTAATGTGCGACCCTCTCCTGGGTCGTCTCCTTCCCGTTTTCAGCTTGTTGGCCCACTTCTTACCAAGCTCCACCTCGTAGTGTTTCTGCTTGGTCATGGAAGAGGACCCCAGGACGTCGGGGACTTCCGGACGCATCAAAATGTTTCTCAGGGTCTCGTTCACCAGCTTCAATCGATCCCTCAAGATGAGCACCACGTGGACGAATTGCTGCTCCAGAGTGAAACTCGTGAGGCGGATGGCGTAGAAGGATAACAGGTACTTGTACGAATGTCGCTTCGAGTTCACCCCTTCGTAATCCACCAAGAACTGAAGCAGGACTATGGCCGGGACGGCCAACATCTGGGCGAGGGCGATCCTCTTGAGTTGGGTGTGACGTGGCCCCGAACCAAGAGGCACCGTCGGGTAAGTCAGCCTTCGGTCCACCCTAGCCACTCTCGCGAAGATCCTCCATATGCGCTTGCTGGTGACGGCGGCGAAGTAGAAGTCCATCAGCCCGCTGAACGCGGCCAGGCATAGAATCGTGACGCTGACGAACTCACTTTGTACGGCGTTCACAGCCTCGTTTCCGAAAACGGCAAATGCCCCGATCGCTCCGGGCATCGTTACGGCAAAGGAGGATAGAACCACAAGAAAGAATAAATAGCTGTATATCCTGGCTGCTAGAGAGGCTTCGTAATATGGACCCTGTCTCTTACTTTCTCGCCCATAGTTTGATTCTTGGATTCTCTTCGCTGGGACGTAAGACAGTGGGAAAATTCCCAGCAATCTCGACGCATGCAATACGGGCGAGAACGCCCCGTATACGTTCAGTCGTTGATTAGTCGGTGAGCTCAGTACAGCCTCCGCCATCTATAACTCAACGGCGTTCCACGAGAACACCATCTTCTTTCCTCAATTGCGTGTGTTTCCAAACTGCAGTGTGAATCATTCCTTTACGGAGCCGTGGCCGCCTGGACTTCATCCATCATACCCTGTTGTTCAGGTGTAAATTTGGGTCAAACACTTGACCATTTTTGTTGGGTAACCGTGTCCGTTCAACGGAAAATATTAATGGGCGCTTAGACGAAACGCCTGTTGGCGGAGCAGCTTCCTGTCACTACTCACGAACCATGCTCATATCGTTTCCTGCGATTTTTGAGATGGGTGAGAATAATCGATTTTTCCATCAAAATCGCTTCGTTCGGCGCTTTTTGGTCTCGATTGATGGCGGTTCATCACGAACGTTGTGCGGTGTATGAGAACCAGTGTACAGTTTATTGAACGCTTTGTGTTCGCAGACTACCTTCGCGACCTGGCACAATGCTATCCATAAAAACCTTCAGAACTTACTGATGAAAAGCTCGGCATCCCTTAAAAATTGAATAGCCGATATTTTTCCGTGGACTTAGCAAAATGTCGGCTATTGCGTGTAGGTATGGTAAGGTATTTGCCGTAATAGATTTTCAACATAAGGCTTAAAAGCAGGTATTATAGTGTCGGTCTATTTCGATTTACAATAAGCGTAAAATTAATCATTTAAGGGGATTATCTACTTATAACTATGAATCACCCACTCCTTATGAAAAAGAGAATATTTCCCTCGAGACACAACATCAACTTAGATGGATTTGGTTGCAACGAAATGGATTGTGGAAAGCACTCGTTCACCCGATGAATATCAGCTGTTTTACCCATTTTAATGACAGCTTTCAATATATTCCCAGATACAAATCTGGTATTTTTACTGTATTATTTAGTATTATTCTTTGTGAGCTACCAGATTTAAGAGACTGATAAAAATCATATCATAATATTATTAGTAAGTATCAATTGTATCGTGGTTTTAATTAATTATTTAATATCGTGTGATCGTCGTATCGTGAATTTAATTAATTCCTTAAAAAGCGTGATAAACAAGATCCTTTAAATTAAAAAAATTCTTCCTCTTAATAACATGTGCATAATTTGGAATATGAAGTCCATTAATGCCTTGTGCATCCACCGTGTGAACTTGAAAGAATGCTTTTCCACAAGCATTAGTGGGCATTGCTGAATTTTATTTGGCACATACCAATGCAAATATTTAGGATATTCTAATGTACTTAATGACTCGGATATAGGATACATATCCACTTGATGTAAGTTTGTTTAGCTGGGTCATTTATGCGTGAATTTTTAATTAGGACATAATTTAAATTAAGCCCTTATTTATCTGCTAAACCACTTCACATTGTTTTACTTGTGTGAAAAATGTTTATCGTCGGTTATATTCTGGAATAATTTGAGCTATTTAGCTCCGCTCTTCTACGCTTTGTTTCGATTCTAGTGGGCGTGATTGATTCTTCTTATCGACCCCCGTTTCTGCCACCGCCTTCTTATTCGGACTTTCATATTCTTCCCAACCTCCTGGGACTCCGAGAACGCTCCGCCATTGGCCACCGAAGGACTCATAATTGACACCGAGAGCATTAGAAATGCTCTAAGTACCCCCATGGAAGAAACGCTATTCAAAATCGACTTATCAGAGAGGCCATCGAAATACGTTAGCATCGGAATTACTCCAATCGGCTCCAAGGACAATGCTAAGTGAGACGTGGAACCCTGCAATTTTCAAAAGAACCCAAACCGCCTTCCCCACTCCCGTCCTCCTCCCATACCGACCTGAAAAAAATGAAAGAATCCCGTCGGGAACCCATCATCTCGCCCTTGTGACAGCCTCCGGCGCTGGAGGGAAAATGTCGATTTTATTTAACCCTTGATGCAGAAACATGTGTCTTCGTATCTGAGCATATTTCACGTTTCCACCCACGGTCTCAAATAAACATCTTCACTTTGTACGGAAAAACGCCATCAGTTTTCTCTTTTAATCTGCTGTTACTAAAAATGAACTTACGTTTCTTAAATTACTACACATTTCTCGTCCTCTTGCTCAAAAATAGTGGTTCTCGAACTTTGTCAGCTCAGTGGGGACAAGGGATTCGAGCTCTGCAAAACCTGGAATCGAGTTCTCAAAGTGGTGGAAAAAGACTTACAAATCCACAAATTACAGCCGACAATTCCTGAGGGGTATTGGATACAAACCGAACATTTTTGAGTCCTTCCGTAACGTAAGAAACGTAAGTTCATTTTTTATGAGAATAGGCTGCAGGCGTTTGAGAGTGGGTAGGGAGGACGGAGAAGGTGAGGTGGACGGAAAGGAAGACAAACGTGGAAGTGTTTAGCATGGTGGGCGAAGTAAGGAAAATTCAGAATGAAATCGGGAATAGGCAGGGTGGGTGGCTGGAGAAAGTAATATGGATTGGATGGATTGCTCAAGACTATGACAGAGGGAAGGATGTCGGGGAAGCGGCTGACCAAACTATGCGTTTCATCGGGAAAATTTCGGGATTTTTAATTGGCGCATTGCGTGTGTGGCACGCTTTTTTTAAATATAATTTCGGTGTTCTGCCGTATAATTCATGCATGCCTGGTGTGGAAGCACCCCCTGCCACACACCCTTTGGGTGGCTTGTAGAGTATGACGTAGATAGATGTAGATGTAGATATTGCATTAATTGATTCTACCTGTTTGGATCAATCTTTGGCTCAAGACCTGTCTCGGAAATTGAGCAATGATGATAATTTTCCCGATGAAACGCATAGTTTGGTCAGCCGCTTCCCCGACTTCCTTCCCTCTGTCATAGTCTTGAGCAATCCATCGCCCCATATTACTTTCTCCAGCCACCCACCCTGCCTATTCCCGATTTCATTCTGAATTTTCCTTACTTCGCCCACCATGCTAAACACTTCCACGTTTGTCTTCCTTTCCGTCCACCTCACCTTCTCCGTCCTCCCTACCCACTCTCAAACGCCTGCAGCCTATTCTCATATTCCCTTCTTAAAATCCAAGTTTCCGCACTCTACAGCGCTGCGCTCCATATCAAACACTTCATCAGCCTCTTGTTTCTCATCCTTACCCACGGTCTCCGTCATCAGCTCCCTTCCATTACTAAACGCTAAATTACCTGCTAAAGCTATTCTTTTTCTCATATCTTTGCTAAGATGTACATTTTCTTCAAGCGTTCTGCCTAAGTAAATAAAATGTTTTACTTGCTTGAGTTTGTGCCCTCCATATTTTACGATCAACCTCATTTCTTAGTTCTGGAGAGTTTCATACCTATCGTCTTTATATGACTTATCTTCATTCTGAATTTCCCACACTGAATTTTGAAAGCATCTTCTAAGGCTTGTAATCCCTTGGAAGGTCGACCAATCAGCGTCTGATCGTCCGCAAACCTAACCGACCCCAACAGCTACCCTCCTACCTTGATTCCCACATGTAGTTATTCCCGTGCCTCTCGTGCCCTTTTCTCAGCATGAATGTGCCTTACCTTGCCCTGCGAGGTAACTATTCTGGTTCACCGTTAGCCACTTGTGCCCTTTTGGACATATATAAATTTAGGAATGGTCAGTCTCGCCAATATACCCCATTCCTAGCGAGTATCTGAGATACTTTTTCCCAATTCACCCTTCCAGATGCCTTTTCGAAATCTGTAAAGCAAGCCAACACATCTTGGCTATACTACTCTGTTTCTTTCTGTGAGTGATCACATCACCGCGATTGCATCTCGAGTTGAACTTTCCTTCCGGAACTCAAACTAATCATCGCCCAAGTATTGCTTTGCCCTTCTCTCCAACCTTTTATCAGTTATTCTCAGCAAAACTTTAGCTGCGTATGATATCAAGCTCGTTGGTCTGTATTACTCGCATTCTGATGCCTCCTCAATATTCAGGATAGGAATCAGTACTGTCTTCACGAAGTATTCTGGCCTATCTCCTTCCTTGTAGATACTACGATTGAGTTCGAAAAAAGGTTACTTATCTTCATAACCTGTATTCTTAAGTTTCTCCAAAGATATGCTATATACTGCCACAGCTTTTCTTGGCTTCATTTCTTTTCTTTCTTCATTTCACTGTCGAGTATGTTTGATTCGAGGTTATCCTCATCTAGTGTTCCCTCATCCTCTACATGTAGGCTAATTGGTCTTCTTTCGCTCTCACATAGCTCCTCCATGTATTCTCTCCAAATATCTTGAATGTATTATTAAACGATTAATAACTTACCTGTTTTGTCCTTAATCTTTGGTACAGTTTACCCCTGTTACCGCCTGATAGCAATTATAATATAGCGTATCACACCCCCATTTCTCCTTTTTACAGTCTTTCCATTTCCTCGCATTGCCATTTCCACGAGTAAATAATTGCCTGATTGATTTCTCGCTGGACTTCGTTATTTCTCTTGCCTAGGATAGTGTTTATATTTTTCCACTTTATTCTCTCCTCCATTTCCCTAATAATTTCTTGTGTAACCCACTACTTCTTAAGTCCTTCGTATCAACTGATCCCTATTGATTCTTCCGCCGCTCTTACTGTGTCTGTTTTTGTATTCTCCCACTCATCTTTGATCGTTTCCATTTCCTTTGCTTCGCCCATATTCCTCCCCACTAGATCTTGGTGTTCCCTCTTTTTCCCCTTTCAAAGTTTTCAAATTGAAACTCTTTATCATCCTGATCTTACTGAGCCTTATGAATCTAACTTTACATTTCACCTTAACTAAATTGCGATTTGAGTCCGCATCAACCCCCGGATAGCTGCGTGAGTTTTTGGCACTTTTTGAATCTTTGACCAACCATGATGTAATCAATTTAATATCTTCCTTAGTCTCTCAGCATGGTCCATGTGTGCCCCCGTCTGAGTTGATGTTTAAACCATGTTTTTGTTGTTTCTAATTTGTTTCTCCAACGGGAATCAACCGCCTTCTCGCCGCGATCGTTTCTCGTTCCTAATCCAAAACCTCCCAATTCATATCCATCTCTCCCCTCCCCCACTACTGCCTTCAGTCACCCATTGCTATCAGGTTTTTTGCCCGAGACTTTCCTAAGTCTCCTCTAGGTGTTCACTCACCTCATTCATATCTACCTCCCTATGACTAATTGTGGGTATGTACACCAGGACCTAGGCGAGATTTGTCGGGCGTGCTTTTATATCTGCCACTAATGTAATGTCCTATCGCTCATCTGTTCGACGTTTACTTATCTCATCCCCAGTTTTACGTTCAATATGGTTACTCCACGTTTACTCACATCCCCACCACTTTGGATTACTCTGTAGCTATCACTCCAATAGTCCCCGTTGTCCCTCCATTTCACTTCACACAGCCCCAGACATCTATGTTCCCCTTCTCCATTTCCTGTCTGATATTTTATAGCTTCCCAGCCCTCATCATTGTCTTAAGGTTCCAAGTCCCTATTGATCTTTATTTTCCTCTTCCTCTATTTATTCTTATCCCTTGAGGTCCTTGTATCCGGTGATGAATCTAACGTGCAAGGATATCGTGTGATGATGACCGTGGGGGCCTTGCCTCCCCCGCTGCCGGGCACGACACCCGCCCTTTTTGGGCGGCGTCCCGTAGTTTCCAGGATTTTTCTTAGAATGACTTTCATATTCTGGGTACTTTATAGTTGGGAAAGACTCCCACCCCACTTCCCAACTGTATTTTTAACATAACCCCACCACGGGGCTAACTTTCGTCTGGTTTCTACCCTTCGACCTATCTGGCATGGGTTGCCCGACCGGGAGCAATGTCACGTAGTTGCCCTGGCTAGTCCAGCTCTTGGAACGTGGAAGTCCTTCCACCTCGTCAAAATTGTAGTCCGAAGAAAAGGCTTCAGATATATTGAGCGAGTAGAAAGTAGTAGCACACAAATTTTCAACTTTTCAATTTTTTAACACGGTTTTCCAAACAATAACCTCAGAATAATACAGTGCCAAATGTTAACTCATAATATATAGATGCCGTTACGCTAACTTTGTTAAAATATTTATTCTTGTTTGTGGAATTTATTTGGCTCCTAAATCAAAGTGGAAAAATAACTAGCTGTGCAAAACATAGATGGATAAATAGCATGCATAGATGGTATGATTTATTCAAGTACCATAAACCAGGTTGAATCTGGCACAGTTTTGAGGTTTTTTTTGGTATTCTTTACTCATTTCCAATGAAATATTTACTGAAGAAAATAAATTTATCAACTAATCGTTTCACGTCGGAAAATTTGCTACACAGCCACTTTATGCTCGAAAAAAGGGTTAACTTTGTACTGCCTTCGACCCGCGAAGTGGAATGATGATGTTAGATGCCTACGTTTTCCGTTTAGAACTCGCTGACATTGGCTTCAATTGCAACTGCACCCCATTAGCTTCATGCTCAGACTCCTTCTACAGAGGGCGGTAAAGGGTTTATTAGGTCTGTTCCTCGTGGCTCTATTTAATGGATGACAGTTTCGGTGGGCGAGATCACAAAAACCCTTCACAGCCATTCCACTCACTCAATGAGTTTGCCACTTCTCAAATCCGTTGCAATCTCCCTGGCATCCTTTGGTGGCGATCGCTTTGATCGCCTCCCCAAGGTTATCTGAAGGATAATTCTGTTTCTTCAGCCTCCAAGTTTCTTTGATGAGTCCGAGACATCTGGATGAACAGTAATTGGAACGGAGAAAACATGTTAAAAATTAGGGATGAGTCGATTCCACTTTTTTTATTCCGATTTCGATCCTTTCAAATCGATTCCCGGTTGTCGATTCCATCGATTCATATGCCTAATAACAGATGGGATATTGATATACCAGTAGCGTACGACTATTGTTTAAATTCAAGTATTGGCTGAAATAGAATAACAAAGACAATTAAGTCGCTCAAAAAGTATATGTATTAACAAATAGCAAATATATCCTCAGCTTGTTGAGGTAGATTTAAAAGTACAAATTGGTGGCCTACACCCAGAATTACTGAGACAAATATGATGTGATAAATGAAATTTTGTTTGAATATTTATCTATCTGGAATCGATGGAATCGGAATCGACATTTGGATTCGACTCATCCTTATTAAAAATATAACGCTTCGATGTACCATATTCACTGTATTCACCCCTTTTTAGACCTTTTTTTAAAGAATTTTTAGACATTTTGAAGAATGAAAAAGCTGTGAACAATTTATATATTCTCAAAGGGCTATTTCCCACAAATAGTTTCTTGATCGAGTTAAAATTTTTGTGATGTTGTAGTGATAACGCCGAAGGCAAAGATAATATTACCAACTAGAGGTGAAGCTCGAAATAATAGTCAAAGCACTGTCTGGTTTTGCCAAATAGCTCCTATTACATGAACCAATCTCCGTAATTTACCTAACTCTTTCGTTGTGTCCGCCAATTCCTTCCAGATCGAAATTTTCGTGTTTGTCTGTACATACCATCTTCAACCCGCCAACCGAATCCACTCTGGTTTATCTAATTTAGTTTCACCGATAAAGAAGCATTTAATTATATCATCATGTCCAACTTGAGAATGAATACTCCTGTCCGTGTATAGCGTATGTTAAAAATAAATTTGTAAGTATTGATTCACGGTCACTAGGGCATATCCTCACGACCATATATATTATCCCCCAGACATACCTCCAGATAAATTATCGAGGATTACATCGACAAGAAAAGCCTTGCCGGGACATTGATAAACGGTAACAGAAGAATTTTTCGGTGAATAATGCTGTCGGCAAAATATCTTTCTGTATCGGTAGATGGGGGAGAAACCGGGTCTTTGTGAGAAATAGTTATCAATCATTCAGAAGTGAATTACCTTGGACTTCAGTTTTTTCGTGTCTGGAAGCAAAAAACTGCATCATTTTCTTCGAACTTCCATTGGTGAAGAGTTAGCGTGCATGAATGTTTAAATGTTCACGATAGCAATTGTGCCCTTCTCAAGTACTGTTTACGTCTTTATAATCTCAAGATTTTTGTCTTTAAGGAATGAAAAAATTGAGAATAATTTGTTCTCAATACATTTTAGGAATAAATATTGACTGGGAGACGATGTCACGTGTTTATGCGTTACTATTCATTTTCTGTGACTATTTATTTTTGGACTTTTTGGACTTGTTGGATTAGAACTAGTTTTTCTGATTGTTAGTCATTCGGTACTGAGCTCAAATTCTCATCAGGTCATTCTGAACTCCTCAGTCTTCTATGAATTGGCTGAGGAACATTGTGTGATTAAGATTCAAGTATTGCACTATCGGGTGTTATTGAGACCGTAAAATTTTGTAAATATTCAAATGAGAGACATCATGTATTATTAAATCCAGGTGAGGAATATTTTACTGGGGAAAGAAAGCCCTTCCCAAGGAGAATACGATTTCAAATTCGCTCATTTAGTTCATTCTAGTCAAAGCAACAAAATTAAGAATGGACTCAGTTCTGATTGGCTCTCTGAAAGAGGAGTTTATTTGAGAGTGGCATTAGTGAAGGTGGCCAGCAGCCTTATTCTGGAACTCACTGTCGATACTTGCTTCAACTAATGGATACGTTAACTGCGCTCTAAGGCACTCGCTTTACAGGAATATTCCGGAACTCACTAACTTGAGCAAAGCCGTTACCGTGACCGTTATTGGCGCTTTAAGCGGAAAATTTCATTCCGGAACGGGCATTAGCAAACACTCTTAACCTCCTCGGTCCTGGCGTATTGCATACAATACACAGAATTTTGAATTTTTTCCCGCTCAGCAACGCAAAATATTGGCAACGCCACCAGTTCAGCGCTTGCTGATAAGTGGCAGCATCATTAAGAACCTTGATTCACAGAGATATTAACTCTGCAAATATGGCTTACAACGCAAAACGTAAGTATGAAGAATTTTCCAAAAATAATGCTAAATGTCTCGGGACTGAGGAGGTTAAAGCAGGAAGCTTTAAGGGGCTAGTTATCGTATAGTGCATGTCTTTATCGCTTCAAGTGCAAGATCATAAGCCGTAGTGGAGCTAATTAACACGAAAGAACAAGTTATAGGTACATGTAAGAGTAAAACTTACTTTGATTGTTTGTTTACGGCGACTTGCATGTTATATTTTCGCATTTTCCGTGCATTTATCTCAAAATTAAAGTAGCAGAACGTTTTCGCATTTGTCTTGTGAATTTTTCCAGAATTGGTATATAACTTGAGTGAGTGGGGTGACGTTTCTTGTACAGTTAGTCGGTAGCTTAGATTTTTTTAAGTAAAATATGAAGTCCTGAGATATGTTATGTCAATTTGTACGCATTTCTTGTGATGTTACTCTCTAGCTGACAGGTTGACAGGGGTGAAGGGCAGGTTGGCAGGGGTGGAGAGTGGGTTGACAGGTGAGGAGGGTGGGATGACTGGGGAGAAGGGTTGGTTGACTTATAGGGAGGATGGTGGATTCACAAGGACGGAGGGTAGGTTTACAAACACAGAGGGCTGGTGAACAGACAGAGGGTGGATCTTCAAGTGAAGGTGGTGGGTTTGAAGGCACAGAGGGTTGGTTGACTGAGGCAGAGGGCGAAGTTGAAACAGATGACACTTCCAAGATTTGGTCAGCCTGAAAATATAAGTGTTTTCAGTTATTGTAACTTTCCAAAAACATTGCATTGGGATCAGCATTTAAGGTGTGGTGAAGATTATCAAGCACAGCACTTATAATAATTTATTCTCCACCTTGTGGTTTCATACCTCAAATGTTTCAGTGTCCTGAAATAGTTTCAGAAAAGTTAATGTAAAATGCCTTAGATATCACAATAAAAAGTGCCTTATCTCGTAATTACTCTATGAATTATGATTGAAGAGCATAGATACATAATGGTAATGCTACAAAAAGGTCCTTAATTCTTCAAATGTGGATGTCAATAGTTTAAAGCTTGGAGCCACTGTCAAATTCTGACGATCAAAATTACCTCAGGCCTCCTAGGAAGTCCAAACTCCTCCACTGGATGGCCTAGGGAGGTCTCCACACCAGTAATATTAAAGACTTTCATATTCATATGGGATAGGTCTACCATAGACAGGGTATTGCCTGTAGCAGCCCTAGCAGCTTTGGTTTTGCTGCCCTCCCTCGAAAATTACATTTTAAATCAGTCCAGCACTATAGAGAGAGGGAGTGAGAATAGGTGAGCATTAGTTAAGCAGTCATTGATATACAGTAGAACCTTGTTAAGAAGTTTTCACTGGGCGAGGGTTCTCAACTTCTCATGTGGGATCATATTAAGAGAGAAATGTGATTTTAAGCAGTCAGAAACTAAGTACTATATTATTCTGAGCAAATTCAAATAGATTAATTTAATGTTGACACAATCTTAAAAAAATCATATCAGTGTAAGGTAAGGTCTGAATTTTTGTATATGCAGTTTATATCAATCAAACTTCTTAGGATCCGATTCATAGAAGAGACTTGAGGCTAAAGTAGACTCTACTTGGGTTAATTGGCATATGTAAAGTCTACTTTAACCTTCAGTCTCAACTATGAATAAGGCATTTCGAGAAGAAAACTCCTTACGAAGGAACTTCTATGTACTCTTGCACTAGAACTACTCTAATATTGAGTTTTCATGCTTAATTACCCCCATAGTCCTAAGTTATATGATACTATCTGCAAATGAAAGTATTTTTTTGTGATAAAAGAACTCTGTTGTTAACATGAGAGCCTTCTCCAAATATTAAAGATTAGAACAACAAACATTCTGAAGTGAAAAGCATGCATGAGTGTAGACTTTGAATAGAAATAATGAGTTATCCTTTCTCCAATCGCTTCCCGCCTTTGATGGCCCAGGCAGCTCATTCAGAAGATCTCTCTTCCACATCTCTTCATTGGCCACCTTTCCATTGGCAGATAGGAATCGCCCCGATGCGAACTCACGGTGTTTCGCCATGTATTCCACAAGTACGTCTAGCTGTCTAGTGCTGGCCCCTCCTCTTTTCCCTTCTTCTTGTTCTATAGTCACAAACGGATACAATATAGTACGAAGGTAATGCGAATAAAAATAATATCACGGCAAATAATGTAAAAATATAGTTATAACAGGTGTACATTGTGTATAAATTAAGCCGAGGTTGCATCATTCCATCAGATTATGTAAAGTTAATTATCATCAAGCAATGAATTCCATGGCATTCATTAGATAGCTTATTAGATAGATTTAGTGGATAATATTAGATGGAATAACATATATTAGGTATATAGTAGCAAATAGTATCACACAATAATACAAGACTGATTAAACAAGGTAGCGGTCAAAGCTACTGGAAAGAGTCGCGAATCGTTCGTTTATAATCAATCTGTATACGAATTTTCAATTTTAGTTCCACAAGTAATTATATGAGAAGGACTTTATAGATATGGTCGACAAAATTTACAAGTAGTATTAAAAATGTATGACGCAAGATACTAAATTATGCAAATAGTCCATAATACTTACTCGTCATGTATGCCTTCTTTTTCGTAGCTTGATCCATGGTCGGCTCAATTTAGATTACGTCCGTAAGTACTGTAAAAGTTATTGAAAATTATACCTTCTATTACAGAATGTAAATAATATGCCGTGAGTAAATACATGTCGCATGGTCTAGCTATCACTAATCACAATAATTATCATATTAAAGATGTAAATATGCATGTCTCACATTTTAGAAATGTTAAATACATTTCTCTATTGGATAGCATAATTTAAGATGAAGTTGGTACATACAAGTAAAATTTATTTAATATTAAGAGAATGATAATCATAACAGCAGTTACATTGCCTTTTCGGCGCCTATTTCTCTGTGGATTTTGTGCATTTCGTTCTTCACTTGCTTTCTTCTTTAGTTCCCTATTGGTCGAAACGATTCACGTCATCAACATCTGTGACGTCAATGGCTAAGCCATTAAGGAGACAGATTCACGGACTTTCACTTAACCACCCGGTGACCGGAATACGATGGCAAAGTGCCTGCCGTTAGCTGTAAACCCTTCGCGCTTTAAGCAGCTCGTGTCTACCCGAGTTCTGGAATAAACGTGCTGGTCTGACTACATAAGTCATAACAAATCCTAAATCACTCTTTTTTTGCTTAGCTCATAAAACCCTGCTTGCACTAATGAAAAGGGGTACCAGTTGAAAAATAGTGTTTAGGTACACAATACACCGATTATTCCGGGAAAATATTTTTATTGGCCACACTTGTACAGCCATGGGAGCCAACTGCGCCGCTATTAGTTTCAAACTACAGCGTTTTGACGTCAATTACGGCAGTGATTCGTTCACTGCTACAAGAAAGAGGTGGAAATATTCCCGCATATTATTTTTGTTTCATTTCCTTGAACTACTTGCTTCTATGAAACAATTTTAATTAAAAACCTTAACGGGATCTTCCGTTCGAATGGGTCCGTAGATGCTGTAACCTGCGCAATGCTCATTAGAGCCCGTGTTTAAAAAAACCCACCTTCAAGACCGAATTACTGTAAAACAAGCCGGCAAATCTCATTTTTATCTCAAGTCATGAAACGCCCGTCAAAGATGCTAAATGAAAGTTTTCATTACTTTTGGTATTTGTGGCCCTCAGGCCAGACGTTGTGGAAGTGATATGAATAGTTTCACCATTACACTGTGTTACCGGCAGACTACAGATTATTCATGGTGAGCAGTATGGCTCTGTTCTGTATACACGCTTGTTTGATTTGTCGTTGCGATGTAGCGAATGAGTAAATGTTTATAGTAATACTTTTATAGATGTGTTAGTTTTGAGCCGTAGGGTGGAAGATTTTTCGAATTTCGCATACAAAGTTGCAAGTTACCGAGATCTAGCAACATCTGATTTATACATTTATGCTCCGAGAATTAGAAGACAAACTAAAGATTATGCATTGTGAGTAGATCTAGAAGTCTTAATGTCTTCGATTTCCAGGCGTCAAAACCAGGAAATTCGACTTTTTACAAACTATTTATTTGAAGAAAGGCAATTAGTGATTTTAATAGTGAATACTTTGTTTTAACTTTCGTTATGCTTTATAAAGAGAAAATGCGATGTCTTAGAATTTGAATGATAAATTCGCGTCTCTCTTCGAGTTTTGTTGCCAATCCATTTAAAATATTTTTGTGAGTTTTTTCAAGTGTTTACGACAGTTCTTACGAGAATGTGATTGCAGAGTAAAGTCGAGGACTGGTCAGGTGACTTTTGACGCATGTCCCGCTTTTTAGGTTCTTTGCAACGATTAGAAGAGGCGATAGCAAGAATAGTGATATCGAGTCGAAAAAGAATGAGTAAGTCACCACTGTCTTCGCAAATATGATCGTTGGTGGTAAGCTTTAGACTTCAACTTTGGTAAACATTTTTTGTTTTTAGGCAATTATCTTGGTCTCTCCGTGGACAGTCCTTAATACGTGTTTCGGCATGACGTTAAGACAGTGAAACCAAAGCAGCAATACGTTTAATTCCCTGCCCCAAAACATTGAAGAGACTACTACGAAGCGCAATCGTCAGAGCTACCTGTAGACCAATGGACTATTGAGTGCTTGAAGGGCACTTATTATTCAAATCGCGTATAAACAGTTATTGTTTACACCCGTTCTACGCTGTTTTTGTTTAAATTGAAAGTAAACCCGTTGTTGTATTGAGTAAGATTTTTTATAAATACCATTTAACAGCCCTTTATTGTTGTTATGCGGGGTAAGAAGTTTGGAAAATTGGAGACCGAACGACTGAATTTGCGTTTTGGTGTTTAGATGAAGATGTGGCATGAAACCTACTAGGAATAGAATGTTTCTGGTATAGCTCAAAAATGCTTGCTGAATTATGATGACGGAAGATGCAAATTGGGCAACTGTTTAAATTAGGCAACTTGCAATCAGGTTATTCAAAAGCGAAGAAGTGACAAAAAGGGAAAAGAAAGAGAACCTTTATTTAAGAGTAAAATACAAACGCAGGTTTGACTGCCACCGAAGATGGCTGCTTAAGCTAATAATGAATATGCGTCTTATTTAGCAAGCCTTCTTTGATAAGGATACTAATACAGTAGATTTCGGTAAATTGGACTGGACTGACATCGGGACTGGCGCACTTTTCCCCAATTAAGCGGCTACCCCGATTAAGCGAATTATCCCGTAAATATGCATGAACAAGTGTAGAAATGAAATAAATAAGACTAAATAAGGTTTATAATGCAAAATGTTTTTGTTAAACTATGAATTGGTTTAATTAATCAGCAAAATTAATTTGTTTAAAAACATTTTTCAGGAACTTTGTCAGTCTTGTCGAAAACATTTCTCTCAGCCTCAGATGACGCTGGATGAATGCCTTTTACGAAGTCCTATTAAAGAAAAATGCACGGTTTATTAAATAAGAATACGTGATCCGCCCCAACCTGCTCTTAAACCTTCACCGCGGGTGTCCCACTCCTTTCTCGTTATTCTGGCTTATCCTTACACTGGCAATAAGCCAAAACTGAAGGCCGTTGCCTGCACCCTTCTATCCTCAAAATACTTATTTCTCTTGACCCATCGCCTACAGCCCAACCTCTGCCTCCAGAGTCCATTCCCCTAAGAAATGAAACGACTCTGGATGAAGTGTCGTGGTCCGGAAACGGAATCCGGATCCCCTACAAGCTGGTCTAAGAGCTTTAAAGGCTAGAATAGGTACTCATATGGAAAATAATATTAAATGGAAGAAGTAGAATGTTAAAAAACAGTTTCCTGGTATGAAAAAAAATTGCATTGTGTTGCTTGCAAGTGTAGAGTCAATGTCGCCAATGCATGGCCCAATTAAGCGGAATGATGTCCCTATTAATGCGGAGAAAACTCAGGGATATTCTTCAATTGGGTTCCGTTCTTCAAGACCTGCCCCAATTAAGCGGCTGCCACAAATAAACGGTGGCCCAATTAACCGGAATCTACTGTAGTAAGAAGAGGCTATTGAAGAACTTGATATGGTGCGTAGCGTTGTATGGTGCTGAAGCGTGAATCCTAAGGAGAGAGGACGTAAACTGGTTGCAGGCGTTTGAGATGTGAATGTGAAGGATGAAGTAGGTAAGATGAAGTAGGTAGGAAGGATGAAGTAGGAAGAAGGTAGGCTGTAAGTTGGGTGGAAAGGAAGACAAACGAAGAAGATCTTAGCACGATAGTGTGCGAGGCAAGGAAACTTCTGAATGAATCTGGGTTATGAGTTTGTAAAGTTGCGACGGAAGGGGTAATGTAGGATGCGGATTGGTCAAAACGAAAGGAATTTGTGAGAGTGGGAGTCAAAAAAGAATCGAACGTCTCACGTGGAGGACTCGCATCACGAAGCAAACTAAGGTATTCAACAGAGCAAAAAACACAACAGCTTGAGTCAAGATGTAAAATCAAAGATAGGGTACCAAATGCGCCATTGCTGGAGCACGAGGCGGATTGTCGGACACAATGAAGTCGATGGCGCTTCCTATGCTGACCGATGCTTGAAGCTGTTACAATTTTACGACGTTTTCCATCAATGATAATTTCGTAATCATTAAGCATTTATTTCTAAAAATGGTTTCTTTACGTACATAATTATTGTTTATTGGAGTCTATAATAATACAGATAGTGAGAATAAAAGATTGTAAAGTTGAGTGGAATTCATAACTCAAAGGTTACTAAAATACTTTTTTTATGGTTACTCAAAAATTTTCTACAGCAGGTAGATGTTCTTGCTTTTTATATCCACTAATGCGTCGTCCGAGCTGTTGATAGGTGGGCAGGTAAAGTAGAAGCGAAAGAAATAAAGTGGGTATTTCGTTGCCAGATTAGTGCCTGATGAGGTCATGCCATATCCATCTGCCTCGAAAGCCAAGCAAGAGAGGAATAACAAGAATACGCTTCACAGTAAAAGATAAAACAACAGGATAAACCACAAACAGCCTTGTTCTCAAAGTTTCTTTAAAAAAGACAAATAAGCAGATGTCAGCGGAGCTGGAAGCTAATAGTCGGTCAAGTGAAATATAGCTGAAATAATTTCTCAGTCTATATATATAAAAACGAATGTATGTCTGTGTGTCCTGTATGCATTACTACACCGTTGATCCGATCGCCAAGAAACTTTAAGAGGTTGTTGAGTACACTCTTGGGAAGGTTTCTAAGGTTTTAGATTTAAAAATATTTTAACGCCCCCCCCCCCCCCCCAAGGCCCTCTTAATCTTTTGAATACTTTTCGCGCAACAACGCCCGACGGGTAAGCTAATAATCCTAACCTAATTTTTCAAATACTATTAAATTTAAAAATTGGATCGATCTGAAATTTTGCCGAGTAATAATGTAAGGCAGGAGGAAAGTTATAGGCTACTTTAAAATGATCTCAGGGTCCATAAAGGGCCCAAAAAGGGGACCTTAGGTGGTTCGCTGTACGTATCGGTTTTTGTGCAGTGGTTTCATTTTTTACTTTTTTAAATTATTTCCGCTCAAGATAGAGAGTTGGATTTTTTTTATTAAATGTCTGAAAGAATGAAGTTTTTAATTTTTTCAATTAATTATCCTTTTCACTTCGTAATTGACTGAAAATTGCGTTTATAGCTGCAGAAACACATATTTTTCTGTGAAATCAACAATATCATATTCGCTTGACAACCAGATTTCGGTCATTGCTGTTGCAATTCATATTGCTTAGTTGAGCCGATTGGGAATGCTAAGCATTATGATTTGTGCAGCGGTTAATTATTTCGCTTTTTAAAACAACTTTAATTAAAGATAGACAGTTGAAATTCATTTAATCACATACCAGAAAGCATGATACTACTAAAATTAATGGTATCATGCCCGAAAGAATGAAGTTTCTCTCTTTTTCAATCGATTTTCTTTTACGCATTTTCCTTGACAACCAATTAAACAAACAAAAATAAACATTAAATCAAATCTTAATTAACGAAAATGAACATCTGAATAGCTACTCAACAAGTAAGTACTCGAATTATGTACTTAACGATAATGTTCTTTTAGCCTGGCTGTTCAGGTAATATGATTACAGAAATGGGTTTCAAAAAATTGTCTCTCTACTCTATATTAAACAAGTTTGACAAATTTCATTGTTTTTATTTTACCATGTTATTTTTTATCATTCTGTCAATTTTTCTGTCATTTGACTTATAATTATTATTGTTCATGGGAGATATTGTCACAGTGTTTACTTACTATTGTCTCACAATTCTATAGATGCTCTGCAGAAGAAAATATTAATTTGATAAAACAATTACTTGAAATGTAGTCTGTTATCACAACTACATACTAACTCCTCACCTCTTATATAAAGAGTTTTGAAGGAAGTATGATCCCGAGCAACGCCGGGTAATTCAGCTTGTAATATATAAAACGAGTGCGTAAGATATATCGCCTTGTAAAAAAATTGTCTCATATTCCTTGGTATTTCACCTCTACTTGCGACATCGCCGGATTAGACTGGCGATCAGGCGCTTTCGCTATCTTCATCTACATCTACGAAATACCGTGCTAGCCACCACTAGGGTGTGTGGCACTGGGTGATTCCACACCAGTCATGCAGCACTCATTCCAGTTCAAATCAGAACCACGCACGTTCCCCCAATTGCCAGGCGCAGACCAAAAGCAGTCAGGACAACGGTATGCAGTCAGATCACAAACCAGGAGAGTGATACGTAGAGGAACATGCTACCATACAGCACACTACTCAAGATATAACTAATGGTTAGTATTATTAATGCGACAAAGAAATAGCGCTACAAGGTACTAAGACATGCAGGAATATATCATACCGGAGATTGCATGCGAGATTAGTAGCTAATAATCATATTAAGATGTTTAGCACTACTGAAAAACCCTATTCAGTATCCTAGAACTAATCTATCGCAACTATTATGGTCCCTTATTGTACGTGAGAAAAATTACATTTTAAATCTATCGCTTCTACAGCCTATTTCCTTGATCTTATTCCTGCGATCGTTCCTACCATTATAGTTTGGCTCTAGCAAAATGTTTTGGACGTCTGGCAAAAACTAGTCTACATCAAACTTTCGTAAAAGATTATACCTATAATTCTCCCTTCGATCGGATAGATATTCCCACCCTAATTCCCTCAACAATTTTTTAACACTACTATGGTTATCATAACAATTTTTAACAAATCTAGCTGCCCTCCGCTGTATTCGATCTATATATGAAACTAGTCCTACTTTGTAAGGGTCCCATATACTTCAAGTACTCCAAGTGGGGTCTCACGAGAGAAAAATAACATTGCTCCTTTACCTTCTCGTCACACTTTCCTAGTATTCTTTTAATAAATCCTAATTTACGACTTGCCTGTCCACAAATTTCTCGTATATGCTTCCCCCACGACAAGTCCTGAGTAAGGGTGACTCCTAAGTACTTAACTGACTCCACATTTATTATTTCATCTTGATTAATTGTGTACGTCTCGTTGGTTAAGCTACTCTTCCTTCAACAATTCATAAAAACGCACTTATTATTAATTTAATTCTAATTTCCAAGTGTCGCACCATCCACTTATAGCTTCTAGGTCTTTCTTCAACGCAATTCTATCAGACTCTGTGTTAATATCCCTGTACAATACTGCGTCGTCCGCGAAAAGCTGAATTTTACTCGTAACGGCGGTGGTGATATTATTAATATACAAAATGAATAATAAGGGACCAATTACACTTCCCTGGAGTACACCGGATGTGACTTTAACTGTATCTGAACTAACGCCATCTAGAACTACCCTCTGTTCGCGGTTACTTAAGCAATCTTCAATCCAGCGTATTTTATCGTAATGTATTCCATAGCTTAACAATTTTTAGGTTAACAATTAATTTTGAATGCGAAACTTTATCGAAAGCTTTTTTAAAATCTAAAAATATCGCGTCTACCTGGGTGAGCCTTTCTCCCGAGGAAATAATGTCGTGCAGAAAAATGGGATAGCTGGGTTTACAGGACCTGCCTTTTCGGAATCCATGTTGGTTTTGAATTAACAAGTTCTGACTATCTAATTACCTCATAATTGTGCTGACGATTATATGTTCTAATAATTTGCATGAGACGGACGTGAGGGAGATAGGTCTATATTTACTGGGATATTCCTCATCGCCGCTCTTAAATATAGGAGTAACGTTCGCAACTTTCCAGTCGTAAGGGACACAATGTTCTGCTAGAGATTTTTCATATATTATTTTAAAGTATGGTGCTATTTCTGACGCTAATTCTTTATAAAATCGGGCGGAAATTTCATCGGGATCAGATGATTTCTTGGGGTTAATGGATTTTAGGTGACTTTCTATGCCGCGACAAGAAATATTTACAGACTGCATTGGATTTTTGTATAAGCAAGGCAGTGCATCAGCGTTATTCTAAGGGTTTGAAGTGTAGACACTTTGAAAAAATGTATTAAGGATATTTTCTTTTTCGAATCTTTCGCTAACTCTTTCTCTTTGACCAGTTCTCAGGGACGCATTGGCAAGACAAGAAGAAGTATACATAAGAGTCGATGAACAAAAAAAGTGCCACGAAAAAATGAAACAAGAGTAAATGTTTGCGATCCACCTCAGAGACAATAGCCATCACTAATTTTATGCAGAAAATCCTACATCTAGAAAAAGAACACAGAAGATTTGAAACCCTTGAAATAGTACATCAACATCTACGTCATACCCTGCAAGCCACCCAAAGGGTGTGTGGCAGGGGGTGCTTCCACACCAGGCATGCATGAATTATACGGCAGAACATCGAAACTACATTGAAACCAGTGTACAACACATGCAACGCGCCAATTGAAAGCTACTAACCAAGAGACATTCCATCGTAAATCGTTCCAACAAACAAGAGGTACAAGGACTAATACTACAGATTCAAAATATCATGCATAAATAAGAACATCAATATTTACATCACGCAAAAGTAAGAACTTAAAGAATATACAGAGAAAGATCTCCAGTCTAGCTAATGTTACTATTTGCACTATTCATGACGACGATCACAGCTGTTATGGTCCCGAATGGTACGCTGAAAAAACATTTTATACCTATCGGTTCTACAATATATCTCTCTAATTTTATTGGCGCGATCTAATCTGCCGTGAGAAGGGACAGACGGGACATGACAAGCGACTATTTTAAACACACAGTTAGTATATCATTGGTAAGTGTATGGGACTTGAAATGAAAAGTCTGGAAAATGCACCCAGCGGGAAATCAGGGAAAGTATAATAGAGGAGTGGAAAATTGCACTGGTAGCAGAGGGAAGCGAAATGTGCAGCGGAGACCGGCAGCGTACTTAAATGGTCACCACGATATTTTTATCAATTATTCGACGCTCGTAAGCAACTAGAATGGGGATCAGTCATTAAATATAACTTGTAAATTCGAAGCCTAAATGATTTCAGGATGATCATAACTTCATTCATAGCTGCCAGCATGGCTTCTTCCGGAGAATCTTGCGGAATTCGGCTCTTCCGTCGTCATACTCTAGAACCAGTACAAGTACCCTAGTATTGCCAGCTCTATATTTTTTCTTACCCTATAAATGGTGGACTTAATGTCCCACAGTTCAGGAAGACACTCAACCCTTTGAATCAATTCCATCGTCTCCTCCTTCGTCCAAACGCGCTTGCCTGACATGTTTCCTCAGTGAAAACTCTCCAGCGAGCGCCAAAAAACTTCCGGCGTCGTCGGAGAGCAGCGAGCGACTCCCTCAAGTCTTTATGAGGGTGTCTACACTGGCCTCGCTCTCACAGCAGGGAGCGTTACCTGCGATCCCTCCCGACTTCCCGAGAGAGAGCTCGCCTGGGTGTTTACACCGAGAGAGTAGCTATCAGGGAGCGACTCGCTCGATTTTTCTTGCTAGTGTAAACGCACCTGATGAGATGGTGAAACTCGGGGACTTTGTTTTTTACACTACGGCAATTGACTACCACCATGGAAATTGAATCCTTTGGATTTAACTTACAGTGTCCTTGCCTAGAGTATTTTAATACTTTAATGGAAGCATTTATTGATGAGCCTGAGCCGCTTCGATTTCGCTCGAATACTATGCTATTCTGATTTCTAACAGATCTCTCATTGCTTCTATTATTTACGGCGATCCCATCATTCAATAAGCCACTATTTGATCTACTCCCTGTTCTACTCTTTACCGTAAAAATTCTAATTTATTGTCAACTATTAAGCTTTTCTTTGGCCCTAAACTCTGTGTAATTTTTACTATCTGACTTTCTGGAAATGCACTGATTTTGTTCCCACTAACTGACCTACTCTCTCGCCTACCTTCTATGCTAAACTTGACGGGTATGCTAAAATATCCAGCGCGCTAACTTCTGCGATGTCTCATACGTATAATGGGCAGTTAATTTGAAGTACACTTAAGTTTCCCGAAGCGTCTAAGTTCTATCTTCATTTAATTCGACGCTTGGAAACCTCCTTAACCACTCTCCCCAGCATGCCATTGGTGATTTATTCATTGGTTTCTTGACTTTATTGCGGTGCGTGAGAAAGTGAATGTGGGATCAACGTGATTCTACGTGGGCAGTCAGTGATTTTGCAGTTTAGGATTGAAGGGTAAGAGTAACGCATTCATGTGAATCTCATTCATATGCGTCATACTTGGAATAGATTCAGCCTCTTTCATTGCCATGCGAATAAAATCAGGGAAAACAATTGAGGATGGCGTGTGCCACAACTATCAAGCCTCTTCACATCAGCACGTGTTAGCACGCGCGCACGGTCCGACGATTTTGTCCTTCGCAAACCTACCCGACCGGACATGTGGTCAGCCGATTAAAAAAGAGCGAGCATCGGAAGGTACCCGTGAGGCTATTGCACAACATCTTGGACTGCGAAAGTTTTTCCGCACTCTTTATAGAAGTTCCTTTCACATTCATTGGGGAGAATGATGGTCATTGCTCTAGCAAAAGTTCCTGGCGCTATGCATCTGACGATTTTGGGACATCGGCTACTGAACTATCAGAGCTCTCCAAAACCGTGGAGGTAAAAAATAAACGGAGATGACATGGTTGTGAACGCCCATGGCCCAAGGTGAAGCAAGATCCGGGGTGTATGAGAAGGATTTTTTGCCGAGTAGGTGTGGCCGACCAGACACAAAACATCTCATTGCTTTTAGATTTTCGCATGGATTTGATGAAAGTCAATCGTGTCCATTAGAAACGTCAGCGTCAGAGTAGGGCTCGAGCTGTGGCGACCATTGAAGGAGATGGCATTACGTCATCTGTGTAACTGTAACGAACTATAACCTCACAACCGAAATACCCCCAGTGTTACTAACTCGTTCTATCGTTACTTGCCTCTGGATAGTACGGAAGAATGGCCATATAAGCGCATATAAGGTGAGAAAATCTACCTAGTGTTGATAATTTAGATTAAATAAACCTTAAAACATACATAACTTGGTTGTAGGTATTGATTCATCTCAATTTTATTACGTTTTTTGCTGGACCTTCGGAATATTGCCGATTTAAAAAATAATAATATTATAATTAGAATGATTTTCAAAAAGTAAGTTAATGGTGATTTCAAGTGGGTTATCAAAGGAAAATTATTCAGTAGCTGCAATATTAGTGAGCCAGCCTTGACGCGCTGAGATAAATCGGGGTTGACAAAGATGGCGACCCACGTTACAGCGTCAAGCATCGACCGACAAATCAAGCGACCTCTCCATCCACCTCAATGGTGCCGACTCACACACTCAAACACATCAGGGAAATAACTAGTGTAGCAAACCGTAGATTAGGATTCGTAAAAAGGGTTCTAGGCAAATGCGATGAGAGAGTCCGAGAAAGAAGCTATTTTACACTTGTCAGGCCTCATTTAGAATATGCCGCTAGTATATGGGATCCCTACGAGGAAGGTATGATAAAAGAATTAGAGCGCGTGCAAAGGAGATCTGCTAGGTTTGTTAAATGTCGTTATGATAATTGTATTAGTGTTACGAGTTTAATAGAAGAACTAGGATGGGAATTACTATCAGAATGCAGGTTAAAATTTAGGTTAAACCTTTTAAGTAAATTCGAAACCGATTTGTTCACAGATGACGTTAGATATATATTAAGAACCCCTGCGTATTATGCTAGGTTTGACCATATTAACAAAATTAGAGAGATAGATTGTCGTACCGATAGATTTAAAATGTCATTTTTCCCGCGTACCATAAGAGAGAACAATAGGCAACGTAGCAAAAGGGATAGGTAGGTGAAACATAGTTAGAATAGTCTGTAGTGCATGATGCATGTAATAACTACCAATAATCCCTTCCTTATTATGTAGATTTTAACCTGTACTATACCGTAGTAACTAATATTCTATTGTAATAACTACTGCAATTACTTGCAATAACTAATAATCTACTGTAGTAACTAATAAACTATGACCCTATTTTCTAGCATATCTACATTATATATCCTTTTTACATGGCAATAGTGCATGTTTGGTGATCTTCACCCCCTGCCACACACCCTCGTGGTGGCTCGCAGGGTATTACGTAGATGTAGATGTAGACTGTAATGGCGGAATCGGCTTCAAAAATCAAACGGAACGTCGCCTTCAATTTTTTCTAAAACACTTCGCGCAAAACTGGGGAGGATGATTGTTCAGCGCGGAAATTTTCAAATTGCTGCCAACGCAAGAGCTTCGAGAATGGAGGTGACTCACAACTATCTGCCGTCCCGTTTTGGCTCTTCACTCAATGAGACCTTAAGAGTGGTTCCCTGTCACGGCCACGGTGATGGGTGAATTTGACCACTTGTCCAAAAGCCCTACGATATTGAGTATTTTGCAAAGTTGTTTGGTTCACCCTGTCTCTCTCTTGTTGCCTCCCTCTCTTCCCCTTTGTCCTCTCCCTTCAACCCCTCTCCCCCTTGCCGCGCAGGTCTGCGCCAGAAAAAAATCCTAGGTGAATTCCTAGATGAAAACCCCAAGTCATTCTGGTCTTACGCGAGAGAGCTCCTGGGCGAATCATCGACAGTCTTTATTGGACACTATCGGCAAATTGGCCACCAACATCATCGATAAAGCCAACTTATGAAACCACTACTTCGAAAGTGTATTCACAAAGGATGACACTACACAATTTAGACATTCCTGACTTTAACGAGTCGATGGCTGACATAACAATTCGGCGTGATGGAATAACTAAATAGCTGCGTACGATTAAAAGTAACAAGTCCCCAAGTCCACAAGGAATACCTGCACTCGTACTCAATGAGTTAGCGCCAAATATTTCACCATTCTTAGAAATTATATTAGCAAATGATTATCATAAGGCAAGGTGCCCCAAGACTGGAAAAAAGCCAACGTCACTCCGATATTTAAACCAGGAAATAAGAGTGACCCAGGAAATTACCGGCCTATATCGTTAAAATCACTTATATGAAAGATCCTTGAACACATTGTTGTTAGCAATATTATGACATTCCTAGATAATCGTAACTTCTTATATAGTAGTCAGCACGGCTTCCGTAAGGGCAGGTCCTGTGAAACACAGCTTGCGCTCTTCCTTCACGATATCTTAAAATCTGTTTAATCAAAACATCAGGTCGACGCGATTATCCCTGATTTCAAGGTGGCATTCGACAAAGTTCCACACAAAAAAACTCCTTTATAAATTACATTCATGCGGAGTTAATAAAAAAAATAGCCAATTTTATAAGTGACTTTCTCAGTCATCGAAAACAAAAAGTAGTTATTGATGGTTTTAGCTCTGATGTGGTTTTAGTAACATCCGGAGTTCCGCAAGGAAGCGTGATAGGTCCTCTTTTATTCATTATTTATTTATTTATATTAATGATCTAAGTTCTCGAATTAGCAATAAAATAAAATTATTAACAGACGATGCAGTTATCTACCGTAAAATAATCGAAGACGTGGACTTAGAAGTTCTGTCATCGCACCTGAACAACGTTCATTCGTAGTGCCAGGAGTGGGGGTTAGAGTTAAATATCAGCAATTGCACCACAGTTCACTTCCTTCGAAAGTCATCACACAAATGCTATACCTATACTGTGGGTGGAGCAACATAAAATCTTCAAATGCAGTAAAATATCTTGGAATTACTTTAACTTCTGATATATCGTGGGGAACACAAATACAAAACATATGTGGCACAGAATTAAAGAAACAAGGTTTTGTTAAGGGTATAATAGGAAGGTTCTCGGATGAAGAAATAAAAGAGAGACTCGGAGGCTACTTCGCTCTGGTTAGGCTACACCTCAAATACGCCTTGAGCATTTGGGATTCTGAACAGAAAGGTTTAACAAAAAAATAAATAAAATACTAAGAAATGCAGTAAGCTTCGTTAAAAACTGCTACGAGCGAATATATAGTGTTTCACAACATTTGGAGAGATTAAGTTGGGAGCCCTTAGAGATTCGAAGGCTACACGCTAGGCTTAGAAGCCGCTTGAGAAATTCAAAACTGGTGAGTTTCAGAGCGACACAGAGAATATTATCATGACGCCTCACTGCGTTTCTAGGTCTGACAGAAGCGATAAAATAAGAGAGATACACTGCCGAACAGATAGGTAAAAAAAATCGTTCTTACCGCGCACAATAAGCGACCACAATAAAAACTGAGCTCGTCTAAATACACCCCCAAATGACATGTCACCATTTCTCCTCCCAAAACCTTATCACTCATATCTTTACACGGCTGGTGACCTAACACCCCCTGCCACACACCCATAAGGCGGCTCGTAGGGTAGTATGTAGATGTAGATAACATGGCGACTCTTACTCACTTGAGTTTTCACGATTTCCAGTTTCATCATCATAGGTCGTTCAACCCTAAGATAGGTTGACTGCAGCCCTCCACCCTTCCCTATCTAATGCTAGTTCCCTTACCTCCTGGTATCTCTTTCTAGTTACTTTCCCTTTTATTTGGTCCATGAACATATTCCTTGGTGTTCCTCTGGGGACTTTTCCCTCTATTTTACCCTCCATAATGTTCTTCATAAACCCTTTGTGCCTCAGAGTGTGTCCAATCCATCTGGCTCTTCTCTTCAGTATGGTGTTCCATATGGTACTTTCCTCTTCTCTTCTTCTGAATACTTCATCATATCTAACTTTGTTCGTCCATTTTATCTTCAGCTTCCTCCTCCAGCACCAGATTTTGAAGACTTTTAGTTTGTTATTTTCTGCTTTTCCAATGTTCGATACTTCCGGTCCGTAGAGTACCGCACTCCACATGAATGTTTGCTCATACAGTTTTGTGGTTTGTAGGTCTCTCTAATTTGAACAATTTTCAGTTGACTGTAGCAAAAATGCTGCAGACCTCTAATGAAGAGCAAGAAGAAAGGGTGAAAAAAGATAATCGCTGAAATAAAACAATTGAGGTAACCTTCGCGCCTGCAGCAGTTCCGAGCAGTACTCACGTTTTATTTGTCTAAAGTTTTAATTAAGCTAATGCATCCTCCTTTGAATGTAAGGGTATTGTTAAGTTTGTGAAAACTATCTTAAGTAAGAACCGAGTGATTTCGCGGGCGAGATATCGTGTGCGTCGTGCAGGGTCGTGACTCATGTGCGGAGAACTTTATTTCATCTTTGATAGTTTCGAAACAAATTACAATAAATGCTTTTAATATACATTCTGATTCAGCATTGATATTTTGTTTAAATACAATTCTAAATTATGAGAGTGAACAATTACCAACTTGGCATTCATTGCATGCAAGAAAGGGAAAAAAGACAGTAATTGGTTTAAGTTCTCTACTCGCACAGTCCATTTCAAATAAAGCAATCTCCAGAAAAAAGTGGAAATGCCAAGTGCAGGTCATGCTATGCATGTCTGCTGCATAGATTTTCATATTTTCTTATTAGAAGATATTGAGTTATAAATCAGCAAATTTCGTGAAAGACAGCGGTTACTGACAAAAAAAGAAGCTCGGTGATGGAATGGAAAATTAATGGCAGAATATTAGCGACACTATGAGATTTTTCTTTGGAAGTCCGGTGATTTTCGCCTAAGTAAAAGCTTGATAATATGTCTATATGTGATGTTTGAAGTTTCATTATTTGTCAATTATTAAATTGTGCCTTCTTGACCAAGTGTTTAAAAAAATTATTTGCCTTATTATCTTCAGCAAAGATTTTTCCAGTATTTGAATAAAACTCAATTTAATGTTGGAGTGTGAGCTTGTTGAAATTGTGGCAGCAATAAAAATATGCCCTAAAAATCTAACGGAAGATATGATATATGCTGCAAGAACTACACTTGTGAAAGTGATCCACCAAGTTATTTTCAATTTCACTTAATGATACGCTGGTAATCTTTGAAAATAACCATGTACCTAGGTGGATAAGCATGTGAATTCTTTGGGGTCAGGGATTTTTGTTGACTGCAGTTTGGCGAGCGTTCCAGCTCGCTTCTTTAGGTTGAAGTGCTGGCATCTTCCCTATTGACATTATTGGGCGTTTTTGAAACGCCCAATACGCTATCGTAATACGTCACACGCTATCCACCAGTTGGAAGCGTGTCTTCCACAAAACGCGGGAAAAAACAACAAAAAAGACGGGAAAAATCGGGCTTGACCCTCCGCCGTTCTATATAAAGCGGCCAAAAATGAGCACTTGAAGAAGCGAGCTGGAGCGCTCGCAAAACTGTAGTCAACCAAAATGACACAACGCGGAAGCCAACCCGATAGCCTTCATGATACAAGACCACTCCGCGGAAGCTTTCATAACGAGGGGATATTATCTTAGGTTCTTCGGAAGGGTGAGATATTTTTCGGCCAAACTAATTGATTCGAGGTGAAATAATATCTCGCTCAAACCCCCTTATGCTGTGATACGTATCAAATGTCCACGTAGTTGGATAGTTAGTCCCCCCTCCATGTTTTTCGAAGATGCGTACTTCTTTCGAATAGCGGTCGTATCACACGGAGTGGAATGAAGTCCTATCCGTCATGTCAAGTGAAGATATACGTGAGGTGATGAACGTCAACTGCCGAGTTCGTCTGTCATTGACGTCTAAAGACGAAGAACTGTGTGATGTCCGTTCACATATGTATAGCCTCTTCAAAAGTTCCTGGTGCTGCTCAGTGAATGGTTGTGGGACATGGGCTGCGAAATTTTCAAAATACTGCGAAACGGGAGAGGAATATTGTGTGGAATCTCAGTGTGGAGGTTCAGTCGGGTAACCTTTCTAATTGCTGATGACATAACCGCTTCGAGAATTGGGATGTCAAACCATTGCCTGCCGTCTCATTCAGTTTCATCTTACGTTGCGACCTCAAGATGAAGTCCGTGGTAAATTCATGGCGATGGGAGATTTTAACAACAAGCCTATTATCATTGCGTGCGTGTGCCTATTGCTTTTTCCGTGCATAGGTTAATTTCACTGCCAAATTGCGTGTCCTTTCCTTCCTTTGGTCCCCTCCGTCCTTTCCCCTTTTACCCCATCGCATATTCCACTTTCCCTCCTCGACGCGCATGGCAGCGCCAGGAACTTTTGCGAGAGCAATTAGCTTCTTCGTGTGACATCGCCACGCCAGTCGTTCCGCATAGACATGGGTAACAACGTGTGACTGGAAATCGTGAAATGCGCGAGTTTTCCGAAATCACAGACTTCCTTCATTCTCTCGAAACTACGCTCAGACCAACCTTCCTCCAACATCACGCGTCAACGGAAGAATCTAAGCTGCTTCGGGTGCTTCGGGCGTAGTTACTCAATCCTCTTCTGCGGTCGGCGATGTCGCATAAGTGGGTGAAAGTGAACGACCTTAAAGACCGGTTACCGCGTTGTCTATGCGCACATGTCCTCGTCATCACAGCGGCAAGTCGCGTCCCACATGCGTACTCCCTCTGGCTGCACTGGCGCCCTCCTGGGTCAGTCGTGACGTCATGGCGAGCGTCACCATTGAGTAGCCCAAATGGTCGTCACCCGACCCACGTTGACGAGGGTTGGGTGATGATAAGTTGGACACAAGGTTTATACAGTTTACATAGGCTTCAAACACCCTGTATGCACTCTGTATTCAGCACATTGTATGTGGCCTGAAGAGGCTTAATGCGGACTGCATGGTATGTTTTCATATTGTATGGGCACTATTCAATGCATACAACTTGTCACTTATAAAGAGTATGATAAATTGTATCATCTAATCAATAGCTGTAAGAATGCTAAGTCCTTTTAACAAAATGTGATTCAGATTATTTAGTCCGGAGGGGTAATGTTTTAAGTGAATGTAAAAAAGAGTGAATTAATTGATAAAGTTTTCACATGGCTATAAATTTTGCCTGAATATCAACCTTATAATAATGTATTAAAATTACTTCTCGCGGTTACATTGGGTCTAGACAATTGTGATATTTACTCAACCCCCTTCCATCACTTTGAACGACACGTTATGCACAGATAGACTAAGGGGTTGGTCAGTCTGAATATGGTGGGAATTGATAATGCGATTTAATGAAGAAAGTGATTAAGCTAAAACTGTCTCATTGTCCAATGTTCTAGGGAATTTGTATAGGGAATTTCCATCATCATAAATGTAGAAATTGTATAAACTTGTGATAAAAATTTTATGCAAACGGTATACAGCCAGTGTAGACTCTCAGTGATATGCAGATTGTTTATAACCAATTTTATAAAATCCATGTACAGTGCGCACATGGGTTGTGTACTGCTGTACTTAGTATAAACTTAATACAGCCTAACCAATAGATTTTTCGGTATGCATGCCGGTCGTTTTTCAAATTTTTATTGGAGGCTCATTCGACAAGGGAGTTTCCTACAGAGTTTTTCATGTTTCCACGGATACAGCGAGGCAATGACCACCAGGTTGATTCGTTGTCATGAAGATTCTTCAGAAATACGGAATGAATATAAATCATTAAAAGACGAATTAATTAGATTCTATTAGACAAAGAGAGCGAGTCTGGTCATAAAAGTGGGTGGGCACAAAATGGAGTAAGTAGAGCATTTTAATCATCTGGGTGGTACGCTAGAAGAAAATGGGAGTGGTAGCGAAGAAGGAAATAGCGTTAAACAAGGAAGCGTTTAATAATAGAAGGGATCTGATGACGGGGTTCTTGGGTAAGGATACAAAGAAGAGGCTGGTGAAGAGCTTGAAATGTAGCGTAGCGTTGTATGGTGTAGAAACGTTTACCCTCAGATGGGAGGACGTGAATACGCTGGTAAGGAAACTTCTGGATGAAATCGGGAATAGGCAGGGTAGGTGGCTGCAGAAAATAATATGGGGCGATGGGTTGTTCAAGACTATGACAGAGGGAAGGATGTGGGGGAAGTGGGAAAGGGGAAGAAAGAGAAAAGATTTTATGGACGGGATGAAGAAGGGTAGATCGTATGTTGAGACGAAGAGGGAAATGCTATAGGGAGATATGGCCCCGCTAGTTAGGAAAATCCAAAGGATTTTATTTGACTTTCAATAAATACTGCCTTTAATTGGTAGATCGCTAAGATGAATGAACTGGTAAACAACGATTTTGAAGTCAATCTTAATCGAAGATGAGCTCGGCTAACCACTTCAGAAAATTCACCGAGTATATTTATACATGCATATCATGGTCGAAAAAAAAATATTTTTCTTCGGAAAACTCTATTTATCTAAGAACTACCGGCCTTTCAAAATGCTACACAATTCGACACAGGAGGTATCGGATCGCGATATCCTCGTTGCATATGAGATTCTCACCATACATTTTCTTGCTACTTTAAGGGACAAGTTTTATCAGTGATTAGTGTCATTTTTTCCTGTTTTTGTATTTCAAGTCGGGCTGGACCTGTTCATGACCCCCGTATCTGGAAAAATTCTACAGTTAAGGAAACTTAATCATGAACAAGAATGACGGTGATCATTGTTATTGATTGATTTGCCATAGAGCTATGGCTTATGGCACCGTATTGGTGCTTAACTAACCAATTCTAATGAACTAAGAAAACAAGAATGAGTTAATTGTGAGTGCTGTTTTGGGCAGCTAAGACAGTGGTTCCCAGTTTGGAAGTAATGTTTGCAGAGTGAAGATGCTCGTCTACTTGCGTGCGAACTAAATGCCGCGAGCTGACAGGGAATACATTAAGGGCTAATTTATTCTTTATTTGGTCGTTAGTGGTCGGTACGAACTTGTTAAACTCCACTTTCTCAGGCGAGATATCGTATAACAGCATAATGAGTAATGAAGCTCAAATGATTTGGTACTGTCTACTAATTTTTATTTTTTTAAATTTTTTTTCAGTCTTGCCTGATAATGACTGCTAGTCAATCGAAACACGTGTAGCAAGAGGTGAAATAAAAATTAGTAGACAGTACGAAATCATTTGACCTTCATTACGAACTTGTTAGCTAAAATTGGAACCAGAAACCACGGAGAATCTTGTAGAAATGGTGAGAGAGCATGAAGTTCCCTTTAACAAAAAGTTAGATGGATACTAAATTATTCGGCTCAGGCAGAAGAGGGATGAAATACCCCCAAAGATATGTAAACTAACTACCAATATTTATAATATATATATCTCAGGGATTGATGTGATTCTTCGATTCCGTGAATTACGCACATGAACTCAGCGCTTTCTATAAATGACGTCTCGCAATTTTTCAAGCCTAGAAAAGATTTTACACACGACGCTAGCCCTCAAAGAGGAGGAAGAGAATATAGATGGGTTAACTAAAATATAAATGCAGGTTTAGCTCATTAATTTACAAAGAGAATAATTCTGTCATTGGGTCGATAGGGAAGCCTGTGCAGCCTGAAACCTGAAGCCTTTTTTTACTGAACATTAGTGATATAATATAGCATATCTTTGTTATTAATTGTCGAATATATTGTGTTGTCACCATCGAAGAAATTTATTTTGACTATTTCATAACATACATATATTCAATGATAAACATTACCTGCTCAACCCCTCAAAATTTATCCCTTCTTGCTGATTGCATCACACTCTGTGGTTAACAATGATCTTCTAAAAATTAACTATTTGAGACAACGGCGTTGGTTAGAAATATTTGTGATATTGCGCGATTTATTAACAACCCTGTTTCCTGTAAATTATTTTGTCAAAAGCAAACATCGGAAAAGGTTTGGAGTTGAAACAAGTGCGATATCTTGCTCAAGTGATTTCGATGCCGTCCATACTATGTAGTATCTTCATTCTCTGGGGAAGTTAATTTGGCGGACGACTGGCATAGATTCATCATGTTCAGTCGTATCATGTGTAATCAGATGAAAGTGTTACTTTTTTATATTACTAGATTCGTTTGTTAGTCTCTTGCGAGTCGCTAAGCTTACGTTAACGTGCAACTTACTACAAACTTGTAATATGGCGAAATCATGGTACTATGGTATGACTGAACAAAACGAATCTGCGACATTTCTCGTCCGCCAAGAGAAACCTAATGAAAATGTAGCCATGTTTAAATGGCATGAAAATCAACTAATGAAGGCATTGAATGTTTCATTTCCATCCACAGTTCACTCTTCGAAACATTAGGATCTTTTTCTGAGTGACATCTCTTAGTAGGTCTGACGAAAATGAAAGAATAAATCGTAATAAATTCAGATTTACACTTTTTCCCCGTTTGAGTAGTTTTCCCGTGAAAAAATTACTTTATCTCATCCGTCAGAAATTTTTGCCATGGATATGGAAACGTGATAATGGAGGATGCTACTTGACATCTGAAAAACCATTGCAATGAGATTCTTGGACGGCGTATACTCAGTTAATGCATTGGGCTTGAAAGTATTTATTACAGTATCAAAAGATGATCACATGTCAAAATGAAGTATTAATATGGTTCAGTTTTTCTTATGAACATCAAAGTAGACCGCTGGTCACATTCTCCAGAACTATGGCCTAAGATGTCGAAAAAAGAACTAAACAATTACTTTTCTACCTATTAGTAGTGTGTAAATCATTGTACTAGATATTGTAATTGCTTTAGTAAAAACAGTTGTAAAATAAAGCGACAAAGTCATCACGGACGTGAAAAGCAGCGGCAGGCGGTCTCCGAGGATGCAAATTCTGATTCTGAAAGGGTGCTATCCTTGAAAAACTCGCTGGTTGGAGTAGCTGTCCCAAGTCTTGGTTACATTTCTTGGACCCTTGGTAGTTATGGAGAAAACACGTCAACTAGGGGCAACTTGAAAAGAGGAACGAATCATTAAACTCGTTCATTTTAATGAACGAAAACAAAAGGAGCGAATCCGTGAAAGGAACGAAACTGCTCATCACTAGGTCGAAGTACCACTTCATTCTTTGTTGAAGATACAACTGCTCAGGATAGACAGAATCCGGTGTACCACATAGAGAAATACACCTCCGGCGTCCTTAGAAAGTAATATAACTAGGAATATTACACAAAAAGTACTGCAACGTTTAGTGCTACTAGCACAGCTGAAAACCACAGAAGTCCAACAGCTGTATCTAAAAATGGAATTCCATTACTTAATGAAAATATGTGTAATTCTAGTAACGAGAATAGCATCTATACCTACATATTACCCTGAGAGCTGCCGCTTGGGTGCGGGTCAGGGGGTGTCATGACCCCCACCCGTGTGAAGGTGGAAAGGAGAGAATTACAGGGAGATGGAATTATGCAGTGTATTTTGGGAGTGCTTTAAATGGAGATCACTGTTTATTATTGTCTCCTATTTGGCGTGGAAAGAACATATTTGGTACGTATCTGTTCGGCAAAGTAGCCGTCTTATTTTATCGCTTCTGTTGGACTAACCCACTAAAACATACTTGTTCTGAATTTCTCAGAATAACTAAGCCTAACATGTAGCTGCCAAGTCTTTAGCATCTCCCAACCTAATCCCTCAAAAAACTGTGAAAACAACTATATGTTCACTCGTAATAGTTTTGAAAGAAGCGCGCTGCTTTCCTTTTTTATTTTATTTATTTTTCAAGTTAAATCTCTCTGTTCAGGGTCCCAATGGCTCATTTTCAGCGTCATTCTTTCCATGATTGGTAAGTTATTTTGAATACAGTCGTGTCCGAAAGGTCGGGCAACCGAGCCTATGCTCCTAGCCTCGCAGAGGGCTTTGTCGTATTAGCTTGAAACTACAATATACATACTCTACTCGTATAGAAACTGTCGATTTCCCTAGAGGATTTCTTTAGGGAAAAATTTATTTAGTAAATTGAAGTTTTTTTTCTATGAAACGACTAACATTGAACGAAGTATATATTTATAGTCATTTTAAATTTATTGGGACCGCGCTCTATATTTGCGCCCAAGTCTCAAAATCTAAATGGCGGCCCTTTTGTTTGAATATGACAATTTCATATCAATTGGAGTCACTTAAACCTGGTGTCAGACATTTTTATTTAAATTGATCGGCGCGGAAGTTACCGCAATATTCCTTCATTGTGTAGCCATGAAGTGAATCCTTCCCCATTGCGAAACTAGCGTTCTAGAGAACGGCGCATCGAGCATGCTGTCCCACATTGCGCTCAAACCCGCAGAGCTCGTTCCAACTCCAGTAGTAATAGATCCCGGCATTCGATCAAGGTCTTAGGTGCTGTAGTGAAACCAATGAGAGTCCGTTAGAAGACTGGAATATTTCGAAATGCGTAAATGCCGCTGGTCACGTATGGTGAACATATTATTTCTGCCACACGTGACCGAACAACCTCACATGTGCGAAGTCAAGGAGAGGTAGTCTTTGGTAATTCAAGTCGAGAAGAACGGAGTGCGTGTATCGAGAGGGCAGTGCCGATGTTCATTTCATTCCGAGATTGATTTGGACCGGTTTTCACTGAGACCGCCTCCCCCGGAAGGGTTTCAAAGGACGACCTTGTGCATGCTGTGAAGATTGATAGCAGGAGACAGGAGTATCTCGCATATCAAGATGTCTTTTGGCTGAATGGATGTCTTCTGCGAGGTCTCGATGGAACTGTTGTCTCCTAGCATTTATGTTTTGGACCAGGTTCTTCATCGCTCTGTATGTCCCTCCTTTCATCATATTTGTCACCACACCAAATGTCTTCTTTCCTGTCAATCTCTCTCTCTATTATGACCTTCTACAAGCAATATCCCTGTGATATTCGGCCTATCCAATTAGCCTGTTTTCTTCACAAGTTTCAATATATGTAGTTTGCTCCTTCCCAATCCTTGTCAATATCCCCTCAATTCAAACCTTATAATTTTTTCATCAGCATACAAATTAGCTCATTTTACCCGTCAATATTGTTCCTCATTTTAAAAAAATGTGGAATTTATCGTGTCTCAATTTTTCTGGTATAGAAATTATTCTAATTTCTTGTTTTTTATTCTTCCCAGTCATTATAGTCATCTCTGATTCATTCTTCCACCACAGCCACCCCCAGGAAAATTCCATATTCTTCACAGCATCCATTTCCATTACAATTTTCCACGAATTCAACTATACTTTTGTTCAAACTCTCTAAAACATCACTCTAGCCTCTGTTATTGATTTTGTACATACCTTTTTCGTCTTTTACATTAAAATGTTATGTGATGTAAATTTATAAGTTCAGTCCCCAAGACAGATTTCAGTCCCGAGATTTCACAGAATTATTTTAGCCGCCAATGAGCTTCTTGGCTTACTTAAAAAATTTCACATTGATTTTGCTTTTGAAATAGTGGATTAACATACTTAATTATATATCCATCGTCACTTTTCTAATCTCTCTGTGCTCTTGAGTTACCTCCTTGAACCTTAACCTTACCCGTAAAACCTATTGATTTTCCATTTCAAGTTCTTTTTTAAAAACTCATCTCATATTTTATCTTCCATTCCTACCTTCATACCACCCAAAATGGTGTTTTTGTGAGATTTTTCCTGAGATAAATAGTCGAAACTACAAGGTGTCCAGAAAATGATAGCATATTTACATCTGGGCATCATTTGCATTATTTATGACTGCTCACAGAGATAGATTTCATTGTGGCCTTCCTCAAATGGTTCATGATGTCATTTGCTGGTATCCATGGATACCATACAGGGAGGAATGATCACCAATACAAAGTGAAATGTTGGTCGCAAAGCTCCAATGGAAATAAGTGTTTACTCCTCAACAGGATTTTTGAGCGTTGAAACAGTCTTGTTGCAGAACTGTTTGATCCCTTTCCTGACAAAATTAATATTTGTTTCGAGTAGCTGTGAAAATTTGTTTTGGAAAAGATAAATTTATTTTAAGCTATTGTATTTTTTCATTTTTTTATTTTATATTCACTTGAATTTGTTGTTGGTTGCGTGTGTAATTGCCTGCCTTGTATTTTAAATTAAGCATCAGCACAAATGGCCAATTTGTAGCGCTCTTGAATAATAATAATAATTCCATGCCTTAATACCTGTATTCGGTTTGCACATCCACAGGGCCTGACACCTTGGATAATGATCAATTACATCACTTGGTGCCCTGCTCCTCTGCTATATGCTGTATTTTAATGATTTTCTCTATAATGCTATGACATTACCATGAATTCTACACCACAGAAACTTACATTTTTTTGTACATACCCTTTCAATTCTCAACATGATGGTAAACATTTTTTTATGCAAACACTGCATTTTTGGATTGTACCAAATGGGATGATGCTCAAGATACTGAAACATTGCAGAAGGAGCACTGAAATCATAAAGCAAATCATATATCATGAGTGTATCTACTGACTTGGAATTTTCATTAATTCCCATTGGGGAATGGGAGGTCTGTTCTAGATTGGTCCAAAGTTCCTCAGGCAGCTATTTGCTTCGGAATGCAACACTTGTTTCCATTTCCTTAAGATATCTCCGTGGATCTAAAGATATTTGAAACAAAAATATTTATTTTGTAAAAAGCTAGTATTTTTATATTGAATTATATGGAATCAATGTATCAAAATAGCTACAATATTCTGCAATGCAAATAATGATCTACTATTCATACACTAGTCGATGAAAGCTTTTAGCAAATGGAAACCTAAAATAAAGAAAGTCATTTTAGTGAATGGTAGTTCAGTTACTTTCAATGAGTTGGATTCAGAAAAACACTTTATGGCATCCAATACAGATTTAGGAAGAGCAGAACATGGCTATTTATGAAAATTAATGCTGTTCTAATAGAAATACAAAAATGAAAATGGGGTAGGATGTTCAAATTGCTCCAAAAAATGATAATTGATAGCAACTACAGATGAATCATCTACTAATTATGTAATAACCAATACACCTCATGAAGGTATTCATTTCTGCTGAAAATGTCACAATTATGAGAATCAAGGACAGAAGAAAATAGAAGCTAAAAAATAAATAAAATAGTTATGTGAGTATGTAACCTTTCTCAGCGAGGCATTATCCAATGAGCAAGCTGGAGCCTAGAAATGGGAAATGCAGGAAATAAGGTGACTAGAGAAAAATTGGATGTGCTTTATTCCACTGATGATATTACTATTATAACAGAGAAGCCAGAAGATATGCAACCATTGTTTGACAATCAAGTGTTGTTAGGACTAAACATGAAGATTGACTGAAAGAAAACCCAGAAAAACTGAAGACCAGGAAGCCCATAGGAAAAGCTAAGAGAAGGAATTAGGTACTCTGCCAAGATATTTGCTAGAACTAGTGGAATCCACCGTTTACCATTAGAACCTTCCAAATATGGGATGAAATAATTTAAATGGACACCCGGGGAAGAATAGCTCATGCCAAGAAAGCTTTCATGATGAAAGTTACCATTATAATGTTAAATAAAATAGGATTGCCAATACACAAAAAAACACCAGTGGAACATTGTTCTAATTGTCTCAGAAACAATGAGACCATTGGCTAGCTGTAATGGTAGAGAGTATACGGTTTGGAGTTGGAGGCTGATTCTGAAAATGAAATGGATGGATAATACCAGAAAGGATAGTGTTTTCTTGAGAACTGAAGAGTGCAAAACCATATGGGGCACTATGAGGAGGACGAGGACATGTTGATCGATGGGCTACATTCTGACAATGGTTGGTGAAAAACACAAGTATGAAGAAAATTCAATAAGAGAGTTCATGGAACAAATATATAGGCCTGATCAAAAGAGAAGGTGAAACAGAAGAGTTGAAAGGGAATTGATGAGTTAGCAGAGGACATAGTAGAAGAAAAGGTTGCAGTCTGCCAAGTGTAGGATTGAATGGCAAGTGTTCATAATAAGGGACATGATAAAGCCAAATATCATGTAATAAATTTCTGCATTATATCATTTGAAAATTTAGATAATCTGCATATTTACAATTTTTCCAAACTTACGAAAAACCTATTTTCAAGCTCTACTGTAAGACATTATGGATGAAATAATATGTATCATTATGAAATAATATGTATCATTATGATTTATCAATGTATTCAAACTTAATTATAACTGAGAAGCATCTGGCATCTTCCAAAAATCTTGCTTGGCACTATCTTTCTGTATCCCCTTCATATCTACTAGATACTACATCATTTAAGCACTGACATTTCCTCATAATCAATGAGATAGGTGGGAACTTAGCTGCATAGTTGTGTCCATGTTTCACAACTTTAGTAAAAACAATTAAATCAATGTTACAAATATTTCATTTATTTAGAAAACCTTTCTTCAAAGTGAATTAGGAAATTTTGAAGGAGCACAGTAATTATTATAGAGTTTTAAAAATCAATACCAAAAATTTTATTACACGCTCTTTGGATTTACAAATTATTTCCACCACTTTGAAGATCAATATATTTTGTACATACAATAGATACATCTTGACATTAAATAATCTTTCTACAATGGTGCTTTTTCAAACTTCTTTTAAGCTGATAAAGCTGTCTATAATTTAAATATCAATTGCGTGATTCATAGACTGAGTTTTAAGGCCTTACAGTTGTTTTTTTAAATATATATATATATATGTATCATTTGGCTATGCTTGAGTCATGTTAATAAGCTCCCAATAATTACTGAATATGAACTTTTTTGAAATGTGCACGAAATAAGTTAATTATAGCTTTAGGATATATATAATTTGTAAAATTAGTTATCTGAGTTTTTATCACAATTTCTTTCTAAGCACAGGTAGTTGAATATTCTTATTTGTCCCCTCCATGAGACACATCTTGAATGAAAGAATTTGAACCACATTAATACTGTCCAGTACACAACAAATTATTCTCTTATGAAATTAGGCAAATAAGGCATCATCAAAGCCTTTTACTTGGAAAGTTAGTAGCAAAGATAAGTACAAGAATATGCCATAGATTTGGCAAGAAAATTGTACATGTGTTGGCACCCCCACCATATTTTGCACAAAGGTTTCATTTTACTGTGAGTATGGTGCAAGTTACAATCAGAAGGAAGTTTTTAATTTTTTCTCAAAATATGCTTTGCTCTAGGTAGCCAAAATTGCTTATAAAAAGTAAAAATATATCTTCCTCAACACTCTGGAAACTTCATTTGTTTCAAATTTTTGAGAACATCGTCTGATTTGTCAATGAATCCAAATGAACACCTAATTGACTGTTTCAGTCATTCACATTTGCACAAAAAACACCGAAAACACTGTGATATGCTATCCCTTGAACAGTAGGGTTTGAGCTTCCATCACCACTTCCTTCGCTGGAGAATGTTTACTCAGGTATGTTTTGACATCAAATCCAACAATAACACCATTTATTACATTCATTTGTCATGAGCCTCACAACAGAATCACAAACAATGTATTATGAAGATAATGACGACAACAAATATTGGGGCCTCCAATGCAGACCACTGTGAGCACCCAGCAACAGCAAAGACACATGTATGATGTGATGCCGTGCTGATTACAGTGATCAAACTCAGTCTGCACCGGGGGCTATTAACATCAGACGGATGTCTCAAAAGTCACTTCCCTGCGATTGCCCTTCTTCCTCCGACCACCAACCCTCTTGACACCTCCCCTGGTATCCCTCTTTGGCCCATCTCCCATCAGTCCCTGCCTCTCACCCTCTGCCTCCCCAGGTTCCTCATCTTCCCCACCATCCTCCTCCTCTTCATCCTCCTGGGTCATCTCCCTCCTCGTTCCCTTCGATAAGATGAACTGGCGTGCCTTGTGCTGCTGAGCCGTCAGCTGTTTCTTGAACTGCAAGGACAATGGGTTTGGCTTGGCCCTCATTTCCTCGCTACTCGTGCCTTTTTCTTTGAAAATTTGTCTCTTTTGACCGGCGGAGGCTGAGAAAAATGAAAACGCAGACTGATTGGTTTGTTGATAAGGGATCTGACGCTGTTGGAGGCCTTGGTAGAAAAGCATGCCAGGTGGTGCCTGAGGTATGGGTTGGTAACCATTATGGCATTGGACCCCAGGTAAGGGGCCAGACACCAGCCGTACAAGCAGAGGGGAGGAAGAGGAAGCGCGGTCGTCCTCTTCTTCGTCGTCTTCTTCTTCGTCCTTTTGCATTGGAAAAAGTTGAAGGGAAAAAGATAAACATTAGCTTGGATTCACCTCAATATTGCTAAGTTTTACCAAGCACTTCTTTCAATGATGGGTGGTAATCATTATTTTATATTCAAAGCAAACATACGATACCTTTCCAAAATTCCTAATGAAAATCATTTGATGTACTTGGTAGACTTAATGAAGCTATTAAATCACGAAAAACATATGGCAATGGATCATTTCTCTGACTTTATTTAAAACACTACCGACTATTTTTCTTTAGTAGAGTGGAATATATTGATATTTTTAGCAGTCAATAGGCATAAAAATTCAAGTATTTTTAAAAATCCTCCTTTAAGTTAAATATTTCATGAAACAACAGGATTCTGGAAAATTTTGGGCCTCATTCATGCGAGACCATTTTGCAAATATCTGGAAAATGCTAACCTTGCTATAGGGTAAGTGCTATTTGCATGCTCAAAATTATCCTCCTTGTATATCTGCTATACGCATTCAACTCCCTCTGAGAAAGACATTCTAGCAAAAATTAAACCTTGCAAAGACATCTAAAGTAATATATTGCAGTGGCTTTAAATATGGTAATTTCACTCTTAAAAAGTTGTTTTTTTAAGTTAGGTAATTATTCATTTAAAAAAATATTTTTGCCTTGGGCATTTAAAGTGAATTAGTCTTTATTAGTCTGCATAAGAATAGGTCAGACAGAGAACAAGTTACTCATTTTATTTGGCCCTTAATAAAGAAGGTTTCTAAAAATTTATAACTCTATGTTGCAAAGTTGAAGTATTCTAATTGTCTATAAGTAGTTATAGAGTAAAAACCTGTTTAGGTGGCAAACAAAATGAGGAAGTAATTGACGAGAAGAAAAGGATTAAAGATTACAGTTACAGCATCAAATTATTTGAATTGTTGTTCTTACTTTTGCTTATTCAAGTTAAGATATTTTTCATCGTGTTGATTAATTATTTTTACACTTAATTAAACTTGAAATTTATTTATGTGATGTTGTCAAGATTAGAGGATTCGATCGAATTTTATCGAATCCATGGATTCGAGATTCGATTGAATCCTTCCAAAACAGATTTGATTGAGTTCGAATCTGGTTGTGCGGGTGGCATATGCGCTACACCGCCTTAAATTCTTTGTCATCAGTCCTAATTTCATTGGAAATCTCACCTTGGAATTAAACATTTTGTCGCCGCTGTACTTATTAAGTATGACCATTAGATCGATATTAACTGGAGACAGGGTTTGAAAAATTGTTGTGTCATTTTGTGCTGTTCTATAACCCACGATTGCATCTCCAGTGTCACTAATGTACTACGGTGATGCACATTAAATTTTTCAATTTTATTGCGAAAAACAGCAAAAGCCCGCAATTTTGAAAAAATTCATGGAAGGGTTTTGAAAGATCTCATTGGAAAATAACTAAAAATGGACAAGAATATTTAAAACAATTCAGTTGTGTTCATTTAACTATCTTTCTTTATTCCTAACTGAGAAAGTGATAGACTGTAGTGTAACAAATCTCTGTTCAGTTTTTTTGAAATATTTAAAGCTAAATTGTTAGATTTTAGATAAAGGGAAAACCTAGAACAAATCGTGGGTTTTTAATTAACAAGAAAATCTTACAAATACATTTGAGATTATTAGAAAATATATCAACACTTATCCATGTATTGGTAATTATAAGTAATTGGGAAATACAACTTAAGGAAATCAGGATTCAGATTCGAGATTTGGTGTGTGAGATTCGATAAAAGTGGGACATTAGAATTCAGGATTCAAATTTGATAAATTTTAGATTCGACCCATTACTAATTTATTTATTTATCCTTTGAATGAAAATGGCAAAATTATTGTTAAAAAATTTTGACTGTAAATAACTTTAATTTAACCAATACTGGATTAATTACTTGGTATTTTCCCCTTAAAATTTCAATACATTACTAAACCATTTTTTAGCAGTACATTTTAGTGATGTGATATGCAAAAATTTGGAGGTGCACTAACTAATTAGGTAGGCAGTACAAGCATAAAAAGTATATTCTACTCTACTGCGTGAATGTGCTTAATACATTACAAGTTGTGCATTTGATCATAATATTGCAAGCAGCAGTGATGAAACTGACCTTGTATTCTAAAAATATATTTCAAAGAAAGAATTTTAGTATACAAATGTCCATTTTGGAAACTAAGCATATTTTACAATTATTACAACATAACATATCACCACAATTACTGTGTGTTGGCATTACCTCTATGGTCATTCCACTCAGGCAAACTATTGTTGATTCTGCTCTAATTATTTTTGGCCTTAGAATAAAATCATTCACCTGGTATCCTCTCACCCAACTGGCATCAGCCCATGCCCCTCCTTCAGTGTCAGTGTGGTGGTGCTGCAACCGTCGAACGTACTGCCGTCCACTCATAGATACCGAGTATGGCACGGTACCAAAGGGTACGTATGGGGTTATTGTAGTAGCAGGAAGCAAAAAGGTGCCTCTATTTGGAATGGGGGTGGTTAGGGAGTTGGTGGTTGTGGGAACCAATTGGTTGGCTGGTTGTGAGCCATCAGTGATGGCCAGCGGCTGCTGGAATTGGTGGTGGGCCATTGGCGGGGACACGGGGTATTGGAGACTGGTGTTTGGAGGTGATACAGGAGGAGAAGCAGAATACTGCTGCTGACTGTCCTGTCCTCTCACAGGCTGTGGGAGCCATCCACTATGGATTGGTGACCACATGGAGCCTAAATGCAACAGAATGTCTTTTTTTGTGGGGTGCTGGCAGGGAAACTTGAAAGGTGCATGGCAAAAGCAGTTAAGCCCTTTAAAGTGGTATAAATACAGAAGTGATTACAAAGAACTGAAAGCATATCAAGCTTGCAGAATATGCATTTGGTGCAAGTTCAAAAATATTTTATAGCAGCAACGCTTTACTGGAAGAGATACAGTCTTTAAAAATTACTGATATTGAAAGTCTGAAGCTTGTTTGTAAAAGTTTTACATTTAGTAGAATCTTGATTTAGTTAGGCCCATGGGACTACTAAAGTATATTTTTATATCTAAGTAAACATTTGATGTAAGGTTGAGTACATTTTCATATCAAATTTATTAAACAGTTTCTTATGATTACATTGGACAACTTATGTGGTATGTAGTCAAGCACATAGGTACCATGCAATCCCCCCATGGGATGACATTCATTATGAGAAAATCATTTGACTTGATTGGGATTCGAACTGAGATCTTACAATTCCAGAGATCTGGGTTCAAATCCTGGTCAAGTCAAATGATTTTTTGGCAAATTGCATCCAATTATTGGAAATGCATTAAGTCTAGGCTTTCATTCACTAGATATTGTTATTTGGCAATCAATCTATGTAGGTATGATGCTGATAGATCATTTCTTCTGCCCTTCTTTCAAAGTCAAAGTCAAAATCTTCGGAGTCAAAATCTTCAGAGTCAAAATCTTCAGACAATCTCTCTCTTGAGTCCAGCCTCCTCCCTTTCTTCCTTGACCCCAAAAATGCTTATTCTTCACTTCCTCCCTTTTGGAAGCTTCCTATAGTGACCTTCAGTATCCCTTCTCTCTCCATCACCTGATCCATCCAACTAGTTTGACTCCTCACCATTCCCCCTCTGGCAGCTTCCTCTCTTTCTCCTACATTCCAAGTACCAAGTATTAGTCTTCTTCATAGCCCTCTGTACTTCCTAGATACCATCATTTTGAGTGTCTGCATAATCTCAGCATTTTCTCTTTTTGGTCCACATTTAGCTGCCATAACGACTCAAGATTGATATCAGACTTCTCACTTATCTGTTCATAAAGCCTTTCCTTGACATTTATGTCATCATTTCCTTTTTATTTTGGGATTTACTTTTTCACTAATGCTTATTTGAAATGTTCCTCAAGTAGGCATTATTTTACCTGCTTTAATTTACTCCCTCCCAGTAAAGTGTTTAATTTTGAATCACTTCTCTTGGCAAATCTGATTTACTTGTCATTTTATGGCTTGTCTTCATTCAACTTTGGAGTTATCCATAATGCCCAGTTTTTCCATCAGTCATAAGTCTCTCCACTGATACTTCTAAATTAGTCCAGACCTTCATGAACTTCTCTCAATCTCCCTGGAGGAACAACATTTCAAGGTCAACTAAATAAGAAAACACATTCCAACTGTGCTCAAAATTTCTGCCCGTTAAAGTTCTCACTATGGCTGTGACATCACTGTGTGCTCTCCTTTTCCTGACACCAAACTGACCTTTGACTTGACTTCACAGACTTCATGTATATTGTTTCCTCTCTGATTGATTCCCAGTTAATGCACACAGTATGCTATCTTCATTATTAGAATAAAATTGGCCTTTGGTAATTCCTAGCATTTTCTTCTCTATTACCACATCTATCACTAACCTTTCCTTTGTAAAATTACTTGCTCACTCAGCATCAACTCCTATTTTTCTTCTCTCTCCTCTTCCCTTCTTTACCAATTTCTCTGTTTTATAAATCATCCTATTTAAGCAAACTATATCCCTGCAAATCACCCTTCATCTATTTTAATTACTTTTTTCAAATTACCACACTGGCTTTCCTCTCCTATCATATTTCATACTTTTTGATCTTTCTTCCTCTTCACTCAGCAACACTAGCCCCCTCCACCTACTCCAGTGCACTATTTGAAGGTTTCATATGGAGTTGCATTTATGTTTGAATATTTACTCTTAGTCACACCTGAATCCATTAAACTTATTTACATATAAGTATTGAAGATACCGTAATAATTTCTTATTTTTACCAAAAATGGAATGGAGTTTTTTCTTGCGCATGAGCAGCCGTGTACCAATTATTTCTGATACCCCCTCCACCCCACCTTCCTGGTTGCCCCCTATTACTTCACTCCCAATCTCACTCATTTGTTAATACTTTACATTATCTGCATTTTTATAATTGGATATGCAGATGAGATTGTTTTTTCTTCAACATTATCATATTTCAGAGAGGGAGGAAATCACCCTTCATGTTGAAGCCCCTGGCAGGAGCCAGATCTGCCATCTATTAGATACGCTGCTGAGGGCTAATAGTGTGTATCATAAAGATGGTAGATCTATTTTCAAATTAAAAAAATAAGAATTCCTTTAGAACACCTTAAAAGCAGCAAGAACTGCTTGGACACATTGTTTTAATGCCTAATTTTGGTATTTAAAATCAAGATTCTACTGTATTACAAGGAGCATATGGAGAATCAATTACTCTACTCTAATAAGTAAACAATACAGCACTCACCACAGAATTTTTTCTGATGATTTTTAAGGTATCACAGCTATAGATGCTCATACCTTGAATACTCATACCAATGAATACAGATATACTTCTAAATAACTATCCAACTATTTTTACTGGCAAAAGTTTGAGTGCAATGTGATGCCTTTGGATTGAGATTTTATTTTTAAATTTGCACTTCAGGTATGTTGCTCTTAATGTGAGTACACACTTCATTTGATATGAGAGTTAAATTAAATAATTGTCTTCTTTGTAGTGATCATTGTAATGAGCCTTAAATCACCCAATTTATATAATACCCAAATTACTGCCACAATTTATTTCTCTCTACAAAAAGAAATTACATTTTAATGGTCAACACCAACTACAGTTAGGGTCAGTGGGTATGTTATAAGCTAATCAGTGATCATTAGGCAGGGCCATAGGTTGGGGACCCTTGTCTGCATCATCCTTAACCCTTTATTTCCCCAAATCTGACATATTCAAAATGTAAAGTAGTTGTCCCATGCAGAAATAAAAAAAATGACATACACTGCTAATATATTGTTGGAATATGCATTTTCTCAGCATCACGTAGATTATATGACCACCGCTACGTGGCAGCACTAGTGAGACAATTTTTAATGTGGTGCTGTTTTCCGATAGGAGCGCTAGCTCCAACTCTATGTACTAAAAGTGTTGCTAAGGCACCAATCATAAATAACAACTGTGAATGAATCGAGTACAATTACTCCTGCTTAATTATTATACTTAAACCGAAACCCATAACCAGGCGCAAATCTCAATAGGTTATGGGCCCAGAAATCTGTTGAATCAAGAAAATATCCGTGAATAAAAGAGCAGAAAAGAAAAATATATATATATAATATATATATTTGAAATTGAAATACCGGTGTGTTTGACCTGGACAGAAGGGATGCCTTGGTCAAGGACGTGGACGCCATAGGTGACGTCGGAAAGAAAAAAAAGGAAAAAAAATCATCGAGACACTATAAGGTATGAATCTGTCCATGTATAATTAGTGACCTTGTTCTTTTGGTCAATGATGAATTATACGACTGCACCATGAATTAAGAAAGTGGATTTAAATTGCATATGACTAGCGGAACTGGAGTGAAGGAATGGTGCAAGAGGTGCGGAATTATTTTTGGTGCAGTTTAGCTTGTATTGCGTTGAGAAGGATTTCTCCGGCAAGGATTTGCCGTGGCTGGAGGGAGGATTCCCGCTGGTGAAAGGATTTTCACCAACCAGCCAAACGCCATCGGGGAGGATTCTCCAGGTGAAACATTTCACCAAACCACTCGCGTTGAGAAGGATTTCTCCGGCAAGGATTTGCCGTGGCTGGAGGGAGGATTCCCGCTGGTAAAAGGATTTTCACCAACCAGCCAAACGCCATCGGGGAGGATTCCCCAGGTGCAACATTTCACCAAACCACTCGCGTTGAGAAGGATTTCTCCGGCAAGGATTTGCCGTGGCTGGAGGGAGGATTCCCGCTGGTGAAAGGATATTCACCAACCAGCCAAACGCCATCGGGGAGGATTCCCCAGGTGAAACATTTCACCAAACCACTCGCGTTGAGAAGGATTTCTCCGGCAAGGATTTGCCGTGGCTGGAGGGAGGATTCCCGCTGGTGAAAGGATTTTCACCAACCAGCCAAACGCCATCGGGGAGGATTCCCCTGGTAGAGGATTTCCCAGTTGAAAATGTCGGTATAGTGTCTTATTTAGTTCCGTTTATCTTTTCCAGATAAATACGAGATGGAGGATAAATCTCGTATTGCCACTCTAGAAGGGAAGAATTACCCCGTGTGGAAGCTCAGAATGACTACTGATCTGTAGGCCCAAAGACTGTCCAAATTCAATAACTGAGGGTGTGGACATCCTCCAGCGGAGCTATCTGCCGGTGCCAGGTGACACTGAAAGTGTACTGGAAAGAAAGCAATAGCAGATGGAAGAGTTCGTAAATACTCGTGCCGCCAGAGACAATAAAGGGTCAAATCTTAGAGGCGGTAACGGCATCTTCAGCCATCTCCGCATAGACTGGCCGCAACATTATCGGCAAAGGATGCAAGGCTGCAGCCACGGACACTAAGGAGGTGGTAGCAACCGGCACCAGCAGATGGCAGCTGCTGCATCAGCCGGGAACGAGAGCAACAGCGGAGAAGGATCCCAAGCAGACGAGGCATGTGTTGATGAACTGCAGGAGACATACAGTTTTGTATCCAAACCGTACAAACCCAAGGTATCCAAAGTAGTTAAAGCCAATGCCATGCTTGTGGATGTAGTTGGTATGGGTCTTTCACTTATGACAGTCGGCCAGGACTGCAGTGTGACTCGAATAGAACTTATCCTAGACTCGGGAGCTTCCTGTCATTTGGAATGACGGGTGTACCGGTTGTAAATAAACAAAGCTTGGACATGCCAGTGATGATACAGGTCGCAAAAAGCATGGTTGAAGGTATAAATTATGTAACAGGTAATGAAGACATGTGTGAAGTACTTATGTGTTCAAGGTAGAAAAAACCAGGCTGCCATTTCCTGGTACACGTCCCAAAACAATAAGACCATTGGAGAGAATTCACAATGACTTATGTGGTCCAATCTCACACACTGTCTACAGTGGAGTGAGATATATTTTAACCTTTTTGGATGACTATACACATTTCACTGTGGTGTATGGTCTGAAATTTAAATCAGAAATTATAGACTATATTAAACTGTATGTGGCCCGTGTGACTAGTGGTTTCTCATTCAAGATCTGTAACTTTAGATGTGGCAACAGAACTGAGTATATTAATGAAAGGGTGATTAATTTGTTCAATAAGCTGGGAATTGAATGAGACAACAATTCCAACTACTCCAGAGAACAATGGAGTGGTGGAAAGGCTGAACAGAACACTAATAGAAATAACCAGGTGTATGCTTATAGGGAGTAGTCTAAAAAGAAATTTTTTGATAGAAGCAATTCTTACTGCTACTTATTTGTGAAACAGGTGTTCCTCAAGAAGCATTGCTGAGGAGAAGGTTTCGGCTGAGTTATGGCTTGGGAAGAAGCCCAACCTGTCTGGTTTAAAGGTTTTTGGTTGTATATATTTTGCCCATGAGAATAAAAAATCAAATAGATGGTAAGTTTGACGCAAGGAGTAAGAAATGTATTATGTTAGGATCCTGTAGTAATGGCTACAGACTCCTCTCATTGGAAGACAATAAAATAATTGCTGCAAGACATGTCACCTTTGATGAGACTAGAAATAGGTTTCTAAGAGTCAGATATGAGAATTGGTTTATCTTTCCTGAGACAGGAGAAGACGGTAGTGGTTTTGATGTGGAAGATGGAAAAGGTGAGAGTGAGACATTGGGCACAGAAAACCAACTGGTTGATAAAGAGTACCCAGTTTCAGGAGGGGGTGAACAGGGCATAGAATTAGAAGAACTCAATGAACCAGCACATGCACTTTTACCAGGTGCAAGGAGGGGCACCTGGGTAAGGCTCAGGCCTGAATATTTGGAAAACTATGACACAATGGCACTTATTACTAGAAATGTAGATTTAAATAATGCTGTATACAATGTAAATAATAGTACTGTTAAATTTGAAACTAACCCTCTTATGGTAGACATCTGCAATGATGTACCTGCTAGTTTTGAAGACCTTTCTTACAGGGAGGACAAAAACCAATGCATGGTTAATGCATCAATAGGAAAACGGCCAATCAGTAGTAAATGGGTATTTACCAAGATATTTGATGGTGATGGAAAAATCGACCAGTATAAGGCAAGATTATTAGTAAAAGGGTGTGCCCAGAAACAAGGTATAGACTTTAATTAAACATATGCTCCAGTGGCACGCATGACATCCGTTAGGATTTTATTATGTTTAATTAATACGGATAATTTGTTTGTTAATCAACTAGACATAAGAATGCATTTCTCAATGGCATACTCAAGGAGGAAATATACATGCTGCCACCAGAAGGTTTAGAAGTAAAATCAAATCAGGTTTGTAAACTAAAGAAAACACTATATGGACTCAAACAGGCCCCCATGGAATGGAATAGAAGGCTCGATGAAGTAGCAAAAGGGTTGGGGTTTCTCCAATGCCAGTCTGACAGGTGTATGCATTTAATGAAGACTGAAAATTACATTGTATATTTGTTAATATATGTAGATGATGCACTGTTGTGTAGCAATGATAAATCCCAGCTTGATTCTGGCAAAAGAAAACTAATGAGGAGTTTCAAAATGAGAGACTTACAGGATGTGTCATATTTCTTAGGTATTGATATGTCCCATCCAATTCCAGTCTATGAAGATAATGAGTCATTTATAGATGCCCTACAATCCTGGGAGGCCAAACGACTTAAACATGTTGATATAAAATACAACTTTATTGAAGATTTGCATTCCAGAAATGTAATTATTGTCATTTATATTCCATCAGGTGACCCAAAGGCTGATATTATGACCAAGTGGCTTCCTTTTGCAGTTTTCTTTGAGCACAGAAAGAATCATGGAATGTGTGGATTAAAATTGGAATGATCCTACTATTTTATTTTGTCCCTCCAGCTTGAGAAACTGAGGAGGGGTGTTGGAATATGCATTTTCTCAGCATCACGTAGATTATATGACCACCGCTACGTGGCAGCACTAGTGAGACAATTTTTAATGTGGTGCTAATGTTTTCCGATAGGAGCGCTAGCTCCAACTCTATGTACTAAAAGTGTTGCTAAGGCGCCAATC